>CM040754.1:19039705-20429080 GCA_022829145.1 Albula goreensis
CAATTAATTACTCTTAATCATAAAACAGGCTGTACTTTAATTAATGTCCAGCTGTGTGATAGCAAATACAGTACAGATGGTTGTAGAAATTTAATACATATTATACAGACAATCACACGTCTCACCAAACCCCATCGTTATACCAATGACAGTATAATGATCATGATTATATTATTATATTGAATTTATGGTATTATGATGATAAATAATAATTAACTGACCACATCAGTGCTAATTAACAAATTTACATGATTAAGTATGCAAATGTATATTGTTATGTGTGGGCTCTCTGGTGGTGTTACCAAGTGAAGAATTGGCTGTCCTCATTATCCCATGGGCCAGAATAAATTCTTCTTGATGCCAAAGTTGTCTGTGAACATCAGCCGCAGAGGCCAGCTTATAACTGGTTGCAGCATTTCAGAGGGGCTAAGACTGCCAGTTTTCCCCATTTATTTAATGCACAGTGTAATATCAATATTCCTTGTTAATAAAGTTTAGTCTGCTCATAATCTGTCTAGATGAACTATGCAAGTAGTGCAATGACTGCAGTTCAGCTGGTAGACTGTAGAGTGAGAAAAAATGAAATTTATAGAATTTGTGTGGTTCTGTGTCCTCCTAATTTTGTAGTTGAAATTAATTTCAATACAGGGGAAAGATTGTTCTTTTTTTATCATTGGCATACATAAGGCCACACAAAACTGTGATTGCATTGTAATCCTCCCTTTCATTTTCCAACTGGTAGAGGCCAGGGCAGGAGGGGACAGCTCAGCATTTCTCAGTGTGCTCCATGCAGTGACAGCTGTGGCAGACTGCCACAGCTCCAATGACAACCAGCAGGGCGGTGACAGCAACAAGAGCCAGCATTGCTGGGGAGTGCTGGAGGGGCAGAAGACAGAGCAGGAGGAGAAGGAGGAGCAAGAGGAGCACCAGCAGCCTGCGGGCTGCCTGATCATGTAGGGAAGGCCCTCGGTCCCATGCCTCAGGCCTGAACCCGTACTCCCCCAGCCTTTCTATCTGTCCCTCTGCTGATGTCCCTTCCATTGCTCCTTTTTCCTTCCTGTTCCCCTCCTCTGTTCTCCCCATGCCACCGTCTTCCTCCTGGAGCTCCTTTGGTGGGTGATAGTCAGGCAGGAGGGTAACAATGCCTCCAGGCATTGGGCTGAACCTGCGACACAGGGGGCAGCGCACCCCGCGCACACCCATGTGTTCTCTCTGACCACACCCTCCAAATTCCCCACCCACCCCACCAACCAGGATCCTCAGGCAAGTGAAACAGAAGGCGTGCTTGCATGGGAGGAGTTTGCCACTCCTCCATCCCCATTCTTCAAACCTGGACAGGCACACAGGGCAGTCCACAGTGTTGGGACCTGGTGGGGGGGTGTGGGAGACACCAGTCTGGGGGGGCAGTTGGGGGGGCATTTGTGTTGGCTCTATTGTGACCAGCCAGCTTCTGTTGGGAGAGAATCCCAAACAGTACTGAGTCAAAAGGGAGTACAGAGAAAAACAAACAGCACCACCAACAGAAAACCTGTCAAACACAGGTGATGGAACAAATGGAAACTGTGTGTTGAGGATCCAGCCTCACAACCTGCAGTGTCCAGCCCAAGAGCAGGCTGCCTCAAACAGTATTGCATCAAATATTAGACACAGATAAATCCAGGGCAGTCCAGACATATTTTGCACATCTTGCTTCCCTGTGTCATTGCTGGTGTGTATCCTGGATCATGTCCACCTTTAAGTTTATGTCTTAAAGCTCCCCCTGCTGATTTTGGTTTTTCTTTTTCTTTTTGAGGTTTCATTGTTGGCTCCAGGGACCCTTCCTTCGTCTTACATCTTGTAGCAGAAAATTAGACTTAATTTCTTCCAGATTCATATGAAAAAAGAAGCAGAATTAGGAGCGAGTAGTCCTGTTTAGTCTCTCTGAGTGCATTCTGTACATCTCTCCATTTTGGTTTTATGCACTCTATCTCCTCCCATCGCTCCCCCTATCTTTCTTTCTGCTACTCCCTCTGAATGACTCAGGACAAAATGTTTTTGGATTTGTTTTAAAAAGCGTAATGGTTTTGTGTGTGTGAATCAGATTAAAAGAGCCTCAAGGCTGGCTGATTTTGCTATCAGCAGGCAGTGATAACGGAGGTGGAGTAAGCCATTTACGGAAGTACGAAACACAGGGAGGAGAAGCTCACAGCAGCCAAGGTATGGGGATGGAGAAAGGAATGAATCATAAAGAAGGGAAGAGGAAAAGAAATCATCATCAACATTCAATTAAAAACAGAAGAGTGGGCGGGAGAAAGGAAGAGAGAGTAAACAGCAGCCTGCTGTGTCAGCCCTTTATTACAGCAGTATTGACAGAGTATCGGCAGAGGGGCTGTTTAAGGGGGTAGGCCCATGCTTCCTGAGATAAAGTGATTTATTTGGCAGATAAAATGAACTGCTGTTGCACCAAGCTGGCTTGCGTAATTTGTCTTCTGGTCCTAAACTTGGTCAATCTGGCTTTAAAACCACTCAATGATGAACCAGGCCTATTTCCATCGTAATTAAACCTACCTATCAATCCTGCCTCCTTCAGGACAATATACAGACTCAATCACAAATTATGTTTTATATTGATATTTATGATTAATATCTAAATGACAGATTGCTTATATCCCTATACAAGGAAAATGCTGAATAAATCATCCAACTGATTTTTTAATGCAATAATGGTACTCTGACTTGCAGATGCTCATAGCATCCAATGGCATTATTGTACAAGGCTATTGCTTTTAAAAGAGAATTTTGTTGTTTATATGAACATATTAAATATTCAAAAAATAATTGTGAGAGTAATGCTATTTGGATTATAAAAACAGGTTCTGTTACATTGCATGTGAGCTGATTTATGTTTATGCTGAAATATATAACCAAAAACCAACTTTGTTTACCTCATATTTAATCCTCAGTTGTGTTCACAGGTAATTCTTGTCACAACAAAATCCTTCATTGAGTGAGAGCATCAACATATATTCTCTTTCCAGCCTTCAGTTCTGTTCTACCGCCATTATGGTTTCGTAAGATGTACATTCCAATACAGACAGTCGTGCACATATACACATTAAGGGCCAAATGCAGTCCTTTAAGTTATTCTGTATGTGCAGCTCAGCATAGTGTCATTATTTGTTTTTCCCATATCTTATGTCTCCCAGGCTCTTCCAGGCCTGACCTGCTGTGTTTGTAATGGACCTCAGTGCAGTGTCACCCTTTGGAGCCAATGATAAGAGCTTAACTGGCCCCTCATGCCCAGGATCAATAGTTTTGATCTGCACTGAGCTGAATACCACAGGTACTGCACACTCACACTCAAACCACAGGCACTGAACACTCACACTCAAACCACAGGCACTGCACACTCACACTCAAACCACAGCCACTGAACACTCACACTCAAACCACAGGCACTGCACACTCACACTCAAACCACAGGTACTGCACACTCACACTCAAACCACAGGTACTGCACACTCACACTCAAACCACAGGCACTGCACACTCACACTCAAACCACAGGCAATGCACACTCACACTCAAATCACAGGCACTGAACACTCACACTCAAACCACAGGCACTGAACACTCACACTCAAACCACAGGCACTGAACACTCACACTCAAACCACAGGCACTGCACACTCACACTCAAACCACAGGCACTGCACACTCACACTCAAACCACAGGTACTGAACACTCACACTAGGCACTGCACACTCACACTCAAACCACAGGCACTGAACACTCACACTCAAACCACAGGCACTGCACACTCACACTCAAACCACAGGCACTGCACACTCACACTCAAACCACAGGCACTGAACACTCACACTCAAACCAAAGGTACTGAACACTCACCACAGGCACTGCACACTCACACTCAAACCACAGGCACTGCACACTCACACTCAAACCACAGGCACTGAACACTCACACTCAAACCACAGGCACTGCACACTCACACTCAAACCACAGGCACTGCACACTCACACTCAAACCACAGGCACTGCACACTCAGCCCCAACCACAGGCACTGAACACTCACACTCAAACCACAGGCACTGCACACTCACACTCAAACCACAGGCACTGCACACTCACACTCAAACCAAAGGTACTGAACACTCACCACAGGCACTGCACACTCACACTCAAACCACAGGCACTGCACACTCACACTCAAACCACAGACACTGCACACTCACACTCAAACCACAGACACTGCACACTCACACTCAAACCACAGGTACTGCACACTCACACTCAAACCACAGGCACTGAACACTCACACTCAAACCACAGGCACTGAACACTCACACTCAAACCACAGGTACTGCACACTCACACTCAAACCACAGGCAGTCTAGCAGCAGGATTCTGGGACTTTCTGTCTGCCCATGAGGTCCTGGACTGAGTTCAGTGGGCAGTTTCTTTTCTAGGCCAAAGACAAAATAGAATACAGGACAGCATCTCCTAAAAATGAAAAAGAGACTTTTTTTAGCTGATATATTTTCTGGGTGGCATGTTGTTGATCTTTTTCCAAATGCCATTTCTAACTGGTTCTGCAACTCCTTTGCCCCACTCTTAAGGGACAAATATGACATTGCTTGTTTAATAACAACTAGGACAAGAGCAGCGCTCTTATCAGTGACTGATGCCTATCAGTTGAATTTGTGGTTAGGGTAATTGAGTGGTTACAGATGGCATGATCACCCTTGTAAAGCCTGATACAAGCTCAACTGGTCCCATGTGTAAGAGACTGGTATTTAGAATAGTCACTTCATTTTTGAAGAAAGCAGTATAGTTCAGAGGTTCATGGGTTGCAGTCATCTAAGTGCTTAGACAACGCATGATGGAAGTAATACTCTGTTTGGAACTGGGGAACAATTGGATTTTTCCAACCTTTTTAAACTGAGCTATTTTTCCATTAACTTAAAACAAATCATGCATTTTTGAATAACTGATTAGTAATGTCGAGGCTTTTTTATTTTCGGATGAATGCATTTTGATGATGCATTTCGGATGAATGTATTTTGACTCAAGCTACAATAACATTTATCCTTGATTTTTTGTAAGGATAAATGTTTATTAAATCCAGTGTTATGTAAGGTGATGCACATTTTCACCAAACTTAGGAGAGCATACTGACTGCTAAGCATAGTGTGAAAGGAAATGAGCTCTTTCAATTCTGTAACCAGGAAAACAATATTGCTGTGAACATAATACAGCAGGTGCCAAATGTGAAACCACCAGCCAGCTGCAATGGGTTGAGCATGTGGTTTTATGTACCAAAACTGGCCAGAGGGTGGCAGCATGAACACATGGCGCCAATAACAATCTAAGGTATGTGAGCTCCTTGGCTCTGCTGCCCCTGCTTCTGGCTAAAAACCCTTGACACACACACACACACACGCACACACACAATCCAACTCCCGTTTGTCTTTCTCAGCTGAACCCTGTTCTTTTGGTCTCTCTCTCCAGCCAAACCTTCTCTCCCATCACTGAGCAGATAAGGGAGGCCATTATTGCAGCTCAAATGGCCATTTAATTACATAGCTTCCCTTCTCGCTCTGCATTTCTCTTTCATCCCCCTCTCTCTTCTTCATGTCTTTCTTAATTTACATCTGATTTCTTGTGCTCAGTCTTAAGCCTCCAAGGTCTTTGGTTGATATTGTGCTGCACAGAGATTGAGATGAGGGAGACAGAAAAGTAAAAGTTAGGCTGGGAGGAAAGGAGAGTTGTCTGTGTGTTTCAAATGAATCGATCAGAACCCTTATCTCACCAGTGCAGAATGGTTTACAGCAGACAAAATGACAGCAACAGAGAAGGACACAGAGAGTGGAAGAGCCACCGAAAAGAAAGGGGTAGGGATGGAGGACAAGCTAGAAAAAGACATCAAGAGAGAGCAAGACAACTATATTTCTGCATTCTTTTTCTGACATCTTTTCTTACCACTCATCCTTTGAGTTTCCTCTGTCTGCATATAAGGGTTGTTCCAAGAGATTTTTCCAAATGAAGAAAAATGTTCTGCTTTACATTGACACATAAACCTACAAAAAGAAACATTCCAAAACAGTAATAAAAACAATCATATGCACACTGGTACACTAATACACAATACTGAAAAATGTGTCTGAATATGTTTGTGTGTTAGTGCATTTATGTGTGTGTGTGTGTGTGCGTGTGTGAGTGTGCATGTTTTTATATCTGATTCAATCTCCACAGCACTGAGTACAAAATACAAGCAATCAGCATTTGTCCTGGTTATTTCATTTGTTTACTTGTAATGTTCTTAAGCCCGTCATATTGAGTGCAATGGGTTTTATGCAGTGATTGTGAGCTTTGGCAGATCCACAGAGCTGGGAGAACAGTGTGGTGGACTGTTCAGTCTCTGAGCCAGTCTGATTGATGTGGCATAAACAGAGCCCTAATTACATTTAAAATCTCTTTCAATCATTGTCTCTGTATCCCTCTGCAATTTATTGGCATATGGTTGTCATGTCTTTTGGTTGTCACATTTATTAATGTGGCTAAAAATTGCCTTGAAAGTTGTACCAACGGCACAACTAAAAATCCTAAAAATGGGAAAAAGGTGTCTAACAAAAAGGGGCTGATAGTGCAGAGGAATATCATGATTAAAATATTTGTCCTGAAATATTTATTGGATGGTAGCTGTCACAGTCTCCCCCTTATCCCTCCCCTCACCCACTATCTCTCTCACATCTTAATTCTACCTGTGTCCCTTCTATACACTTTCATTTTTACCAAGGTTATTTATCTTTAATTTATCTTTACTTGTTGAAATTATCTGTTAAGCAGTATCGAGTTGTATAGAGTAATGTTCCGTGGACACGCGCGCGCACACACTGTAAAGGAGCGTGTGTGAATATGTGTGTGTGTGAGAGAGAGCTGTTACCGTAGCCGTTGCCCAGGCGTTTGGCGTGTGTCATCCTCATTTTCTGATAAGCTCTAAGTAACTGCACAGTTGTCTGTGCGCAGCGCAAACGCCTCGGGATTTGAACAGAACGCGACTAACTACGGGATTCACCCACATCCGTTGCTAGTGCCCAGCAGTTTGAAAATAAACACAGATCCGGACAAAACAAAGAGGTAAGTATCCCGTGCTCTTTCGAGTACTCCGTTTTTCTTATTTATAAAAATATTTTTTCCATACAAATCCGATATTTAAAATGACACATGCAAAGGAACAAATCGAGCAGTGCTTTAAGGTTAAACAGCAGCATAGGTTGCCTGTGCTGCGGTTGTAACGGTTATTAACCTATCAGCCTTAAACCCATCCATTTATGTTCCTTATTATCATGATCATTTTATTCTTCATATTCCTGTGCAATATTTTGAATGAATTGAAATATTTATCAAAATTATAATGCATGTATTTAAAACAATTACTATTGTTCTCGGAAACTGTGCAAATTATTCAAATATTAAGATTGCAACTAATTAAAATTCGAAGCATAAGATAGGACAAGCTTCAAGTTCATGTTTAGTCAGCATCATGCAAATGATTATCGAAGATGCTTCTATTTCTATACATTCTGAGATTGCAGAATGAGTAGGAAAGGTTGCATTGTGTGCTCTACTGCTGCTCTCGCCGTAAAATGCAGGGAACGCAAAGGTGACAGGCGGAGAGTAATTGAATTCAGAAGGTCGGATCAATCGGGCTCTCTGCTAAGAGGAGAAAGCAATAATCGATTATCGTTATCGATCCTACTGATAAGGCGGGGGTGTGGCTTCAGGATATGGGTTTAAAAAAATGTGACATGTGCATCTGTCATTCCAAAGTATTTTTTAATGATCCAATTACAAGTATCCCTTAAACAGATTATGTGTGTGTGTGTGTGTGTGTGTGTGTGTGTGTGTGTGTGTGTGTGTGTGTGTGTGTGTGTGTGTGTGTGTGTGTGTGTGTGTGTGTGTGTGTGTGTGTACATGCCTGTTAGAGTAGAAAAGTAACATATAAGAAAGATAAGAAAGTATGTCATTACATTTGTCCAAGATGTATTCTATATTTATGAGCTGTGGTTCATTTCAGGCAAAATATTGCCAGAAGGGAATGGTTCTGCCCACCAGCTCATTTCTCCTCTCTCCACCCTCTGAAGCTCTCTCTGGTCCTGCAGTCATGCATAATTAACTTAAGCCACCCCTCCCACAGTCATATCCACTCCCCCATCGTTTATCTCATTCATCATTCATAAAGACAGAAAATAAGCACACCATTAATTACATATGCCTGAGTGACCAGCCCAGGAAGCCAAACTGCCATCAACTGTATTGCAACAGAGGGAGCCTGAATGAATGTGTGCAGAGGGAGGATAGAGGGAGGCAGGAACAAGGTAGATGCCTGCAAAATAAACAATGAAAGAAAAGCATTTATACATGGCATTATTGTTCTTAATTTGATTCTTAAATTTCTTCACCTTTTTCTCTGCTGTACATAACTACTCTGAGATACTGATTAAAAGTATCCTCCTATCTCTTCCTCCTTTCTTCCCTCCCTCAGGAGCTGTGCTTAACCATGCATGGCTAACACAATTGGCCGATTCATTACACTCTTTCCATTTTATTATTTGATGACAACATCAAACAAATCTTCAATCTGCTTTCTCTCTCTCTCGCTCTCTGCAGAATGTGTGGTATGGATGTGGACCTTGGGGATGAGGGAGCTGGAGAGGAGGAGAAGGAGCAGGATGACGAGTATGGAGTCGGGGAACGTGTGCGAATGTTGCCCCCACCGACAGCACACAGTGGAGAAGGCGTGTGGGGAGGGCAGCGGGGGCCAGTCAGCCGCCTGGTCTGGGGGGTGGCGCTGGCACTGTGGAACGTGGCTGTGGCGGTGCTGTGTGTGCTGGTCTTGGCAGGAGTGTTTGCCCTGGTGCTGCTGCCCGCTGCCCTGCTGCTCTGCGCTGGCTTCCTTTGCCACTCGCGGGTGAGCACCCTTACCTACCACAACAACGACACTAAGCACATAATGAGCTACAGAGAGGCCACTTCAGAACACACCTCTTAGTTCAAATGTGTACTATTCTATTCATCCATAATATCCAGAAACTTTTGGCATGTGGGCACTTCTTTAATCTGGGCCCCACAAAGACATAGCTGCAGAGCCATGACATAGGCAATATGATATGGAGCATGACAGTACAGAATGAAGAACAATTATAAAGGTTTTCATCTGGGGTGGGGGCTGTTGGATGGCTTGTTTTAGTCTCTTAATGCACTAGTGAGTGAATGGACCCGACAGCCTGGCATCAAATCCATTTTGTACCAGTGCTGACTGTGACTGACAGTCTTGCAGGATGAGACACATATGGCCATAGTGTTGCTCTGGGAGGAAGGGATTCAGTCAGCTGGATTGTCAAAGTCTCTCTCCCCTGTAATGAGGCACCAACAGTCTACCTGCACAAAGCTCTGCATGAAGTGTCTTCCCCTGATTCATGTCTGTGCACCCTCAGCCTGTAGACTGGAGTTTGAAATGGAGCAGCAGTTGACATTATGCATCTCAGTGGAGGGCACAGACAAGCCTGAGACTGTAGCAAAATGCACAGCTATTTAATACGATGAGGTACTCCAAATTAGGAAAATGGGGAAAGCGTGAACAAATCCCTGTTAAATTAGAAAGCAAAGCCATGAGGCAGAGCGGACAAGACTTTTCATAAGACACCTGATGCCACGCTGGCACAGCTTAGATGCTCTTAATTGCACACAGTTAACCTCTAACACCACCCCCCTTTGAGCTTTTTCAGCACAATAGCTCAAACTGTGCAAAAGGACAAGCGTTGAAGGCATTTCAGCTTGAGTGGTGAATGTACGTCAGCCCTGCTATTCTCCAGCCTGAACATAAGTGGCTCCAGACCTTTAAATGTCCTACCTCGACACTCCCATTGACACTCTGAACTCTACCACAGTGCTGAGTGCATGTCCTGAGATGAGGAAGAGGAAGATGGTATCCTCCTTCCTCCTACACATATATTTCTTTAGTACATTCTCTCCCTGTCTCTCACTGTCTGCAGCATAGGAGTGGGTAAGCTAAAGCAGGGGTGTGTCACACTCCAGTCCTAGAGGGCTGCAGTGTCCACCACTTTGTTTGGTTTCCTTTCAATCAGCAGCCAATCTAGGCATTGAAATAAAGTGTGTGGACTCTCTGCAGCTTTCTAGGGCTGGACTCTAGTGAGCTGAAGAACATGACACAAGAGACCTGAAGGGATAGACTGCCCCACCTCCACCCCCTGGTGAACCCTGAGTAAGAATGCAGAGAGGAGAGGGAGAGAATGTATGTGGGCTCACTAGGGGTACTTGATGATGTAAGGGGACAGAAAAGTAGGAATTGATTTGGTGGGGAACTCGACAGCATGTGAAAGTAAGAGTGTGTATTTGTGTAAGTGTGTGTATGTGTGTGTGTGTGTATAAGTGACTCATTGGGTAAGTAGTCGTGGGCAGGGAATTCCTGTAAAATACATTGACAAAGAAAGGGTTCATATATTGGCCCAGCAAGTCTCACAGCATGCATTCTTGCAGAGTCAGTGTGTGTGTATGTTTGTGTGACAGAGGGAAAGGGAGCAGGAAAGAAAGACAGATTTTCCATTGACTGGTGCTCACATATTCACACATTTGTGTTTTGTGTATTACTTAAATAACACCAAAACAACACATCAACACCTGCTTCTCCCTCACTTCTCTCCCTCCTTCTCCCTCAATTTCTTCTTCCCTCTCTGTATCTGGCAGTTTATTGACAGCTCAGGGGATTATTGACGGCTCTAGGGCTTGTTCACAGATGAGCTGACAGGGATGTGGCGGGGGATGGGGGGGATCTGTCACACACCACCACCTTCCGTCTCATGCGCTCACACGCCATCATCGGCCCAGACGCACACCTCTCTTTTTCATCACCTCCTCGCCATCTTCACTGCTTTAACTCTTTCCCTCCCTCTCTCCCTCCTTCTCTCTTTCCCTCTATCAGGTGCTGAACTCACCCTCCCCGCTCTGCCGTTACCTGGACGACAACAGCTGTTCTGCCCTCATCATCCTGGGCTTTGTCATGATGTCGCCATTGGTGGTGGTGGCCGCGGCGACATTTTGCAGCCTGGTGCGCAGGCTCCATCTTCTCCTGCTGTTTCAGCCAATGGCACGTGCTTGCTACCGTGGCGGGGGGTGGGGCTGGGGCAGAAATGTCAGGGCCTGGGTCTGACCCATGGGGCCGCAGTGATTTTGTAGGCCCTTGGTGTTCCTGGAGAGTTGGTTGGTGTGTCCTCTGCTGTATGTGTTACCCTACTTAATTACTTTAGTCACGTAATTATTGAACATACTGAATCGGAATGAGGAAGACTTCACAATGTCCTGTGATTTATGATTTTAGGAGATCCTGTTCTCTGGTCCTTGAGGGTTGTTAACTGTCACATATCACAGCTAAATAGATTGGTTTAAATGCTAGCTAGTTACCTCCCTGCTTTGAGCAAATAAGTAGTGTTACCTTAGAATCCAACAGTATTTTGCTTTGCACTCTGTTTTTTCTAAGAAAAAAAAATTGCTTTCTGAAGGTAACTTTAGAAATTGTATGTCCTAATTCAAACAAGCAGGAAAGATGGGTGTGTCATTTACCCTTGAGGACTTGGGCTCCTATTGAATTTGCTCATCAGCCACACTTCCAGATTATACAAGTCCTGTTTACATTAGCTCCTGGTCAGCCACACCAGTGCACCATTATGTCAGCTAGTTGTTCCACAAAACGGCAGTTTGCATTTAGTTGACTTTGGCCCTGGGCATATTTCAGAGACATCAGGGTTAACTATGCCTCATGCTAGGAAGGTGGAAGAATGGCAGTGTTTGTATATATTTGCATCGGGAAAGTATAAATGAGTTACTGATGTAGCAGCTGCCCATGTCCTGGGCATACAATACATTTAGCACTTTACAGATCTGAGGTTTAATGTATCATCCATCTGCAAAAATGGATATTTGACTGAACCAATTCAGGTCATTCTCATGGCTCAAAGGCACAATAGCAGTCTCTGAAAACAGGGCTTGGCCAAGCAACCAGCAGGTTTTAAGTCCAGCCCCTTTACCCCTGGTCCATATTGCTATCCGTTTCTACACTCTAGTACTGCACACACAACAACAGTACAATTTCTCTCTATTGACTGGAGTAGCATATCAGTACTCTGCAGTTTGTTAGCTTGACATGGATAGCCGGCTTCATTTCTTAATGAAAAAATTTGAAGAAAATTGAGTGTATCATTAAGTAGCCAACACAATTCCAGTGACATATTGAAAGCACAAGAAGCCATTGTAAAACCATTTCAACACGGGCTCACAGGCGCTGATCCAGATAAAAGTTAGATGGCTGACCATAACTTCCTATGTCATAAAAAAAGATTAGCCAGCAAGGTTTCATAATTATGTTGAGCTGCTTGTGCAATATAAGTTTTTGAAGGATTGCAATCAGTCTGTGTGAGATAAGAATCCAGGGAGCAGCAATTTTTGAATGGTCTGTGGGTGATTATTTGCACAAAATATAATCAGAAGTAAACAAATAAGAGAAGCACATAGTTTAACTTATATCTCATTTTTTTACAACAGGCATAAAACAAACTCTGTGGGGTACTCATGAAAATCTTGTAAAACAAACTCCTGCAGGGGAAAGAATTTATATTGCCTGCTTAATTTAATGTCCTGGGCTTTCCCTATTTTCATCACCCGTCCTTGACATCTTTTTCCAGCATGGTTTGATCAGCTAGGACCCAGTCTGGTGTAATATACTCAGAAGGGTGTACATTTGGGCTCAGGTATGGCTCAGAAACATCTTTGCAGGTATCTGTAGTACAGCTGATAACTAGATGACTTGTTCTGGCGGTGGAGGAGGGTGTCCCACAGTACAGCCTGCCTGAGAAAGGGCTGTAACGTATGCATACATGGTGTCTGTATAAGGATACACATTCATCATTACCAAGGGTGCACCTCTCAATTGCTCAGAGTGAAATAGAGAGCAGTGCTCATACAGTTTAATATTGTCTCAATAAAACAATTTCATTGTGTATGTGTGTATTTTGTTTGTAGCAGTTCTGCATTCAATCAGGTGCCATTAAAGAATGAACATTTTGATGATGTGTCTTATTACAGAAAAAAAATGTAATACACTCACACTGACCCACCTGTACACAAACACACACACACACACACACACACAGATACACGTACTCCCTTACCCACCAGCACAAATACACTCACATAGATGCAATCTCTCCCTAACCCAACTGTACAAACACACGTGAATACACACACATACACAAAGACATGTGCAATGACATACACCTTCACACCTAACTGTACAAGAACTCAAAGATATATACACTCATATGCACCCATACACCCACATAATCATAAACATACACAATGGATTCATTTGCACACAGAACTAATGAATGTTTCAGGTGTTTGTCCTTCACAGCTGGACTAGTACCATGATCAGTAGACATCAGACTAAACTAAAGGTGCCAATATAAGCCCTCAAATGCTGTTGGCCTGTCTGCCTCACAGGTGGCCACACACATCTAAATAAACACACAGTGTCAGTGTCAGGATCAGTTTACATTCACTGTAAAGTCACAGTTTCGCCACATTACTGAATCGTTACAGTGACAGACAAAGAAATACTGAAGAGAAGAGCTCAGCAAAGTAAGAGAACGTTTGTAAAAGCACACTGTAGTGTGATAAATGGAGGTGCATGGGATTGCCCAGCAGTGAGCCTTACACCCCATGATGATGCTGTCCATACCTCATAGCAGGGATAACTTTCACATAAAAACTTGCCTTGCTTGCCACGTAAATGACAACATCTAAGGCAGATATTTTTAAAGCAATATCCATTTGTACAGCAGGTACAATTAGGTATTTAGATACCTGATTTAGGTGAAGGATTTTGTTCAAGGTTTCAAAGGCAAACTCTTGATGGGAAACTGAACCTGTGGCCTTGATGACATGCCAACAGAGACACAAATTCAGAGTCTTTATATTACATTGTAGGTTTTTAGCAGATGCTCTTATCAAGAACAACATACTCAATGTACATTTTTACATACTATCCTTTCATGCACCAGGATATTTACTGAGACAATGCAGCTGAATTGTCAACCAATGACTTACAAGTTCAGATCCCTGGTCATTATTACCACACTGCCACCCTCCTTAGTGTGACAGAAAATAACAGACCAGTGGCAAAAGTAACACCTCGGGCACATACTATACTGTGACTGCCATAATAGCAGAGTCATTTCTATCTAAGTTTTATTCAAGGGTTTTCTGTATTTCCTCACACTTTGTACAATGCATTAGTGTGTCCCTGCCCTTCTTCATCAGTTCAATAGGGGGCAGAACTACACACACATCCTGTGAAGAGCGAAAAGTAGCCAGCCGAGTAGCCACGGGTTCCTTTCACCTCTGAGGACTGGCCTTCATGCACAGCTGGCTCAGGGCATGACAGGGCACTCAAGGGCCTCTTTCAGGTGTATGTATTTGAGACAAGGTGTCAAAGAGAGATCTCATTTTCTGATTGATGACTCCCCAACATTCAGAAGAGGATCTATACAATAATAATGAAGCTGTGAAGCTGAATAAAAACTGATAATGTTTTGTTTTAATATGCCTTTACAGTCGGCCGGCCTTATCCGTAGGTATATGGTTCCAAGACCCCCGCCAACATGCAAAAACCGTGGATGCTCAGGACACATATAAAATGACGTGATTTTCCCCTATACATGTTCATAATTTGAAACCCCCTATACGTACTACTAAGAACTGCTAAAACTCACATAAAACATACTGACTACTGTATTCTAGCAAACACTGCGAAGGGGGAATTTTGAATGTACTTTTTCGAGAATATTCTGAATTTTTAAAAAACATTTTCAAAACACAGTTGGTCAAAACCATGGATGCCAACCCCGCAGATAAGGTGGGCTGACTATAGTTTGCTCCTAAAAAAGGAACAAAGAGTACAACAAGTTGAGTTCTACATTCAATACTTTATGAAATTGATCCAGTCAATTTATGTGGTCCCTCTGAGTTAGAGAGGGTTTGTACTTTGAAGGTCACACTGCTTCTCATGTGTTTAAAATAGCTGGTCCTCTGCTCGCACCCAAATGACCTAAATCACAGCTGTGCAGATGATTCTCGTGCGTGAACAGTTTCATATGGTAGATCATTAAGGACACCTCTTCTTGTTTGTAAATATGATATTGTGTGTAACAGAACGTATTCTGGACTGCCCCCACCCACTTCACCCCACCCCACAGATTAGTTACCATGACAACTCAGTACCAAGGGGTTTGCCATAGCAACTAAATTTTAATGGGAGGGAACAGACATTTATGGTAATGATAACAATGATTACTAGTAATTCACAATGGGGTTCTTACAGAGGCAGAAGACAGAGAGTGGCTGAGAGACATGTGGAACGACTGACACACAGACAAGTAAAGGAGGGAGCCAAAGCGAAAGATGGTTTTGGGGGGAATTATTTCTATACCTTTGTGCAATTTGCATAATTTCTAATGAAAGATATTGTCTCAGACTGCTGGCCTCTCCCTCAGGGGACTCTCTTCTTATTCAGGAATAAATTAGTCACTTTATACAAGAGCCCAGCGGGAGCTGACATTCTTATATCCTACCCGCGCAAGCTGCATGATACCCCGACCCTGCTTCATAAACACCACACACACACACACACACATACAGTGACATGCTCACCAAGCATAATAAACACTCTACAACCTGCCTGCCCTCTGTTATCATCCAATGAAAGGTTGATTCTTCACTACATCAAGCAGAGGTGCACACATGCACATGCACACATACGCAAACAGACAGGCATGTATGCATAAGCACACAAACAAACAAACACACACACACACACAAACTGACAGGAATTAAAACATCCTGAGTGTATTTAATTCATTTTGAATGTGTTTACTGGAAGATATGTGATGTACAGAGACCGGAAGATGTGTGTACACAGGAAAAAGGGTCTTGGGGGTGGTGGAACTGGACAGAAAGGGAACTAGAAGTTCACACGGTCTTTCCCTCCGCTCCATTCCCACGCACACAGATGAGTATACACTCGTTGATGGGAGAGCGGTCAGCAAATTCCGAGTTCTACATTCCACAGACTTTGATGTGGGATTGTAGTTGCAGAGAGCAGAGGTGCAGTATGCAGGGGGGGGGGGGGAGGGAGAAGTCCCTGATTCTCCTCCTATGAACACCACAGGATTATACAGAATAACATGCACCAAATAACAGTGCACCACATATTCAGGTCCAAACACAGCAAAATCTTTTAAACGTCTCAGTCGTGATATAACATTCTGCCATTTACAGCATAGCATACAACATAACAACTGCAACAGGAGAGCCATTGCAGTGAGGGGAATAGTGCGTTTATGTGCATATAAATGACAGGAATGATAGCATGAATGATGGCTATGGTGAAAGTTAATGTAAGCCTTTGCACATGTGTGTTTGCATCTTTGTGTGTGTTAACTATAGTATGTGCTATTGTGTGTGAACCTCATGGTGCATGTCTGTTTGTGTGTGTGTGTGTATGTGTGTGTGCGTGCAACCCCGTGCCACTCATCTCCATTTACAACACCTGCTCTCTCCCTGCTGCACTGTCACTCCAATTACCGCCTGACGCCATTACTGTGTGCAGCGATTACATCTACATAATGACAGTGCTTAAGAAGGGGAGGGGGAGTTTATGGCTGACACCTTGTTTTTTTATATTTTTATAGCCCCAGTGTTTATGCGACTTAAGAGCCTCTATGAACACAATTTCCTGCAGTGACAGTAAACAATGGCTGTCGACCTACAGTTGGAGTCTGTCTGTTTCTGTCTGTCTCTCTGTTTCTCTCACTCTCTCTCTCTCAGCAAGCAGGCTATCCTTTGTGTTTGAACGTAAAACCCATTAGAGAGGTAGTCTGCAAGTGCAGACAACACACACACACAATCTAATGTACACCTACATGTGAATACATACACACACTCACACATGCGAACTTGCACACAAATACCCATATACAAACACCTAGACAAACAGATGCTTTCTGGGCTCCAATCAGAAGTCTTGTATGGGCAAAAGCTGCATATGTGTGACTGTGTAGGTAGACAGAAAATGTGAAACCCTTCATGGTCTAAAAATAACTTTTTGAAGGGTTTAATTAGGCAGATTACCACAAGTTTTATTAAGGTGGTGCATCAAGTAATTGAGAGCGCACTGTGAACCACAAAAACCATAAGACACAGGGGTCGGGTCTCATCTGCCAGTAAGAGGCAATGTTCTGCATTGGAGAGCTCTTCAGCACAGAATGCAGCCCAGTTTCCCGAATTAATGCCACTATCACAGCAAACAATACCCAGGAGGGCACTGTTCTCTGTGCACTCCAGCTGCTCAAGTGCTGTCACATCTCTACACAGCGGCTATATTTACAACTGACTACACACATTTTTTTCTTTTAAATGTGTAGTTTTGTGTAACACATATTTCTAGAATGTTGAACAACAATTTTGAGCTTAAACAGGATAAAGAGAGACAAGCAGAAGGAGAAGGAGGGAAAGGGAGAGGTACTGCAAGAGAGGAGAGTAGGGGCAATAGAAAGGGGGGGTTCATAGAGAGAGGGAGAGAAAGAAAGGACAGAAAAGAGAGAGGAGAAAAGAGAGGATGGGGGCTGGAAATATAGCTGGTGCAGGCAGGGTCCTTCTCAACCATCACTCCATCTCTCTCTAAATGAGCATGGCTCTCAGGTTCTCTGCAGAACTGCTCTCTCCCTCTCTATTTCCTCCCATATGTAGCAGCTGCATCAGAACAGCACTGTGCTGTGCATTGCAGAAAATTACTGCTTTTGTGGTATTTACCTCCTTCAGCTCTGCCCTCTGTTCCTGTCTCTCTCTTACCTTTGGGCATGAAAAAATTGATTTTACTGAAATTTCCACCACCCCCACACACACCTTTGTAAATTTCCATTCTCCTTCTCTCTCCCTCTAGGTTTTATTTGTAAGCAAACTTTTCTTATTGAGTGTGATGAAATGCTGCTCTCTTTCCTCCCCTCTACCTTTCCTCAGTTTCAGTATTTTCAATGATTTTAGACCCAGATTTTAGCCTAATGCACAGTTGAATGGTTCCGTGGTGTCTGACACACACTTGCTGTCATTGGCAGTGGGTTGTTCTTTGACTCTGTTCTTTTGTGTGACACTCTCATTCCCCTTGTCTCACTTCCTTTCCTCCCTTTCAGTTTATTCCTAATCATGGTTATTTCGATAGTCCCAGCCTATATGCTTCTTTCATCTTTGCAGGAAAAATATATCCCATATCAAATCAGCTCTCCATACTCTCCTCACTGATCCTTTTGCATGTCACTTTCTTGTACTTTCAAATAAAAGGTGATACAAAGAAGCATTCCATAATCTTACAAATTAAAAATTCATCCAGTGATGGGTTATAGCCAGAGGTGTAATGTTCCCAACACAATATGAATTCCCGAAATGAAAAAAAAAACAACCACACACAAATAAAAGACATTCGAAGACATTGATTCAAAACTGAGCCAAAACACAAACAAAAGTTCATCATTAAGATTAAATTATTTTTTGGCCAATACAAACCTACATGGAGATGTTCCATGGGGGTTTTCTCAGCTTATCCTTGATTCACCATAATGTTTGTTCAACACATTTATATACCAGCAGGACCTTTCTTAATTACCCTGCAGCTATTGAAACAATAAAAACCTGAGTGTTTGGCTGGACAAACAAAATATTGATTTGTTTGTCTCTAGAAAGGCTCTGCATTGCCACAAACTCATAATTACTTATGCCCAGTACTAACAGTGGAAAATAAAAGTTTTTGGCTGTCCTTAGAATACCCCTTTAAGAGTACCTTGGGAGGAGGTATATTGCAGAAAGAAATAATCATTTAAAAACACTGCATGACTCCCACAATACATAAATTCTTTTCATGTGACCTCATCTCAAAAAAGCAATCACTGAAAAAGACAGAAAGGAAAGACAATGCTATTGTCGCTTTGATATGTGCTCATACTTATAATTGTTATTTAAATTATAACTATAATTTACTCAGAAAAAAACCCAATATTTCTATTGACATAAACAATACTAATATAAACACACACACACAAACACACATGCACACGCACCGCACATGCACACACGCACACGCACACACATGTATAAACTTGCAAGCTGTGGAAAATTCCTGCACAGTGTGGTTTTGGGTGTGGTCTGTGTCCCAGGACTTCAAACGAATGTGCTCAGTGGCTGAAATGGAGGTTCAGGTATGGGTTAACCCCCCTGTCCTATATCAGACCCCAAAAGAAACAGTCCCATGGCACACAAGATGTGCAAAATACATTCCTCTTTCACTCTCACATTGCTATTCATGCCAATCCAGGACCCCTCCTGCAGTGTTCCTCTCCTCCTTTCTTATGCCATTCTTTCATGCCTCCATCTGAAGGTAGACAAGAAGCAAAACCAGAGCATATGCAATATAACAAATGTAAAATGGATGCAGTGTAGAATGTGCCGTGTGTGTGTCATGGGTGGATCAACACAGAGAGCTGAAAAAAGCTCCAGCGCCACACTGCCCAGCTGGTGCAGATGGCCACCTATTTAGTTATGATCCTGAACTGTAATGAGGGTAAATAAGAGGCAGGGGACGGAAAGATAAGACATGACAGGGTGATACCTGACCCACCGAATAATAATCAACCCATTTTTACTACCAAGTACAAACTTCAAATGCTGACTTGAAATGCTACCAAAAGTTTGAAACACAGTTTCAAAGACATTGATGAAACATTATGATAAAGAATGTGGGCAAACAGGAGTGATGAAAAGCTCCTGTGAAAATCCATGGATAAATTATATAATATATAGTACACAACATTTATATCAATTTATAAGCTGTAAGCTGTGACCTATTTTCCTTTAAAAGTCACCTTTTGAAGATAAATTGGATAAGTGCCTGCTTTCCTACAAGTTCATTGAGACCCTAATGCTTTTTGATGTGCAGCAAGGCTTCTTCCTCCTTTCCTGATGCAAATGTGGGCGAGGGTTAAGTGCGTGCTGGAATTGAAACATGAAATAAGACCAAGTCATTTTCTTTTGGTTACTGTTCTACTGAAAGGCATTGAGTCAATGACAGTATTTCCTGACACACGTATTAAAAAAGTGTGATTATAAATGCTGCATTTAAAAGACTTTCCCTATGTTCTCCTGAAATCATGCTTTTACATACATTCAAATCATTTATAAATGTTATTGTAAAAACGTTTAAATAATTTGCATTTGCAAATGAAGTTTGTTAAAAGATTTCATTAAAATGATTAATGATATAAGTAATTTTAACAGTTTAAATACATATTTGACCCAGTTATGCTGCACACTAGCAAGCAAATCAACTGAAAGTCCTGAGATCGTCCGTCGACCGTTGGATGTATTAGAGTGTATAGCAGAAAGGACTTCCACAAATGACAGAAACGGCCCCTTAGGAGCAATAATGATGATTGTTGTCATTGCTTTGTTGTTGTTGTTGATATTGTTGTTATTGTTGTTGTGTTAGCAAGAGGGTAGCAGTCGCAAGATCAGAGGTAATAATCAATAGCTATGGTATTATGATTGAGAATTCAAATTCAGGCAAAAATGTAATAAAAATTAAAAGTTGGTTCCCTGAATGTACATATGATGACCACAGCTTTGTACTAAATTAATGGTATAAAAGCATTTCAAATTAAATGTTAAAAGCTGAAATTGAATTGTAATTGATAAGTAAGCAAATGAAAAATGTTCTGGTTAAAAACAAGATGCAAAAAGGAACCATCCAAATGGTAAGAGTGAGAATATTTAGATGAGGTCATTAAATGAAGGTATTAAAAGAGACTTAAAAGAAAATCGAACAAGAAAAATTTAGAGAGGGAGGGGAAAGAACAATTACTGTTAAGAAGACTTGCTGTGAGCAGATGAAAGGGGTTAGTAAGACACTGCAGTTCTCACACTGACTGACATTTCTGTCGTCCCCAGGGAGGACAGAGAGGAAGTGAAAAAGATGAGAGAGGTGGCTGAAAAAGATCTCAGGATGATGACGAATCATAACCTGAAGGTTGCAGATTTGAACATGTATTGGATTGCTAGTGTTGTGCCCTTGAGCAAGGAGTGCAACAAGAATTGAATCAATAAATATCCTGCTGTTTACATGGAAATGTGTCAAAAATAAATAGTTTTAGGGTAACAGGCTTCTACCAAGAAATTGTGTCATAACTGAAGATATTCATCATGCAGTATATATGAGCTGAACTTTAACACATTCTGGTGTTCTTCAAAGATATGCATGTTGTAGTGGCATAGAGATGACTAAACTGACTACACATGCATGTGACACAAGCACATACATGCATGTGCATACACACACGCACACATGCGCATACACAGACACATACACATGCACACACTTGCTCTCGGTGTCTGTGTAGGCAAATGAGCACAGTCCACAGTCCCTCAGGGTGAAATAGTCCTTTTTTGACATGGAGGGCAGCCTGACGCCACGTGTTTAAGAAGAGACTGAAAAGCTGTATGATGGCAGACAGTCATTCAGTTAGACCTGCTCAAACACAGCCAACGGGACACATCGCTGACAGCCCCTGTTTTCCTTCTCCTCCCTCTCTCTCATCCTTTCATCACTGACACTGACAAGAGCAGGGAGCAGAAAAAAGAACGTGTGTCAGCCCTGCAGTGCCTGGAGCAGGATGTGAGGAAGAGAGAGTGAGAGAGAGAAAGATAGAAAGAAGGAGAGAGGGGAATTTCAGGAAGGAGTGAAGAAGAAGTGGTAGACGAGAGATTAAAAGCAAGAAGGGGGAAATAGGGGGTAGTGGTGGGGATCAAATGTGGTACACAAGAAGAGGTAGAAGAAAGTATACAGGAGGAAAGAAGGCAAAATTAATGTCTCAGCCTGTCATCATTCTGTCATCAAGACAGAACTGTGCATTCCACATGTGGACACATCTGGGGGCGGAGAAACAGGTGTGCAATGCTTGCTAGCCACATACAAACAGACATAGGCATGGACACATGAATGCTCACATGCATGCACACTTGCATGGACATACATGCACACATGCTTTGGTAGACTGCTGTACAATGTCTCTGACAGTTGCCAAACTTGGACAGATCTTTGTGTAGTATGTACGAATTGAACTCAAACTTGGTTCTATCATGGCAGGTAATCCTGTTGACAGGATTGGTGACAGGATATTTCATAATTTGTAATGTAATCAAAGGGAAGGGACAGGTTGTTTAAGGTGATCATAGAATGATAAAAAGATTCCCACATTCACTCATATGTAGTTCCTGAGTATAAACAACATACACACGAACATACACAGGCACATGCACACACACACACACACACACACACACACACACACACACACGCACGCACACACACACACACCTTCCTCCACACAATAACATGTTCTGTGTTTCCAGCTGTTGGTGTGTCTCAGTGCTGTTATTATTTACTTGGCTCACTCCCCTGCCTGCTAGCCACTTGGCAGCAGCTCGCTGCAGGTATGGGCAGCTCAGAAACCCTGCAGGCCACGCATATGCATGACCCAGAGGAGAGCCAGAGCCAAAACAGAGATCACCTCCACCACAGCAAGCACAGACCCACCCCACACTGATTCCCCAGGTCATCACTGAAAAACACGATTGAATTCTTAGTTATCTTACCAGGCTAAAGGATAAACCTAAATAAAGTAGGGGTGGGACTTCTTACGCATAGCCGGAGTGTTTGTAAGGTATGGATGACTGTTAGGGGCCTAGTTATGAAATGTGAATGGGGTTACAAGGCAGGTTGAATGAGTACAGCTGTGGGGAAACTTGTGACCAAGTCATACTGAGAAAACAGCTGAAACTCAGGGAACAGGGAGAAGAGCACAAGGAAGAAAGGAGATGAAAGAATGAGAAAAGGGAAGAGTGGAAGAAAAACAAGGAAAACAACAAAGAACAGAAAGAGGGTATTTTAAAAAAGGATGAGTCAGAGTCAGCTCAAAAAAACCAACTCCAGTTGTTTGACAAAATGTCAAATGGCAGGTGGGATGTCCCTCTAGGGTGCATTGCTAACACTGCCACAATGGTCAGCACAATATCACTACATCAGTGTAATCTAACTCCTGCATAAATGTACTCAGGTTTGTGTACCCTGTAGTGTCTATGGGTTTTCATGCAGACTGTGTAGATTTTGGAGAGATTTTCCACCTTCCTCAGCCACAACCCCTTTCTTTAATTGGCTGCCAAATCCTCTTAGATGTTTCATTGCCGTGGAGACTTGTACAGACAGATTCATGCATGAATACAATTGGCACATGCATCACAAACACATTTCTCATCTGTTTTAGAGCAGAGATACGACAAAGCTGTGAATTATTGGTGTTTTGTATACCCACTGGAGAGAGCCTTATTTGTGAATATAATTTCTGAGTTGAATGTGTTGTCTGTTGTTTTTTGTCCCTTTTGATCTTTTTCATTCTTTACACATTGGATTGGTAAAAGAGCTGTAAAAGCATTCCGGTGAATGCTGGGTGAAAATACGGACCCTGGGGCAACAGATCTAACAAAAATGGTAAGTGTGGGTAATGGAGTCTGTGGAGCAGGAAGGAAAGCAGTTCCATATTGTAATTAATGGCTTCCACGTTCCTACCTAATAGGACAAATCAACTTCTTAAAATCTTCCAAGACTATTTTTACGTGTTGGACTTTATTTTAATCAAGCCCCTGCAAGAATTCTTGGCACAAAATATTTACTGGTTTCTGGATACTCTGAACTCTAAATCTTCTGCCTGTAACAGAGCTGCTCCCCTTTGTCACATGCTGTCTCCTCCTTTTTTCCTCAACCTAAGTCAAATGTTCCACCTCTCTCACACCTCTCTACATAACCTCCTCTTCCCCCAGACCCCCTGGACACTTAATTTGACAGTTTTGCCATTAAAAATTTCCACACGCATAAACTCTGACACTTGACCTCAGATAATTAGCCTCTAAGCACATTGCTGTTGAATAAGTAATAGTACTGTTTTCAAAGCAACATTTTGATCCCAGTTCAGAGCAAGCTGAAATGCCACCTTTCAGTTAAATGCTGCCATGTCCACAGAGGGTGAATTGTTTTGAAACAACATAGTTTGTGTCAAATTTTTAATTTTGTGATGAAAATGATAGCTGTGTTCCTGCATGTGTTTGATAGTTTGTACTGAGCCCACACAAATCAATAATAAAGTGCATTGCTCTTGATACTTAATTGGAATCTCTTTGTCTCTCTCAAGTGAGCCCCATGATTAAATTAATGCTTACTTGCTGATGGTGAAAACAAGTCACTTCAGTTTTAGAGAGGTATTTTGTTAGTGTAAATGAGAGTTGTACACAGTCAAAGCTTCATCCCCTCTATCTTCTTTCATATCTCGTTCCAGCAATCTCTGAAAAAAATAATGTGTGCTCCAGATAGCAATCACATAGAACAGCACAACACCATCAGCATACAACAAGATGATATTGCAAAATGATAACCCATGCAATGTGGGAAATATCACAGCACCACAACAAGGTCATTCACAGCACAACAAGGTAAACTCAAACAGCTAAACACAGTGTTCCATAATACATTAAACTGAGAGCAGCAAAGGAAGATGAATACAAAATCCCACAGAACCACTAATCCACAACACATCAATAAGGTTAGATAAAATAACAACAACAATATAAATAATAAGCACAACCTTCAACAAATCACAAACTAAAGCCAATCAATATGGCAAACAATTAGCCCACCCCAACCAAGCAACCCCAGAACAGACAGAGTGAGCGCACAGTTCCAGAAAATGATATCATTTTACATAAGAGAAGTAGGTGAAAATAAGATGAGAAATAACCCTTACATTTTGTAAGGAAATTTTCTGTTTCATTACCCAGATAAGGATGTCAATGCTCATCTGCAGCTGGAAGAATGAACTAGCATATAACTGAAGCACCATAAAAGCCTTTCAAACAACTGGTGCACAGTAAAAGACACAATGCCGTATAATGCTGTATAATGATGTCAATAGCAAACCCCTGTGAGTCACACAGTGAAAGAGACATCAGCGGTATGGAGGACAATAATGATGCACAAAACACAGTCATTGTGTATCAGCACAATGTCATTTAGCAGTTTTCAATCTCGTGGGTTTTTTCTTTTGCTTTTTCCTTCTCCGCCCTTTCAAATTTCCATCCTGTCACAGTAAGTACACAGGGCCAGACTGTCAGAGGAGCACAGCTCTGGCACCTAGCTCATTCTCTCTCTCTCTCTCTCTCTCTCTCTCTCTCTCTCTCTCTCTCTCTCTCTCTCTCTCTCTCTCTCTCTCTCTCTCTATCATCATTTCCATCCCTCTAAGTCCTTTCATAGCCCCACCCTTTGGCAAACTTATCAACACTCCTTCTCCATGTCATTGTCTTTCACTCCCTTTCACTCAATTTTTAAGTGTAAATATATGGTAAACTTAAATGCAAGACAAGCTTATTCAGTACCCACAAAGGGGGTGCTCTGGGTGACATGAATTAAAAAAAACATATGACGTGTAAGACTGTATTGTCTGCCCACCTCCCGTTCTTTCCCATCATATCCTTCCACTTTCCGCCACCTCCAAAGTCATTTCACACAACTGTTCTGAACAAAATGTTGTAATCCCAAATCAGGAAAGATACAAACTGCTAACCCTGTGAGTACAGCTGGTATCCACTGCCTTGACACTGGGTGATCATTTCTTCCATTTAAGGGTAAAGCTTTGGCCTGGCGTGTTACCATAATGAAGCCTGTTTAACAAGCAATGAGAATGCTGCTCTTGTTTTCATGGTGCAATAATGCTAGCCACAAAGTATGAGAATAATGATTGAAGTACATCTGTGCTTTTCTGTCATTATATTTAGTTGAATTTGTGGCCATTTTAAAATCAATGGATGGATTGTGAGGACAGAAGAGGACTCACTCTGTTCCTCATTCTATGTTTTTTCCTTCAGAGTTTTCCAATTCCAATACAAAAATGCACTGTATTGGCAGAAAAGAGAATGAAACTGCCAAAGCTCTAGAGATGACATAAGTGTTTCAATGGCTTTAACAACAGCTCTTTCTCTCCCTCACTCACTCTCACTCACTGCCTCCCCCTCTGGCACCAAGCAGCAATTAAAGAGAGAGAGAGGCCAGTGAGACAGACTTCTGTATTCCTCTAAATTATTGAAGAAATTCAATACATATTTGACCATTTGTGATTAGATAGATATTTGTTGTACATTTACAGGATGTAGGCAAATGGGCAGAAACAGTGGATTTAAATGGGAAAAAGACACTTGATATAAATACTCACGATCAATGTGTTTCCATAAAAAATAATTTTAGAATCAACAGTTAAATATGTGAGTTCACAAGTCATCTATCGGATTTCACAAAAGGTCAACTGTTTGGTGCCAAACTGAAATTGTGTCAGAAACAGCAAAATAAATTAGTGTGTCAAGGGCAGCAGAGTTGAAAATCATGATGGCATATGCCAAGCAAGGAAAATTGAATCAAAAAAAGAGGAAATGAGGTTACAGGTCAAAGCTTAGCTTCAGGGGTGAAGGGACACTTAAGTTTCCACAAACCACAAAACAGCAGCCACTGAAGCTACACTTCTATGAGCCAATGTAAAAAACTGTATGCAATGAGCTTCAGAAAGGTTACATTTATGGAAGGGCTCCCATCTGGGAACTTCTTGTAATCAAGGCCGATGCTCAACAGTGTATGACAGTGTGATGAGTGCAAAATCTGGAGTTCTGAGCAGTGAAAATACTGATATGGTCTGATGAGCTGCCTTTCACTCTTTTTCCTACATCAGGACAGGTTTGAAGCCAAAGGAAGCTTTCAGCCCTCAAGGCCGGTTCCCAGCTGTTAAACATGGTTGTGTTAAGGTATCAGCAGCCACCTTATTGGGGCTGTTGCATCTGATTTACACACTGTATGGTAGAATTACAGCCAAGGAATACCTAGCCAATTAAGGTGACCGGGTGCACTTCACGGTTACAGTACAGCTTCTTCCACAAATTCATGGAAACATTCTTGGAGTATTTTTTTCCAGAGACGTTTCCATTTGAAGTACTGAAAAACATGCAATGATGTCACATGCTGACAAATTCTACACTTGCGCACAATGTGCAATCCAGCTTGTCTACTGCCACAAGAAGCACATACTGCCTGCACAACACAAATACATAAATATTCATAATAAAATAGCACACACAAATACATATATGCATAATTGTCGAAAACTTTCCTGACACTTTGGAGCTTGTCTACCCTGGCATGCACATTTACATATATACTAACCTAGTGGGAATTTCCAATAGACTTTCATGATGTCATGTAATCTTAGGCTGTGTGAGGCTGGCAGGTGCATGTTCTGACAGGCACAATGAGACATGGAGGGGGCAGAAGCTGCCAGTCATGGTTACAGAAAAGACAGAGATTTCAAGTCTTGCTTGTCCTTTCATAACTGCTATGAAAAGTTTTGATAACCACACAGGCAGAGCACACCTGCCTGCCACTAACCTCATTGTGAAGCATTTGGCATTTTGGTGTGATAGGGGAGAGGATGGTTCAACTACAGCATGCAATTTTTGAAATAAACAATATTACCATATCTGTGCTGCTTGCCATTTTTAACATTTTGTGGATGGAAATAGTTTATCTTGCACATATTTACATAGGATGCAAAGTAAACAACGAATATACACCATTATGAATAAGTGAGTTCATTTTTGAGGACCTTCGTCTCAAAACACAGATAGTTTTGTTGATCACTGAGTTTACTCCGGAAGAGTGACGCTCAGAATCATGTGTAGCCTACGGGAACAACGGAAAACAAGACTGTTCTAGCGGTGACACTGAGGACCGCAGTCGCAGTCCATTACCAAGCTCTCCTCTCTCCACCCGAGAGAGGTCATTATAGTTAAAACTTTTGAACAACCTGTCAAAGTTAGCCCTACTTGATATGACATATGGCGTTAATGGATTTAAAAACAGTATCCAAAATGTCTTTTTTCGTAAACAAATAATGAGAGTAAGATGCCAACTAGTAGTAGTGTTAAACGTAAAATGGTCAACCAGGTCCCGATTTTGTTTATCAAGTGAAACTGACATTTAGTTGTATCAGATATCTTGTAGCGTTGCAGTAAGAACGAGAGACTACAGTGCCCCCCTTGCCTGTAATGAAGACGACTAGAGAATAGAAGATGTCAGCTCCTTTTCTGAAGTTACATTTTCTTTTTTCGGCTGATCCCCAAGGACTACTGATAATCAGGAGCAGTGGAGAATAAAGTGGCGTCTGTGTCCCCGCGCACAGTAAACCAGATTCATACAAGCATCGATAAAATATCGTTGATAAAATAAATACACTATTTGCCTCGCACTGAGGCGTTGGCAGTACTTCCACCCTGTCGTTCGTTTTTCCTCTCGCCGTGCGTTAATCGGTCCATATACAATCATAAAGACACACACTAGCGCATGCCTTTTGTTGGCACTCTCCAAAGGCTCCCCTAACCTGTAAGAACAAAAAATCGAGGCAATTGAGGGATTACTGAAGCGAATGGGGAGCTCTGCCATTCTATCTCTATATCACACTCACTGCCTGAGCAGGTACGTGCTCAGACACAGCGCCATCCATTTAAGCCGTAAATATCTTAAATTACAAGAAAAGGGGTGCAGGGGCAATTCACAAGGAGTGGTTTTAGTAAATGATACGAATTTTATATATACTAGATCTTGTTATGCGTTTGAAAAATTTATGAGCATTATGAGAGAAACAACATAGGCCTGCAAGTAATAGGAAATGTGTCAGGCAGAAATCCAGGAATAGTGACGCTTCAAGTAGTGAGAGACTTGGAAGGAGAGTGGCGAAGGGGTAAGAGAACAGGAGGGAGGGAACGGCTTAACGGGGGCGCGATCGGTAGCGCAGGAGACGGGGAACGCACAGTAGCTCCGTTGTTACTTTTGCTAGCACCAAAGTGAATCTGAACGAAAGTGATAGTTCCTCAAAACACCACATACGGACTGTGAGACGGAGATAAAGAGGAGTTTGCAAATCGCTATATAGTGTATACGTTACAGGTGTTTTTGAACTTCTTCGCGTAAAGAGACTCGAACAAGAAGAAAAGAGTTAAAATAATAGAGATTTTTGAAGGAAACCAGGCAAAAGGACACATCAGATGTCCTCGTACATTTTGGCGTGACGACTAAATTTCCACATGATTTAAAAGAAAACAAAACACTAAATCTTCCTTGTAGCTCATACTACCATAAAGACGGATTCTTGGGAATGCTGGACTCACTGTGCCCGACAGAAGACATGGACAATGAAATGGACACTAACTAGGATTTACCTCACCGTTTTCGAATCGCTCATTACAACTTTTTACAACACTTTACAATCTCCTAATTAAAAGTATCACGTGTTACTTCCACTTAATGGCGCGCTGGATTGTATTCTCTTTGTTGGTCAGTGTGTTATTGAGGAAGACCGACAGTCAGAACACCGTACCTGAGACAGGTGAGTGCCGAAGGGAGGCAGGGGGGCAGAGTTCAAGCAAAAGCGAGATAAGAGAGCCTAGAATTCGATGTCCATTTCCTGTTTATGTTTGTTTTATCACTTATTGTAAATGGTCAGCTTGGTCCAGATAAATTATACACACACACACCCTGACTTGGTTAATATTATTCATAGTTGTTTGTATGTAACAAATGTCATGAAATCTGGAAACTTGGAGAAGTAAGTTGGGAAACTGGTTGAAGTATATGTGTGTGTGTGTGTGTGTGTGTGTGTGTGTGTGTGTGTGTGTGTGTGTGTGTGTGTGTGTGTGTGTGTGTGTGTGTGTTTGTATGGGATATTATCTTTCAGAAGAGTGAAAGTGACTAAACTGAATGTGTCATGGCCTGGAATGACTTCACTGACTTCAATTATTTGAAGGACAATGTGAGCAACTGACCTCTCCCCCTCAAATACGTAGCCTACTACAGCCTACACTGTTGGAAATTGTTCTGCAGAAGTTACAATAAACTACTGTAAACAGAGTTGTCAATAGATACTGTATTTTTATTTCTGTAATAATCATACAACACTGCAGTTCTTACAGCTACAAAATAAATTACTATGTTTTACATTGCATTATTTTTGGCTTTTAGTTTTCATTTAACTTTTGCAATACTACTCTGATTTATACTTCCATGTTTTTCAGATTAAATGGCCCCTATATGACAAGTCTAGTTACAATATTGAGGTGAAATATTCCAATCGTACACTTAAGGGTATTTCTGCAGACTGACCAATATTTTTGGGGATATTGATGCACACATTATTTTTCACCGTTCAAGACACAACAGTGGATCAAATACAGCTACATATTTCTACCAGTGTAAGGTGGAGCTGTACTATGAACATTATTCCTCATTTTCAGCCAGGAATTGAGGAAACCACCAAAAAAACATCACTGTTGATCAACCAGTTTGAACAAATTTATAACTTATATTTTATTATATAAATTATTATTTATATTGTAAATTATATTCATTATTATTTATAAATTAATAAATCTTAAAATGCAACACATAAGCAAGGTTCTCATTTCATATCTTGACATTTGTCAGACCACTAAATCTCTGCCTAATGGTCTAAGACCGTAGTTGTTTACTTTACACGACACAGGGAGTACAACAACACAACCATACTAGTCGCCTTTTTGGGGATTGCTGTAAGATACATTCCTGTTGAAGAAATGTTCATGAGAGTGTTGCAAACAAAGATTACGAGAATTCCTTGTTAAAGGACCTAAATATGGCTGAAGGGGAGAAAGCTACAGTGTGGCACAGCACAGTAACCTTGTCCATTTCTCCTTGGAGAAAAAATATCATCATTCAGTTGCCTTCACAGAAACCTCTTACTCAGTGCAGCTGACATAGCTCTCATTTTATGTCTTATCTACTTGTACACATATGTGCTGGAAGAATTTGGGATGCATGCCTTGCTTAGTGATTCAGCTGCAGTGAAGTGTAACAATGCATTGTGAAGTGTCATATATGCCTAACTTCACATCCATTTCCTCTCACTACCTCTCATAATGAATTCCAGCACTTGTGCTGAGAACTGTACCTGATGTTTTGTCTGTGTTTGTTGGTGGTCTCACACTTGCTGCAGGGATCGGTTTTTGTGCTCAAATAATGCCATCTTTTGTAGCTGAGTGAGTGACTAGTGTGTCAAATTCTAAATCCAGATGTTCACTGTGTCATCAAGAATATGTCCGTCTGTGAATATATCAGGTGTGATCTTGGTGAAATTGTCAGAGACCATAACGCTGCTTACATTGGGAGGAAAGGGGGCATTGAAAACAAATTGTCCTGTTGGTACCATTTAACGTAAGACATAAAACATTTTATATGTGATTGGATGCTTGAATTGCATATTATTTTTTGTACACCACAAGTGTACAACTTGTGTTTTTAACACAAGAAATGTGTTCTCTGTGGTTCTGAAGCCCATCTGGGAAGTCTGGGCACATGCTGGGCTTCTGGTGTCAGATCCTCTGAGATGGAGTGAATACCTCCACACTGTTTCTCTGTGTGTATGTATGTGTGTTTGCATGAATATGTGTGTCCATACAGACACTCTAAAATATATGCTGGTGCACACAGGCATGCCCTTATGCACAGTGCTTATGTTTATGTGTGTGTGCAGGGGAGAATATGTGTGTGTATGTGTTTGCTCATGTGAATCAGAGTGTTCGTGTGTAGGATAGAGCATCAGAGATTTTTTGTGTGTGTATGTGTGGCTCAAGCTGCACTAACACGCCCACAAACAGCAGCTTCAAACAGGAGCCTGAGATGACATTGATAACTGTGCTTTGTGTTTCCAGGAAATGTCCCGTTTCTCTTGACCCCACCCCTTGTTCCTCATCCCCCATTTCTCCACTCAAGTCCCCCGACATCTATAACACTACCCTGCCAAACTTCCCCATCCTCAGATTTAAGGTTCCATGTGGGAGTCATAAGCAACACGAATTGCCAACCCCACCCCTGCCCCCACCCTTACTGCCCTTTGCCAGTGAGTTCCACCCAGGCACTGCCCCTGAGCAGTCATAATGTTTTCCAAAGGGAGTTTTAATGTTTTGCCCTGGCCACATGCCATCCAGTAGTCCATGTGTTTCATCTCTCAAATGAGTGCATTTTCCATGGCGTTGTATGTCTAATGCAGCTTCAGACAGGCCAACAGAGCAACATACACAGTCAGAAAATAAGAGAGATGGATTGTGGAAGGGAATGCAAAGACAGGCAGACAATGGCAGTTGAATGTACAAAACGTCAGTAAAAGCTGCAGATATCTTTTGGACAAAGGGCATGAGAATTCTGAAGGAGGAATGGTCTTGTTTGTGGCTTAGTGTGTGTGTGTGTGTGTGTGTGTGTGTGTGTGTGTGTGTGTGTGTGTGTGTGTGTGTGTGTGTGTGTGTGTGTGTGTGTGTGAGTGGCTACACAAGTCAGTGCTTGTGTGTCTGTCTGCTTGTTGTTGTAACATATAAACAAATATTTATAGTGAAAACACTTATCTAAACTAAAACTTTACTGTCCTCCTACTGCCGAGTGACTCACTTTTCAGTACTACTTAATAAAACAAAATACCATTTAAAATACCAGATAAATTACCAGTTTATTCTAGTTTTTTTTTTTTTTTGAAAATTGTAACTTTTTATAATTTATGGTATTAAACAGAGGTATCTCTCTACATTTTTAGCTCCAACTGCAATTCAGAATTATAATTTTGTTTGTGACTGTATGTTCTGTTAATATAATTAAATGGGCATATGTTTTGGAATTTAATAAAAAGGGCATATTTTACCCACTGCAGTTTAAACCATTCGTGATCTAGTTCTTAAGATCCTCACAGTTGTCTTGTGGGCATAATATCCTGGAATCTCTCCAAGGCTAATAGCAGTGCCCCTTCCCCTATAAACACACAAAAAGGGTAAGGGTATGATACATACCAGAGCATGTGGAAAGATAAGGTTCAGACAGTTGTGAACCTGTTGACACACATGTGCATGCATGCAAAAAGGGAGTTCACATATTACTAGACAAGGATGTACACATGACCCACAACCTATTCCTAACCTTTCTCCCCACATACCACATATGAACACATACACGCACAATTCAAACACACACCATATCCATCCACCACACACCTACCCCACCTCTACCTACTCACATCAGACACACACATACACCCCAACCCTGTCCCCATACCCACCATTCATACACACAGCCCTTCCCGGTCTCCATACACCCCCAACACTACCCCACCCCCCAACACACACACTTTTTCACTTTTTCTCTGTGGAATGCAGAGAAAAGGAACACAGCTACTGTACATTCTTCTCAGACAGAACTTGTTTTTTTCCTTCCTCTCTGTCTTTCTTTCCCTCCCTCCCAAGCATGCACACAAACAGACGCGCGCGCACACACACACACACACACACACACACACACACACACACACACACACACACACACACACTCACACACTTGCTTCTCTACTTCACCCTCTCCCTCATTGGAACACCACCACCCCATTAAACTTTCATAGAAAGTTCAGGAAATCTAACAGTGAGGGAAGTGAAAGGAAAGAGTGAATGGAAATGAGAAACTGAGTGAGAAAGTGAGAGTATTCAGATAAAAATTCTCCAGCCAAACAGAAATAATAATGATAATGATAACAGCAACAACAGCAAACAGAAATGACAGTTGTGACAGGGGGACCAGGACAAAAATCCATCAGAAGACTGAAAAATATCTTTTCAAACATGATATTTCAATTGGAATAAAAATAAACAAATACTGGCTTCTGTCTGCTGCCAATGAGGGGAGAGCGAGTTCAAGAGAGAGCGATTGACCCACTGGAGAAGATGAGAGTGAAGGCTGAGTGAAATCACAAATGGGTGATGATGAGGTGTCTGTGTCCTTGGCTTGTGCAAGTTGTAATGTAACGCTCTAACAATATTATTATGTTGCTTGGATGTTGAGGCAGTATTGTGTGAATGTGTGACCCTGCCCCCAAAAGATTATCCTCCTGTCTTATTTATGTCAGGCACATACCACCTCACTTATTATATTTTATATGGTGGTTTTGTAGGCATATCAATCTTTATTAAGTATTAAGTGAGTATTTGGTTCAATTAGTGAATTAGTTTTCATGTTTTCATAAAGTAAGATTAACCTTCAGGTACAGAAGACAAAATGAATAACAAAGAATGACATCACCCTCATTCAGTCCTGAACTGAAAATATTAGTAGGGCACTTGTAGAGTTGTTTGTGTCAGTTGTGGCTGATCAGCATAAAGTGTTGTGCTAGTGGTAGCTATAACATTCACATGAACTTGTGTGGGAAAATAATGAAAGGTTTCAGTGATGACAGTGTTTTTTTTCCAACATTACTAGTTCATTCTGCACCATGTTTTTATAGGTTTGAGCAGTGTACCCATGTCTGTCTTCCTGCACCTCTTTACTCTGTTATTGCTCAGCTTATTTACCCATCCTCCTGCTTATCCTCAGTGATCAGCATCTGTTACTGCATGCATCACTTCACTTTCTGCATTTCACTGCTCACCACTGTCTCAAGGAGTCAAACCAACCCACCTTAATAAATAGGTGCTGATGAAAATGAAATGAATTACAATTTTAATATGAAGACATAGAATAGAATAATATGAATAAATTATTTAAATGGTTTCCACTGAGAGCAATAACAATAATGATAAACTATAAATCATTTGCAAGCATTCCACACCAGAGAATTGTTCTTATCATGTATTATTTCACACTTTGTTAGTCAAGACATATACTTGCTGTGAGTACAGACAGCACAGAGAGGTGTGTGTTATTTTTTTATCATTTGAAAGTTTTCATGAAAAAAAAATCTCTGAGAGATTTCTGATCTCTGTCATGATCATCTGACTTATTTGTGTAGATATTGTGGTATAGACACTTCCAGTAATTTGAACTGGAAAGATTTATTCAAGTTTATAGTTACTGTCATAGGTAATACATTTTGGTCCTGGTGGACACGAGCTTTTATTCTGTCTGTGGTTCTCTCTTTCTGTTCTTTTGTCTGTTTTTGATGTGAAATATTGTTCAGTACAGTTCATAGCAGAGCTTTCTTGACTCTTTATTCTCTGTCTTTCTCTTCCTCAGTGCTGAACTGCTGTGAGGGAGATGTTCTGTTCCTGCTGGATTCCTCAGGCAGCGTCTCATTCTATGACTACTCCCGCATGGTGAGGTTTCTGTCAGACCTGCTGCAGCCCTTTTCCCTGGGGCCCGACCAAGTGAGGGTGGCACTGCTGCAGGTGGGGACTGAGCCACACCTGGAATTTGGCTTTGAGGCCCACAACACCCAGCAGGGTCTGCAGGGGGCACTTTTTGGGATCAGGCAACTGCAGGGGGACACCAACACTGAGGCAGCCCTGAGGCTGGCCAGGGAGAGGGTGCTGGTACCAGGAGGGCAAGGTGGGGCCAGGGCGGGGCTCCCAAGGGTGCTGGTTTGGCTGACTGATGGAGTGCAGCCTGGCGCAGTGGAGGGGCCCATGGCTGAGCTGAGGCAGGAGGGTGTGGCTGTGCTGGTTGTCTCCACGGGACATGGAAACTATCAGGTGCTACAGCGGGTGGTGACCCCGCCCACAGACGCTCACCTGTACTTTGTGGACATCGACGACATGAACATCATCACCAAGGACTTGAGGGATGCTATCATTGGTGAGCATGGTGTGTGGGGAGTGGAGACAGAGGGAACAGTGTGAAAACCATCTTGACTGGAGAATAAACTGAGAAAACATTTACAGGAAGTGGTTAATAGCAAGGAAAATGAACACTGATGTAATTTGAGAGCGAGACTTAATTGGCTATACGCACACAATTACTATGCTATTACAATTACAATGTTGCCATAATTATTGCAGAGATTTATAAAAGTAGAATTGTTACACTGATTACTTGGAATTGTGACCTATACATATTCACAACCTCTTGCATGGACATATAACTGTCAGTGGAAACAGCCAATTTAACTAGAGGCTAATTCATTCCAACCAAACAGCTGTTGGCTTTGAAGAATGGGTACATGTCGATACTGTGTTGGGGAAATGTGGAATATGCTTGTGAGAATATTTACTTATAAAAATGAATTATGCACAACCTACTGTGAGCATGGCCATTTGTGAGGATAGACAGCGGGGCACAGACTCAGAGAGAATGCCTCATAAGTGTGCCAAATTTGAGACAAATAGCCAAATGGTCTCAAAAGGTACAGAATATAAAAATGTGTTTGGCAGTATGAATTATGCCATCTGACTTATGGCAGTGAAAAGTATTTATCATATATCTACACTAAATGAGAAATATGCCAAAAGGGGACCCAATAAAGCATTGCTGTTATCCAAGTCGAGCACAAATTATGTTTTGCAATCATACTAGGGGTAGGCCTGGCTACAAGCCTTTACAAGTAGTTTGATGTACACATACAATGGATTATAGTTAATTATAGTTAGGAATAATTTGAGGTGAACAGCCATCTACAGTGTAAATCTACTGTGTAAATCTACATGAAAAACACATTTTTCCAATATTTTGGGTGTGGTCTATAAATAATAGACCATACCCAATAAATGTTACCAATATTTATATACTGTAATCCTTAACTTTGAGTAAAATCACACAGTCCAGTCGCAAGTTAAGCAAGGCCAAAGAAAAGCAAAGAAAAATATAAAAAGACAGGAAAAGAAGAAAAAAGAACCAGTCAAGAATGTAGTGATAACTCAGGACAGCAAACTAGGCTTTACTTGTACAGCATGACCTGTGTGCATGAACTGGTACTGATCAAAGAAGGCTCTGTATAAGGGTGACTTGAAAGGGCTAAACTGAAGAATGTAGTGAGCTGGAGCATAGAGAGCTGTACAGTTATAAAATACATTTTTTGAACAAGACTAGACTGACACCTTCCCCTGAGTCAAAGTCTTTTAAAAATTAAATTGCATTGATTTTCTGCGGACTAACAGAGGCCAGGAAATTCTGAGAGAAAAGGGAGACCCTGCACTGCGACAGAGGGGTCAAAATCATTTATTCCCAGATTTGCCACCCCCAACCAATAATACAAGACAAATTATTTATAGTGGGTCTCTCTGACAGAAATAGGGTATAGTATAAGATCCCAAAAGAATATATTTGTTGAACACACATATCAGTACAAATATACTTGACCCAAAAAAGAGCCCTTTCAAAACACAGCTCAACAGTTCTTGCATACTGACTTAGATATAATTGCCACACACGCTCCACTGACACATTCAAGTGAGACCCCTGGCTTTTTGCTAATTGCCATCACATCACGCATCATCTTATGCCTACGGTTTCTATTTTGAGGGGTTTCACACCATGAGCTGTTCACACACTGCAGTCTCCCATATATAATTGTCAGTTAACCATTTTCTTTCTGCTCCTCTCCTCCATTACCGCTCATGACGCAACAGCCTCCCCTGTTCACTTTGTCTTTCTTTCTTCTACAATCTCTCTCCTTGTCTCCACCTCTCTCTGTGGCAGAGATTATTCGAGCAGAGCGGCTGCAGGTTCGAGACGTGACCTCTAGCAGTGCGATGTTACAGTGGCGGCCTGTGTTGAGTGGGGCCACAGGGTACTATGACATTCGTTTTGGGCCGATCAGAACTGGAGTAGGGGGACAGGGAAGTCATGACACCAGCAGCAGCACTGGGGCTGTTCAGTACCGCCGGCTGACCCGCCCAGGTGACTCCACCTGGGCCGAGCTGACGGACCTGCAGCCAGACACCATGTACAATGCCACGCTGATGCCTGAGTCCAACCTGGACTTCCTGAAGCCCTTGTCCGTCACCTTCACCACTCTGCCCGGTAAGGGAGTGGGGGAATAAGATAGAGAGGACAAGAAAATAGTTGGGACATTGTGAAAGACTGTGTATCTCCCAACTTCTCTGGAAATGTGATGATTACTTTACATTGCTGTTGTCAAGCTTATGTCATATGATGCTTTGAATACATTTTAGTTTAGCCTTCTATGGAGATTTCTATCCATATGTCAATGAGAAAAAGGACCTACAAGGATTTTTACAATGCCAGTGATGTGTGTAAAAAAAAAAAAAAAAGTTATATGGATGTGAGATTATTATCCATTAGGTCTTTTGTGAGGGGGACCTTCACAGGGCAGAGCACAAAGCACAAACATCAAGACCGAACAAGCAACTAATAATGTGTAATCCATGCAATGTCAATGGACATAATACCATAAAAGTAAACTTGGACTAGGTTTACATCTGCCTAAAGATGTTGTTTCCGCTCAGGTTTTAATTTCTTACTTAATTTGTGGGTAGTGTGGCAGCAGGTTGCAGGTTAATATCTCAGTTGAGACACTATCCTTGAACCCGCCAGCAAGATATTTCACCCAAGTGGTTTTAGAAAGCGTAAAGGGATTGCCTTGAAAACTTGCCTATTTAGAAGTTAATTGCAGCCATTGATTGGATGCAGATGCAAAGGCTCCATAAAACACTCTTGGCCATGAATTTCCAGGAAATGAATCGGCCACCACAGCAATACGGTCTAGATTATTTCACCCAAATGATCTACCTCTCATTCCTGCTCTGTTGTTACTTCTTTCTTCCTCTTTCATTCATCTGTTTTTTCTCTTTCCTTCCTTCCAGAGGTACTGAGTCCTACCATGGTCAGAGTGTCAGAGTCGAGCACGAACAGTGTGAGGGTGAGCTGGGGGCCACTGCAGCCAAACTCAGTGCAGAGGTACCAGGTAGAGTACAGCGCCCTCCCCAGGGGGGAGGTCAGAATCATCACTGTAGGTCAAAACCAGGACTCAGCAGTTCTTCCCCATCTGCAGCCTGACACTGAATACCTGGTGACAGTCAGTGCGCTGCACTCCACTGGCAGGGAGAGGGCCATGTCCATCAGGGTGTGCACTCAAGAGGGTGAGCATAACGCTCTGGTTGATCTGGAGCTGAACATTTCTTGTTCTTTGTGTGTGTGTCTCGCTCTGGGCTTACTCTCTTATAGTTCAGTCTTTAGTAAAAATACACTTATGGTGCTGAACTACTAAAAAAATAACAAATCTCTCTTTCTCTCCAATATATACATATATTTATATCTGTCTCAGAGCTCCCTGGCTTAAAAGATCTAGAGCTGACGACAGTGGGAAGTGACTCAGTCCAAGTGCGTTGGCGAGGAAGTGTAGAAGGGTTGCGGGGGTACTGGGTGAGCTGGGAAGGGAGCAGTGACTTCCCTGGACACACCTCCTCCCGCTACCTGCCCCCAAATTCCTTCTCCACGCTGCTTACCCACCTGCGCCCAACCAGCCGCATCTGCGTCTCACCTGTATACAGGACAGCCCGCGGGGATGGACTGTGCTGTACCGCACAGACCTACTCAAGTAAGATATTCACACTTGCAGCTCAGATAAGACACACTGTCATTTCAGCACCATTTTAAACTTGTTGCTGTAATTCTGTCTTTTCTGTACCTGTTATTGTTGCTATTTGATCATTTTCATTTACAAAATGAAATTTCCAAAAATGTACTGTACATACAGTTTTATCCCTGTTTAGCTCTTTAAATTAATCTTTTGAATTTGCCCTGTGATTGCCACAAATCATTTAAAAATTTCTTTGCAAGCCTGCTCAAATCTCACTCGATACATTTAATTTTGTAGTGTCCCAGGTCCTACTATATTGTATGAGTGGTTGTGATTGATATTTTGAGCAGCTTATAAACTACCAATACACATGAAATAGTTTGACATATTTGCCAATGCTGACTTTGTACACCAGTTACACCAACAGTGGATGGGCTGCCCACAGAAAAGTAAGAATTACTATTCAAAAACATATCATTCCAACAGAACAGCTTCTCCAGTACAACCATAGCAAAACACAATCAAAACCCCATGAAATAAGGAAGTTACAAGCAAGATCAGTAAGTACTAAGCTTTAAATAGGTACTAATCATGGAAGGCATGTAATTTATTGAGCTGTGACAACAGCATGAGTGCTAGTTCACAACTACAGCTGCAAACACCTGAAGCATGATAAGTGTAAATAAATAGTGAGGCACCTTGATAAAAAACATTTCATCAATTTTTGGATGATGTAATTATTGTAAGTACATCAATGATGAGTGGGCAGTACATTAGAGATCTGAAATATATGAACTGTGGAGTGGTAAAATAATATGGCATTCCCTTTTCAAACTTGTGTGGTACATTGGTCCCAGCCTCTCTGAGTCTGCTGTAGTGCACTCACTGGCTTGCTGCTCTTACTTGTCCAGGACTTTCAAGAATGAGAATAAAATAGAACCTCGGAGGTACACACACTTGGAATGGAGGTCTTTCAGAAATCAGTTTGAATGTTTGTAATTCTGAAAGAGATATCAAAATACAACACTTCTAAAATGTTGAATCTTTTAATTATTAAAATTGTTATATAATTAAAAGTAGGCTATTCTAATTGCATCACTATAAAGCTGTGTATAAAGTAATCAGCAATCAAAAGAGCAGTAGGATTTGCTGCCAGTTAATGTACATAATTGTAATTGACAACTGAAAAATTTAGTGCAATCCATCCGGCACTCCATGAAACAAAAATGTTTTAATATAAGTTAAAGGGGAAAAAATAAAAATGTGAGTATATGTCAGAGAAACTGAAAGCAATAGACTAATTGATTATTCTTGTGGTGTTGTAACAAAAGGCATCAACTAGGGGAGAACATGGAGCAGAGGTCAACCGAAAAAAACATACAGCTTCTGACCTGCTTGGCTTAAACTGCTTCTACAACTGAAAATGGATAAATACATTTGTTAATGCATTTAACAATGCATTGAAATGTTTTCTTTTACACAAGTAGGTATCATTGTTTTGTTGCATTATGCTACTCCTTCAAAGCATACACGATAACTGTGTCTCTAGGGTTCTATTGTAAAGGAATGAGGCTGTCTTGGGCTGGACCTTTGCTCAATAGAGTAACTACTGAAAAAGTTTTTTACCCAAGGATTAGACCAGAGTGCTGCACCATGGAACCAACTCTACAGCTTTATAGTTACAAACCCAGCTCACCAAAGCTGCATGCTCCTACCCATGTACATAAGCTGTTTATTAACGGTGCAGTTGACTCAACAACTTACTGTGCCATTTTTTTGTACACTATAACCCTGTAAGAAGTCAATATAATATACCTCTGCCTCCCTCTCTCTCCTCACCCTCCCTGATAGATGCAGTGCCCTGGGGCCATGGGTCATATGGTTCTGCTTGACTGCACAGGAGCTTGGCTGCCAGGGCACCAAGGAAGAGTGAGCAGACAAAGTGCTGCAGGAGAGGAGTCTACAGAGGCTGAAACAAGAGAGGGCAGTGGGCTCCCTTTCCTCCATGCACAACTTCCACACCCTACAACCCCATCGCCTCCTCACTCCCTCCCTCACAAACTTGCAACTGATCAAAGATCAAAGTCACTGTTACAAAAAAAGCCAGGCACTCAAATATATACATAAAGATGCACACCCAAGGGAAGAAAGGAATGCGGAGTCAGTCAAAACTGCATTTTCAGTTCCCAAGGATATCAAGGTAATAAAGCATTGTCAAGGCACTTATATCTTCAGTTTTTTGTCAGGTACGGGGAATAGTGCATGTGATGTCGACTCCAATATGAATACTGTATGGCTTGCTCCTGGAGAGCAAGACCCTTTGACAATCAACTTTCCTCTCAGAAACACTGAACCTTTCAATACAAGTAATCTCTTTTGTTTTTGTCCATATTTAATTGTGTGTGCTGCAAAACAAAGATATTTTTTAAACTGCAGTCAGACAGGTTAAGGTGCTAGGTAATTACCAAGATTAGCTAGAATGACCTGGTGTCTGCTGCCCTCGTGTGGTCATAAATTTATTTTGCAATTCTGTCCAGCATTTCCTTAAAATTGACTGATTTTTTTTAACAGTATATTTATTAGTTTTCACTTTTACAACAAGTAGAAGATGGATATATTATGAAATCCACATATTTCAGATAGGGTTCCCAAACTGTATGACATTGGTCTGTTTTGAATGTAATATAAATGTAAAGTACTCTAATGGCAAAACATCAAGCAGCACTTTCTGCCAGCCTTTAACAGTTGGTACTTTTTCATTAATCCACTGCAGTAAAATGTTCTTCTTTGCAGCATAAGTAATAATACAGTACAATCTCTTGTTTTTTGATGTTACATATCTGCTTGGGAGGCCCAGGATAAGGGACACTGGGTCCATCTCCAGTTCCAAACCCAATATTTTTTCTATATCAGACAGTACATTGGACCAGTACCTTTGCACCATATGGTATGACCAAAGACAATGAGTTAGAGTACCAAATTCTGTCTTGCATTTAAGGCACATGGGTGAAAGGGTAGGGCTGAAACGATGTAGACAGTTAGGGGATATGTGCATTCTGTGTATAATCTTAAACTGTATTGCTTTGGCCCAATTGCAGACTTTTGATTTAGCATGTGTCCAGACATCTTCCCACTCCTCATCATCAATTGTGACAGATAGTACCCTCTCCCATGTGCCCTTATGCCTCTGTAAAGCAACAGGGGGTGCCAAATGCATAGCCTCATAGAAAAGACTAACAGACATCCTTCCAGCTGTTTGAAATAACAATTTCTCAACAAGAGATCTTTCAGGGTTGTCAATTAACATTGTGCTGTGCAATACATAATGCCTTATCTGCAAATAACGAAAGAAGTCCTGCCTGGGGATACCATATTTCTCAACCATTTGTTCAAATGTCGTTACTGTTTTATCAGAAAGTAAGTCCTTCAGTCTACTAATGCCACTATAACCCAATTGTCTAAAGCCAGCATCAGCCAACCCATGCTGGAAATCAGGATTGTTCACAATAGGATTGAAAACAGATGTCAGTTTTGACCTTCCCTTGAGTCAACACACTAATCGCCAGGCCTTAATTGTAGTAAGTGTAACAGGGTTGTCACAGCTTGACCTAATAGTTTTAAATTTCTTAAAAAACAGTAAGTCTCTCAGTGGATACTTTGAAAGGGAAGCTTCAACACCCAGCCAAACAGAGACTGGATTACGACCCAGTCATGAATATATCTCATATGAGTACACAGCTGATATATTCTGATATTTGGTTAGCCTAGACCCCCCACAGAACCTGGTAGCCACAATGCAGCCATCTTAAGCTTTGGTTTGCTTTTCCATGTGAAGGAACTAAGCCAGCCATTTAAGTCTTTCATCACCCTATTCGAGAATAAAACAGGAATCATTTGGATAGGATACAATAATCAAGGTATTATCATCTTAACCAGGGATATGCGTCCCAGCCAAGAAACTGGCAAAGAATTCCATAACTCCAGCAACTCCAACTCCTGCCTTACCTTCCCGAACAGGGGAACAAAGTTTGCTTCATACATTTGCTTAAATTTAGGAGTTATAAATATACCAAGATACACAAAACCTGTTGGTGACCACTTAAATGGAAAATAAGGCTGAGTGACAGGTATCAATTTAATGCTTCCTAGTGGCATGCCTTCAGACTTGGGCAAATTAATTTTGTATCCAGAAAACTTGCTAAATAAATCAATAATGTTAAGTAGAGCTGGTATTGACATCTCTGGATTGGAAACAAATACCAAAACATTATCTGCATATAGACTTATGATGCACACTATCAACTTGCAAACTTTGTATAGAGGGTGTCATCCTTATGGCCTCCGCCAACGGCTCTTTGGCAATGGCAAAGAAGAGGGGCGACAAGGAGAAGCTTTGCCTCATTCCCGAAAGGCTTTCTCAGCATCTAAAAATTGACAAAATTGAAAATAAACCACAAAAACCTTAACTAAAAACACTAATAGATAAACATGTATATAAATATTAATACGTATGTTTGACAGAGAACACTAACTACTCATTTTTATCTTCTTTCAGACAAATAATTTTATTTTATATGTATTACCTTTTGCACTGTATGGGTGTTGTGTGAAAAAGCAATAAAGAGTTGTGTGGAAGAAATTCTGTTTGCAAAATGGAAATTATTCCTGCAACTATTATCCTCATAAGTCTCTGTGTAATTTTATTGCCCATTTGCTTGAGTAAGGAATGCTAAGAATAGTTCTTAGCTGATTTACACGTCATGTGTCAGGCTACAAAATAGTGTCCCAATGATGTTTAATGGTGTTACACATGTTTCTGTATGGCTACCTGAAAAGGCCTTAAATATAAATAAATCTATGGTGGCTCCGGCATCCAAAACACAAAATCAAAAAATGTTACAAAGGAGCAAAAAATCATGTAGCCCTGAAGTGCAGATACAACATTAAATAAAAAAACAGCAATGCTGAGGTGCAGATGCAACATACAAAACTTGTGGGATTTGAAGTGCAAAACACAAAAACGAAAATTCACAAACACTCTTGAAATACAAAAACAAGTGGTCCTGAAGTGCAAATTTCCAGCAACAACAAAAAAATCCCTGAAATACATTGTACACACTCAAGTACCATTGAATTATTGTTGAAGTTGCAGCAAAAGTCACTGTTTTTCTTTTTGTAATTGTATTTTGTACCTCAGGTCCACATTTTTTTAAAAGCCATTTTTGTGTTTGCATTTCAGATCCACCATTTTTGGCTTATTTTGACACGGTTCGGCAGATTCAGTAGGCTTGTACTTATGGGCACAGTAAATGACAAAATGATTAACCGTTTTGAAAATTTGCAAGTCAAATGAGGGTCTATAAGTCTACTGTATGTACAACCTACAGATTTAAGCGAGGGCAGTAACGTAAGAAGACGTGTTTTTTGCCAAAAGATATAGCTTGCTTGCTTGCAGCAGAATACCTGGCTCCTTTTTCGTAGCGCAAATTAAGTAGTGTAATATAACTTCTACAAAACTCACACGGACAGGGCTGAAAAAGAACCTATACAGCGTATGATGTTTTTGAACGTTGACCAGACATCCAATAGCAGTTGGCATGAATACAGAATTACAGTAAAACAGCATGAGGGAAACAATTCTAAATTTAGTGCACAGAAATTACACATTAAAACGTGGCTGAACAGTATCATAATTTCCTATAAAAAAAAAAAAAAATAGCATGATGACATGACTACTTGTTGAATAAAAATATTCCCACATTTCTAAGCCCCGCTATTGTACGGTCAGTACTATCAGTACTATCAGTACTGACCGTTGTTTCAAAGGGGAAATCTGGGCGTGTGTGCGATTTAAAACTGGTTTAGATTGGCTGGAAGCATACGACTATGGACCATTACATTCAATCACAGTCAAAATATGCCCCGAAAGAGGCGAGTTTAAATTCCATTCTAACCAATAGAAAACTACCAGACAGGAAGTCACTCCGGTGACGACAGAGCGCTCTTTCCTGGTCGCATGCTGCCGACAACAGAAGTTACTATGGCTCCTGGAGAACTAAGAATCCCTGGCGAAGCGGAGGAAGGTATTCTAATTGGGGACAAGAGGTATTCAGGAGTGACTTTGACGCTTGATAACTGTTTATTGTCCACGGAGCGACTGGAGCGAAGCCCATCTGCAGAACAAGGACTTCCGCCTGATACAGAGGAGCAGCTCAGGACGCAGGGCTGCGAGCTGATACAGGCCGCGGGGATACTGCTGCGATTGCCGCAGGTATGTAGGTTCAGATGGCGGATAACTTATGATTTGATAGATCAGAGAAGAAATCGCTATTTTAAGAAACCATGTTTGCAGAAAAAGGGAAGCGCTCAAGAGTAACTGTAAGAAAGGAAGCAACGGTAGTAATTGAAAGGTAGATAGACGAATGATAGGACAAGTGATCCCTCGTTGTTAATACTCAAGATCCCTTCCCTCTATGCAGGTTGCTATGGCGACTGGACAAATTCTGTTCCAGAGGTTCTTTTATTGCAAGTCCTTCATCAGACACTGCGTGGAGGTAAGGGCATGTATACAATAACAGTATGTCTATTTTTGCACAACCTCATCCCTCTAAAGTTGATTTAGACCCCTTTCCTTACACTCTACCCCTGTCTTTTCACCTTTATCTGTCTTTGCTTGCTTTAGCTCAGATGATGTTTTCCTGAATCTCACTTTTAATGGGATGTCACCAAGCTAAGGATACTGAGAACATGATTGCAGGAATAACTTTGCTTTGAATTCATAACACAGTAATGAGGAGAACTGACATTAAATATATACATACATTTTTGGCCAATTTAGTGAGAGGTGGTTGATCCGTAAATCCCTTGCATGAAAGAGCTTTAGTTGTGTAATTTTCCCCGCAAATCATTCTTTGTTGCCTTGGTGGAACCCCTTTTCTTGAATTTGAAACTCCTGTTAATTTCTGTCCTACTGTCTCCTTATGTGGCACCCTTCTCTGTGATCTCCTTCCTTTCAAACTTAGACCGTGGCCATGGCCTGTGTCCATCTGGCCTCCAAGATTGAGGAGGAGCCACGGAGGGTCAGAGACGTCCTCAATGTCTTCCACCGCCTAAAACACAGCAAAGACAGCAGGTGAGGTGTATACCATGGCAGGGTTATGCAACAGGTCAGCAATCGTCCTTCTGCGTACCATCAGCTGCACACATTACCAACTGGTTACCCACTCAGCCTTTTTTTTGTCTATTCCCTTCAGAACATTCTTGCCTCTCGCACTGGATGCCAACTACATCAGCATGAAGAGTCAAGTGATCAAGGCAGAGAGAAGGGTCCTGAAAGAGCTGGGTTTCTGTGTGCATGTCAAACACCCGCACAAAGTGAGTTACACCTATTGCCATTTGTACTTCTTATACTGAGTTTTACACAGCCTTATCCATGCTTCCAGCCACTACTCCGCTGCACTCAGCGGCATGTCAAGGTATCTAAGGCAAATGTGAGTGTGTCTAGTGCTGGCTAGTCTTATGGCTCTCTGACCAAATATAATAAACTGGTAAATACGAAGATACATCATGTCACCAGCAGGATAACTACTGCCCTGTTAAAGTCCTAAGGAGATGTACTTGCACATATTTTCCTGGGGATTCAGTGAGCCAACTTCCAGAATCTTTTCAGCTAAAACATTTTTGTTTGTTGAAAGCAAGTTGCTTGCAACTTACAACACGATGGCAGTAACAGGATTTATTGCTTTATGGTAGACCAGCAGTGACATTTCTGTTAATTAATTCTGTTGTGATTGCAGTAGTTTGATTTCCAGCTCTACATAAGAAGTCTCTTTGATTTTGTCTCATGGAGTCCCTCTAAGGAGAAGAACTGGGTTTTCAAATCCTGAAATACTGTACTGTATAGTCTTAATTTTAATTGGGATTTATTATATGTGTTCATGAGAAAGAGTGTAGGCCAAATGTGTTTATGTATGAATTGAGCCTCTCTAGTGTTTTCAGTTGTCTGCCATATTGACCATTTCAGATCATTGTGATGTACCTGCAAGTACTGGAGTGTGAGAAGAATACTAAACTAGTGCAGATGGCATGGTGAGTTATCTCTCTGGTGCTCTCTATCCTTTACTCTCAAATGCCATTCAGCTGTCTTTTGCCTCTTCTTCTCTGTACATTTATGGAATAATATAAATATGTAATAACTGTAAGACATCTTGCCAACATTCTTCAATTCATTCATCAATAAAAGGCAAGTGAATAGAAGTTAAAATATTTTTGTTACATTTTATTTGGCCGGATAAGATTAACAAGACAGTACACATTTTCAGATTATGCTAGCACAATATTTGCTAATTTCTACATAAAGTGAAGTACAGAAAAGGAAATGCATCCAAAAATAGAACAAAATAATTTAAGACATGAGTAAATAAAGGTTCTGAGCAAAGAGGTAAGAGGGCAGTTTCAAATTAAAGGGCTGTCTTAATTTTGTGTCCTAAAATAATAAGTGAATACATGCGTAAAACAAAAAGGAAATGAAAATATAAAAAGAAATATTCACTGATTTTGGGGGTCATTGCACCATATGGGTTCCATATGCTACTGCCCAGGTGTTATTTTATGCTTCTATAACCTACGTCCAACAGGTCAAATCACTTATATCTCAGCTGCAATTAAGGTTAAGAATCAGGACAAAAACTAAGCTACCCAATGTGGTATGGGGAGTACAGGTGAAAGATGGATGGTCACATCCTTGCTGTGCGGCAGCAAGATTATAATTTATTACCTGCATGTTATTTGTAAGTTCCAGATAGTTGTGTACTGTCTATTTGAGTTTTGTATGACGCACTGCAAAGAAAATGGCACTAAAGCTTTGCTCTTCTGTCTGTCTCTCCCAGGAACTACATGAACGACAGTCTGCGAACTGATGTGTTCCTTAGGTTCAGTGCAGAGACTGTAGCTTGTGCCTGTATCTACCTGTCTGCCAGATCCTTGCAGGTAATATGACACCTGGTGTGACTCATATCAGTATGCTGAGAAACCTGCATACTCCCATACACATACCTGATAGCCACACAGTGCAGACAAGAACATTTATACATTTAAATAAACATTTCTTAATACTTGCTTTTTTTTTTTTTTTTTTGAAAAAAATTTGCATGTGCAACAAAAAAAATCCTGATTTCTAAACATGGCATACTCAAACTTACACATTTCAAATATAAATCACAGCTAACCTGAAAGTTGTTCTTGCGTGAACGTGCACAACAATCCCACCTATTAATGCCTACATACATGCCTACATCACTTCCTGAAAAATCGCCTCAAATCACTTACTGCGTACATTTGACCATAAATGGTGTTCAGGAAGCTGAGCTTTAGCAAGACCCATACATTTTGTGTAGGACACAGCAAAGCTAAATAATACAATCACAGCAAAGAGAGCGAGAAAAGAAATTTCTTGGAGTGTGAAATTGAGGTTTTAGTCTCAGGAATTGAGACATGAAAGAACATTTTATTTGAAAGCCTCACCTCAGGGGTAAAAAATTATAAAAAAAAAAAAAAAAAACATCTTGCATGGAAAAAAGTTATGGCAGGCGTTGTTGGTTCTGAGAGTCAAACACAGAGTGAGATTAAAAAGTCTGGCACTAAGGGCGTGAGACCCCTGAGCCCCTTTGTGACACATGGTACTTAAAAACCTGTCTCTCCTGGGGTCCTTCATACAGATCCCACTGCCGGATCAGCCGCCCTGGTTCTGGCTGTTTGGGGCGTCAGAGGAGGACTTAAGGGAGGTCTGCCATCGCATCCTGAGGCTGTACACCCTGCCCCAGGTGTCCCTGCCCAAACTGCAGCAGCTTGTGGCCGAGTGTCGGCAAGTTCTGGACTCTGTTCGTGGCAAGATTGGGCTTGGGGGGGCTCTTCCTTCGGTGAATGGCACTCCCACCTTGGATGTCCCCACCAGCTTCTCCCCTACATCTAAGGCTGGTGAGAATCCACTATAAGAAAGGAAATGTAGTGTCCAAATTGAAAAGGTTAATGATCTCTGTTTCATGGATTACGCATAAATAAGATCGACCAAAGCTATTTTCGTTGCTGTTAGTTTGGCTCCTGATTCTGATTACATTATCTCCTTCCCTGTTTCTCCCCTTTAACATCTAGTCTTTCCTCTCTCTCAGGGTCTCCTGCAACTGTCCAAGTGACCCAGGAGTCCTCTCTGTCACAGGTGGCCTTGAAAAAAGCCTGCCGAAAACTCACCAATGGGGATGGGTAAGTCAGTCTCTCTGGATAAGAGCACATTCTGTTTGGGAGATACTGTTTCATTCAAGATCTGTTACATTATGACAGTATTTGTATACTTCATTTGTATTATGTTTAATGCAGCCTATGTCTGTGCCCTCCCTCTGCTCTGCTGTCTGCCTCTTAGTAAAACCAGGCTGAGCCGCAGCGATGAAAGAAGAGAGGCTCAACCCGAGTCTCAAAGTCCCAAACGCAGGTGTGCACTTACGAACAGAACAATTATGGTTGTCAGTTGTAAAGTTTATTTTGAATAAGGTGTACACCATTACCAAGTTTTCTGGCTTCAGGAGTTAGTGTACATGATGTCAGTGGTATTTTGGTGAAGCACTAGAAGAGTTGTAATTTTATTATAGTGCCAAATCAGATGATGTCTTTTTCCAAGCACAACATAGTTTTTTAAATGGTTCAGTTCATCATTTATAAAACAAATCATAAATGTAAAACCCCTGTTTGATATATATTACCACCACTATAAACAGGATCATAAATTATTAAACAAATCAAGACCTGTTTGATATATATTACCAGCACTATAAACAAAAGTAACAATATAGTTTGACATGAAAGTGATGAGTTATTCCTGTAAGTATATTTTAAGTGACTGACATGGCACTGCTAAATCATGGGTAATGTGTTATGACATCCCAGCTGTCTGCTGTCAGATCCTGACCATGCAAGCTGATCACTGTTTGTTTTCCTCTTCTTCGCTCAGGCGCAGTCGCAGTGTCTCCTCTCCCACTCGTTCCCTATCTCCAGTCCATCGCAAAAAGCAGCCCACAGACCGAGAGAGGGACCGGGAGAAGGAGAGGGAGAGAGAACGGGAACGTGAGCGGGAGAGACGGAGGGAAAGAGAGAGGGAGCGGGACAGGGGGAGGAAAGAAAAATATGCAATACATAGAAGATGATACTGATGACACCAACAGTGGGAGGAGAAAAGAACCAGAAATTACAGCAGGAAAATATTATGGACCAGACTCCCTCAAGTGAGCCATATCTTGTAGTCTGTTTTATATTTTCATGTCTTTTTCACTTTTATGTTGGGATTTTCTGTATATATTATTACAGTCTGTTATCTGACAGTTTGCCATTGGTTACAGACAGCACTGAGAGCTTTGTGATTCCAGACAAGTGAGTATAAAGAGACCCTGAACATTCTTTTCATGCAACAACATATCATGTTGGTTTCCTGGTTAACCGGTCATTAAAGCCATGGCCGCCTGCTCAATTATGTTTGCTTTGGGACATTAACAAAGATGGACTGGATTACAAATCAAGGAAAGTTCACCAGGAGGCTCTCTGTTAGTAAAACTGGTTGCAGAATTTTACAAAGGCAACCTTTCTGTCTCATCAGATTCTTTTTTTCGTGGGCATTAGTATTTTGAAATAAAGAGGATAATTTTTTCAGTGATCCATTTGCTTTATTATCCTTTTATGTTTGAGAGTGTGGTAAGTAATTTAAATGAATGTGGACTGAAAAGGGGGAACAAATGCCATTTTGGATATGACCCTGTTATTTTTTCCTTAAAACTGATGCATAAACTTGTCAAGCATCCTGCTTATGCTAATGTGCAAATTTGTATCTCCTTGATATCAGTCTATGTGAACTTGAACTGTCCAGATCGCACAGCTGACTGTGGCAAATGACTTGGAGACGAAGACCCATGTGCCCTTCCCCTTGACAGAGGTGGGAAACACTTCTCCAGGAGGGCTAGTGTATATGCAAGTTTTTGATTCCAACAATTAATCTGTTTCAGTCAGCTTATTGGCTGTATAAACGAACAGCACTGTCATCACAGCTCAGACCACAGTAAAACATTTCATATAGGAGCAAGGTGACAGCTTAAGCTGTCATTTATGAGGTCATCAAATGAGCTAAACCATGACATCATATTCATGTGTGGGCTAAATCACATGATCTGACATTAACCATGTTATTGAGTTTTCATGAAATCCAGACACAGCCCAGCCATCCTTGTCGTCACCTGCCCAAGGGGTTTTTTTTGTACTAATGTGCAACAGTACCATTTTTTTTCAAATTGTAAGGACTGAATTTTCATTGAAGTTTAGGGGCAGACAATTTTCCCTATGCCTCCTATATGAGTGGGTCTCCCTGAATAGTGTCAGCAATACCTCAGTTAGAAAGAGTCACCTTTAAATGACCAGTCTTATTTTCACCTCCAATCAGGTGTCTCTTACCCCTTTGGTCTCTTGTTGGTCCCCTGGAGTCAGAGGATAAAGGAGCAAGGAAACTCTGAACCAATTAATTATGCTTCTAACGAGGTGTACTGTGATTAGGGGAATTAATGGATCTCCTGTTTTCCAGTAATATGTGCACATTCAGCTCCCAGCAGGTATGCCCCTAATGCCTCACCCCCACAAATCCTCTTAACCAATGCATCTTCTGTGTCCCTGGTGGAACCCAAGAATCAGGAGTCACAGGGGCTCTGCAGCTGCTTGTTATCCTTTCATTAGTTGGAAATATGCATCATAGTATGTAAAAACTACTGTTGATTGGGTAGCCATGACAATGTTCCATACCTCAGATAATGGTTTAATAAACCAATCCAGGAGAGGCATATTCATCCCCTGATGCTATTGGGCTTTGGATTTGTCATTGAAGGGGTCTTGCTTGTGATGCAAACAGAAAAAGTAAATGGGGTGTATTCCAGGTCATGAAGCATTCAGATTATGAAGGACGGATTGCATATGCACAGAAAAAGGGACCATGGGGCACTTTGTAGACTGTCAGTAGGTCTGGATCCAAGGTGGATGAATTGAGGCTGTATACAGATAGGGCATGAGGAGGAGAAACCAGTATGACAGGAAAGCAAGTATACTGTGGGAATAAAAGCAACTGAAAGAATTACTGAGGCAGTGCTTAGCAGTGCACACTGTGGTCACTCCAGCACAGGTGGACCCAAACATGGATGAAGAAAGCACACAATTGGAGGCAGTTGGAATGGGGCTGCGTTTGAATGTCTCCCCCACACAGTCAGCATTCTATATTATACTTGTCCTTCTTGGAATCTTCGGAAATGGCATGGTGGTTGGTGTTGTTGGAGAAAGCGTTATCCGAGAAGGTGGGAGCGGAAAAGGTTCTGATATCATTCTGGTGAACATGGCAGCATCAAATCTCTTGGTTTCACTGATGAGGAACTCCCTGCTGGTTTTGTCTGACTTGGGACTGGAGGTATGGTGTTTTGTAGATCACAAAATGCAGTAACAAAGTTTTGAATAGGTTTGACTCTTCCTGTTGAATAGAATGGCATTAAACTGTACTATATTGTTAACTATATTGCACATAATGGATTTTGGTTTGAGGACATGAACAACAGTTCTGGTAAATTTCCCTAATAAAACTTATGAGCTGCAGTACTGCCCGAGCAGTGAACCTTAAAATAGCAAAGCAGCTTCTATACATCTATGCTCTTTATATAAATGTTTTAATTAGTAAAATTTGTTATTTTTAGGATTGTATAAACAGTTAAAATTACTAAATTATGTAATGTTTATATATATAAAACATGCCTCCTGGTGGCTCATGTTGTAAAAGACACTTGTTCTTTTACAACATGAGTGAAGCATGTGAAGCATGAACTGCGCAATGGCGTCTCAGTCGCTCCATTGTGGGCTGTGGCCAGAGGTTTGCATTACAAAGCAACAGTTGGCTGAGGCGCACAGGGGAATGATGGAGCATAAGCCAGTTAGTTCTGTTGGTCCCCTCAGTCTCTAGCAGCCACACCTGGTCATGCCGGGGACCTACAGATACACAAAGCAAGAACATGCTGGACTTGTAATCCTCTGATGCCACTGGCAGTATATGATTGGTGGTATGTCAACAGTGTGTAAACAAGCAAGGTCATCACATAATTTAGCTGAGGGCAAGTTGGGAAAAAGGGAAGAACATTGTGTAAAAAAAGAAAGGGTAGCTGAGCCTTGGCCAACTGTCGTTTTGGAAAGTTTTTCTAATGGCTACTACAGTCAGTCTTCTTCCCTCTTCCAGCCTTTGTGAATCCTTTTATTGTGAAGTCATAGCACTGTTTACATTCACACCTCACCTCATCCACCTCACTCATGCCCCACAATCAAATCACAGGTATTGGTGGTTTCTCTTCCTCTTTCACATTACAATGATGCCTCCCTCATGTCCTCCTCTTTCTCCAGCTGTACTCCTCCAAAGAGTGGTGCCGATTGTTGATGTGCGCATGGGTGTGGCTCCGCTCCGTCAACGTGTGGTCCACTTTTTTCCTCAGTGCTTTCCATCTGCAGACGCTGCGCCGCATCACCCCCTCCATCGGCCAACTGTACCGATCCCGGGGGCCACCCAAGCCTCTCCTGGTGGGTTTGGGCCTTGTGTGGACCCTGAACCTGTTTTATTCTCTCCCTGCTTTTATCTATTCCACCAGTGGTACCAGGAACAGCACTGAGGTAGGTGTTCAAAAAATGTTTCTATGAGGAGTGGTGTGTGAGACAGAAATATCATTTGCATTGAAGGAATGGGATAGGGTAACAGATGTAATTGGTTATTTTAAAGTTACAAAAAAACGTATTTTGGATTTTTGTTTAAATACAAAATAACAAAAAACCTGCTGTATAAATTGAAGTTTCATATAAAATGGCTCATAGCTGCATTCAGGCAAGTGTATAAATTGTTTTACACTAGTCTTCTGGAAGCAGCATTGCATAACAGGAAATACGATTACTCAGTCTCCACAGTATAATATTCAACAAATATTTCTGTTTGAGAAAATGTTTATCTTTTCATATCTTCTCTCTGAGTAGCATATAATCTCCAGGTGTTTTTCTCACCTAACCTGTCGACATTTAGACACTGATGTTGATCAGCAGTACAACACGCCCCCTGCTGGGATGTGTTTGGAATTTCCCCTCACCATATGGTGGACTGGCCTATGCAACCACCTCCATGGTGATACATGAAACCTTGCCTATCATCCTAATGTCCATCACAAATCTGGGCTCCCTGTATACGCTCTATGCTCACGGACGTATGCGCACCACTGCCCATATGACACAAAATGCGCCTGTGATTCGCAGAGTACCAGCTGAGAGGAGAGCTGCCAAGGTAAGCAACAAGAAATGTGCCCTGGAGTGTTGGCCAGGGAACTTGGTCTCAAGCTGTTATTCAAGCCAGATGGATGTATGTGACTTAAAGGGACCACTGTATTAGACTATATCCGTAAGATTCAGGTGCCTATAAAGAATAACATATTGCCCAAGCTAATACTACAAGGCCTAAAGATGGGGGAAAACACTAAGCAGTTAGAATAATACAATAATGTTGGTAAATACTGATAATGTACTAGTATGTTTAAGTAAATTCAGTCTGTCTCTCTAACAGGTGATTTTGGCTCTCATCATGTTGTTCATTGTGTCCTGGGGGACTAGCATCATCTCTGTCAACTACTTCAATTACAACCGTGGCTCCTCCGCTGACTTCCTCCTAGTTGTGGCACGCTTTGCCAACACAGCTTTTATTGCTCTGTCACCCATGGTGCTGGCCAGCGGCCACCGCCGACTCCGAGCTGTGATCAAGGCCATACTCGCACGCTGATAGCAAAGGCTGCATTTATGCAGGTTGATCAGTCAAGGGTTTAAGAATGCCTCTCTGAAATGAATACAAAAACACCAAACAATGAAATGTGCATATGCAATATGTTCTCAATATAAATTTTCCAACACAGGATCTAAACCAATGGGGTTGCACTCTGAAAGTGCAAAGGAATGTATATTTTTGGTACACTTGGAATATTATTGAAAAACACAGTTTTTATGTGTTGACTCTTTTCAAAAAGAAAAAAAAAGAGGCTTTAGCTTTTTAAAATGGCCCCTTTATGTCTCCTGTCACCTGCTTTCTAGGCAGTCCATGTCATTTCTCACCAACAATAGCTGCTATGTTTCCTACAATTCTTATCTTTTTTCCTGGGATTTAATGATGGGGCTAACCACACCACATGGCAGTGCCCCACAATAGCACTATGTGCAGTAGATGAACATTCTTGAGGATATGTCAGTGGACACTTCCAGGCTGAGTGTTCAGAACACATACGATAAATGTAGTAGGAGGAAAACCATAAGATTCTGAATCTGTGTGGCCCCCAGCAATTCCTGAACTTGGCAAGCAACATCTGCTGTTACAAGTGTGCTGGGAGTAGGGCAAATAAGAGATTGTGTGTGATAAATCACATATTTTGGAAATCAGCATGGTATTGCAACACTTGTAGGTTTAAATAGATGATTATCTTCAAAGCAGCTTAATGGGTCTACTTCAAATAAACAGTTCAGATAAAACCTTTTAGGGCAGCTCAAGGGGGAAGTTCACAAGATGCTAATATGTAGTGAAATGTGTGAAGGAACAGTTCATAGCTAAGATGAATCGAAGATATTCACACTCTTTCTTTTTAGAAAACTTTTAAGAAAACTTTACTGCACAGAACAGATATTTACTGGTAGATTTAATGATCTTCATAATGTTTGAGAAGTCTTCAAACTACATTTGTTACTTAACTAGATTTGTCACTTTTCCATCCATGTCTAATTTCCATCCATTGCAAATTACAAAATAGCAAATCATGACATGACAATAAAATTCTACTGTTTGCAAGAACAGACTGTCTTACTTCAGTTGCTATTACTAAAAGTTATGGAGGTCTTAACTGTATACTAATTGCATGTGTACCCCCAACTGAATGTTTATTCTGTTAGAGAATCTGTGGTATGGAATCTGGACTGAAGCACCTAAGTTTGTTGGATAAAGAAACAAAAGACAAAGTGACTGGCCTTACTGAACATCTCCAATATTTTTGGCCACATATCGGAGAGTTTTCCTGTTTTAATATCAGTGGTTGTAAGCCAATGGAGCATAAAACTAAAAGAGCATATATCTTATTCCATTGACCAAGCTAAGATTGTTTTAATAATGATCTAATTTCCATTGCCAGTAGACTCAATGACCAATGGTGATTTTATTGTATGCAATTATTTGTTTTATACTTTTATAGGCAGTTTATTCTAAAATAAAATTGGCTTCATCATAAGCTAATACTGTATGGAGTAAATGTACATCTATTAAAGACACTTGGGGCAGAGATTAACAGTATTCTTTATAATGATCTTCTATTAACCAAAGATGGTCTGACCTCATAGAAAGTGCCAAGATTGTCTGGCTGTTGTAAAACCCTAGAATTAAGTTTTGTGTTTCGATACATTATTTTATACAGCCTTGGAATAGGCAGGTGCATAATATTAAGTAAGAACAAAATACAAACTATTGTACAGGTTGAATAATTTATTAATATTCTATTTCAATCCAAAAAATACATGTTGATACATCTGAGCAAATAACTGTCTCATGTAACAGGTAGCAGGTAACGTACTCATTGCAAAAAAAAGTGGGATACCGTTTTCACGTAATGAAAACTACAAATCTTCAAATAGATTTTGTTAATGGTATATTTGACATTCTTTATCTGCGGTCATCCCACATACACTCTAATAATCAAATCAGATGGGCAAATCCCCACAATGAGGAATATTAAAAAAATTTGGTCTGCTCCTCTATTAAACAGCTTTCCATTGTGGTGGAAACATTGTCCTTGTCATACAAGGAAACTTGATAATGATTGTGTTCCCCAATAGCAGGTAAAGACCAGTCTAAACCTGATGTATTAGCGATTAAAATGTGTATGCTCAGTGGCTGTCTAGATGCTGAGTGTATTAAAGGCTGGTACCAGAGTGACAGTTTCTGACTGGTTCTGGTCCTGTGGAACTCTGCTCTGTTGAACCTTAGGTCTGTGCCTCTCCTCCTGCCTCCTTTTCTTCTCCTGTCCTTGCTGATCCTTCCTCTGATTGTTTCCTGCCTGGAATAAAAGAACAAACACTGGGAAACAAGAGATACCATTTCCTTTGAAATCTTGGAATTTAGTGTATATTCATTGAAATGTTGTCCATATCTTGTCTACTTGACTACTACTAACAATCTTGGGCCTACATGTTTAAATGGCCACATTTCTTTCTAGCATCCCATCTGCTTATGCACAACTAGTTTTACCAGACAAAGCACCAATTTTTACATATGAGGAAACAGTCATCATTCACTACTGACTAGCTAAGATGCTTAGGGAGGAAAGCACTTAGCATTCACTTAGCATTTTTATGGAGGAATTTATTCTAAAGCAGTTTCCTTCTGGTCAACAGAATTGAGTGCACAAAACAGATCTAATTGTATCCCAAAAACAATCTCAGCAGTAAGTGCAAAAATTTACAAACTTATTTCCTACTGTCTAGTTAAGGACTTCATATTTTAATTTTTCCATTTTCAAATTACCATGACAAATGACATACAACTTCAATAAAACAACTCCCCAATAGAGACAGTTAAGAGTCTGACAGTCTCAGTGAGACTGTTGGTGTAATTAATATCTTGGCCATTAGAGGCAATAATTTGTGTTATGCTGCATGCAGAGCACATAATGCGTTAAAGCAATTGTTGGAGGCAATGAACTGACAACAAAAAATAAGATGGCCTCATAAAAATATTCACCAGACAAAAATGATGCACATTCATACAACTCTACACAAAATTCTCTATTCAAAATCAAATACAGTACACAATGTTTTGGAGGACCCATAATAACCCTATAAGACCAATTATATGTATGTTTGAGTTTTCAAATGCTGCATTAAACTAGTATTGAAACCAAAGAGGGTTCTATTCTGCAGCCTAGCTGAATTTACTTTACTGAAGGCGATATGTACCTTTGTTCTGTTTGAGTCGCAGGTAGCTGCTAGCTCGCTGTACTTGGTTGGTGTGACAGGACCAAAGAGGCGTGTGCCTGTTCCTGACTCCCCCCACAGTGTGCAGTATGAAACTGCTGGCACCTCAGATCCCTCCCCCTCCACATGGCAATGCGGCTTGGTAGCCCTCAGTTGCTTGCTGCACTTTCCTTGACCTGGGGGGGCAGTACTTAGTCAATAAATAGAGGTCAATAACCTGCATGAATGCAGAGATCCAGTGAAGTGGTCAAGTTGCCTGACCAGAGGGATTCTTGGACACAAGTCGGGGAGTGATTGGCTCCTCATCATCGGAATTGGTGGCAGGGGAGGTATTCAGTCTGTACCTCTGCCTGCCTCCTGGCTGCTGGGACTCATGCTGGCCCTTTGACCGGTTCATATTCTGTGGAATTGGAGCAGAAAAGAAAGAACAGCTTAATATACCTTATCGTCCATCATTGTAATTCACCACAAGTAACACAAAGGACCGGTGAAAGACCATTGGGATATAGGAGGAACCTGAAATTTACTCATATTGTAACATGAGGCTCAACAGGAATAATTCAAAATTTTCAAGCCCTAAAGTCCTCCTGACCTCAAGACGCAGCTGGGCCGGGCTCTCAGAGTTGTCTCCAATTGGCCGAACACTGTCGTAATGGTCACCATAGCGATATGCAATATGAAGCTCGTGACTCACAGGTTTCTCTGAGCCATTTATCTGACAATGAGGGATGGACAAAGGGGGAGTCAAGTTTGGGACATTCAATGAATGCCGTTTTCCATATGTTTCAGCCTAACAACTACGACACTAGAGACTGTACCTGCTTTACATTTTACATCAGTTCTATTTTTTCATCCAGTTGACAACTAGCCAAATATAAAATATGAACACCTTACCAGCCCATAAAATATGATAAAGGGAGTCTAACTGAGATGCATGAAAATTGCAATCCAAATTCACCTCCCACAGAGATGTGTTGAGCTGGTGGATGATGACACGCAGCTGGTGGCTCCGAGCAAATGCCACAATTGCATCATTGCCTGCAAATGTGCCTGGCTGAGACAGGTTTGACACTGCACGGAAGGGAAACAAGCAGAGAAAGAAAATTGTCCTGTAATGATGTCCTTATATAAATAAAAACATCTTTTTTTTTAAATGCCTGAAGCATAATTCTCATCCCTGTCTCCTGCTCTCTCCCCCCTATTGTTATTTCATCAATCTTTTTCATCCTCCCATCCCCCTTCATTTCCCTTACAGTAGTCTGTGAAGGGAATGTCATCTTCTACAAAGGGCTCAAAGTCCTGCCGGTGAGCTTGCATGTACTGTACAGTCTCCTGACGCAACTGCAGGTGTCCCCTGGAGTGACCTTCCAGTTGATCCCCCAAGGCTCGGAACAGGCAGTTCCTGAGAACAGATTAAAAAAGGAGGGGCATACAGCAATAAAGCCACAAACTAATACAGTGAAAATCAATCAATGATAGTCTTATTTAACCTCTCACCCATCTCCAGGCACCTCTCTCAGTTTCAGCCCCAGGGCTTCCAGTTGATCATTAAGGTTGGCAAATTCCTCAACTAGTTCCTCTCTTTGGGTGCGATTCTTCCAATCGTTAGCCAATGCCCTGTGAGCCTCCTGTTCGTCTTGCTGGCTCTCCACATCACTCTTCCTGGTTCCTTGTGCCAACTTTGCGGACAGCTTTCTGGACATGGGCATGCACTGACTGGTGGACTCACTAACAGACAATTAACAGGGAACACAACCCAGAGCAGACTCACTCACACACTTGTGTAATGTAATGAAAAGACCTGACTTCAGAAAAGGTTAAAAGTGAGAGAGAAGAGAGTACTGGGCAACAATCATACAGACCTCAAAAGCAAGTGGTATCATGTAATGTCAGTCTTCAGTACAAAACTGATTAATTAAAACTGATTATTTTGAGGAAATATAAATGTTATACTCCTTCCCAGGTACAGAATTACATTTAGTGATAGTATCTGGTCTATTTCTACCAAACTCACACTGCAACAGTGCGCTTTACACCATGACAGCAGCATCGGACACACCTCGACATGTTTTACTCTAGGAAAGGTTTAATCTAATTGCTAAATGACGAGGCTTCCTATGTTCGCCAGTTTAACGTCTAAACAAAGTTAGCGATACCTAGGACAACATTAACGGGGTTAGGTATCTGATATCGATTAGATATCTATATTCTGGTGTGTGCGCATTGGTAATTAATTAATAGCTAGCGTCAACTACTACAGCTTGCGAGCTAAGAGCCTACGTTATTAGGATGTTTTAACTAACTTAGCGAGCTCACAAATGTATCATAGCTATCTACTGTTAGTTATACCGATACATTTAACGCTAGCTAATAGATGTCCCGCTCAAGGCAAGGCTAGAAGCGATAGAATAACAGTTAACGTAGCCCGCTAGCGAAAAATACACTCAGAGACTAATGTTTTTGAAAAGCGAATCTATCAACTACTCTCATACTTTCACTACTTTGCAAAAAGCTAACTACGCTCGATATAATTTCTTCAACGCCAGTTCATGCAATAGCCGTTTTAAAATTGCCACTGCAGACTCGCAATCGTATCGTCTGTCTCGGCTAACGTATGTCGTTTGTTGCTAGGTAGCAAGATATCACTATCAAACTAGCCGCTAATCTACACTCAGTGATATTACATAAATCACCAAACTAGGGGACGGCATCTAAAATACCTTTCTTTTGGCGCAGCTGACAGTGATAGCGATATTAAAATGGCTAAATGAATAACGGCAATCCATAAGTAAACTTAGCAACCGAATTCTGATGAGTGAGTTTGTTTCAATTTTTAACTATTGCTGTTGCTTACAGCTACAATGCAGCAGCATTGCTTCCGCTTTCCGGGGCTGGGTTCATCCTCCCAACGGCATCCTTTTCAAAACAAAGCTAATTTTCAATAAACTTATTCAGTTTAAGGTGTATTGTCAGAAATTCACTTTTCGCTTGGTTCATGTAGCTAACATATTGACATTCATATAGTTCTATATTTGCCATGTAGAGAAAACACAAATATCAAAAGAGAATTTAGATTGAATTTATTGGTTGATTTACATCAAAAATATCACAAGTTCTTTCACACACACACACACACACACACACACACACACACACACACACACACACACACACACACACACACACACACACACACACACACACACACACACACACACACAATTAGTTATCACTACCTGCCCCTTCCCTCTCCCCAACTTCAATGATTCTTTCCCTCCCCTTCCCAATCACTGTCTCTTTCTTAAATCCATCTATTCCTCCTCCTTGTTGTAACTTATTGTCATTAGTCCCAGAGGCTATCTTCTCAGCATGTGTTCCTTGCCCCTTAGTATAACAACCTCTGAGGATCATTCCTTGAATTTTTCTCCTCAGTTTCCCATGTCCTAATGCAACCACCATAGGGCTGAAGCCAACAAAGAGGGAGGCGGAAAAGTGTGACACTGTCAGCAGACCCTCTGCATGATGCCCTCCATCGTGGTTGTAGTATGTCACTGCTGCCACCTGCAGTGCCCAGCAGACCACAAAGAGTGTGACCAGGGACATGATCACATGACCGGCCTTACGCTCGCTGGCCACATGCCTTTCTAGTTCCCCATGCGTCCTGCCATCCTCTGTGTTGGATGTGACTGCGCGTATGTGCTTGCCCAGTGCATGGAGCGTGATCAGATTGGTCCCCACCATGAGCACCAGGGGAGCCACCTCGTTGAGGGCCAGAGAAGTGGAAGCAAAGGCAGCACCCTGCTCCTCAGATGGGAACTCCCAGACACATCCTAGCAGGGGGCGGGTAGTGCAGCTTATTACCATGAGCTCCACCGTGGCATTGCCATGCACATGTGTGGTGTAGACCAGCGCTGGGAGGGAGAAGGCTAAGTTGGCCCCCCAGACGATCCCCAGGGCTACCCAGACACGCTGCCGCTCCCGCTGCTGGGCCAATGGGCCCATCATGACATGCTGTCTCCTCAGGGTGATGCAGTGGAAGGCACTGAGAGCCAGGGTAACCCAACAACCTACTGCTCGCCACCACACCCATAAAAGCATGAAAAGCCTACACCAGCCTGGAGCCAGAGTCACCTCCAGGCCTAGGTCTGACACAAAGATGGGCACTGTTCGGAAGAGCGAGGTTAGCAGGTTAGCAAGGCACAGGTTGACCAAGATGACATCGGAGGGAGGTAGTCGACGAGAAGGACTTTCAAGAGCTGTCTGAATCACCTAGGAGAGAGGGACAGAAGAGTGAACCAAGGACATGATTAAGGGGGGAGGATATCAGATTGGAGATAAGGATGTAGTAGCAATCAAGCATGTAAAAAGACACAGGATGAGGGAGCTCAACAAACCAATGGCCACAAATTATTGAAGAGGATTGTTAGGAGGTGGAGATGAGTTTACAGTTCTGTTATCATGTATACAGGAAGAATGTGCAGCTGAACACAAGTCAGGTAAAGAACTGATCTTTAATGAAAGTTAGCCAACAAAAGCACATACTTATGTTCCTACTTAAAAGTGCAACATGAAAGGTTAACAAACTAGTTGAAGATGGTAGCATATTTCAGATATAAAAATGTCAAATAATAACATCTTTAGTGGATGATACATTGGGAACTATGCCAAATCGGCAATCTGTGGTGTATATATAGTGAAGTACTCAAACCCAATGAAATTGAAAACCCAACCTTTAGGGTGGAAAACACATAGCTTAGCAAATATATGTATTATATATATTAGTCAGATGAAAACTATTCATCTTTAGGTGTAAAGCTGGTTTAGACAATGATAATTAGGTAATTATTGTTTTTTTTCCTATTAGTCATAACAGGGATTGAAAATTAAAAACATTTCTTTGCAGGGAAGCAATGGGTTTATCTTCATTAATACAATTAAAAAATAATACCATATATTCATTATAAAGATTGCAGGCATTTTCCATTATGAATTGTAAGGTCTGTGTACTATGTTCTGCAGAATTTTACTTAACTAGTCTTACAAAGCTACAGCTTACTAAAGGATCTTGTACAGCTCCATATACAGCATGTGCATGAATGTTTCACATAAAAATGTTATTAATAACACCACAAATTTTCTGTTGTTTATGTATTTTGATTAGGTATTTATATTTTTATAATTATTCTTACACACAAACTATGGAACCATTTTGGAATTAAGTGACTATAGACAAAAACATCATGTTCCATAAAATGAATCAGTGTTTGCCTCTATAAATCTTACCACATGGATGACCAGCATATTTCCCAAAATCCCTGAGAATACCAGGAGCCCAAACAAAATGGCATCCACAGTCAGGACTTCTGACATGGCTCGATCCTGCTGGAGCTGCAGTGGAGTTTGGGACCGATCATTTTTTCCTGTGACTCATTGTATGTGGAATGTCTCTCATTCAATGTATGCTCTGCCTGGTCCTTCTTTATGAGTGTCTATACTAGCTTGTCAATATATATAGGTGTATGCCCCTGTTCCACCTGCGTAGTTCTGTTTTATTCACTTTATGGTTAATTTCCCCTAAAATTGATCACCTGGTAACTCTACCTTTACTTGCCCGGGTATGCATATTTTCCACAATCATGGCTACACAGTATTTGACACTTCGATGACCTAGTCTGGATCATGTCTGCTCAATAAACAGTACCATATCTTCATCAGAGCTACATCCGTTCATCTATTTAAAATAAACAGCCAAGTCTCATAAACAATCCATTTGTTTTATTGGCTAATCGTTGTAACCATAAAACTCCAAAATAAATAATGAAAATCCTACAATTCTACAACTAGCTATATAATTTCAAAATATGAACTATAATGCATTATTATTGTGTTTGTGATGGGCCATCCACATTCTTGCCTCAAAGCATGCATAGAAAGGAAAATATAATGACGCAATTTTATATATGTTTGCATGGCCTTGTACTAATCCTCATTAATTGCCTTATTTGTAAATGTAGGATGTAATGTATTTGGTTCAAATATTCATTTATGGTCTTGAGTAATCATGGAGATGATTACAACTCTATACCATTCTCTTCTTTTGCTCTTCTTTCACCCCTGCTGGAAGAGTGAAGGACACCTGTTTTCTTGGCCTCATTTCATCACCACTTAAACATTACTTTCAATTGATCAATTAATTAAGAAAAGGAAAGAAAGGATCAATAAGCTGCATCAGCGGTCCTGTTAATTGGGAATCGTGAATGTGTGTCCCAAGAGTCTTATTAAATCTTTCTCTTTCTCAGCGCTTTCCAATAATGACTAAGATACCTGACTAATGTCCACAGTGGTTGCTTGCTCCTTTGCTTGTTTATCAGTTTTTGTTATCCATGGGGAGCAGTGGTAATCACAACATTAAATAACTGAGAATTATAATAGTACAGTCAATCCAATATACCAAAGAATAAGGCATATTATTGACACAGGCACTGTGCTATACTGGGCTGGAGATTTTTTTTGTCTTAAATTCTTAAAATAGAAAAAATAACAGTAAAATAATACTAATAAAAGCATCTCTCCTCCCCTGTATTTGTTTGCTTATTTGAATGCTCTCTGATTTGACCCAAATTTTACATCTTGTCTATTTTGCCTGAAAAAGTTTATTTTTTTAATCTAGATCTACTCTAATATATTTTTAATCTTGTGAAAATTTACACCTCATTTAGAGTACTTAAACATTTGTCTGATTTGTTTCCGCTATTAACAATCGAAATTAATTTATTCCAAATACAACCAGAGGGAGAAGGGTTCAAATAAATGAGAAAAGACCCAGGAGAGTCTTTAAAAATGTACTGGGATGAAACACATTTTTAAAAAATTATTTCATCCCAGCTGTCTTTATATGTCAGGCAGAGCAGGGTATTAGGCCACAGTGTTAAGTATCGGAAAAGAACACTGTGTTCTAAAACCCCCAGTGTGGATTAATATAGCCTGAATGTTTTTACCTCACTACCACAGGGTGTGCATCTCAGATGAAAAAAATAAGCCTTTATCATAAACTACTGCTTGTATGTGTGGAACCAAATTAAAATAGTCTATGAGTAAAGACAACTATCAACTGAGCACTTGACAGTTGTTCAGACCTAAACACAGCACATAGCCTAGCTGCTGCTACAATTACCACTAGAGGGTGCTACTATGCAGCACCCGTAACTTATTACATCCTTTCTGTTTCTGCCAACTGCTTGCATATGACATGCCTTGTACAGTGACAAAGATCAAACACCAAACTACACAAACACACAAACTGTTCATATGATGCATATATGATGTTTAAACAGATCTCTTTGTTGACTGTAACACTATATAAAGTTAATTTGAGAGGAAAAATGATGTTTGAGACTTGAAAATCAAATACATCTTTCCACAAGAAGAATCTTAAACTGAGAGTATAGGATTGTGGTGTTAATGTTTGAGGATACTTTGCTGAATCAGGATCTGGACAACTTGCTATCATTGAAGAGTCCATGAATCTGGTTCTGTATCAGAGAATAGCACAGGAGAATGTCAGAAAATCTGGCTGTGAGTTGAAGTTAAAATGCAGCTGAGTCATGCAACAAAACAATGTTCTGAAACACGAAAGCAGGTGTACATCAGAATTGTCGATGAATGATTTTTTAATGTTTTTATGTTGTGGTAGGATCTGAAACAAGCAGTTAAAAAATCTACAGCTATCATTAAAGTGAAGCAGTTCTGCATGGAACCGGGAGCCAAAAGTCATCCACAGCATTGGGAGAGAACTAAAGGAAGTATTTGATTGCAGGAATTGTAGCAACACACAGCATGATTGGTTAAATAATCAAAGGGTACAAGTCCATCCTAATATATCAATAAATTACTGTAGGGAGTTTAAGTAGTAAATACTAAGATTTTCTGTAAGAAAATAAATGGAGAGAAATCATTTTAAAGTATTTCATTACATCATTATACAAATCAGCTCAAACATCCAACATAGTACCTCCAAGTTGTGGAGCATTTTTAGGCTAGCCTGTTTTGTGTATTTTGCATTGAAACTGAAGACATGTACAGGCATTGTCTGCCGTTCCAATATTCCTGAAAGCCAGAATGGTCAGGGCCAGACACACATGTTTATTAGCATGATAGAAAAATACATTTCATAAAGTTCATTATTGACTTTTTGTTGTACACATGCATAGGATTCAATGAAGTGGCAGTGTGATTCAGCTGACATGACTAATCCTGCATTCCCAGAGCTTCAAATTCTGTATTGTGATTTGGGAGTAGTTTGGTCTATGGGAGCTATGTCCTTTTCTCTTTTTGAAAGTTAACTTCACTATACATTTGAACATGTAACAAATGGTTACTTGTCATGGATTATAACCTGAAATTCTTTCAAAAGGCTTTACAACAATAATGTCCACAATAAATGGCTGCCAAAAACAGAAGACTGATACAGCTGTTCAGAGTTTAAAAATTGCTCACTAACTTTCCCCTTATATAAGGATACTGGGTTGTTTCCAGATGAAGTTAATATCACACATACCATTACACTGTTTATTAGCCCAAAGATATTCATAACACCGATCAAATTGGACAAATCATTCTTTATGTAACATACAAAATTAATAGTCAAGCTGCTTTTCTGTTTCTTCCAATATTATTCCTGCATCTGACCCAAATCCACATCTTTAGGTGTCACTATTTCGCAGTCTGCCCTAAATAGCTCATGACTCATTAAGTGCTGGTGAGGACAGCGATTGTCGTAATTAACTTGGTCGTATCATTCGAAGTAGTTCTGTGTACACGAGAGTAGAAGTATGGGTTAGCCTGTTGGACGCGATTAATTTCTTCAAATCCCAGTACAAGGGATTGATCCATGGCTGAACTTGAGGAAACTGACGTCATTGTGTCGGCACACAGTTACCGAGATGAAGGGCAGCACCGCAGGGGAGCAGCGAGGAGACAAGCAGAGAGAGAGTGGAGAGGGAAAAGAGAGAGGGGAGAAGAGCGGCATGACTCATGTAATTGACTGTTGATGACTTCAAACATTGAGACACTCCATGTACAGACAGAGGCGCGCATTCTCTCACGACAACCATCCAAAGCAGCCAGACAGAAAGACGAGAGATTAGGAAGAACTCGCACATCTCCACTAGACACGTAAGATGCTAAAATTGGTCTCAAAATTGTATCACAATTGAAGCATATTGTAATGTTTACAATATGTTCTCGTTGTTAGTGCATTAGTAGTGTTTTATGTGTTTTTTCAGGATTATGTATGAGACTCGTTTTCTAAATGATGACTCGATTTGCAGCTGTTCTGGACTGAACGTACGTTGAAAGTGTGTATAGCCTTTTAGATAATTGTGTGCCATCGCTTAAATTCCAACTCTTTGTATCCTAGGTGAGAGCAATCGGGTACACGGAGAAGATTGTATGTCTTCGGTATTGTCGCAGCGTGTTGCACCGTTAGTCGGAGAATGTGTTACCGGTGGTCTTCAGCCGTAGCGGTTGACCGTGAATGGATGTCTTACCGCAGCCACATTCAAGCCTTTCTGTCTGTTTCCCTCCATCCGGATCTTCGGCGACTCTGACAGCGCTGCTTGTCTATTGTGTACACTGCATGCGGTCAGTGGGTTGCTAGGAAGGGGCGCAATGCCAGGCCAGCTGCGGACGGCTCTACTCGCATGTGCTGCGCTGCTGCTGGGCTTGTGTCAGGACTGTGCAGGACTCCACGGCCGGCCCCACGGGGACCAAGATGCGCAGTTTTCCATTTCATCATTATCAAGAGAAGGAGTGAGAGGAGATGGAGGAATATCCATAGACCCACAAAACTACCATTCTAATTATAGTAAAAATATTAATGACGACATTAATACCAGCCCAGCTGTGCCCATGTATCAGGGAGACCTCAGTCATAATGACCCCAGAGCCAAGAACAATAACAACAACACCAGCAGCACCAATGGCCCTGTGACTGTGAAAAGGCCAGGATTTACTGTTAGAGGGGAGGAGCAGGATGCTGACAGTGAAGGAAGTCTGGTGTGTGCATACAAGGTTTTGGAGACTGGAGGCAAGAGTAAGTTGTGTTTCCGGGCCACACAGCACAGGTTTGAGTGCCGTAGAGGGGAATGTCAGAAAGTAAGCTCTCCAGGCGGACAGGTGGTGGCCAACGTGCTGACCAATGGCAGTGTGCTAATACAGTGGGGGCTTCAGAGAGCACAGAAACATGAGCAGACACAGGACGACAGGCCCAGAGGAGCTCAGGGGACAGTGTCAGAGAAGGGAGGGGGACTGGACACTGCAATAACAAGAGCACCAAGTGAAAAAGGACAGAAATCTGACAGGGGGGAAATGCTGGAGCACAGGGAGAAGAGGAAGAGCTTGTCTTTGACTGCTCCAGCCAAGGCTGGGCCCAAAGGACGTGTCCAGCATGGGGGGTTTGGGCTGAGTTGCTGGTGGAATGGCAGCTACACGCAGTTTGAATGTGCAAGCGTGCTCCTCGGAGCTAGCTGCAGGGACTACTTGCTGAGTGAGCTGCATGAGAACGTCCCGTACCGCATCTGCCTGCGTCCCCTTTTGCCACAGGCTCCCCCTGGTGGTGGTGACCATGGCGACGACCCTGGGGAATGCGTGGAGTTCACTGTATTGCCCTCGGGGATGCAGGACATTGTGATTGCAATGACGACTGTAGGAGGGGCGATCTGCGTGATGCTGGTCATCATCTGCCTGTTGGTTGCTTATATAACAGAAAATATCATGAGCCCTGCTACACAGCATACTCACAATGCACCACGCACTCAGCTCACAGCCCATACACACTCCCATCTCTAAGGAGGTAGATTGACATGCACACAAATACAGACCATTCAAATTGTTCATCCTCTGAGAGAATAAGAAATTAAGACAGCCAACTCAAATACTGTACTACACCCTACCACATATTCACACACCACAACTAAGACTTCTGTTCTGCATAGGACTTCCTTCATGTGAGTGTACATATTTGTTTGTGTTTGATTTTTCACTGTGTACAAGTCAGTCAAACAGACTGCTCACTGATGTTAACTGTATTAGGATACTGTGACAGATCCAGTAGGCAGATACATTAGACCATAGATGGAAATATAGCTTAGAGTGACTTAGATATATATATATGTATAGATTTAAAAAATAAAACTAGTATAATGAATTAGTGAATATAGGCAGATATACACACTGTACTGATATGTTAGCTTGACAGGTCCAGCTTATAGTCGACCCTGCACTTCTTAAAGGAACTAGCTTTTAATAACTGTAGTAGGTAGTGACAGGTATAGATACAGAAGATTCCAAGGCACTCATTTATACCAAATGTAGGTAACTGTCTGCAACAATCCTATACCCTAATATTAACACTCAAACCAAGACCTTCAAACTAATCTAAAATGCAGAATGTAAACAAACTGAATGGAAGAAATGTAGACAAGCCTTACTTTTCACAACTATGTTTACAGAGCTATGTAGTTCTACTTACTGTACACCTCTGTATTGAACTCCTGGCTGGTCTACAGTCTGTGCAATAGTGTTCTATACTTCTGTATTATGAATACCTTTCACACAGAATAAAAGTTACTGGGGAAAACAGATCCAGTGAGTACAAGTTAATACTACATTTTTTTCACTTAAGTCTCTTTCTTCTAATGTAAGCTCATGGTCATATTTCAAGGGGACTGAACAGCTATTATTCAAATTTGTTCTATTTAAAATGTGATTTACAGCAAAAAATATGATTCTCAGGTAGGTCTTTAAAATGAATGAGTAATTTAAAATATAACGGGTCATTTAAGCCATTCGTGCTTTTAAAATGTCATAGACAAAAGTAAGAAATATACAGAATATCTTTTTTTACTTTTAAAACACAAAACAATTACTAAAATATGTTTTCCTACAATTAGAGGCTGCATTATCATTAGTGTATACCTTGAAAAACTGACCTACCTGAATTAATAATTATTGGATGTGTTATAAATTAAGAATATTTCAGTATTCAGAGCATACAATCTAAGGAGGGTTTTTATTTGAAACAATTACTTTTGCATTGGCTGTTTCAGTAACTTATATAATTTGCTACAACTGTGGAAGCATTTATCATGAACATTGATGAGATAGGTAGAGGTAAAATGAGAGCGGGCTGAAAGAGAGACAATGCACTGTGCATCTGGTTACACTTGAACAGTGGAAACCACAATTATATTCCTTCATATATGACAGGGACAGAACTAGAAAACGTGGTTGTGTGGTCTAAAAGTCATCTCATCTGTGAATGGAAAGCCGTAGCGCAAACATCCCAGAATGTACCATTTATATTCATCATATGGCTTTGGAAGGTTTAATTAAAACAAGATACTTATAGTTGGAATATCATATACATTTTCGATGTCATCAAATTAAGCAATGCAATTATTATCCTATGAAAAAAGAGGAAAATCAAGATCAGATCATTCTTATCCAGAAGAACTGTAGCCCGGATTAGCCTTGCCCTGGAACTGGACAAAAGAAACTGGGCCATTTAATGACTTGTATTCTATATTGCAGCAACTGTGGGGGAAACATGTGGTTGTTGACACAGATTCCATTGTTTCAATTGTAACTTCTGCCTGTAGTTTTCAGAAAGAGTCTGTTGTGTTCTCTGAACATATTCAATGGTGGAATATTGTTATTGTATACAACATGGGATACAGCAATCATAGACATTGGCTTTGCCCTGTTTTGGAACCATGATATAGACTATTGAAAATGTCAAGAGCTGCTTCAAAACAATACACTATGTTGTCTGTGTTAAGTAACAGGACTCAATGTGTAGCTTTCAACATTTATGGAAGCACAGCATTGAGTTGTTATTTTATCAAATTTAACTACATCTCTACTGATGAAAGATGCTATTACCCATTCACATGAAATGGTAGTTTTGCGTTTGTCATTTACTTGGAACATAATACAATGAATTACAGGTGAGACAGATGTTTGCTCAAACGGGCACAGCTCATCAAAAAACAAGAGATGATAATAAGATGTTTTTTTAAAAAAATACTTCTTAACATAATCAAATAAATGTGCTTCAAATATTTCAATTTACATACAAATAGTAGGGTATACGAATAGCTTTTCAGACAGAAATTTAGGTGAAAACATATGCCACCTGAATAAATGTATGTTATGTGCCTTTCAAAAAATATATTTCCACTTAAAGGTAAAGATTGCCTCCCCTCTTTTTGGTATTGCATTATTAATGCATTTCTAATTTCTAATCTAATTTTTAAATGATTGAATCTAGATTGGCATTGAACTACAGCATTATGCAGCTGATTGTAGCTATTTTACAGAGCGAGGCTTGGTGGGTATTTTTCTTGGCTGCAGATTATTGAGACTGAACTAGTTTCAGCCTTTGGCTGAACTGCCTCATGTTAAGCAGAATAAGATCTACAGACACAAATAACTAGTATACATTTATAGTGGGCACATTTAAACAAATATAGGATTTATTAATGTCATTAATGATAACGGTTTGGGTGCTCTAAGTTTTGAAGATTAGGCTTTTTAAGACACACGCATACGGTAATTGCACAGTTCTTATCCGGCTTCGCAATTCTGCGATTCTCAAATGTGAAGTACAAGGAAACGAGGAGTATCAGGGAAAACATACTTTTCCTCAACAGATTCTCAACACTTAACTCTGACTGGTAAATTGTTTCTGGTGAAGGGTTTTAGCCAATCAAAGACGAATGTGTAGAAGGTAGGTGGAATTTAATGACGGAAAAATCACCAACGGCGTTGGAAAACATGAGACTGGTGTGGGATTGGTCTGCATAGTGCTTACATTTCGAAAAAGCCCTGCCCCTCTTTGTGAGCTACGTTTGTCCTTAAATACCTTCCGCCATTTTGCAGCTCACATCTTCAGGCAGAAGAGGGACGGAGCTTTGACTACGAATTAAACATATTATATTCGGCAACTTATAGCAAAGGAACATAGCTAGACATTGAATAGTGGGTAGTTTTCGACTTGGGTACATTTCACCACCGATTTTTTCTAATTTGCAGTTAGCTTGTCAGTCAGAAGAAACGCTATGCCGAGTCACCCGCTGCGCGTGGCGGTGGTGTGCTCGAGCAACCAGAACCGCAGTATGGAGGCACACAATATTCTCAGGTAACGGTGCAAAGCTAGCCAGAACAAAATTACGAGGCCGCGCTGGGTAACACTGTCATATCGCGGACCGACTGGCTCACACTTGCTAAATAGGTAACAAGCGATTTCGATAATCTGCTAACGTTAGCGAGCTAGTTAGCTGGCGAACAACCTAGGAAATCTGAATCGCCGTTCAGCAATTGTATTGACGTGTTTAGGCAGCTACCCCGGAAGCAACGCGACCGTGAATCTGCGATAATACCCGGAAATCCCCATGTTACCAGAGCAAGTTGAGCTAGTGTTAACTAGTTACACGAAACATTTTTTCTTCGCGAGAGAGTAGTTAGTGTTATCTCTATACTCATACTGGACTCATCGGCGAGGATCCTTTCTCGTCCTTTTTAGGGGTACGGATTAACTGAATTGACCTTTACTAACGGTAGCAGTAACATAAGATAGCCTTGTCTTATAAGTTGAAGTCGTTTTTCGGCGAGTCGAAAGAAGATAGCTATGGATAATATCAGTAATGTAATGAAATACACTGTAAGTTAAAGTAAATTATTCCATTCGGTAAAAAAAAAAACTTTCCTAAGCGAATTGACAATGAATTATGAAAATAGTATTTGAAATTAATGAAGCGAAAAAGTAAACACGTTATTTAAAATGTGACCTAACATCGCCTGACACAGGATGGTCGCTGTTATCTTCTATAGAGAATCGCTGAAACTGTGCTTCTTGTCACTCTTATGAGGAGGCCATGGATTTAACTTACTTGTATAAAATATTTCAATTAAGAAAATTAGTTCATGTACGTGAATTCGGAGTTCTTTACTATGTATTCTCAATAACTGAAAATTCCCTTAAATGCCAAGGTAAGGGTATATGCGTAGTGTGGAATTGAATGTGCTTAATCAGTCTGAGAAAAGAGATGGATGACACCAGACCAGGTTATATCAGCAGTTTCACTTGTGCAATAAATTGAACCATTGTTTGTAACAGAAACCAATACTAAATCAACTAGCGGGTACGTAGGACAAGATCATAAATGTAACTGACATTCTCAATTTCTCCTCCCCCTCCTTGCTCTTTTTCTTCTTGCTATTGACTTTTCTTTCTCTCTCCTCCCATCCTCTTTTCCTCATCCCTGCATGATCTTTCCCACCCTCTTGTCACTGTGCAGCAAACGAGGTTTTGAAGTGCGGTCGTTTGGGACTGGGACCCATGTGAAGCTACCAGGTCCAGCGCCAGACAAGCCCAACGTGTACGACTTCAAAACCACTTATGAGCAGATGTACAACGATTTAGTCCGCAAGGACAAGGAACTGTATCCCCTACACTCCACACACTAACACACACTCGCACATACATAGTCAACATAGTATACAGCCGTGATCTGTTGTATCTTGCCTGTCTCATGCTAGGAGAGAAGACTTGAGGAAAGGGCAAGGTACTGAAGGAGACAGGGCAAGAGGAAGAAGGGGGGATCTTTCCCTTTGTTCTTTCCCTCCTGTATTGAGGCTGTATAACTTATCACAAATGTGCACCAGGGAGTATGAACTTAATTTTCCTAGGTTCAGGATGATTGTGGATGTAATTTTCCCAGGTTCAGTTGGGTATGGTGAACCAGAGCAACAAATCTTTGAAATGCATGTTTTATGATTGTACATTGTATTTTCCGTAGGTCTGTTGTTAGGTCTCCATTTAGGCCTTTTTTTTTTTTTTTTTTTTTTTTTTAACCAAAGGAAGACATGAGTGTGACTTGAGTCTAGGGTCACAAAAAATAGTGTAGATACAAGACTCAATTGCAGCAAAGTGAGTGTTGTGTAAAGCAGTACCATAATAAAATGATACCACACACAAGTGCCATAGTGAGGAGGGCAGACTAAAAATGCTATTACATCATGCAAAAACAGCAACAGAACTCATCTGACTGATGCGATGCTCAATACAACCTATGTACTTTCAGGACAGGGTTGAGCCTGGGTGAAGGTGCCATGATGCAGAATGAAGATTTAGGTTTTCAGACTACATCAAAAGCTGTCCTGTGATTCTGATGCTCTAACAGATGTGGGTAGCTTTTTTCAATCATTGCAAGAAGAGAGGGGTGTGTGTGTATACAGGAAGAACTGCTAGATGCACAGAGGCTGCAGTACAGAGATTTGGCCAAAATTGTATGATTTGATAATGGCCAATAAATAAGGCTTCCAAGTGTCCCTGTTAATGCTTGTAGGCCAGCGGAGAGTTTTGAATCTAAAATGACTGGTATGTAATGGAGGGAGACTAGCAAAGGTGAAATTAATGTTTTGTTAGATTTTATACAATTTGAGCTGAAAAATTCTAACAAAACTGGAAGGTGGTGCTTAAGGGAGGCTGTGTGAAACTTATCCCCCCAGACCAGAGAGTGAGGATTTTGACCATGAGCAGGGATAACTAAGAATTTATAAATGGACTTCACGTGTAGTTAGAGAATGTATAGTTTTTGATTACTGACATTATCACTGAAGGTATTGAAATTATAGTACCGAGGTATGGATCTTTGCAAAGTGCTGGAAGGGAGAAGGCTTGGAAAATGAGGAGGTAATAAATAGTAGGATTTGGAAAATAAACAGGAAGGCTTGATTTTCAGGCACAATTTCCAAAAACCTTTTCTAACAAGCCCACAGACTGCTTCGAGCTGAAATGTACCACTGACCCTAACACATGCCTCTTATTTTATTGGAATCATTAGAGGAATGTCCTGTAACTTTATTTTATCATGGCCCGGCCTTGTTTTCAAGTGCCTTGAAGAAATCCCATGATTTTTGTGATTAATAGTTTGTCACCACTGGGAGGCAGCATTGGATAGCTTTAAGGGGCAAGCCTTTGAGGCAGGAGAAAACTGCTGATTCAAATCCCACATAGAACAGCACAACTGTTCTATCAAATTCTTTAAAAAAATTCTCTTAAGATTTCCATAGTTAGTGGTTTGGATGTGTAATGCAATAGCCTTGCGTCTCAATTTTAAACCTAAATATTTGAAATTGTTACTCAAAGGAAGTCGCAGCACATGACCATGCCGCACTAAGTATTTTGACTGCAGTTAGACTACTTCTTGTGGCACATTGCACAAGTGTCTGAGCACGTGGTTTCATAACTGCTAACCAGTTTAACAAGCCTATCAAAACGAATCAGGAAAATCTGTTGTGGGAATTTATTTAAAATGGTCAAATATAATGATTTTGTGTCTTAGGATAGAATAAAAAGTTGGATAGTTAAACTGTGTACAAAAATGGAACTTAAATGGATAGACAACATAAAAAATAGTAACAAGTTAGTTTGACTATTTGTCATTAAATGAGATGCAAAAACTTCCCCATTTCTGGACATGGTAAAACCTCACAGATCCGCTTTATGGACTACTGGTTAACCCCATTTACACCTTAAAATAGCAAGTTCTCTGACAAAAGTTGATTATAACCTAAAACATCACACTTTCAAGTCATTAATAACCACTCCGTACAATCATTTGAGAAATCTTGCTGAAAAAATATTTTGGAAAATGAAAAATATTTGTAATTAAAGAAGGGCAAGAATACCATCAAAACATTTGTAGAAGTCAAATGTAGCAGTATGATGGAAAGGAGTAGTATTTAGTAAGCTGATGTAAAATTGAAAAAGTTCAAGAGATTCTGAATGCTGCTGATGTGATTGTTGGTTCATAGCCGGAAGTCGAGTTGCCAAATTTAAAATCGTAATGACAGCAGTCTTTCTGAAAAAAGCTTGTTGGTGTATTTTGATTGTACTTCCAAAGCAACAAACTTATGAGGGTTCCAAATGTTTTCCATTTGTAGTTCCTGCCTGTGTGTGTGTGTGCGTGCACATGCGTTTGCACGCACACACACGTGCATATACATAGCGTATGTATGTAGTTATATGTACATGCACAGGAATCTTGACAGTTTACCAAGCCTGCAGGTTGGTGGTACTGTAGGGGATTACAGTTGCTATTTCAGTGTCTTTAATTCATTTTTTAAAGCATATAAGTGGTGAACCTCTAGGTGGGTCATGCAGTAAAGATGCTCATTTTGTAAACAAGCATGATCCCTGTGACTGGGTATTCCAGTCTCAGTCACTATTGCTGACTGTGGCCAGCGGTCTGCATTGGAGAGGTAGCAATTGACCCAGCCTCACCAGGGAATGATGGGTCAAGCCAAATAGTTTTGTTGATCTCATCACTCTAGCGGTCCTGGTCAAGTACAGCCTCTGTGGATGTATGAATTGTTTCCATGCTGACCTTGTAATCCTCTGATGACATGGGCAGTATGTAATTGGTTGTGGAAATGCAGTGTGGAAAGAAGTGAAATAAGTCACATGATTTGGAGGAGCTCTCCTGAAACCAATAGAAAAGGTTTTCTGGCAGGAGATAAAAAAATATTTATGTTCAATTTGAGGAAAATTTGGGAATGGGGAAAAAGCATTCAAGTATTTGTTTGGAGGCATGGGTTTTGCATAACATTTATTTACCGAATTATGAATTGGTTTATATGAAAATAAGGAGGGTGCTGCAAAAAGCTTGCTTTATGCATGCACAGATTTATTTGAGCAGTTAATCTGGGAAGTGAGCTGGCACATTTTACATGTCTTGTTCCCTTTTAGATGTGCCTGGAAAGTAATGTACTTGAATGCATCCCCTCACATTTCATTCAGGAGTTTTTGCTTTGTAAGCATTATTTTAACAACATTATTTTAAGATCTGGAATGAAGTTTCTGATCTAGAATTGGCATTTTCATAATACTGCCAAAATCTCATACATCACTCTATAGTGAAGGGTCCCCATATGTACAAATGTCCTAGTTCGTGGGCTGAAGAAAACATTTTGTGGGGTACAAAATGTCATAATTTCCTTGAGGTTAGTGTGATTCTGTAAATTAGCTTGAAGAAAGTTAAGGGCACAATGCCATCCTTTTCACCAAAGCTGTTACATATGTATACTTTAAACCTTCACCTCTAGAACTATTGTTTGAATTGGGGCTTTTAATAAACATTAAAGTGATGAGCATTATTTGCTCTTGTCACTCGCTGCTTTGAGGTAGGATTGACACCCTCAAAGAAGCTACACCCAGCAGCAAGCATTTTTTTCCCTCAATTACTGCTGTTTTTATGGTGTAGTTTTAACTGGCAGTTTGTAAAATGTTTTGGCCTTTCAGATAGGAGGGGGGGAAAAAGGACATGTTATCATACACCTTACCTCTTACTGTATTCATTGTGAATCTCTTAGTAACAAGGTCCTGTATTGAACCTAGAGACCAATGAAACAAGTCAGTCTACATACTAAGCGCAACTTCAGAAGTAGTATTTTATTAATTGGTTGCAATATACACACTTTTTAAATCCCCAAATTTATAGAAAACTAGATTATAAATATGAAATTATATGAGTGACTGTAGCTGGATAGTAGGTATGCCTGGGTGAGTGGTGACTTGAATGAATGAGGAACAGTGTGAACCTCCGCCCCCAAACACACAATGACTTTTTCTGTTCCCTAATATCATCTTCTCTAGCCTGTGCAACTACCACCCGCCCACATTTATCTCCTTTCCTTATCTTCATATCTCAATGTACTCTGTGTGGTGGGTAAGAGTGATGTGTGGAGGTGTGGGTTAAGAGTAAGTGAGGGGGTGGTGGCTTAGGAGAGATGGAGGGAGACGGCAGCACATAGAAGTAGCCCCCGCACTGAGAGAGCCTGATCCACCAGGGCAGCAAACTGCCTGCATCTCTAGCCTGAATACAGAAAGTAGTGGGTAGGCGGCTTTATCCTGCAGCTTCCTTGGCAAATGCAAGCAAGGCTGTTAGACAACAGAGCCCGCAATCTGCACTAGTATATATTCAAAGGGTGGATACATGAAATTATTGGTAGTCTTGGGTGTTTATTATTTGATTATTTTATGAGGATACTTATGAGAGCTGGTGACATTTTGGGACAAAATAGGTAGAGTTTAGGACATGCAAAAGTGGCAATATGTGCCTGTAATTCTTCTAAGTATTTCAGAAAATGTGTTGGTACAAGGGGAGGTACATGTAAGTGGGGTTGTAGCACTGTAGGGTGTTGCAGATGTGCATCTCAGGGAAGACTTCCCATGTCTGTCTCATGGCACAATAAAGGCATTATATTATTTCACTATTCGGTCTCATTTCCCTTTCAAATGAAATGAGTAATTAAATTTATTGGAATGTTATGAAATGGAGTGCCGTGTTTTGATTGTTGACCCTGTCTCCTCAATTTCAAAACTGAAAAACAATCCTTTTTTTCATCCCTAGTTCATTAGTACTTTAAGTTGTCAAGATTTGTTTTGGTCTGTGGGCAAATAGAAAAGCCAGGTTGTGATGAAACATCCTTATGAACACAAACCCTGGAACTGAAAAGCAGTAGAGCTGAAAATAGGGCTTGTTTTATTTTTCTTTCTTTTACGGAAATTGCTGCAAAACTAACAATTATTTGAAGGTCCTGTTTCTTATGTTGCAGAGCAAATAAAGGGACATTACTTCTCTGCTTTCACAAATACTTTTATTGTCACTCTGTCTCAGTTTTTTGTTTATTTCTATCTGGCGGGGGCTTTAACTACAATCACGTTGACAACTGCGTGATTATGCTTTTAAGAGAACTTCTAGATCATCTTCAAGATGAAGTCTGTCTGTCTATCCCTGTTGAACTGACAGATTTATACTTTGGTAAATAACCAGTTGCAGAAGTGATTAAATGTAGAGTGAAGTTGTGCTTTCAAGTAGGGGGCACATAAGAAACCATTTTACATTGATGAAGTTGCTGTGTCCCCTTGCTTATCATCACTCAGTTGGTGGAAGTTCTCTGCATCTTGTGTTCAGTGTAAGGTAAAATGAGGAACAGCAGTTAACTGGCGTTGTTTGTTGCAGATTGTGGGCCAAGAGTGGAACATGTTTTTAATCAACCTGTCTGTTGAAACAATGTTATTTCATCACTAAACTAATTTGTCTATTCCTTGTTTGCCTTTTTACTCCTGGAAATTTGGGTTACATTTGTAGGCTAGGCTCATCACTGCATGGCCTTAGTTAATTTGGGAGAGTATAAACAAGTGGGTGCATTGAGTGCACTTTGACCTACTAGCTCTTTTTAGTCTATGGTCCTCTGTATGATGTGTGCAGTCATGGCACCAGAAGAGTAAAATTCATGTGTAACTGGTGTAGGCAGACTGCAGGTGCCCAGCTGATCTGACTACTTGTTCTCATGTGCCAACAAAGGGGCAACCCTGGACTGTACTTCAGTCAGTTAATGCACAGCCCAGTGGGACTGTATGCCTCAGTCGTCATGTAGTGCCATGTTGAAGATGACTCACCAGACTGAAAATTCACTTGAGAACTCCTGTTTTTGACAATCTGAAATAAACGATAGTGAAATATTTTTTAAAAAAGCTATATCTTTAAAATAACAGCTTTGCAGCATGTGTTTTTAGCTGCAAGCTGTGATGCAGTGATGATGTACCTCTTTGGTGTTGGCAGTAACCTGTCATAGTGGTTGGTTATTTCAACCGCATGTGGTCGTGAAGTTTTCCAGTGCTGACATTAATATTTTTAAGTGAACTGATGAGATTAAAATCTTCTCTCACCTCACGGCAGTAGAGCATTTTTTTTTTAGCTCAGTAGAAGGATATATTTCTTTTGTGGAGACATGTGTTTCAAATTGTATCATATCTTACTAGATTCCTGTTCAGTAATGGAATGCCAACAGTATTCATCTGGCCTTACTTTTGTTATTAATTAGTGTTTCCACAGCATAGTTATCTTGTTACAACCATCATATTAATGGTTATATTTGTGCAGACGTGTTTGGCAACAGGTAGAACAGTGCAGTTTGGCTCATTGAGGTACTTGTGCTACACTGAAGTTGCATCATCATATTGGCATCTCTTTGTATGGCTATTAGATACTGACCACTCACATTTTAATAGCAACACATGACATTCTGAATAATTGCTGTGTAGTGTGATCACTATGCTTTTTGCCATGTCTTGCTTGTGTCTGTTTGTACTCCTTGACCTATGTGCAACTCAGATACACACAAAACGGAATCCTTCACATGTTGGACCGCAACAAGCGCATTAAAATCCGGCCTGAACGCTTTCAGAGCTGCAAGGACCAGTTCGACCTCGTCATTACCTGTGAGGAGAGAGTCTACGACCAAGTGCTAGAGGGTGAGATGCACAGTATTCCACTTTTCTCTTAAATTGAAAACCCAAGATCAGTGGAATATGATGACTAGCAGCAAATGAGTGCTCATGGACCGGAAGAAAATGTTTTGTATGCATTGTTTCTGGAAATGACTGGGAATATGCAAGTAAAAAAATGTCCAGTGTTGTGTGCCAGAAATGAAATTTTTCTGAAAGGATGACTCAAACACTTCAGCATCTCAGTTAATTCCACTTATTAAATTTTAAAAATCTGTTCTATGTAAATCTTGCTGCAATACTGCCTGTGATGCTGTGAGGGACAGCCATGTAGCAGTAACAGTGCTAATCTCTCCATCTTGTCCCTTCCCCTAAAAGACCTGAACTCACGAGAGCAGGAAACCTTTCAGCCGGTGCACGTCATCAATGTGGACATTCAGGACAACCATGAGGAGGCCACACTGGGTGCCTTTCTCATCTGTGAGCTCTGCCAGTGTGTAAGTACCTTTCTCATCTGTGAGCTCTGCCAGTGTGTAAGTACCTTTCTCATCTGTGAGCTCTGCCAGTGTGTAAGTACCTTTCTCATCTGTGAGCTCTGCCAGTGTGTAAGTACCTTTCTCATCTGTGAGCTCTGCCAGTGTGTAAGTGCCTTTCTCATCTGTGAGCTCTGCCAGTGTGTAAGTGCCTTTCTCATCTGTGAGCTCTGCCAGTGTGTAAGTGCCTTTCTCATCTGTGAGCTCTGCCAGTGTGTAAGTGCACCAGTGATCTGTGAGCTCTGCCAGTGCGTAAGTGCACCAATGATCTGTGAGCTCTGCCAGTGCGTAAGTGCACCAATGATCTGTGAGCTCTGCCAGTGTGTAAGTGCACCAATGATCTGTGAGCTCTGCCAGTGTGTAAGTGCACCAATGATCTGTGAGCTCTGCCAGTGTGTAAGTGCACCAATGATCTGTGAGCTCTGCCAGTGCGTAAGTGCACCAATGATCTGTGAGCTCTGCCAGTGTGTAAGTGCACCAATGATCTGTGAGCTCTGCCAGTGTGTAAGTGCACCAGTGATAGGTCACAGTGTAGCATGCCAGCACCAGTGATTGTCTGATTGAGTGTGCTTGTATGTGTGTATAGCTGCATATCATTTACTGTGTTTATGTTTGTACACTTCCATGAGGCTCCAGTTTTAGAAGGGTAAAACGCATATCTTTCTTGTCACACATATGATTTAAAACTAAGTACACTCTTAATCATAATTTATGTTATAATTTATGTGAAGATAGATGTCAAATGAAGACCAATTCAATAATGGCTACCTTTATTGTGTTCCAAGTACTCTGAATTATATTTATGCAGAGAATAGTCCTTAAAAACAACCAGCTTGCTGGAAAAGCAGTTTACCATGTTGCAAGATGAAAAGCTAGAAAATCATCATCAATTTTTTTTTCTACATCCAATTATTTTCCTGTAGTTTGAAAAACTTCTTTCGAATTTAATGCCCTTTTTTCTCAGTGGTCAATATATTTCCAATTTAAAGCCAGAACATTTTACAAATTTCTTTTCCAGCTGATGCATTTTAATTATTTCATGTGCAAACCTTACTTCGGTGTTCTGTGAATCGAGAATGCCAGTGTGTGTAAGGTCTGTTGTGTGGTTGCATCTGTTTGGTAAGATAGAAAGTTGTCTGTCTGGGAATCAGTAGATCTCAATAAATGAGTGGTGGAGAGTGGCAAATGGCGGGGGGTTGATGCATCGTTCCGTCATATCTTCCTCCTTACACCTCCCTTCCCTCCTCTGTCCTCTTCTCAGATCCAGCACACAGAGGACATGGAGAACGAAATGGACGAACTGCTGCAGGAATTTGAGGAAAAGAGCAGTCGCCCTTTCTTGCACACTGTCTGCTTCTATTGATGTACCACAACTCTTGCACCACACCACACAGCTGCGTACACTGCAAAGATCACAGCCTGCTCCCTGCTGCCCAGCACACTCCCCAGTCTGCAGAAGCCCCCCATAGCATACTCTTGCCTTAAGACAACATCTCTGGCAACCTCCTTGCCAAAAACTGCTCCAGAACACGAGAGTGTGCACATGCCATGACACCTCTCTCTGCCATGTCGTTTCTGCAGCCTTGTACAGAGTCTGACCACATCAATATGTGGGCTACACTCAGTTGCACACTCACACACAACTCCCTCCTATGTACATGCACGTAAACACACACACATACACTATGCCCACCCTCCCCCTCTAGTCAGTCAGGGTTGAGCAGACACAGAGGTGAATGTGTTCTGTCCTTCCCCCTCTGGTTAGTCAGCAGGTCATCCCTCTCCCTCTGTCTGCTTCCCTCATGCAGAGATCGCCCCGTCCAACTATAAAAACCACTGACCCATGCAGCCTTCCCCTAAAGAAAACTTATCTTCATGACAAAATCAGTGCTCCCACTCTGCTCCTAATCTAAAACTGAACAGAAGGGGTGATCTCTTGCGCAGCCATGGTGGCAGAGCAACTAGGGATTCAATTCACCTTGAGATTATAGATTCAAGGGCGGGGGATGAGGATTGATTAATGCTATGATTGATTTGTTTACATAGTCTTTGTTTGGGAAAGAGTTGATATTTGGAGGTGGATGGAAGAAATGTTGAGGAACACTTGAATGTTTCCAAGTGTGAAAGTGACTGAGTGGGCAAGTGTGTTTTCAGATTAACTAATAATGAACAACCTTTAAAACCTCAAGGTTATAATCTCACCTTTATGATTAATATGATTTTTTTTAATTATTACTATTTACAGCTCTTTTCAGGAGATGATCGTTGTTTTTTGTAAATTTAAAATTGTAGAGCATTATTGCAAGCAGTGAGGTAAAGTCCTGAGTGCCTGTAATTCTGTCTGTAAATAATATAAATATGAAATAGGAATAAAAATCTCTAGGAACAAATAGTTATTTGTTGTGTTTTTTTCTTTGGCCGTCTTGCATGATAATTTCCTTTGGATGTGAACACCAGCCCGTGGATCATCAAATAATATTCATGTTTGACTGACTTGTGGCTTACTGATGTTGAACTAAGGCCCAACCTCCATGATAGCATTACCTCAATAAAAGATTTACAAACCGGAAATACACACTGTTAGCCAGTCCTTTGTGAGACAACAGACTTACAAAAATAGATTCGGAAATAGTACCATGTGAAGAATTATACATTTTTACAGAATTTGAAATGCAAATAAATAGAATTAAAACCGCTGCCTTGTGTTATCTGTTCTATATCACCTTCACATAGATGCACGTGTAAAATTGAATGTATTCAGTTAAAGTTATGAGTGTCTTGAGAATTTTCTCACTGGACACAAATAATATTTTACTTTTATTTGTCACACAACCCAGTACCCCATTGATGTTGTTTGGTTACAAAATCCCTTTTATGTGTTTCTGGCCTTGATTTCCAGTGTTGTTACACTAAATGAGAAATGGCTTAAGGTAATGTTTCTAGTTAGGTAAGTGTAAAAAATGAAAATGTAATATAGAGAAAGAGCAGTCGGGTATTTAAGCAAATAGACGATTACAGTCGTGGTCCTCCAATCCCAGAGTGTAATGGCAGATGTAGGTTTTTGATTTCACTGGAAATTCTGAAAGCAGATGCTAAAAAACCAGGTGAAGTGAGTTCACTGTGTCATCCACTATTTAAACTGATGCTGTTTAACACCGAAACCAGCAGCACTACAGGGCCAGGAAAGATTAGCACATGCCTATATGGTTATGTAATGTGCCAAGTAGCTGCAAGATGGCATAAGTGAAGGAAAATAGTAAATGCTGATTATGATTATAATTGATATCTTAATGCCAGGTGTTTCATTTGAGAGCTCACTTGAACTGACAACCTGGTGAATTGAGGTGGTTAGGGACTGCAAGGCATTATGTAGCCTATCATTTTTTTGGGGATGCAAAGGTGGCCCAGATGAAGAGAGCCAGTTTTTGGAGGAAATTTGTCCTGGACAAGGGAATTAAAACACCAACTGTTTTTAAAAGTGACATCTGACATTTAATGGCCCCGGTGAGTCAGGACCTTGTAAGTCGAAGTGTCCTCACAACTGTGGGCGTTTTTCTTAATTTTAAATTTTGCATTCGGAGTCCTACAATCTATTTATCAAACGATAATAATTGTAAACCATAAAGTCGCAGACATAGATATGGTTTGAGCAACGGATTTCTCCGCCTAATGCAAGTGGGCTCTGCAGCTCTGCTTGTGGAGAGTAGAGTGCGCCCGACCAAACTAGCAGATGACGTTGCAACAGTGGGACTCACCAACAAATACGACTTGAATTAAAAAAAAAAAAACATAGAAAAGGGAATACGAAATGTAGAACTGGTCGAATTTAACACTTCGATACGACTTTTTGATGGAAAAGCAAAATGACAACTCAAAATGTAAACACTGTTGAACCTTTACAAACCTGATGGCCAAAACTGATTCTTTTCTGAATGACAACATGCCGTGTATTTTCAGACTTGAACAAATGGACTGTGAAATTGGTGTATTTCATTAATTAAAATAAGCCCCTGAAACCTTATCAATGTGACTACATGGTACCATCAATTTATTTATATGGCACATCGTTGTAGGTTTTCGGTAGGCTATGAAAGAAAGAATCCAAGGAACGGAATCAGTTGACAAATTGCTAGGCTATTACTGTTGGAATAATGCATGAATCTGTTCAGCAAGATATAATTTATGGTATGAGACATCGGCTGTTCTCTGAAAAAACCGCCACCAAAAACGCCACCTCTTAAGTCTTTCCTCCTGATATTCCCCTTTCCTTTGAACGAATAAAACAGGCTGCAGCTTGGGTGAGAATGACGTGGATTCTGGGGAATTGCATTGCATTCCTTAGCAACATAGCTACATCTCTAACGAGTAACGTGTTAGCCTATGTCATTGGTAACTGTCCAGCGCGGTGGCTTCAAGCGGTGCTGATGAGAATAAATTATGCTATTGAGGGGATGTCTATGACAACTGATGCCGTATTTCCCGCAATAGAATGGGAGAGTCATAATGGCTTAACATCGATAGGCTGTCTTTACTGACGAAAAGGGATCAATAAAATACAAATGGGCACAGTAAAACAGCGCATAGGGACAATGATGCCTACTTCTTGGTGTTTTCACTCATGGTGATACAATAATATTCGATTTCAACACTAATAAGACTGATCGCTGATGTGTATGTCACAAACACGTTTTCGAAGGTATTTTAAACTGATCAGCTCATCGACACAGCCCTAATATTAATGTAGCTTGGTATTTAAGAGCCTGAGGCTATGAAACAACGGTATCAACATATCTCACCTCTGTCCCTTCGTGGACCTGAGATGGACAGTGCGCGATATTTTGTTCTATTTCTCTCATGGACGTTTGCGCAGGAAATAAATCACTAAACAAACAGGTACCGGTTAGAGGGATATTAACTGTAAAGCCTGTTTCAAAATCTTCAGTTTCGGTCCTTTGGTCAGTCCATGAAAACCTCAGCCTGGGTTTAGTTCATTTTTCTTCCCTGTGTTTGATGGAGCAATCGGTATGGAAGTGAATGGGCTGCTGTCGTATACGCACGAAACCCAGCCCTACTGAGTGGTGCAGCATACAAATCTGAACTGCAATGTCAGAGAGAGAGAGAGAGAGAGAGAGAGAGAGAGAGAGAGAGAAAATCGGTTTACCGGGTCACGCTTATCTGGAAAAGGTGGGATGGTGGTATCGCATCAATTTAATTTTTCTTTTTATTTCTTCATTTAAGATAATATTTTAAAACCGGAACCGAATAAATCACATAAACTGAATGAGCTGCAATGCATATCAAACTATGTGACCTTTGATAACTCAAACACAAATACGCACGCACTGATAGTCTGTTGAAGGCGCTCTCGGCTGTGATGGCGAGAATATGAAGATGGGCCATGGATATTTGTGTGCTTCTCGGCGCTGATGCACCCGCCGTTGCTTGGTTTTGAGTGGACTGCGGGGAGGGAGGATCCGGTTCCGACTCGATCCGGCTGGCATCACCGTCTCTGCTGTAGAACCAGGGGAGAATAACGTCAATCAGCCAACCGACATCCTTCTACTAAAAACCAGAGAGGGGAGATGAACAGGAAATTAGCTAATTATCTTATGGACAAATCGATGAATTGATTAATCAATCAATCAATTAACTAAGCAGATGTATCTCGGACTCCTCGGCCATAGAGGGTAGGGGCAGACCGGGACAGATCAGTGGCAATCCTGCGCTTTTCTCTCTCCTTCGCCCTTGCTGAAATTTTTGAATGGGCTTTGAGCGCAACGGAATAAATAATCATTACAGTGCTGTAACAGAAGGGAAGGCCACTTTATCCATCGCGGTTCTGCCGGGATCTGGCAAGCAGAAAAAGAACCATACTCAGTGCAGTTCTAATCGCCGCAGCGCCGGATTGGGATATAGGAAGAACTGTAAGTGCGTGTGATCGAGAGGGAAAAGGGGGAGTGGGGGCCACCTCAACCTTATGTCGCCAAGGAACGAACCCGAAGCTGGCGAGCCCAGGGGGATGGTGGGTCAGGTACAGTGAGGCAGTCTAAATGAGCGTCTTTTCCCCGGACGGAGTGCTTGCTCTGAGCCGAGCAAGATTGTTTGGTTAGGCGCAGAGGGTGAGAAGAAGGAGAGGCGAGTTTGGAAGTTTTGATGCATATGATCCCAACGACCATGATCTTTATGATTCTTGGGGCTTCTGTTGTAATGGTAAGCTAATTTCTGTGGTCACATCACTCCATTTGTTTAGTCTCTTTGTGCTTACCTGTTAGTAATTGTCTGAAAAATAAGACAAACTGAATGAGTTGTAGGATAACGACAGCAAAATGCATGCATGCTTTGGGTAACCTGGTCAAACAATAATAGGCAATTCGGAATAAATCGATAACAGTTTCTCTGGGGTCACATTTTCAGGTTTACATTTTTTGGTTAACTTTAATATTGATATTCAATATGTCTACCTCAAACTGCATAATCAGGTCGCATCGTGGTTGCTGTTTTCGGAATTTCCCCTTTTTTTGTCCCACTTGACTCGAACGGTTCTTTTCAGGCGATAGCGTGTTTAATGGACATGAACGCACTTCTGGATCGCTTTCACAACTATATCTTACCACATTTACGAGGAGAGGACCGCGTCTGTCATTGCAACTGCGGAAGGTAAAAGAAAGAGCAACGAATGATTACGTTTCTTTACACGCAAAAAACTCAAAATAAAACAATATGAATGCTTAATGTGTATACGTATGCAAACATATTGATATGTATGTAGCGGCTTGTGTGCGTGGGGGTCATGACATAAATGCAGAAGCTTATCTGTATTATAGGAATATTTCTGTGGCTGAAGATTTGCATACTTCACATTCCATATCAAAAGCGCACTGCTTGGATTTCAAACCTCGTGTTTATTTGTCATTTTTGTGTACCTGTGTTTTTTGGCCTTTACGTGTTATAATATGTGTATGGTCGGGGGGACACACGCCCTAATACGAAATGGCTAGCGCTTAGGGTTTGTTTTTGTTAGTGTCTACAGCAACAGAGTTCTCCTTGAGCTCTCTGCATGACTCGAATACATTGCTCTGTATTAAGGTGTGTGTGTATGTGTGTATGCGTGTGTGTGAGGGAGAGGGGGGAGAGAGAGATGAATCACCGTGAGAAAAAACGACTATACGCATGAGATTTAAGGATACAATCCTTAATGTAAGAGCATGTGGTGTGCTTGCTGAGATGTAGGGAAAGGAATGAGAGGGTGAGATGGATTGACTGTGAGGACTGTTGCAGAGAAAAGAATTGTATTCCCACTCCTATTTATCTACACCTAACCATATAAGGGCTGAATAGGAAAAGAGAGTCAAAGACTGGGAGACAGGCCGCTTAGCTGAAGTAGCAATGAACAACTCACATCTTTCGGCTTCAGACAGAGAAGGAGAGGGAGAAAGAGAGGGAGCACATGGTGGACAGTGTGTAGATATTTGTCTTTCTGTCTGATTTTTTTATCACAAAAGTATTGGCATCAGTCCTTTTTAAGCATCAACATTCCCAAATATAGTGACGGAATATATTTACTGCCTCAACTGCCTAAACTATTTCCCTTTGTTTGCTAATCATGTTTTATTTGTGTGTAGTGTGATGGAGATGCCAATACTCCTGCCTCTGCCCTGAGGTGTCAGCCCACAAACACCTGCATGACTGAGGGTATGGAGGATACCCATACCCATACCTGCACAAATATACATTTGAAGAGTCCATACAGGAAAACAGTACATTTTATGGATTTATAATGTTGTACCTTATTGTAAATTTGCAATATGTATTCTTTTAGTTAACAAATTAAAACAGCCTTGTTCTTCAGGATGTTTAGAGCCCCTGTGTGTGTTTTGAGAAAGTGAAGAGTGTGCAACAGAAAATGCTGTTCCTCCCTGTGCCTCTTGTGCCAGGTATGAAATATATTTTCATACCAAAAATATTTAATTAAAAAATATACATTTAAATATATATTTTTGCTGTGTTCCAGTTTATAAAATGACATTGATATTCGGGTTTGGTACTTTTATTTATTTGATATTATAGTAATATTACTTAAATCTGACCCCATTGCAGCCCAAAAGGATCAAATTCCAGAAAATGTATCTTCATTTGTTGTCCTTTTGAAATATACTGTATTTGCTATATTAGTTTATTGGTTGAGTGAGGGAGGAGGGAATCACAGTGTCTTGAATGTGGGAAGAGAATACAGCTAGTTGAGGAACTGTACACTGTTGGAAGGAAATACTGTGCAAATTGTATTGAGTTAAAATAACTACAAGACATAATTATGGGAAAACGTACAATATAAATTAAGTTTTTACTTACCTCGAAAGATTAAAGGTCCTGGTGTTGGAAATGGTCAGTGGTGGGTGGATAAATAAAATGTCATAATTTATGGATTACAAATGACAAGAGCAACAGTGAAATTAGTAACCTATCAGTAGGATTACACACAACAGTGACTTCATCTTTTTCATGCTTTTGAATTACTTTTGTGCATATAACCTTTTCTGGAGCTCCATCTTTGTAAATTGTGTTATTGTCAGGAAGGGAACACTGTAGAACTTTGCAAAGAAACCACAGTTCAGAAGTCTGGAAGCCAGGTGCATTAAATTAGTTGTGCAAACCAACAATTTAATTGGACATTAAGTGTTAAATTAAAAACCAGTATACCCTACAGACCTCCAGGGCCAGAACTGAAGACCACCACACAAAGGGATGGGTCATCAGTGATAAATTATTATATTGTGTCTTATTTGTCACAATATTTTCAAAATGAAGTAATTCAAAATGTAATCTGTAATCTCTGAAAATATACCTGTAATCAGATTACGCACCTTTTTCAGAGTAACCTGGGCTGATTGCAGTTATTTTATTTTTGCAGTATGATGACATAATCCAGATTACATGTACTCAGTTACTGTGCCGCACTGGATGTAGTATTGTTCAATGACTCTAATCTGAAAATGACCATTTTAAAGAATATGCATTTTATAAATCAGATTATTTTTTGGCTCCCTTAGAATTAAATATCACACGATGTATGTTTGTGAAGTTACTACCCAGAAAAGAAAGCTCAGAGCCCCCTTTATGTGCCTGTTTGTGACCCAGCTAAATACCCTTTTGACACAACACTCTACTTACACTCCACCTAAAAATTAACCCTGGAATTGGGAAAAAAACAATCCTTCTTGTTTCAACTCATTTATTTGTGCAATCACACAAGTGATTATTTTGAGTGGTTGCTTGCTAGCTATTTCTGTTGTTTACTAAAGTAACAAGCTTGCTCAGTTGCCTGCAAATTAGCCCCCTTTAAAACACATAGCTAGTGCATTTAGATAACCACTCTGAAGTGACAGTGGCAGCACCTATCTGAGTCTGTGCTTGTAAGGATCTTTAAGGCAAATAATGCCTGATCAACTGGCTAAACAACCAGGGATGTGAAGCTGTTTCAGTTACCTACACCTACATAAATACTCTCCCATTTCCATTTTATTATCTTTTTTTCAAGCAATAACAGAATGTAAAACTATTTGGAGGAGACCTTTAAGGAATTAGCTAAAAGGAATATTAACACACACAGGGAGTCCTGATGATCAATGCTCTGTTTTCAATGGTACCTGTTAGGTTCATCCACAGTACTCCAACTGATAACTGTATCTGTGAACTCTTCGCTGTATATGTCATGTGCATGCATCACACAATGTGCTTTGCTTTTTCACACTGATTTTTTCATCTGGTTACACATTGTATATACATAGTATGCATTTCTTTACTGCATGCGTTGGGAAGCACCTGATTAATAATGCATCATTAACCATGAATGGTTAATTTCCATGCATTAATCACTCTGTAATCATTTATGGCCATGCTGGAATTTCTGCATGATTTGTTACCTTGCATTATGTGAAGTGTTTCCATCTTTTGAGAACTCTCACAGTATCTTCAGACCCACTTGAACATTTATTCAAATTTTCTGTATTTATATTTCTATCTGTTCCTATGCAGCAGGTATCAGAGGTAGTTTTACACAAAAGCTCAATAGTTCTGAAGAACACAATTCTTTGTTCCTGAAATGAACTTTTTATTGAATTCTTCCTTTTGTGTAAGCTAGGGAGAAGGGGAATAGATATTTCTCAATTCTCAGTCAACGCACTGTACAGTGTTTGAAGTAAACTGCACACTACACAAGAAGTAAACAGTACAGTTGCACTCAATTTTGTAATGAAGCCATACAATCCTATCAGAGACTAAAATCTGTTGTAGTATTTGCTGTATCCACCAGAGTTGTATGTACATAAATCATTTTTTCCAATTTCCATTTTTCATTAAAGCCTACTTATGTTGAATTTTACAGTTGCAAGACTTTGTAGGCAGTACATGACACATATTTCAGTAAAGTTATATATAGTTTTATGTGCCAAGGAGAAAAGGTTTTCTAGTTTTTAGTCCCATAGCATAGCTATATCTCACCTCATCTTCTCATCCTTCTCCATTGACTTCCTGATCTTAGGCCACCTCAGGTTTCAAGCACTGATGCTTGCTTTTTTACCACAAAATGTATGCTTCTCTTTTAAATGTAAGCCCTTGACATGCCCCTAGCTAGGTCTCTGAAATCTTATGATTTGAATGGTTTGGTAGTCCCACCCCATATTGTTCTAACACTTGATGTCACCTGTTCTCTACCACGGCCCTACCAGGGTAGAAAGGATGAATACCCCATCCAGTCAGGACTGCAGAGGCACAATCTGTCTTAAAGTGAGGGCCAAAATCCATTTCATCAGACAGTTCCTGATCTCATAAGATCTGAAATCATTACTCATAGGAACCTTGGAAATCAAGTTTCTCCCTAAATATTTGTGCTGGGACTCATTTGCTTGAATGGTCTTGGATCTTGCTTTGAATAAGTCTTAGTCAAATAAATATATGTACTATGGCTACAACTTTGAGCCATGGTCCTTTGCATCCCCTGACTGCTGTTAGAGCCACAGGGGGAAGGATGGGGAGGTGAGGCAAGAGGCAAGAGTAAATACAGCCTGCATATCTCCATCATGACAGGCCTAAGGACGAGGGCCCCATTTGAGACACACATTTGAAGTTTACAAACCTTGATGTTTCTATTTGACCTGTTAATTATTTGTTGTATACCTTTTAGAGTAATTAAAATGAAAAAAAAAAATAGTTTGAAGGTTCCAGGTTGGTGCAATAGTTAGTTGCTAAAACTATTCAATTCACCATTGGTGTTACATAAGTATTTCAGTACCAAGTGCAAAAGATCTCCTAGATTTTGCACAAAGGCTGTCAGCGATGCTGTCATTTAAGGAGTTGTCAGTGTTCATAAGAGAAATAAAGGGAGAGAGAGTGGGCAGCAGCGGGAGTAGTGGCAGAACAGACTCCTTACACATGTACTTACATCGTTAAGATCTCAGAAGTTCTGCAAAACTACTGCTTTCTTCTACTCTGTCTCTTTCTCACTCTCTTTTCTGACTCTGTCTCTCTTCCCCCTTCCCTTGCAACCATTACCATCTGAGTTGTGAGTAATATCCAGTTACCAAGCTTTAGAATCAGACAGGTTTGCCCTCCCCCTTCTACTCCCATGGGGCAAAGAGCCCAGCTGTGAGAATAATGCAATGCCCCCCTTGCCCCAAAGCTCCAGCTGTTCCCCCCTACCCCCACCTCCCAAACAAACACACACACATACAATCCAATGAGTACAATGGGTTTACAAATTAGTATAAATGTTGCAACAATAAAATATTGTTGTGGCTACAATATAAACATTTTAAGACTGTTTGTTTCACAGAAAGAAATGTGCTCACCAAACGTTCCCATTAGCTCTCAGAGGAAGCAACATAATTTGGAGAGACTCCGGTAGGGTTTTTTCATGCTTTTGTATCCATCCACTCATTTGGTTTTGCCATATAATTCAGTATTTTTTGTTTCAAACCATTGTCTGACATTGTCTTGAATTAGCTCACATGGTACATAACCATATAAAAACATCCCAGGAAGTCCAAAAATGTGTGTGTTTGTGGATGTAATGGTAATTAAACGTTTCATTTGCTTTCTGTCTTCACTCTCACTCCTATTCCCTCTTTCACTTTGCTTTTGTGTGTTTTCCTCCTTCTGCTCATTCCCCCTTTTGCCCTTCACCTTTGCCCTTCACCCCTCCCTGCTGGGCCCAGGCACCATGTCCACTACGTAATCCCATACGATGGGGAGCAGTCACTGGTGGACTCCTCGGAGAACTACTTTGTGAGCGACAGCGTAACCAAGCAGGAGATGGACCTGATGCTGGGGCTGCTGCTGGGATTCTGCATCAGCTGGCTGCTGCTGTGGCTGGATGGGGCACTGCAGTGTGCTGTGAGGGCCTGGAGGGCCAGCCGCCTGTATGGTGAGTGGGCGAGGGGCCCGTCGGGCAGGAGGGGTTCTGCAGTGTACCATAAGGGTCTGAGGTATAGAGGTGTGACATTCCTCTGAGGATGGTGAGAGCATAGGATGGCAGCAATGATTTTACCCAGAGCTCAAGTTCCCAATCATCTTATTATATCTCTGCATTATTTATTAGTTTATTAATTTGATTTAATGGCATTTGAAGTGGTAGAATTACTTATTTATACACTATGACAGAATTACTTACATATACACTATGAGTGGAAAAAATTGGAAAATTAACCAGCATAGACTGTAACAGAACAAGTCTAGGATCTTTGGGGGTCTATAGTGTTATGGCAAATATTAATAGTGCAGATGTTTGTCTTCTGGCTGGGGGTTCAAGTCCCAGTTTTGCCAATATCAGCTATGGCCACACATCCATTTAGGTGAGACAGAAATTGCCTGGGATAAACATGGGTTAAGCCAGATAAAATCATCAGTCTCACTGTTCCTCTGGCCAGCCAAGCACCTCCAGGTTTGTGAACTGAACAAATGGTGTTCCTCCAATCACATAGGTTCTGCAGTGTGAAATATAAAATGTGTGCAGCTGCCTCTATGTGAGCCTAAGGGGAGCTTCACAGTGGATGGGGCGTACATCATTCACTGCAAGATTAGATCTGCTGATTGAAAAGGTCTACAAAGGTCTATAGATCTTTCACTATTTGCTGAGTAACAGTTGCAATATTGTTTCCTGTCCCTATTCAGACATCAAAAGGCAGTTTTTAATATTTTTTCTGCATGAACTGAACTATGTTACGAGCCCCACCCACTGTACCACTGTTCCTCCACAGACTTGGGTGCAAGCGGCTGAGCACATGACTCCTAAATCTTTTGGCATCTTAACTTTGCTGTTTTTACACTGCAGATGTGACTCTAAGCTGCAGACACCCACCTGTTCAGGAGATGTTCCTAGAAAGCACTTATACAGATGAGATTAAGCTGCTTGCCTCCTATTTATTCTGGGGAAGGCTAACAGTATTGTCCCCACAATATGTAAACCTCCAGCCATAGTCAGTGTTGGTGTGACTGGGACTCCACCAGCTCCCAGCCATGAGATGTACAACTTTACTATGAACATGAGCCTTTAATCCATGTGCCACCAGGAAGCCCAAAATAGTGATCTTATCAGTGGACTGATTTATTCTGATTTCGCAACACTTTTTTGGAGGCAGGAGAAAAGACTTTTTCTCTTAACATTATTTAAAAGAATTAAATGCTTTTGATTATGATTCCAATTAAATGCATGTTCTTTGTTTTAACAGATGTGTCAGCTTCCTTTACAGCATGGTGAGAGTCAAATGTTCTTAGGTAGACCCACTGCTTCAAATAGAGCCAAGGAGCTTCACAGGGTTTTACAGGGTGACGTTTCTAACCCTATGCCCATCTCCTCCCAGTTTTCTGGGACTGGGGCTGGCTAGTTGCTCTGGGAGACTATTTGAAATTGAGTTATGATGGAAACTTGCTATAGATACAATCTACCTTGAGGATTCCAGCCAGCTGAGCAGCTTGCTACTAGTTAGGCCAATATACATAGGTAGTTAGTAAATGATAAGAATTATCATTCATATTATGGTTTTTTGCAGTTGGCAAAGGTTACAAAAGTTGAGGTTTATAACCCCCTTATTCAGTAGCTATGTTTTTGAGAGAAGGGTAGCATGCAGCTCAGACATAAAATTAACAGCTATCCTAGATCTATTTGAGGATCTACAACCAGGAGCTGTACTGTTAGGAAGTCAAGGTATTACTTTGAATTTTTTAACCCTTAACCTCTGATAGTCCTCCCTCCTCGTGGGAAAGTCTCAGCCTCAAGTCAAGTACTTCAAGTCAGGAATTACCTCTAGCTGCAACTCTGTATTTCCCATTTTTTCTTTTCAAGTTGTACATATTTATGATGAGGTTGCACAATACATTAAACTTTAGGAAGCACAGACATAAGAGAAACCTTTGCCATTCCCTTCTTCCAAAAAAGTGTGACATTGGGCTTGTTGAGTTCTGCCATCTCCTCAGCACATGTAATTCTCTGGCTGCTTTATCTGTGGCTTTCCCTCTCAAAAGGAGATGTGGAATTGCTCATGAGAACGCCTGCGTGATTAACGGCTGTGGCTAATGGTAGCCTGTGGGGCAGCAGAATACACGTGCAGAAGGCACTCATTAATGGATGGTAATAAGACTCATTCTCTGCATAGCTTTTATAAGCGGAAAGTCTACGAGTGTAAATACGTTGCAGATACAGTTATGTTGTGGAGCACCCCCAAGGCAGGTATGATGAGAGACAGCTGTGTTATGAGCAAGGCAAGGGGCATTGCACGTGGGATATGAGGAGGAACAGGGCTGACATGAGACAGCAGTAGCAGAGTCTTACCTAACAGAGTTGCCAATGACTTGGATAAATTTTGATATAAATGAATAAATCTATCTCCCATTATTTGATGCAGTTTGTTTTCCTGTTAGACCGGTGTACTCTCACAGAAACACATGGATTTTGTTTCCATTTTTAAAAATCCTGTAATCTTCAGTTTGTGAAAAGAATGCACTGATGTCAGCTACCTCCATTCCAACGATAGCCTTGTTAAAGTAGATATTTGGCTTTCATTAAACTATTATGTCACATTGAAGTTGCTTCATAGAATTCTAAACGCGACTTACTTTTGCATACACACAAATATCTACACAGGCAAAATGACCTTGTCCAAAATGTCCTTCAAAGTGTGTTTGCACAAAACGGAATTAAAATATATGAACAGAGCAATAATGCCAATAGCGCTACCGAAGATCCTGAAACTCTGAACATATGGTATCAATCACATTACATGTTATTACATGTTAGCAGTTGAAAACAGCTAAACAGAAGTATATTTCAGCATGAAATTCTTGTGAGAAATTATTTCTTTCACTTGACACATAAAGAGATGGCCCTCAAATGTACATATATGACTATGTGTGTGCACAGTGCCCATGCACATCTTTCCCATTTCTGCATTACCTGCAAGTGATGAATCCTTTCTGCCCTGCTGGTTTACCATGGGAAATAGCAGTTATGTTTACAGGAGCACAAAGTATGGCGGCAGGAGGTAGTCCTGCCTGATAGATGAATGCTTGTACATGCAGACGGCCTCATGTGTGTTATAAGCTCACAGCTGAGAGCACCGCCTCACGTTACACTAGACATCCCTCATAAGGCTTCTTCACATACCAACAACTTGACAGTTTTTGCCATGGAAAATGTTGCATTTACTGTGAAGGATAGATGCACTCTCCAATTCGATTTAGCCAACTTCAGCATTGACATGAGTCATTTGCGTTTGAAGTAGCCTTGAGGAACCAACCTCTGGAAAAGGATAAAAGGATAAAAAATGGGTGATCCAGCAACATGTGTTTCTGTAACATGTACACATTTGTATACTGTGCATACCTATGTAATTGTGATATGTTATAAATATGATTTTACTGCAGGCAGGTCTTCGAGAAGGCTTTCACAGATATTTTGTCCTATATATTGGCTCTCTCACAGATACACATTTTCAACGATTATTAGTTTCACAGATGTGCTCTCTCAAAGATGTGCACCCTCACACATTATTGACTACATTTCTCTGTATTTCTTTCTCAGTCTCACACTGTATTTCACCCTTTACTTGACTGCCACATGTCCTTTATTTCCTAATACCTCTGCTTGAAGACTCTTTTCTCTCACCCTGACTTTCTGTCTCTCTGTCTCCCCCTCTCTTGCCCTTTCCTTCTGCCCTCTGTACCTTTAAATATTTTAAATCCCTGCTTTCAGTGCATTTACTGTATAATTCTAAACAGGTTTGTGTTGATCCTGCTAGGAGTGATTCTTCCCATTTTACAAACAGCACTGAGAATAAAAATCAGAAAAATATATAGAAATCAACGGCAGATCATGCATGTGTCCCCATATGAGTAAGAACAACACGTGCTTTAGTGGGTACAGGGAAAACCGTCCGCTTTTTCTCATCCATCTCTGATTCAGGTCCCCCTCCCCCGTGCGCTGTTCCTCTGCATTCCATTACAATTTAATCAAATTCTGTCTCCCTAGTCTTCTTCTCCAGCCTTCTCTGTCTGTCAAATTCAAACACAGAATGAGCTTCATCGGTACGGTGAGGCTGTCTCTCCCTCTTTGCGTCTCTCTCCTCTCCTCCACTCTTTTCTCTTCTCCCTCATTCTCTCTCCATCCAGTGTGTCCTTACCCTTCAAACCAGTCCTCCTAGATCACATATCCATTCACAGCTATAAATAACTCCCCACCTCCAGCAGGGCCAGTCAGAAGTGTGTCTGTGCTGTTCGGGGCTCTCCCTCCCCCCTCTCTCTACTTCCCTCCCTTCTGGTCTTGCTGGCTGCAACCCACCTCCCCTCCCCCATACCCTCTCCCCACCCTGCCCCCATTCCCTCTCTTGTACTAAGCCTTCCCAATTTACAATAAGACCTCAAAAAACATTTCACACAGAATTGTAATTGTGCCATCTGTAAAAGAAATAGCCTTCCACTTGTTTGGGAGTTATGTGACAGGGTAGCAGGAAATACAGAAATACAGTTTTGTAAATGACTCCAATGAGAAGAGGATGGTGTGAGCTGGAAGAAATGAGAAATCATGAATGTAGGGCAGGGACACACAACCCATGCTTACACACACACACACACACGCACATGTATATATGCACTTCCACATGTTTGCGCACACACGCAAGCAAAGATACACACATATATGAAAACATATTCACAGACACACTGCAGAAGACTTACATTCTGAGGCTCTTAGGAATGGCGACATGAGCTGAGAGAAGAGAGAGTAGAATGAGAGGGAGAGTGGTGTCAGCTGTATGAGCAGGGAAGGGAAGAAAAAGGAATCGCAATTCCCTCAGCGCTCCCAGCACCGTGGCAACATCTGTGCTCTCTCCTTGGCTGTCACCTGTCTCTATATCTCACTCCCTGCCTTTCTTCTCTCATCTATCTTTCTCTCTCCCTCCATCCTTTGATCTCTCTCACAGACACCCCCTCCTGGTCGTGGCTCCCTCGGTTCTGCAACCTGCGGGATCTGCGCAGACGTGCGCAGCTGAGGCAGCTGGAGGACTCCAGCGGGAACATGGTGCACATTAAGCAGAAGCTCTACCACAACGGCCACCCCAGCCCGCGTCACCTCTGAGACTCTTGCCAAGCAGCTGCCCAGACAGGCCTGGGTTGTGCCCCATCCCAGCCCCTCACCCCCACCCCGTCACTCAAGGGACTCCTGACAGCAGCTGCTCCAAACTGTCCCACCACCCCCCTCACAGCCGCTGACTGAGAGACTCTCTGCATCAGCTGACCTTGTCCTTGCTGTCTCTGAGACACCCCTTGACAACCACCCCAGACACAAGACTTGCCCACCTGAAATCCTCCAAGAGGAGAACAAATTGTTAAGTAATTCTTGTTCCCCAAACCTTACCGTTTTTGTCTGTTGTCCATCTTGCTTGGGGGTATTCATTTTTGACAGGGAGTTTTGTGTACCGGGAAAACGTTTTGTTTGTGTCTGTTTGTTGAAATTTGGCATGCTCATTAAGATCCGGGTTGGAGAGGGACAGTTTTGAGTTTTTTTTGGTGGGGTGGGGGTGGGGGATAAACGTGGGAGGCAAAACAAATGGGGTGGGGTCATATTTACAGCTTGGCTGGGTTTGGGGTTTTGTGATGATAGTTAGAGATCGCTGCTTATGTAAATAGACTTATAAATATGGTTTCCTGGGGAAGTAATGGTTCGGGATGGGGGTTCCAATGGGAGTGGGGGGGGTCTGGGGCTGAAGGGTTGCATGGACAGAAATGGTTGAGAGGAGAGGACAAGGAGAGGACAGAAAGAGGAAAAGACAAAGAACAAAGGAGAACAGCTCTGACTGCTATACAATGCAGATTGATTGGCTTTGTTATTTAGTTCGTTAATTAGATAATGACAGAGTTTATTGATATTATCTGTAAAGGTAGGAAGGGGAAGAGGTTGGGAGGGAGTAGTGGTGTATAGATTAGGACATTCTGTGTTGTGGTGAGGGCCTATGTTCAAATCTGCAGTGGAAGTCTTTCTGCCAGATTAATGCTCTGGTAGGGGAGGAAACTGGGGGTTCAGTGCTTGGACCCAGTACACAAGGCTCTTCTGCCTGTCTGGTGCACTAAAGCATGCCAGCAGAGGGAGCAGTAGGGTCACATTTGTTGTGCCCTCATGCAAATGAAGGTGTAGAACAAAAGCCTGTGGAAGTAATGCAGAAGAATGGGGTGTGAGTGGATGTGACTAAGGCTGTGTTTCTGCAGTCTGACCTGATAGTGGTTGTCATGGCCAGCTCAGTCTGGCCATTTTTGCATCAGTCTTCTTCATCAGCAGAAAAGACCAAATGAATGTTTTTACACAAAGGTTCTGCAGTCATCCTGCTCCACAGTACTGTCATTTTCTGAAGCGTTGCTCCAATCAAACATCTTTGGCATTTAAAGGATAAAATCACTGCAGCACTGTAGAAGAGACTGTAGAAGAGACTTTAAAAAACTAAAATTGCCATTACTTTTTTATTTAAGGAAACGAGGTACCAATATGTAGATGATTTAATACATGAAATGTCAACTTTGAAAATAAACTATGAAAATAAAAAAGAGAAAGCAAGTCATGTTGTGTGACTTTTTTGCCACTGGACAAAATCAGTTTGGGCATTCTAATTGCCATCCCTATCACATCACTACCTGTGGAGCTCCTGTGGCCAGTAAGCGGTCAGCCCACAAAAACACAGCCCAATTCATCCGTGAGTTTTCCTGGGAGTACTCATGCTGAAGGGATGGGGGAGTGAGGCAGACAGTGGATCCTTTCTGATCCTGAACTTCATTGTGATTCTAAGAGAGGAGAGGTGGAGATGTAGAGAGGAAAGACATAGAGGTGTGTATTGGTCTTCCTGCCTGTTGTATCTTATCTGCCTGTGTGTGTGTCCATACTGAAGAACCACAAGCTAGAAATATACTGGAATAGTGAAAAAACACTATTTCAGGGGATAAGCATATACAAAACAAATACAGATATGAATATATTATATAAGAAACAGGTTGTTATTCAATTGTTTAATTTTATGTATTTACTGATTGATACATACAGATATTGAAATCATACGCTTGGTATGATCAAAGGTTTGGTTATGATCCAGATATGGATATATGGTTCCAATGTAGGGGTGCAGATGTCTGTGCATGACCAGCGTGTATGTGTTCTGGGGCCGGGGAGACCTCCGCCACCCCAGCAGATGTGTTAATGTTTGTGTCTCCGCGTGAGGTGGAGGGGGATCGGATCGGACCCTGACCAGCCTGGACGAGCCCTGTCCCCCTCCCTCTGTCTCTGCCCCTCCCTCTTCCTACCCTGGCCTGAACCCCCTCTCCCTCCCCCTCTTCCTGTCCAGACATTGCTGTTGTGAAGATAAAAATGTCTGTGTTTTATTAAAAGTGCCATTGGCGTACAACAGTGACTCCTGTTTGAATGTGTGTCCTTCCTCCGCTCTGTAAGTGCGCTCACTCTCACACTCACTGTCTCTCACATACACCACACCACACCACACACTGACATGCCACCACAGATGATACACAGTTATGAATATGAGTGCAGTCACTGTATCTGCCAGAAACAGGTACAGATCGCCATGACAGAAAAGGATAGAATTTGTAAAATGCCTGTGATTGACATAACATAAAAATGTATTTAGCTAATTATAAGATGACAATTTCAGATCATTTTCCTGAAAAACAATTGCCCAGCCATTTATCGCCGTTTCAATATAATACAAATCGTACATTAAAACAATACACATTAAACCATTATAATCACAAAATATTCTGTCAAAGCTAAAATATGTGTGTAAAAATCACCTGCCCCACTGAGAAAACAGTGTAGTACTGGCTTGCACATACAGCACACACTACATCACACAAAAATAATAAAAAAATTTAAGATACATTGAAAATAGCAAAGCAAAAAAAAATAAAGCGCTATAGAAGTTCATAACAGCTTCATTCATATGTAACCATATACACATTCTAAAGCGAAATGGAATGGAAGTGAGTACTAGTCAGGGAACAGCAGAAACACTGCCTTGAGTAAGGGGAAGAGAACACAGTTATATTATCATTCTAAACAGGAAACAAATCTGTTCCTTCTTATGGTATTTTAAAGGAAATGTCACTTCCTATCCCATCCACCATACTCAAGCTGAGATTTGGTACTCTGACTCTGCTAAATGTGTGCTGGTCCTAACTGCCCAGCTCCACTTCTCTGTAGATGTGTATCACTTCACTTCGCTGGGGAGTGGCTGGGCCAGTACAACCTGTGGGCTATTTAACAGCCTGTCAAATTAATTTCTACTACTTCATCATTATGCACATAAACCTGAAATCTGGCATACATATTCAACTTTTCCTTTGTGAATGTTTTAACAGTTTATGTATCTGTGTATGTATATCTATGTGTATTGTTTGTGTGAATCAAACAAATATCTGAATGCTCCAATGAACGGTGAGGGTTTACCTGTTTTTAGGTTATACACGGGCAAGTTTTGCCCTTCCATTAATTTTGAAGTTCCACTTAAGACAAAAACATTTAAACTAAACTAGGAACAAACAACAAAAATATCTTCTCCTTTCAAACCAGTGTTTCTTTTGTATCTATTATAAATATTATACACTGGGCTGAAAAACTTGATCCATAATTGGTCATGTGAAAGCCATAGTATGAGTTGGTGGGAACTACAACAAAAGGCAATGTTTTGGGCTTTGACTGTGATATGAAAAGGGGTGGTTTTGAGAGATTTTCAGCTTATAACTGGATCTCATTAGCATGGTTCTCTGTTGAACTCTGTAAAAACGTGGCGCTAATGTGTTTGTGAGACTCTTGACAGCAGGGCCTCTGGGAATACATGGGCACTTTGAAGCCTCCTAAAAACAGAAGTGAGATGTTTTTACTGAAACTGTACTTCTCTCGCTTGGTCTCTCCCCTGTGCCATTACTAAAATGCAAACACACAAGTGCACAAACATATGTGTACAATCATATGCTTGCATACACACACACACACACACACACACACACACACACACACACACACACACACACACACACACACACACACACACACACACACACACACAAACACAAACACAAACACAAACACAAACACACACAGTTTCACTCATACACATGCACACATGCGCATACACACACTCACACCACCTCAATTTTCTCAGACAGTAACAGCTACGATCCCACTCTTCTCTCCTTTCATACTGGAACCCAAGACAGACAGAGACAGTTGAGACAGTAACAGGTGTGTTATTTAATCATAATTGCTCAGCGGCCCCCTTTTCTTCCGTTTTGCCTGAGCCCTGGCACGGACTTTGCATACTGTCCCCCTCCCCGTAAACCACACCCGTCAGACAGGAGTCCCATCCTTGGGTGGAACAGGCACCTCTGTTTTACTCCCACTCTCTGCCCCACTGTCCACAGATGGTGATGCGTCCTGCTGGGAGGGGGTGCCTCCTGCACCATTTTTACCCTCCTCCACCTCAACAAGTACAGCTTCCTTGCTGCCCCCACTTTCTGCACCCTCAACAGGTAGTGTGCTGTCTGGAGCCACATTTAGGGGCATGGTATCCTCCATCTTGCCCTGTGTAGCTTGTGTGCCTCCCTCCTGGGTAACTGGAGCTGCGTCCTCTGCCAGTTGAATCACTTCCTGGGCCAGTGGGGTATCCGCCTTGGGCAGAGCAAAACCCATCTTCCCACTGCTGTCTCCATCACCCTCCTGTGCAGCGGTGACCACCGCTTCCTTGTGCAGCCAGTCCATCTTCTGCAGGTGCTGGCGAATGGCATCCTCGACCCGAACGTCAATCATGGCCTCAGTCAGAACACCATCCTCTGAGGAGTACGCTGCCGCCTGGTGGTAGAGGAGAAGACAGATAGTGTTTAAAGGTGTCCTGGGTACCAAAGCAACGCTCCTAAATCTATCATCATGTTTATGAACTACATTCACAAAAGTTTTCCCCTAAATGTGATTTATAGAAATGAGGCAAAAAGATTATTAAAATTTCAGTATTATGGCTTCTTCAGTTCAGGATGAACAGTGTTATTCTGTACAGCCTGTACACCAGACAATAAAGTGTCTAAACAGGAGTACAAGTTCTATGTCTATACTGTGATTATGAATTCCCTTTTTTTCCTAAATGATCATAGTAAATTTATCTGTAAAGATATTGGTCAAAAACTCATGAAAACGGAAAATGTGCAAAGAAAATTACCAAAATAAATAAAAGACCAAGAATGAGTCCTTTAGCATTAATGATATTTGAGGGTCATTTTTTAAACAGCTGAGCAACAATTAAAAGGGTTCAACAGCACACTTGATTATTGAGACAAATACAAAGTAGGTGAACAAAGCGATTTGAGAGACAAGAGAAACACCAGAACACATTTGAGTGAACTGAAATACAGAGTACCCACCTGCCAAGCAACACCAAGTTTGGAGATCTCTCTTCCCGACATGCCCTCTGCGCGCCTAGCAATCTCTGAGCACTTCTGCCCATAGTCAAACTGTGCCAGTTTCAACCTCCTACAGGGGACACAGAGTAGGGAGTGGTGAGTCACACCTGCATCTACCAACCTCTTTCCTTTATACACAGGTCAGACTGTCACAACTAAGCATAACTACAGATTCCACTGATCCATTCCAGTGTGTTATTCCTCTGTCCTTTTACAGCTACAGCTTATTTGCACCAAAAACACTGTCTTATTTGCATATTTGCAAGAAAAAACAATTCATATGAAAGATTTTGAATGTTGCCTTTATCCTTTGGAAACCAGCTTACAGGATGGTTGTTGGCACAGAGAAATGGGATTTAATAGAGGTAATAAATAATAGGAACAATGTACATTTTGTTATTCCAAAAAAATAAATTCAAGTATGATGGAGATTGAATGTTATAAACTGAGGAGAATGATTCAGACTGTGTGTGTTGCTTATTCCAGAGGATTTCAAAGCACTTCAGGATAAGGCATAATATCTGGGTCACACCAGCGGGGAGAGATGAGGACGACCCTGGGAATCAGTCCTAGTTCCTTGTCTAGTCGTCAACACTGCTCTGGCATACCCCAGGGTGCAAAATGTAGCCTGGCCCAGTTTGCTGCTGTGTACCGCGGCTATGTAAACTCACTGCCTCCCCCCAGTGGCTGGTTCCAGGACATATCTGTCGAAGTACAGCCGCACAAGTCTCTCCCGCTCCTCCAGGCCAGGCAGTGCAAAGTTTACGATCTCATCAATACGGTCGTTTATCGCCCAGTCAAACTGCTCTGGCTGATTACTGGCCAACACCAGCATGAACCTGGGAGGGAGGGAATTCATACCTTAACAACACAGACACAACAACATCCAGGCCTTCCTCTGTGCCTGCCGGACTAAATACGCATATGCATTAGACTTACCAGATAACTGGATCACAACGCCCAAATCCAAAATCCCAATTTTTAAAATTCCTAATCTTTACAAAAACAGTTTTGAACTACGAGGAAAAATGATTTTGAAATTGAAAAATCAATTTACAGGTGGTACTTCTACTGTGATTTTGTTGTTGAGACGTGGGCAGTGTGAATTTTAAATATGAACACACAGAGAAGGAAATCTTCACACAGAGATACACATTTAATAATGCACTAGTTGAATACATATTGTACTGAATGAGTCAGTGAAAAGGTCATGATAATCTGGCATCATTTTGTAGCGAGGAAACCAGATTTACTACAGCAGTGCCAAACAGTAAGTATCAGCCATGCACTGGGATCAGATGAGGACAAACACAAGAGACACTGCTGATAATGAGGTGAGACTCGGGTCAGACTGAGGGGGTGCAACATCAGAGGTGTGACTGTGACCACCACTGGACATGAAGAGCTGTGAGTTTGTTAATTCAGCACACAATGGCCTTACTAGCATAAGCCTAAACAAACTGCTGGAGAATAGCAGAGAAATTGAATATAAACAGACTGGGGCGGGCATGTTTACTCATTCAAGTGTCTCCAAGTCATGGTAGTTCAGTTTTACCACAGTCTTTCCTTTCCATCTCACAATTCAGCACTGTTCATAGTATGACATAATGGTAATATGCTATCATTCAACATGGTGACGAGAACACTCTTCAGATGTTATTAATGAGTTTATCTTAAAATCGATGTAATTTATATAATTTAATCTGCCCAATTAACAAAATGAAAAGTAGAGCCTATCAGCCAGCAAAGATCCCTTCCTTTCCCAGCTCTGAATTAAGGAAAACATTTAATTGTCATTTAACAGACAGGAAAATATATTGTATCACCAACATTTTAGATGGATGACTCTCTCATGCTCATACAATCAGAGCCTTTAACACAGGTCAATTATAAATCATGTGACTTGTATCTATGTCCTGATTGGAAGATTTCTTAATGGATTCCCCACAAAGGGTGAAGCTAACCAGTTTTCTGTACATCATTGCGGAAAATGATCAGCACAAGAAAACCGAGTAGTGTAAGGGAGTGAGTAAATGTGGACCTACTTGTTACTCTGCTCTCCTGTGCGATAAAGGAATGCATTTAAAGTGGCTCTGAGGTCCTCACTGATCTTCTCCTGTGAAATAAAACCACACATACATCACTATACAACTCATATGCATCTACAAAGACACCCACACACACTATTCAAATGTAAAATGTGACATCAGGCAGAATGCACACACAGACTCACAGTAGACCTCTTCCGAAGGAATGCATCAGCTTCATCTACGAAGAGCAGCAGGCTGAGAGAGAGATGATAAGCGGTCATGAGCCCATTTTAATGAACATAGCTCATTTCATTTTATTTTACAGATTATGATTATGAAATATGATGTAAGACACAAAGAAAAACTGAATGGAAGAGGTCAGGGTTATTATTATTGGATAGCATATTCCATACCCACGACGGTTAGTGTTGGCCCAGTCAAAGACTTTGTGCATGGCGGTCACACCATCACGTCCCATGGGTGCTACATCTCCCCCTGTCATTATTGCATAATCCATCCCAGAATGCATTGCCAGCTTCTGCTCAACACAGATCACAATCATTTAACAGAATGAAAAAGCTATTCAAATCATAGCATTACAGGTATTTATGATAAAGTGATCCATATGAAAGAACAAATAAAGCTCCGATATATTTTCAGATACATTTTGTGTACTCTGCATTGTGGGTTCAGGATTCGTGTACCTGGGTTGGCAGTTTCTCCTGACTTATATGAATTTTTGGCCCAATATTCCATCTAGTGGTAAATTTATATATTGCAGAAATACCCAAATGTGAGTCTGATAATAGTTTGATATTCTGTGTAAGAGCTTGTTATTGACGTACAGTGAACACTGAAGGCCTAGTGCTGCAATATGACAGCTGTTATCAGTCTGTTTCTGAAAGTATTGGTCATGCTAATGTGACCATCAGTAAGACTGAGGAATACTGTAACTTTCATTTAAACTGTGTACAAACCTAAATTTGTATTTCCGTTCTTTTTATTGGTTAAATATATTATAAACAAACACATCTGTATGTTGCCTTTTCATAATGTTTGGTCCATTGTCTCATTCTGCTGGATTTTAAATACCCTTGAATATTAAGAGAAGATTAAAGTCAGCACAGCTTGTTCTGAATAAGTGTTACCTTGGCAAACAGTGTCTTGCCAGTTCCAGGTGGGCCATACATAAGGATGTTTCGGTAAAGCCCGCGGTTCTGTCGGGTGTTCCGTGTTGCTATGGCAATGTCACGCACTCGCTCCTCTAAGGAGGGCTATGAGAAGAGAATAAGGGACAGGAACATGCAACAGGCCATTTTACAAAAATGATATTGTCTAAATTGTAGAACTACAGCAGTGATGAAACCTGATGTGTGTGGATAGTATTATCAATTTTTGTTTGTGTATCAGCACAAGGTTTCATAAGCTCTGTGAGATTGGTTTACAGCAATAATGTGTTTGCACTGGATATTACTGAATTAGAAGAATGACTACAAGACTACAAGATGCCTTGTTTTGCTACAGGTGAGTTGTGCTGTGTCCGAGTAGAGGGGTATTTAAAAAGTGATACTATACTATGTGTGTGCAGAATTAGATATTGATAGTTGGAAAGTGTAGGGTGAGAAAGTGAGTAGGGTATTGGTGCTAAATCTGCGCAGTGTTGGGTACTTCATGTTGCATTTATAGCTGTGATAAATTTCTAGCAGCACTGTGTCTACAGCAGATACTCACACTAAGCACCACTCCTTCCAGAGCGTCCTGAGGCTTGCTGGTCAGACGCTTCGCTATCTGAGTGGTAGAGGAAGAGCAGGACCATCATCAGTGTTTAAGGAACCATTGGCTGAGCTCATCAAACTCACATTAGGACTCTTCTCTCCCTTAGGGTGCCATTATACTTTCGTACCTGCACTGGGTGCTTGATAGCCTCGGCTACAGTGAACCTGGATGTCTCTCTGACCAGCGACGGTTTTCCAAGCCGAGCCTCGATATAGCGCCCTGCCACAGCTGTGGCATTCCGCGCAGAGTACACACCCACGGCCAACAATGTCAGCCCTGCTACCTGTGAGGGGAGATGTGTTCTTACAGGACCATCAGAGGGTGGGGGGCGTGGCAGTAACTTGGAATTGACCAAGTAGTAACACTATCAAAAAAAAGCTTGACAATTGCTTAATAGCCAAGTTACTGCAGGGGTAAGCTCTACATTACCGTGGCTGTGACTTTGTCCCAGTCAGACACAAAGGCACGAAAACCCTCTCCAAACACAGCGCCAGCAGTTCTGAGGACAGAGGCAAAGACATTGTTAAAACACTCAATCTGCAAGTGTGGTTCATGTGGACTAGAGAATCCAATATTACACTAAGGAAGGTGCACATAAATGGTAATAAAATACACAAAGCATATAAAAACACAAAAATAAAATACATTAATTCATTTACTTACAATGTTACTGGAATCAGAGCCATACACAGAACCAAATAAAAGATTAAGAATGATCATGCATGCGGACACCTGTACCATGTTGCATTACTGATTTGCTTATCAGAGAGGAGTGTACACTTAAATTTTTATAAATGGTCTGTGGAAATGGATAATTATTGAAGTTATTCAGCAGGGGCGCCTTGTTCACTAGTCCAGCCCTACAGCTTCTCCCCTCTCACCGGATGGTCTCCAGGACAGTCTGCCTGTGTTCGGCTGCCTTCAGCCGGATCTGTTCGCGGATGATGTCGGCATTCTCCCGTTCTACGCGGCCACGGGCCTTGGCCTCCGCCTCCACACGCAGCAGCTCATTCTTGTGCCGGAGTTCCATCTCATGCTCAATGGTTGCTGTAGAGCAAATTGGAGGTGAAGCTTTGCTGAGGCCCACAGAGCTGATGTGAGCCTGTGCAGATGTTCCTTTTCTCACCTACTCTAACATCTATAATATTGCATGACATATACATCAATAACACTTCTAAAGCCCAAACATTGTTCCAGGCCATAATTTAAAAGCAACATTTACTTTAGTTACAGGTTTGTGTGGTTTCAGACAATGATTCCTTAGAGCAGTGTTTACATACTACATCCCACCAACCTTCCAGTGACTACAGAGCAACTGAAATGGCAATGATAGGGAATATAACAATAATTTTCAGGTTTAGCAATGCAATTCTGGATATTATGCATTTGATGCGAATACAGACTTATGGTAAATTACTGTTTCATTGTGAAAGTGTCAGACCTTTCCTCATAGCCTCCTGTTTCATTACAGACTCCTCCTGTTTGCGTAGATTCTCTTCATTCAGAGCTTGCTGCAGACACAGAAAGGTGACAGCAGACAGACAAAAAGAAAGGCATTATTTCTTGAACTGTATTTACTATTTCTAGTCATAATTTATGACATTAATTTTAGAATAAAAAGACAAATGATACACATAATGCATAATATACATGTGGAAATCACCTGTTGCCTTAGTTGATCATCATACCTCTGTCTGGCCAGTTGGTCTTGGTACTTCGCCCTCTAGGGGTGGGAGAGTGAAACATCATTACTTGACTCCTTACCCTTATGAGTCACATTCATAAGGATAAGGCATGCCCTAAGCAAAGAACTTTGAATAGAATATATTGCTTTACTGTCAGTGACATGGCCCCAAAACTGCCTAACCACCCCCCGCCACCCTCACCGCTTGATGCTGCTTGGTCTCCTCTGTAAGCGTTTTTCTCCTCTCCTCACCCTGTGTACGAATTTGGTCACCTTTCAGCTGTTCCAAAGCAGCCTCATATTCCTGTAATGGACATAAAAAGGCTTAAAATGGTTACCGATCGCTTTGACCTTGTTACAATAACCACAGGCAAACTGATCAAAAAAAAAGAAGCTTGAAGGTCACTGAAGGAATACTGGACAAAATGTACCACAATCTAACTTCTTTACAATCAAAAGTAACTTGACAAGTTGCTTAAGCATTTCTTTATCTATCCATAAAGAACATGGTCCACTATATGTAGGTCTTTGAACAGGAATTCAAAACAATGGCAATGGACTGCTTATCATCAGACCTAACCAATTCTAGAGCGCTAGAATAAATAGATGGAGTGACACAATATATTTTTGGCCATATAGTTAAGGTTTTGTGGAAAAGTATCCTCTCCCTTCATTTTGAACACCAGCCCATGAATAGAAAACAAGGGGATCTCTAGGTGGCATCGATATGCCATGACATAGGGTAATACATTACACCAGGGGTAACCAACACTAGCCTAAGAGCTACAGGATTTACTGGTATTTGTTGTTTCTGTTAAGGTTGACTATGCTTGGCTTACATTTCACACGATCCGAAAACCTTTTGTCGTAGATAAAGAGCTCAAGCAGACACCAATGAACAGAATAAGGCAGAATGCAAAGGAGTCCTTGTCAAACCTTAATTTTACTCTGATGCTCCATCTGCACAGACTGCTCCTGCATTCGCGCCAGGTCCAGCGCTTCCTTTGCATGGCCTGCAGGGAAACGTCAAGATCGTTACATGCGTTGGCTTTCACGTTCACAGGAACACGTTCATATATCTTTTTCAAAATCAAATAAAATATTCATCTTACCAGTTATTTGCAAAATGGCATTTATGATTTGGAAATAAAAAAGCATTCATGTAAACCAAGATGAGATAATCTCGAGCCAGGCAAAAGTTACATGCTAATGTCAGTTTGATTTTTTCTGGAATGACCTTTGTACCTTTCACCTTGGATAACCCGTCGCTGTGAATATAACCTACATCACAGAGACTGTATCCATGCTAACATGCTGGACAGTAATACAGCTGAACTTAGGATATAAGTAACAACGTTAAACTGCCATGGTTTACTGCCCATCTACCCATGCATCTCTCATTGTATTCTACAAGCCATGTGAAAGACACCGTACTGTTGCACAGTGTAGCATCTGTCCCTGTTACCGACCCACTCTCCCGTCTACTTCTGTCTCCTTAGCCCGATTTCGACAATTTTTTTCATTTTGAACTTACGGGATTTATCGAGCTCCCTTGCTGCTTGGGCCGCTCGCTCCAACCCGGTTGGATCGAAGTTACTCCATTTGTCCTTGGGTTTATCCCCAGTACTTCCCCCCGAACCACCTGCCGGTGGAGGAGGTGGTGGTGGGACTGGAAGACCCGGTGGTGGGTCAGCTTGCCCTTTGTTCAAGCCGAACAGCCAGGACATGTTGTAGCAATTTAAATACTGTCAGGCTGGTTCGAAGCCGGCGACTTATCTTTAGCTACAGCCTGACTATGACAGTGGAATTTTGACATACACCGCTACCGCCACACTTGTGTCACGTTGTTTCTTTCTGCGCATGTCTACAAAGGTAGCCTTTAACCCACATGAAATTCTTCCATTTGATTGGATATAAACATAATACGTATCCTCCTATTGGATTAGCCACACCCACAACATAAGTACGGTAGCTGCAATGGGATAAACAGGTTGCTTTTTAAATCACTAAAGCATAGCACCGGACATATCTATCTTACAAAAGAAAAATGTGGGTTGCATCACAACTCGTGCTCCTACGGTGGCCGGGAGGTTACATATCGATTGATTTAAAGGAAAAAATCGTTGTGATGTCCTGTCGTATTAAAATGTTGTCTGAAGCCTTGGAGATAAGTTTTAAACTAAATCGGCTAAAAATGGCCCGCCTATCTTCTGTATGTTTTGGTAATTACTGTTATACCTTCTAGAATTACTGTTTCAAAACAATTTCTTAAAACGTTATAGTCTGATTTCAGTGTTACATTCTAAGTCAGAATGAGAAGAAAATGGCTCTTGCATAGTATAAAATGTAATGGTGACATTGACAACACAACAGATGCGTTTCTTCAGTGTGTTGTCTGGGGAACCATAACATTTTATAAAATTCAAGTGTTGTCTGATTTATTTTCATTGTGATTTTTGGTTTGGATTCAGCATTTTTGTATACAAAGAGGGCAGCCTATCTTTGGAATATCTTTGGAATAACCCTTCACTCAGTAAAAGCAGCCTCTCTTTCTTTATCCTCTTGGATCTCCTTGTATGGTTTGAACAACAGTCCTTCCATCCAACTTGGAAAAAATGTAGACACTGATAATTCTCAGACACTGCCCTGAGCCATAGTTTTTCCACCTGTACCTCAGTCTGCTTTTGCCATGTCCACTGGTTAGGCACTATGCCAAAATTCCTGTTTGTCAGTGAGACTCCCCTAGATGTAGATTTCTTCTCTCCCTACACATGGGACGACTAGAACTGCTACATCTTTCCCAACCACTGCCATGCTAACTGACCTGTGCCAGGGAATTGCCGATGCCAAGGAGTGCTGTTTGCTCTTTTAGCACCACTGCATGATGCAATACAGTTCTTAAAAGGTGTTTTCTTGCAGCGCATACATGTCAAAATGCAAGGTCAAAATTGCATTTATGTATCATACACATAATTTTTATGTCATGGATCTTCAAGTGATTTATGGATAACTACAATACGTGGTGTCTGGATGATCCAAAGCATCATTTTTGCATCTGAATGACTACCATACACCAGTTAAGGTTGAGAGAAGGATTTACTTAAACTGGAAGGTAATTAGATGCACAGATTTAGAAAGCCAGATTGGGAATTCTGCCATGACAAAAGAAAATCTCCTTTGCTGTGTGATAAGTGCTTCAGGGTCTATGATCACAGTCAACATCTTAGCTTACAATCTATGCCTGTATTTAATATTCTGAAAAATGAGATTAGTATTGAGTGTTTTCCATAACAATCCTCAATTCATAATATATAGCGGTACATTGATTAGAGAAAGAAACAATATGATAACAAAACAGGTTTTATTGATGACTTTGACATTCTTGAGTCATTCAAAGGAAAACAAGTACATAAGTGTTTATATCTAAATTAAAACACAATAGATTTCAATGGTGAAACATTACAGATAAATCATGAACAATGTGTATTCTCAAACACAATGTTTGTTTGTGACAATCCTCAATTCACTATGTACTGTTAACAGGAAAAAACTGGAATATGGCTTGAACATTCTTGAGTCAAAGGAAAAGATGTATCCAGGTTCCTCATATTTAAATCAAAAATGCACAATACAAAATTTCAGTGGTCAGACATTTCAGGTAAAAAGTCAAATAGTCTCTGAAATTCTCTCTTTACCGGTGCACTTTCTCTCTGAATAACAATGTCCGCTAATGGGTGATTTAAAAGGATGCAGCCAAATGGCCAGTGCTAAAGGTAGGCAAATTCAAAACCTCTGGTTATATCCTGCAGAGATGAAGTTCCACTGCATTTGTGCATAATTGACCACGGCGGAAAGTAACAGGGAACTCAATAACAGGAAAATCAGGTACGCTCACACAGTGGCCAGTGGAAAGACGACAGAAGGTTATGTGCATTAGCAGCAGTGGAATATGGGATCAATGTAACTGCACAATGCGAGAAAAGACACCCTCTGGTTCTTTGCCATCGCCAAGTGCAGCTCTGAAGCCCTCTTGCTGCCGTGCCCTAGCCAGTGTAGCGAGAGCAAGGAATGAGCGTGGCTCAGTTATTGCCAGGTCACTCAATGCTCGTCTGTTTACTTGGACATTGCTCTGTAAAGGGGAAAAGAACAGAAAAAGAGAATCAATAGAATTTCACAGGGAGAATGACAGAAGTTCAAAATATGAAAGAAACAGTAGGAGGAAAACTGCTCTGAGATGAAAGTCAGCAATATGAGACACCATTGACCAGATGAGGGCTAGAGGTCATCTAGATTTTTCCAATCCAAAAATTACTCCAAAGCCTGATATATGTTTAAGGTGTGGCATTCTTTGTCCAGTCGGCTACAGGAAACAAAGTCTGTAATCAGGTTGTGAACAGTGTGATGTACTGACCTTCACAAGATTATGAATGAGAGCAGGATATTTCATGCCATGTTCGCGGGAAGCGGCAGCAATTCGTGAAATCCAAAGCTGGGGGACAGAGAGAGATACATTACTGCGACTTCTAATGGTAAAAAAATAGCACACTTATTACTGATGTAGTACAAGTATAGCCGATTCATGCATCTATGAATATTTAGATTTTATACTTTAATAGCTTACAATATTGTAGGCATCTGTGCATTTTTATCATTTCCTCTATTACTGTTGCGATGAAAATACCTACCTGTCGCATTCCACGCCTCTTAGCCTTGCGAGCCTTGGTGGCGTAGACAAATGCCCTGCGAACCGCCCTCACTGCAAGGCTGAAACATCGGTTCTTTCTTCCCCGAAAATGCTTAAGAGGAGGGGCACAGTAGTCCAGGAAAAACACAGAGGGGGAAATGTAAAGTTAAATTACATGTGAGAGAAGTGCAGTACAAAAGGAAATATTAAAAATGGGCTTTTTACATATAACTTCACAGTTCTGTGCAGCCAGCTCACTTTCACAATAGCATCTTCCCATAACATCCACTAAACTGTCTCACCACATTCCCAAAAGTCAGTGTCGGCTACGATAAATTAGATCGCTAGTTAAAACTATCCTGTGTCACTTCTCTCACCCGTGCATTCTTCAGGACTTCTTGTACCCTCCAATATCGATCCGGTCCACGGCTTCGAATCCAGTAAGATAAGGTAAGGAATACCATATTTTATGTTGGTATCGTTCAGTTTGTCTCCCTCTTTTATTTTGTTCTTTTTCTCTTCAGATATGTTGACCTTTAGCGTTATGAGGCTTGAGCTGCGACACACCAAGCTACAGGAGGGATGCCATCTTTACAAAAAAAAAAAAAAAAAAAAAAAAGAAAATGACACGTGAGTGTGACGTCAAGTGTGTATGTAACGACCTCATGCCGTGGATTGTGGGATAGCGGAAAGCTGAGGAGGTCAGTCAGATTCAGACTGTTCAAGATGTCGGTTGTATGTTTCTCCTTGAGCCGCTGCGGCGCCGTGTCATTCCGTTCTTCTGCTGGGATTGTGGTAAGACGTCTCATTGTAGAATAACGGATCTAGAGGAGTGTCATAAGACAGACGAACTTGATTGAAGTGAGTGGCATTGAAAATAACAGGAAGCTAGACGAGAGGTTAATTGTGTTCGTCATTGAGTTTTCGTTAGCTGCTGGCTAACAGTGGTAACGGTAGTTGCTATGCCGCTGTCTACCTATGTGTTAGCTGTTATTTGTATGTTAAATAGTGGACACTTCGGCCAAGCTGTCACTGTTGTTGCGGTGATTTTGACATAAATTCAGTTTCATGACGCAGTTCGATTCCTGCCTCTAATCCGTGTCTGGACAAGATTAGATGACTGTTTAGCTATTTTGCTAATTTGGCTAACCTGTCATCTCAGATGTGGATGTGATCTGAAAGCAACCGTATGTATAGTTATCTACTATTAAGCTGTTTATTAAGTTGTTTATAACTGTATATTGCCATTAAGCTATCGTTTGATAGCTGTCTCAGGTCAACTACCTTCATCAGCAACTAAAAAACGTTTGGAATACTGACTGCCGGAATGTGGTGATGAATGTATTCCAGATTGTAGCACTATTCTACGTGGCTAATCCACTGGCTGACTACAACATTTGAAAGAATTAGCTTTTTGGCTAGCTAACTGAGAAGGTACACCCACTAAACGGTATTTACTAGGTTCCTCACGTTGAGTAAATATTTGTCCCACGAAAAGTGTGGTTTCACTCTAAAGATAAATAGTTACCCAACATTTTCCGTATATAAGGAGCTGTAATATTAGCTAGGGTAACCCCTTACCTGTCATAGACCCTAGATGCACCTCAAATCCGAATAGGGAATTGCTTAGTTGTTCGATAGCAGTTTTGTGGTGGCAACTTGCTAATCAACTGGTCGTGGTAATATACGTAGGTACTGGGTACGTTTGCCCTCTGTACTGTGGTTAGCTTTGGGTAATTTGGATTGCTATTTTGCTAGAAACACACTTAATCTGCTGTGCTTAATCTGCGGAGTAAGAAGAAAAAAGTAATACTTCCCTCAGCACTGTACAGTTAACGTTATATCAGACAACGTTATACCCGTGTGATTGTATTGTTTCATTCGCACTTCAATGTTACCTTCATTGTGTAAAGTAGAAGTTAAGTAACCCGTGTCTGGGCGGTGATATAACGCTGCCACAGTACATCTTTTCAACCAGTAGGGGGATGTATTGTAAATTGTGCACATCATTCTGTATGTATATCGATGTTCTTCAGTTACCGTTTCAGTTAAATAATTTTATTTCCGCTCCATTTTCAGCAATGCATAGATATTCGTTACATCACAGCATGGCTTCACAAATAATTTTATGTTGCTTTGTCCTCCACTTGCAGTATTAAACGATCTTTAACATTGCCGTTGTTCTGGTATACAGGGAACGTGTGAAAACGCATTTACCTATTTTTACCTCACACTGATACAAGCAGCCTTATGCACACACAGACGGTGTAAAATTATTTGTTACACAGTTCGTGTCCACTGTGAGGTATGCATTGAAAAGTGGCCCGCATCCTTAAATGAAATCCCATTTAGCTTTCTCCTGGCTCTTCACTGCATTCAGAAAAACTCTGGAATATGAAAAATAAAATGAATGTCATATGACTTCAGTACATAGTGTAATTAACCCATGGGGAAAATGTGTGTAAATTTTAAGGGAATTGCATTGTTTTAATTTTGGACCCAATTTGAAGCATGTAGCTTACCCTTATGCTGTATAATCTCCATGCAGCCATTCTGGCACTGAACTAGTTTATCACATCTTGATATTGAGTGAATGACACATAATGAAAAGCTGAAACTCCCTCTTTTCCAGGCAGTGCGGTTTGCTCAAACAGCAGCCGCCCCCGCAGCCCAGCCGAGAATTAAGAAGTTCCAGATATACCGCTGGGACCCTGACACTGCTGGAGACAAACCACGCATGCAGACTTATGAGATTGACCTAAACACGTGAGTGCAAGTAGGATGTGCTGCAACATAAAGGTATCTGCAGAGAACTTTAGAACAGTTAATCATGGTATTGTTCATCAGCGGATTTCTTAAATGCATCTCCCAAGTGCTGTACTTATTTGTTTTTTTAGAATTTGTTTAAGGATTTTTTTAACAAGTGTTTTGTTGGTGACGACAGCCACCACTTTCTGTATGAAAGCATATAGCCTTTCCTTTTTTTAGAGCGGGCCACTGCTCAGAGGGGTTCACATTACTCTGTTAGCAAAGTCAAACCAGACCTGCGGCTCATCAGGTTATGAAATGCCAAGACCCAAACCTGGCCTCAGTCTGTTTTTATTGTGCTCAAACTTTACCCTCTGTTTAACAGCCAATAGGAGTGGTGCAATTATTAGCAATTACTTTATTAGTTTTTCCCTCTCTCTCTCTCTCTCTCTCTTATATATATATATATATATATATATATATATATATATATATATATATATATATATATATATATATATTAGTGTTGGTAGTGTGAGAAGTATATGCAGGTCTGTTGTATCCTGGTTCAGACTCACCACAACCATTTTTATAGTTCAGTTTCCCCTTGTTCCTTCAAAAGACAAGTAGCTGGTGTGCATTTTCAAAAATAATGGCTTTTTCAGTTGTTTTACACAGGGTTTGTGTTAGTAAAACATGTTATTCCTCATGTCTTTTTGAAGAGAAGTGAGGGTGTCCCAGTGAAAAAGACATATGACTGTTTTGAGCACCTATGTCATTGCCTGTCTGCTGACTATGCCTTTCCTCCCACCTAGCTGTGGCCCCATGGTGCTGGATGCTCTGATCAAGATAAAGAATGAGATGGATCCTACACTCACCTTCCGCCGATCCTGCAGAGAGGGTGAGGGAATGGAAAGTTTTGATGGGGGTACTCTGTGTCAAGCATACAGTACATTTGTGTCAGTCTTCACTGAATTGCACTATGTGGTATATTTGTTTTGGGTGGGAAAGTTGGGGAGTGGCACTGAGACATTATTTTCATTGTGGGGGTGCATACAGGGATCTGTGGCTCCTGTGCAATGAACATTAATGGAGGCAACACACTGGCGTGCCTCAACAAGATCGATACCAACGCCAGCAAAGTGACCAAGATCTACCCCCTGCCGCATATGTATGTTGTGAAGGACCTAGTGCCGGTGTGTATCTTATCATATACAAAAATAATGATTACCCAAAATTCTTCCTAGAGGTTGTTTTTTTTTTTATTGTATACCAATCTGTGTTGCAGGATATGAGCAACTTTTATGCACAATACAAGTCCATTGAGCCCTTCCTGAAGAAGAAGGATGAGTCACAGCAGGGCAAGGCGCAGTACCTGCAGACTGTGGAGGACAGGCAAAAATTGGTACAGTATCATCATAGCTATGCAAGAATGAAGCACCTGCACTCAGTGCAATGCAACACAGCTTATCCTAGTTTGTAACTTCAAGTCCTCAAGCTGCTACATAAGTTATTCTGCAGTTAGATTTTCTCAAGTGTATTTACAGGGGAGTTTATGTACACTTTGACATAGAATGAGTCCTGCCTTAGTACTTACCAGCAGCTCCGTGAGTCAGCTTCAAACCTGAAACCTGCCTGCACGAGCAGTGTCTGTGCTGCCCACCATAGCTGCCCCAGCACTTGAGTGTTAAAGAAACAGCTAACTGACTTCATGCACAAAAGCTGTATTAACACAGAATATGAGAGTGCGTCATCCCTGTGTTTGATGTCCTGATCACACACCTGTAAGCAGTGATTTCTCATTTTCTCTTTCTTTGATAGGATGGTTTGTATGAGTGTATCCTGTGTGCCTGCTGCAGCACCAGCTGTCCCAGTTACTGGTGGAATGGAGACAAATACTTGGGCCCTGCTGTCCTAATGCAGGTGTGTGTGTGTGTGTGTGTGTGTGTGTGTGTGTGTGTGTGTGTGTGTGTGTGTGTGTGTGTGTGTGTGTGTGTGTGTGTGTGTGTGTGTGTGTGTGTGTGTGTGTGTGTGTGCGCGTGTCTACGTTCATATTTACATGCGTTCCTGCTGACACTATGTGTGGATGGGAAAATGTGTTCAAATCGTCTTTATTCATTTATTCATGATGCCAGTGGTATGCAGGGTTGTTAGAAGTGTGCTATTCTTGCTATTACAGTTGAATCATGTGGTGTGGGTGTGCATAATATGTTTGTGTCACCCAGGCTTATCGTTGGATGATTGACTCAAGGGATGAGTTCACAGAGGAGCGACTAGCCAAGCTGCAGGACCCTTTCTCCTTGTACCGCTGTCACACCATCATGAACTGCACCAAGACTTGTCCTAAGGTACCCCCCATAACGATTGTGTTTACTATACTGTCCTACTCTGCAGTGACCACAGGTTACCTCATATCCATATTTTTTACATATCCATCGTCCTCATAGGATACACTGCTTTCCTTTTTGCCCTACTTTCTCCCTCTTCTTATCTCCTTTTGCTCCTGCCCTCTCTATAGGGGCTGAACCCTGGTAAGGCTATAGCAGAGATAAAGAAGATGATGGCGACGTACAAGGAGAAGAAAACTGCCACAGCTTGAACCTTGGACATTTGGTCCTTCAGCTCCACCCCTGCTCCTCTCAGTCCCACCCCAATCTCTGGAAAGGAATAATATTTAGAATTATCTATGAGATATGAACCGCTGGTGATTTTTTTTTTCACTTTAAATAAGAAACACTCCAGGACAGGTGGCACAGAATGTTGAAAAGGAAGAGGATTGTCCACACTGGATGGGTGGGTGGGTGAGTGAGGGAGTGAGTGAAGGAGTGAGTGAGTGAGAGTGATTTTATGTAAATCTAAGACCATATAAATATTCAGCACGTTGTTATTGTGCTTATTGTATAGCCTGACAGGTGTATGTGCTCTCATAGTCATCTAAACCAGTTCAGACATGGTAATGTACACGAGACATTTACCTCTTCCAATATATACGCAGCAAACTTCTGTTGGCTCAAAATTAATAAATTATACACACTGCCATGCTGTCTCTTATTCAACATTGTCAAATTTTCATGTTGATCACAACAGCTCAATATACATTTGGCATATAAATATATCACATAGGTGCTGCTGAAGAAAATTTTTTCGATTCAGCCATTAATACTTCATCCCATATAACAAGGCAGATACATTGCTTTCCTGTTGAAAATAAGGTCCTTAGTGGTAACTGGTCTTAAGTTGTCAGTGCACGAATAAACTCAAAATCTGTGGGGTATTTCTTAAAATGAGATGCAGTTGCTGGATAATTTCCATACATTTTTTGAGATTTCAGAAAAATCTTGGGATTTCATCCAGTGGAATTTGGCCCAGTACAAACTTTACTAGTTTACTCTTAAACTTAGGCTTACTTTAAGTACACATTTTCCTTTGGATTAGTGAGATCATTGGTCATTCATGTGAAACAAAAAGGTAGTCTATTTAAAATTAAGCTTTAAGCACCCAGACAACAAAAAGTGTGATGCATGTCAGCATCGTGGCTGCAAATTGGTATAACCAAATTGGCCAAATCTGTGGACTTACCATTTGAACGTAATCAAACAGTGAATTAATAACATTTAAAAACAACAACAAAAAATACACAATATTTAACTACAGGCCCCAAGGTATTTCTCAACCCAGGTATGAAGTTTTGTTCAAAATACTAATTTTGTAAATTAAATTCCTTGTACATAATGTGGGGATAATTACAATATGTTGAGGTTCTCTATTTTGAAACCTGGGCCAGGTGGAAGCATTTAGTAAAATACAAAATTTACAGACATTGACACCAATACTTTCATGACAAGAACAGGTTGTATGTACTTTATGGGTTTACAGGCTGCCATCGCTCATGGGCTAGTTGAATGGCCAAAAAACATCAGAACGAAATGTGCAATGTCAACCTAAACTTAAGTGTTTAATCTCCATTCCATAACTGACCTATGTAAGAAATAAATTTGGCTAAAACATAACTGACATTAATTTTTTCAAATAAAAACCCCATCTATAAGTATCTCAGCACAGACTTTCTGATGGATGTCCTGAATGCTACAATACGTTTCATAACAGTCTTAGCTTTTGTGCAAGCACATCATTTCATTTACTGGTTTTTATATTGAGGAAGTTGTAATGTTTGACTTGTCCTTACTGTTTTTAGGGTTTCTTGAGTTTTCATGAACATAAATGGACCATTTGCTGCTGGGTTTCGACAGAAAATCTTCAGTTTTATCCAAACAGGAGAGTCACTGACCCTTATGACTTTGAACAAAGATTTATTTGTCGCTTCAGGAAACCTAGTAATGTACCAACTGGTTAGGAAACAATTACAAATTATAAGAACATTAACAGAGTAAAGAAAACAAACCACATGTTTCAACTCATAAGCAATATTTCACATCAAAATAGTAAAAAATATATTTTATCACAAAGAACCAATAATTCATATCTTCATTAAAATACACCTCTGTAAAAACCCGTTATATTCTGCTGTTAAGAAATTGCAGTTTAAAAATCAAAGTCGTAGAAAAATTTACTTTTAAAATGAAGACCACAAACAAAAGTCTACTTATTACAGACTATCAGATGCTCTCCAATTTCCACTGTATTACCTGTGTATATCACTTACAGAGTGGGAAACTCAAGATGCATCTGATATATGGGAAGTTAAATGCTTATCTTCCGTAAGTAAAAACTGATCTTAAATATACTGACATCTGGTCTTAAATGTCCAAAAGGAATTTATGGTGTCCATTTTAGTGCTCTACTATTATACTGAAGACAGCTCTCCATCCCTCTTTTCATTGTTGTTGCCATTGAAAAACTCATCTTCAGGCTTCTCTGTTTCAAAGAGTGCATTATTCTCATCCATTTCCATGTCAACAATGTTGTTGAAAGACTCTGGATCATTGTCTTCGCCCAACTCTAAGTCGACAGCCTGGAAGGTCTCCATCTCTTCTTCCTTATACTTCTCAGCAGCATCCTGCTCACCAGCAGGTTTCTTCAGACTGGGGTGGAGGAAATACTTGTGCAGAGCAGCGGCAGTAAGAGAGCCAAGGATGGGACCCACCCAGTACACCTGCAGAGCATAAATATTATTTCTGTCCTATTAACAGTGTGCAATATTTTCTACAGTTTGAAATAGGTTTTCAAACAAGTATTAAAAAAGCTTGCTAAAAATATAATTTCAATCAAATCTGTTAATGTTTTCATCAATGTCATCACTAAACTCATTATGCCAATTGGCATTGTTTTTGCTACCCATGATACAACAGCAATATTTCCAAATCTGACCAGGAATAGGAATACAGGAATGCAAGGATAAATCCCTGGAGTATACTGTGATAATCTACTTGATAAATGTATGTGTAAACAATGTATGAATAAATGCTTGGAATATGCAGTTTGGACTCTCACACTAAAATGAACATGTCCACAACCTATTAGAGGATTTTTTATTTTAATTTTCTCTTTATTCCACCTGAACATAGCCAGACTGTGTAGCCTCCTGTAGCAACCCTTTCCAACGTTCCACACACACTACATGCACTTTTCATGCACACAAAGTAAATTCTCCATATTTTACCACAGATGAATGTATAATGTAACTATTGTATTGCTCAATTACATTGTAACTGTAATTTACCATATAACAGGGCTGCAAACGGTGAAGCTGTCATTTTATCTTACCCAGTGGTTATCCCACTGCCTTGTGACAACTGCGGGACCAAGGGAACGAGCTGGGTTCATACTGGCTCCGGTGTAAGGTACCTAAAGCAGTACAGAACATACAGTGAAATGATATTATATTCAGCAGGATGAATTGGCCAGGACTTCAATGCATGTGCAGTTTATCAGCAATTTTATTATATCACATTTCTCTTAATGAAAGAAATGTGAGGAATGGTGGTAACCTTGTTTTCACTTGGATTGTACTTTCTCTCTTTCCAAACAGGCATACAAGACTGACAGTCTTCAGCTCACCGCAAATAAATGCCCGATGGTGACAGACATGCCAACAGTCAGGGCAGCAGCAGCCTCAACTTTGGTGCTGCTGGGGTCAGAGGTGGCGACCACAGTAAAGACCATCTGGAACGTAATCGTAAGTTCCACCAAAAATCCCTGGAACACTGTGAGATTGGGGCCCAGCTGTAGAAAAGCACATTATTGCCAATTAATTATGCAGCTAATTGGATATTTACTGCATGTATAAACCCCATTAAGTAATATCCATCTCATGCATCATACATTTTACCAAACCGCTTTCTGCATCTTTCTCTCTGCACCATATTGTTTAGCATTTTCAATGACAATATATTTGATCGCAAACAACTAATAATATTTGTTTTGAAAAGCCCTTCAGGAGTACGTCTGTTCTACATCTGACTGTGACTAAAAGCACATTTGTGGTAGAGCTATATGTCCTGTGGCCGGGTGCTCAAGTCTCAGCCAAGCCATTACCTGCCACTGATGCTCATGTTCATGAGGCAAAAAAAAAAGATTTTTTGGAAAAAGATGGTAGCCTACAAGAATTAAGCAAAAAATAATAATTATACAAATATCAACTAAAGTTTCTGGAAGAAAATTCTATTTTAATTTCAATTATTGATTTTGGTTTTCAGTGTAGGCTTTGTAGAATATTGATATAGTGCAGACTTTCAAACCTCAACTTAAGCTGTAATGTGCTGGGCCCTGTTTTTCTAATTTTACCATTGGAAGAGTAACATGTTTTCAACAAGACAGGGGAACTACAACAAAACATAAAATCCATGTGAAATCCAGTATAAACCAAATTGTCTGTCTTTCCTTAAACATCATGCAATTTTTTTCAAGAACATTTTCTCAATGAAAACTGAAAATGATGAGCTATGGGGAGATGTGATAGGTGTTGTATCTGCAATGGGAAAAGCAGCAATGCCTGTCACTTGTGAAACTCTCTGAGTCACATGTGCAGCCTGTTTTCAGAGTCATCAGGAGAAGCTCACCTGGTTGGAGCTGATAGCATGATTAAGGGGAAGAAATATGTATTTTTTACATTATTTTACAAGATACGCTTTTATCCAAAGCGACTTACAGTTGATTAGGCTAACCAAGGGCCAATCCCCCTGGGAGCAATGTGGGGTTAAGGGCCTTGCTCAGGGGCTCAACAGCAATGGTGTTCTTGCTGTGGCTGGACTGGGGCTTGAACCACCAGCCTTTGGGGTCCCAGTCATTTACCTTAGCCACTAGACTACAGGCTGCCCATATTTTTCATTCCAATATGACTTACCGAGGTTACGCCAAGGTTCCCTCTGACAGCTTCAGGCGTCACCACATACAGGATCCCACAGCCTGCGATGGCTCCAAGGCACTGGGCACACAGGTAGAAGAAGGCCCTCACCAAGTGGAGTTTCCGGGTGAAAACCATGGCCAAAGTTACAGCGGGGTTGATGTGAGCACCGCTGATATCACTGAAGCACTTCACCATGGCAGCTACACTTAGTCCAAAGCAGACAGAGATCAAGAGTCGTGAGGCATCCTGTGGGGGCTCCGTCATGTCAGCCCAATTTACTGTTGAGGCCAAGCTGAACATGACGAAAGTTTGGGTTGCCATCATCTCCCCAACAACTGCTCTCAGGGACCTCTTGTTGAGGAATTTCTTGAATGCAATCATACTGCAGTCCTGGTTAGACAAATGCGGGCAGTTTCTGACAATGAGAACAATAATTGATTAATTGTATGCTTTACAAATATTAAACCATTATATATATTACTTCTTGGATTTACTGAAACTGAATGAAAGTCTGTAGGGTATTTCAGGAACACAGACTGGCTCTAATAAAAAGCTGCATGTTCCACTTAGACCAGAAGACTGAATGAATGGCTGGTTAGCTTATGTAGTAATAAGAAGTCATTTCCAGAATGAAACGCTTCCAGTACTTTGAAACTCATGCCCTCAAGACCCCTTTGCATTGAGTCTTCTGGTCCGTCTTCATCTGAAAACTGCTAACTGCTTCTCAAAGGATTTATCCCAAATCAACAAACTGCAGTACAGTAAAAAGTGAGATGGTGGGTTACTCTGCTCTTGGTAAGTAAATGAAAGGCTTAATTGCCAAAAAGTTGAAGTATTCCACACAATACTCTTTAATGGCTTACCCGAAAACATCAGCCTTACTGATTGAGTGCTGATTCTATATGAATTTACTCTTCAAAAATTCTTCATAGAAAAATAAAAGTTTACTTACTTGCATACAGAAGACAAAAACATTGCAGGCGGAACCTACCAAAATACTTCTTATAACACTCAACGTACTTATCACTACTACAGTAAAGACACATTTAGATATTACCAGATATGACCAGCAGTACAATAAAAATCAGAATGAGTTTGAAACAAAGAGATAAAGTAACTTTCATAGAGAGCATTACTGTGAAATGCATGTCATTAGGCTGCTATGAAAATAGGTCATTTCAAAGGTAGGAAATGATGAGAGTCCTGCAGGATCAGTTGGTCATTGATGATTAAACAATAGTTCTGAGCTGTCAATGTGAAACTGTCCAAGCTACTAGTAGTACTAGTTACTATGTAAAGAAGCTGTCCGGAAAAACATTAGATGGTTGTTCAGAGTTTTACTATACTGGCTGCCTTGGATCCCCACAAGGGTGAATGTCTGTGAGGGGCATGAATCTTTGGTCTCATGGGGCTGTTTGTGGCTGAATTTTATTCTTTAAAAACATTTTTTATTATTATTAAACTTATACCAAAACTTTACAAAACTTGGATTTGATTCTGGATTCAAGGGTTCCCCTTGAGACATAAAATTCTACTGCATATTTGATACTGCTTATTCCATTTTCTTTTTAATTAAGATTTACATTTTCAAAATGTCTCTGACATAAATTACTACATTTAAGAGTATTACAATGACCACCATAAGTCAGCTAACTGTACCTTCATTACTCTAACATAATACATAAAATAGATATATAATCTATTTTATGTATAAAGCCAGTAGATTGGCTAACTAAAAACATGCGGTTCCTTTCCTGTCAGTACTGTTGATGCGATCGCTTGCTAACTGCAGTATTTGACGTCTCCCACATTGCAGCCAGCGTTCGTGCTAGCTATAATATCAGGCCTAGCAACTATTTGTTATACCTATCAATATCGATGTACTAGCGAAATAGTGACTACTGCTAGGTCACCCGATAGGAAATACTTTCGACCCAGCGCTTGCCTCAGTTACCAACCTCTGCCCTGTGTCTGTATCTTCTACTTGAGATGCCTTTGTTAGATTCGGTCTGAGTAATAGCTATATACTAGCTTGCTATCATTAGCTAAGCTTATGTAACATTATCTACCGTTAAAAATGGCGATTTTCTAGGATGGTGGTTAGCTAGAATGTTAACGTGCTGATTTTGTTGCCTTCAAATCTTGACATGAACTAGTTCGAAATGATTAAACGTCGTTTAAAATAAAAAAATACAAATGTTCAATGATTTTCAGAATCTCACTCACTTCAGCATATCTTCTTTTCAATACTCAGTAACTTCGCCAACTGCCTTCTTCAGAATGTTTCGATATAACTGAACTTAACAGCGTCACCAACTGACACTTTCGAAATGTTGACTATTCAGCTTTCTTCCTTGTTAATACCTGCACGGCTCCTGTGGACGTCCAAGAAGACTGAGAAATTCAGCTGTTATGGATAACGTAAGTTTTTCACAAAGCCAGTTCACAGACATACTTTGGCATGACAATCAAATTATTTTGGTAATGTTATTCATTTAAAATTTTACAGTGTGATCATTTTGGCACACATAGACATTGTTAGTGATCTCCCTTACAAAAGAATAAAAACATAGCAATATCCGTACAGTTGCATGCAAATTATTTTCTATATTACCTAGGGGTCAACAGTCACACATGACAAGGACCAGGCTTATGTGCTAACCCAGCACAAAAGCACCTGATTTTACTGATAAATAAACCATGGTTTTCAGGCACAACCTATGTTGATTTAGGCATTTTATTGCTGATCTTAAGCCTGTTCTCACATCGAACCTTAATCTTTATTATCATCTAATTAACTAACATTTATATAACCTATTACTCATTCCTGTTACCTTAAGATTCATTATGCATGTTTGTCATTGCATTTGACAATTATATTTATAAAATTGCATTGTTTAAATATGAGTGGTAGTGGTAATGGTTAGTTAAGGCTAACTGAGGAGAAAATTATGACTATTGGTAGTCTGTGGGTGCATCACATGGAACCCCTTCTCCAAAGGTATTCCGAAAGGAATTGATGTGTAGCTGTGATGGCTTGAAATTCTCAGTGCATTGTAATTGTATGTGTTTTCAAGAGCTTCATCGGACTATGTTTGTTTGCATGCTAAGCTAAAAGGCATAGGTATTTTGGTCACTTTTGAACAAATAGCCCAGCATATTTTTGTTAATATTTATTCATTTTCATGTGATATTTACAAAACTTTCAGGAAAGTTAGAGAGATGTTCATATGCTTTTGGGAACTATTTTGATTATTGCAAATACTTTACCTCAAAGCAGAACTGCTCCAGAGACAGTTCAACACATTTTTCTCAGTATTTAGTAGTATTGAACAGTAGTATCTCTCTCTCTCTCTCTCTCTCTCTCTTTCTCTCTCTCGCTCTCTCTCTCTCTCTCTCTCATATTTAGCTTATTTTTTCAGCTAAATATTGTTTAATTATAGTAATAAAATTCAAAGTAGCTCTTCTCAGTCATGAAGTGACTCTTCTCTATCATGGAGTAGACAATGGCATTCTATCACTTGAAATGCGGACACACTTTCTTTTACAAGTTTTACTGCTGTGGTCCTCTATATTGTGGGTGCCTGACTGTAACAGATTCCAGTTAACAGTAAATTCTTAAATATCTGTAAGTATTAAGCACCTTCTCTCGCCTGCAGGGGGTACTGTTGCAGCTCCTCACAACAGCAAATAATCAAGAGACGTCCTCCAAAAGTTGCTTTTCTCATTAAAGTGGCTGGCATGGGGATATTGGGGCAAACCTCATGCAAAAAAAACATATAATCACTCCTGTGTGTTGAAATGTTTAATGGAATTCCTGACTGGGGGTCTTCATTTTTCTTCCAAAGCATTTTCACTGTAAATATGGTATTTTGACAAATAATTTGAGTAAGAAACTCACAAGCATCTGTCATCAGTGATGATATATTGATGGCAACAGATACCTTGCACACAGACACACTTGTCATCTGCAGCCTGTATGATCCCTGTCTTTGTTGTCTGCTGGTGTTAATGTCTGTGCTGTTTTGGGTCATTATTTCGGCTAGACACTATTCATTTACCAAAGGAGGGGTAGAGAAGTGTCATGAGGCCTTGTGGTCCTGTCTAGTTCTCCAACTCTTTCTACAGGGAAAGTTTCGTTTTGTTTTGAAAGTTCTTAGTCTTATGAATATATAGCCTACATGAAGTGCGGTTCACACATGTCTCAACTCGGAGTGTGCGCAAAAGGTGTGTGTGTTTTCTGCTCTCAGGAGGTGGTTTCAACAGATCCATGTTTAATACTGCATCACTGCAAATAATGATAATTTTTGATTTGAAAAACCATAGAATAGCCCAGACATTTCCCTCTTGACCCAGTACCCTATCAAGCAGCGTGTTGTACCATACAACGTTGTTACACTGTGTGTCAGAGTCTTGCTGTTGGCTGTTAGTCTGACCTGATGGAGTTGGTGTGATACAAATAAAAGCTTTTTCAGATAAACTGTGTAGGCATCAGGTTTATTGCAGATGTGTGTGTGTGTGTGTGTGTGTGTGTGTGTGTGTGTGTGTGTGTGTGTGTGTGTGTGTGTGTGTGTGTGTGTGTGTGTGTGTGTGTGTGTGTGGAGCTAAAGTGTCAGGTTGCGTGTCTGCCGGCGCTGGGACCCGCTGGAATACTGCTAGAGAGGGGAGACGGGGGCACAGGAGGCGGGGCGGTACAGTGTGGCGCTCGGTCAATTTCTACTTCATACTTGACAGAGCCTGAGGATCGGCGGGACGAACGAAAGAGAGCAAGAGGTAAGCAATGGAAATGGAAACCGGCGGCTCAGTGAAATACCCAAGAGGTGTACATTTGTCTTGACAAATAGCAAAACAACTTTACGTTATTTACATAGTCATCATAGAGTTTCATAATAGAGCGCCCATCGTTGCTTGTTGGTGGCTAATTTCTTCTAAAGTTGTAATTAGTGGAGTTAAGTGCTTTTGTAACTTAGTGAACGAGTGGTCAGTGTATATTACAAAGCCTATGGACTATGTGGGTGTACAAGCCCCAGGGCATGGGTTAATGAAATAATTAGTTTTCATCTGTATTACAGTTTTCCATGAAGAATGTATTTTTTTGCGGCGGCGTGCGCATTATGGCAATATTGATTAGCTATTGCCTTAGGTATGAACAACCACTTGAGAGGAAGAAGTTGTCTAACTCACGTAGGCTATAACCTGGTCGTTTTCATAGGCATGCATACTGAAAGATATCTTATTTTCCCCCAATCTGATAAATAATTTTTTTTTTTCTTGCAAACTTATTCAAAACAGATCAGAAGTTTTCAAGTGCCTGTTCTGTGTAATAAAGTGCAAGGCGGGGACTGCCGTGCGCGCTTGGGGGTGGGGTTACTGCTCAGGGCAATGGCAATACAATGGAGTGGATTTAGCCAACATAAATAAAAGGAGAGTTGGGGAGGAAGGGGTGGGGAAGAGGCAGAAAGGGGAGGGAGTCGGGGGTTGGGAGGAACGAAATCTACATTTGGTTGAACTTCTCATAAAAAACAAATAAACCAATTGTTGCTTGTGCAAGTGAGAAAAAAAGAATGAGGGAAGGGGTGGGGGAGACGGGTCTCCCCTTTTGGGGTTCCTTTGTTTTAAAGTCCTATGGCAGTGGGGGAGGGGGACAGTGAGGTTTGGAGTAAGGAGGGAATGAGAGAGAGAAAGTGAGAGAGAGAGAGAGAGAGAGAGAGATGGGGGGTCAGGGGTTTTAATAGTTCCCAGATGTGAGCTGGGAAAGCATATGGTTTCTGATAGCCACTGAGATGCACACTAAGAATGTGTGTGAAAACACACTCTCAGTGACATCCGAGCACACTCAAAAACACATTCACGCACATTGACGGACTGGACACAATGCTTATGGCAAGAGATGGCTGGGACGTCCACACTTTGACAGACAGACAACCCATCACAGATCTGACAGCAGCAAAGCTAAATAGTATGGAGACATTTCCCCCTGGGTCATTTCCCAGCAATTCAAGACACAACAAAAACTGTAGTTTCTAGATTTATCACATTTGTAAGGAAAGTCTAAGGAGCATATTAAAGAATTACATGCTGATAATTGATTTCATTTGTGTGGTAGTGTTCATAATTTGTCAAAACACTTAATGGAGGAGAGAGACAAAAAGAGAGAAAAAAAGAAAGAGAGTCAAGAATCATATTGGCTTGGACCCAGGAAATGTTTTCAAATCCTTTTCAACTGATGTTGTGGAAATTAAACAAGTTGAGCACAATGGAACTGACTGTAGATTTGTGCTAATTTATTGCTTCTCAAAAGAGGCGTGTTTCTGTGTCTCATCGGGGGCAGTCCTTACTGGAGTCTGTTTGAGGTGAGAGAGTGTGAGAGATACAGTGGAAAAACTTGAAGAGCCGTGTTTTCACTTCACAGGGCATACCTGCCATCAATGACATTTTCATCCTGTCACCAACCTGCAGAGAACAGAGCTGAAAATGACCCACACACTACATCACTGGACACTTTTGCACAAACAGACCTCTCACATTTTCCATAGATCAGCTTTGTGCAGGTTATCATGTGCTTTTTCTGGTTTTTTTTTTTTTTTGCTTTGTGGGTGAGATTTTTGTGTCTGTCTGCTGGATAAGGTTTTCTGGCACTCTCTGTCTCACTCTGTCACTTCTTTCACATACTCAGTCACCTTTGTTGTGGCGCACTGGTGCCATTCTTTGGACTGACTGACCCTCGCGAGTCTTGTGCAGGAAAGGGAGAGGTGTTCAGGGTTGGGGGTTTCATTCTGAGGGAGGGGGGTTTGAGAGAGAGGGTGGGGAGCTTGGTGGTTCCTGTCTTGGAATGTCGCCCCTGGTCTGTCTGTTTTTGTGCGTTAAGTAGTGGAGAGGATGAAGAAAAGAAAAACAGAGGGATTGTTAGAGAAGACAGACGTGCCACGTTCTTTCTGCCAGAATTTCCCCCTTTTCTCGTCTGTGACTCCTGCGCGCCAGGGAAGGAAAAGCGGTTCAAAAAGGAGAAAAGAGGAATATGAGAATATTCACATTTTAAGAAAAAATGGAAGGGGGAGGGATGGAGAGAGAGAGAGATACAATTTGGAAAATAGCAGTAATAATTCCAGGTCATGTTGGTTAATTCGAAAAATAATTTTAAAAGTAACATTACTGATGTCAATGTCATATACAATCATACCTGTAATATATGGTGATGGTGTGCATATGATTTCTATGTTTCATTTGCCTCAGTGTAAGAGCCATTCTACCTCCCCACACTGAGTGACCATGAGGGCCAGCTGTCTGCTACTGCTCTCCATGCCTGGTCAGTGAGTGCAGCTCCACATCACACAATGTGTATATACACAGACAATAGAAGAAATATGCTGTATATAGATAATCATACTGACATGTTTTAACTCATATATATGCATTTAAACGTACATTTATGTTTTATTGTCATATTGCAGACACCTGTATTTGGACCTATTAGGGATGCAAATAAAAATGTAAAATGGAACATCTAATGCTTTTGCAAAACTGCTATGAAGCTCGAAGAAAGGTCTATGGTCATTGTCCTCAGTCACAGTTTCACTGCCAGTCCCACAGTGTGTTGTCCCTGGTCATTTTGACACTGTACCATCATGCTTTCTATTCCTACAGTCATGTTACTGGCCCAGAACTTAGATGGGTTAGATGGCTTTTACCCTGACCAGCTGATAAACTTAGGTAGGTTTTTTACATGGCTAATTATGTTTTCTGAATTATTTTCTTTTCTTTAACTGCATAAACTTGTAAACTGCAATGCTGACTGCTTGTATACTTGCTTGCTTGCAGACTTGCTCTCTTATCTCCTCACATATATTGTCAGTTGTAACAGCATTTAACTTTTACTGTCTCTGCATAGGCACAACTGACAGACCAATTTTTATGAAATACACAGGAATTGTTTTGTATTTAAAACTATGTATCATTTCTTGCATTCACAGAGGACTATGGGCCTGATTATGAGTTTGCTGGTAAGAATGTGTATGTGTGTGTGTGCATGTGCATATATAGAGAGGTTAATGAGAAATTCAGCATTATCTAATTATTCACCACAGTGGCTCTATGGCAAGTGCTGACTTGAAATGTAAATGTACAATTGATTTATGGTTGATTCTGTGATAATTAGAGTTCCACACCTGTGCATATTTCATTTTTTATATTTGTTCTATCTCCCTCATTTCCTTCCTCTTTTTATTCTTTGAAATACAGACCCTATCCCAGAGAATGGAGACTCCTCACCACAGCAACAGGTGCTTTTGCAACGGCCTCTTGGCCAAGGCCAATCTGGTACAGAAATTTTTCATTTACTGTCATTCCAATATAATTGTATAGTTTTCACTGTGTATGTGTGTGTGTGTGTGTGGCGAGGGGAGAGGAGAGGGTAAAGCCAAGAGCATGTTGTGCATATTTGTAAATGTGTGGCAGCCATTATGACAAAAATATGAATACATGCATCTGGGCAGCAATTTGCAAGCATGTATGCAATGGACATCATCACATTTGCAAAGGTGCTCTTACATTAGTACATTAACATGTGGCATAATGTGATGTATTGCCTGAAGCATATGTGTGTGCAGGAAACACAGCACTGTGATGTTATGTTTTGTCTTTCAGAAGCTGATTTAGAAACTGAACCCACAGAGCCAGGACCCCTTGGTAAGATGCACAGAGTGAGAGAGAGAGAGACAGAGAGAGAGAGACAGAGAGACAAAGAGAATGCATATGGATATCTGTGCCTGCCTGTGTGTAAATCATAATGTTCTGTGGCATTGAACTTGGGTGTACCATTTTCAGTTTGGGATGTAGTTCACTGAAATTATGTTGTCATAGATTGCCGCGAGGAGCAGTATCCCTGCACCAGACTTTACTCTGTACACAAGCCTTGCAGACAGTGTCTGAATAGTCTGTGCTTCTACAGGTATGACTAATGCTTGCATGCCATTTCATTACCTGTATTACTTTTTACCCATATTATGTGCAGATGGAGAAACTGTAGGGTTGATGCCTTGCAGTCAATGCATTGTTGCAAAAATGTATGATCATTTGACCCCTCCCCCTCAATGTATTTTCAGCTTGCGCAGGGTGTATGTGGTGAACAAGGAGGTGTGTGTGAGGACGGTGTGTGCCCATGAGGAGCTGCTGAGAGGTTAGGACTTGAACATTGCCCTGCCATCACAATTCTAACCTGATCCCTGACATCTGCCCTAGTGTGCAAGGCATACACCTCTTGGCAATTAGTCTGGCGAAAGCAATTGAGCTCAGGGTGATAAACCTGCCCAATTCCCATGGCTCAAAATGAGAATTCAGACATGAATTATGAGATACTGGTATGTGAAGGCCAGGCAGATGTCAAACACCTTTATAATTCTGAGACTACCAGATACCTGGATGGTGTGTAACAGCTGCTATTCCTTCCCCCATCCCCTCTCTCCCCCCTTCAGCGGACATGTGTCGTGACCAGTTCTCCCGGTGTGGTGTAGCAGCACTGAGTGGCCAGTGTGGGGGGCTGGGGAGCAGCTGTGGGAAGAGCTGTGGAGGATGCTGAAGCAGGGGTGACAGGGAGGGATGAGCCCAGATGCTGCCTCTATATCCAGGTCCAGGACCATGCCGACCCCTCCCCCCTTTCCTGGGACCAAAGACCCCACTGTCCGCACCTTTTCTCCTCCCCTTTTCTGTCTCCTGTTTTTTCTTAAAAAGAGCTCCATCTCCCCCCACATTATTTTATATATATATGTATAAATATATATACGTTTATACCCAAATAAATATTAATGACTGTGTGGTATCACTGGTGCTATTAAAACAACTGTACACTGGTGCTATAAAACAGCGGTACGTCGATCAGATGCACATAAACAGCTATGAGTTTGTACTCAGTATACTGTGTGAGTTTTTTTACTGTAGCATTTATTTTTTATTATTCTGTGTTTTGGTTCTTGTTGTTAATGTGTATGTTCAAGCAGTGTTAAGAGTGATTACAATAACACATTTATTTTGCCATTTAACTGGTGTTCTGTAGCTGTATTGTAACTACTATTAATATAACTGCGAGTACTGCGATTGTAACTACATGATGTCATCAAGTAATTGATTTGGAAAATTATTCTGGTTTCTGCAATCAGACATCATCTGAATATACCTTTACCTTACCCTTACCCATAACCACATCTTATCCATAACTGTAACCAATATCCAAATATCATATCCAAACCATAACAATGCCCAGACCCAACCACATAACTCTAAAACTGAAGTTAGAGTATAAAATGATACAAATGTGTACAGCGGTTGCGCAATATTTACTTCAGTAGTTACAATGCATTTACTGTACATCAATATCAACTTGAAATGCAGAATGACCGAGTAGCAAAAAAAGGGAGCTTGTAGTTGTCATCTTGCAATGCGCTCACTATTGTGCTTTATCGACAAGCAATCATCCACCCTAGAGCAGCCAGTGCAGCAAGTTCAGACAATCAGGCTTGAGTCAAATCAGACTCGGTTGAACGGCAGTTTAAAGCAATCAATATTTTTCACTTCAGACTTGGGACAGCTTTGTCTTTTTTTGTAATAGAATGAGATGCAGTGAATGGTTGTGTTGCGTACAGTACTACCAATGGCACAAAAGTGCCAGTGAAGGGTGCTCACAAACTGTTACTGTACTACTGCTTTGTCAAATTCTTTGTTTTTTGTTACAGCTGAAAAAGAAAAAAATAAATGTTTTTATGGTAATTTGTGCATGTTGTTTGTTTAAATGCCTGTGATGTAAATGAGTTTGTGTATTGGGACTTGAGCTAGAAGGAACCCAGTTAACTGACACTTAAATTTACAGGCTGTAAATCCCTTTATTAAAAATACTGAGGCCCAGAGTGGGTAAATTAAAAGAGAATGACAGGACAGTAAAAGGAAAATCTTACAATAACCCAATGTGGCATCTACTGTGACACAGTCAGCAAGACCCTTCCGGTACAGTGCAATTCATTAGTCTAATTTTCCACATCCCCACTTGGCACATTTGCTGGACATCTACCCACATCTAACCACCTTCAACTGCAAAGCTGAAGTCGGGCCTGCCTTGTCTGAAGACGCTTGCCTCTCTGCAGCCTCATTGATTTTTCACTGCACTGCCAGCACCCGGAGCTGCAGCTCATGAAACGCACTGAATGCTGGCGCTCGCCCAGATCTAGAAGACTGCCTGGACTTCGTCTACAGTCCGAGGCTGAGATTTTCCTGGAAAAAGGAACTGGAGTCCAAATCACTTTTCTCTACCCCTGGCTGTGTGCTTCGATCAGTGATGGTGACGTGCTGCAGTCTGAAGGAAGACGTAAACACACACTCTGCCAAGCCACCTAGTGAGCAGAGCCAGGAGAAACAACCCCCAAACAAAGACTAAATAAAATGTAAATAACACTCCTAGACACAATAAGTTCTGTCCTTAAGCTTTAATTCATGCACTCCTTTCTGCAATTCTTATTTGCCTCCAAAAAATCTTTTCAGCTCTGTTGCCAATGGAAACCATGTATTCCACAGTTCCCTTGTAAGTAGGGCAGCATCAATAAGACTAGCAGGCTGAGCTGACAGAAATAAGGAAAGCAGCAAACCACCTGGATCCTGAACTATGTGAGCCAACCTGGATACAGTCTTACAGTTGAAAATAGGCATAACTGGCTCATTTACACCAATAAAGGATGAATGTGCAGAGTGTGTCATGAGGAAAAATCCTGGTACACACATGATGCAAAGCCTGGTACAAAGTTACTTAAACAGTGTTCAAAGTCGCAACCCCCACCCCACCCTGACATACAACTCCAGCATCTACTACCTAGCAAACACACATACAAAAATAATCTTTCTATTATTAAAACAAACTATGATTATATTTACAAAAACATGATCTGTTAACTTTTTGATTATCAAATGTTAGTGTGACAGCACAAATATAAATACAAAAAAAATCGTACAAACATGTAACTGTTATACTACTGGTGGTCCCTTTCAATGGTCCTAAATTCATAGGGCTCGAGATAACAATGAATCACGTGACAGTAAATAAAAATCTAATGCAGCTCTAAATTGAAGTGGCTAGCTTTTCCTCTAGACTACTTTAGTTCTCTAAACTGAAACATGCATCTTCTTAGTGCAGACTAAATGTGGCTGGTAAGTTGTGTTATTGCGTAGCAGTAATTACTTCTTCATTTGAGTCAAATCACTTATTCTCTCCAGTACTCATTAATGCTAATCTCAGTTTTAATGCATTAACTCATATATCCTGGGGAACTGCAGATGTCTTCATTTTCTCCAGGGTGTGGTACCATTTTTCCCCCAGACTGCTACTGGGGAATGCTATTCAGTTCCCACTGGACATCAGGGAGGGAGGGAGTTGGGGCTGGCGACGTCTCATCTCCTGCTGCAGCTGCTCCTTCAGAGTGGACACCTAAAAAATATACAGGAAGTCAGTGATCAGTTCCATCCAGCATATCAGTGTACACTGATGTGTTCATGACAGTGCCGTACAATGGAATTCCTGCACACAGAGTGATCCAGTCCACAGTAGTCAAGCCTGGTTCAGTCAAAGCCAGTTCCTACTGTACCTGCTCCTCCAGCCCTTTGACACGATGTCTGTGTGCCCTTTCTCTGGCTGCCAGAGTGCGCTCTGCCTCCCTCTGTGCAATTCGTAGCCTCTCCGCCTCTCGCTGTGCCTCGTCCCTCAGCCGGGCCGAGCCCTCACTGACGCTGTGCGACTGCTCCATCTCCGACAGCTGTGTCTACATTCACATAAAAATCATGATAACATTCACTCCAGCACAGCACTGACCAACTTTCAAAATCACCAAAGAAAAACAAAATAATGTTGAGGCCACAGTCAAAAGTACCCCAGCACAGCACTAGAATGGAACAAAATCACCCCAGCACAGCACTACTACACCCCCTGCTCATAATCACCCCAGAGTAACAAACATTATCATCAGTTACAAATGCATCTACCCTCCAAATAGAGCAAGCTCGGCCTTGTAGCACTCTGTAGCCTATAAAAACAGTCACTGGAAAAGGAAAAACTGTAAAATTGTTCAAAAACAAAATTAATAACTGACCTTGGACAAAATTGAACATGTTTTAAATGATTATGTCTAACACTGTATCATTTACATTTTTGTCTAAGCTTGTTGCTCTTTTGGCTTCTTCTTTTGCTTTACTCTTACAGACATTAACATTCCAACCCCTGATTTACTGGATTTTGTGTGGGGTCAGCGTGACTGAATCTCAAAATATCTACTGCACAAGCTTTGACAACTCAGCCTTCAACTATTGAACTGTTTATAAGCAACCCAACCTACTACTCAACCTGAAGAAGAATTACAATTACTAAGCCAGCACACACTATCTAATCTAATTACCATAAATGACTAGCCCATGTTTCCCTCAACCTCTTCAATGATGGAGTCAAAAGACCAGGTTTTGGACACAGCAACCAAGCCAAAATGTTCTGGTAAAATGTGCATGGTCTTGGCTGATCTCGCAAAGACAAAATTCATCTTATTGAATCTGTATGTGTCATCTTCATTTGTTTCATAGTCCTGGTTCACAGAAGCATAATATTTGTCAGCTACACTTCTGTAGTGTGACCACAGCATAAGGTCACCAGGTCTTAACAGTTCCAATCAAGGTAAGAAACTTGAACAAAATGACATGACCATAGTAAGAGCTGTGGTTATAGGGTAAAGATAGCCTTGGTCCTGAACTTGGTTATCAGGACTCCATCACTGCCTCCCCCATATAATTCTCTCCCACTCACCAGACATAAAGCTATCTTCTTCCTTACGCTCACCAATTCCTCCTTTTGCATAAATAATCAACAGAAACATAGACACCTTTGATGGCACTGTTGACTGCATAGCTTGGCTAAAATAGTACCCATCTATGTTAAAAATGAAAAAAAAAACAACCCCAACATTTTCATTTAATCACATATACAAACCTGTAAACATTAACCAAACTTTATTACCCCTCTGCCTCAGCAACTGACACTATAAAACCAAACTTCTTCTAAAGAAATCAAGCAGAAAGCAAACTTTTACTCTGTGGCAGTGTTACACAGTTGTGTGAACAGAGAGGTTACTTCACTGCATGAGTTTTCACACCACATCTCTTTGAAAGTTGCTTTTAGAGGCTTACATTTGTTTACTTAGGTCATTTATGTGGGTGTGAGAGTAAATTTTTCACAGGATGATTCTCTGCTTCTGTCTGTTTGATCTATGCCTGGGAATTACAAAGGCAACAACAGCTGAGAAAACAAGCTTTAAGAGAAAGGACAGCGTCAAGTCATTAACCCCCTTCAGCTGGCCTGCCTGCCACTGGCACCCCCAATGTCCTCTTTCCAGTGCAGTCCCATTCCCATTTGGGAAGATTGGGCTTGTAGACCCTTTTTAAAAATGACTAAATCAATGTGTTTGCAAAGGCAAGACAAATGGTCACTTTTGGATAACATATCACTAAAAGAGGCTGTTTTAAAAAAAGATGTCAGGAAAATAGTACCTTACATTAAAAATCACTACAAACAAAATGAAGATTGTTTAAGCATGTCTCTTGTACGACTGTATGGATAAGGACACTGGTGGAAAATATTTCCATTTATATAACTACAAATACAATTCATATGCATTTCTTGCTGTCTTGCTTCAAGTTCAATAAAGCAAATGCCAAACATTACTGCATTTTAAAAGGTGTTTATTTTTCAGAGGATTATGTGAGCTTGGGGGTGCCTCTTCATGCTTGCAAATTAATTAGCCAAAATGGCTACTGCATGCTTGAGTGACACAAAAGATTGCTAATTTTTAGTTTTACATTTCTTTTTCATATATTTCTTTATCCCTGTACTCTAACCATTCTAAGTCACACTGTCTAGCAGGCATCCATAAGTTTGGGGTCTGCATAACAGTGTCATGTTGCCTGTCAGACAACATCTATTAGGTATCACTCCCACCCACTGCCATGCTTAGGGAATTATTTTAACTGCACAACAGATCATCTACTCATATAGAAGCCTATGCCATCTAGGGAAATGTGTGCTCTTTGGTATTTCTCCATACATTTATTAATTTGCCAAGAACCAAATAATAATATTTGGTCTTAGATCCATATGAAGTATGTGCCCCATAATTGCTGGAAGCATAAACTGGCCATTTGTTAGAAAGTTTCCTACAGCTATTGCCTATTACAGACAGCAGTAAAACACCACACACTGCTGGAGTTTCAACACTCCACAGGCTCAGACAATGTGGCAGGCACTTCTGCTGTTCTGGCTGAACTCAGATAGAACCAAGGCAAACTTTGGTATTGCACAGTGTCGCCAGAGCATATTCCTTGCTTCCTGGTACCCAGGAAGTGCCAGGAAAGCTCCAACTTCATTATGGATCTGTATTGGTGCCACATTAAATTTAAAAACGAACTTAACACCAAGAACCAGAACTCGACTATTGGCTGACTCAGATTTTGAAAAGGGAAAGGTGGGTATTGCCTCCCCATTTAGGTTTCTTTGTCATTGGGTACTGTGTGTCCATCTCCCTCTTATTCCTGCGCTCAACTCCCTGGGTGAGTGTCCACACCTGAAGCAGGGTGATCTGCCTTTGTGCATCCTGTAGCTCCTGTTCGGCTGCATTTAGAGAGCGGTCCAGACGGCCCTTCTCTGCAGAGAGACGCATGCTGCCCTCCTCCGTCTTCAGCTTCTGACGCTCCACCTGGGGACAGAGACACAGTTCAAGAGACTGAGAGACCAACTCAAATTTAGGCTTATTCATTTATTTGTCCAGGTAAGAAAAACAGTGAAAATGACATTTAGGTTTTTTTTTTTGAAAGGACTAATGCCAAACATTTTTCCTGTGAGTTGATCTTACTGGAGTGAAAAGGGGCTTATGACTAATTCATCAACATTACAGATGGTATTCCTGCACACAGTTAACATACATCTTTCAAGACACTTGAAAGATACTGCATGACACTTGCAGTATTTCCCTATGGCTTCGGGCCTCTGGCCGAGCTCCACACCTTGTCAAGCGTGTTTCTCAGGGCGTTCTTGTCCTTCTCCAGCCGGACAGCCTGCCTCTCAGCATCCCTCTTCTCACCCTCCAGCTGGGCCACGGCTCTCTGAAGCGCACGCAGACGCTCCTCGCTGGCGGCCCGTTCCGACTGGGCAGTCTGTGTATTGCGCTGTGCCTCAGCCAAGCTGGCCGAACGCTGACGGAGGGCCTGGGGAAAGGCAGAAGAGAGGGATAATCTACTTTTCATGTTTCTTTCTTCATGCCATATTTGACTTACATATTATATTAGTATTATCATGTACTATATTGTGTTGGTAAATTATATGAGTAGCACTCAAGTCCGTCCTGTACCTCTTGAGTGTGGGCCAGCTCAGTCTCCAGTTCTCCCTTGCGGAGTTCACTTTGGGTAAGCTCAGCCTGCAGGGTCTGCACACGCTCAGTGAGGGCTGCCATGCTACGCTTTCCCTCTGAAAGGGATGCCCTTGCCCCATCCACACGCTCCTAAACCATTGAAATGCTTCTTTAAAGCATTTGGTAATACCAGTTGCAGTTTCTCCACAGTGATGTCAAACAGATAGTTACACAATGTGATGATATCAACAATAATGTATAATGTGCATCAACATATACAATTCCATATTGTGATATTACACATACATCACCACACATGAAAGATACAGAGTTCCACTCTACTCCACATCTAGACCTTCAAAAAATAACAGTGGACATACAGTCTTCCAATAGTATACCAAACAAGTAACACCTGCAACATGATGCAGTTCATAGTGAACCTGTATATATTATCAAGGGATATCCAACCTAGAAAAGCTAAAAGTGATGCTATGGTTCCCATTATGTGATTGGGGGCACACTGCTTAATCATGAGATTTCCAACATGCGCTCTAATGCGAACGTAACATGGCACACCCTACACCCCCCCTTGCCCCCTCTTCAAACCTGCAGCAGCCTGCGGTCCTGCTCTGCCACGCCTAGTGTCTTCTGTAGCGCTGTCAGGCGTCCCTGGGTGGCGCTGTGTGCAGTAGTGGTTTCCTGTAGGTTTTGTGCCAGGCTTTGGGCCTTCTCCTTCAGGGACATCTCTGATTCCTGTGCCTTGGTGAGGGCATGTGTGAGCCTGTCTACATCTCTCTGTAAGGTGGCCACGCGCCCCTCCCCCTCAGATACCTTCACATAGGGGATTCAAGAGGTCACACAACTGAAATGCGCTCTCACGTAAACTCACGGAAACTTGGTTGACTGCTGTTAACATTCAAGTACCTGTTTGAGAAGGCCATCAATGCGCTCCTGAGATGCCTGGCTCTCAGCCTCTCTGTCCCCAAGGCTTAGTTTAAGCCTCTGTAGCTCCCCCTCCTGGCTGCGTCGTGCCAGCTCCAGCCTGGTGCCCCTGGCCTCTGCTGCTTCCAGGGCCTCGCGCAGTTTCCGTCGCTCCGCCTCCAGCCGGGCCTCCCCAGCCTTCATCTTATTCAGCTGGTCCTAGTTTGGGTGACAGAGGGAAGGAGAATCGTAATAGGTCACACCATCAGTTAAAAGCCATGGGTAAATGTGTGTGATTATGTGTGTGTTTTATCACAATGTTTCATTCCACCTTTTTCCTTTTCTCTTAAAATGGAGTGTCTGTTCAAGACTGTAGGCTTTTTCCCATCACCAGCTCAATCCGGCACATTGGTATCCTTTATCCATTCTGCCTTCCAGAATATTACAAGGGAAGACCCCCATCGAAGCTACACAAACACAGTACGAGAGCACTGCGCTACAGGTGCTGCTGGGGCTGGATAGCAGGGATGTATGGTTATGGAGTGATGAGGGGAGCCATTAACAGAAAAGCTTGATTCCTGGGCAGGTTTAAAGCCACAGTTAGCTCTTGCAAAATAATGTGCCAATCATTCTCTGAGAGAGACTTCTCAATGTAAATTATTCACTGACTTATTTTACCAGTTAAGTTGGTTGAGAACATTTTCCCCAATGATAATATGGAAAAGAGGTTCAGTGGATGAAAAGACAGTCATACAGAGACAAAACTCAACTACATAAACTATATGTACACCATAAAATAAGAATGTTTGACAGCCAAAAATACTGGTACTGCTTATGTCTGAGCTCAAATCAGTGACACACTTTTCACTCACACTAATGATCAAAGCAGCAGAAGTAGGAGAGGTGAACTTTGAAGCTGAAAGGTCATGGCTTGAATTCCAGATGGGGTACTTCTGTACAAAGAAACAAATGGCTTCACCTCATATGCTCCCGTTCTAGTCTGCTGTATTATTGCCTACAGGGAGCGCAAGAATGTGAGCTCTTCAGAAGGGTGCCTTGTGAACATAATGCCATAGGTTGCCACCCATAGTTTTACCAAGAAAGAAAATATACTAATTTGAAAAGTAATGTGAATTTCACATGGGAAGCATTATAGAAAAACACTGCCAAAGCTTATTAAATTACAAAAACCGTTTCTACTTACAAAATTTTCTTTATAGTGCATTTTATGGGATTAACACAATTTTGTAATAATAAATCCACCTCTTCAGATTTTAATACAACCTTGCTATAAGAAAATAAATGAAAATTAAGTGTATATAAATTACTCATGGCAAGTAGTGTAATTTACCACATTATTTCAAGAATCAAATGAAATTGCAATAATGTGAGCATTGAAATAATACACAATGCATGACTAAGCTTTTTGTTAAGCATTTGAGTACATGGCGGCTGAATGGTTCTTCCATATGTTCATGCGTCAGACTCTGCTAGGCACACACAGACGCTCCACAAACACAGCCGCATAGAGACCAGACATAAACACAGAGACAGCTACACACTGCATGGTTGCCAGCCTCCCTTTCCACTTCTCCTCACTCTCTCACTTCCTCTCTCTCTCTCTCTGTCGCAGACAATTCCATCTCTCCTTTCAGCATCCTATGGCCCCTGATCTGTACTTTCTCAAACTGAAATGAGGGTTTGAGAAAGCCAGACTATATTTCTCACACTCTCTCTTACTCTTTGGTTTTCACCATTTTTGACATTACCATCTGCTTCTCCCTATCCTCACTGTAAATTAAAAGTGTCTACATCCCCACCAAAATTACACTGGACATGTTTTCTGGCCAAATGGGCCATAGGAGGCGCAGAGCCGAGCCTACCAGGGCTATACTGGGCTGGAGGTGGTGTTAACTTTTGCAGCAATCCCACATTATTTACAGACCTCTTTTAATAATCAGCCAAGATGAGAATTCGAGCATTAATGCAGTTTCTCTACCACTCCATATCTGTGCATACTCAGCATGAGGCAGACTTGGCAGCCATCAGTCAGTACAGTGTTTACTTAAGCCAGCTGGGTCAGTGCCAGGGGAGGGACAGAGGGAGGGGGGCCTGAGTGGAAAGCAGAGGGAGTGAGGGGGAGAAAGAGGGGGTGGCAGTATGCATTAGCAACAGAAAGACAGAAAAGGGGTAGAAGTACTGCTAGCATTACCTGTATGAAGGTATGCTCTATATCAGCTGGAGAAACTGTTGTCTGTGGGTGAGCGTGCTGATGTCTGCTACTGGTGATAACTGAGGCTTGTGTGCATACTACCTGTGTGTGTCGTCTCTCTGTTTCAGCGTTTTGTGTGGCTCTCTCCAGCTCCTTCACCCTGTCCATCAGCACTCTCCTCTCCCTCTCGCCCCGACGCACTGCCTCCTCTTGCTGCTGCAGCATGGCCTGGGCTGTGCTCAGACGCCCATCCGCCCCCCGCTTTCCTGCAACAGGCAGCAACACCACCCAGTCACAACATGAAGTCACCTGACTCTGCAGCCATGACAGTTTGTGAAAATATCACTCTGCTGATGGAGTTCCTATTTTGCAGCCGAAGGGTCGGGCGACCAAAGTGATTGTGAGCACAGTTGGAACTGTGGCTGTCTGAGATTGCGAAGGTGGTGTTGGACTCACCTTCCTGGCAGTCTGTCAGTGTGGTCTGCAGCTGGGCAAGGCGTTTTTGGGCAGAGTCCCTCTCTTCGCTGACCTCTTCCAGCTCCCTCTGAACTGCTCCCAGTTGGCAACGAGCCTCATCCTACACAACACAACACAGTCAACAGAGCTACACATATCTCCTGCCTTCTTTTCTTTACCTCCAACTTACTTTAACACCTGTCTGTGTTAGGATTACACTGAAAGGTCCTACACAACAAGACAGATTTAAGCTCAAAAAATAAATTATCCCATCAACAAAATGATAGCAGATGGTGAAGTGTGTTCTAATTGTCATAATGCTCATTAATGAAATACAAAACCAAATGCTAACAGACAGCTGACAAGTGTCTTTGCTGAGAACTGACAGGAGGGTATAATCTGTTACTGTTCTTGTACTACTTATAGGTGTTTGTTTTCACTAGCCTGTAAAAAACATCACCTATAGTGATCTGTGAAGATGTATTTTTTGTGTTTCATTATATTTTTGGTGACATATTGCTCTATATCCCTCTCTCCTTTTTCTGTATTCCCAGTGGAAACTACTGTCTCTTAAGAATGTATATTTCAAGTTAACTGTGGATAATACCTTCACGTTCAGTATCAAAATTAAAGATAAACCAGCTGTGACCCACCAGGGGATTAGACCTTAAATCATGTGGTTCAAAGTCAAATTATTAAGATCATTTTGCAATTCTAAACATTCTGAACTCCTGTATACAATACAGATCCAAAACCATGCATAATCTCTCTAAGGACTGCCTGATAAAAGTGGGCTGCATTTGAAAACATTGAAACCTGTTCTTTCTTCCTTCACTGGGTTGATAAAGCATGGACACGTGAACCTTCATTGACTTTAGAAAACAGCAGTCACTTCAGTGAAGTAACCATGGCAGTGAGAGAGGGAGCGCACCACTTTAGCACACTGTAATGGGGCCACAGTTTGACAAAGTGTCCTGTTCTCACCCTCTCTCTTTGTGTGTCTCGCAGCTCCTGCAAGAAATCCCTCAAGCCACAGCGAAGCGTCTCTGGGTCCAACTCAGGCAGGGGCAGGGGGAAGGGGGTGTCGCTCCTGTCTGGGGAGAGGGGACGTGAACCTGTGCCCTTCTCTGGGGTCCCACCATCCACAAACTCTTCAGAGCCTGGAGGCAAAATGTGGCACAATGCATGTCCAGTACATCAGTATAACAAATTATAATAATAATAATAATGCTAAGCTTGGCCATCTTCTATAGTCTGTAGGAATATTGACCATGCACACCTCATTAAACGGCCATACAACCTTATCAAGTGGTAGTATGGAGACTGTCTACATCTGTATTTGCACTAAAGAGGCCAGCATATATAGCTATTATACTAGTGTGACCCCTGGTGGTGAGATTTTGCTACAGCGTGTCAAACCCATCCTCTTGAGTACTGGAGTGTCTGCAGTTGTTTTTCTTTCCTTTCAATTACCAGCCAATTTATGCCTTGGAAATAAGGCCATTTAGCCAATTAGTGACAAACCAATCACTTCAGTGCTGAAACACCAACAGAGTATGACACTACTGACATGTTCAAGTGATCACCTTTGGAGGGGGATACAGAGCGCCGCATAGGTGACAAACTGCGTGGCCGCGAAATGGACAGAGAGCCAGGGGAGGTCCCTGCAGGGCTGCTGCCTCTGCCCCTCCCCCCGGCACCGATGCCCATGGTACGGGTGAGCGCTGACTGCAGGCTGCCCAGGCGGAACTCCAGCTCACGGCGCTGGGCCTCTGTCCGGGCCAGTTCAGCTTCTGTGGCAGCCAGCTTGCCCTGCGCCTCACTGAGCTGCAGGCCTGACTGTGCAGCTGCGTCCTGTGCCGTCTGTGCCCGCAGCGCCAGGTTGCGTGCCTCATCCTGCAGCTTTTTCTCACAGCCACGTGCTTCCTGCAGCTGCGCCGTCAGGTCCCTCTCACAGCCCCGCCAGCCCGACTCAGAGTCAGTCAGACGCTTCTGCAGGGATGACAGCTGCGAGGAGGGTGAGAGGAAATGGAGAGGGAGAGAAAGAAGTGGTGGAGGTAAGGAGAAAAAGCCTCTTTATAATCACAGTGTCATACAGGCAGCTTATCAACCACCAAGCTGCAGGATCAATGCACAGAGACAGAATTGGTAAGAAAGGTAAAATGTATAATTTGTATCAGTTATTTCAGTTAATTTACTGGACCAAGTAAATTGAATGGATGTGTGGTACTGTCAGTAGAGTATGGGGTAGAGTAAGAATTGCTATGTGAATTTAAAACTTGTCAGACAAATGGGATTTTACAGTCCAACCGCATGACCCATTGATTCAAATGTGGCTTGACATCCTTGACAAAAGAAATTAGATACCCTTCCTGTAAACTTACATCACTCCCCTACTTCATCCGTCTCTCCTCACCTCTTTCCTGACGCTGCTTCTCGCCGTCTCTGCCTCAGCCAGTCTCTGTTTAAGTGCAAATATTTCCCTCCCCCTCTCCTCCTCTCTCTGCTCCTCCAGGGAGATCCGAGCCTGGAGCTCTGCCACCTCCCTCCCCTTATGCTCCTTCTCTCCATCCAGCACCTTCACCTGATGGGGGATGGAAGAGAGAGAATGAGGAAACAAAAGTTAAACATTAAATACATTATAATGCTGTAAAAGATCAATCAATCACTCTAGGCATGTCTTCTAGGTTTTAAAAAGCCAGTTTATTGCATATATTTTCTACTTTTTTGTGCCTAGTGTGTCTGTGACCTAAGTAAATGGATTCTGAGATGATTTATGCAGAACAGGATTTTGAGTCTCATTTCAACTTATCTGGCATGACTTGTCTCATTGGCCATAGCTAGCATGGCCTGTCAGACTGCCCTCAGCTAAAATTGCCAGTCTTATTACCCTTAATTAGCATTGCCCGTCTTGCTGTCTGTACCTAATATGGCCCATCTTGTTACCCTTAGTTAGCATTCTCTGTCTCATTGCCCCTTGGGACTATTCTTTACTGACCTGTCTGCGCAGTTCTTGTAGCTCCCTGCGTGCCTCCAGCCGTGACCTCTCCACCTCCCGCAGGCAGCTGCGCAGCTCTGTCACCTCCCTCTGAGCAGATGCCAAGCTCTCCTCCAGCACAGCCAGTTTCTGCTCCTTCTCCTCACAATGGCGCTTCACACTGAGGGAATGACAGACAGACAGGATACAAGCTCTTACAATTCTTGCACAGATTAACAGCAATATCAACAGCCAAAACTGTAGCACATTGTCCTCATAATTCCTTAGCCACATCTCTGTTTATTCCACTGTTATGAGAGAATTAGATAACTTCACAGTTACCTTATTCGCTCACTCTCTGCTGCCCTCAGGGCCTCCCTGAGCTGGCTGTTTGATTGGCTGAGGGTCTCTTTCTCCTTGGTGATGTCTAACAGTGCCCTGCGAAGCTCCATGCCTTCCCGGTGTAGCCCCTCCCCAGCATCTCGGGTTTGGCACAGACGCTTCTCTGCCTCCATCAGGTCCCGTCTCAGGGAGTCCCGGGTCTGTTCGCTGGCTGAGAGAGCCCCCCTGCACTCCTCCAGCTGGGGGAGGGGAGGAAGGAGAGGGAACTGTGCATTAGGATTTCCAACTTAGGTGCATTTCAAGCACTGGACACTCTCTAACACAATCCTCTGCTTCATCTGTGACATTTTTGCTCTTGAGAAATGTCCCATCAGTCACATCCACTACTTACTGGTATTTTACTTCTCATACACATCTGAGAAGTATATTAAGTGTCTGGTAGAACTGAGGGGACAGTGGCACTTCTGTGGTCTTACTTAGTCCCCACTTATTCCCTCTTTCCCTCCCTCACCTCTTTGAGGGCATTGTCTGCATGTGTCTGCAGGTCTGCGCAGCTCTCCTGCAGCCTGCGCAGCTCACGATTGTGTGTGTTCACTGTGTCCTCCAGCTGAGACCGCAGCTCCTGCAGCTCTGCATTTAGGGCCCCCACTGTCGCCTGAGATAAGGAGAAAGCGTGTGTATTGAAGAGGGAGAGAGCGAGAGGGGAGAAAGGGGGGGAGGAAAATAAGCGGGGAGACAGGGGAGAAAAGACGACAGGGAAAGAGTATTCAGGGGGCATATAGATGTAAATCATGTAGAACTGTAAATCTAATGCTAAGCCATCAGTGCTGTTACTCACTCAGGGACATACATATTACTCTTGCCAAGGTTAGGGTCGGGGTTAGGATGCACATCCATTTGAATAATGCATTGCATGTTTCCTTCTCATCCCCCTCTTTGTGATTTTTTGTATTCTCCTTGTCAGATAGCTAGCCCCCAAGATAGGCATGCACAATGCAATCAATGGATGACATAATGTTTATCCATTATCTTGCCCACAAGACCAGAAAAGGCAGGCCAAATATGCAGGCTAAAACTACAAGGAAGCAGGCCTGCTAACGAATCAAAAAAGGGATAAAAAAATTTCTTATCATTGCTTTAACAGCCAGCAGAGAATGCCAGTTAAGTAATCATTAGACATTTTGAAACAAAGATTATAAAATTGTTTTGTTAGTGACATACTATTCATGCAATTTCAAATACAATCTGTGTCTGTAAGATAGAAAAAAGGGGCCAATAGTTGGCTGTAGCCAGGAGGGCATGTCAATCCTCAGTCCCCTGCTAGCTCAGCTCCTGTCCTCACCCTCTCCTGCTCCTTGTTGTGCATAGTCTCTCTGCGCAGCCGGTCGAGCTCCAGGGCGGTGGCGCTTAGTTCCCCCTGCAGGGTGGACAGCTTCTCTGCAAGTACCGCCTTCTCTGTTTCCTTTAGTGAAAGAGCCTGTGTGTGGGCAGAACCAAAAGTCACCATACCACTGCAAATAACAATATTACAATAAAAAAATCATCAACAGGGCAGGCTGATCATTCATAAAGTTGAAGGCTGTTGGAGATTTTGCCTTTATTTCACTCACAGTGTATGTCAGTTTAATGAATGCAGTTTAGTCTAAAGGAGTGCCTTATAACATCATTACTTTCTTCTTTATTTGACCCCCAATTAGAAGTAGTAACATTTTCTGATTTTCTATTCTATTCTATTCTATTCAAGGAATAACGCTACTATTTACTGTTACATTAAACCAGTTTTACCTTATTATGGTTCTTTTCTGATTGATGAGAATGGCATAAAGGTGTCCCACAGTGTCACACATGGGTGAGGCTTTAGTCTTGGGCCATGGGATGTGTTATTTGTGGACTAGTGCTTTTGCCGAACTTGCCACTCAGGAAGTCCTGTGGTTTTGTTTTATTTTGCCCCCTTCCTTCATCCCTCTCTCCATCCCTCACCTGCTGTTTGTCACTCTCAGCCTGCAGCAGGCACTGGTCTCTGTCACGCTGCAGTGCACACAGTTCCTCGCTCAGCTCCTCTCTTTCTCTCTCCATCCTGAGGTGGGCCTCCTCCGCCTCCAGCCTGAGCCGCTGCAGTGCCTCCTCCTGTTCTGCCTCCAAGCTCCTGCGCAGGGCCTCCTGTGGTGGAAGCACATCCAGCATGGATACAGAGTGTTACATGTCACACACCACTTCAGTTCATATTCAGGAGGAGATGTAAATGGCTACACTTCCAACCAGCCACTTCCTGTGACTAATCCTTAAGCCATGGACAAAAAAAAATTAGTACACTTATCTAATCACTTATCACAAACTACAAACCCTTAAATCAAAACCATGGGCCTATGACAACATTGTTGTTTATTGCTTTAAAGAAATGGTTTGTGATTTCTGATATAATTTTTATTTAGCTTTTAATTTAAACTGAAATTGAGGAATTTTGAGTTTTACAACACCAAATATGTACGTTTTAGCAACAACAAGATGTGTGTTCACAGAGCATGTGCTACATTTCCTGACCTTCTCAGCAGCTAGCCTCTCTGCTTCCTCCTGGTGGTCAGCGATGGCACTGCGCAGGGCCTGTTGTGCCTCTTGTTGGGCCAGAGTCAGGGCCTGTGTAAGGGACTCACGCTCTCTCTCACTCTGTGTCAGAGATGCCTCTCCATCCATTCGAGTACGCTTCAGCTCAGCTATATGGGGGGGTGGTGTTGACAGTAAGGCGTAATTATGCCAGAGGGTAGAACAGGAAATGGGAGGAATGATGGGGAAACAAAATTCACATTAACAACAGAAAATTAAGATCTCTCTTTCTCTCCCTCAGTTTAGTTGAAATCAATTCCATTAGCATTGGCCTGGCAAATAAAAAGTTTGGGTTGTCAAAGCACACGAGTAGATCATGAACTACATAAAATGATTAACTTAATGCTACTTGCATTCTCTCAATTATCCCAGCAGCTAGTCTAAGGTCTGCTAACTAAATCTGAAGTCTTACACTAAACATTATGGGAAAAAATCTAGAGCTGATCCAGGTTTATCCTGTTCATCTCTCACCTGTCACAGTCTCACGGCTCAAACGCAGGGCCTGATTCTCAGACTCCAGCTGCTCTCTGCGGGATTCCAGCTGCACAAGCTGCTGCTGCACCTCAAACAGGCTGGTCTCCAGGGCCTCCCTCTCAGACCTGCATGGGCACACCATGCAAAAGCACTCAGCTACATCTTCACCACAAACCTACTTCATTCCCCAGTGGAAATTACATTTCTTATTGCTGACATTTTCAGCTGACCTTTCCCCAATGATATATTTTGTTGCATATTCACTTGCGTTTTCATTTTTGTCATGTGTCACTAATACTATTTATGCAGAAAACCATGTAACCAATAAAAAACCTAGTGTAAATACATATACTGCTATAATGAAGAATTTGAAGTACAAGACTGCAAAACATTTCCTAAATATTCTACGTAACGGACTGGATATTTCCCTCTGACCCCTAGCCATCTCCCACCTCACCTGAAGGCAGCCAGCTCCTCTGTGAGTGTGGCATTCTCCCTCTCAGAGGCAGTGAGCTGCACAATGAGGCCTGCCCTCTCCCGGGCCAGCTCCGCCCGGCTCCGCCCAGCTTCCTCAAGAGCCACGCCCTGTCGTTGTCCTTCTCCACGCGCCATGCCCAGCTCTGCCCCCAGTGCGCTCACCTCCACACACAACTATTTAGAGACAGAGAGAGGGAGAGAAGACAGAGTGACTCTGTATGGTTAATGGGCATTATTACCCAGGGTGAGAATAGCACCAGTTGCAGGTTGCCACACATTTCTACATCGTTCATCTGTTAGTCATATGTGCTATTATTCCCCTGGTGACATGCATATGGCATACAGAGATGATGGAAGGACAGGGAGTGGTGGACTGTACCTGTGTGACTTTTTCCTGCAGTTTTCCTCTGTCTGCTCTGAGAGTCTGAAGTTCTCCATCCACGCCTGCCCTTGCAAGCTCTGCCTCCTGAAGGGACTGCTGCAGGGCGAGGCGGGTGGAGTCTATCTCCAGCCTCTCCTGCTCCAAGCGCACCAGCTCATCCCTGATAGTCAGCTTCTCCTGCTCTGCCTCCCTCTTCTGGGCAAGCAGTAGACCCTTCTCCTCTTCAAGCTGGAGAGAGAGAGATGAATCAATGAAAAGTGTAAATGAAGAAAGTTGGCAGGTGTAATAAAATGTGGACGTGCTGAAGATATCTGTTTGCATACTCTCATTCCCACCTGGATGATAATATTGTTCAGGTCAGACTTGTCCTGGGCCAGGCCCTCATTCAGGCTGCTCATCTTGGCCAGAGAGTCTCTTAGTGCGGCTTCCTCGGAGCGCAGCTTGTTTAGCATGAGGGTAAGCTCACTGTTGCTGGACTCGGCCTGGGACCAAGGAAAGAGGGAGGAAGGCGCAGAAACACACCACATCATCACTTACAGGATTGCAAAGGGGAAAGTGGAAAAGATGAGATAGCATTTGTACTGTGAATTACCCTCGCGAGAGCCTCAGCCAGCTGTGCCTTCTCTCCCTCCAGCACCTGCCTCTCAACCGCCTCCTTCTGGTGAGTCTCCCTTACTGCAGAAAGCTCACTGCGCTGTGTGGATGCCCTACTCTCGCTCTGCTCCCACTGCTTCTGACTGTCTGGACACAAAGGAGGGAATTGCAGTCAGAAGGGTGCAGCATTTCATTCTGTCAACCACCAAAACACTTGACTGCTCCCCTATACTGTCCTTTCCCCTCCCCTCTGCCCCGCTTTCCTCTTTCACTCACACTCGCTCTGTCTCAGCCTTGGCCCGGTCCCTCTCTTGAATGGCCCCCTCCTTCTCCTCTCTCTCATGGTCTCTCTCCCTCTGCGAAGTCGCCAACGTCAGCTGCAGCTTCTCGCAGTCCAGCTGCAGCATCTGTGCTCTTGACTGTGCAGCCTGCACTGCCTTCTCCAGGCTGATCTTCTCACTGGGAGAGGGAGGAGAAAGAGAGAAGGAAAGAAGAAGGGAGGAGAGGAGGAGAGAGTGAGGGTGGGAGGTGAGGAAGGAAAGATTATAAGAGTGAGAGAAGAGGAGGGAAAGAAAGAAAATGGGAGGGAGTAGAAGAGGGAGAGAGAGAAAGAGTTGACATAAGACAAACAAAAAAAGAAAAAAGATGTGGCAGCATATTAAACTACAGGACACATCCGCCTGTGTGACACACCAGGCTTGCAGCAGCTTTCTCTTTTGATGGTTCTCTTCCTGTCTCACCCAGCCAGTGTGTCCCTGTCCTGCCGCAGTCGCTCTCTCTCTCTCAGGGCTGTCTCCCGCTGCCGCTGGGCATCATCCCTCTCACCCTGCAGCTCCTGACTGCGCAGCTCTGCGTCCCTGCGACCTGTCTCCGTCTCCCCCAGCTGTTTGCGCAGCTGCTGCACTGATGACTGTGCAGACAGCAGACGCCCACGAATTTCCTTAATGGAGTGGGCAAGAGAAGGATGAGTGTGAGAGTTTTCATAAAATTTGGTTTTACGTTACATTACTTACCTGCCAAGCAGATGTCCTTGTAATCCTACAGTGTCCCTTACTGACTGACAACTTAAGTTTGCCAGTAACAGAACTTTAGGTAAATAGGCCAGCAGAGCAGTTTAACTAATTATGGCCAGCGCCTTCTTGCCTCTTATTAAATTTATGATGCTTGTTATTCAGTGAGGATTTTAAAGTTCTACTCTTAACTCAACAGTACCAATATTTTCAAGAGCTCTGAAACCCACTGGTTAAAGGCTAGGAGTTGAAATCACGAAACAGCTCTTCTCATTTGAGGAGCATTACGATCACTTTAAACTGGGACTGTACTCTGCAGCCAGGCTGTTCAGAGCGGGGGCAGAGGTGGTTTACCTGCAGCTGCAGCTGCCTGCTGCTGACCACAGAGCGCAGGGCGGACAGGCTGGAGTCAGGCAGGGGGAGGGTGAGGGAACGGCGGGGGGAGGAGGAGCGGCGAGGTGAGCTGGACCGATGGGGTGATGTCTTCCGGAGCAGAGGCAGCAGGGAAGCCCCCACACCCTCCTGCTCCCCCTCTGAGGACAAAGAGGGGGCAGCAACACCGGAATCACCTTCTGACAGCACAGCCTGCAGATGGAGAGAGGGAGTTTGAGGGTTTGGTAGAGTGAGGTAGAAGGTAGAGAGATCCACCTGCTAACATCCATTGGCATAAGTCCCCCGGAGGACAGTGGGGGGAGGTATGGTGTTTGAAATGCCAGAGGTAAGGACCAATAACAAACTGGTTATGCCATTGGCTTGAGCAGCTGTGTTACCTGAGCGATTTCCCTCAGGGTCTGCAGCAGGGTTTCACTGTGGGCTCTAAGGCACTGCAACTCCGTCTCCCCATCACCACTCTGCTCCTGAAGGGGGTGACAAACCACTTTATAAACTCTGCACATTCAAAACTTGTACTGAAGTTAACTTGCTCATTATTTATAGACTAGATTAAACCACAGAGATTTATAACATCTCAGCATAGTTCAGCCAGGAAGAGAGAGATACACTGCTGTTATTTGGGAATTTCAGTTCTATCTAAAATGAATGATCTGAAACATGAAAAGTGATACACACAAGCTGAGAACTGAAATTTGCCCTGAGACCTGAGGATTGAGCTCTCTGTGCCACCTCTGGGCAGATCAAAGAAGCACTGATGAGAAGGCAATGTTCTTCCTTGGTCATACTTGGATGGTGATCTTGTTGAGGAATAATCTTTCTCTAAACATATGCTGGAGGGGCCCAAATGTCTGCACTGGGCTACAGACACTAACAGGGCCAAAGAGGATTAAGAGGAGCGAGTTCAGTCCCTCACCTCCAGCTTTTGGGTGAGAGATGCTGTGATTCTCTCCCTCTCCTCACTTTGTGCCTTCAACCTCTCCACCTCCTGTGCCATATCTGACAGCCTGTAGGGACAGAGGGAAACTCTTACCAAAGCAATTCACAGAATAGTATTGGTGCACATTTTTGCTCAAGCTTAATGGTGGCACACCTAAGACTGAACTAGACTTAGACTAAACAACTAATCATCAAGTCCTTGTCGAACTGAATTAGGTGTGTTACTGTTAAGATCGAACAAAAACATGTGTCTCTGTGTGGCCTGGAGCCAGGACTAAGGACCACTGAAAGAGACCAGTGTAGCTTGTTTGTGACTGTGTGGCTACATGAATTGGAGTTTTCAGAAATTTAAGAGTCATGTAAGTTCTGACCTGGCATTCAGCTCTGCCCTCTCAGTGTCGTACTTGGCCTGGAGAGTCATCATCTCCCCAACCCGCTCCCGCAGCTGCTGCTCCAGCTGTGCACGCTGCGCAGACTCCCTCTCAAGGGCCAGGGCCGCACTGCCCTCCCGGCTGCGCATGCCCGCTGCTACACCTGCACAGGAGGACTGCGCAGAGTGAGACACCCGCGCCAGTTCATTGCGCATCTCAGAGAGGTCCCTGAGTGACAAGAAAGATGAAGGGAAGGGGAGGGAGAAGGAGGAAAAATATTAGCTAATACTAGTTATTACTCAAACTTATTTTGTAGCACACCGTGTGTAGTCTCCTTCTCATTCTACTGGACACTGTACTGATAATGGTGAGAAAGGGGAACCTGTTGCATCTATTTTCAAAAATTTTATCCAGTACACATATTTTACCATGAGGAACAGACCAACCAATATCTGACAGCAGCTTTTCCAAATAGCACAACCTACACAAAGTTCTCAGGTTACTCTTTGGGACTAAATTGACCTCAGTAGCTGGGAAAGGAGTAAATAAGCTGCTAATTTACCAGCCCATATGTCTAATGGGATGAGTGAGATGGAAATGCTGCATATTAAAATGCACAGAAATGTCTGTTCTGAGCTTTCACTGAATGAACTGTATTATACCTTCCTTGTGATGCAAAACACCATACAACTAGAGTGCAACACTGAAGCTGGATGCAATGGCAATGCAGTTCACAACACTTGCCTCTCAGTGGCACTCTTCAGTTCACAGACATGTCTTCTGAAGCCAACCACTTGCCTCCACAGTGTCAATAGCCGGCTATGTTCACTGCTGAAGTAACTGTGGAATGACTGATAGGAGAGTGGGGTAATTATGATTGTGTTATGACATTATTGCTTTGACAGTGTTTTACAATGTATTGCAATGCTAATATTTGAAACTGAATCAGAAGGCAAGATAATGGTGGGTAAATCTCTGATAAAAGGAAATCTTCATAACAGTCCTCACCTCCTCCTCCCTCCTCCAGTCAGATTCCCTCTGTTCCAACTCCTCCCTGGCTTTTGTCCAATCCGCAGTGAGCCTGCGTATGTCCTGACTGAGTGCCTGATTGGCCAGCCCTGCCTGTTCCAGCTGCTCTCTCAGCATTGCATTTACCGCAGACAGGCTGCTGCTCCTACAGCAAGACAAGGGGATTTAATACAAACTTCACACCTTGCAACCTTCTGGGCTCTGAACACTGAATTGCACTGATTTAGTCTCACACAAGAGTGAAATTCATTGTAAGCAAGGGGAAACATGAAAGTTACATATTGCAACCAATTAATACTCTCTACACCTGCATAACCTATTTTCTTATGATTACCTCTGCTGCTCCTCCTCCAATCGAATGAGAGCATTCTCCAGGTCGCTGCTGGGCTCCTCGTCTTCTCGTCGGAGGCTACCTCCAGACACATCACACCTGCCCTACAGAGAAACCTGTACATTACTGCATATTCCACACACTGCTCCTGAACAGTGCATACAACATATAGCATTCATACAGGAACACTGCATTAGGCTGGGGTAACACTCACACTCAGCTTGTGCTGCTCCAGCTCAGAGGATTTGTCCAGCAAACTCTGCTCCAAATCCGCACACTTCTTTTTGTACTGTAACACCTGTCAGACAGCAAAAGTAAAAGAAATGAAGACACAAACAGTGAGGAAAGAGAAGGAACAAAATGGTCACTTCAGAGTAATGTGGTGACTTACATTGTACGGGTTTGTAGCTGCAATATTACTTTTCTTTCCTTATCTCCTACTCCGCACATATCAGCTGGTACAACACAGGGTAGTTTGTTTAATCTTTGCTATATACCTTTGCATATATACCTTAAAATGTGCAACAAACATACATTAAATATTTTGTCTGTGCTGAATTTAGAACTAAATAATCTGAGCTAACAAAGGTGGAGTGCAGTTTTGCTAAGAGTCAGAGTTAATATGTTATTGTGAGAAATAACATACTAACCACTTTCATGCTTGATTTCAGTTCGCTTTCAGTTTGGAATGTTAAATTGCATTATCAGGTAAAGCCAATAATAGCCCAAGTTGAACTGTAATCAGTGAGGGATTGCATATCCCATTTGAAGATACCTTAGCTTGGAGCTTCTGCACCAGCTGTGCTTGCCTCTGCTGCCCCTCCTGGTAAGCAGTAAGCTTACGCTTGTAGGCTGCCTGTTCCTCATCCAGGCGTCTGCGCAGATCCACATTCTGCTGTGCCAGACTGCGTGATTCTGGTGAGTCATGCTCCATCTCTCCTGTTTCCAAGCGCAGCGCTTGCTCCAGCTACAAATAAATCACACAGATACACAACAATCGTAGGTTGATTATTTTAGAGAAGGATATGCCCACTGTTTTACAAGAAATATTTATCAAAATACTTTTAACAATAAAGAGCAAGATCTGTTTCCTTTTGCTGGCCACTTTGGGCCTTGAAAAAACTGGAATGTTAAGTAATTCTTATATTTAAACTTAATTTAGACTTAAATTAAGCCTAAAACCAGCCCTTAAAGACTAAAGCTGTGCACCCACACATTCATCCTTGTTTTTTCTCATTGGCTCAAAGAAAAAGGTCTGACTGTTGATAATTGCATCATGCTCAGGACTAATATTGCATAATTATTAAGAATGAGTTATGTCAGAGGGGTTAAAATTAATCCGGCTGTAGACTACAAAATAACACATTCTGCAATTTTACATTGTGTACAAACCCACAACAACTACACATAAAGTCATAACCAATGTCCTATATAAATAACACTCAGGTACAGCCTACTTCACTCATGGATGACAGAAACATTTGTGACACATGCAGTTCTGGATGGATGAAAAATCGTGCACACTAAGTGTGTTTTCAATTCTCTGGAGAATTTCAAAACCAAAACATGGCCCAGTGGCTATAGTGATTCCAAGCTACACATGTGTGTACAGTAGATCTCCACATGAGACTGCTTACTGCTAGCCTGTGGATTTCCTGGATCCATTGCTTTCTTTATAGTACTACAAAGGCCCTCAAATGGGTCATATACACAATATATGAACTACATGATTTGCAACCAAGTGTATTATTGTAATTGGCATCACATTTACAGTAACCATCATTATTCATTCATTTGTTTCTGAACACATTTGTTTCAATAGATCAGAAACAAAAAAGAGCAATTACGCAGCTTTACACAAGTGCAAATTTTACATTTTACACAATTCATAATATAAACATTAAGATATAATTCTTAACATAATTTTTAACAAAGCCCTGATAAACAACATCGGCTCTATGGCAACCCCAGAAGGACCCCTTGAAATTGCCCCACTGAAATGCCTGTTAACCACATTCTCATTGAGATGATGATGCAATGAAATGCAATATTATTACTGTGCATTATTAATGAAATGCAACATTGTAATTTTATTGATCTAAATGCACCTTCGACATCAAATATATTGATGTTACATGTTTTTTTATGCATGTTAAGACATTTCATGCTCCTTTTAAGTAGTCCACATAATAATGGTGGCTATAAAATATGTGTTGCAATAATATCTAAATAATATTAAGATGAAAACTCTTCCTAACTCCAAAAAATGTTAAGGCCCCATTCCTCTCTTTGCTATTCCATACCCTTCCATTTTCCATAAAATGTCCCCTCCCCTGCCTCAGCTGCCCATTCAAGCTCTTGTTTATGGTCACCATGGGTGACAACCGCCATAGCAACCTGCCACTTCACTTCATTCCTGTCCCTGTTGTCAAGGAGACCAGCCAAACTCTCCCTCTGATACAAGTGAAAGAAAGGTATGAACAAAAATGAGAGAAATGGTGCATTGGTATTCGTATGGTGCTTTTTCTCAATGTAGCCAAATCTGCAATTTGTTTAAATTTTAGTCTCCATATTCTTCTATGCAGGTTACTAACCAACACTCCACTTACTTCCACAAAGCAGATGCAGAATCCTTACAAAATCTCAAAAAACAAACCACTTGGTTATAATGAACAACACTTTATATTTTAGCATATTTAAGTTAATGTAATCATTTACAATATTTTAATACAAAACATAGTTAAATCTGTGCTGTTCAGCCAGCCCAGTCCCTCTCACCCTCTCACTGATGGCACTGTATTTGATGGCCAGCTCGTCGCGGTCCGCTCGACTGTGTGCCAGCAGGTCCTCCAGCCTCCCCAGCTCTCCCTGCAGCACCCTGTTCTCCTCCTGGAGGGACAGAACTGAGGACATGGTGCCTGTGGCTGGATGAGAGAGAGGGTGAGGTTTGTGGGTGTGCCTGGGTAGCGTGTGTGTTTGTTACAGTGTGACTAAGGTTCTTACAGTACTCTAACATTTTAATTTGTTGAACAGTGCTTGAGTGGAGCCAATCATGAGGAACTGCAGGACAGACCACTCAGAATCAGAGGTCACGCTGATGAGCCACTCACGGTTGTCACTGAGGTTCTTGGTAACGATCTCTCTGATTCGTGCAGGTAGACAAGTTGGTGGCCTGTCGTGGGCAGGGCTTCTCACCGTCAGTCGCTTCTCCTCAGACAGCACACTCTCCTCCAACTTCTGACAGAGGGACAGATGGACAAAGTGAGAGTGGGTGAAGAAAAAGGGAGGAGAAGGGCAGAAGCTATTTCAGGAACAAACCTTTACTCAGTCTCACAAATGTATTGGTGCAATCAATCTGATTCTCGATTTTGGATTCTTAAGATGTGCATTTAGTTTCAGTCAATACTGGTCAAGCATATATTGTCAATAAACACAGGGTGCATCTACATCCCATACCCCAAATGGTATGGCATTCCAGGTATTGATATAAAACAGAAATAATACTGAGCACACAAGTACTGGATTTACCATGGTTTTTAATTTATAACGGTGTTTTCTGTAGACTTCGTATCTCATTTTGTTTGTGCGAAACACCGAGGTCAGTCCAGTTGGGACAGGTGGTGTCTCAGCAGTGACTTCAATCAGCTTCAGAGTTATATGGTTTCGTAACGGAACACAACTGTGATTTGTACTCATTCGCTCAGGGGCGCAACCACAGTGCCGGCACCCACTGTGAGTCGCACAATTCCAGTGATACAATAAAATCACAGAAACATGTTTGCAAGCAAAAAAAAAAAAAAAAAAAAAAAAAAAAATCAATACGCTTTCATGATTTCCATCTATAGTTTGCATTAACACACAGTCACAATTTGTACAAAGCCAAATTTAAGCTTCAACATTAAAAATAACTTCCAGATAACAGCGTTAACTTACTTGATGGTAATTTTTTTTTCCAGAAATAAGAACCAGGACGGCTCAGCTCACGTATCGAGAATTTGTACAGTAGATTAAAGTAATAGTAAACTGCATAAAATATAGAATTTTCACAGTAATAAATATTGATTTATCTTCCATAGCACAGATACAGTATTATTTGATACTTGTCACCTGTATGACCGCCTCCAGCTTTGTTTCCCCGTTGGGATTCTCCGAGTCGCTCATTGAGGACCAATTCTTTTAAAACAGGAAACTACTCTCGGTGTTGAAGATCGGCCTTCTGATTAACGCGTGGAAAACGTTACTGTGCTGTTTCCCCGTCTCCGCGACAGCAGGATTAACTGCACAAAATCCCAACCTATTGTGTTTTGCTGAATAAAATAAAAAAGGAAACTTTGGAATAAATGTTACAATTTAAATTAACGAGCCGCAGGTGACTGACGGTCCGACTCCTTTCCTTCTCTTGGAATGAAAGGGAGGGATTGAGGACATGGGATTAGAAGACTTTAAATCCCCCTCCCTCCCTCCCTCCAGTCTCACTGTCCCGCATATTCTCTCTACACGCACCACAAACAATTAAAATGTTTTTTTTTTTTACATATAAAGTTATTACTGCCAGTTCGATTATTTCACCTACTCGAATATGAGTATCTGCTAAAATTATGTTGATTATGCAGCGGTTGATTTAAAATATAAGTTTGTGAATGAATTGTTGAACATGATAGTGAAACTGATTACTGGTCACCTAATGGTAAGAGGCTTTGTGGAACATTGATCCACACCAGTGTGAACAAGACAGAACAGTGAATCAGACAACACATTAAGCCAAAATCACTGTAAAGCTCTGGCCCACCATTAGACACAACATACTGTGATGATGTGTAGATCTGAAAGACCGCCCCTTTTGGCCCTGACCCAGCATGGAATACCACTTCAGTGTCTGCGTTGTCATAGTAACTGACAATTCCACAGAGCAGAGAGGTTTAGACTGTCATTATCAGGCCTCCTGTCCATTGGCACCACTCCTCCCTTCCTTTATTAAAGTTTTTGATGTATAAACACACAACACACATAAAATGTAAACATGCTTAAAAATGCTTAAGTAATAATGTATACAGGATTCCAAAATACATAAAAGCTTTAACTTGGTTTGAAGAAAAGTCTTACTATTGCAATGTGTCTCTGTAAGATAAATTTACATGGAATGTGACACATTTTTATATTTTATGTCAGTAAAAAAATATCTTCATCAGATTCTTTGATACTGTCATTGCTGAACCAATTCTTGACCAAAGCAATGAATTTATGGAACTGGACATCCCCGACTAATGCAACAGACCTGTATAGAACTGTGGTGACAGAATAAGCTTCAGGCAAGACGTGCCCCTTGGCCCAGTGCCAGGCAAATCCCATGTATAACCGGCCAACAGCCACTAAGCGTCCCTGAGAACAGTTAACCTACCAGGATTACTTCACCATCTCTCACAGTACAGCTCTGAAAAAAAAGGTTGATTTGACACCATTTCCTAGCCCTAAAATATTGCACACTAATCAGGGGGGGCATTTGTCCCAGCCAGGTAAGACCATGTGATATTGACTAAATGTATTTAAGCTCTGGCCCCTGAGCAGGGTCATCACCTGCTGAGCTGAACCTGGGCACCACTGTACTCTTACACTACGAGGAAACATCCAGTGAGCTAGAGGCTCATTCTAACCTGGACTTTCTTATGTAATGCAATTATTTGCTCATGATGGACCAAGCCATAACACTGCTCTGAAAATCAGATGTAACTGCACCTCTTTACAGGCTCTAAAATCATTGCTTGAAAAACTGTCTCTGCTTCCAACCAGACTGAACATTTTAAAACATTATTTGTAGTATGGGGCTGTCTGCATTTTTCCTGTGCTTCACTTTATACTTGGGTTTATTTTATTTTATTTTATTTCCATATTCAGAGGGCTGTAGAATTCTCCTTTACAAGGACAGGTGGCTGAATTCAATCCTCTCTGCACTAAGATTCATGGCAGTTTAACAGTAAAGTTTCAGTACCATGTCATATCAAGGTGGGAATAAACCGACATGCTTCATCACAAAAAATAACATACCTTTAATCATTTCTATGTAGCCAGTGTCTTGAGCAATAGACAAGAAATATGAATTTGGGGTTGTCTAATGGATGAGAATTATGGCATAAATATTCATATAACTTCAGCTAATCTTTTTTTACTAAAATGTATCCCCATATTATATATCTCTGAAATCTGAAAAAAAAAACCTCTTTTAAATTCAGAGGGAAAGCCCCGTGAGAGTGTTTATCTCCAGGGCAATGTATGAATATTTATAGTCACACTATTATTTAAAACAATGAGGAAGCCAACAGTATACAGAATTAACAATGCAACCATTAGAATGTAAATTTTTAGAACAATAAAAGGGTAGTAAAAATATGATTACTTCACTATGGGAACTAGCTATTTTTTACACAATAAATACTGTCTCTGAAACAGGCTAATAAAATACTTAACAGACCATGTGAGGCTACAACCACAAAGCCAAAAACCCCTTTTGGTCTAATGAGTGTGCCAGTGTTGAAGATATTCTTAATGAGATACTCCAGTGGCATAACAGAATAGAAACAGACTTGGTCTAACTGCAAAATCAGACATTGCTTATCCCTTTCTCCAGTGCCTGAGAAATTAGTTTAAGGCTAGGGTCCCTAGCCAGCAGCCCACAGGGAAAATACAGCTCTTTCATAGCTGCACATCATGCTGATGCCCAAAGTTTAAGGCTCAGATTTTCAACCAATCCACAACCCACTCTTAACCATAATTTGAATCATACAGATACAGCATCAATATCACTGCATATAACTCACGAGGGTGATGGAGTCTGAACCATGGTTCAGCATAGTTTTAAATTTGGCGAGTCAGTCAAAAAAGTTCAGATGAAGGATTTGTTGCAGCTACTTTTAAAAAAATCACCCAACATCAAATGTATTGCCCAACACCAAATTTATTTGAATTAAATCCATGATTTCAAAATGCATTGAAGAATACAGTCAAAACTTGCTTTTCTTTCCACTTGGAACAATAAGGGGATGCATAGTTAAACAGCATTTTATGTGAAATTTACATACATCCTAAATGTAAGCTACTTACTGTGTTACTGGTAATTAAATTCTGTCCTATGTAACCTATTGCGCTCACATACACAGTTGAGCACGCCTCAGTTCGTGCTTGAGGGTACCAGAGGAAATCCAGATTTGTTCATCTCTATGAAACTGTTCAAGGAACCTTAGCTAATGACAAGCAAATAAAACCGAGCAAATTGATCGTGCACTGCTGAAAAGGGTGGCCTCGCAGCAGCGGTGACTCCCGATACCCCGGAACACTCCGGTCTGCAAAAGATTATACTCCTTTCATTGTCTTTCACTTTTGAGACAAAAGCAAATAATCACTGGAAAAGGCAATACAAAATATGAGAGATGTAAAAAAAACAACAACAAAAAAAAAAAAAAACTGCAAGTGTTCGATCTTGAAAGCAACCTGCCTGCATGGTACTGGTTAAAAAGGTTTGTGGTCAAAAAAATAAAACACGGTATCTTAAGGGACATAATTCTTGCGGAATCTATTAAATTGTCTGCCATGATACCTCTTTATGTTCATGGTTAGTTTCGGTTATTCCGGTCCAACCCCTCTGAACCAGTTCCTCGGTGATCTGACCGGAAAAGCACAGCTCACTACAGCCTCTCCCTGAGATTGTTTATAATTTTGGTTTAGCAACTGTACTTAGTAACGCGAATCATACGGTCATTCAGAGTGTACTGACATCACTAGTTCATTACCAAATGAAAAATGGGTACATAACGCAGCGCTTTTGCCAAGCTGTCCAAATAAGATTCATATTTATCGAGAGCCAATGGACAATGTATGACAATTGTGCATGTCCGTTTTCTTTCCTTTCGTTTGTTACCAGGCCAGTCCAAAGAAAGCATTTCCTTTCTCGCCGCTTATGAGGAACCGAGCTAGCTGCGAATTTAGTTTCGTTTTAAAAATTTCTCACATTACACGCATGCACCTTTACACACGCACGAGATCTGGACAGTCGCCTACCTTGTGCGAGAGTGAGAGGTGTATGCTCTGGTGGGTGAAATCATGTTTTTCGGCAGGAGAGAATCGTAGTTGCCGCCGTTATAATTTTTTTGAAATACATAGGCTAACATGCAAGGAACCGTGCGTGCGCAGTTTTGCTTCAAACCCCCCACTATTCCCTTTCCGGGGAGGGACTTGAAAAAAATATTGTTTTTGTGATTCTTGGATTATGTACACTGTTTTCAGTTCTCAAAAGAATATTGACCTTTCATGCATATTGACTTTGTGAATTCAAGCTGCAGTTCACCTCACTCCACAGTAGACTATTCGAAGGCTATTAAAAATTATATTTTAAAAATGTAAGAACGAGAGTCGTCAGTGCTAATTACAGATGAAGTAACAGTAACTGGTACATTTGTTCTATCGGTGTCTGTAAAACATATTCATGAAATCTAAAGCTATGGGTAAAATTGACAAAATTATACCCACAACTTCCCTCATACCCACAAACATACATATATTCTGCCAGGATATTGAACCATCAATGTCACTTTGTGCCCTGTGGTATTTTACAATTATTCATGTCTCAAGATAAACATAAATTTAAATGTGGTATTTGGATAGAGACCACAAAATAAATACTTAAATACCTTTTTAATAAGGACTGGCTATTTGCTTACTATGGGTATAGTGAAAGGGTATTCTCAGTACTATTAAAAGACATATTCAAATCCCATATATCCTATGGAAACATGCAAGATCTGTTCTCAAACAGTTACAGAACTTACCTCTTTTGCCTCAGTAGCTGTTCTCTATTTATTTTCCCTCAAAAACACATACTATTTTGCTGCCTTTTCCAGAAATGTCTTTAGACTTCAGACACAAAACTGATTACAATCTACTGTTTTCTAAGCTTTTACAAATACTGGAGTTCACCTGAGCTTTGCCTTGTATACAGACTACATGCAACACATCAGATCCACACATTTGCTCAAGACAATAGGCCCTTTATCAAACAAGCAACCAAGACACCCTGGAGACAGAAGCCGTAACCAGGGGAATATCTCCAATCTCCACAGCTGCTCTCAAGCCAAACTCTGTACTTGGACAGAGGACAAAGTTGGGCGAGGTTTTGTAGTTCACCATCATATGCATAGGGCTGTTCAATGCAGGTCAAACTACAATGCTGTCCCTGCCACAGAGCCACTGCTGCTGAGTTCAATGGGAAACCAAATAAATGACCCACATGGCTCACACATAGGTGAAACTGAAATTCATCAACTAATCATGAATCTGAATAAGAAATCTTTAAAGACTGTAGGCTCCAGACCCTAAGAGAAAAGGGACTACTGTAGTTCTGTGGCTGTCATTCACTCCCATGCAAACGGTAGCCAGGGAGACAAACCTGAACATAAGGGAAGCGTGCCATGAATGCAGGAGTTTTTGAGCTTATAAATTATGCTGATCCTGTTAAGGGTATATGGTTGGTTTGAGCATTAGCAGTTGCCCAGCTGATCAGTAATGGCTGAAAAAGAGTGATGAGACCAACAAATTTAACCGACTTAACTCTTGCCTTGGCGAGGCTCAGTCAATGGTTGACTGCTCAGAAGCATCACCAAGAAACACAAAGACACCACTAGGATTGTCAGAAGAAATGTATTTACAATTAAACTTTGCTTTACATTTATACAAGTGCTTATACATTAAAGAAGGCACTTGGGAGAATTCTTTCATATACCAACACACCCATCAAAACCCACCCTAAACCCTTTGTAAGGCACAATAAGAGGTTAAAATAAAATAGAAGAAAAGAGATAAACATCTAATAACACACACATCCACAAGAGGCTGGTCTGATGTGGCTTGTGAACAATCAAATGCAAAAATTGAATGCACCTGAAATCTGATTTACTCTGGACAGAAAGACAGTGAGATGCTGATTCATGTGACTGTGACAGTTCTTAAAACATAATTGATGGCTGGGGCTTCAAGGTGATTAATTGGTTGAGCACTATTTATTACAATGCATACGCCATGGTCTGCAATCAAGAACAGTCTGTGCCAGTGCAGTCTGTGGTTGGGAGTGTGGCAAGACAATGCATAATAGGCTACATCATCACCTACAGAAGTAAGGTGTTCCCATGAGTCATCATATAGACCTGGCTCCTCTGGGTGATGGGGCTCCTGTTGCCTACTGGAGTCAGCTACACTTCTGCACAGTAACTGCATAAAGCAGCTTGAAAGAAGCAACAGCTGGTTGCAAATATTTTTGAGGCGCATTTGATAATGTACAACCTCTTAAAATGACAGGGAACTTTGAAGCAGTAGAAGCAGCCAGCAGTTATGTTTCTTGTTCTAAATGGGAAAAATATTAGACATGAAACTGATAACAGATTGGACAAACTGAACTTTGGCCAAAGCAAAAGCTGTTCTTTGACAAAAGTTGAAAAAAAATTACTAAGGTTGAATAACTTGTCAATGCTGTCACATGCTGTGCAGTCTGTGTCTGCCTGTCATGTCCAAGATAATTTCTATTCTGACTGAAACGCCAGCCTCACTGTCCTTCATACATACTCACTATACTAAAAATGGTAAATAAAACATTTGCAATATTGAAAAAAGGAGAATTTCCATCCTTCTCCTGAAGATGACTGAGGAAAAATAAATGCAGCTCTACTTACAATGGCTATGGCTACACTAAGAAAGTATCAAATCATCATAATTCATTCAAGATGTACAATGTTTCATGGTCAAATCAGATAGGTGAATGTGCCCTCAGAAATGGAGACAGAGGTCAAAAGAAGTAAAAAAACAACCTGAAGACTAACCAACAGAGAGGGTGTCATAAGAAGGGTCAGCAAAGGACAGAGAGCATAAAGAGAGGCCAGAAATTCCTCAAAACATGGCCTCTGCAACTCCCAGAACAGAAGAGAAAGAGCGCTTACCCACACAGTGGTGTGTGATAATAACACGGAATGTATTTTTATCTATCTTCAGCATTGCTGACAGGGTGGAGGACTGATTCATGAAACATGAGATGACTGCATATGAGCAGTGACTGCTCTCCAGTGATGATTTGCTTGTTCACAGACACCAGTGGAAGGCGTGGCTATATTTTTGGGCCTGGGAAATTCTCCAATCTGCCTCTATCCCTGCACATAAAGCCTCACAATTTTTAATACTTTTATAACTACAATGTCAATGATTGAATACAGTCACCTCTGATTGCATAGAGAGAAAAATATGTAGTACAATACAAAACAGAGTCAAAGTTTTAAAGAGGTGTTGGTCATTTTTCTGCTTGGTATGTGTGAGACTCCCCATGTCTGGCTTTGGGTTTGGAGGTGAATACATCTCATTGTGTCAAATTTTGTGTGTGTATGTGTGCTGGGAAGAGAAAAAGAGAGAGACAAGGACTGCATGTATCCATTTCTCTAAATGTCTGTGTGCATACATTTGTGGTTTCGCCTGTTAGGTCACTTATCTGTGGAAAGGAAAACTCATCACTATTGTCTTTGCAAGATCATTGACAACATGAAATCCATCTCTTTATCCCATTTCAGTTCATCCCCTCTCCATCACATCTTCCAACCAGGAATGCAGATAAGGTTGCAGAGGGAGGGATGTGTGTGAGTGTGTTTCTACATGTATACCTGCAACCTGCCTCATGATTAAAACTGCACCCATCCTGAATTGACACTGTCCTTGCTAGAGCTGCAAAAGAAAAGAGATATCAGGGGGTGAGTAAACAAGAACAAAATAACCAGATACGATCATAACTGATGACATGAAAGCTTAGGATAACCACAGGGTCTGCAAATATCCCTCTTGATGAAATCATTAGTTGGTTTGGGCTATGTGATACATGTTAACCTAAATGTGAAAAACACAAACTGCATCATTGGCTGTGCAAATTTAAATCAGTGGCACGACAATACTAATTGGCAGTACTCATTGAGTCATGCGATTGTAATACCTCTCATCAGAACATAGCTTGTTGTCTCAAGTCTAGACCATTTGAATTCTGCAAAGCCATTTGCCATTACAAAACATATACACAATATATACTCAGAGTTGCCTAGACTGTCCAATGACAAAAACCTAAAAGTGGAACTAATTTTCAGAGAGAACAATCTATACTTTTAAATCACTCGGCATATCAGTGATTAACACTACATGATCACACTACTCTGGATAGAAAAGGGGGAGGAGCAGAAAGAGTACACGAGACACCAGCTGAGATAGTGGTCCGCATGGTAAAGAAGGTGTAGGAAGCATGTTGAGACCTGCCAGCTGTGTGTGTCCAGGCCTGTAGCTCTCATTAAACTGTTAGTGCTGGACTTCATGAGCATCCATTATCCAAGTCACAGACAATCACAAGGTACTGGCCATGAAAAAAATAATCCAATGGTGGTGCTGACCTAGCATAAGCTAGCTATTAGCTTTGACTACTAAAATAAGAAAACCCCACCCAAGACAGACCTGGCAGAAGCTGTAGTGAAGTCTCCCCACAAATCAAGACTGGGCTGGGCAGCAGGGGGTGGAGTCCCAAAATCTAACAGAGCAGCTGGTGAAAGAGGAGAGCTGTCAATCGACTATTCATTGCCTATACTTCCATACTGCTTATAGCGTCAGCAGGTGCGCAGCGATAATTCAGTGGTGAAACTTAATACTCAGGACAGTGTTTACAAAAGGGGCATGTAACTGATGTCTGAGATAGTGTGGTTACCTGTGTTTGGCTGTGTGGGTGGTGCAGGCTGACTTGCTGTGGGAGGGGGTAAGAGGCCTCCTCCTTTTGCACCTGGAGGGGGAGGGAGGAGTCCACTCCCCACTGGTCGAGACTTAGTTGCTCCAGCTGCAGGTGGGTCTTTCTTTTTAATGTTCTGAAAAGAAGGCAGGCTGGATCTTAACTGAACTTGACCTTTTGTTTTCCTGTCACCCTCACCCCACTACAGAAAACAAATCATTCCTCTCCCTTGCTCACCCCAATGTTGATCTTAATAGTCTGGCCTTCTTTGAAGCCCAGGTCCAATTTAGGTGCTGCAGTCTGACTGGCCTCTTGTTTTGCCAACTCACCTTCCTGTCGGACCCATCTAGGACAGAGAGAGTGCTTATGTTATGGCCAACAAAAGGACAGATCAAGAATAAGGTCAAAGAGAAAGAGAGTAGAACACGACAGCATTCAACAACTCATGTTCTGCAAAGCAGCTGTCCACAAAGGACATTTTGAAATTAAATTTGCTCAACAACCAAGGAAACATGTTTGCTCACACAAAAACATTTTTTTTCTTTTACCAACAGTGCCCTTTAGTGGTAAGTCTTGGAAACACAACCCAGTGTCTGATTTCCTAACACCAAGGGAAACTCCAGCTTAAGAGGAACCAGCAGAAAAACAACATCAACCCTACACTGAAACACGAGTTTAGTCTGGTTTGAACATCACACGTATGTTTTTCTGCCCAGTGTGGGGATTTTCCTTTGATTCTCACTTCTCTGGAACAGAGCTGGGCACTCACTTGAAGTGGTCCTGCAGAGCCACATTGAAGTCAAAGGAATCACCACGGTCAGCAAACCCAAGGCCGATAAAAGCATGGCGCCCTTGAATAAACAAGACAGGAATAACACACAATACCTATTAAAACTGCATATGATGAATACCAGAGATTAGTGAAAAGACACAAAAGCTCATTTACATGGAGGACATATAATAGGTACCCATGTGATAAAAAATTATAATGAATTTAGACCACATTTTCTGAGTATGTGGCAAAATTTACAAGAGGCTGTCAGTTTAATTATGCAATTTCACAACTGTTACCAGCTGATCCTTGTACACTCTTTACATGTAATGTAAATGATACTGCTGAAGTTATCAAATGAGCACCCTTACCATTTGGTAGGTGCAGGATCACATTCTTGCACAAATACATTCTACAAAATAAACTTTACCATTGCCAAGTGGGTTACTCTATATAGCTTGAACAGCAGGAGAGCCACATTATGTAATATTGAATAACGTATGTTATGTCAGTGTGCCTGCAAAAATATGCAGTTTGGTTATATGGAGAACAAAACTGTCTTTGCTACAATGATAACTGTAAAATGAGCTAAAAGCCATTATTCAGACTTTTCGGAGGGTAATTTTCAAAACACATCTCCAACAATAAAAATGTTCAGCCAAACACTGCAGTACAATATCTGTACCAATTGGATGAACATGTCAGTTGAAAGACAGGTACATAAAAACGAAAAGCCAATTTGGGCTGTGGATGCCAGTGAATGATTTATATTGGTAAATGGTTGCCCAGTCTTTCCCAGCAAAAACAGAGCTTGAATGTCGGTCCCCCAAATTTCCTTTGACCTACCGTTGCCATCCTCTATCCGAACCACAAAGTATCTGCTAGAGTCTGTGACAGCCTCCACAACACTGCCTGGGTACTGCTCCACTGGGGCCTGTGCAAACAGCTCTCCTGAAAAGCACACAGTGCAGTTCACACGTGTTAAAAATGCTCCTGCAGCAAAGCAGCTTCAGCCATTCCAGGCTTTTATTATGAGCAGGTTTAGTGCACTACCACCAACAGGCACCTTTCAGTCAGTGCACAGAGTTCATCCTGATAGTGTATTTAGTAGGGATATATAAATAAGCAAGGATAGCATAATTAAAACATTGGGATATTTCCCTTGAAGTACATTTAAAATAAGCAGCTTTCATAAAACCTAAACCTAAAACCTAATACCTGTAATGTGGATGCCATGTGTGTACCTCTTTTAAATATTTACAAAGCCACACCAGTTTTAGTACATGTTCTAGTAGAAGTATTCCAAAGTGGTAGATCTGGTTGAAGGTGCATTTTTAATCTTTAAAACATACATTACACTTCAATGAGTAGGTTGCTCATGTAAGAATGTCAGTACAACATCATTGCTTCATAGCAAATTCTGTCCTCATGCAAAGTAGTGGATTCTTTCTGTTTCAACACAAAGTAATAATGAGGGTGGGGTACAGGGATGTGACCCACAGATTCACAGTGAGTGTGGTGACTGCTGAACACAGAGGAGAGACTGACCTGATACCTTGTCTTCTAGCTTTATGTAGGCAATCTTGCCCTTGGAAGTGATCCTCAGTCTGCCACTCCACGCTGGTTCATCCAGCTTCCAGTCTGCAGCCCTGCATCACAAAATACCACTGCAACTGTGTACACACCACACATATACACACATTCCACATACAAGAATGCATCATACATATATCTACACAGCAAGTTTACATTACAGACTATGGAGAATAATGGAGGTACATGGCTTATTTAGTGAATGCCAAGAGTGAAATAACATTTCACAATATGCCTGCCAGACCAATGTTAGTAACTGCTTAGTAACAAACATACCAAGAATGTGCTTTGTATGTAGAACAACAGCATAAACAACACAGAAGGTCATTCAGTATAAAAATGACAGCAAGATAAATACAATGTAATGTGTGAAACATACAGTAAGTTATGACAGTCATCCTGGAAAAGGGAGCAAATAACTAAACATGGAAAAGTTCCCTTTTTAGAATTCAGATTTTTATGTTGTCCCACTCATTGATGCAACTGGAAGTTTTCATTTAAAATCAATAACAGTTTAGCCTACACTTCCAAACACAATAGAATGTGCTTTACTGGGATTATGCACAGATGCTGGCGAACACTCTCCCTGACTCCAAGCCTTAATTAGCTAATATAGAGAAACAGTTGGGGATGTTTACAGGCATCTTATCTGACACTCCAATGAATAAGGTACAATTCCTAGTTTGTAGAATGTGAAGTACACCAAAAACATTCATGTTCATGATGATGTAAACTGACAAGTTAAAATGTAAAACAAAAAATCTGACCAAATTCAAATGGAATTTGAATGCCTGTGAGAGAGTTGATGCTGATAGTTAACCGACTGTTAGAATGTTCAGTTGCTTTTGCCCTCTTTTTGTTTTGGCTTCCCATGGCTCTACATATTAAGCCTTCACTTCATTAGACATTACACCTTTCGAGCAGTTCTTCTGTATTTTTCTATCATTAACAATTCAGAAACAAAACAAAAAAAGATAGGTCACGTATAACCTTGGTTATAAGAAAGTCATCAGAAATAACTAAATAATCTTCCATTAAATGTCTGATTCAATGAAGTCAATATAACCATAAAAACGACAGTACAATTAAAAAAATCTTACCAGCAACATTTTAATGACAAAATTTAGCGCATTTCACAACATTGCGTGAAATTACCCGACGTCGGACACTCAAATCTGCAGCGCCCTAATTGGCGAGCACGACGGGTCCATTCTTTAAGAATTCAATATTAATACAGCTAGCACCATTTTATTTGAATTAATATATCTGCTAATATATTTCCACTGGAAATAGCCACAAGTGTTCAAACTCAGATCAAAAAGGACCTTTCTGGAACCCCAAAAACTCACGACTTCTGCAAACGCTGCATTCGCACTCTGTTAGCAGTCTTTATGAATTTTATTGGACATATTGCCGTATCATCAAAATGCACGCTGACTAAGGCTTTGCCCTCTTGGCTTCATCTCCTGCAAGAGCATATTTGCGTTGAAACAGTGCTAAAGCGGTGTAGGGGAAGACCTTGTGGTCACCGTTTCCGCAGTCCACGATAAGGGTAAAACTCAAAATGTCAGCAGCACCATGAGAGGGAACTGAAATATGAGAAATGGTTAACTTAATACACTGTATTTTTAAACAACTTAGTGCTGTCCACTGATTAGTTTTAGAGTACAGAAAACAGATGTCTGTAAAAGCATTCCTTACTTTCCCAATGTACCATTATTTTCCAATCAAACGCACTATCTATACTACATGACATTACAACATTTGTTAGTCATTGGCATTGGACTCGATGGTTCTACCACCCGTGTCCAGAACGGCTATAGCAGCTAGCTAATTCGAAGATATTTGAAAGCTATCGTTAGCAAATTACCAAAAAATCAAATAAATTTGAAACATATTTTGAACAAACATCAGCGTTTACACAATTAGTTCAACGTTACATAATATCACTTGGTTAACGTAAAATTGATCAGCACCAAAACAATTTAATCTAAACCAAATTTAGATTTAAAGGCAACAGTGCTCAGAAACTCATGTAACCGGGGAAGAGCTACGCTTAGCCAAATTTTACAGCTAGTCAGATAACGTCGAAACCGTCAACATCAACTGCTGTCCAACTAATGTTCCGTTAGCGTCCTTGTTAGTGATACATCATGTCCACTTGGTTACGGCAGCTATTGACTAGCTAAAAACCAAGTAAACCAATCTGGTCATGACAACCCTATCGATTGCAATCACTTTAAATAAGACTGGAAGCTTTAAGTTTTGCACATTTTCTTCGACGTTAATATTACTCTAACATCGTGTTATGTTGTATGAACTCATCTACAGCAGCCAAACCTTTTGGAAAAGAAAATACGCATATCCCAAGTAGTGTTACGTTTGTTGTAGTAGCTAACGTAAGCTGGTTACGCGAACAAAAGCTACGGTAGCCCAACAGTAAGGTTATCGATCTTAAGTAGTGTAAGAGCTCCAAACGTTTTGCTAGCTTGCCAGCTGACCCGTGCAACCTGTTGTACTTTCAATGGATTCTGGAAAACTTCCTGGATCCAGCGCCTCGTGACAACAAGTTAGAAAACGAACCACCCGATGCTTCCAAACTCTGACCCAATTCTCACCGATATCCACGGTTCGATGCCCGGGGAGGGATCCGGTAGACATGGACCTCTGGTTTAACACAGATCACAGATTCGTAGCCACTATCTTCTGCCATTTTTACGTGTACTGCAAACTTCAGGAGGGAAGAGGAAGAAGTGAATGCTCTGAAACACAACCTGAATACAGCGCCTCCTCACGGTAGGATGCTAAAGTCAACAGGCCATGGGGCCTAAAATTTAAAAAGGACAAACGTCACTAGTCAGTGGAATAACTAGTATTCATCTGTACTTGTTGAGATTTCATACACCTAAGTAAGATTCTTAGAATATAAGACAACACCATCCTGAATTTTTTTTTTATTTGCCATTACAAAGGTCTACTTCAATCATTTTTAAACATACTAAGAGCTAGGACACAGGAGCAATGACATCAGTGACACATTTAAAACAGAGAGGATTACATTTCAAGATGGTGGGCTCTCACCCAGTCAAACACACTTGAACAGACAGACATGAAAACACAGACATGGATGAGTACATGTCAGACAGACAAAAACCATACATACATATCGATCACCCCAACAGGGAAACACAAGACACATGAAAGATATAGTCCCTGACTCAAACACAGATAAGCCAATTGTGTTTACATAGTCCTCTTTGCAGGTTTCTGACCCACTTTTTACCTTCACAATACTGTAACCTTCACTCCATGGGAATAAAACTGCACAAAAGGTTAGAGAAGGGACGCAATCATAGTTGTATGGCACTTGTAAGTACATGTAATGGCTTTCATTTTTCTGAATTGGAACCCCTCTAATCTCACCCCCATTAGATCATTCTTATGTTTTCCATTGTCTGGTAAGCAGGTGAAGGACAAGTACAATCAAGGTATACATACATTCAATCAAACATACATATGCTATTTTACATAGTATAAAAATAAAATACTCTAAACCAACCAAAAATATACATAATTGTTTGCCATTTTTATTTTTCCAATCTTTTTATTAAAGGGTATATTTGAAAGTATTTACAGGCCATTGTTTATGTACTTTTACAGAATGGAAAAACAGGGCTTCCTTTCTTTTCTCTCAGACATACTTGGTGGGAATTAAAATGAGCTGAGTATTCCCCATCAGGTAAAAGAGGGCTTTGAACCGCATTGCCCGAGGACCCATAAATGTCCTTTAAGGCAAAGTGAGTGTAGTCAAAGGATGAGAGAGGGAAAGGGGAAATGGGTACCTCTAGATTAAACATACCGATTGTAATCACAGCACCCTTGGTATGAATCTGAGGTGCTTTAGTGATCCAGGGATGAACCCCAAATTAAATCACTCCCCATACATTTCATCAGAGTTAAGGCCTTTGAGTCCCTGATGCACCGTAGGACTCAAAACACCAAACACACACACATACACAAGAACTGTCAGTATAAACCATTCCTTTTCCCATTTCAACATGAGGGAAATAACTGACCTTAACCAGGTTTAAAATGTAATTGTGAAAACTGATGCTCCCCCCTTTTTCAGTTTTTTAAATGGGCATTTTCTCATATTCCATCCATCAAAGTCATGATGTAGCAGTTTTTCTTTCAATTCACCCATCTCTTTCCCTTTCCGCTTGTTGATGGCTAAGCTCTTATTATACATACTCCAGTGCTAGCTACATCCCAAGTCCTTATTTGTGTTGAATACACATTGGAGACACCCTCTGCAGCAGACAACTCAAAAGAGGGAAAGAGAACAGGGGACATGAGATGATATGAGCACTACCACTGCTGTAAATCTCATATCTCTTCTATTAACTGCCCACAAATTTGTGAAGACTCACACAACATTCACATATTTCTCTGTATATTTCCATGCCTGCTCTTTCAAGCATGGCTGCCTCACATTCTGGACATATTTACAGGACAGGTTTTTTGGCCTTCTAAAAATGTCGTTCCCCTTTCAAATTCTTTAAGTTTTTGTTTCCATTAAAACATTACCTCTGCAATCACTACCTAAAAAGCTGCTTTAAAATGTACTTGACTACCTCATTTTAATTTTTTTTAGGTATTTGTGATTTTTTAAATTTTTTTATCCATTTTGCTTTTTAATAGAGATCAGGGCACTACAAAAAAAGCAGGAAAAGCTAAATAAAAATAAAAAATTCAGACATAACCGTGAACAACACCTGTACATAAATCTGGCCTTTATGCTTGCCTCAATTCCAATGCTTCCTCTCTCACCAATTAAAAAAAACAATAATCATCAGCAGACAAAGTCATCAAACCATGAATGTAAAATAAAATGCAAACAGGCAATACCAACAGTACAACATAGGCAGGGACAACCTTCAGTGACAATTATATTAGTATTATTGCTGGGAGATGCTGGCGCCGTTGGCTACGTTCTTCCTTTCCATTACTGCCATTTTCTTGTTTGCCCTTCTCACATAAGTCTTCTGCTTCTCTCAGTGAGTTGGGCCTTACCTTGGGTCCTGGTAAGCAGTTGGGAGGAGGGAGGCGGGGAGGGTATTTTGGGGCATTTTTTGGGGGTATCACAGTGAACAGTGTCCTGAAGAGGCAATGCCTTCATCACAGTGTCAGCCGGGAAAAAAAAATCTGGCCATCATGCTCCTCTCTGCATTTTCACCCCTGCCCCCTTAATTTTCTCTCATGCACATGAGCAGTTGGGCAGTTAAGTGGGGGGCAAGTTAGGGGTAATAGTCAGAAGGGTACAGAAGGGAATATTCATTCATATTTCTTTTACATCAACCTTTTCTCAAATTCGATCCATATTACCTTTTTAATTTTTGCTTTAATTTTCAATTTCAATGCACCCTTTGTTAACAACCCTTGTCCCAACTTCCCTCCTCTCCTAATCCCCCCAGGGCAGAATATTATATATCCCTATCTTCCTCCCTTCCTCCCTCCGTCTATCTACGCTGGCGAAAGCCTTGTGTGCCGTCTGGTCCAGTTGGCTGGCGGATCACATGATTGTTTGGCCTCAAGTCCTCCAAAGGTTGGGGGGCACTCATGCGTGCAGGCCTGCAGGCACAGAAAACACATAGAAACAACTATGAGCGTGTGTGTATACAGCAAGACTGTTGTGCCTGTCAGAATTTCATTGCTTGTGTGAGTGCATGTTTAAAGCATGACCTTATCCTAAAATTTACAGATCTGTATGGATGTTCAGCCGAAGTCAACATCCAAAAACGCAGGTTTAAGCCCTAATGCCCAGATATTGCTAATTCTACTCAGGTTTATGTCATTAGCAGACTATGATTGCGGGTGAAAAACAATGGGATGCAACTGGCTGCATCTTGTCATGGTAGAGTGAACTTACTTACTTGGACATACACTATGAACTATGCTGTGACTGACTGCATGAAACATCTACTGAGCTTGGGATGGTGCCAGGTATTACCCGTGGCATACGGTCAGGGTGCATAAGCCTACACTGCAAATTTCTGCCACACCCTCTGGATTGTTATTTTTCCTTACACCCACCCATCCCAGGAGCAATATTTATGAAAAGAAGTCACATATGCGACACAAGGTGTGACCATGACACTGTTGAAGCATTTACATCTGACTTTTAGCCAATTAACATTAACCAGAGAGACAGAAAAAACCTTCAGAAGCTAGAAAGCAAATTATCACCTGTATCAATAGGTGTGTTCATTTTATGATGCAACGATCAAGGGTTTTGTCAGGCCTTAAATAAAAGACTTCTATACTAGCGTTGGGATGTATTCCACAGACAAAAGTAAAGAAAAGCAATGGAAGCTGTTTTAATGAAAGAGAGGGGATAGAGGTGGTACAGTCACCAGAAGCAACAAGGTTATTATCAGTGTTGAGAGGATCTTTGAGAGTACACCAGTTTGAGAAATGTGATACCGGCTCAAGCCTGATATTTACCTGTCTGTGTTGGGTCTGTCCTGAGGTGAGTCATCTGGGCTGGCGCTACCCAGGATTCGCCTTCTGGCCTCAGCATACTCTGCCTCCCGTTGTGCAAGGGACTTAACCTGTGGGAGGGGTCGGGTAGAGGCCACAGAGGATCCCAAGGACCCGTTGCTGGAGGGGCGCTTCAGTATGCGAATCTGGGGAGGCGGAGCAGCAGGGAGGGAGTCATCCTGGATCACGATGGCTGTCTTTAAGGGAGACCGTCCAGAGCCAGCGTTGGCTTTCCTGGGGGAAGAGGGATTGGAAGGCCAGAGTATGGGATTTTATTCATTTCTAATAGAAATTACTATTAGATTGTGTGTCCTTGATGGCTACATTTCAAGTTTTATATACATATATTTTTGTTTGATAAGTTATGTCTATGTCATTGACATAGTGTGCAGTACTGCTGTCACATTTCATTTGCAAAAGAGACTATTAATCTCAAGATATATTGTGGCTAAATAAATAAGACTTCTTACTCTTATGGGGGGTTCACTTACTTCTCTTTCTGACTGATCTTTAGTTTTGCCTCCAGCCTTCTCTCTATTTCCTGCAGGAATAAAGTAAAAAGAGTCAATACAATTTAAAACAGCACCTTCATGCAAAATAGAGCAAGCAAACCAACTCTGTAAACCACATGAAGTTTATTCTTAAGATAATTGATACTCAATTTCATAATTACTGGGTTTTGGCATTGCAATCCCTCTCGGTATCATGTAAACCATGTGCAGTTCTACAGTAACAAGAATATGTATGGGCCTTTATAACAGATTCTGAGCTGTGTCCTAGATTGTCATACTCTATTTTTACATGTGGATTCTGTGCCTCTATGGTCTTAACCACAAAGGCAGCAAAGGACTCTGAATATCTTGTAGCTTAGATATGATGCAAATCTGGACAGATATGATCAAAATATAACCTCCTTTTCTTATTCTTTTAAAGACACATGGCATAATTCTCAACCTAGCTTGACAGATCTGGGTTGAAAATGACTCTGGACATGTTAGAAAGTGTGAGCCTCCAGGAAATGTTATGACTGGGCAAAAAATTGAAACAAATTCTTCTGATCTTTTTATAGGTCAGAGGTCAAGCCTCTGAGACTAAAAGTTGCATTTCATTTTAAAATTTTGTCTTTTAATTTGTAACCAACTGTATCTTGGAGTTTATAGTGTTGAATGGCTATTTATAATCATATTCATTCTACTAAATATAGTATTATACCTAGACCTGAAGGTATACCTATTTATGGCATTACAATTCATTATCAAATATGATTACTGGTTTATAAAGTCTGGTACAGACATATTTAACTAATATAAATCTCAAATTCAACCATATGTATAATTTCAAATAGGTTTTATATTCACAAATTCAGTTATTTTTCCTATAAATAATTTTTTTTTTAACTCATTCCCACCTGTATGATGATTTCAGACTGTGAAATGTGTTGTACAGCCTATGTAACTGTAAAGCTTAAGTCTAAGGGTACCCATATATTTTCTAGGTTTGATGTGGTGGGCAACTACCTATTATGTGAAGAGTTTTGGGTATTCACTAACAGTATGTGCATTACATCAAACTTAAATACTTAACTAAGTATTAAGACTCCCTGTGTCCTTGAAATGTTGACTTTAGAACCTATGTTTCAATGTCTTTCTCAGGAAATGTGAGGACAACATAGGCATTAGCCTTCACCAAAACTCATGCAAAAGTGTCCGATTTTGAGATTGGAAGTTCAAAAACTTATCACATGTTCAGCAATGTGACCTAGAAATGAATATGGTATTGGGGATAGATAAATATTTGATTTTACTGTTTTAACAAGTAGGCTATTAAAATTTAAATTTCAACAAATTTGGCAGGTTGGGGAATGATGGGGGTTAATCTGGCGATAAGTCATCAGCATCATTACTCACTAGTGGCAACTTGCTGGTGGAGCACCTGCAAGTATATTAACCCGAGGATATGTTGACTTTGTGTTTCTCAAACAGCACAGGCAACTGGTGACACCTACATCTACAGTGCGGAAAGAAGGAAGGGCCAATTGTTACATGAACCGGGCAAGTCTTATTTGCGGCTTGCTCCTCCTGCGGTGAGAAAAAATATCTCAGCAAAAACCATGCAACACTGGCAATGTTACTTAAATGAGAGAGGCCTTGCCTATCTTGAACTGATAAAAAAAAAAAAAAAAATGTGGCCCCAGGGAACAATGAAAACAACTCTCTGCCACAACTGGCCAAATCACAAGCCAGACATCAACAATTTAAAATATCAGGAGCCTAAATGTTCTTATTTTTTGACCTTAAAAAAGAAGGTCAAAAGGTTTGTTTTTGAAAATTTGTGGGGATGACTCCTCATCCTTGTGGGGATCCTCTCTTAGCTGTACTGCTGGGACATAAGACTGCTGACTAATCATTTTAGTGGTACATTTAACCAAATATATGTTGTTCAAACTGAGTATCTGCATGCTGAAACACAGGCTTAATGAAATAGCCTACATCTTATAGATCACCAGCAGCTCACAAGCTACAATAATTGCTCAGAGGTCAAAATCAGTTTCTGGTAAGTTTGAGGATGTTCACATGAATTGTGTCTGGTGTCACAAGCCACATCTACAGACTCTTACCACAACACACAACAGTAGGACTATAAGTATGCAGAAATGTCCAAAGTGCTGGTGATCTGTACATCTAGTTATGCAATGTGCTTCAAAAATCTTGGAGATTGTAATATTGGGGGAAAAAGCAGTAAAGGGGTCAGCTGCTGATATTAACAGTACAATCACAATTTAGAAAACATGCTTACTGAGTTCAAGGCATTAACTATTCTACAGAAGTTTTTTGGTGGATGCCCTCCATGGCAGTTGATATAGATGACACGAGTACAAATTAGCCAGTCAGCTTGAGCACCTTCCTCAAGGTGCCACAGCAATGCCCAGTGGGTGAGTTAAAACTGCACTTTGGAAACTGTAGACACAAATCCCACAATGTCAAACCTGCAATCTGCAGCTCTCATTTTAGGGAATTTTATGAACAAGGCCCAGGTTACATGCATCCACCTCTAAATTCCTCTGCTAGTTGGTTGCTCTGCAGTGTCAGTCTTTCAAGATTCTGCCATTAGGTATCGCCTCTTTGTCACTCTGACACCAGTGTGATTAAACAAAATGCCTGCAAAAAATCTATCAGGACTGCAATGTCACGCTGTCTTTATTCAGTTATGTTATATTAGCCTTGGACAAACAGTATCAGTAGCATACTGAGCTTTGATGCATTGTTCTCTTGTTGTCATTTGTCATGGTACAGTTTAAGATCAACTGGTTTTTATGATAATCACCATCAACTTCCATGATTCTGTTGTTCATTCCAGTAACATTGTCTTTGTTCATGTATTTATCCACAGTCTTCTACTGAATATTTTTTCCTGCTAGACCAAACTAAGCTTCACTAATTGGAGGCCAAGCAAGTGAAGCTGAATTGGTACCCATTGAGTTTCAACTTTTTATTAATTTTATGCATAACCATCTTCTTCTTCTGCCATTGAAGTCTATGGCAGCCCCTAGAACTGTATGGTAAAAAGTTTTCACATTTGGCACACTGAGAGTCCACTGATTCTTTTCACCAAGTTTCATGTCTGCACCTCAAGCACTCTAGCCCCACCAATAGGTCAAAGTTGTAGGTACGTTTACCCACTTAACTTTTGAACCGTATGCCCAATTTTCAAAAATGAGGTACCAATGGATTCCTTGGATCGAGCGCCCCAACCTGTCATGCTTACCTAACTGATGTGGCCGCCAAATTGGCCAAATCGAAGGCAAGCAGCCTACGCAGTCTTTGGTCAACTGACATAAAACTTCCTATCAGAGCTTACAGGCACGCTTTTAACATGATCAGAACAAGTTGCCATGGCGACTCCGCCCAGCTGGACTGCTTGGCTCCCTCATCGCTGCTTGCATCTATATTTATAAATGAACCACTCGTGGAATTCAACTCTAATTAGCATTATAAAATTTATAAAGCCATGTCTTTTTTGTCACAGATTGAAGGCAGGAAGACACAACTGTTTCGTTTGTTTTACCGTGAGCTTAATGGACTGCAATTAAATTTGGCTATATAATTTATTGAAAACAGATGGTGCTTTATTAAGCCCCAATTTAACAAAAGTTAATGAGGTATAAGTAGTGACTACGGTTTATTTTGGTCAGCGCACAGAAGCGAACAGCCAATCGTATGAATGGAACATGTAAGATAGCTAGCTAGCGAAATCCTGTTGGCTTGACGACAGACTACATTACCAACACTACTGTTTCGCAGATAGAGAATCAGTGGCAAAGAACTGCTGAATTTGGCAACGATTATCGTTACCTAACGAGTTCACCATGTAGTTAATTATTTGCCACGCCGAACTAGTTGGAATATCTAAGTTAGTAATTCGTTCATTATTCTTTTTCCGCTATCTATCGCTGTCTGAAATGACAGCGTCTTGTTCGCCGGCAAAAACACTTCGTTGGTCTTACGAATGAAAACAGTGTGTTCAAGCAGTAAAAATTAGGAAACCGAAGAGCACTACCGTTCATTCTCAAAATCAGTCGTAGCCCTAACCACATCCACTACTTGCCCTCTGTGTCCCACCGTCACTAGTTCCAAGAATCCCCCAAAATAACCACCAGGTACAGGACCCTTTAAGTTGTGGCCTACTTCAGCAGACGCACCACTGTGTACATCACGGGCTTGACTCTGTCGCCACCTTGGCCTTTTCTCTGCTGTTTCCACTCCACCATGGCTGTGGAGACTTGGAAGAGAAATGTGACTACTGTCTCCCCAGATTCTCTTACCCCACTGTCCGCTGCTTCCTCCCAGCTCTCCGCAACCTCATCATCTTCCATGTTCCAGCCTCCCAGACCCAGACACACGCTCACACACACATACACACATACACACACTCCGGCTAGAAATGGCTGTGCGCAGTCGCGGTGGCACACACCGTAGTTGGGGGGGTTACGTCGCAGAAGGCGATGGCCCGCGTGAACGCGCATGAACATTTATTCTAGCCTCTGTTTCACACAAAGTACATTTTTTAACGGAGGAGATTGGATTAGATTGGAGTGAAGAATAGACTAAAGCTGAATTTGGGGTAATTGTCTTTCATTCAAATATTTATAACGGTCACTGATAACAACCTGCTGGAATGAGAATGTCAAGAATCCACGATCTTTGGGAGTTGTAACAAAAAACTATGGGAAATCTGGGCCTTAAATTTACTTAATGCCCAAATGTAATTTAACCTTTTCTGTATAAACATTTACAATTGTTGTCTGAATTCTGGGATCAGGTATGAATTTAATGTCATGTATTAATGTATTCATTTTGGGAGTAGCATGAATGCAACTCTAGTATAAGTATGTTCATGTCTTCACAGCAAGTCATGGGAACTGGTTGAATTGATTTCAAGAAAGTTATCTAAAATAGCTTTCTGGATCCCAAATTAATTCCAGGAACCTTCTGTTTGTATTCACCAAGCTCATATATGCAATATTATGCTACATGCAAAGAAACATTTCACAATCTTAAGATATGTCAAGTGACTAACTATGAACAGGCTGCCCATTATTAGATATGACAAATATGGGAAAACATCAAACAATGAGGTTCCTAACACATGGATTATTGTGTGGCATACCAGACACAAGCTAGGCTCAATGAGAAAGCTCCTTTTGTGCTAAATCACAGATGTAGCATACAGCTGTAATGTTCCTGTATTCTTTTTCCTTCTTTTTTTCCCTCAGGAACAGAGACAGTCCAATTATTTATTTTTGATTTTTGATAATTTGAGTGTGTTGAACGTTATAAGCACAAAATTGTGAAAAATAGAAACAACATCCAAATTTGACTTCTGCTGGTCATTACTGAACAAGTGTAATATATATATAAACTTCAGCGGTCTGTACAATAAAATCAATCCTGTTTGGCTGAATGAGATTGTCCTTGGGTTCGATGATTTAAGAAATTGAAAGAACAGACATAAACATCGGCACAGTAAAATGCATATGCTGACATCTGGTTTTCACAAAGTTCTGATTTCGACGTTCAGTACCGTTTGTGGAAAACATAATACAGTGTGGCTTGGTTCACCGTATCTGTACTTGACTGGAGTGCATTTATCTGTAGTCTTGGGTATTTGCGTGCGCGCACACGAAACTTTGCGGAACAGTGATGCTGACGATGAGGAAGATGGCGAATGTATGGAGTATGGTTACTCACTGCAGAAGCTGAAAAAAGGGAGACTAGAGTAAAGACTGTGAAGGAGAGGGTGTGGAATTACACCAAAGAATGAAGACAGAGAGGGAGAGCTTGCAAAGGAAAGCTGCTCATTTTATAAAAGCATAGATCTCCCTGCATCCCAGTTCCCCCTTTCCCGACAGATTCATAAATTGCTGGAGTCCCTACGCTTTCCAGCTGCCTAGCCAGCTAGTAGGGTTAATGGGAGTTGGGGTGGTGGTGTCAGCGAGCTGCCACTAAGGGAACCCCCAGTTTCAACGCTTTGAAGACGGGATAGCTCGCTGCTGAGGTCGCAGGAAGGCCAGAACAGAAGCATACGACAGGTGAGATAGGTGGTCGGGAGGAAGAGCTAACCAGCTAGTTAGCTAGCTTCCAGGCGAGGTAAGAGAAACTGGTGATCTGTTTTCTTTTTTGGAAGGAGGATTTTATTGAAGCTGCTATTTGGTAACTAGCTAACAAATAATGTGAAATATTTTAATCGCAACTTCTATAATCTTAAGCACCACCCATCACCCTCCTATTTGTAAAAGCTAATTGTAGCAAGGTAGCAGGTTTACATGAGGTATCAAATTGCTACTTAGATTAGCTGGCTAGATAACTTGTTAGAATCTAGTTAATGTGCTAGCTTGTTATGTTAGCAAGTATAGCAAGACAGATGTCATAGTATTGTCAGGTTTATATGTTTCTAACTGGCTGCATAAAGCTTGTACCGTTGTTTATACATTTTCCAAACACCTCCTGTCCCCACCCCAGTCCAGGATACGTTTGGCATTGTTTCTTGGCTAAACGCCCGTACATTACGTTTTATTTTTGTGTTATAGCAAATATTAGCAAGCTAGTTAAAAGTTGAAGGATCGATATGTACCAAATAGCTAGTTCCCATTCACGCTTCAAAAACTTCACAGCACTGCTGCATATTTGTTCTTCCACATACTGCCATTATTTCCATGAACATTGAATTCGTGCTCTATATATGGTAGCCTGAGCTAAACTTACTCATAATTAAAGTAATTGTATTCATTTGCATGACATTGAAGGCTTTTCAATTTAACTGCCAGATGTCTAAATACTGACCATGAAGCTTTTTGCAGTGTTGATACTATGACCAAGAACACACGTATTTCTTGCAATATGAATTTTTAAAATTGATTAAAACTGGGCCAACTAATAACAAATCAAACACATCTTCCATTTAAGGCTTGATGAAGTCTGTTAGGCTTACTGTGTCCTTAGAGGTTGCTTTAATATAATAACACAAAAAAAGTTTGTCATATAAAACAAGAAATATCCAAAAATACTTTTAGTTTTTTGCATTTATGTATATTTAACAGCATGTATTTTTTACATTTACTCAGGTGAGATAAAAAGGAAATGTTATCTGTTTGAAAAATGTGAGAGAAAATTGAATAGTTGGTGTCAGCTCAGCTTCTTTTGTAACAAACTCATTTGAAAAAGAGGACAGTTTTTATTGAAATGAACAAAAAACATCCATTTGCATTCACACAGCTCTAATACATGTTTGATGCTTTGGCATTTTAATTGAAAGTATGAGCTTAGCAATACTTAATGCCTGTGAAATGCTGCTCTTGTCCCCCCTTTTCTCAGAATTTTATCATTTGTTCTATTCTGCTGTTGTCTCCCTCTGTCCCTTTTGCGCTCATGCACATTCACTCACACATTGACACACATGCACATACACTGGCATACAATCTCTTGAATTCTTACCCCACATTGCCTCTGTTTTGTGAGGTTCTGTACATAGAAAGATTTATTATGTAGGCCTACATTCAAGTTTTGTTCTATATCAGAGTTTAGAGATGTATGTTATTTCTGTCTCTCCAGCAAAGTAGAAGCAGTACCTCTGATAAAGGATGCCTGTAAATTAATGGATGTAATAACTGATGTATTAATCTATTGCATGGGAATTTGTTGAAATATCTTTCAGCATGAAGATGTGTTGTTTTTATTTCTTCTGCTGTTCCTCTAGTGTTGCTTTACTGTCAACGGCAGCATGTCCTGCTCTTCAGACAGTGAGGATGACCGCTTCATTGCCATGGACACAGAGGAGGGTGTGGCAGGGGCCAGAGCAGGGCCTGGAACACAACAAGTCACTATGAAAGGGTTAGAGGTGGATTTTCTGGCCAGGAAGGCTGGTGAAGATGGGGTTCGGGAAAGAGCACATGTGAAGGAGAGAGTGTGTGAGAGGACAATGGGGGAGCTGCCAGAGGAAGTGCTTGAGTATATCCTGTCCTTCCTCTCTCCCTATCAAGAGCACAAGATTGCTGCACTTGTATGTAAACAGTGGTACCGCCTCATCAAAGGTAACCTTGGTATTTTCTCTGTCTACACAGATGTTTCAAGTCCTCTGGAAAACATGGTGAGAATATGCACTGAGGTTATATGTTATCTTTTTCTCTCCTCCATTTCAGGTGTCGCACACCAGTGTTACCATGGTTTCTTGAGGGCTGTTCAGGAGGGCAACATTCAGTGGGAGAGCCGGACCTACCCTTACCCTGGCACCCCCATCACACAGCGCTTCTCACACAGTCAGTGCCCCCCTCTTTGCCGCCACCTCCTAATATTCTTACTCCACAACTCATAAACACATTCACTTATTTACACATACATGCACAAACATTGATACATTGCTTCAACTCTCCTCTCCCTGGGGTCTTATCTTTTTGAGTAACTGAGTGTACTTTGTAGCTCTTTATGTTGTTACTGTCTCGCTTCTCATATCTGCTTCCTTAGATGTGCAACTCTGTTCTGCTGTGACTTTTGTCTATATTTAATCTACCATTAGTACTGTGTGTAAATATTGAAATATTTCTTTGAGGGACCTGTTCTGTGTGAAACTCCAGCAGACAAAGTAACACAATAATTTGGGCTGTAGGTGCGTGTTACTACGACTCAAACCAATCGATGTATGTGTTTGGAGGCTGTACCCAGAGCAGCTGCAATGCTGCCTTCAATGACCTTTGGAGGCTTGACCTCAACAGCAAGGAGTGGATCCGCCCCCTGGCCTCTGGTACTTGCCTTGTTTATATTACTATTAGGCATTTGCACTCTGCATCCAATATATTATTCAAAACCTGTTTTCTGATGTCTCTAAAGTTTATTTCACAGTGGAATTAATAAAAAACACTTTTTCGCTGGCTGTGAAACTGTACTTTTACAAAACACCATTAATATTTGTATTTCTGAAAACAAAACAGTTTATAACAGTTGATCTAAAATGTGTAGTAAATCACATGCCTTTGCTCCTCAGATCATGACTGTTCTAATTAAGAATGTAGTACAGATGGTTTGTCCATTGCCCACATAAAACTGTGTCATGCATGACATCATGTCAGGGTTCCTGCAGGTCTGATGCAGTGATCTAATGATCTACTGTACAGATGATGGATTTGACTAATGCCATCCTTGTGCCCTTTTGTCCAATCAGGCTCCTACCCGTCCCCGAAAGCAGGGGCCACCCTGGTAATGTACAAAGACCTCCTGGTTCTTTTTGGAGGCTGGACCCGGCCCAGTCCATACCCACTACACCAGCCAGAGCGCTTCTTTGATGAGATCCATACTTACTCACCGTCCAAGAACTGGTGAGCAGGAGCACTCGAGGAGTCATATCGGTTTCAGCAGGTTACCTTGTGCTCCAGTCTTAACATTCCCTCCTCCTTCTCTTCCATCTTTCCTCACTTCTGCCCCCTTTTTTTTCTCCTCTGCAGGTGGAACTGCATAGTGACAACCCGTGGGCCTCCACCCATGGCTGGGCACTCTTCCTCTGTAATTGGGAGCACGATGGTGGTGTTTGGAGGTTCACTAGGTTCTCGGCAAATGTGAGTAGTCATCAAGCATTCACCTTGAGCTCTGATTGTTATCTGATATGAGCTCTGAATGCTGACATGGCAAGACCTTCCAGGTCTAGCTGTAAATGAAATAAAAGGGTAATAAATATTGTTAAAGCTGGTGCTCAGAATACCTCTTTTGTAAAAAGTGGCCATACAAAAGAAGCCTTTGTTTTGATGGCATTTGTGAAACTGCTGCTGTTCGCCTTTGGGCTTTATAAACTTTATCCTTTGAAAAACAACAGTTTTGTTTAGTAGCTTACCTGATATTTAAAAGGCCTAATCAATGAGCATAGAGTATGAATGAATCTAGGAATAATCATGTTAGTGTTAGACTGAAAAGAAAACCTCCAGAACATCTCCTCTGGAAAAAGGTTTTTAGTCGAGGGCTAAGCTTAATCCATGGCCAAAAAACCAGCCCTTTGATTTTATAAAAACCCAGGAAGGCTTTCTGGTTGGACATCATAATTTGTGAGTCGGGCTTTAAGGGCCATGTATGGTGCCACTCCGACCTTTCCCTGGCATTCAAAGCAGTGCATTTTATCTCCAAAAAGGTCTGGTTCATTTCAAGTGTTTATTATGTAGTCTTAAATGCCCTTCTGTTATTCCAGCCGAATGCTCCCTACTGTCAGGTTTATTCTAGATACTAGCTTGAGCATGGTTACTTAAGTCATTAAAAACTGCTAAGATTATATCATTTCAATCAGTCATGCATTTTGAGCTTGTTGCAGTATCTGTCTTTTTGTTTCTCTCAACCTCATCAGGAGTAATGAGGTTTGGGTTTTAGATCTGGAGCAGTGGTCGTGGTCCAAACCTCCCATCACGGGTCCCTCCCCCCACCCACGTGGTGGTCAGTCTCAGGTATTTTACACACTGCCATTATGCTTGCTTTAAACATACCAAGCTCACTGGAAAAAAGCCCTGGTTATCTTTAAATGTTTGTGCATTTGTCACAATACAGGTTGAGTATCCCTAATCCAAAATGCTCCAAAATCCACAACTTTTTGAGCGCTGACATGACGCCAAGTGTAAAATTCTGCACCTGATGTATACAACTGACGAACATCTGAACATAAGACTGAAAAAATATTGTATAAATTGTAAAAAATAAAGGAAAAATATATGTAAATATAAAAATTGAAGGTTTCCTGTACATCTGCCAGTGCTAACAGCTGTGTTATCAGATATCAGATGATATCCTGGCATTGTGTACATCTTCTACATGCTACTTGTGTACTAATACATGCCATGCTAATATACGTCCAACTTACATCCATTTCGAGATTCAACTGGTCGGTCTGAACGGGACTTGGGACATATGTTGGTAAATGGCTGTATATGCAAATATTCCAAAATCCAAAACACTTGTGGTCCCAGGCATTTCAGATAAGGGATACTCAACCTGTACTCAACCTATTTAATACTTTTCAACCTATTTAATGATGAAGCTTACTCATCAAGTCTATAAGTACCCACCAGAATTATTCCACCTATCCTGCACATTGCCTTTTTTGCTTCTATAATGTGTTATTCTACAGAACCAAGACAAGCTGTTGTCATAGCATTTAGTGTATTTTTAGCTGCACAAGAACATCCTAGCAGACCATGTGCACGGGAATCTGAGAGCGGTCAGAGGCCTTGCAAGTTGTGAATAGTTCTGCATTTTGAATGTGTGATCTTGGCTTCCTTGCTGTGAACCTTGTCACCTCTGCTTTATCAGTGTGCAGTGGTCACCTCCACTGAACTTTGATTGCTTCATCTGTTGTCTGTTGATTTATTCTCTCCCTTAGATTGTGATTGACAATGAGACCCTGTTGATTTTGGGAGGCTGTGGTGGCCCTAATGCTGTGAGTCTCATCTCTTGTTACAAGTTTGTTTGTGTGGGTGAGTTTGCTTACTCCACTGACCACTGCTTATCTTCTTGCTGTCCTCTCAATATCCTAGCTGTTGAAGGATGCCTGGCTGTTGCACATGGGCTCTTCACCATGGTCATGGCAGCAGCTGCGGGTTGAGAATGATGAGCATGGCGCACCAGAGCTGTGGTGTCATCCAGCTTGCAGGGTACATTTGAGACTCCACCAATCTTCTTCCCTACAAAAGCCATTTCCCTGCCTTTAACGTTTTCAAAGTAAAATTAAAGTAAAATTGTTTAATGCTACATATCCTATTTAATTTTCCTTTTCTCCCTCCCATTTCTCTTCAGGTGGGCCAGTGTGTAGTTGTGTTCTCCCAGGCTCCCTCTGGCCGCGCCCCCCTCAGCCCAAGCCTCAATTCTCGTCCCTCACCTATTAGTGCCACACCCCCACCTCTTGGCCCTGACCCACCCTCCATGCGTTCACAGTCCCCAGTGCGCAGTGGGGCAGCGGGGGTGGTTTTAGGAGCTGCTGAAGAGGCACCCTGTGTGAATGGACGCTGGGGAACACTGCGGCCACGACCGTCAGCACGTGGGGGAGGGGGCAAGGATGGGAGCCCCTCCTCTTCTCAGCAACAGTCACCCTCTTGTGGCCCGGACAGCCCCCCTCTACCTCCACTGCCCCCTTTATTGAATGGCTCTTCCCCCTCCCCTCGCACTAGCCCTGCCCAGGCCGCTTCACCGCCATCCCGCTTGCCCGCAGCCCACTCACATCCCCCAATCCCACCTGACTATGGCTGGGAGTCCCCACCCTCCTCCTCTGCTGTTGAGCACTCCAGCACCAATGGCCTGCACACACCGCCTGGCTCCCCCCGCAGTCCACCAGGGGCTGTGTCCCCTGGGGCCCTACGCCGAGGACTGGAGGCAGTCAAAGCCCTGTCTTCATCATCGCTGTCTTCCTCATCTCAATCACATGCGGCTGCAGCCGGGGGAGGGAGCTCTGCTGGCACACCCCCATCATCTTCGTCTTCCAGCCCTCCCCATCTTGCCCAGGTGGCTGTGGGGGTTGATGGACACTCCATTCCTCCAATTGCTCGCCGCTTGGGTCACCACCCACCTCAAAGCCTAAATGTGGGGAAGCCCCTGTACCAGTCTCTCAACTGCAAGCCCATGCAGATGTATGTGCTGGACATCTCCAGAGCCAAGGGGGCTGGACTTGTGTCCTGGAAGGTGTTCGGGAGTGGGGGGACTGCAGGTAGTAGTTCAGCCGTGGTGGGGCCCCCTGAAACAAGCCTTCACACCGTGGTCCAGGGGAGAGGTGAACTGATCATTTTCGGGGGCCTGATGGACAAGAAGCAGAATGTGAAGTACTACCCCAAAACCAATGCCTTGTATTTTGTGCGCGCCAAGAGATAATGTCCTTATGTCAGAGTTACATAAAACTGAAACTATGCGAAAGGGACCTAGAAGAAGAAGTGCTGGGATCATCCACCCCAGCTTCAGATGAGGAGAGGGCTCTGTAGACCAGTGGATTTGGCTGTCTTAAAGGGCTGTGCTGTGAAGATTGGCTTTTTGCAATTTAGGGGATTGCAAGAGGAAAACTTGTGCACTTGCTATTGTGGCTCTTAATGTTCTCCTCCTTCTCCCCCACCCTTATATTTTTTCCCTCCACTAACCCCTTCCTCCAAATGTTGATAAATTTTGTTGAATTTTTATGGCTTCAACATGCACATTGGACACTGGGCGCTTTTTGGCTGTGATCACGACTGTTACATTGTTGACCCTCGGCTTACTTCCTCCCACCTGCATAAGTTATTGTGAGCGAGAGAGGAAGAGATCAACCGACTGGATGGCAAAAGAGGCTTTTTCTCTGGTCAAATGGCATCACTAACATTGGGTCTCACCCTTGTTCTCTCCATCTCTGCATGGAGGAGAAAATAGAAGAGAAGCAGAGGATGACGGCCTGTGTGTGTTTTTTAATTGTCCTGTCTTTTCTGTTCTTTAAGAAACACTTTCAAAGTGCATTGTTTACAAGCAAGAGAATGTGTGTGTATGTGTATAGCAGAGTGTGAGTGCAGTCTGAAATTTTGGCTTGTGCTTAGGTGGGTTGGGTGTACTGTGAGGAAGAATGAGTGAATGTGATAATAAAACGATGTGAAGAATGGAGGTGGAGTACATAAAAATGAGGAAATGAATCATGGAAAATAAAATGGAGACTGAATTTGTTTGTTAGTTTCTTGTCTGCTTTTGTCACACTCATGGCCTCCTGTCTCTTAAGCAGAGTGGCTTGAGCATCCTTCTTTTCCTACATTTTTGATACATAATTATTATTTAATGTTTTTTTAAAATTACCGAAACAGAATGAGGACCAGGAAAGGTATTACTTTTGTCATCTCCACATTTTCCCTACATGTCCATTGACCATAAATCATGTATTTTCTTATTAGAATAGATTTACATTTTTCCTTCAGAGTCAGATGACTTGGAGGAAAGTGAGGAGCTCGGTGAAAGAACAAAGGGACAGGAGTGACTTACATTACATACTAAAGCAGGACCATAGCCAAACTACAAAATGATCAGAATATGGGACCAGGTATTAACTTCCACAGATTTGTGCTGGACAGGTAAGGGGACATCGGCAAGGATGCACTCAACATTTGTCCTTAACCTTAGGTCATCAATAAATGCAAGGGTCCATTTTTGTTCTCACTGTTAAGCTAGTTCAACAATCATGAAAATTAAGTTACCTGACTGTTCTTGTGCAGAAAAACTATGACACTTTCAGTAGTCAGTAAGCTCAGGACATTTTGTTCAAGATACTGTTGTTCAGTATTTGCTGTTCTTGGGGTATAGGAATTTATACTTTTGAGTATATACTTTTGCATCATTGTATGCAGTTTTAGTTTGGGCTGGTGCTTGAACACTGACGGGGAGACATCTCAGTAATTCCAATCTTTACAGATGGCTCCCAAAATCAGAGTACTTTCTCCTGTGTATTTCTTAGCAATATGTAATATGTAACATAATTTCATTATGTAACAAGCTAAAACGTGATCGATACAGAATTCCGTTATGAAGAATAACACAAAAGTCTTACGGGTAATCAGATACAGAAGTCTTGAAATACATGTTATATTTATTGTCGAAAATAGAGAACAGAAGTGGGCATGTTGACATTGTCTACGCCTTTGGGAAACAGATAAGGAGAGAAAAAGTTCCGTGTCTTATGGAATAGCATAATTAATAAAACTGCGATTGTTTGATTTAAAAAGACAACAACCTCAGAGCAGTGGGAAAGAGGTCATTTCTCTGCGGTGAACTTCGGTTGCTAGGAAGCGACCTCATCACAAAAGTATTCCTTCTAAAAACAAAAAGTTTCAGGGTCTTTTGAAAATGTACTATCCATTTCATGCAACTGGGCGTTAATTATGCAATTATAAAACTAGAAATTTATTTGTCAATCTTCCTCTATGAGTAGTCCCTTTGCTCCTCCTATTTCTTCGGCTAACCTTTTACCTAGAGAATATCAATGGCACTGAATGGACAGCAATTGGGAGACATCTATTGGATGGAGGCAAGGGAAGGAGGGTGAGGTGGTAGAACGCGCTGAGCGGTGATTGGCTGCAATGCAAGTGCATGGGTCGGGCTTTCACAATGGACATGACTATAGGGGATTCACATGTTTACCAGTGCTGACTTCGAAAGGAGGAGGAAGAAGGAACAGAAGTGAGTGTACGTACGTCTTACTAAACTATAACCGAAATACTGATTTAAAGTACTTTTTTTGGATAATGCATTTTAGTGCGAATGAGCTGCTGTTCATTCTGCTTCAGGTCGTTCGGTTAGTTGGAATTGTAAGTAGCAATATTGACTGTCTGTGCTATTTAATTACTGTGTGTGTGTGCGCAAGTATGCATATATATGAGGGCATGTTTGTGTTTGTTTGTTTGTGAATTTGTGTTTTAGTGACAGGGACGTTCCTTTATTTCAGAGGAATGTATTTCATTTCTTTTATAAGAATATAAGTGATCAGGTCTTGAGAAGGCTTTTTTCTATTCCAGGCTGAGCTATGGATGAAAAGTGGGCTTTTATTGCTCATGGAATTCCATCGTCTCCACAAACGAACTCCCTTTGTTACTAAGTCCTTTCAGCTGTCGAGGAGTTTGCTGTAGACACTTTGTTTCAAAGCTTGCCTTGGTCAAGCAATGACATTTGAACTTCTGTGTCACGCAGGACTGTTACCTTTTTTGTCAAAAACCAACACATGCATTTATGCTGTGTGGATGCTGAAAGGAACTTGTTGATGCAGAAAATTTTAGGCATGAAGGCACATGGCACTCTTTGCAAAGCCCACTACTGTTGGATACCCCTCTAAAGTAACGAAAAGAAAATATTGTAAATAAAAATACCATGCATTGTTGGGCAGGTTATTAATGAAAATTACAGGCAGTGCAGGTATGACCTGAGATAGTGACACAGAGGTAGTATTGTGCTACACCACAAAGAACATTGGCACTTTGTTTCAGAAAAACTCCTTTTTGCCGCTGACCCGGACACACTGGATGTCCTGCTAAAACAGAGTTGTCATTGGGGAGTGACTTGTCGTTAGGCACTCTCAACAAGCTCAAGGATGTCAGGTACCCAAATTCTAGAATTTACTCCGCAAGATGCCCACTTTGGCCCACCTCCCCCCTGCACCTCATCTGCCTTGGGCCCCTCACTTGCCTTGGTCCCTCCTGTGCCGCCTGCCGTGGGGCCGCCAATGGACTTTGCCCTGGGTGCACTGGCTTGCTGCGGCGCTTGCGTTTTCACTAACCCCCTGGAAGTGGTGAAGACACGGCTGCAGCTGCAGGGGGAGCTGCGTGCGCGGGGGTCATACCAGAGGCACTACCATGGGGTACTGCAGGCCCTGTGGGTAGTGGGGCAGACCGATGGGCTCCGGGGCTTGCAAAAGGGGCTCTCCGCCGGGCTCCTGTATCAGGCCATTATGAATGGCGTGCGGCTGGGCTTCTACTCATACACAGAGGCTGCGGGTTACACTGCTGCCCCTGGCGGAAGCCTGCTGGCAGGAGCCACTGCTGGAGCTCTGGGTGCCTTCATTGCCTCGCCTGCTTATTTGGTGAGTAGAGGGTGCTATGGGGTGGGCTGCTGATGACATGTACGATTCAGAATGGTCAGAATTTTCCATTGATATTCCATTCAAAGCGTTCTTTCAAATACAACTGTCTAATCATGAGTTGTGGTCATGAAACACTGGACTCTCCATGCTTTGTTTGTATTCTATATATTAGCATAAATTAAGTCAGTGCCTCTAAATAAACTGAATGATTCAGAGGATGTTGCACATACCTAAGACTGGGAGGAGCCTCTGTAAGATATCAGGACTTGTATTCACTTATTCACTGTGCTCATGTTATTTGTTTTATGATATTTAGTCTTTTTATTGCAATGAACATTTAGCAAAGTTGATGATGACTTTTGTATTTATTGATACATTTTTAGATGGCATAAAGTATGCATTGTTGGAAAACATAGCAATACATGTTTACCTTGCTACCTTGTGAAGACCTTGCATATCTTAAATATATTTATAGATTTGGGTGGGGCAAGTCACCGGTCAAGTTAGTCTGACTACTTTTTATGTACAACCAACAAATTTGTTTTTCAGAGAAGACCTAAAGGTGCCCTTGAAATGTTGTCTTGGGGTGTACACTCCACCTTTCCCTAAATGTGTCAATGCAAATACCTTGCTCTACCCTACCCTGGAAGAACTATATTCCTTGAGAGATGTTTGTGTATATCTAGGTCAGTAAATATACTCTGCACTCAGCCCCATCTCCCAAAAATATCCTCCACTGCCCTACCCCCTCTCTGGGACGTGCCATGCAGCAGGCATGAGAGAGCTGCTCTGCTATTTTGAGCAATGTGGTCATGTGACCCAAGTGATGCAGTGGCCACTCACAGTTTGTTTGTCCTGAGGGCTTCACTCAGGTTTCAGATGCTCGGACACAATTCGCAGAGTCATCTTCTCCCCCGTCATCACTACCAGTCAGTGAGTGCGTGGGAGAAGGGGCGGGGTGGGAGGGGGAGCAGGACGAATGGAAGTGGAAGGCTGAGACCGATGGTATGACTGGAGAGACAGAGATGGATATAGATGCGAAGGAAGGCAAAGAGCAATGGCCTCAGAGATAGGAATTTCATGCCTTCAAAGGAAATAAGAGTGCTGCATGTCTCATTCATTGGGTTGCCAACCCTCATATGTTCATCCTTAACATTCACACTTTGAAAATATGAAAAAGTGATGTGTGAATGATGTACATGGCACCCTTGTTTGGTTGGAAAAAATCTGAAATGAAATGAAATGGTGGAAATGATCTCCTTCAGATACCAGGTTTAAAAATGTTTTGATTCGAGAAATTGTTCCTTTTGATAGAGGAAGAGATATGAAGACAAAAGAATGTGCAGTGCTTGACAGTTTCTTCTTTCTCTTCATTCCCCCAGGTGAAAACTCACTTGCAGGCCCAGTCGGTGGCAACCATTGCTGTGGGCCATCAACACAACCACCAGGTGAGAAAGAGAGAGTGAGGAGGAATGGAAACTAAACTAATTCTCATACTATATCTCACTCAATAAAATTAATTGGTCTGCTGCATGTAATTATGGTATACCTATTTTACCATGAAGTGCAACTGGTGTTCTGCTTGGTGCTATGCTGCATTGTGTGTATGTTCTATGATCCTCCTCAATACCAGGTACTGCCTTATCTGGCTGATCTGTCTTTTCTGTCTCCTCCGTTATCTTGCAGAAGTATGTGCTGATAGGTCTCTCTTCAATAATCTCTGTCTCTGCCTCTCTCCTGGACTCACTTTATCTCCTCTTTCTGTTACAGCTGGCTCTGTAGCTGCATGGTCAGGACTTTCTGTGAGAGAGGTGTATGTACTGTAGCATTTGAGCCTGTGTGCATGTCTCAGGGCGGGGCCTTGAAACTGTGTGGTACCACTACTGACACACCCCCTAAATTTCACAGCTTTGGCCAATCAGTGATGAGCACAAATGGGCAGGGGCAAATCTGCTCTGCAGCAGTGGCAAAGTGACCTCTGAAACTCTTGATATGACTAGAGTGTGTCTCAATTGCCCTGATAAACTCTTGTCAAACTCTAAAAACTATTGAGTTTGTCAATCACTTTCTTATAATCTTAGAATAACTCTCAATTTTAATTAGGATCTATAAAACACCATTTTCCTTTGGTTATATGACATGACTAATACATGAAAACAATCACATACATTTCTTCTTATGTGTTAAATGTTCTGTACTGCATTTACAATACTGGGCTTCAAGATTAAAGAAAAGGTACATTATATTGTTTACTCTGGGGAGATCGAGGTGTTTTTTTTTTCCTGACTTTGTATTTTCTGAAGGCTACAGAAAATTTGCATATGGACTTTTAGCTGCTCATTTGAGCCACGTCTGCTTTCCTTATTATTGAAACACCTGTATCACTGCTCTGCTTACTCACTATCATTTGAGTTTCTGTGAATGATGGCAGAAAAATGTTCACACTTATGAAGGTTGCTTGAGAAATATTTAAAGCCTATGTACATTCAAAAACTAATGTGGAACACTGACAGAGTTCCTCCTGTTCTCTGCTCTAACTAGTTAAGTAACTTTCCTTTTTTATACCTGTGCTTTTTCTCCTACTTCCTTCCTACTTCTTTTTCTGTGTGTGCCTCCCTTCCTTGGCTTGCTGATGCAATGAATAAAGATTGTGCAGTCAGAAGGACAATGCCATCTCCTTGACATACTGTTGTTTTGTATTTTCTTTATATCAACTGTCCCACAGGGGGTGTCAAGCGCATTTGCCTCAATATACCAGCGGGAGGGCCTGGTTGGGCTGTGGAGGGGTGTGAGCGGGGCGGTGCCCAGGGTAATGGTGGGGTCTGCATCCCAGCTCGCCACCTTCTGCTCTGCCAAGGACTGGGTTTCCCGGTCACAGGTGAGCTGGGACAACTGTGAGAAATTTGGTGATGCAGGTTCGGCTCATATGGTCTTAATCCAAGCAAGAGACTGGAGGCACCTGTACTTAATACAGTTGGGAGATCAGCTGCAGGGTGCAAGTGGAGGGGCATGCCATCCAAATGTATACATCGAAATATCTAATTTATTCCATTCTTTTGGATCTGGATTGCTCATTTGTGTCTCTCTTTGGGCTCTTTCAGTGGTTTGTTCCTGACAGCTGGCTGATCGCCTTGACAGCTGCCATGATTAGCGGGGTTGCTGTGACAGTCACCATGACACCCTTTGATGTCATCAGCACACGTCTCTACAACCAGCCTGTGGATGAACTGTGTAGGGTGAGACCTTCATCTCACTAAACTTTCTGTCATGTTGTCAGTATCTACTCCATCCCATCAATCACTGCCTTGTACCCTCTCACAGTGTATTATGTGTGGCTTGTAGTATGTACTGTGGAAGAGGGGTCATATAACGAAAGTAGGAAAAAAGTAAGCAATAGAGCTGTAGTGCAAAAGTGTAACTGCAACCTGTGTCCAAAATTGGCAAGAATATTAAAAATGCAATAAAAAATGTATTTCCTCTCTGTGAAGAACAGTGTAACATTGTGTGTATATAACAAAACAAAGAAAAGCAGGGCTCTTTCTCACCCCAGGTCTCTCTCTCCTTCTCTTAGGGCCGCCTTTATCGTGGCTTCTTTGACTGCCTTATGAAAGTCTGTCAGACTGAGGGGCCCCTTGGTCTGTATAAAGGATTTGGCCCTGTGTTTATCCGCCTGGCTCCCCACACAATGCTCAGCATGCTTTTCTGGGACCTCCTGAGACAAAGGGCATTCCAGTACTATGAAGGCCAGGGCCGATGCTGAGGAAATGGCCCAGCACTTAAAGTTCATTGGATTGTAGAGAGAGAATGGCAAGAGATTGGGGTTTGGACATCATACAAAGGGTTTATTTTGGTAAATGTGGCCTTGCAAGGGAACAAATACTGGATTGACCAATTCATGAGATGAAATGGGGGTGCAGGTTGTATGGGGCATACAAAAGGTGGGGACTACTTGGTTAATAAACATTAATATTGTTAATGGTGTGCCTGTACACTGATTTAAAGGAAGTGGTAATTGCAACAAAAGCAAATAAGAGTCCTTTGTATCATTGATTTAGCTTATTCTTCCACATGAGTCCATTTATTTAAGGCCAGGAAATGGAGTCCAACTCCTTTCCTGGTTTCTGTATTATGGTCATATTCCACTCAGTCAAAATTGTGTTTCTTTACTGGTCAGGAATGTGTGGTGGATGTGCAAATTCCCCATTTAACAGCCCAGGTGGAAACATTTACCTTTCTGAAACCTGGACTAATTGTCAAATGATTTTCATGCTGGCAATTCTCTGATATTGGAAAAGGGTGTGGACTAACATGCAGAAGTTGATTAAATATATGAGCCATAATCCCAGATTTGGGAAATCAATCTGCTGCAATGCTGAATGAAAATGTCCTGTTAAAACACTGTACAGCACACACAGAATGGTTTTGACAAACAGTGACCAGATTGAAGCCTTGTTGAAGAACTCTCTCATCTCAGGACACCTGTCGTTCAGGGTTAATCAGAATGTACCCTTGCCTCTGGGACAGATGTAGCTCTCCCAATGCAAAATGGTGTGGGCCATCCCAGTGCAGTGACAGCCTCTCCTGTTGATGGCTGAGAGAGTACCGATATACTTACAGTACCACATGGGTAGCTTAAACAGCCTTGTACTGAGAGTGCTGTTTTCAGCTCTGTGCTGTTGAATTGTCACTCAGTGCAAGGACCTCTGCTCTGTAGTGCTGTAGCACCAAGGTGGAAGTATGACTCCCCCTCTTAGATTTGTCTCAGGTTCATAAGGTGCTGCAGTGTCTCCTTACAACTGTCTGATCAAGAAAAATAGATGAATGATTGTATGAATAAGCTCTCCATGTAATGGGAAATCTGTCCTCACCCCCGTGCCTTACAGGGGTGGACGAGAACTCACAGGCAGGTGCAATATAAAATAATTAAGTATGATGCTCCTGGTGTCTTCATACAATACTGTATACACTAAAGGCCTTCATATTGTTGAAATAATTTGGAATCATTTAGAAGCTGGAGGTTGGGTGGGCAGGGGTCCTGTGTTTTGTATTCTGCTTGTCTAGAAAATTTCAGTGTAATGATGAAGCAGGAGATGTTGTATTTTTGTGTGAACCTCATCCTGAACTATGTTTAATAAATAAGATGTGTGTGCCTGAATGTGCATCTTGTATTTGGGTGTCACTATTGCTGTGGTTTTGAGAAATGGAGTGAGAGACAACTGTGAATATGCTATACTGGGCTAACCTATATCAACTGACTTAAACTGGATTTCTTCTTTTCATGCACACACACTGATGGACAGAGTGACTGATCAATTAAATGTATTTATGTTTTAGTATTCCTATATTGCTCCTGATATTTTAATCTTTCACAATGATGTGACTACAGTTATGTTTATTTCGGATATGTCAAATGGGAATCAAAAGGCTTTTTGATACCTGTTTTTTTTTTTTTTTTAGAAATCATCCTGATTAACTTGTTATAGTAAAAAAAACGGGTTAGACACAAACTAAGATGTGTTTTTTCAATTGGGCCTGCGGGGTGGTTATAGATAGGCAAACTCATACAATTTGAATCATTACGCATCGACTTCAGGACCAATGCATCAACTCATGATCCATGGGCTTCAGTACAACCAGAGGGCGGCGCCATTTTACCAATAAACTATCGAACACGTTCAACGAAACTTGAGCAATCATTGCCGTAGGTTTGCAAGTGAACTGTGTAGTTTCTGGAACAAAAGCCTGTCTAGTAGGGCAACTTGTGGAATACATCTTGAAAATATTCTTGTATTACACTGCACATTGCCCATCCATGCAATTTCTGAATCTTTGAGCGTGGTTTCCTCTATAGCCTACTCCTTCCTGTCCCAGGGCGCAATGTACTGCAACAATGTTATCATGTCCTTGCTTATTTTGGACCCTCTCAGTGCGCCCTAGCTAAGTTACTCAACCTGCTCAAACTGAGAGATAATCACAAAAATCGACGTATTGACAAGGTACCTGACGACCTTTGAAACACCAGCCAACGGACGAGAAGAGGGGCCGCATAAACTGGCGAATTTATGGTGACATCGAGCAAGTACTACATTTAGCCGCAACCTATTTTCTTATGTCGCTTACAACAGTAACTACAGCATGGGATGTTTTCCAGTGTGTATGCCTGCGCACTAAAACGCACCGTTGAGTATTTTAAACTCCAGCTTAATTTATTTGTGCGTTACTTTCTGTAGTTTATGTATTTGTGTATAGATTTTTTATGTGAATTTCTATACATTAGTATCCATGTTAAATTTCGCCAATATCGTTTATTAAGTTTATTTAACGCCGTGAGAAAAAAAAAATGATATCCTTCGTCCGTTCCTGGCTGCCGGGTATACCAGAGTGGCTGATGTTTGAGATGAACCCAGTGGATAGTCTTCTGCAAGGTGAGCTGTTGGTGCTACTGTCAAACGGATCATTGCTTCAACTTTTTAAATATTCTGTCTCTGTGCAACGGCATTTTGCCACATTTAAATAGCTGTTTTTTGACTTCCTGTAGAGATGAACACGAGGTATCCTCAAATTTAATATTTGCGTGTTGGGATGTTTTTCAGGGTTCGTGGGTGCGTGCGGTATTTCAATACTTCGCAGTCTGCTGAGAGTACACCTATTCCTGAAAGCAAACAGGTGAGTCAAATAGCATACCTTGCATGTTTAAGTCTTTGTGACTCATTGTGTGTGTTTATGTGTGCGCTTCGTTCTTTGTAAATCTATGTTTCTGCTTACAGTATGGTGATATAAGATGTCTTGGATATGATGTAGTACTGACACTGTGCAAAAATGTGTTAGTAGCCAAGTATGACCTTTAGATTCACTGCCACATTTTAAATGGCAGACTTGAGGGGTTGTACATGGCTTTTTTTTTTTTTTTTAACAGATTTGTTGGAAATTTCATACCATCTGTTTGCTGCCTTGCCATTCTCTTGCTTCCATTTAATGTCAAATAAATGCCTTGTCATTTTACAAGTTTGGTGGATTTCTAGAATAGATAAAGGACCCAATGCATGAGTGAGAGGACACGATATTGAACTTTTCTTGCCCTCCATAGTGACAATGATGAAAGGAAGAATAAAGAGCAGTCAGGCACAAAGAAAGGGACTACAGGTGGGTTGATTGGGTCAATCCAGTTCTGGCTCCTGACTGGGCTGCTCAGCCTGGTTGGTCCTCGAGTCTCCTCCCTTGTGGCTCTGGAGTTTTGCCTCCGAGCTGTTTCAGCCAGGATCACTGTAGAAGCGGTAAGACCTCTTTCTCAATGGTGCAGCTGCTGCACATATCACAGCCCATTCAGTGTTTTAGCACAAGTGTGTTGCTGAATTGGCCCTCACCCATTGACTGGGTCAGTGGATACTCATCTTGTTCCCCCCATTTTTTCCCGGGTCATAACACACTACCTTATCCTATTTCCCCCTACTTTCTGTAATTCCTGTTAATTTCCTTTACCCCTTAAACAGGATGTTCTGTCCAATTACATCCAGCAGCACCTGGTACAGTGCCAGTTCTCTCTAGGCTGTGCTCTGACATGCAGCCTCCACTTCCTCCAGGAGGGGGCACTGCACAGTTGGCTCAGCCTCCTCCTGGCAGTTGGACCAAGCTGGATCCTAGCCAGCCAGAGTGAGCGGCTACTTTACCACGTGGTGGCACTATATCCACTGCACAGCTCCAATGGCTACTGTGGTGTGTGCATCACGCTCCTGGCATCTGGCCGCACCCTCCTGCCCCATCTTTGCCATGCTGTGGTGCTGGCATTTTCTGTAGCTGCTGTGGCCGGTGTCTCCATTGTCAACCACCACTTCCTGTCGGGTACGGAGGCCCTCAGGTTCTGGACGCTTCTAACCATCTGCTACGCCCTGCTGGTGGTTTACATTCAGGGTGAGTGTGAGCTGGGGGTTGGTCTGGAATGGCGGAGGAGCAGAGAGATATTTTGCTTGTGTGCCCAGATCATTCACACTGCATGATCAGGGGAATACCAGGTGGCAGTGTGTCCTTTAAGCATTTATGCAATAACGTTGTGGCTTTTGCAAGTATGAAAATGTTTGTTGGCCCAGAAACAACCATTGTTGTGGGAAATGTATTGTTCTCATGATTTAACTTGGAATGGTGGAGTCAAGTTCCTCAGTGGTCCCCCTCAACGTAACCACTGGTGAAAGGGAGAGGAAAAGGGGGTACTTGGAGAGTAGTCAGGCATTGGGAGAGGAGATAGGATGGTGACAAGATCTGGAGTATGAAGTGTAATGCATTAACATATACCTTCATTTCTCTGCTGTGTCAGAGGAGCAGCATCGCCACCCTGGTGGTGAGGCAATGCTTCACACAGTGGTGGTGCGTTTGGGGGGGCTACTGGTGCTCATGCTGACAGTGGGGAACTGGACTGACGTGCTGCACATACTCATATGCTTCCTGGGTGAGGTGGTCTGCCTGGTCCCTTCACAGGACCTTCTGGATGGCATACCAGAGGTGAGATCTCCAGTGTGATTCCCACACCTCTCTGAAGCTCCTTGCCTTGTGACTCACCCATATTTCTCCAGGAATACCTCCCTCTAGTGTCTTTGCCACTGTTTTCATTTGTCTTAATGAATAAATAAGGGCTTTTATGTTTATTTATTAAAAGGAAATGAAATGGGCATACAAGACATTGTAAACATAATTCTGTCAACATCATACTCTTTGCGGCCACCTTAATATAAACTTAAAGGTAATAAAACTGACCCTGGGCTTCAGACCTTAGTGTCAATCATAGGCTTTATGAGGCCACTGTAAACACAATATTGATGGCTGGTAACTGGTTTATCTCTTTTGTCCAATAGGAGGATGATGATGGGGTTCTTAGTGAACCCCCACAAAAATGGAGAAAAGACTCTAGGTGGACAATGGACTCTAGGCCAGAGACACAGCCAGATGTGGCCATACCCCCCCAGCAAAGACTCAGAGCTTCACGTGCCCTCTATGTAGGGAGAGACAGTCAGAATTTTTTAGACTAACATATTCCTCAGAAAGCACACACCATGCAAGCACAAGAGCACACATAAAACATCCACATGTTTGGAGACGTACGCACAGATACAGAACACTCACCAAAGTTCTACACCCAGACATAGAACACTCCCCAAAGTTCCACACACAGATACAGAACACTCACCAAAGTTCTACACCCAGACATAGAACACTCCCCAAAGTTCTACACACAGACACAGAACACTCCCCAAAGTTCTACACACAGATACAGAACACTCACCAAAGTTCTACACCCAGACATAGAACACTCCCCAAAGTTCTACACACAGACACAGAACACTCACCAAAGTTCTACACCCAGACATAGAACACTCCCCAAAGTTCTACACACAGACACAGAACACTCCCCAAAGTTCTACACCCAGACATAGAACACTCCCCAAAGTTCTACACACAGACATAGAACACTCCCCAAAGTTCTACACACAGATACAGAACACTCACCAAAGTTCTACACCCAGACATAGAACACTCCCCAAAGTTCTACACACAGACACAGAACACTCACCAAAGTTCTACACCCAGACATAGAACACTCCCCAAAGTTCTACACACAGATACAGAACACTCACCAAAGTTCTACACCCAGACATAGAACACTCCCCAAAGTTCTACACATGTGCACACATTCTTGTGTTCATGTGTTTGGACAGACACACACAGTGCAAATGCAGCAACATGATGTAAAATGGTGTTGGGTGAAAACAGAGGGGTATTAGGGATCAATTGCAAAGCTGCTTTGTGGCAACTTGTTGTAAAAAGTGCTATTCAAATAAAATTGAATTGAATGAATAGAATTGGAACTATCTTCTATTTGTGAGCTGTTACATATCTGTGTTCAATGTCTTTTTCAAAAATTAACCAGATGTTGCAATGTCAAGACATTGTGTGACAAGGAGACACTATATAATTTAATTTTATGTACAGTACAAACATATGGGTGAAAGCTTTAGGCAGAGAGGTAAAGATTTAAAGGTGAAGACTTTATTAGATACAAAACTTAAAGAAAAATAATTATCTTTGTTTATAGTTGTAAATGGAACCCAAAAAGCTCATGATCATGAACCACTGGGAAAGTACTAGTGAAGTATACCCAACACACATTAGGTCAGCCAGACTGTCCAATTAAGCACTTTACCTGAATTCACTTAACTCTGTACAACCACCATCAGTACCTCTTTAGAGTGACTGGCATAGAATGGAAACGGCAAAAAAATTGAAGCAACAAACTGAGTTATGTTGTTTTGAATAGAAAGGAGATTCAATTGACAATACATTTAAAATATTGTTATATTTGTATATGAAAATGAAATCAATGTGAGCTGAATGGTCTTTCCATTGACATCTGATGTACACTGCACTTTAAGAACAGAGACAGAGATAGTTAAAAGCATGGGAGAGACTGGGGTTATAAAAAACTTGGGTGGATGGGGAGAAAACTGTTTAGGGGATGTGTGTGGTGGGTGGCGGGGGGTGTTGTGGTGGTTCAGTGAATTATAGTCTGGATTCTGTTAAAACTACTACTACTAAAAGAGACACTGAAAATGAACTGTATTAACAGTAGACGTGTATTCTCATTTGTAAAAATATGTTTTTTAGGGTTTAAAATGACATTTAATAGAGTGATATAAATTACCGTATAGTGGGCTATTGATCAAATGTGAACCTTTTAAGGTGTCAAAGAGTATGAAGTGTTTGAAGAAAATGATTGATTGTGTTTATAATGTCCTTTGTTTCGCTGTATTTGCTTGATGCCTCAAAAGAAACGTTACCAGTCATTCTATAAACAGTGTCTTCTTATTTTCAGCTTTAATTGTCCTTTAACAGTCTTCTGTTGGAGTGAATATTAATGTGCTTTGCATGTGTTGTTCTGTCAACAGCTGATTTATGGAATGGTTTTCTTTTTACATTTTTGCAGCAGAGGATTAGAATAGCATTGTCTGTACATGCTACTGGTGTGCTTAGAGGAATGGGCAGGTACAGTCACATCCTTTTGGATTTTCAGAGATAAAAAAGGGAGAGAGAGAGAGAGAAACAGACATACAGAGACATAGAGAAAGAGAGAGAGAGTTTGTGTTGTGTTAGTATATGTGTTTCATGACTCACAATGTGTGGGAACTGAGCGGGATTTAATGCAGCATATCTGTGAGTCATATTTGAAATGTGCTGAACTATTTGAAATGATTTGAACTGGACCAACACGCATACACACATACACACACACACACAAACAATCACACACCCTCCATGAGCTGTTCAGAACAGGTAACCCGCCTGCAGCTGATTGCCTTCTCTATTCTAATTATGTTTGAGCAGCACCATTACAGTACCATCTGTGCACCTCACATTTCATTTATTTAAATGAAACATTTTAAGTGCACCTGAGTGATCTGGCTAATGAGCATCTGGCTAATGAAAACTGCAGGCCTTATCAGTACTGACTGATCAGGAACTAGAGAATGCAGGCATTCAGAAATTAAGGGGGGTTGGGGAGAGAGGTAGTGGGGAGCTGTCAGCCTTTTTAAAGTAATAATCGAAATGATCTGCCTCACAACAGACACATCCTTGCACATAAGGTTTCCTCACAGACAGACATACTAACTTAAGGTGACAGAGGCTAATGCTCACAGTAGGACCCTTTGGACATTAACATATTAATGAACGAAGCAGTTTCAAATTAAACGTCAATACTGGGCTTGAAAGGACTGTATTAGATAATCCTATGAAATGGCCAAACACCACCAGAATTCCCTTTCGCTATTGCAGTGATTGGAGTGATGGAATAAATGACTTTTACATGCATGCTTTTGTGGTCTGAATTTTGTGCTGTTTTGGGCAACCTCGACAGCTTTCAGTGCAGAGAGGCTTAAATCTTGTTGATGCAACGTGGAGTCTTTGAGGAACAGGGGTGTTGGTTATCCCCTCCAAGTTGGGTTCCTGGTCTTGACTGACAAGAGAGGCAAAAGTGGGGGAGGGGCACGTGCTTGGGGGGGTGATGTCATTCCTGGGCATGCTCCTTCCTGCAGCTCTGACATCACTGTGGCATTCCATTCTGCAGACGCTGGAACAACACAGACCCCCGACCCAGTTCCTCCTCTCCCTGCTTTCTTTCTTTCTTTCTTTCTTGCCTTCTTTCTTTCTTGCACAAATTTTCACCACCAAACTTTCCCATACATTTTTTTTTTGAAAACTTCTTTGGTTTCCCCTGCCTTCTATAGTCATACCCTTTTTCTGCCTTCTTTTTGTTCACGTATCGACCTCTCTAAAATATTTGCTCTTGTCTTTTCCCCCCAGTTCTCCATCACTGGCCTCTTTTTTCACTCTCCCCCCCTCTCTAAATTCTGAGTCAGAAATAGCAGTGCTGGCATGACTGGGTTATGGCAGTTTGAAGCCAAAATATTTACAGATAGAGTTCAGCAGAAAGCCAGAGCAGGGCGGAAAAAGGAACAAGAAGCAATATACAGTACAAAGTGCAATGCACTTCACATCTGCTTATATCCCTCGCTACCTTCTTCTTCAGTACTGGCCAGTGTATCCTTTCATTATGTTTCTCCCTTTCCCTGTCTGCTCCCCCTTTTTTCATTTTCTACATGAAAGATCGAAGCCTGATAATACAGCTCTGTGCAGTTGAACAGCAGATTTACAGCATTCTTACCCATGTTCCATACAAAGCATGTTGCCCTTGGTGTCACCAGTGACATCTGGCCAGTATGATTCTGTTTCCACACCCATAAATTTGAATACGATGAATAAATAATAAGAGTCAATGTTGACTGAGAATGAAGTGCACATGTGCTCCTTTGAGCTGAGTGGGGGATGGGAGGGAGAAAAAGGGGGCATTAGTTAATACTGAGGGGACGTATGGTGGGGAAGCTGGGATGAAAGAGAATTGGGAGGTGAGACTGTGAAGAGGACAAAAATTATGGAGAGAAATAGAAAGGGGAACTGAGGGAATAAGGCAGGTAGAGTCACATCCTGTCGGATTTCCAGAACAAAAAAGGGAGGGGGTAGTGGGCAGAGTGCATGGCAGTGAGTGTGTATGTGTGTGTCTGTGTGCATGTGGGTGCGTGCATTTTATAGAATTTTGTCAGTGATTAACTGTTCACCTTTTACGGTTGGGAAAGTGCTGTTGTCATCGGGGAGGGTGGAGGGGGTAAGTAGGAAAGGGGGGAGGGAGGTAGTGAATGAGTTGTTGAAGGAAAAGGAGTGGCTTTTTCTAGATAGTTGCCGTTTTCTGCTGTAGTCCTTTCTCAGTGACGGTTTGGGATTGACACAGAGGAGTACAAGTGGTCTGCAGAGAGGGAGAGAGACAACGGAAAGGGAAAGAAAAGAATAAAGAAGACGGAGAGAACTTCCAGACGTAGTCTGCCCTCAGGTAAGAATGTGCCGCAAGACAGAGAAAATAAACGGGTTAAAGAGAGGGATGGAGAAAGCTGATAGGCTAAATCAGACACTGTTAAAAGAACAGCTGGTCTAATTACAAAGCAGCTTTCTTGCATTGTGAATTAAACAATCATTGGTAATGAACAAAGTGAGGATGGACTGGGGAATACAGTTTTTAAATGAATATGAAAGTGAAACTTAACTAAACATCAAGATAACAGTAAAATAGTAAGCATCATAAAAAAATACAAAACAATTAACAGTGATTGCTAGTCATTGAAGAACGTATCTGTATGCCTTTGTGTGTGTGTGTGTGTGTGTGTGTATGTGCATGTATGTGTAACAAATGTTCACATAAATGAGCACATGCATGATCTGGTATGAAGTGTCTATATTGCAAATTGCACTCATCTTGGGAATACATTGTGTGTATGTATGTCATCCATGCACGTAAAGCATTCAATCCGCAGCATTTCAGCACATAGTAGTTTATGTGCGCTTGTGTCATGCAGAGATGCATCTCTGTATTGTTATGTCACAGAGGGGGATTTTCTGTTTCCATCGCTGATTGACTCCAGAGCCTTGTCCCTGGGACAGCCTGAGACACCCTAGGGTGTCTGTGTGTGCTGACTCAGCTGTGAGACAGCGAACCAGGGCTATGTCTGCACTCTCTGTGAGTCAGCTTCTTGAGCTTACATCACAGACTGCCTTACAGAGAGACAATCTGTTATCAGGGCAACATTTAGATTACATTTTAAGAGTGAATGAAGCCTCCTGGCAGCTGAGGTCCAGCAGGGTAGAATCAAAAGACAAAGGCATCGCAATCAGTGCTGCCCCAAGACACAACCCAGGCACAGGAGATTCGGTGCATCATTGGAAAGGAGCACTCACAAATGAATGCAGAAATTATGCAGTCCAGGTAATGTGCACAAAGGTATGCTTACCTGGATTACTTTGGGTCTAAGGTGAAAAAAGAAGATCTGGTGCTGGAGTCTGTGCTGAGGCCTTTCTTTTTCCATGTCAGTACCCAAATATGAAATTAGAGTAAGGGTGCCTTCATGTACCTTCAATTGGCCTGGCTGCTGAACACTGTTCTTGCCCTCTTCAGAATACCTAGCCTGAAGCGCACCTGTACTACCTTTTAGTGATCCACGTAAATTGTAAATGGTAGTGTAAGCTTAACTGGGAGAGGTTTTATAACAAATAGTCATGCCATGACAATTACCTATGCCAACACGTACCACACACAACCTGTGTGTTTTTGAATGGGCTATGTTGACAGAAGGAGTTTTCCCGTTGAGTTAGCTGCAGACCTAGACGACGTCAGTGAAACTTTACTTTAATGGAACAGCCGTGTATTGGTTTCTTTCGGGGGGGTGCATTTCTTTTTCCCTCTAAAGGGTGCACTTTTGTCATTCTGGTAGGAGTTGCTCCTCAGTTCAGACATAAACCAGCTAGATGCCTTAATATGAGTATGTGAGAGAGGGTGTGTTTGTGTGTGGCTGCTTGAGTATAGGTGCATATATATGTGTGGTCCTGCGTTGTTTGTACGTATGTAGACATAGATTGAAAATATATGTATATGAGCAGTACGTATATCAGCTGGATAAATTGGTCAGTATAGATGTTGGATAGATATGGAGCATCAGTTAACCAGTTAATTGTAACCTGCCTGACAACAGGTAAGCCCCAGTTTGGTATTTAAAATGGTTTGTTTTATTTTGTGATTGTTCATGTACATAATCACATAAGAATGGTTTCATAATTGTATTCAATTATTTCATATTTATTTTTCTGTTAATTCATTTCATATTCATTTTAATAATTCATGCTGTAACTCAATTCACCCATTACAGTATTAGTTGCATTTGATGTTATGACTGCTAACTACTGAATGGCAATAAATATCATTATCATATCATTATCACTCATTATCTTGTTATTATTTTTTATTTGCTGTAATCCAGTTGCCATGGCATCAGCTACCCCACAGAAGCGGATGGTGTCCTCTGTCTTCATCACTCTGGCCTCCCCTCATCGTGCCACTATCACTCCGAGCACACACGCCACCAACACACACAGCGCCCCGGTGAGAGATGCACAAACTGCAACGCGGATCAGTCCTAAGGACTGCAGCCCGATCAGCCCCAGGGACTGCGGCCCCAGCATGCTGTCACACACTGCACATAGCACCCCACCCAGGGACATGCTCACTGCCTCCCAGACTACCACGCCCACAGGCTCCATCACACCCAGTCCTACACAGACACTACCCCCTCTCAACAACAGGGCAGCACCCTCTCCCCCTTCCAGCAGTGGCAGTAATACTGAACACTGGAAAGAAGAGACAGCAACTGCAGACACCAATGCTGAAGGTTAGCTTTATATAACAACTGAGTGTGATATGTTAGATGATCAAGAAGAGAGGCCTAGAAGATCAAGGTTTTTTTTGCTTAATTCATTGTTTACTATTGTTGCCATAATTATCTGTTACATTTTTACTAATGACTTCATCATGATCTCTTTACCTTGGCTCATAGCATTATGTTTTCTTTCTCTTCTTAGACTTCCCTCCACCACCTCCATCTCCCCCTCCACCAGCTGTTGAAGATGCTGAGCTCAGTTCAGACTGTGCACGCCCCCTACCTCTCCCACCTCTCCCTGAGCCTTCAGCTGAGCCACCCCTAGCAGTCTGCAAGGGGAACTCTCTCCCATCCAGTTCTCAGGTACGGGCAACTACTGAATCAATGCATTTTATATGACACTATCTGCATTAGTGATTGGGGAGGCAAAAAACAACAAAAGTATTTAACAAATACATATTTTTGGGTTACTTTGTGTGATTAAAAATATGTCATTTTAAATTAGGGATCCTATATTTCCACCTTTTTAGTATGCACATCCAAATGTTCTAGTTCTGTTCTAGCACTTCATATTAAATAGTATGACATATAAAAATGCTTTTCTCTCACCAGTCTCTATAATGTTACAACATGTGTCCAAATATCTGTTATTATTCAAATATGAATAATGCTACATCATCAGGCACAATTTATGCAATTTATTTAACTCTTTGCTTTCTTTGTAAATTACAAAAAGTTTCAGGACCATTATGAGAGGAAGGTAACTCTTTTCATAGTACACTGTTTGAGAGGCAGCATTTCCCACATATTATGCAAATAAATTTAGGATATTTAGAAGAGTGATGACCACCAGCTCAATGTTATATATGTTTACTATGAGGTGGATTTGGATGCTCAGACATGTGATATATGTATTCATGCAAAAAGCACAGGGACCAGTGCAGGAGCTCAAGTGTGCTAAGGTTGCTCCCCTGTGTTCACAGAAGAGTACTGCATTGAAGCCTGCGGAGAGACTACCTCCTAGTGGTGGGAACCACAGCAATCCACTTCAAATGATTCATCCAAGCCAGGAAGAACAGACAGGGCTAGAAAGCAGAGGTGAATTAAGAGGTGGTGGGTGGATTGGTATTCAGGAATTTGTAACCTTATCCAAACCCCTAGGCATACCAACATCAGCTTTCTTCCTCTTTAAATGATAATTTGCTTGAACTGTGTGTTTCCTAGATGTGTGTGGCTTTTGCCGAAAGCCAGTGGCTCTCAGTGATCCCGCAATTGAGGCCCTGAACAGGACGTACCATGCAAACTGCTTCCAGTGCAGACAGTGCCAAGCTGCTTTGGCTGGGCAGCTGTACTACAACAAGGCAGGGATACCGCTTTGTGAGGATTGCTATCTGGTATGTGCTACTTATACTACCTGTCAGGCTCAATTGCAGTACAGATGGATGCTGTTACCAATAACAGTAGCATTGCCATTTCAATAATTTGACATAAAAATAATAATTTTAGTACATTTCATTTGTTGTTTTATTCATAAATAGTCTGCAATTGTCATTGGAATCAATTCTGTATGACTGCATGAATTTGTTCTATATCATATAATATATATATTGTCCTTGTCTCTCTGTCCTCCAATGTAGGCTAGTCTAGAACAATGCTGGGCATGCGGAGAGGTTATCAAGGACCATGTGATCCGGGCACTGGGACGAGCTTACCATCCAGCCTGCTTCGTCTGTACAACCTGTGGCCGGCCAATTGGAGAAGAGCGATTTGCTCAAGGGGAGGTTGGGGAGGTGTACTGCCTTTCTGACTACTACAGGTAGAAGCGCACAGGCAAAAGTGTTTGTTATACCAGAGCTTATTTATGTCTATCACCTTTTAGTCTTGCTCTTGCTGATTTATGCAATGACTTCAACACAGAAATCCTGTTTATGATGATAAAAAGCACACACATGCAAATACTCTGAATGCCCAGTGACTCATGGTTTACTCTGTCCTGGGGAGTGCAGGAAATATGCACCCCGGTGCAGCGTGTGCCAGCAGATAATCGTCCCAGGGGAGGATGGCACAGACAGCTACACTGTAGAGTGCCTGGGCCGATCTTTCCATGAGGACTGCTATCGCTGTGAGGTATGCACTTCTGCCAAAGCAGGTCGACTGACAACACATAGCAGAATAATCAGTTGATTTAAAAACCATTAGGCTAAGCACCAATGAGGCTGTCCTCCCCATAAGGGTAGTGCAACAAGATGTGACAAATTTCATGTTCAGTGGCCAGCATTTTTCATTACATATGTTTGTATTTTTCTTACTGATGCTTCCCCACCTCCATTTCTTTCTCTCTCATTCACACAGATCTGTAGTGCCTTGTTGTCAACCGAACCTAATGAACAAGGCTGCTATCCTCTGGATGGACAGATTCTCTGCAAGCCATGTCACCTGACCCTTGTCCAGGAGGGTGTCTTATGAAAAGGAGGGACCCAGACAGGTGCTGAGGGCCAAGCAAGGTCAGGGTGTAGCCTGTGCAAGCCAAGGATGTTAAAATGCAAGTATCACTTCCTAGAATGCAGAGCTTGCAGGTTGTCAGTTTTCTGAAGCTGTGGGAGGATAAATGGGACCAATGAATGTTTTAACATTTTAATATTCATAAAAAATCATAGTTGTCCCCATCTTAAATATTTGCAGTCATGTCATATGTAGTAATGTATATGTCTTGCTTATTTGATATCTTCCTATTTTGTACTTGATAAATTTCCAAGTATCGTGCACTCTCTTTCAATATTCAACAGGAATTTTAATGCACCAAAGATATTTATTCATTAACAATTTCCCGGCCTTTTATTATTTCATTTTGTTTGTTTTGTATCACATACTGTATACTTAAATCATCATAATTATAAAAAATAAACTAATATATTGAATCTGCTTTATTTGATGGGTTCTGTGATTATGGAGTGCTGCTTACTTCAGTTTTTACTCTTCCTAATTTTAGAGTCTTTAATATCTCATGCTTAAGCTCTCTAAATGCACATTTAATACTTCCCCACTGGACTCCTTTAAACTCCACCGTCACTCGAGAGTCTAGACTGTTAGTCCTCTTTTCTGTGAGGTCTCTCATTTCTTTGATTTACTTCTTTGGAGGCAATGTGTGGTTATTTCTCTTTATTACTGTAACTACATCTTTGGCCAAGATTGTGTGTGGTCTTTCTCCCTGACAGCACAACTTACTCAGCCTCCCAATTGCTCCAAACCATTTGCTTTTGTTTTCTGTGGTATTGGTTATTGATCAGACAGGCTAAATCTTATTCCACCAGGGGGCAGTCTACACTCATGATGACTTTGTAAACAACCTCCCTCCCCTGAAGCCACCTAGCTGTGTAACCTTAGGTTTAGCTGTAAGCTTATACAATGTTACTCATATTAAAATACAGCATTTGCATAAAGGATTGTATTGTGCATGTACAGTATAGAGTGATTAGGAAAACCAGTAATGGATTTTGACCAGAACACTGGAGTTATTACTATCCTGATACATCCAGGGTGGTGCAACCTTAATATCCTGATAAGTACAAAAGGGATCTCTAATGAGCAAGTACATCAGTTTGTATCTTCAGAAGGACACTTTCTAAAGAACACAATCACATCTCTGCATAGAATACACTTAGTAGAGGTTAAAGACTGATGAGGTCCAGACTCCATTTGTCCCTTTACAAAACAGTCTGTGATGCTGCCTTTTGCACATATCCTTAATTTTCCTAGATCTATCCAATTACTAACCGTGCCCAACCTTGCTGTAACAGACAACAGCAGCTGGTGAAGGCAGGACAACATCATCACACAATTATCATTCATTGGCCCCATTCAAACATAAAATATCACTATTACTTGCTCTATTTTCACATTTTAGTTATAAGAAGCATAAAGCTGGCGATCGTGTAATTCCGTCTGCAAAACCTTATTCTACACCACATTCAGTAAAAATAGCAAGAGTAACACATTTTTGTACTGTAAATATACTCAGTGAAAACGAGAATCTCCTAAAAGCCACCACGACATCTGAACTTGTCAACTACCTCTCATAAGGCCACTCTAACATCCAAAGTCAGCTCCAGCCAAACTATGTATTTATTTGTGTGAATTAAGCTAAAAAGTAAATACTGATTAACAACGTCCTATCATCGGTTTGATTTATTTTAAATGTTTTCCTTATGCTATTTTGTACCTTACAAACATTGTTTTTGTTGAACACAACCCTTTGAAATGTTTTATAAAACAAAGAGTGCCAACAGACAATAATTGTTCATCAGTGCCAAATGTCATGGAAAGCCTTAGAATTACGGCTGACCTGGTGTTTAGCATAGGATGTCAACGTGTAATAATGACTGATGTCTCTTACTAAAAAGAAAGTAACGTAACGTTTGTCAAGATCGACATCAGCCAGAATATTATTTGCCAGCTTAACTGAAGAAATACCTATAGGATGCACATTAAAACCTCTGATGTGCAACGTTGCAGAAAACTTCTACACATACTTCTCATCCAATACAATGTTTAAATCATGAGCATCGGCGGTGTCTACCGCCGAAATAGTGAACATTTTGCGACCTGCTATTTCGGCATTTCCTTGGCTAATCCAAAATGGCGGATGCATTGCTTCTCACACACGAAATGGCGTCTCATAATGAATCGTAGAATTCAAATGTTAAGGCTAACGGTGACTCATTTTCCCTTATTACGAACAATAACATTATTCTTTGTCAATGTCAAGACCACTCTTCCCTACTTTAGTTAGCAACAATATTAACTATGATTTGTATAGCTGGGTCAGCCAACAATCAAGCTGTGAAATATAGTTCGGTATGTTCAGAGGTAACGCTTAAGGTGAGGTTTCATGTTCCCAGCGGCCACCTTGTCAGCGAACGACCCATTTAGTATCTTGAACTTTTACGGCCAGTGTTACAATAAGGATACGGTTTACATTTTCAAATTCCTGATACTTTAAAATTTAGCTTGTTAATCCTCCAACAACCGACCCACTGTTCCTACAATGAAGTAAATCCAAGCGATCCAAAGCCCTAGACTTGAAGATTGTCACCAATCGTAAAATTAAAGTAAATTACAGCTCGCGTCCATCATACGTTCCAACGTGTCTCAAACGTTCAGTACAGTAGAAGATTTTCTGCCATCGATAGTCTACATCGCTTTCTTTCTAGCTATAATTAATAAAACGACACGAAGAACTCCAAATACTTCAGGATTAAATCATGCCCAGGGCTTTTCTCACAACGGTTTTAGCGCCTTTCACAAAAAACCACGTGCACTAAAAGAACATGTATGCACCAAATTCGCCGATGTTCACCTCAAGTCTGGCCGCAACAGTGTCAGGGCAGCAATACGCATGCGTTATACTCAGTCCGCTGCCACTTTGGTTTTGCCGCATATTAGCAAGTCGCCGTGTATTGCCAGGGGTTGCTTGACAGTGCTGACAAACTACGGCAGCTGAAGCAGTCAACCTTTGCCTTACAGTGAGACGTTGGCAGTCTTTCTGTGGAGCCCCCGTGGGCTTAGGCATGCGACGTTAATTGTAAGCTAGTTAACTGTAATTATGTACAACAACCATTTTAATTATGTACTTTCTGTTTAAGTACATCATATTGCCATATGCAGCAGTCTATACATCACATCGATTAGCTATCACTGAACACTAATAATTTTGTACATTGTAAGTTATGTTACTTACAAGGTACAATATTGAAGGATTTGCTAACGTTTGGATATGATCGCTTGAACTGGGATGTTTCAATGAACATAAATAGAGAAAAAGCCTATGGTTGTTTTTTTCTTTTCTGCCTTATCTGGAGCTCTTTTTCTAGATTTTCCCTTACTGCCTTTTGCATGTTTTGTACTCCAGCAGACAAAGTCAGAATGTTCTCACATTAACTATCTTGGAGTTAGCCTAAATGTAGTTGAAAAATGTGGTCATGTTAAGTTCTGATATGCCATTTTGTATGACAAACTGCATTTTAAATACAAAATTGAAAAGCTTGGTTGATTTTGTATAGAGATCAGTCCATAACATCAAAATTGATGCAGCCTTTTGAAACAGGCTATCAGAATAATAATGTTTATTTGGTCATGACTCTGTTTATTAACAAGGCGTAACAGCCATGACAGAACCTTGTGTCTTGACCAGACATATGGTGTTTGTGATCCTTCTTTCGTCACAGAAGTTTAATGTTATCTTTATTATTTCTTCTCACTGTCATGTCCTTAACGTCTTGTTTCTGTCTTCCTTAACCTCAGTCTGTTGTTCAACCATGTAGCTGTTTGAAGCTTCTCACACACACACACACACACACACACACACACACACACACACACACACACACACACACACACACACACACACACACACACACACACACACACACACAAGAACCCCAAACTATAATGTGAAGAAGCAAATCTTTAAACTAAGTCAGTTACATATTTTTGTGAAATTTGTGATTCAAGCTCATTTAAGTTTCCATCACATGCCATTATTAACTATATTTTTGCAAAGCAGTTTTGAAAACACCATTGTTTTGAGAAATCTAACATACAAATATCTACTTAAATATATTTGTATTAATGTATCATTGTAATTTTCTGCATAATGATTGCTGAGCAACAACTGGAGCCGTGGAAACAAGCATGATTTCATTTTTAAATACTGATATATTAGTACAATACTACATTAGTATGCATTTAATCAGTCGTGGATGCTGTCAACTACTTCCAAACAGGCTATCATACATTTAGTTTACAAATAGACTGGTAGCTTGCAATGTTTGTAAATTAATATTCTATTGCAATTCAATATTATCTGACATCCTCACACATTTTCATTGCGCAATAACATAGGATATTTCACAACTTCACCCATCCCCCACACGTTTTCACTTTCCAAACATTTTCTACGCATGCGCTCAGCCTGTGTAGACTGGGGGAAAAAATTATAACCCAACACAACGCTTGCGCAGTTGAAATCTCCAAATGAGCCTGTCTGGGGCAGCAGAGCACTCAGCATCAAGCGAGGAGGTCGCATGGTGTCGTGGACGCGCGAGTCACGCGAATGGTAGAGCGCGGTTCCGTCGACAGAGCGCGCTAGTAGTTAGCTGGGAATCACACAGAGCGCGAGATCTAATGGTGGGATAGGGTCGGAGCAAATCGTAGCAGATCTGTACACGGAATCCCTCGGCGTTCAGCTTTAAACGCGTATACACTCAACCGATTAGGACTACAAGGTTTTATAGCATATCTGTATGAACGGGAGACACGAACACACAGTATGGTCCGGGAAACCAGACATCTCTGGGTTGGGAATTTACCCGAAAACGTACGCGAGGAAAAAATTGTTGAACATTTCAAACGGTGAGTTACAAAAAGGAGAAAGCCGGGGTTATTCAGCGTTAGCTACGGGTCATGGACTCTCACACTGCTGAATTGCCCCGCCGTGGGAACACTGTACTAAGCTATCTAGCCGCTCGATAGCAAGCAAACACAGGGTTAATCTTATTTACAATTGAGAATATTTAATGCGTAAAGTTAATTATCATTAGCTAGCAGTATCCTCGTACTCGCTAGGTAAATAAATTGGCTACCTATGTAATGTTAGCTAGCTACATATTTTGCTAGTTCGCTTTGTGTTTTCTGAAGGATACGTTGTTGTTGGTCGTTAACACAGCAGCACGCTAGGCACCATAGACATTACAAACGACTAGGGTTTGGGTATTTACAGAGGTATTGCAACGACCCAACGTTATCTGCAGCAACCTAATTGCTTAAATGTGCAGCTATCATGACGTACACTCGCATGTTGGTTAACAAAATAGGAGTACTCTCAATCTCAATTCAGAAATTACTAGCATTTAGCCTTATAGCTAAAGCTGCATTGACATTAAATACATCTATACCTGGCTAACAAAGTAATTTTACTAAGTTTCGCTGACTTGGATAGCAAGCCAGAAAACAAAAACGTGATCTTTTAATTTTCTTGCTGGTGACAGTTAACGATCAAGTTAAGTCCCATGAGTTATCCTGGTTAAATTGGTAATTGGTGTAGCTAGCACTTGAAAGTTGACAGCAGACTAGGATTTTAAATTGTCATCCTGTACAAAATAATTTTAAAATATAAAAACAATAATATGACATTTATTGCTAAACAGTCTCCAGTAGATTATTTTTATGTTTTCTAGTCAATTATGTTGCTGTTCAATTCGATATGTTGTTTTTGGGAGGTTAAGATCATAACGTTTGTACTTGTCTTGCTGAAAGTGAGTCCAGCGAGCTTAGAGGTTCCCAGCTAACTTCATTACTCTTTTATGGGTGAACATTTTTCATTAATTACCCATATTTCATTAATTGTCCACATTAGCCATGAATGTTTGATTTCTCGATTTCAAATTGAATCCACTTAATCTTGGCAGCAACCGGAGCTGGATAGCCAAAGGCATATAACTCGAACTATAGGCTTCTGTTGCAACTAATATAGGTAGACGGGTGCTTTGTAGGGAAGGGGTACGAAAGTGACAAGGGCAACGGTGAAACATGTATTTGGAGAAGAAACCCAAGCTCAATCAATGTTATGACAGTTATGCATAAATTGGTTCAATACAATACAGTAAATAGGCCATACATGATATTCACATTTGTGTACGTTGATATCTTTTTGAAAAAAGAAAAAAATGTGGGAACGTAAAGAAAAATGTAAAAAGACTTGGGAGTGCTCGAGCAGTTGGCTTTAAATGCATGTGTTGAGTAAGAATGACAGCAACTGTATTTCATACCTGCTTGAAGGATGAACCATTTGTAACGTCAAAGCTAGTGTTTACGATATGATAAAGTAAAACTGTGTTTAAAACCTAGGCCATTCATTTACTACGAATACTCTAATTGAATAGTGGAAATAGTACTCGTAATGGTTTACACTTAAGCAACGAATCAAGAATGCTTTGATGTAAAGATATTATTGTCCCCATGGTATTTTAAGATATTTATTGACGAACAATTGTCAAACATGCTGAGTATTCAGGGTATACCATTAGCTTTATTTTGCACGACTTTTCTCGTTCCAATTGTGAATAGTTGTAGGTTTTAATTGATATTAGATAATATCGTAATGTTTAATTGTAATGTTAACCAATATGTTGGTTCACTTCTTGTTTCTATCATCGAATGTAACAATTTACAGTAGACTAATTCTTTTTCACTGGCTTCGGTTGGTTTGATAAGTAAATGACCACTATGATCATCGCTACGTTACAGTGTGGGATGACAAAATGTTACCAGTAACGCGAAGATGGGAACTGATATTCTGTAACTAGAATTGGTGCCAGCGGGAAGATTCGATAACTAGTGTCAGCACTCTTCAAGCCTTGTTTCTTGGTGGCGCGCACTCTTTAAGTAAAATTAGTTGAGTACTGTATTTCGATTGTGTAAAAATAGATTGTTCTGCTTTTAAAACTGATTAAACTTAATTGTTGGGAGTGTTTGTATGTCCGATCAGTAGAGATGGTGGGGGTGGGAGATAAGAGCGGGATTCTGAATAGGGTTGTTGGCGGGGTCATGGAAACATTCATATGAGATCCGCGACAAATGCATTATCTGTCCCAGTTTGAAGTAGGGAAGCATGTCGGACCACATACCTGTTCTAGCCTATTCAATATTTGTCAGCGTAATTAAATGTTACAAACAGACCTGCTATGTAAGTTAATGCATCGCTGGAACTTCGTCTTGGTAAAGAAATTCTAGTTTTACAGAAGAAATGGCCGAGATATTTTCACGAAAATAACGTGTGGAATTGTAGCTCCTTGTGTAGACAACCGCAGTGCGAATAATTTCAATCAGAAAATACTCAGTTCTCCGCAGGGGAAGTTTAGTATATGTGCTTGAGTGGGCGGGTTCGAGTTAACGAGATTGTGGAAGAAGGAAAGGGGGTGGGGAATTGTGTGTGGCGTGTGAAAGGTTTGTAAAATGGCGTCGAGGAGGCCGTATGGGAAACCAGAGTTGGGGTCAGTTACTGATACGCGTTACCAATTTAGGCTTTCCTCTGTACCCTCTGTTTTCATCTTCCCCAAAGCAATCCTATCGATTAGCGACACCAGTTAAAATTAAATGCAACGTAAATTGCCTTTGCAGGACATTTGCTCTGCTCTTAGGTTTCATAAAGTAAATTACGATCTAAAGGCATTTGCTTTGCCAATAAACCATTCCATTACCGAAGTATGTAAGTTTTTGCATTTTACCAGAGAAACTGTATAATAGGTTAAATGTATTCTGACATTTAAGTTGGAATCTTAGAGTAATATAAAGCCTATTCTAGAACACAGTGTGTTGATATTTCTCTGCGGTGTATAGTCATAATCCCATAGTGTATTTTCTAATATTATAACTGAAAAATACCTATACCACAATATTACTCTTACAGAAAAAACAAAGGAAGCCACCCAATTGCTCACAGTTACAATGCAAAGCCAAAAGTGAAAATGGCAAAGGCTCAAACACAAATAGTCTAAATGCATGTTAAAGGATGTAGTTTGTTTGATGTTCACAAATTGACAGAAATTGCTGCCAGATGAAAAATATAGTGACACTCGACCTTGATTCCATTGTTTGGATAGGACATTGCCCATAGCAGAAATCAAATATCCTGGCTTGTCATTGAGATTTAGCAAGCCCAACATTGTCTGAATGTATACAAAACAATCTTCTAAGTGTCATTCTAGGGATGACCTAGCATTTGACAGTTGTTCATTTTCAGATGATGTTAATTAGAGAGATTGTTGTTTTAGTGTTGTGCAGAATTTCAAAAAATAAGAAAAGGGGTTATCAGTGCGACCGAACAGAGACGCTTCTATCATTTATAACAACCAGATATTTTCTTCAATGACATTAAATCAATGATAATGTCACCCTTTACATTATTCATCTGCCTAGTATCACTCTTATCCTGGGTATCTGAGCTGGGTTACCCAGTTGGAGTTGAGCACCTTGCACTGTGTTTGCTCTCATTACTGATCCCACACATGTATGTGCCTAAAGGAAAAATGTTCTTTGGAGTTCCTTTCTCAATTTTCACCAATAGCCTTTATTATTTTAAATTTATTTTATCTTTTCCAAGGGTCTTTGTTTTGCATAGCAGGTTAAAGTAATGTTTGTCATTAACTGTTTGTATGTGCATGAACATTCTTTAGCTGAGAATAAAGGTTCTCTCAATACCTCATAAAAAAAATACCTTTTTTGTTGTTACATAAGCTGTGTTTGGGATTTGTTGATGCTCATCTCTTTGCTGTCTTTGATATTTTAATGGGAAATTCATCTCCTGAATGCTTCTGAAAAGTAAAAACTCATCCAAGTTCAGGCCTTATTGTTTGACCCCTATAGAACAATCACTTCTGAACATTATTCATCTTACATGTTCTTTTTCTCCATTTTCCATCTCTCCCCTCTTCCCTTTTGTTACCCACTCTTCACTCCTGGTCCCTATAACCCCCTCAGGTATGGACGGGTGGAGAGTGTCAAAATCCTTCCGAAGCGTGGGTCAGAGGGCGGAGTTGCAGCCTTTGTGGATTTTGTGGACATTAAGAGTGCCCAGAAGGCTCACAACTCCATCAACAAGATGGGGGACAGAGACCTGCGCACCGATTACAATGAGCCGGGCACAATCCCCAGCGCAGCACGGGGCCTGGACGATAGCCTGTCCTTAGGCAATCGCGGGCGGGACGTTTCGGGGTTCACAAGAGGGCCGGGGGGGCCAGTGTATGGGCCCCCCGCGTCCCTCCACAGCAGAGAGGGACGCTATGAACGCAGACTAGACGGGTAAGTGGACAAGGTTTCTCTGAAGGGCAGAGGGACTCTTGTTTCTTATTAAAACCTTTTTTCCCTTTTTCAAATGAAATAATTTCATTGTTGGGTGGTTAAAAGAAAGAAACAAAGAGAAAGATTCCAGGAAGTTTCAGACGTAGAACATAATCTAGGGATCCCTTCTACGTCCCCAAAGCTCCGACCTCGCTCATGGAATTATAAATGAATAATTCATACATTGCTTATTTATTCTTCTAAAAACAAGTATTATATATAGCCTATGTATTTGTTATTGGGGATTCACAGTGTGAGCCTTATCCTGCTTGAGAGTTGGATATAACATTTTCGGAGAATCCATGGCGAGTTTTGGATATCGTAAGTTTCCAGGGAATTTGGATGCGGGAAAGATTCCTGTTCCAGCTGCCTTGCCTGGGATTGCCCTGATCTGGAAGTACAGTACTGCACATGGTGGATTAATGTCTTTTATTTTTATTACAATTACAGGAAAAATTTTTAAAAATTACATGAGTATACATTTTAAGACGCTTAAAGTAATTAGAATTTGGAGAACAAAATATGGGTCTTTATGATTTTGTTTCTCTCTTACTTGTGGGGTTGCTTATGACTTGCTCATCCATCACAGTCTGGACCCTTCTGGATAATATTCCCAGGATATTTACCTCGCTGCTGGATTTATATTGACCAAACTCATGGATATTCATACATTCACAAGTGGTGTTGTGGGTTTTTCGTTTTTACTTTTCAGTTTCTCTTTGGGATTATATGTCTTGTATCAGGGCTCTACTGTTAAAATTCTGGGGAGACCTCTGCCCATTGATCAACTGTGCAGAGAAAAATAAAGAACTTGAGTGAGCAAAATTGTTATTCCTTTTTTAGAGGTTATGTTTTGGGCTTACTTTTTGTAATTTTTGGATCTCGGTGGACGTAGCTGATATGGAAATCATGGCATGTATGGGCATCAAAAGAAGATGGAGGACTTTACAACTCAAAGACTCATGGAAATATGATTTTTTTTTTGTTGATGGGCTGAAGACCAAGGAAGAGACACTTTCCCATGGATGTAACTGGAATTAATGTCCTCTCTGCTGGATTACTCAATCATCCCCTGGATCTGGTGGTGTATCATGTTGTTGCCTTTGATGCCACTGTAGGTAGGAATAGAAATCCACTCCATCTGCATTTGTGGCCTTATTGAACTCAGACCTTTCACAACCTTTCTACCCTGCAATTAGCTGCCTAGCTGCTAAAATGGATGTTTTGGCATCTCTACCAAGAAAGGTGGAATAAATGAAAGATGGGCTGTTCCTTGGGGATTTGTAACACACTGATGCAAATGACACCCACTTCTGAGAGGGGCTGGGAGTATTTAACCGCTACAGCTGTGAATGCAGCCTCTGTATTCAACAGTGTTACTGGCCACTGGTGGATTGTGGGAAATGACTTGAAGTTTGCCTCGTGGATAAACAGTTAATGTGACTTGCATTATCAGCAGTGAAGATGGAGAGACCTGGATTGAAGGAGCAGAAGATGGATGTGGAGGACTGCTTTGGAAAGATGTAGAAGAAACAATGGATTTTAACTGACCTTTGGATACTGTGGGGGAACTTGTGAAACTGTGCTCGTCTCTAGGGAAGCTAGATCATAAATTGTATTCCTGGACTGTAGACACCAGTTTGGATTACTCATTTTTTATTTCTGAGACTTTCTATGGATTTTCAGAGATCTATGCATACCATCTTTTTTATATTAAGAAAACATATTGCCTAACATCATGGTGAAATGTATCAAAAAATGGTAGTTAGATTTTTATTTTTTTAGTTTTTCATCTTTTTGCAGCTAAAAACTGAACAGTATTGGGACACAAGTATTTTGAGTTTGGATTATACACCAGCCCTCCAACCTGCTGGTTTTCCTGCCAGTCAAGTGAGGATTAATACTCATCAGAAAATTTGTTTTGTTTTTGGGTCCATTTTTACATCCATTCAATTTTTTCAACCAGTTGTTTTTTTGGCTCACAAAATTCTGTCTCCCTATATTGTATTTGGGATTGTAGGTCGGGTTACCGCTGTCTGAAAAGGTTGGTATGTCCTGCCCTATGTATTTTAGCACTTCTCTCTAACCCCAAGTCGAACCCTTGTCTCTCCCTGTTTCCCACTAACGGCAGTAGCTTGTAGAAAAAAAAAAAAAAAAAAAAGAGACTTGCTACACTGGCCTGGACTCTGCAGACTGCGCCTTTGACCTATCTTTTTTTCTGTCAGCTCCTCTCTCTCTCATTCTTTCTCACTCACATCTGTCTCACTCTGTCTTGGTCTCTGATTCTTTGCTTTTTATTCGATAGGTCGATATTTAGTCACATCTGTGAGGAAGCAGAATTTTTCCCCTCTGGTAAATAAAGAAAACCAAAATAAAATATTAATTGATGAACATTCAAAGAAATTTGGCATTGTGTGAGCTGATATCATTTCACACCACTGATTTGCAGAAAAGATCTGACCTGAACTAATGCAGAGACTCTTAAGACCATGAATAAGCTATCGAATGGCTCCTTAAATGCAGTAGAGGATGGTCCCATTCTGCTCTGTATGTTACCAGACCTGGGCTGTTGCAGTTAGCCTCTGACACACTTTGGGTTCTTGCGTTTCAGTTTGAACCCATATTTTTGTTTTCAATAACACTATTTTAACTGGTGTACTGTTGAAGACCAGAAGCAATCAAAATATGTTTTTTGTTTTCTGCATCAACAAGGACACATATAACCATATATGTTTAAATGAAATTAAGCTGTTCCTTATATATAACACTGCTTTTATGAATCTGATGGGTGCTGCATAATTCACATGTTGAGTTTTTCTTAGATCTGACATACTAAATGCCTTTAACCAGGGTAACTTGGGAGATTCTGTCCCTCCAATTACACAGCTGCATATTTACTCAGGGTGGCAGTTGTTAAATTAGGAGCAATGCCTTGCTCAGGGGTGTGAATGGCCTACAAACAAAAGTTACCCATAACCCTAATATTGCGTAACCCAACTTGAACCATGCCAACAGCCTTTAACATTCTTTGGAGTATTCCTGAGGGTCATGATAAGAGTCTTAAGCATGTTTCTTCACATCACTAGCCCATGTACATATGTTTTTGGTCTTAAAATTCACAAATGCCATTAATATGATATTTTCCCTTTCTCATATTACAGCAGACCAAAAAAAACACACAACTGATTATAGCAAAGTTTTGTTTTCTGTGACTGAGGGGAAAGATTGAGCTCTCTTATTGATCAGCTATAAAATGACAAATTTCTATTTTTGGCACTATCCTTTTCTTACCTCATCTTGTCTCTGTGTCTTTTTCCCCTGTATCTGTGTAAATGTGACTGGGTTGGGTGAGGGAGGATTTGACAATTTTTTTTTTTTCATATTGAACGTTAAAAGTGCTCACAGGCAAATTGCCATTGATTATGGCTTATACTTCAGTATTTTAAAAATGTTTTTTAAAAATAACTGCATGAAGAAGCATCCTGACTTTTATTTTTTGTATATTTATGGAAGAAATAAGAAATGTAATGTTTGAGTAGGCAGGTAGATACTAAAGGCCCAGAAACTACACTGTAGCTTAACTCAGTAGTGCCCATACAGATTGAGCTCTTCAATTTCTTTCACATTCTTTTACAATCCATGTTCAGTGATGCCGTGGTAAGTCCCTTGGCTCATGGTTTTTAGTTATGCAGAAGTAACAGAAACTACTTCTTATGCACATACAATGTTTTGTACATTTTGATTGGACTAATTGTGAATATAATGACAAGTTTTGGTGCTGAGTAGCCTATGTTTTGGATTACTTATCCTTGTCACATGGACAGAAGGTCCTTGTTGTTTCCTGCTGCTTGAGTCCTCACTCCTAATCTATTTACCTTGATCTCAATGGGCAAAGCAGGACTTATTGAGGTGACCTTATTTATGACCCATGCTGGTAGGTGCCTCTGCCTCTAATACCTATAGGTAGGCATTGCCTAATTGCCTGTTACTCTTGGTGTCATAGGTTTCTTTTAGTCAGCGGTCGACTCAAAACAGTGGAATAAAAGAAATGACCCAGAACAGGTGCTCTTTACTCTTGATCCAGATAAATAATTCAATTAAGTCATTAGGACCTTTTGAATAAGGGTAACTAGAAGTGTGGCCACAGGCCTCCCTTGGGCCTGGAGCTCACAGGACCTTGTGTTCTCTTCCTCAGTTTTTGACCAATACTACATGAATCTCTTGTCATCTTCATAAACTAAAGGGATACTTGTCCCCAAGTTTGACCATTCTAAAATTTCTTTTGTGCAATTCCCTGTTGATCCCTCAAACAGGTGTATCACCTCACATTCAGCCTGTATAGCAGCATCTTAGATTGTACTATGGTTATAGAGGTTGGTTATAGGCACTATGAATAGTTAAGCAATCATGCAGGTTATTCCCAATTACCTTTTTTGTCATTTAATTTTTAAAATACATGTATACATTGTAACAGATGTAGACGGGCAGCTTAAACAATATTAATAACAGCGTATAATAAAGGAATGGTTTTCGCTGTAGGTATTTAAGTCAGTGTAGTTCTATGAGGGCTATGTGGGTATACAGGGGTGATACAGTTGAGCGAGGAATGGTGTCATCATGTGTAAAGGTGTTGGAATGGGAACTTATTTTTATCAATAACGATGGCAGCAGTATTAAAACTGCTGTTTTGTGTACCATAGTAAACTGCAGTTAACTTCTTTGCAGTTTAAGGTCTTTCTTTTTGACAATGAAAACATTCTGTTCTATTCTTTAAATGCTGTAGCCTGCTTTGTAAACAGTTTGAATAGAAAATTAAGAACATCTAATAACAAAGCAAACTGACAAATTAATAAATAGAAGAAATAGGATTAGGCAAGCAAATTTTATTTGTAAAGTGTAGAGGATGCAATCGAATATTGCCTCATGTTTTCTTGGTTCCTGAATGTTAGAAAAACCATAATAAATTGCATGAAGCGAATTGATCATGACTTGCTGTAATTAATGGCGAGTAATTACACTTTCGTACTTTAACAATATTTCTTCAAACATCAAGGATATTTAAATTTATCAGTGATCAAATATAGATTCCTCACAATATGTATATCAATGAATACAGTTAAATTGCATCTTTTTAATTGTTAACACAAGAGTAACACTCCTGTGAATTACAGTAAGTGCAATCATATTTTGAAGGTTTTGAAGGCAAACTGCTCAGATTACCTTTTTGTCAAAATATCCAGCAGACAACTTTTAAAAATGAAACTTAACTTAGAAGTTCTAAGTTCTTCTTCTCCATGCCGGTTAGGAAGGTGAGAATATTAAATTATTAACTTTTGGAATTACTATGAAATGCTTAACAACTTGCTTTTGACAGCCCTGAAAACGTATGTGGATATTTTCCCTTACGAAACACATTAAATAAAACACCATTCAGGGAGAATTAAAGCACTGTATTAAGAAAAATGGTTTCAGGTCAGATCATTTTTTTGTTTGCTTTTATTTTACAGGAAACTATTACACTTGATAACGCATTAGAATAGCTCTAAAGCTGGCTTCCATTCCGTTGCAAACCAGTCTTGTAGCCTTCCTTTTGTTAAAGCTAAAGCGACTGTCAGAGTCAGAACTAAGACAGATGTTTTCCCATTTAATGTTGATCTTAAATGTCTGTCCTCACTATCAGACACATTTAGTTGATTTATTGGTTTTCATTTTATTGGGAATAAAATGTAAGCAAACACTGATGGACATTACCTCACTTAGTCTGAGGCACTGCCAGCTGTATTCCATGTTCAGGGTGTAAGAAAAAGAATGAAATGTACTACCCCAGGAAACCCAGTGCAATGTAAAAACTGTAATAAAAAAAGGGTTCAATAAAATCAGCAATGAAACTTATAAACATTAAGTGCAAATCAAAAACAAGTACACAGGAAATGTAAACGAAAAAGCTAATGCTAGCGCAGGAAATAAATAACAATTAAACCAGGAAATGAAGCATTAGTAAATTATAAAGTGCATTAGTGCATCAGAGTGTCCAATTGTTGTATAGGACTGGACTATGGTGAACTGCAAACCTAGAACCAACCACATCTGTAGCATTGCCCAGTGGGTGAGCTGTGAAGCTTTTGTCTCCGCAGTGATAGGGTCCCCTAGTATTCTAAATTGTTTTGATGTAATACAGAAGCAAACTATTTACATAAGTGTTGCACTGTCATAAGATGTGCATGATGCACTTTTCTATGAGCATGCAATTGGCATGTAATTGGCTACGGATGACCAGCTGTGTGCCACAACATGTTTACAGTTATATTTTACACTTTTAAAAAATCATGTGCAGTGCATGAGACCCTCGGCTCAGAGAATAAAATTAGTCGCATGAAGTTCATGTGAATATGAAATATAAATGAAGTAGGGCTTATCAGTAACACACAAGCTGGGCTGTGCAGCACAAGGGATAAAACAGTCTGGAGTCTAGATGGAGGTAATTTGGAATCTAAATGGTGAGGGATAAATAAGATGGTCTCCACAGGCTGTATTTGCTGGATAGCTATGCTATTTAGGGAATATTTGGTCTGATGCATATGCTTTAAATTGGGGAAAATTGGATTGCCAATCCACAGGAGCAGTTACCATTAAGCAGTGCAGCGGTAGAAATCCTGCCACTTGAAACCTGCAGGTTCTGGGCGATGCTAAGACTTCGGCGTAGTCACATGCGTACTTTCATGGTGAGAGTTAGATTCTTGACCATGGAAACATCACTGCATCCACATCTTTTGTCTTGTCCTATAGACCTCTAGTTTTAGGAGTGTGTCATTTCATTCAGAGCTCTCCTTTAAATTGAAGAAAATGTGAAGTAAAAAAGAAGTGGTCATTCTCACTTTTGAAGTTGAATACTCTTTGGAACTTTGTTCTGAAAAGTGCTTTTATATATTGAGTTGGTTAGGCAGGCACATTTGCATCAGTGTCTGAAACATTCTTTAGAAATGTTTTGGCCATTGTGTAATTACCAGCAGTGATCTTGCTGAACGCTGCATTTTTCATCTTTCTGAGTAAGAGGACTGTGAGGGAAAAATAGCTCTGATCATGAGAATGGTTAAAATATTCATCATTGTTTTGAGGGGGAGAAGCTTGTTTTTTTTAAATCACTTGGTTTTTTAGTATTAATATTTGTGATTCCCCACACTCGTTTTGGATTACCTGACTATTACTCCTCTCCTGTTGCATATGTACATTGTTTTCTGAAATGTAGTTTTGTGTTCAGAAAAAAAAAACTGAACATGTATTTTTGATGCTGCGTTATTCACAGCTGTACCCGTCACATTAAGTTTTTGGATTCAATTTGGTAAATGTAAAATTGGCATAACTGACCCTTTTCTCCCTCTGCTTTCTTCCCATCCTCCTTTCTCTTCTCCCATCCCTTCATCATCCCTCTCTCAGGGCTTCCGATGGTCGGGAGCGTGCCTACGATCACAGTGCCTATGGACACCATGAGCGCGGCGGCAGCTTTGATCGGCAGCGTCATTATGACCAGGACTATTACCGCGACCCCAGGGACCGTGCACTAGTGGGGTCTGGGGTTGGCTCAGGCCCTGGTGGCGGGGGAGGTGTAGTGGGCCCCGGAGGGGGTGGTGGAGGAGCAGGGGCAGGAGTGGGTGGAGCTGCAGGAGGAGTCGGTGGCACAGGAGGTGGAGGGTCCTCTTCTGTTGGTGTGGGTTACTATGGGTCACGTAGTCGGAGCCCCAGCCGCTTTGAGACCCCGGAGCCGCGATATGAGCCTCGGGCCCGAGAGCCCTGTGCCCGTGAGCCCTTCACTCTGGCCAGTGTGGTGCATCGCGATCTGTACCGCGACGAGAGGGGCCGTCGCGCGGATCGTACCTACCACCACAGCCGTAGCCGGTCGCCACACTCCTCCCAGTCACGCAACCCCTCCCCACAAAGGCTGGCGAGCCAGACTTCGAGAGTGCCCCGTTCCCCCAGTGGCTCTGGCTCCCACAGCCGCTCCTCCAGCTCTGACTCCGTCAGCAGCACGAGCAGCAGCAGCAGTGGCAGGTAGGCTAAGTGCCAGGCACCTATTTTTCTCTCTGCCTACACCTTTCTGTGGCACAAGGTCGCAGTTTCTGGTCACTGTTTCTGTGTTTTCATTCTTGTTCATACATTTTTTTCTCCTTTCGTACATTTTGGATAAAATTGAAATGCATCTAAGATGTGGTGTAAAATAATGCGATACGTAGTGCCCATCTCAGTCCTATGTAAACTTGAAGGTCTTAATGCAAGTACTGTTTGTTTGCTCAAGATCTACTCAAGAAAAGAGTGATACATATTAGCAATGTTGTGTTTGCAAAGGTGAACCGTTCAGCTCAATCAGTTGAACCCGAGAAACATAGTGGTATACATGAAAATGAACTGCTGATCACAGTATACAGGGGGTCCTCGACTTACGAATGAGTTCCGTTCCTACGACTTGTCGAAAGCCAATTTTCGACGTAAGTCGGAATTTATACCTAAATTATACCCAAGTTAACACCTTAAGTGACTCACTCTGTACACACAACCGCGTAGGTCGAAACTAGGTTTTTTTATTAATTTATGGGACTTGAGACCATTGTAATCCGAGGACCCCCTGTTTATCCCTTCCCACCACCTATTCCCAGAAAGCAGTTAAGGTTTTCACAGGAAGAAAAATCAGTGGTAGGCATTATTGCAAATACAGTTATATTGTGGTGTGAGGCCCTTTCAGAGTGAGAACAACATTAGCAGGTGCAGACTGACGAATTGGTCTGATTCACAGAATTTGAAGCTGTGACCAGAGAGCACCAGAGGTAGCTGTGTATCTCAGCTTTGTGCACAGTGATATAGACTATATTGGAGCTGGTTTCCTGAAAAGTGAAGTAATACAACCAAAGCAGTAGTACCTACTTATGTACGGTGAAACTTGCCCAAGGCTTTGTTTGAAAGGCTTTGCCCTGCACTCAACTGATGCAGTTATTTATTAACGATTATTATCTTACACTGAGGTCATCAGAATTCACCTGTTCATCATTTTAGTGTTTCCTCACCATCATGGCTTGACACCACCGAATCATCCCTCTGTAGGTTAAATTCAAAACCTTGTTTTGTGTATCTTTCTCTGAAGTGCTCACACATACTGCATTTTTGATTTGTAAACTTCAGCTATGTAAGGCTTCTGTTTTTGAGTACAGACTTGTGTTCTTTTTATTGTTGTCCTTTACAGGTATAGGTTACTGTTATTTTCCTTCTCATGGTGCTTCTCAGTACCTCAGTCAGTCTAATAGTGGACAAACTAAGAGTCGTTACCATATTTATAATGGATTTTATAGATTTTTAATGTAGACCTTGTGTTGTGCTATCACTTAACTTTCATAATTTTTCTTTTTAAATCCATAGTAGGAAAAGGCAATGGGAACAGTTACAGGTTTTGATATAATAGTTCAATCTGGCATTCAGATACATATAACATGACTCCTGTGGGGGATAGTACCCTAAAAGACATAATATGTTTATATTAAAATATTTAAGTATCATTGGTTTAGAATTACTTTGGTTTTTTGATTGCAGAATTTTGGACAGTTGCACTTGGAGAGTGCATCATTCTGGGGAATGCTTCTTAATCCTCTCTGACTTCGACTGGGAGGGAGAGAGGAAGTTTGGTGCCGTCAGTGTTTTGCCAATTAAGATCATCTCTGTCTCACAGCAGAAGTCTTTATTGTCAGTCATCTAGGAAAATTCCCTTTCAGAGGCAGGAGAAAGAAGCTGACATAGTGTTGCTCAAATAGATGTTAAGCGTAGCCATCTTCCCTTTCTGATTCTGTCAGCACTGCGGTCGGAAGGAGTCAGGGCACACGGCTGCTTACACTTGCAGCTCTCTGATCACAGCAGTTAATCTACTCAGTGCACACATACAGCTTCTCTTCCTGGCTCCCCCCTGACTTATGTGGCCTTAAATAAACCATACTTAGAGAGAGAGAGCGAGAAACACTCACACTCACACAGACCTCTTACATTGACAATCACACATTAAAAATGTCCACAGAGCTTTGTTGCCGACACAAAGGCGTTTCTGTTTCTGCAAAAAAAAATGATAATCAGCCTTTTTTCTGTTTAGATCAGCATAGCCAGTGAAGAATCACCCTTTGTTTTGATGCTGCAAGTCCTGCTAAATGGTTTGATAATTAACCCGTGAACAGCCTGTTTAGAGTTTGAATTAGTTATATATTTTGTACTGAGGGATGTGAAGATTTGATTGGAGATGAAAGGTGCTCGGATCAGAAAAAAAGTCAAAGGTATTTGCCCGCCCGCTTGATTATGCATCTGACCCTGAAAATTGGGTCTCGTTTTCAGGGGATAGTAATTGTGGTGAGGCTAATACTGATGAGGTGCTCTTGCCCTGGCTGTTCTTAATGACCTCTGAAGTTTCTGGTGATTGTTCCACTCCTAAAGCCTGAAAGCAGTAAGGAGGTTGAGCAAGTCTGGTAACAAATGTGTCAGTCTCGGGTCATTTGCTTTGAAAAGAATAGACAAAAACCTCAGGCCAAGTGATTGTATTGTTATGCTTTGTGGTGGAAATACTGGAATGGCAAATGCCACACACACCTTTTATTCACTTTAAATTTACCACCATTAAAGTCAGTAACACTAAGAACTTCTGTCAGGTGGTGATTTGCATGAGCTTTACATACATGTCAGTGAAGTTCAAAATATCTAGGTGGCAAATGTAATTGTATAATTTATTGGTAATGGATTTGGGTTTTACCATATTAGTTGTATTGTAGATGATATGTAAATGCACAAGAACTTTATGGTCATAATACATATTTGTTTTTGTGTCCTAAACCTCTACGATTAAAATTTTGTGGAAAGGACTAATTTTTTGTACACTATAATGTAGCCCTTTCTGTGACGAGAGTTGATTCACAACCGTGAAAAATGTAGACTGGGTTTGAATTCGTTTGTGGTTTTTGACTTTTGTTTAATCTGTGAATTTATCAGTTTTAACTGTAAAACCTGATATAATACCAGTTACAGATGTAATACTATGGCTGGATTCTGTGCAGAGAGGTTTGTTTACTTTGTATTGGGTCATGTCTTCTGTTTTATTTCATGAGAGAAATGCTGCGGGGATATTGGGGAGACGGCTGGCATATTTTCTCACTGCCTGCCTCTGTGTTTGTGTGTATGTGTCCCCCCCTCACCCCTCCCCTTCCTTGTGAGATCAGGTTTGAACTGGAATTTTCTGGTCACTGCTGGCTCCCTGCCCACTCCCACAGGCCTGGGCTCTGTTTGCGGAACTTCCGGTTTCAGGGAGAGAGGGAGGCGGAGCAGTGAGAGAAAGGGAGGGCAGTAAATGAAACAACTACAGACTACATCCCAGTTGACAGCGCTCCTAGAATGTGGGATTTTGACCCCCAATGCGGCAGAAACCTGTGTGGTTTGTGTCACATTTGAAAGTGTATGGGGGTCATAGAAAGAAAAGGGAATTTTAAAAGGTGATGTTGGCAGGCATGGGTCATCTTGTACAGTGGCTTCAGAAAGTATTCAAACCCCCTCATTTTTGCGCACTTTGTGTTGTAGATTTAAAATGGATAAAATTGCCATTTTTGCCCAATAGTCTACACTCGACCCATAACGTGTTTTTAGAAATTTTTGCAAATTTATTAAAAATCTGGAACTGAAATGTCATTTACATAAATATTCAGACCCTTTGCTGTAGCACTCCAAATTGTGGTCCATCCTGTTTGCTTTAATCAACCTGGAGATGTGTCTAGAACTTGATTGGAGTCCACCTGTGGCAAATTGATTTGATTGGACATAGTTTAGAAAGTCACACACCTGTGTATATAAGGTCCCACAATTCATACTGAGTGTCAGGACAAAAATCAAGCCATGAAGTTCAAGTCAAGGTCTGTAGACCTCCGTGATAAAGTTTTGGCAAAGGATAGATCAGGGCAAGGGTATAAAACCATTTCTAAAACTTTTAGTTTTCTAAGAGCATAGTGGCCTCTATAATTGTGAAATGGAAGAAGTTTGGAACCATCAGGACTCTTCCTAGAGCTGGCTGTGTGGCCAAACTGAGTAACTGGGCATGAAGAGCCTTGGTCAGGGAGGTGACCAAGAACACAGCGGGCACTGTAAGAGAGCTTCGGAAGTCCTCTGCAGAGATGGGAGGACCTGCTGGAAGGACAACCATCCCAGCAGCACTCCGTCAATCAGGCCTTTATGGTTGAGTGGCTAGACGGAAGCCACTCTTGAGTGAAAGGCATATGACAGCCCTCTTGGTTTTTCCCAAACAGCATTTAAAGGACACTGAGAGCATGATAAAAAAAGATTATCTGGTCTGATGAGAAAAATTTAACTCTTTGGGCAGAACTCCAAGCACTATGTCTGGCAAACGCCAGGCACTACTCATCACCTGGCTAATACCATCCCTATGGTTCAGCATGGTGGTGGCAATGTCATGCTAATGGGGTGCTTCTCAGCGGCGGGGACAGGGAGACTGGTCAGGATTGAGGAAAGGATGAATGCAGCTAAATGCAGAGAGGTCCTTGAAGAAAACCTGCTCCAGAGCTGACGCAACCTCAGACTGGTGCGATGGTTCACCTTTCAGCACGACAATGACGTGAAGCATACAGCCTAGCCAATGCAGAAGTGGCTTCGGGACAAGTCTCTGACTGTCCTTGAGTGGCCCAGCCAAAGCCCAGACTTAAACCCCATAGAACCTGGAGACACCTGAACATGGCAGTTCACAGATGCCTCCTTTCCAATCTGATGGAGCTTGAGAGGATCTGCCAGGAAGAATGGGATAAACTTCCAAAATCCCAGTGTGCAAAGCTTGTAGAGACTTAGCCAAGAAGACTCAAAACTGTAATTGCTGCCAATGGGGCTTCTACAAAGTACTGAATTAAAGGGTCTGAATACTTATGTAAATGAGATTTCAGTTTTTGATTTTTCATGAATTTGCAAAAAAAAAGTTCACTTTGTCATTATGTGTTATTGAGTGCAGATTGATGTGCAGACAATTTTGTCCATTTAAAATTACATCTACAACACAAAGTGTGCAAAAGGTAAAGGAGTCTGAATACTTTCTGAAGCCACTGTATATTTTGTCTGAGTATGTTCAAAAACTAAATTTAGAAGGGAAATTGCAAACATTTTTTAAATATTTGTAGCTGTGGTTTCTTAATTGAAATGAATGGTCCAACAGATGAAGGGATAAGTCTAAAAGAATTAGATGGAGGAGACTAAGTTAAGAAAGAAGGCTGATAAGATTTGCTGGGAAGTAGAGAGTGAGGTAGGAAAGGCCACTATAACATTGTTGCCCATTTCAGTTGTTTGTTTTTGAAATATGGACCAGTATTTACTGGATTGTCTGTCGAAAGAGTGAACTAATACTGGTGCCTGTGCAGTGCATGTGTGGTGAGAGAAAGTTACGTATTTTGTCTTTCTTTGTTCCATTTGACTGACTGCTTTGTCAGGTTGAGAGAATGCACTTTTGCAGGAAGACTAGGCTGTGTTATGTGTTGCCATTTGTGTGTGCATATGTGTGCTGGCCTGCGGGGGGTCCTGTGTGAGTTGTGGTTTTCTCTACTGCACTGCAGATGTTTTCTGTGTCAGGTTGGAATGATGAGAGAGTTCCAGGGAATGTGTGGGTTTGGGCTGCAGCATCCTTGCTTGTGGCAGCTGGGGGGCTGATATTGGGCACCCTCTCTTCTGCAGGTCACAGTGCTGTACAGTGTGTACATCTGCATAGCGTTATGTAAACCGGTGTAATAGAATGAAGTGAAGTAATATTTTATAAATGTAATATTTATATATGTAATGTGCATATATAATCATACATGCACTCACATATGCATGTGTTTTTTTGAATCCACACAAATGCATATGTGTGTTGTGTGTCAAGGTATGTGTACATGTACACAAAATGTAATAGAAATAACATGATCAAATGTCAGTCGTATCTCCCAGACTGGAAATGTTTTGGATGACATCACCAAGGCTGGGAAGACTAATACAGAGACACCATGGCTGGGTATTTGAGAGGATGAAATATTGATGCTGCAGCAGTAGTTTAGATGTGTTTTCATTATTTTTTGATTAAAGTATTTATCCCCTGCCCCACTCCCCCCACCATTACTGTTTAAAGAGGAGAAGTTTTCTGGGCTGGAGAGCAGCTGTGTTTGAGGGGTCTGTTGTGAGGGTTAATCTCTGCCGCGTGTCAGCAGGTGTCTGGGTAGCAGAGTAAAAGAGCAAGGGGGGAAGGGGTGTCTGAACAAGGCAGCATTCTCTGTCAGATCTTAAGCTTCTTACTGTGTGAGAACCAGTGAGCCATCTTAATGTGTGTGTCTGTGTAAGTGAATGTATGTGTGTCTGTGCTAATGAATGCATGTGCGTCTGTGTATGTGTCTAAGCATATGTTCATGAACATGCACATGCCCATGTATTTATCGGTGCATGTATTTTGGTATGTGTGCAGTTGTGTGTCAGTGTGCTTGTTGGTGTTTGTACAAGCATGGTCATAGGCGTTATCCTTAACAACTCCCCAAGTCATGATTTCCCTAATCATGAATTTCATGAAAATATGCAAAATAACATCAGAAATTCTTCACTTTTATTGAATGATTCACTTCTGTCTTTTTTTTCCTTGGTCCTCTCCTGTCCTCCTTTCTCTTCTCATTAGAATGCTTTCTGCCGTCCTTTGGATTGGGGTCATTTTGTAGACTGGTTAATAATATCACCTTGGACAAAAATTGTGTTGTGAGGAGTGTGCATATCTTAATACTCATGAATATGAGTGTAGATTGTCAGCAAATTAAGTTATTTCATCATTTTTTTTCTGCTTAGTTGCAAAAAGGTGGGCTGTAGTTTCTTTATCATTTCTACCTGAGCGGTATATTTGAACAGTGCAGGGCTACGCAAAAATTGAGGTTAGGCTGCCACCGCAAGGAAAAGAGCGTAATTACATCTCATGTATACTCAATCCTATCTTTACGTGGTGTATTATTTCACCTTTTACTTAATTGTGTAAAGGGACTTGCTCTTTTTGCTATATACCTAAATGATAAATTGTAATGGGCTTTTGTGTCAGACCTTACACCCAGGGTCTGAGTCCCTGGTCATTAAAGATGTCATGGAACATCTGAGATGACTAGGCGATTCCCTGGTGTCCTGGCCAGATTCCCAAAAAAGTATGGTCTTGTTATCATACTCAATTTTCTTTTGTTGTGATGTTCTCCCTCTTTACTGGATGGATGACCCAAGTGGGTTGAAACGATTTCCCTTTGGAACTGCCTCTCCCCCTTCACACTGTACTCTTTTTAAATTTTAGAAGGTGCTGTATGACTGCTTCTGTTTTCTGTTACTGTTATTACAGTGGTGTCTTTATCACTTTTGTATCAAAGTCCCTCTAAATTATGAATTTTAAAAAACCCCTTTTCTGTCATTCAAAATCATAATTTAGCTAAACATTTCTGTAAATATCACTGAAGAGTTGTAACCAAATTTGACTGAAATGGTGTGATTGCTGCTTATTGCAGCATCAACAAGTGGAGCCATAGCACAGGGGTTGTGTATGTTTGGAAATATCTGCCTGGTGGTCAGCTTGCATTTCAGAGTTTGGAGGAAGACATGCCTGTTCAGTAAAAAAAGAGTCTTTCTGCATTTCAGTTTTACCTTTTTCATTGGTATGAAAGTAAAAGAAAGGTAACCATAGACACTCTTCTGGTGTACTTTAATCCCGTCTTTTTTCTGCCACTGATGAACAAAGCATTAAATAGTTTTGCACTCATCGCTCTCTCTTAGATGTTTTTTGGCCCCATATAAATAAGATGCAAACACCTTTACACTCGTGAGATTCCATCTGTGCCTTGCCTTGTCTTGTACTGTTGTAGGATTGTTGGGTTTTCCCCATTGCTTATTAATGCTGAGAATCGACAGTGGTTATGCTCAACTTGTTAACTGCAGCAATCAAAGATTGTTGTTGTGGCACAGTTATGTTCTTCTGTTTTTTACATAATTAGAGCCAAGGTACAATTAAGTGTGGCTGTGGTGAAGAGTGTCAGGGCGGCCTGCTGATTCCTGCATTACATTTGTAACATCTTGATCTGAGTGCTGAGATTCCGGACTCTGAGAATTTGATTCTTTGGCAGCAGTGATTCCAGCAGCAGTTCGAGTGACGAGTCCCCAGCGCGCTCCGTTCAGTCGGCTGCCGTTCCAGCACCGCCCACACAGCCCCTGCAGGCCCTGGACAAGGATGAGCCCCGCAAGAGTTTTGGCATCAAGGTGCAGAACTTGCCTGTGCGCTCTACAGGTGAGGAATCGCAGCCCGTATGGCACTGGGATTCTGTCAGATTGCCTTCCCCTTTACAACTCACACATTACAGGATGCAACTCAGGCAAATGTACCATGTCACATCTGTGCACATTGCTTTTTGCAGTAGTTTTCTCAAATATGTTGAATATTATAACTCTTATCCATCAGGACACTGTATGTACTTTGATTGAGAACTGTGGTGAGCAGCTTTACTATGTTATAGTGAGCCAACTAGCACTTTGTAACCCATCCACATATTACTACCTTGCAGCTTAGCTGTATCTGCACTCCTAGATGCAGCTGTGCAAGGTTTAATAGTAGTTACTCTAAAATGGTCTCTCCCTAATATGTGCAAATGGGTCATTAAGCAGAGAGAAATTCCAAGCACAGAAATTAAAGCAGCCTTTCTACTCCTCTTCCAGATACAAGTCTGAAAGATGGACTGTTTCATGAGTTTAAGAAATACGGGAAGGTGACATCAGTACAAATACATGGGGCATCCGAAGAGCGGTATGGCCTGGTGTTCTTCCGTCAGCAAGAAGACCAGGAGAAGGCGCTAAGCGCGTCCAAGGGGAAGCTCTTCTTTGGGATGCAGATCGAAGTCACTGCCTGGAATGGCCCTGGTATGACCCTGCTACTGCTGTCAGGGATGTAACTTGTCTGCTTTCTTTTAGTGGTGAATGCCCTTCACTGTGCTCCCCTTATCTCTCTCCCTCTTCCCTCTTCTTTCAGAAACGGAGAGTGAGAATGAGTTTCGCCCGCTGGATGAACGTATAGATGAGTTCCACCCAAAAGCTACGAGGACCTTGTTCATTGGAAACCTAGAGAAGACCACCAGCTATCATGACCTGTTAAATATATTCCAGCGCTTTGGGGAGATTGTGGTATGTCTACATTGATAGACTTGGATGAAAAGTAACTAGCACTGTTCATACTTCCCTGTTGGATACTGTCCTTTTTAACAGATGACAGAAAGGCTCAGTCAGTGTGCTCTGTATGTGTGTGAGTATTACTAAAGTCTGAAACTGAAGGATATCTGTGAGACTTCGCAATGTAAAGACTTTTGAACATATTGTTGAATGTAAGAGTATGCTATGGTAGTCCATACATTTTGTGCTCATTGGTTAATCTCTCACTTCCTTCCAGGACATTGACATTAAAAAAGTCAATGGAGCGCCCCAATATGCTTTCCTGCAGTATTGTGACATCGCCAGCGTCTGCAAAGCAATCAAAAAGATGGATGGGGAATACCTGGGGAACAATAGGCTAAAGGTACTCACTTATAAATGGGCTACAAAGTAGGTGCACCGGAAAACAGTTCATCAGATTATAAGAGGCATCAATGGCTGACCATGCACTGCTAATACTATGGAGTTCTTGAGAAACGTGTAGTCTGAGGCTCTTGGGTTGTTAGTGGCAGTGGATTAATTTTGTATCAGTCTGTTACCATTTGTGCATGGTGGGGAGTCAAACTGATGTCTACATCTGGGATTTATTCTGTTAAGAGTTAAAGGCTAGAATACACAATTGTTATTTTAAGTTAATTAAGAATTTTTTTGATTTTGCACAGAACAGTATGATAATATCTGAGGGACATTTGAGTTTGTGTGGTTCATACCTTAAGCATAGAATTGCTTTGTTCTGGGAACTGTCTTCAATGCTTCTAAATAGGAACATTTTTTTTTTCTTTTTTTAAAAATCTTTTATATGATTGTGGCTCCTTCTTCACAGCTGGGATTTGGGAAGAGCATGCCCACAACATGTGTGTGGCTCGATGGCTTGGCCTCCAACATTACAGAGCAGTACCTCACTCGTCACTTCTGTCGTTATGGACATGTATTGAAGGTGATTGCACCTGTTTTCTTCCTTTACTCTTGTGCTCCCCATTTATTCTTTGTCACTTTCTCTCTTAGTCCTCATACTGCAATTTTCTGTGCTCTCTGAAATTGAAGTCTCGTAAGATTATACTTTCTCTCCCCTCCCCTCTCCCACCCATTTCCCACTCAGGTTGTATTTGACAGACTGAAAGGGATGGCCCTCATCCTGTACAACAACATAGAATATGCACAAGCTGCTGTCAAGGAAACGAAGGGTTGGAAGATTGGGGGCAACAAAATTAAGGTTTGTTGGAAAATTGGAAAATTATTGGAAATGATTGGACAAACTAACCAGTAGCTGGTTTCTTGTTTTAAATGGCTGATGCAATCTCATCTTTCTTCTGTTTAATTTGTAACCAGGAATGTTCTTGTGACCTGGTGGGATTTGTTTTGTTTGTAATGCCTTGTAGGTCTTCAGCAGAGGCAAAACAGTTGTAGCAAAGTAGTTAGTGAAAGTGTGACAGATAGCAACTAACCATTAATGACAAAACTATTTGATATGTGTCTCTGTGTATACATCTCAGCTGTTAATGTTCACATGTGACATGACAGGGACCACTTTAAACTCTTAATAGGCTGCTGTTATGCAATGTTACAGGTGACAAAAAGTATAGATGTGGAAGGCAGCACAGATGTTCTGAAGGAATGTCTCCCTCTATTTACACCGTGCTGCACTGGACTGTTTTTTTTTTGCCTTCATCAAATAGCCTAGAAAATCTTCACATTTTCCAGGTCTTTAATGAACAGTTCCTGCAACTGGTCATTAATGCCCGATTGTATCCGTCATTGAACCAATCCTATTTTATGTCTGCAGGTGGACTTTGCCAACCAGGAGAGTCAGGTGGCTTTCTATCGCTCAATGCAGGCATCAGGGCAAGACATGGGCAGAGACTTCTACGAAATCCCATCTGAACGAAGGTTCATATTTCAGTACACTCACCTAGGCAGTGGGGAACAGAAAAGAACAGTGATTTGCATTAGTTTCATTGCTCTCTCCTTGAATATAGCTTAAACATTTGAAAATAATTTAAGAAATTAAAAACATTGTTTTCTTCATAAATATTTTCAGTAAAATGTTTTACAAATAAATTAAGAAATCAGTTGAGAGGACAGAATTCATCCCTCATGAAAATAAACTGTTCATAAGGAGCAGGTTGCCTCAAGGTATCCTGAGCTAATGTCAGGACAGGAACAGAGAGAAATATGCAGACTTTGGGGGACCTCCTTGGCCAGGAGCAACAAAGCCCAGCAAACACAGTATTTGCAAACACTGCTGTCGCACCATTTTGTTTCTTTAGTTTATGTTGAGGAAAGTGTTGTAGCAGTTACTCAGGCAGGACAGGGCTATCAGTCAGGCTATAGTATTTATTTTTCAAGTGGTATAAGGAATGAAAAACATCATCACATAACTGAATGGATTCTGATTTGGGTGTCAACAGGAATTATTTTTGTGTCTGTTACTGTGTCTTACACTGTGGCAAATTGTAGTATTGGTGGATCCATAAGAAACTTCAGTATGAATTGAAATAATCTGCTGCCATTTGACAATATTTGCTTCTTCTCTTGTCTTGACAGAGATGAACGCAGGCCACCATACCATGACTATTCAGCAGACCGAGCATATTATGAGAACATGAGGACGCAAGGAGCTTATGCTGAAGACCCTCGCCGCGAGTATGCAGCCCGCAGCCGAGAGTTTTATCCAGAATGGGACCCCTACCAAGCTGACTATTATGATCCACGCTACTTTGATGAACCACGAGAGTACAGGGACTACCGAGACCCATATGAGCAAGACATCCGGAAGTACAGTTATCTGCAGCGTGAGCGAGAGAGGGAGAGAGAGCGGTTTGAGACAGACCGAGAACGTGACCATAGCCGCCGTACCATTGAGAGAAGCCCCTCACACCCCCGGCGCCCAGCCACACCTACTGCCTCCCCATCCCCCTCTGAGCGCATGCCTAGCGATACTGAACGGCGCATCTATAGTCGCTCCTCTGAGCGAAGTGGAAGCTGCAGCTCCATCTCACCTCCACGTTATGAGAAGCTTGACAAGATGAGGCCAGATCGTTATGGCAAGAATGAAAAGCCTGAGAAAGATAGACAGCTGTTTGAAGTGGAGCGTGTCAGCGGGGGTGAGAAAGACAAACGAAGTGGCCGAAAGGAGAAAGCCGATAAGGAGAAAGGGGAGAAACAGAAGATGAGGAAGCTGAAGGTACCATCTCCCAGCATCCCCTCCTCTGAGACAGACCCTGAACCAGATCGGGAAGGCAGCCCAGATGTAGGTACACGAAGCAAAGGTGGAAAATTGCTTGCTAAGGAGAAGGACAGCTCTAGCAAAGGTCGTCTTGATCTGCCTCCTTGTGTTGTACAGCTTACACGTGTCAAGGAAGAGGGGAAACTCCTCGAGCCATCTGGCTCTGAGAAGCCGAGACACAAAAGTGAAAATGACAGTGTCTGTTCTCCACCTCTGCCCCCACCCCCCTCAGCTGACCAGAAAGTGATGCACTCCCGCCTGGAGCTTCTGAAAGGAGGGCCTGTAAAGCTGGGGAAAATTCCCAAGGAAAAGGCTTTAGCAAGTCAAGTAGAGTCTATGGATAAAGAAGGAAATGTCAAACCGAAGAAGCACTTAAAACCTGAATCTGGAACTGATGGCAGTAACTCTTCCTTGGATGTTGACAAGCTTGCTGCACGAAAGCGGCGTTTTGGAGAGGCTGGTGGGAAATCTGACCGGCCTAAGAGGGTCAGCCAGGATGAAGAGGAGGGTAGAATTGGTTTTAAGAAGGCAGACATAGGAACAACTAATGCAGTGGCAAAAGAAAATGAAGCTGACCGGAAAGTTATGCGTAAAGACATGCATAAAAAAGGGCACCAGAAGCCCAAACCAGAAAGGCTGGTTACTGTCAGCAGCCCCAAGGAAGGTCAGGAATCTGGTGGAATATCTGTGGGGATTAGCTCAGGGCTTACCAAGGACCTACAGGCACGACTAGGGGAACCCACAGAGGAAGCCATAGAGCCCTCAGACTTTGCCGGCCCCAGAGCAAAATCCCAATGCCGTACCACTTCTACACGGATATTCTCTGGTGATGGGAGTGAAGACCAGGATGATGTAAGGGAGCTAGAACGACAAAACTATGATGTTCTCTGCGAACAGACCTTGGTGGAAGAGGAGAGCACCAGGGTGGGAGATGAGCGCCTGTCCCTTGACATTGACCACTCTCAGAGCTACCGCAAACAAATGGAGCAGAACCGGAGGCTCCGGCAGCAGCTGCAGGAGTCTGACAAACCAGACAAATCTGGGAGCCCTAAAGGCACTGATGCTGAGGACTTTGAGCACCGGAGCCTAGTACACGAGGTGGGAAAGCCACCTCAGGATGTCACTGATGATTCCCCACCTAGCAAACGAAAGAAGCTTGAGGCTTTCGACTGTGATCTAGTGACTAAGCGTGAGCGAAACTACCGGAGCTCTCGGCAAGTAAGTGATGATTCTGAGCGTAACATTGCTTCCCCACAAGGCCTGAAGAACTTTGCCTACCACGAGGAAGAGGTTTCTGCTGTCTCACCCCACCTGGTGGCTCCCAAAGAAACTAAAGACTCTCCTAAAGTAGAGGATAAGATCTATTCTCACCTAGATCTTTTGAGGTACAGTTTGGACCCAACAGTAAGCAAGTCTCGGACCTCACACCAAGAACTACCTAATATGAAAGCTGCATCACTGAGTTGCGAGGAGGAATTGCAGCAGCACTGGGAGAGCAGAACTAAGCAGGAACTGCGCTTCACAGATGTGAGTTTCCCAAGCAGCATTGTGAAACGTGAGGGCATCCGCCAACGTCTCTTGCATGATTTGGAGCCGGGAGAAGTGCAGTCTGACTCTGAAGAGGATGGTGAGAGCAAACACCACTCTCCCAAGCCGTCCGCTTCCCTCAGCTACTTCCTCAGGGAGCGTGAGAGGCCAGCTGATCCTAAATTGTGCTCTTCCTTGGAAAGGAACAAGTTTTATTCATTTGCACAGGACCAGACCATCACACCAGATACAAAAGCCCTGCTGGAGAGAGCCAAGTCACTTTCCTCCTCCCGAGAAGACAACTGGCCCATCCTGAACCGCGATTCCCACTTTAGCGACTTCCGCAGTAGCAAGGATAAAGAAAAGGTGGAGTCTACACCACGACCAATTCCCTCCTGGTACATGAAAAAGAAGAAGATACGCACTGATTCAGTGGGAAAGCTGGAGGACAAGAAAGAGGAGCCAAAACCAGAGGAGCATGAGAGGCAGGAGCTTTTTGCCTCCCGTTTCCTTCGCAGTTCCATTTTTGAACAGGACTCAAGGCGTCTGCAACACCTGGAGCGAAAAGATGAAGACATTGAACTTGGATTTGGTTGCCAGTCTGGCAAGTTAGGAATGGCCGAAGGGCAACCTGGTATGGGTACTGGTGACCTGCAGCAGGAACCAAAGGTGCTCTTCCATAGCCGCTTCTTGGAGGTGATAGGACAACAACAGCAGAAAGAGAGGGAACAGCTGCCTCGAGAGACTGAAAAAGCAAGTAGCACAGAAGCGAATATGGGAGAAAAGCGACTTGATGAAGAACAGCAGCAGCAGCCATTGTCCAAAATGCCTAAGGCAGCATTTGAACCAGATGTGAAATCAGTCAGCCCTGTTCTGGTTGTTCCAGATGTAGTTTCTTGCTCAGTGTCCAGAGAGAGTTCTCCTCCACAGGATAAATATGATGTCCAGACAGTTTCCCCAGAGTGTTCAGACATTCAGATCAAAGAGGAAAATTTGGAAACTGAGAAGGTTGCTCCACCTCCATCTCTACCTCTGTTGGAGGTTCAACCTCCTGCCTCAATCAGCATAACTCTCCCTGTGCCCACAGAGGCTGAAATTAAAACTGAGTTAAACGAGGAGGTGTCTGAAGCTAGGGTGCTAGCTGAGAATGCCTTGAATATTGAGCACTCTGATCTTGATGTAAAACCTCCTACTCCCGGAGCCTCACTGAGTGGTTTAGAACCAGAACCAGAACCTGAGCCAGAACTAATTTCTGAAACCTCTGAGTTGCATCCATCTGTGTCCCTTAAACCTGAGGCTGATGAACCAATGGAAATAATTAAGGAAGAGGCCTTGACTATGAAGGAAGAGGAGGCCCATTCAGCAAAGGCAAAACCCCAGGATGGTGAAGAGACACCAAAACCTGACGACCCCCCTGACATGCAGACACGGGTCTCTGATACTGAGGTGGAGCCTGTATTGCAAACTCGAAAACCTAAGAGCAAAAGGACTAAGCCACTTCCACTGACACCACAGCCTGCTGCGGTCCAAGCAGCAAGTGCAGAGAAGCAAGCCACCCGCAAGAGTGAGCGCATTGACAGAGAGAAGTTGAAGAGGGTGTCCTCTCCTAGAGGAGACTCCTCCAAAGCGGGCTCAGATTCTAAATCTACAGCTAAGTCACCCATCCATGCCTCTGAATCAGAGCAGAGCTCTGAACAAAGCTTGCCCCTCAGCAGGACACGTCGGCGAAATGTGCGATCTGTCTATGCTACTCCCGTAGAGGATGAGACCCCTCAGCATCCAAGCAAGGATGTGATAGAGTCCCCCCGTTCGACACGGAAAAGAGGTGGTGAGAAAGAGACTGGCCAGCAGCAGCCTCAGCAGGACAACCTTACTGTCCACACAAGGAGAGGCCGTCCTCCAAAGACTCGCACTCGAAGAGGGGAGGATGTGTCACCTGTGAAAGGAGAATCAGTGAAAGTGGCTGAAGCAGATGAGATGGACAAAGATGCAGGAAGCAGTGGAGAATCAATCAAAGCTGTGGAAGGATGGCGTTCCCCCCGTACACAAAAAGTGCAGCTGAGTCATGGATCCCCTCCTGCTGGGCAGAACAAGAGAGGTGCGAAAGCAGAAAAAGTGTTTGAGAGTGTGGCTCAGCAGGTGGAGCATGTAGGAGAAGATGCTACCGCTGCCCAGGATTTAGTTGTTAAATCTAAAGATGATCTCCGGCAGGAAGCTGAGAAAACTACGGAGGTGGAGGAGGATGCTAAACTATCAATGACATCGCTGAGAAAACCGGAGAAAGACAAGGAATTGGGGGAGTCGACAGATGGGAAAGAAGATGAAGACAAAACAAGTGAGAAACCAGCAGAGGTCCTAGTGGTGGAGAAAAAGCCATCATTAGAGAAGAGTGGGAAAGCGAAAGCACCAAGATTGACACGCAATACTAAGCCTGCAGTAGAAGACAAATCACTAAGTCTGAAAGATGTGAAGATCCATCTGAATGTTGATGAAGTAAAGGGTGCACTACGCTCTAGTGAAGAGGAATCTGATCCTTCTGAGGCCTCTGTCAAGAAGACAAAGTCACCCAGCACTTCAAGCAAAGATGAGACACTTTCTCCCAGTTTTGAAAAGGAGGTGACTGAGCTCAGCCCTGAGGGCAAGGAAGAACTGTCCAACAATGAGACACCTGCAGATCCGGCAGCCACTCTGCTAGCCCAGCAGATGGAGCTGGAGCAGGCTGTGCAGAACATTGCCAAAATGACAGAGAATCCCACCCTGCCGCCTTACAAAGAGCCTTCTGTAGAGCCTCCTGCAGTCCTACCTCCAGTTGCAGAGGAGCCAGAGTGTGTAACTGAAGAGGAAAAGCCAGCTAACCCTGCCAGTGAGACTGAGTTAGCTGCTGCCATTGACTCTATCACTGCTGAAAACATTTCCGTAGATACTGATAGCTTTCCAGCTCCTCCAACCTATACTGCAATTATTCCTAATGCAGAGCCACTGGTTTTGCCTTCCGCTACTGAGGTGATGGAACCAGAGACCCATCAGGCCATCAGCAATATAATGGATGTAGACATGGAGATGCAGTCCCTGAGTCCTGATACTAAGCCTGCAGAATCAGTAGCCAGCAGCTCATCCTTGACCCAAGAGGTGTCTCCACCACCAGAGACACCCAAGAAAGGATGTAAAGTTAGATCAAAAACTCAAAAGAAATCAAGGAATCGCAAGGCTAGTGCTAGCAGAAAGGGGGAGACATCAGAAGAGAGTGTTTCAGAACCTGAGCCAACCCCTGTGAAGCTACCAGAATCCATACCTGAAGAGAGACAGACTGTAAAGGCAAATGTAGCTGGTGCTTTGATAGCAGCAGCTACTGCTGATGCGAACACTGCTTCAACTGCTTCTTGCAAGGTGGATATCAGGCATTCAATTGAAGAGTCTATGAGCACCCCTAAGGAGGCAGAGAATGCCCCAGTGGAGCAGCCTGAGCCTCAAGAGTCTGCCTTTCACTTTGGAAACAAGAGCCCTTCTTGCCTCAAGCTAAACCAACCACAGTCTGAACTTGCACCCCCTTCCATCACGCTATCCCCAACCAGGTTGAACACTGCACCATCACTTTCTGGTAAAATGCCTGGTTCCCCTCCAGATTGGCTTAATAGAACAAAAGACAGTGGGGCCCTAAATTCCCCTTTACCTCAAGTCGGCATACCGTCACCCCCTTCAGGAGCAGTTGCAGCAGCTCCTACAGTAGCAGCTCCTTCAGGGAACCACACTTTGCCCCCTGACACTAAAGCCTCTGATGTTGACCCCAGTTCTAGCACACTTCGCAAGATCCTCATGGAACCTCAATATGTATCCGCTTCAGGCAGCAGCTCTGTGTCTAGCACACGACTGACAACCTCCCTTGTAGACCCACGCATGTCAGATAATGAGACTCCACATGATACAGTAGTTGCCAGACTCTCTCCACCTGAAGTCATGCCGTTATCTGCAACTTCTCAACCATCTCTTCAGCAGCCACCCCTGCCTCCTCAGCCAGAGACTCAACAAACATATGGTGAGACAATAGTGAATTCTGTTATTGCCTCCACTGCCACCTCTGTTATCAGCCGCATTCCTGTGCCCTTTGAGTCAGATGAGACTCCTCGAATTTCATTGAGCAACCGCAACACAGGGATGCAACTTCCGAAGCAGAAGTACCGGCCCAGTGGCAATGAGACTAACAGGTACCATGGTCTAGTAATGGGTGAAGAGAGTGCAGGTGTGGGGCGTCCTGGGGTAGAGAGCACGGCTTACAGCACTGGATCTAGCCCACGTTTGAGAGTAAACACTTCAGAGGGGGTAGTGGTGTTGAGTTGTTCAGGACAGAAGACTGAGGGCCCTCAAAGGATAAGTGCCAAAATCAGCCAGATCCCACCAGCTAGCGCAGTTGATATTGAGTTCCAGCAGTCTAAAATTAAGCCGGAGCCACTCAACCCTGCCCAGCCACCCATCCCAAAAGCCTCCCAGAATCCCACAGGGTATGGGCATCCTGTAGTTCTTGCTAGTCAGCCCCATAGTACGCAGCCTGTCATTTCCCCATTAAAGCAAGAGAACCCAGGCTCAGATAAGACAGAACTGCAGTACCATCCTGGGCCTCAGGGGGGAAGTGTAAAGATACCCCAGCAAACTGGAGGCAGTCCTCAGGTTCTGGTCTATAGCCAGACAATGATGCAGCAGCATTCAAAGAAAGGGGTGGCATCTGAGCCTTTGCCATTGAAAAGTGATGCAGGTAAACCGAACCAGTCTTCTAATTTGAGTCCTCACCACCCTTCTGTGACTGGCAATCATTTGAGTTCAAGTCCCAGCACCCCCACTGACAGGACTCTCTCTCATCCAAGTAGTATAAAGCAGGAGCCACACTCCCCTCGAACATCTGGACACTCACCTTCTCCGTTTTCCAAAACATGTCCCCCTAGTACCTCTGCTTCCCCCATTGGCACCTCTGTGGTCTTGGGCCCTGGCATGACTGCAATGTCCCAGTATGTCCCTAATGTACATCATCAGGAGCATTCAGTCATCATGCCACCTCACAGTGTTAACCAGACCATTCCCATGGGTCACCTCCCTCAGGGTGAGGTGCGACTGAACACTCAACTTTCTGCCATGGGTTACGGGATACGCACTGAGCCGCTTGCCTCCCCACGCTCTGGACCTCAGCAGCGCTCCAGCACACCCCAGCCGGCCGGCATACGGGACATCGTCCTGCAATCACACCCTGGTTCTGCTGGGCCAGTGGGAGGTAGTGGGAGCTCCATTTCTGGGGATGATGAAGGGAGAGCCTATCACCAGGCTCTGCGCAGGACATCTGTACAGCAGTTGCCGCCAGAGGTGATGGTAATGCAACCTGACTACCGTGGACTGCATCACAGTGGTTTACGGCTGGACCAGTATGGCCTGCCACCCCGGATCCTTATGCATCCAGCTCCAGAGTCCCGCCAGAGTAGAACACCAGAGGCTGTTCCATTGTCATCCTCTGCCAGCACCCCTTCGTCCACTTCTTCCAAAACTCCCCCAGTGGGGAAAGGAATGTTAGGGAAGGACACGCCAAAAGCACTGGAGGTGAAGATGCCGTCCTCTCCTCATGGCGAGAGCAGGATTATTGGCGTTCACTCTTCGGTGCCTGTAATGGTACCTCAAGGGGTTCAGCGAATACACACAGGTGCTGCAGGTTCCTTCTCAGAATACTCTTCAGTGTACCATGACAGACGGGGCTTCCACCCACAGTTCACTGGTCACTCCCCACTGGGGATCAACCTGGCTACACGCAGCATCACCCCCTCTCAGGTGAGATGAATCCTGCTGATGATGATTCATAAAAATCTATTCATTCATAAAAATCTTTTAATTTTCAATTAATGTAATTTTCAAATGCTCCAGTGTCTGCCTTCCCTGTTTTTATCAGATTGTATTTGCTCCATGTTAATGGTTTAATTAATGGCACCTGTCCCTTTTTTCTCCATTCTTCAACCTTCACCCGTCTTAGGGTCTTCAGGATGCAGACCATGGACACAGGAGCAAAACGACAATGACTTCCACAGGGGCCGTTGCCGAGCGAGGTGAACTCAAATCATCAGAAAGCACGCTTCTTCGTCACACGGCCTCCATGGATCCGTCCCACTTGCCCCGGGTGCAGGCTGATACAAACTCTCCTTCTTATACGTCTCCCATACCTATGTCCCACAAGCTTGACCTGGTTCCTCCAATGGCAGGGCAAAAGGGGTCACCCTCCTACCTGTCCACTTCACTACCCTCTGCTGCCTGTGGTCCTTCCCAAGTGCGGCTTGATGGCAAACCTGAACATGCTGGACATCGTCCTGTTGACATGGTGCAGCTTCTAACGGTAAGGGACTGGTAGAGGAAGTGAAACAGGGTAGAACAGAGAACAACTGGAGAGCCAGCACTCATGGCATTGAAACCAAATGCAGACAGTTATATGATTAAATTGTAGAGGTTTAAAATATGATAAAGATTCTTGAAGGGTTGGCAAGTTGGTTAGCTCAGCTTTTTCAATATACTAAGGCATGCCAGGTAAACTCATTATTCTCATCAGTCTCATCACTCTTTTGGTGCATCCTTTTTATGGTGGTATGATTGCATAGCACATGATGGAAACATGCATTGAATCTGCATTCCGCCAATGCATAGGCATGTGAGTAGTGTTATATCTGCAGTTGGCACATGGGTTAGAGTTGTGTGTGCCTGCCTCCTCCTGAATCTATGGAGGAGGTTAATGGTGGAGCAGATTACATGGTTCAGTGCAGATTGGGAAAAATAAGGGGAGCAAAGACTCCTAGTTGTCCTAGCCTGTGCTCTGTGTAATTTGTTTCACCTTGTCCTTTTTGAGCAGAAATACCCCATTGTATGGCAAGGACTTTTGGCTTTGAAGAATGACACTGCAGCTGTCCAGCTGCATTTTGTCTCCGGTAACAATGTATTGGCACATCAGTCACTGCCACCGCCTGAGGGAGGCCCTTTGCTCCGCATTGCACAAAGGATGAGGCTGGAGGCATCGCAGTTGGAAGGCGTGGCACGCAGAATGACTGTGAGTGGCCAGCTGCATCATTCCAAAGGAAATACAGTTTTGTCTGATTAATGGGGGAAGAGGGCAAAATATTGCAATGGTTCAGAAATATTTATGATTTTTGGATAGGCTCTGTAACTCCAAGATGTAGTTTTATCATAATATATAATACATTAAAAATAGTTTCCTGCATCAAAGCATCCACTGTATTATTTAAAAAAAAAAAGCACTGTTCACTGTCCCCTTCAAATATCACTGTATTTAGACCACTGAAAAGTTCTTTGCTGTTGGTTGTATCATAGTATAATTTGCAATGTTTTTGTTTGTTATTTAGATGGAGAGCGACTACTGTCTCTTGCTGGCTTTGCCTTGTGGTCGTGACCAGGAGGATGTTCTGAACCAGACCCAGGCCCTTAAGGGTGGCTTCATCACCTACCTGCAAGCCAAGCTGGCAGCTGGCATTATCAATGTCCCTAACCCTGGTTCCAATCAGGTGCGCCTTGCTAATGTGTGTCTGTGTCTGCGTGTGAATGCCCATCTTAAAGGTCCATGTCATCCTTACTTTAGTGAAAGTATGAGCTTCGTAGCTGTAGAACTTTTGGAAATTTCTTCCTCCTAAACCCACTGCCATTAAATAATTTTCTGACCAGTGGATAATGCAGAAAGATTCATGAAATTGAGACAAATCACTAAATGTCTTTCTCTCTATCCCCTCTAGCCTGCCTATGTGTTGCAGATATTCCCGCCGTGTGAATTTTCAGAGAGCCATCTCTCCCGGCTTGCCCCTGACCTCCTCAACAGTATCTCCAGCATATCTCCCCACCTCATGATTGTCATTGCCTCTGTCTGAGACATCTCAGAGGGACATTAGCTCTTTTTTTTTTCCACTCCTGGTCAAAGTACCCAATATCCAGCCTCTTGAGATCTGGAAGTGGAATTAACTGGAATAACAGGAGTTTGGGGGGCAGTGTCAGAGTATTAAAGACTCCGAAGAACATTGACTTGTTCCCCTTATACTCGTTCAGACTCATCTATATGCTATATGTCTGTTCCCTGCCGCTCCTAAGGAACCTGGGGAAGGGTCAAACTGGACCTACAATGGTCTGTTTTATGATTGTTTCACTGCTATATTTTTACTTTTTTTTAGGGAGTTGCTTTTTTATTTAGGGAGGTATTTTGGGGAGGGGGAATCTGACAGGGTCTTGGTGAACAGCAGAACTGAGGACAGTCGTACTTGGGTGGCCTTTTGTTTTTAACTTATGTTTCATTGAAATGATTGTGTTTTATCTTTTAATTTTCTAACAAAGTGAACCTGAAAAAATCATTGCACTATGTTGAGGATGGCAAAAAAGACAAAAACAATGACTGTATTAAAGATTTGAAAGTAAGACTATACAATAACCTCACTCACCTGCCTGGGTTGTACAAGAGAAGACTACATTGGACATTGAAATATTTTCTGGATTTGTGGGAGAAAATCATGTCAGCCTAATAATTGTTTCTTCTACTGGTTATGTCTTTCTTTCTACTACTTCTGTCCCAGGGACATTTCTGGGGGTTTTTGGAGTTGTACAGTTTACACTTGATGCCTCAACAGCAAACTAATATGTATTTGTGTGTGAGTGTGTATATCTATAATATATACATACACACATTTTTATGATTTTTTGTTTTCATCATAGATAGATGTATGGGTATACAGAACTCTGTAAATATTATAAATATTTAAGATATACAAATGAAACCTGGATGCCAATGTGGATACATTTACAAATTTGGCTTATCTATGAAAAATTATAAGGAAAACTGGCGCATTGTTGATGTTCACAAATTTAATATGTGCCAAAAAATCTTCCAGAGAAGAAAAATGAACAAATGAAACTTAAATGGTATGTAAACAGATATTTTCATACTTAACTCTTAACTGCCTGATTCTGTTCATTTCTCTCCCTTTTTTTATATCATGGCATATTTTTATTTACAGTTAGAGAGTTTGAAAGCTTGCAAGGACTTTCTGTAAATTCATTTATGGAATATGGTTTCAACTTGAAAATCTTTGTTTGCTGCTTTTCTCTGTATTACCCATCCATTCCCATGCTCTTTTCTTGTCATCATTTTGAAATCAATATGAACCTAAAACGAATGTCATTGCAGCAAATAGCTTTTCCTCACAGTAGTGAGACCATGAACCATGTTGTAAATAGTGTGTTTTGACTTCAGTGTCCATGTAGCTTATACTTTGGTTATAATTTGGATTATACAAATTACAAATCTCTCCCAATGCCCCCTTTTCAACATCTTGATCTAAGACGAACATTCAGAACAAATCCCCAAAAGACAACCAGGTGTAATCTAAAATTGAAAGAAACCTTTTTTCTCACTTTGGTGTAAATATTTGTACAACTGCTGGGTGACAGCTCCCTCATGGTCATGTTGACGGCACTTACAGTTTTGATACACAAATAAAAACGAGCAACAAACAGGAAACAAAACAGTCATAACCACCTTTTCTTTTTGAGCTGTCTTTCATCTCGATGTATAATTTTTATCTGTGTTTGTTACTGTTCCTCTATGAGGTAACTTTAAAATGTGTGTAAAATAAATTCATGTTGATTTACATTCCATGTTGCAGATCTTTTGAATGATGAAACACCTGCCTGTTGTGATATAATTGCGAATGTAGAGATGCTGTATAAAAAAAGTGAGATGTGTTAAATCGCTGGTTCTCAACATTAGTTCTCCGGTACCTGGATTTTGTTAAAGCAAATCTCCTACTCTAAGTTACTGAAAACATGTTTAATAAGTTCATTCAAATTATTTTAAACATAATGCACACTTTTGGCTCAAGACCTTTTGTTTTGTCTTTAAATTCTTTATCTGCAAATTGGTTTCATTTCAGTGACCAAATGCCCAGACTTTCTAGTTAGAACACCTGTGATTTACCTGACAGTATTTTTGAATAAATTAAGAGAATAAAAAAGGGAAGTATCAGAATAAAACTTCTAGTATGCACGTATGGTACATGTATTACTCATGGCAAATGTGGCCGTCTTACCCCTTACCTTAAGATCCACAGTGATGGGTGGTCTCATCCCAGTCAATTGAGGCTTGTGACTCTTGGGTGCATTTGATTTAATGGCGAATAGTCATTAAATCTGGTGTCAGTTTCACAAAGACACCAGAAATAATACAACTCCTTGGTAAGTGGGAGACCCAGAATTTCTGTGTTGAGTGTGTTTTCGTAAGATTCCCTGGTTTTACCGATATGTGTGAGTATGTGTATGAGTAAGTGTTTGTTTGGCTTAGAATATTCTTCAGTGTACCATGACAGTGACCTATCCAGGGTGTCTCCCGCTTTTTGACTAGTGTATGGTGGGGTAGCCCACACACACACACACACACACACACACACACACACACACACACACACACACACACACACACACACACACACACACACACACACACACACACACACACACTTACACTGGATGATTGAATGGATAGCTTGATGGTAATCATCATCGTTATCATCAACATCAAAAACAGCAGTCTTTATCATCATCATTGCTCGCGGTAAGGGTGCACTTCGCTTTTGTTTGACCTTAAGATCAATAGATTCCTTACTTCCAGAGTGGCCCAAAATAAATGAGGTAGGATCACTTTGTGTTGACACTGTGTTACAAATGAACCTAATCTTGTTCCAGTCCATTTAGGCCTCATTTAGCCTGCAGCTGTGAGTCCAGACTAATGGCAGTGCTCACAGATTAAGGAGCAGTGTCTGTATACTATTTTGGCAATCTACATTCATATATGTATATGCCCTGTAAATGTCCAAGGTAAAGCTCAAATGGACTATCTTTGGCCTATATGCCAATCAGCCATAACATTATGACCACCTGCCTAATATTGTGTAGGTCCCCCTTTTGCCACCAAAACAGCCCTGACCCATTGAGGCATGGACTCCACTAGATTTCTGAAGGTGAGCTCTGGTATCTGGCAGCAGATCCTTTCAGTCCTGTAAGTTGCGAGGTGGGGCCTCCATGGATCGGACTTGTTTGTCCAGCACATCCCACAGATGCTTGATCGGATTGAGATCTGGAGAATTTGGAGGCCAAGTCAACACCTTGAACTTGTTGTTATGTTCCTCAAACCATTCCTGAACCATTTTTGCATTATCCTGCTGAAAGAGGCCACTGCAGGTAGGTGGTACATGTCAAAGTAACATCCACATGAATGGCAGGACCTAAGGTTTCCTAGGAGAGCATTGCCCAAAGCATCACACTGCCTCTGCTGGCTTGCCTTCTTCCCATAGCGCATCCTGATGCCATGCGTCCCAGGTAAGCGACGCACACACACCCGGCCATCCACGTGATGTAAAATAAAAGGTGATTCATCAGACCAGGCCACGTTCTTTCCATTGTTCCGTGGTCCAGTTCTGATGCTCACGTGCCAATTGTTGGCACTTTTGGCAGTGGAGAGGGGTCAGCATGGGCACCCTGACTGGTCTGTGGCGATGCAGGCCCATAAGCAACAAACTGTGATGCACTGTGTGTTCTGACACCTTTCTATCAGAACCAGCATTCATTTTTTCAACAATTTGAGCTACAGTAGCTCATCTATTGGATCAGACCACACAGGCCAGCCTTCGCTCCCCACGTGCATCAATGAGCCTTGGCTGCTCATGACCCTATCTCCGTTTCACCGCTCTTCCTTCCTTGGACCACTTTTGATAGGTGCTGACCACTGCAGACCGGGAAAACCCCACAAGAGCTGCACTTTTGGAGATGCTCTGACCCAGTGGTCTAGCCATCACAATTTGGCCCTTGTCAAAGTCACTCAAATCATTTAGTTTGCCCATTTTTCCTGCTTCTAACTCATCAAATTTGAGGACAAAATGTTCACTTGCTGCCTAATATATCTGACCCACTGACAGGAGCCATGATGATGAGATAATCAGTGTAATTCACTTCACCTGTCAGTGGTCATAATGTTATGGCTGATCAGTGTATTATTTTATATTACCATATGTTCTTAATATGGTAATCTGTCTAATTCTTGAAAGAATTTTCAAAGCAATTCTTGGTGGAGCATTTAGTAAGTAAGCAGAAGTGGACAGTGCTTGTAATGCTGGTCAGTTCTTTCATTTTCTGGTTTGTATATGCACATTTCATGTGCTTGAACCAGATAGTTTTTAAAGGGCTATCATTTTCCTTGGACCAGACTGTAATGTTTTTTGTAACCACTTGATGGCAGCAAGTTCATTTAACATCAGAAGCAATCTCTAACTCGCATCATTGGTAAGAGACAAATGCCTGAAGAACACTTTGTAATGAGATGTAATAAATTGCAGCCTATATGTAAATTTTTTTTTTCTTTATATCTTATCTATTACTGTTGGCTTCTTTTTTGGTATTTTTAAGCATGCAAATTGGCAAATTGATGTCAAGATAATCTGAGCTCTCCAGGCAAATTTGAATCTGGTAGTTTGATGCAGAAAACAAACACACACACACACACACACACACACACACACACACACACACACACACACACACACACACACACACACACACACACACACACACACACACACACACACGCACACACACACACATATTAATTTCTACTTTTTATGTAGGTGGTCACAGTCTATTGGGTATAACATATGTAACCCACACACAAACACAAACACACACACTGTTTCAGTTTCACTCTGACTGTAGGCAAATGGGTTAGGTCCAGGCTATGGTGGACTAAACCAGCCCCACTCATAACCTGCTTGGCAGTTTTTGAAATCTTGAATGCTGCTTCAACTATCACATTTTACCCTTAAAAATCTAAGTCAACCACACTACCTTTCTCCTCTGAGAGAAATTGACCTTTGGTGTAGATCACCTGGACAGACTGAGCTGTAGACAGAGTAAGCTGACTTAAATGCTCATTTGTGCAGGGGCATGGCAATGGCACATTCCAGTATGGGTCACAGAATTCCTGCTTTCAGCTGTACAGACACTGCTGTTGTTAGAAGACTGACAGCACTGTGGTACAGAACAGCTGTGGACATGGCATTTTCTTCTCAGACCAATACTATATTAAAACGCAAAGGAGTCAAAAGGGAGTCTGAGTCAAAGGTGGCTTACATTCATCTGTGTGTGTTTTGTGAGTTGCATACTTATATGTGAATAGCATGCATTTCGTCTTTGAATACTGACTTGTGAGTGCATGTTTGTAAGTCTATTGCAGGAATTCAGTCTAGCCCCATTCAATGTAACCCACTTAGCTTTAATTCATCAGTCATTTGTTTTTTGGTACGAAAGTTGTGGGAGACCTGAATAGTTTCTTTTGTTTGTGTAGGTATGCAGTCATTATTATTTTCCCATCTCACAGATTAGTGATAAATTGTAGATCCACAATTGTGACCTGAGCTGCAGTCAACAGTTTTCTTGATGGTATATGAGGCTATTTTACAGTATACACTCTACACAGTGGCAGATTTAGCAGTGTTGAGCAAGCTCAAGTGAATCTAAAGTTCCTTGAGGACTGTAGCTTCAGAGACTCAGATCAGCAGCATGAAGTTCTTTTGGCAGAGCCATCAGTCTAAATACTTATTAGATGGAATGTGGGATTGAAACAGAGGTTTTATGCCTCACAGACAGTGCAACACTTGGTTCATGGTACCTGTTGCTGAAAAGTGATACTGCAAATCTGAGAATGCACCAGAGATCCTTCAAAAACAAAACAAAAAAATCCAAAAACTTCAGTGGGAAGACTTGATGTTTGTGACCGCAGGTGCTGAAGGGGGTGCACTGGGTGCACAGCAGTGAGATGTGACAAACTGAGAATGGCACTGTGATGATTTCCTCCACAGTGGTCACTGTTGTTTTACTCAATTTGTGCAACATACCACTGGGAAAACCTGCAGTCCCAGAGGGAGTCCATCACAGCAAAATAAGAATCCTCAAAAGTCTCTCAAAATACTTAACTCTTCATTTGGTAATCCTCTTTTAAACTCATCACAGGTACTGACAAGCTTACAGTTACAGGGGCTTCCAATTTCTGCTGCCTCAGCTGCACCTATTTTCAACTTTTTGTCTGTCTTCAAATGTTGAATGTAAGTGTTTCTCAAATGTACTTAAGGTCAGCCATTTAGTGTAAGAAGAAACTGGCTTCTGGTTACAACTGGTGACTATGTTATAATCCCTCCTTCTACTCAAATGAATGTATTTTCTTTATTTTTTTCTTCACAAGAGATCTTCAATCTGAAGTAAGACAAATTTTATGTACATAATTACCACACTGATAATCTCCTCCTTTCAAACACAGCAGTGGACACAAACATGAGGATAACCTTGTAGGAATGTTTGGAGTGGAGCAGATGGAATGGGACAGGAAGAAAAAGCCCTTTGGATGGGAGAAGTGAGGATGCTGGGGATCATTGAAAAGAAAATCTATCCCTGAGCAAGTTCAAAAGGAAAACCCCAAAACCCTCAAAGACACGTCGCTCCTCTCCTCTGTTCTTTGGTCACAGCAGGGAGAGAGGAGTATGATGAAAAAAATAGGACAGACACGAGAGATTTATAGGGCCATGACAGGGCAGGACCAAGAATGTTAATTGACACTCCACGCCCAAAAAGAGAGGGATAGTGGGACAGAGGTATATAGAGGCAAGATGTAAGTAAGAAGGGGATAAAAAGCCGGAACGCATGCAGGAGGGAGGGGGAGGCTCATGACATTTGTCTGTACGTCTTTCTTTTCTTCCTTTCCCAGATTACACCCCCAACCACCCTCATCTCTCTCACATTCTAATTACAGGCCTGTTCCATTGGAAAGGAGATTGAGGGGCAGCAGGAGAGAATTAGAGGACTACGGCCTCAGTACCGGACAGCAGGCATGCTAACACAAGCACACATACACACATACATTGACATGGACATGTACACACATTTACATAGAAGCAAGCACACCCATATAGATACATGCACATTTAAACAGAGCTGTATTCAAACACAGACACATGGATACATACACATGTGGATTTATACATATACATGAATGCAGTCACACAAATATGCTCACGAACAAGCAGGCATGCCACGCATGCATTAACACGGCTGAAAACGCAATTTATACACATGATCAAAAACACAGAACCGCAGAGTGGAGCTGAATCCCCTTGTTTAAAATAATATTCTCAAGTGACACATCAGAAGGGGGTTCGTCAACTACTTCACAGAGGATGAACATTTCTGCCCTCTCTCTCCTTTTCTCTCTCCTCCTGCCCATTCTTACATTGTTGCTGTCGCTCTGTTCATAAAAAACACAGATTGCACAGCAGTTTGCATAATACAAAGTCAGAAACAAAAAGAAAATGCAAATGAAGATGGTGCAACTCAGCTCTTCAACAAGAATTTATTTGTGCCTCATTTTTAAGCCAGCCTACTGCTAAAGCACTGCCTGGCTTTTTATGACTTACTGAAGCCCTCAGAGCTTCAGCACAAAAATAGAGCCACAGAAAAGGAATGGTTGGAAAAAGAACCAAATGTGACTGGATGAAAGAATGACAGCAACAATGGTCTGTAATTGGTTTAGTTGTGGGAGTAGCAAGCTTGTGAGGATGACTGCGTTTTGGGCTCACTCAATTAAAGGCTGGAACAGTGGCTTCTCCATACTCAGAGTGTGTTAGGGGGTTGGAGGTGAGGTTTACACCACATGTGGAACTTCACCTCATGGCCACTGGCTGAATACCCACAACCATCTCACTGTAGACTGTACTGTGCTGCCAGAATTGTGATGGGCACTTCATGAGTTTATGAATGGCTAAGAAAGATAGAATCTTCACTAATTCTTTCCATTTTTGGATGAGTATAAGCATTGTATAAGTATAAGTATAAGCATTGTGCACAAATGGAATATGGTCTGGGCTGGATTAACCTTTGACTAACATATTTTTTCACTGAAGGGCCTGACCGCGGAAGAGTTTTGTGGTAGAGGGTTGCAGCCCTGCCCCAGAGGAGAGAAGGAAAGAGGTGGGTGGTGGATGTAACCTCTACATTTTTGGGGACGGGCTGGATTCAGCCGGCATGGCAGAGGTCTGGGCTGTGAGTGACCTCCGCTTCATCCTCTACAGAATCTCCACAGGCTGAATGGATTCCCATCTCGGTGGCTTTGAGCTATCACCACCATTAGTTCTCAGGCTATGTCTTGGGCTATGCATGAGAAATAACATGACGTGGATATGTGGTTCTCCTTGGAGTGAAAGTGATAAGTCAGGTTTAACTGCTGACTGAAATACAGGGGGTATTTCTGTAGGCAATGTGCCTTTGCCCTCTCTAGTTTATCTACAGCCTGCTTTTGCCCTTTGAACTTTGCAAATGTTTGACAAATGTCATGATTACTTTGGCAGGAACTGAAATGTCTGTAGTCACAACAATAAAACAAATGAAATGAGAAGCTGATACAGACTGGATAAGGAAGGCCAAAATGCTTTTTAGGCTGATAAAAAGAGAGAAACCGGATCCACGTCAGAGATGGTCTCTGAATGAAACTAAATGATGGGACTTGCTCCACACAGTGAATGACACAAACGCCGTGAAAAGAAAACAGTGACTGTGGCCTTTCTGCAAAGCGGCTAATCCCTGGGCTTTCCTGTTGTTATGCTGTGGCAGCACCCAGCTGGGGACTGCAGCAGGGGCAACAGAAGCCAGAGTGTGCATGTGTGTGTGCCTCTGATATGTGTGTATGCGTATGTATGCTTTGTGTGTGTGAGAGTGTGTGTGTATATGTGTATGTGTGTGTGTGTGCTTCTGGTATGTGTGTATGTGTATGCATGCTTTGTGTGTTTTTGTGTGTTTGTGTATGTTTTATGTGCAGGTTACCTAGCATTAATGACAATCACACACTATTCTGTGCCCTCCTATCACGCTCCTTCACCATACCAGGCATGTAGGAGACAAAATGGGCTGAAACAGTCACCTGTTGAGGCATGTACAACACCAAACCTATAATAGCTACCTGTCTAATCTATCTATACATGCCCCTGCATCTTTGTAGGTAATATTATGCAAACAGCATTCATTTTATAACTAATTTCTTCCGTTTTTTGTAATGTGAAGCTCCTGCCTCTGTCCGTCTGGCTGTCAACGTGCCCCACCCTTCTGCTGTTTGAGAATGAAAGCATGTGTCACCTGTGCCAGGGAACTCTGGGTGTGTCCAGAGGCTGTTTTAACCAGCCTTCTGTTTTCTGCAGGAATAAGGAAATGCCATCATGAATCCTTGATACATGAGACTCTCTGAAATAACTCTAATTCCACAATAACAGGATTTGTTTGTGTGTGGGCCTGTGTGTGTGTAATCTAACCAAATAGATACTTAGTGATTTGATTAAACAAATGTATTACTGGAATATACGGTACAGAGATGAAAAAGGCTTGATTTGAGTTTTATTGCTGTGTTTTAAGCAGAAAACGAGGCACACTCCATCTTAAGCCACAATGCTATTTGTTTTTCTCTCTGTGCTACACCTTTAGCTGTAGTACTCTTGTTTTCTACATTATATTTTTACTCATTTCCATGGCTGATAAGTGTAAATACTTAAATATTACTTTCACTTGCATTCAGAGTTGCTTGCTCAATGTCAGGAATAAAGCAGCATATAAATTAGTTGGATTCTTGACTTGGTCAGTTCTGTGGAAAGGCTGATGTTATTGTTCTTGTGGGGCAGTGTACATGACAGTGTTTGACGCTGAAAGGAGTGGAATGGCTGTGAATTGTGTGTGTGTGTGGGGGGGTGGGGGGGGGTGTCTCTGCATGGTCTAGGTCCGGCCTTTGAGAGCAGCTGTCATGGGTTTTAAGTTGTATCTTGGCCCCTGTGAGGGCACTATCCTGAATTACATCATCTGCTCTGCTCGCAGGCAGAATTTGAGCTGAAATTTGAGTGGTCCTCACTTTTAACGGTGATTTCTCATGATGTCTTTCATATTATATATATATATATATATATATGTGTGTGTGTTTCTGTTTTACCCATTATTTATATACCCATTTCTTTTTTGCCTGTTTTTTTTTTTATTTCTTCATTGGGAGTTTAGGTTGATGGAAGCTCCTGGAGTAAACAACGAGCTGGTTTCAGCTGCCACAGAAGAGGCGGGTGGTTTTTAGGTTTTGTTTGGTTTTAGTAGATGTGTGCATCTGGTTTTCTTGCTCTGAAGGCTGTGTTGTTGAAACAGACTCTCTCTGGGAACCAAATGTACACGTATGTAGGTGTATGCATGTGGGTGAGATGTGACTTTGGGTGTGCAACAGGTAGTGGTTGCTTGTTTAACTGAAACAGGTATCCCTGCTTAATGATTCTGGAAATTGAAAAATGAAGGATTGACTTGTGAAGAGAACTGAATTTGTATGTGTGTATTCTCTGATTACTGTAAAATAAGTGGTGAGACAAAGGAAAATGAGAAAAAACAGAGATTGGAGAGTGGTTAAGAAATGAAGCAAGACAATGAGCAGCTTTCAGACTTGAAGGAGGTTTTTGTTTGTTATTTGTTCACTCCCAAGTACTTGGGAAGAGAGTGTGCGATACATTAAAAAAGGAGGGAAAAATCAAGGTTGGGTGTAAGAACTAATAAAGGCATTCCTCCAGGATGAGGTAAGACGGTTGTCATGATAGAAAGACGTTGTGTGTGTGTGTGTGTGCTGGGGGGGGGGTGTAATCTGAATCTTGAAGGCAGTATTGTTCAGGGTTGCTAAGAGTAGAGGAGGAGGGAGGGGTGGGGGTACAGTGTGTGTATGTCTGTGCATGCGAGTGTGAGCAGCTGTATTTGAGATACCACCACCTTCAAATCTCTGTCTGATGCTGTGAAACTGTCCTGTGGGGATGTCAGACTGCTGGGGATGAAGTGGGGGACACTTCAAAGGCCAAACTCCCACAAATCACCAGTAGTGTCCAATTGAGCCCCAGATGAATCACAGTTACCAGGCTTAGCACACTTAGGGCCCAGCTTATGAAAGCCTTTCGCCAATGTTAAATTTTGCAAATGCACATGCAGTGATATAAGTGACATGCTTCATGAGTGGCACAAACAAAACTACATCAACCAGCTCTCTTACTCTTTGTCAAAACAATTTTGCAGACCCTTAATGATTTTGTGGGGTGGCTTGTAGACAGGTTATGTGAGACGGCAGGGGACTCTGGACTTGTCTTTGTTTTTGCAGCTTCTCCTATACAAGTGTGTGTTCTGCTGTAAAGCACAATTTTACCTACAATAATCAGTAATTAGAGATGGGACAAGTGAGGTTTTTCGTAGTTTCACCCTATTTGAAGTAATGACTTTGAAAAAGATCATATTAATGAATCCCTGATCATCTATCATCAGCCAGATTTGCCCGGGGCCAAAAACAAACACTTATATCCTGCAGAAGATTACTTCTCTGCTGTCACAACCAAGACACCAATATTCTAGGTTGCTTGATGTGGCTAGAGAATGAGAAGCCACTAATTCATTTTGTTTCTAGAATGAATTACAGGGACAGGTTTGAATATGGCACTCTGAGGCACTCTTTTAAGTGAGTAGTGCTATTTAAACTGTAATTATTAATTTGGCTCAACAATATGGTAATAAATCCTGATACTCTTTTAAATTTCAGTGTTCCAGGGTTTCTGTCAATTTAAGTAACGTAAATGTCGTGCAAGTCACTGACTGGAAAGATATCATGAGAAATTTTTATTTTTTGAATTTGACTTATATGTTCCTGAATGTGCTCTGAATTGAAACTGAATTCTGCACTGTCCTGGAGTGCTGAAATGGCTTAAGAATCTCGTAATGTGTCACATGATGAACTACAGTGATTGCTTTTGCTTGGACCAATGTATGCTCCATGTTGCAAGTTACACTGAAATTTAGTCGCCTAAAAATCTGAATATTTTCACCAGTGTGATGTTCTGTATCAGGTTTTATGTCAAGTTTAAAACAATGACAGCTAACTGCTGGTAAAAATGACATCCAATGATATAATCTGCCAGCAGGTGTTCCTGGCAGGCTGGTTCCTGTTTCCCAGGAAAAAAAGAAGCAACCAGCGAGCAGTGGAACTAGAAACACATGAAGACAATAAGAATACGATGGCAAATCCCCTCATTGGACAAAGCAGAAACCATTGAGCCATTTATTCCATCGAGTGACAATGATCCACCATGAGAAATACATGAGGGTATAAGCAGGCAGATAAGTGTAAAGGTTGAGATACGTAATTTTAAAAACACATTTGGAATTTCCTGTCACAGCAATAAGCTCCCACTGCTGCAACATACTCTGTCAATTCAAGACACAACATGTTTCCGGACATGACATGCATGTGGTCAGCCGCTGGCTCTTTCATCTCTGATGTTGGCACTACCCTGTCGAAAGAAGGCCTTCCTGGGTGATGCTATGACACATTCAAGATTCCATCCTGGGAAAACTCCCTGGAGTGGTTTTCCCCAAACAGGGTGTAGCACTGTACTGAAAGCTAAGTTATGCTTTATCTGGTTACAGTGCCGAGAGCCCCAAAACAAGGTCATTTTGTGTATCCTAGAGTTACACTCTCTTCTTTAAAAACACTGAGTGAGCTAGCAAGAGAATAGCAAACTTGGCAATACTCAGAGTAATAATCATAGCTGGATCCTCAGGCAGGGACACATTCCACAGCTCCCAGATCGCTCAACTCATGAGGTTTTTCAGCCCTAGCTTCTTCAGGGAGGAATCATAACTAACTTGCACAGCTTGATGAGTTCACTTGCAGTGAACTTGTTTTTTTCAAAACCCATACTGTGTGTTCTCAGCTTTAGTTATCTCCTGAATCAGATATGGTGGTCCTGTGGCAAAAACTGAGTTTTTAATGTCGGCCCCAGGCTATATTGTGCCTCCTTTTTGTATGCATTGTGACATAATTGCTATTCAACTTTTCGGTTGAACTATTCCTTATGTCATTTGGTCATGCTTTAATAATACGTCTTCAAATTCCCAGTAAATTCTGAGCAAACACACAGACATGACATCAGGGCACCTCATCTACCTTAGCAGATATTAGGTTACAGGCAAGGAGAGATGATGTTTTTAGTAGAGTGACAGTGGTAAGGTTTGTGGTCAGGGCTACGGCATTTTTCTTTCTTTAAGACTGGATTTTTTGTTCTGAATGTCTCAGTATAAGATTTCTTTTCAGTTTTACATTTTTATTGAGAGGCTCAAGTCCTCACACTGTTCCAACTGGAGTCGATCTGATTGTCTCCCCACTTTTCTTTCCACTTTTCTGGTCTGTAAATCAAACTGCAGGTTTCTTTTCTATTTATACCTGATTGTATTTCCAGCTGCTCTGCCCTGCTGAGTCTTAATAAGCAAGGCTGCAGGTGTTTTGGCAGAGTAACAGATTGTCTAAAAAGTGCATTGTGATTTATGGGTTTTTTCCTCTCTGACCTGGTTCATATGGGTGAAAATACAGTTCATGCCTTAACTTCAGTCTCTTCTATTGTCACTCACGACAGGATTTTTGTCATAGGCTTGATACAACAGTGTCCCGATGTTGCCAATTGCTTTATAACATGTCTAAATAACCAACATTCTGATAAGTAATATAAGGTACGATTTACACAATGATTTTATTAGCTTTACCCCTTTACCATAAATTAGCTTCTGCTTTCATTTTACATCCTTAAAAAATGTTTGGTTCAGTTTATCTAGATTATTTCCTTTTTAGCTGAATAACCTCCAACATGATATTTACAATGGCTCACAATGGATATGAAATCATACTCTAGCTTTCTTAGTCATGTACAAACTGCTATTGAGTTTTTCATGGACTTATGAATAGAGTTAATCAAGCAAAACATTTGCAAACTGTGAAGATGAAAACATACTGCATTATCTTGTATCTGGCAAATACCTGTACTTAAAGCTTATGTACAAGGCTTGAAGAAAGGTTAATAGATAAGAACATGATGAAGTACAATTAATAAAAATCATTGATGTGCACTCCCTTAATTTCTGCTATGTTTCTCACACACACCTTTTCAATCTGCTCTGTGACTCCACTCCATCTGTGGTCAGGTGAGCTCTGTGGACCTGATATGTGAGGAACAAGCAGGGACAGGCTTTGTGGGTGTGTGGTAAGAATGATGACTCGGCACAGATCTCTGTCACACTCCTCCCTATGGACACCCAGCAGCACAAGACCCACTGTCATACATTTTGATTTGCCCTCAAGTCACCTGTTACTTTTAGGTTCCCATGGCCAAACTAGGGGTAGAGTGTATATTGGGGTGTGTCTGTATAATACTCTCTCCCTCCCTCTTTCTCCCCCCCTCTCTCTTTCTCTCCTGTTTGATTTATTGGCATTGCAAACATATTTACTCATTGACATAATGACATGCATTACATATAATAAGCAATACAATATTACAAAAACACATAACATGGTAGCACACAATAAAAGAAGTAATTGAAAGATAGTATAATGAACAAATTAAAAAAGTAAAAACAAAACAAACATTGAATTGCACATGAGAAATCTCTTTCTGTCTAATTCCCCTCCAGTTACTCTTTTCTTACTCTCGTTTCATACATCGCTCCTCTCTATTCATTCACATTGTGGACCTCTTCCCCTCTCTCCTATTTCCTTCAGCTAATCTCTCCCACACTCATTTTCTCTTTCTCTCTCTGTCTGTATGCTTTCTCTCTGTGTCTTTCAGCTCTGCATCTTTGAAGTTCTTTCTCCACACAGCAGGAGACCCCTGACAAATAGAGCACACTTCCACAGAAGAGATGGTGGTGTGGGCGGGTGGCTTTTTAAGGGGGAGGAGAGATTGGCAGAGGGGTTTGGAGGGCACTTCATGGGGAGAGTCAACGGGAGTGTTTGGGGAGGGGGTGGGGCAGAGGAGTTTTATTCCTGGTATGTATGGTTTTCACACCTTCTTCAACTGCTACTCCTGATGGGAAGTTGATGGGCCTGTGATTCACGCCACTGTGACACTAAACTTGTTTGCTCGTAAACAGCAGAGCATAGAGAGGTGGGTCATACTAGTTTATTTTTCCTTGGGATATGTTAGTCAGAGATTCTGGATATTTGTGTGCCTTTAGAAATGTCACCATTGTTTTATATGAGCTGTTTAAAGCAGCATACCCCTGGTGATTTTGAGGGGTGAGGGAGTCATTGGGCCATGAGGGTTAGCTGGGCAAAAAGTCCACTGATCACCTCTCAGGAATGTCTTTGATACATGATGAACATACGTGTGCACATCTGTGTGGGTACTTGTATGTGTGTGCTTTTGTTAACGTGCGTGTGGGTGGATGCGTGTTTGCTTTGTGATTTTATGTGTCCCTGATAGGGTGGAAAAAGTCTGACCATGTGCTCACTGCTGTGCATGGGTAAGTGTCTCGCATGTGCAGCCTGCCACTCACTGTGTATGTGTGGGCAGGCGAATGCGTGCACTCAGTGCATTTGGGAATGATAGCGAGAGTATGCGTGTGGAGCCACAAGTTTTCCCCTCTCTAGTCTTGTTCGCTTCGTGCGCTTCCCCCATTCTGTTCTTTTTCACTCATTTTCCTTCTCTTACTGAGTTTCAGACCGAATGCTCCCCTAGTTCCTGAGAGACAGCCTAAAAGCTCTTCCTACACATGTCAGTGTGCTTCCATGCAAGACCATGGTTTAAATCCAGCTCTTCAAAGTCAGTGACCCCTTGTCTCCGTCTCCTGTTGTCTCTGTGTGGTATGTGCGAGAAAGTGCCCCTTTCCCGACTCAGCTGGCACCTGTCCTTGTCACCCTTGTCCCTAGCACCCCCCACCCCTTTGCACACAGCTGTGGTCTCACTTACACCCCTCCCTACTTACCTCCTATATTGCAAGAGAGAGGGGGGTTTCACTTGAGGAATAGGGGTGGGATGCCATGAGAGGCATACTGTTAAATCACATGCATTCGTTTAGTGTGCGCTTTCATGAGGAGTGCCTTACAGTGTGATACTGTAGTGAACCCTCCCACTCCCATGCCTGTTACGCCAACCTCACCACAACCAAAAGACTTCCTTTAGCACCAGCTGTTGGCTGAGCGCTGACACACCTGCGACAAAGTGAATACGTCAGCTTTTTCATCATCACTATTATCATCATCATTATCATTATCACCATCATCATCATACTCATTGTCCTCATCATTATGTTTCCATCAATAATGAACGCATTCCAAAATACAAGACAAAGCATTGGTACACAGAAACAGCTGAGCCTTGAAAGAAATGCCACTGAGCGCTATTGCAGAATTGTTCTGAGGACCAATGCCCAGCAGTGCGAACGCATACACTCTTCCTCGCTCATCTGATAAAACGCGTGACTGGGCGCAGTGAATGCAGGGAGGGTCATGGGAATGGCATCAACCAGCCGGCTGGACTGCCATCCATCAGGACTCCCACAACCACCACATCTCAGACCCCTATGGAAGTCCTTATCTCCTCATCTATGCACAAACAGAGAGGAAAGGATCACCGACATTGCAAACTGCCACCAGCAATGGCATTTTGGCCATATAGCTGTCTCTCTCAGGATTTACTCTCACATACACAATGCATTGTGTGATATTGTAATATTTATAAGTCTTGTAGAATTGAACTTTATTGAGGGAGGCCTTCGGGGCAAGATTATTCCATCTGGGTAAGCGCATGGAGGATCCGTGTTGCTGACTTGTCATTGCGTGACCCCTCCGTGTTTGCGCTTGAGCAGGAGGTATTTCTGTCTGTTCATTCTCAGGGTAATGGAATGTCGTGATGAAGACTGAGTGAAGGCGGGACCTTTATCGACCGCAGCGAAGACACGCACTTAATGTGCCATAATGGCCAACCGTCATTCAATAAATATTTCATCAGGGAGAATGGATGGTGTGAGGCACACACGCACACCAATAAGGTCACTGGCATTATTGTACACACACAGGACATACACAAACACAGGCAGTAGTTAGCTCATTTTTTCTTGTCCTTTCCCTCACTCGTTATATTTATTCACTTCATGCCAAGTTTTAGTTTGATGTGTTTGCTTCATGGATAATTATTCATTAATAATGGATAATTGGATGGATAATTATTTATTATTTTTATAAACAAATCTAAATATTAAAGAAACAGAAACTGAGAAATTGACTCAATATGAGCAGTTTGAGTACAGTTGTACCATGTAGACACACCTCATATACAGAGAGTTTTCAGACCCCTCAGTTTTCCACAATTTGTTGAGTGATTAAGACTTCCTTTGAAATGGGTTAATTTTATTTTCAGTTCACACATATTACTCTATAATAACAAAGTTGAATCATGTCGTTAATTTTTTTCAAATTAATTAAAAATTAAAAAGCTAAAATATGATCTCTGTGAATATTTCAGTTTTTTAATGAATTAAAAAATAAAACTATTTGTGTGATGGCAAAAGATAAAATTAATTCATTTTAAATGAAATCTTTAACACAACAAGTGTGGTAAAAGTGAGGGGTCTGAATACATTCTTAACTCACTGTATACATGGCTGCACATCCACAAACACACACCCACAGACAAGGAGGTTGGCAGCTCATTGCAAAAGGTAAACAGAAAACAAGGTGCTGCTTCCTGTGTGAAAGAATGAGTCCCTGTCAGCCCTGTGGCTGCTGTAACAGAAGGCCTGGGCGCCGAGACCCTCTGCGGACACACTGACGCCCATTGTGTCCAGTGTGCACACAACCCCCCACGACCACACCCCCATGCCTCCTGCCCCCCCAGGAGGGCTGTAGGCTTCCTTCCTCCTCTTTCTTCAGCTCTGTTTGGAGACTTCCACAAGCTGAGTACACAAACACACACTCCCACACACATGCGTATGAGTGCCTCTTGCCATCTTGTATTCCCCCTACTCCACTCTGGCACACTTTTATTTGTGCATTATTTCCGTTTCTCTGTCTGTTGAGAACTCAATACCTCAGCACTTGCGAGGTGTAGGTTTTACTACTGGAACAACAAAAAGCAGATTTTGCAATGGATCAATCTTACTGGTCAGCCATATTGTAAACAGACTCCTTTTTTGGGAAACATTTTATTCTCAAGACCATTATTCAACAGAGAACAGTAGGCATTCAACATAACCTGCCCCCCTCCCTCCTCCAAGTGGCGTTACCCCACAAACTACTTCCTAATGACCCTTAATGTTAGATATTATACTTCAAAAAATTGTATTAAATTTTGACAACAGACCCCTCATACAGTGTAGCAGAGCTTTAATAATCTCAGCTGCAGCATTCCAAGCTTCCACCATTCCACCAAGCGCACTGCACCATGCACACTCATGCTTAAGAGCTCTATATGCTTTCCAACAATATGAACATTAAAACCAGTGACTCCAGAACCAAGTGACGAAAGTATTGATGAAACATCATTTGCAGTATATTCATTTAACAGACTTTTTCAGGTAATGCAAGGTTGATCATTGTTTGTCTTGACAATATGCACTGAAAAATTACACCATGGAAATCGTATGGCATTTTGTAAAATCAAACAGCTTTCCCTGATGTGTAACCAGGCCATAATACTACATACTGATCTACATATCTTTTTTTTAAGCAAAACTCAACACATTGCAGCTTCTTCACAACAATGGGTGTACTGGTCCCAAGAAGGGTTTCGTGCAATGAAAAGGTTCTGACTCATCTTACTCATATTGGTAATGTCAGGTTACATTTCCTATCATTTCCATGTCTCACCTCTGAAGTTCTTTATTCCACCCTCCATTGAGGTATGACTAACCACAGGCAAATGAGGATAGCGATCATTCTGAAGAAGGAAGCAGCCAGTGCAAACCACCAGCGCTGGCTTTGAAGCGTCAGTTTCTTTCATTGTTTGTCATGATACTGTGACAGTGAATGCTGCCACAGTCCCTGGACAGGTTTGCACATGTTTTTATTTCATCAGCCAAGCATTACATTCTGTATCGTCCCTTTTATCTCTTTTCACTCTCTCACATTCTGACCCACCGGATTATGAGGATGTCTGTAGTGGTGCTCAAATAGGCCTTCGTTTGACGACCCATTTTTTTATTGACTGTTTGTCTGCCTCATTGAATACCACCCCTGTGAAAACGCTGGTCAGGAGAGATTCCTGACATTGCCCCTGAAGATATTTGGGTGAGGTGTTGTCAGTTTGGGAGGAGAATCCAGGAAGTCCTGTCTGTATGCAAATATTTCAGATCGAGTCTCAGTCACCTTATCCACAACCCCCTGACCCCTGATCTTTCCCATTTCCTAACAGGTGAATATATGTTGACTGCTATGGAAAGAATGACTTGCTGTTAGTGGCCGATTTTAGGGTAAAAAGGCATTGTAGACATTTTACAGACATTCAGGGTGAGAGTAAGACTCTGAGACCTCCAAGGGAGAAGGCTTTACCTCATTCACATGGAATGTGGTTTGGAGCACCACAGACACCACTTCAGGAATACCTTTGTCTTCAAATGCAATATGAAAATACTCCAGGCCAATATAAAATATAATATTATAATATAAAAACTTTTCGGAGCTGTTAAAAAATCTCACTATATACTTAAAATCTGTACCTGTCTCAGAAACTTGGGAAATTATGCCCATGTGGAATTTTCATACCAATGACCAGCCAATTAATCATGCGTTATTAAAACAGTGATGTTGCTGTTACTGATAAGAATACATTAAACAGGAAAGAGAAAGAGAGTCATTATAAGTGCACATTTTTCCATGGTTCTGAGCTGCCAGTAATTTATGGCTTGGGTGTTAACAGGCCTCGTACTGGTGCTTCCACCATAAATCTCTCTGAGAAGAGGCCGTGGAGTCCTAGGACAGTCATCTCCTTTATGTGCCTGTGTATGTGTGTGGTGGTGTGTAAGTACATGTACTTGCATAAAATTGGAAAATTGGAGTTTCATTGTTGTTCTATGTATGTCTTGTGTCTGCATGCTAACGTATAGGTGAAGGTGTGTTAATTGTTTGCTCTTGTGAATTATATATTTGAAAGCAAAAACCTCCTGTGTGACTCACTGTATTCAATGTTCAGTGCTGGAAGTTTGAGACAGATTTATTTTCTTCACTATGAATGGATACAGCAGGCTGTGGGAGAGGCAGAGGAAAGAGCAGCGGAAGGCTGTTCATAGATGTGGAAGATCCTGTGGAAGTCTGAGGTCAGCTGCAGGAAGAGCAGTGCAGTGCAAGCATCTCCCCCCAAAAACAGCAGTGAGAAAACAATGCCACCAAGTGCGGCGCGAGGAAGTCTTTATCCATCCCTAGTTATGTTCCCTCCACACATTCCCTACACCCCAAAGTCAAATTCAGAGGTGTCGTTTATACCCTCATGAAAAATTCAAAACAAGGACACTATACAGCTATGGCAATATTGCTTTAGAACCAGCTATCGTTGTGAATTGAAAGGACTTCCCTGGTCAAAATTAATAATGTAAGATGTTTGTGAATGAGAGGTGTGAAACTTTAGTCTCATGACTGAGAATGATTCCTTCCAGGTGCAGCTGGCCCTAAAATTAATTGTCATCTTATTATTTCAAGCTTCCACCATTTTCCATTATGAAAAAGAAATGCAGAATGAAGCTTCACACACACACGCACGCACGCACACACAGAACCATTGCATACATTAGATCCTGTGACTGTGTTGATGGGTGGCAGGTTGATAACAATGGGTTGGTGTTTCTCATCCCTCTGCACAGACTCTCACCTCACACCTGCGAGTGTTGGCTCTGCCCCCCTTCTCTTCCCCCTCCCTCTAATGCTCCCCTCTCTCCTCCCTGCCTCCCTCTCAAATTCTGATTCACTGCTTTACTCATTTATTAGTGTGCATTGTAAAATGCAGAGTGCTGATCTCCTGAAAGGTCTTTCTTTTGGTAATGTGACAGCCAAGCACCACAGATGCTCTTGCACCCAATTGTCTTGTTCCCACCACCCCCTCCCAACATACTACCAGGGCATTTTATTTTATGGGTACATTATCCTGAAAACAACCATGTGTCTTCCATTCTTCAAAATCTTAAATTTGAATGTGTATTCATTTTTTCCTGCTCTAAAACTGTACCTGGTACAAAAACATGTAACTTGGCACAGAATCATGTAAGTGAATGCTTGAGGAAATTTATATTGCACTGTGGTATTCAGCATACTTAGTCTGTATAATGGAGCCCTTACACATGCAATAGTTAAAAACATTTCAGAGAAATTTTTATTGACCTACTACATCTGTGGATATACCTCAAATTTTGAAATGGGCTATTTTCTTGTATACCCATGTAGGTCTTTTTATCCGTGAGTTATGATGAAAATTCAATTTTTACTCCAAACCCCCAATGACTGTTACATGGCTACTTGGCAATGTGATGTAGAGGTCAAATTGGTCTTACAAAATATAATGTGAGCTTTTTCAAAACTGTTGCTAATCGACAAAATACAAAAAATGGAAATATACTCTAATTCAAGACAAACAAAATGTCAACTGGTTCAATTAGACTGGTAAGATTACCATTTCAAGTTATGCAATTTAAAATGTTCACACAGAAGAAACATATCAGTATGTGTCTAACAAAATGAAGGGAATTAATATAATTTTGTGGCTGGCAAGTTAAAACACAAACTTCCAATGCAAATAAACCCTTAAAATAATCACAAATGAGTTTTCAAGCAAATGGGTTAAATCTATTAGAGTTAAATGTTTATATATTTTTTAATACATTTATTTATTTTAATTTTTATAAAACAATGGTATGTGCCAATTATTAGTATGCACAAAATCCCAAAAGTTATGTCCAATAAAACTGGTGGTGGTACCCTGACCATTTTTTGTGCTGTCTTGTGCATTTTTACCAGCTGATTGATACAGTTTAACCTTACAATATTAAATATATGCAAAAACCAACTGGCATGTGTGGATTTGCAAAAAAATGTTTATTTAACCAAAGAAATTTGGTATTCAAAAAGACAAATATAACAAACATTTTGTCTGGCTTATTATGATATTTTATACCATATACTGTTTTATTTATATATTTATAAATTAAACAGCCAGTTTAATTTGGTTACCTGAAAAGGTTTGCTTATAACTTTCCAAACCTGCTTCTATCCATGATAATTTGGCTAAACTCAGTTTTACTGGAAGCAGACAAGAAGGACTTTAACCAAAGGTTGTAAACCCTGTTCCTAGGGACTCAATGTGCTCCATTTTAGCTGTGTTCTCAACTAACATTGCTCGATTGAGCTGAGAGCTGAAAACTCATTTGACATCTTTACAGTAAATCTGATGTAAATTCTTGGCAGGAGTTTTTCATGAATTCAGGATGGTTCTTCTTATTCACCTTCATTGCTTGACTGGTAATTACTTGACTAATAGTTCTATGCCCTACTGAAAAACTAATTACACTAATCAGTTAATGTGAATACCTGGTTGAGTTATTCATTCATTCAAGGGGTGAACCTTGGTGGGAGTAAGTTAAAGAACTATTTTTATACCCTGTGCACAAACAGACAGCCAGCAATCGATTGCTGTCACAAAAGAATGAAAGCAGGTCGATAGCAAGTGATGTCAAATCCAGATCAATATTCAATTAACAGGTCAATCAAACTGAATTATGCTGGGAGGATAACCAGTGTGCTCAGAAATGGCCAGGCCTATAATACTATGTTAGGCTAAAAAGCAGTAAACAGCTGGAGGTTATAGCTGGGGCGCATAGTTAAGAGAACTGTTTGCACTGGCAGCTACTGTGTTGTTCTCACATGCGCAAACCCCCACCACTGCTTTTCCCAAAGCAGACAAAGCTCTGACCTGAAACTTAAACTGTTTTACATCTCACAAAGCTTTTATCTGTCAGAGTGCGCCATTTAAGTATGAGGGCATAACCACAAGAACGAATGGAAATTTTTTGTTTAGGCGGAACACACATTCGATGTTGAAAACTTTAAAAGAAAAGAAAGGAGCACTCCACCTATAGCTCCTCTTTTTTCTGCTGTTGGAGCAGAAAGGGCAGATGAGAGGAGGGGTGGGGGAGGGGCTTTACAAGAGATGGCAGTGCTGTTGTAGTGTTCAATGACCCCCGAAACTCAGAGGCCAGCCTCTGGTGTGAAGAGCTTTGTGGTGGTGAATCCACAGGCAGCAGGAGGCCTGAGGAGAGGAGGTGTTGTCCCGGCTGGGAGTCCTGAGCAGGGAGAGGGACTCACCACCTTCACCACAGGTCTGTCACTCAGGTGTGACCAGCCACAAGCTGGTTGAATAAACCACTATATTGTAATGGTTATGCATGTAACTGCTACTGACAAACATAAGAATGCAGGGAACTCTTACACCATTCAGGACAGAAGCCCACACAGGGCATAGAATATATTTCAATTAAACGTATGTTCTAGTTTTGGTAGTACATAACTAACACAGCATTATAAATACATCTTCACTGCAATGTTATATGCTGCGTGCCAATGTGGACATAACTTTTCCAGAAATCCTTGCAAATCATACAGGCTCATGTGCAAATTTATCCATTTTGAAATGAGACCCAAAACTTACTTATTTATACAGCAGATGCTCCAATCCAGAGAGACTAGCAGAAATGATAAAGTATGATACATTAAATTAATATCATAGGGGCATCTTGGATGCAAAGGTGCTGAACAGTCAGAAATGAAGTAAATATCGAAAACAAATAAAACACAGCTGTAAAAATGCACTACCTAACAATTATCCTTGAGGGAGAAATATCAAGCAAAAGAGAATTTAAGAGCACAATAATGACCTATAAATGCAACTTTACCTCAAATCATAGTGCTTTTGTGGTACTAGACAATGATCCACGAGTGCAACATCAGCTGGTATCATATTACCCTTCTCACAGAAAACATGCTTAAACTTGGACGTAAGCATTTAAATGAGCCCTTGGAGCTTTGGAAACATTTAAAGAAATGAGATGGGGTCTCTAGGTCAAACAAATTTTGAGGAAAGATTTAGGGGGCTCCCAACACTTTTGCATCTTGGAGTCACTGAGAGAAGAGAGGGCATCTGGGGAGAGAAGCAGCCACCGACCTAAACTGAGGTTCCATACAGCTGTGCGTGTCACATTTAAATGGTCTTATACAAGGGGATTCCATTTGACACAATCCACAAGTGTTTCATCCTTTGTCACTTGCAGAATCACTTTAACACCATAGATTCCATTTTCAAACACACAGTATGGGAAAAGGATGAGGGAAGATTCAAAATACCTGAGCTCACAATAGACAGTTTTGAATTTTTTTTTTTACATTGTAATCAATTGCTTGTGTATGGTGATATGCATTTCAAGGGAAGAAACTGACTAAATTTAGAGAAAGCAAGAGAGAATTAGAGAGAGAGAAAGAGAAGGGATTGGAAAGAGTAAGAAGTACAGAAAGAAAGGAGGTGAAAATAAACATGTGGAAGATCTTCTGTGATAACAAGGCTATGACAAAATCAGTGAGAGAACTGCAAATATGAGCCATAGGGCTTTTTGGCTTGATATCCGAAAGAGCTGTGAAATGAAAGGAAATTAAAAGCAAATGACAAATCTGAATCTGGACTCTGACCTTCTCTCTGGAGGCTCTGTCAACATTTAAAATCAACACTGGGCTTCACAAACATGTGTGTATACTCCTTTATGGGTGGTTGTGCATGCATGTGTTTTTTATATGAATATATGTTTGTGTGTGTATCTGTGTATGTATATGTGTTTATGTTGTATGTGTTTGTGTGTGTATGCTTGTGTGTGTGTGTGTGGGTATATACTAGAGAGAGAGAGAGAGAGAGAGAGAGAGAGAGAGAGAGAGAGAGAGAGAGAGAGAGAGAGAGAGCAGTTGTACATGTGTGTGTCTATCCACACAGGGCATTTTTAGGCATAAAATAAATCCCTTTCAAACCTCGCTCTGTGTCTTTGTGGAGATGACTTAGTGTATTTGGTTCTCAGCTCAAGAGGCTCAGCTAGAGAAGAGGGAGCCACAGTACAAAAGCAACTTGACTCCTGAATTCCTTTCATCAGGAGTTGCTAGGTGATGCTATTGTTTATTTCTTTTTTATCCATATATTTATACACAGACTGGAGACCCCTTTAAATCCCTCTCATTAGTAGTCATACATTCATACCAGCACGCCCTCCCACTTGACCCCCCCGGCCCACCCCCCCGTGGGAATAGATAGAGAGTTGTTAGATTGTGGCATACTCAAACTCACTTTGTTAACAAAAAATGATCTTTCATCCAGCTTATTTAATGCAAGTGATGGTTCGTTTTCATATCATGCAGTCATGTATTTTTTCATGGTAACAAAACATTTTTAATCTGAGTGTAGGAATAGGCTACAAATGCTATTTGCTACTATGCATAATTGTACACTCTTATTGTGGCTCTAGGTTTTTTTTCACGAGTGATAGATGTAAAATTAAAAGTATGAAAATTCTATTCATATAAAATAAATACATAAATAAATAAATAACCCCTTCAATGGCTCTTTGTCAGAATTACTTGTTCTGTAAATCAGGCACCTTTTTACCCCTAAATATTTGTGTAATTTCTTTGCAATGAAAACAGATTTATTTCTGACAGGTTCTTGTGTGGCCTGTGTGAACACAGCGTTTGGTTATAAAAAAAAGGAACAAAAATGTGTTTCTCTGTACCTCTGTTGCAACACAAACTCTTTCGAGAGAAAAGTTAGTCATACCCCTTGAAATAAGACCAGTTTCAAAGATAGGCGTTGCCTAGGAGACATTTTACAGACAAATACAAACTTTGTGCGCCGTTTCATACAGGTAAAGGTTCTCTTGCGATTAGCGCAATGACCCGCCCTCATGCCATATATGGAATTTTATGACATTCCTGTGGGCGGAGTTCACGACGCCACTTATTCCTGAATGAGTTTCGAAAGAGACCGATCTAAAGTAGACTTCAATTGAGTTGTTTTCACGTTGGTGTAGGAGCGAACGGCTCTTCGTATAGATACCAAGCTAATAATATAAATATTTTTCAAAAATGGCTTTCTGTGGAATTAAAAGTTCTTTGTTTCTCATTGTATTTATTAACATTATATTTATTACTCTGCAATCTAAAGAAGGTAAGTAAATTTTCAATGTCCAAATTTTGAAAGCGCTATCAAGGAAAATCTATCACGTATCGCGCTCTATGTACCGCATGGTGTGTGGATATGTATACATTGGGGCGAATATAGGCTATGTGGTCCCCAAAACACAAGGCTATTTTAATAAGGCATAAACCTGTGAAACTTAGCTCTGGCTATGATTAAAGGTAAAGTTCACAGCTGCGAAACACAAGGTGTTTCTACTACCATGAACGTTGAGACATGTCGGTTAGTAATGTATGCATGAAAAAGGAAAATTCAGTGTTTCTCTCATGTCTGGCATTTTTGCGTATTGCTAGTTTAACCTACTTCGAGTTCGATGGCGCTGTCAAAGACTAAAGCTAATAGATGGACACAAGGTTAATGTGTTACTTTTTAATGTTTTGTGTTGTTTGAAAAAAAAATTAGGGACACTCTTTTGGATACATTTCCAAGTTCACCCCAGCCCGTGTGAATGTGTTGTTCTTTGGTCAGCCAATAGTAATTGCGATTTTAACACATACGACGATGGTGACGGGACTTTTTGTGTCTGTGTCGTAACATTTGAGTCCTGAAAAGATGAACAACGCGTTTTAAGCTCAGTCAAAGTTTAGCATACGTCCGCCATCTATCATTCCCCTTTCTATGAGCCTACTGGCAATTGAGCCACTTATTGTTGCTGCTCATGATTTGGGTACACTAAAAATACCAAAACTAAACATCTGATTCATTCCTAAAGTCATATTCGTTAGGCTAGCTTTGCAAAGGTCTGAGTTAGCGCTAGTTAGGCTACATTTTACATATTGCGTATTTACACAGACCGGTAAGCTACTGAAACTGTTCAGGTTAAATAATTTTACTTACAGCTGTACGTTTTTAAATGGTATTGAAACTTGTAAATCTGGTTAATAGGACAGTACCACATCTAGCAGCCCACAGTTAATTGCAAGTTAATTGACTTAGGCCTAACTAATTAACATTATGCAGCAAAATGTATTGTGAGCTGCAATATTTGATTGTTCTTTTTACGAGACAGCTGGCTAAAATGGAACATACAAAATTTCTGAGCAAATGTTTAACAGCACATTGCTTTGCTTGTTCATATCCACATTGAGTTTTGTGTGTATGAATGCGTGCTTTTTAATTTGTTTTAAATATGCAAGACGTTACATGCAGTAATATAAAACAATGAATAGCCTATGAATCAGTATTTAACAGGAGCAAAAGTAAATAAAATAATGTATTGAATGGTAAAGATGAACTTCCGTTTTTCAGCCACCCAAGTTGAACGACTACTCGTTCTGTCTCGTATTTTTGTAGCTCGTTGTACTGAGAGACCAAAATAGTTTGTAACCACACGCAATTATTTTATGGGCAGCCAGTGATTATTTTGGCTAAATTTAGTAATTTGCCAATATCAAACCTACTGTGCAGTTTGTTGATTTTGTATTTTCTGAAGAAAACTATTCGAATTAATTATAGATCATATTCCCCGTGGTTCTAATGGTGTATCCACCTAGATAGTAGGAATTATGATTTATGGGTAATGTCCTAATAAATTGTGCTGAATTCTGGAAACGGCTCCACACAACGCATTCACTAACTCGCATTTGATCTTCTCGGTACAGCCTGGTCTTTGACATGTAATCACATCTTCCACGCCGTCCATGTGGATTGATAAAGTGCACCTACTAATGTTTTGTCATTTCTCGACGCGTGAACTGACAATAAGCGATTTAAACATTCACGCCTGATTTAATTCCGTCAGTTCAAGTCAGTCTCTAGAGAGAAGAAGCGCGCATTTCACGGAGCTGAAACTGCAGTGTAAGAAACGTCCAAAACTGATTTATATGCCCTTACTCTGTGGCTAACAACTTAATCTCTGAGTCAAGGACACAAGCCAAAGCGATGTTTAAATTCTCTTTTACAAAAAAGTTGACTTCAGCTTTACCTTACATTTTCTAACGAAAAGTAAATACACACGAACGACTTTTAAGTTTCACGCATGAAACAAACTTTGGATTATTTTGCCATGTAATTCTGAAATTGATTATTCATTGCTTTGATTATTCATGTATGAATTTACAATACAACATTTTATACACAGATAAATAAAAACGAGTTAGTAAAGTATATGTAACTTTTAAAAGAAACTAAAGAACTAATTTGGTCTGGCCATGTGGTAAGAAACATCTCGTGTGGTGGCGAAACTGCATGTGGCTCTGAGCGGAATGGAACCTTTGGTTTGCGTATCGATGGAATGAGACGTCTTCTCTCTCAACACCATTTGCTGTAGTATCCCATCGTTATGTCTTGAATACCATAAGTAATACACGAGCACATTAATAAATTAATGTTGTTTTTACTTGAGTATCCGTCAGTATAGCTTCCAGGAGCGCACATAGCTTGATTTCATAAAGCGATAAAGTTTTCATGCAGTGGATTTTTATCATGGCTTTCATTGTAACACAATGAAAATAACAGTCCTAATTAATGATAAAAAATATTTTTTTCCATTTCTCTCTACAGAAGTTCTGCTGGACATGAAGGCATCTGGGGGTGAGCTTGGCTGGTTGACATCACCATATGAGGATGGAGTGAGTATGAATGCCTGTTATTACATATATACTAGGCAGAGTGCTTTGAGCTCATAACTGTACAATGAAATAACAGAATTGTAGTCCTATTATTTGTTATGTGGGTTTCCGTATTTCTTTGGAAACAATCAGATTTGTTTCTAGCTGCATGTCCTGCACAGGTAGTGCAAAGTGATGAAATTAAAAATGGTACAAAAGATGCCGCAAATCCACATAAGGGGCTGTGCTCTTGAGTGAGTCTGGCCACTTTAAGGGAAAGTTATAATGAACAGCAGCAAGCTAAGTGGGGAATGCTTGTGGCTTGGTATGGGTTTAAAGCTCTGCTGTTTAAAATTGTAGGACCAAAGTTGCAATTAACATGTCAAGTAAAGAGCTATGTGCACTTTCTGTTAAATGTGTTATTTTTTAAATATGCAGTTCATTTATTGTTATCACAAAATACTTAAATGTTTCTGTTAAAAAGATAAAGGATTCTAATCACACTCTTTGATGAGTAGTAATGCATTTGTGTTTGCATACTATGCATTTAAAATAGTCTTTTTTGTCAGTGCTGGAGAGTTAATTCCCATTTGAGTCTGGAGGGTGGGTCTAGGAGTGTGAGGGGCATGTTAATTGGAGCAGAGAGTCATGTGACTTCACAATGGTCAGGGTATAAGTTGCAAGTCTGTACATGTTGGACGGAAGATTCCCCACCTGAGATGGGGTTAGCAGATGGTATGTGGCACTGTGCAGCAATTACATTGTTTCCACTCCTTTAGAAGTATGTCTTTACATTTTTTTTCAGAGGGTAGTTAAGTAGAGTGTAGACATTTTCTTTATTTGTCAGGATGCAGGAGAGGCTTACAGAGCCATCAGAATTTGTCATAGATGTTGTCTTTAGTGTCTCATTGCTGAATTGTTGTGTGGTTAGAAAAACAAATTTTACTTTGTCTCTGGTATTCATTTACACAATAACTGTAGACATTTGTTTCCCAGAATACTCATGAAAAACATCACCAGATCAGCTATGAAAACACAGCAATCCAGCATGAATTCACATATGATAACAGCCTACATAAAAAGTCACTCCTTGCTAGCTGACCCAACAAACAAACATTCCATCTAGCACAGTGGTCTATAAGTTCGCTGAACCATTGTTCATTGTGGGCCTCTTATATAGACTGGCAATAGATGACTGGTGACTCTACAGCAGGGAATTGAGGTTACCTTTGATTGGTGAATTTGATCTGATCTGAGCAATCCCACGGGTAGTTCTGACAGTCTACTCAATTGCATTTTCTATTGCTATCAGGTACCAATTGCTACCACTTGAGACAATCGCTTCATGCTGACAATCTCTTCACCACAGATTTGATCTTAATGGAGTATTCTCAAGGAGAGTGCAAAGAATTCTTTGTGACTCCTCTTGTGGTGGTGGTGGTGTAGAGAGGAATGCTTAAATGTTTTCTTTTATTATGTTTTCTGTATTATCCTTTGCACAGGTTTACTGTGCTTTAGTGGTGTAACTGAAAAACGAATGTTTATTTTTTTGTTTCTACTTTCTTCGTAAATTCTAATGAACTATTCCTGGAAAAAAAGAGTAAAGCTCTGCTCTCCGATCATGCCACAAGTCAGTATCCTGCAGTCAATGCTCTTATTTTGAAGTTTTTCATTTAATTAAGTCACGCTAGTTATATTTCAGCTAAATCAGTAGACTATACGATCATATTAAAGCCAATTCATGCATACATTGTGGTTGGTCCTTTTTTCCCTTTTTTGCTGCCTCTTTATTCCTCTTGGTTCGGAATGTCTTGTTGGTATGCAGTACTTTTCATAATGTATCCTCAAAGTTCTGTGAACCTCAGAAGGGTAAATGGTTGAACAACAGTAATGCATTTATGGTAGGTTTCCATATTCCAATTCAATTGCTGGCTATGATTATAGGACATTTTTTGTTATTTCAAGAAAATTAAACAGCAAAAAAAGTTTGGCATGGTAGTTTGAAACAAACATTTGTAAACCGGTAACAGAATACATAGCTGCAAGACAAAATATATTTAATAGATCAGCCAGTTATTTCATCAAATTAATATGTGTGAACACACTCAAATTGAAATGTTTGTCTGATTGTATTTACTTAAAGTGAGCATATTAATGTCCCCCTTTTATATCGCATTCAAGTTCACAAATTGCTTTATAGTGCTAATACCTCTCATCCCAAAAGTCATTCCAGTCATATACTGTATAAATCTATATATGCTATGGAAAACAACTTTGCCAAATCAGAAAAGTCCAGAATAGTCCCTTGTTCCATTACAGGCAATTGTACATGCAACTGAATTAACACAGTGTTAATAGTGGATATTTCTGTTATGATTATGATTATACCGATGAGAACAGAAAAAAGGAATTGTAATTCTCCAAACAGCTCCTGTTTAATTGATGCTTTTAAGGATGGAAAAAACCTCCCTGTCAGCATGTTTTTTTTTCTTTCATGCACGTTTAATTGCATCCAGTTTTATGGGCATCTCTTTAATTAGCTTATAAACTAAGTTTAACAAGCTTACGAATTTTAACTGTCCTGTGCAGTTTAGGGCGGCGTTTGTTCCCTTGTTGCATGTCACACACAGCTTGGCGGCCCCTTCTGTGTGCCACCGGGCAGGGAAACCCCACACGTTGAACCCACTGTACTTCTTTTAATGATCCTGCCATGCACACTAAATTCCAGCATGCTGTACCCAGTCCAGATCTCTCCCCTGTGTGAGCAATGGAAAATTGGATACTAGTGCTGCTCTATTTCCTCAGCTCAATGTTACTGAAGTGGTTAAATGAATGCAGATGACTGTGAGACATGGCTGTTTTCTTGTCCTGGGTGTTCTGCAAGCTTCAGGATTTGAGTGATGCCTATCAGCCAACATCTGATTGACAGCTGGAACAACTGGTGATTCAGGATTCCACTCAATCAGTGGCTTCACTTGTGCAATCAAGACCTGGTTTGGAGTGATTGTTGGAATCCTGTGGGTTTTCTGTGAATAAGTTTCTCCCTGTCATGAATGTTTCTCTCTTGTGCCATGTCTGAGGCCTGTAACATTAATGTTGACTCCTCCTGTCTCTGTGTGTGGCAGTGGGAAATCGTCCAGGCTGTGGTGAATGGCTCCCTGCTCTACACCTACTTTGTGTGCAACGTGGCAAAGGGCGAGCAGGACAACTGGCTCCGTACCACCTTCATCCAGCGCCGCCCGTCCGCAACCCGGGTTTTTGTAGAGCTGCAGTTTGTGGCACGGGACTGTAACTCTTTTGATGGGGCCTCACTCACCTGCAAGGAGACTTTCAACCTGTTCTATGCAGAGTCAGATGCGGATGTCGGCACCAACTTTCGCAAGGGCCAGTTCCGCAAGGTGGCCACCATTGCGCCTGACGAGATCACTGGCCGAGGTGAGATGAATGTCAATACCGAGACACGGACAGTGGGGCCACTTTCCCGAAAAGGCTTCTACTTAGCCTTCCAGGACATAGGGGCATGTGTAGCCCTCTTGTCGGTCAGGGTGTACTACAAGATCTGTCCAGCCACCGTACAGAGCCTGGCAGCCTTCCCCGAAACGGTGGCTGGAGGAGAGAGCCAGGCGCTGAAGGAGGTCGCTGGGGTCTGCGTGGAGAATGCTGTCAGCCAGGACCGGCCACGCATCTTCTGCACAGCTGACGGGGAGTGGGTGGTGCCTGTGGGCCAGTGCCAGTGTCGTCCTGGATATGAGGCCGTTGGTGACTCCTGCCGAGGTAAGAACTGGGTCACCATAATCATTGTGCCAGCTGTCTGTGTCTCTTCGTGCTTCCTGTCTCTGTCTCCAAGACTCCAGTTGGACCAGAAAGTGGCCTGGAAAGGTCACAAGGGAAGCATTTTCATAATATTTATCATTTATGTTATCCTATGGAAATAGCCTGAATTCTATTTTTAGATGTTTAACTCTAGATCCATGACAAGAGAGGAAAATGTATAGCAATGATGTTATGAGCTAATGGCTAGTATGCAAATCCTCTGTGACTGCAAAGTAAAAAAGAGAATCTGTTTCTTGGAAATTATGAAAGGGGAAGTTCATTTCTAGGACATGGTTTTATGTGGAGAAATTAAATAAGATGATGGCTGGATTTAGCTGGATTATTCAGTGTTTTCTTTGGGTTCATGCAGTACTACCAGAATGTTTCATTTGAATTAGCCTTTAGATTTTTATGAATTGAACAAATGAGGATTCTGCCCTGGTTAAATGTATCTGTTGGTGATAGCATAGATTATTTCTTTCATACTTGATGGTGTATGGAGTGCATTATATTTCATACTGGAATCCTCTGGGGTGGCTTTGATTAATTGATAGAAAGGGAAGTTTAGACACTCTAAAGGGTGTGTGAAATTGACACTGATTGACTTCCTGTATTGTGTGTGTGTGTGTGTGTGTGTGTGTGTGTGTGTGTGTGTGTGTGTGTGTGTGTGTGTGTGTGTGTGTATTCATGTGTGAGGGTTCTGGCATGTTAGGACCTGAGGTGAGAACTCCCCTGCTGTTGAGGGTACCCCACTGATTTTTGAGCACGGTTTTCATACAAATGCTGGAAATTCACACATACCACTGCGGTATTAACACACACAAATTCACACACATAAAGTTGGAGATTTAATTCTCTTAGGGTCTCTCTTTAGTCTCTGTGTGAGTGAGGGAGAGGGAGACAAGGTGGGAAAGAGGAATGCAAAGCGGACAGAACAATGAGCCACTGTGCTTGTAGCCTGGTGCTTCTCTCCCTGGTGCATTCCTGCTGGATTTATAGAGGATCCTCCCACATTACCACAGGGCCGAGGAATTCTATGGGGAGCGGTTTAGGTCAGCACCTCCACGGCACTGGGAAAGGGAAGAGGTAGACAAGGGGGCGGGAGGGCTGATGAAGATAAGGAAGGGGGAATCTGTTCACATGACTTTTCAGGTGTGGCTCTTAGGTCTGTTGAGTCACTCCTGACATGGTGACACAGTTCTTTCTTGACCAGATGCCTCACACTCACCAGCTCCTTGTTGCACAACCAGCGCTAATTCATGGGTAACTCTGAATGGCTGAGCTTGTCATCAGTGTGAAAACAGCAATTAAAACCTTTCCACCGAAAACGGAAAAAGAAAAATGAGAGATTGGGACACTAGAATATTTAATCAAACTTTTTTATCTGTTTTTGCCATGTCAGATTTTCTTAGAGTCCATTTTGCTGCTCTGTTCTGGGTGGTCAGAGCAGAAACTGGCAGTTCTGTCTGTCTGTGTGGAATGAGTTTTGTGTGTGGGTGAGTGGTTGGCTCTATTTTCATCCTGTTCTTGTTCCTTCTCTCCTGCCTGCGGATACCTTTCTGTTCGTTTTCTGATGAGAAATTTGGGGCCACAGTAGCACTCCATTCCGAAGCAAATGATGAAGCCAGGAAGGCGTCTTTTTGCTGCTTGTATTTGTTTGTGTGTGGTCGTCTGGACTGTTGAGAATGGTGAGAATGTGTATGTTCTTGGCTCTGTCTGCGGAGTCAAGGTGACACTTTTCTGAGGTTAAACATCCCGTTTCACAGGGTCCACTTTAAGAGTGTTTTGGCTCCACTATAAAAATGTTGTTTATCCTCTGTAAATAAATACATTTGGCGAGGTACTGTCGGCCAAAAAATTAAATAAGATACAAGTTCTGGAGCAAAACAATAGACATAAAAATTTAATTAGAAAAGCCCTTAAGCTCTGCTCACAGAAATTATTTTTATTAGCTCCGGAATGAGAAAGTGATTTAAAGAGGAAAAAATGTGAGCTTTAAGGGAAAAAATATGAAGGTGCAGACAGGAAATGAAGGAGGGTTAGAAAAAGTGTGTTGTAGACGAAAGATTTGTTTTGGGAGACGTGTGGTGTCTGATGGCGATCACCGTGTAATTGCTGTAATGTGCTGGGATTAGGCCTGAGACCGTGACACTCTGGAGGAGCAAATTACACTCTGGGTGTGGGTCCAAGAGCAACAGCAGGGTAAGAGCCACATTATAGAACAGGGTACCCAATTAAGAAGCTCTGTGGAGTGATGGTTATGGATCTAAATCAGACTAAATCAGAAGCTGGTACATCTGTATCCCAGTTGGGCCTGGTCCGTCTATAAACCTTATGGACCAATGCTCCATGAACTGAAAACAGCTGTATAATCGGATGTGTAAATACGAGAAATGCATGCATCACATATCACTTTGGAGAGGATTGTCTGGTGAAAGTAATTAAACACGATCATTTTATGTACTCTTAGGGCTGCTTGGAGATTTGAGACAGCCCTGCCCACCCTCATTAATCCCTGTAATCTGATTGTGTAATTAATCTGGGTTTTGTGATCTGATTGTGTGGATATACAGTAATGTGAGCCTAGGTCTTGGCCCAGAATCACTCGAGGATGAAGGAAAGGCTTGACAGATTGGAAAATGATCCAACTCCCCTTGGGTAATTACAAGACTCTGCTCACTTTGTAATTAGGAGGGATTTAGAAGCCCAAAGAGCACATTATTGTCTGCAGGTAGAGTGAGAGGGTGTGAGAAGAGAGAGATGGGGTGAGGTGTAGGTAAAACCGGGGTGGAGAGGCAGTCAGAAGTGCTTATAAGAGATTAAGTGCAAGCTTAAATGCCATAGTACCTTAAGCCCATAATTTTATCTCTATGGCAATTTGTGTGTGTGTGTGTGTGTGTGTGTGTGTGTGTGAGAGAGTGAGAGAAAGAGAGAGAGAAATAAAGAAGCCCTCACTGCTCATCTTTCTGATATGAGAGCCTGGGCAGTATAGGTGCTCATTCAGTTAATGTTTCAACTTCTTACTGTACCTGCCGGCACATTCTTTCCACACATCCACCCATCTCCGGGCTCAGGAATGTTGTGTATGGGAGGGAGGGGGGTGGTGGAGTGAAAGGGCGGGTGAGGTACGAAAAAATGGAGAGGACTAAGTTAAGAGAATAGAATGACTGGAAAGAACAAACATTTCAAGATCTGAAACTCTGGGATAAAGATAACCAATGTCAATGTCATTTTGACTGTATAGAATTTCTCTACCATTTTATTGTGGGAGAAATTGCATATTACTTTTGTGGGACAGGAAGGGACATACTCAAGTATAAATCTGATACTAGACTGCCAAAATGAAATAATTTAGTCTGAAAAAATAGTGAAGTGGTGGTGGTAAAAATGTCCAGTGGGGCAGAGGCCATATTGTTTGGAGAGCATGTTGTCCTGTTTCCATGCGGCGGCCCCTGGGCTGGTTATTCCGGGGTGTGGTGAAGGAATGCATCAGAGGGAAGTCAGCGGTGGAGGAAAAGGAAGGAGAGACAGAGAAAAAACCCCAGAGTGGTGACTTAATGCTTTTAGAGCTTCATCATGGTGGGAATTCTTGGCGATGGTTGATTCATATTGTTGAGCAAAGTCTAGTATCGATAACATGCTTGTGGCTGTGGCGACAAGCTCTGACATCACCTGACAGTCACCTGCTCATTTTGAATTCTTTGAGTGTTTGTAAGCGTGACTGTGCTCATCTTGCTGTAAGTAAAGGCTAACCACAGACCACAGGCATGACATCCACACATGCCTGTTTTTTTGGGAAATTGAGTCAGCTTGGTTTTAGGCAGTGGCAGGCAGCATTACTGCAGCCCCCTGCAGTCTGGTGGAGTGTTTTTGGTGCTGTGGGTCACTGAATTTGACCAGCTGCTGATTGTCCCATGACCCATTAGTGTGAAACATAATTCTTGGATGGGTACTTGTAGTCAGTTTTGTCTTTGGTTCCTCCCTCCCCTGGCTTAAGTTGGCCAGTTAATGTTTAATTAGCCATTAAGTTGAAAGCTCTCTGCACATATTCCATGGTTCGGTGGCCTTGAGGGTAGTGCCTGACCCAAGCCTGGGTGGTTGTGGGGTTAATACCTAAGAGAGTAATACAGAAGAAACTCTGCTTGGCCCTAATAGTGATGAAATGTGGGTAATGGACCATAGATTGAGTGGCACCCAGACAAGATGGGTGGTAATGTGCACTCAGGGCCCTGATCTAACACCCCAGCTGTAAAACAGAATGCGGGCCACTGCCCACTACCTCCAGACCCACTTCCTAACCCCAGGAAAAGCATTTCAAAGTGGGAGAATCCGGGAGGGGAAGGGAATGCAAGCGGCTTTTCCTGACCACGGGATGGCAGAGAATTCCGCACCTGAAACGGACATTGGAGGGGATTCCAGAAGGCCACAGATTCCTCTGTCGTCATATCAGAAAAATTTTGGAACCCGTGATCTCCCGAGGTATTCACCAGAAGAGGAAACAAATGTTTGTCTTTGGCTACTTATCTATATGAAAACCTCATTCAAGAAGACAAAGGGAAAGGGGAGAATGTTGCTGATTTTACAGTTTGGCACCAATTTTTTTCAGCATGCTCCCCACAGAAAGAGGCTAAAATTTAGTTTAGATTTACTGTTATATTTGTGACACATTTTATTTATTTTTTTTTTTTTACTTTTGTTTGAAAATTGAAACATTTTTGAAAAGTTAGTTTTCTACAAATGGACACTGTGGCTTTTGTGTGCGGTGTGTGTATTTGTGCGTTGACTGAATTGCTGCCTTGTTGCTTGTGGCAGTTGAGAGTATAATGGATGTCAGATGCTGGTTAATTCTGAGTGACCAACAGGACTGTGGCTCCCCTCCCCCCAAAACTCCACATCACTCCCCCCATTGTCCTGCCACCTTCATCCATTCATTTATTTACTCATTCCTAACTTTCTTTATCGATTTGCACTTCTGTTCACTTCTCAGTCCTGTTGACAGCCCGGATCCCTGCGGTTGTCGATAAGCCTGGTCTGGGCAAGAAAAAAAGACAATGAAAAACAAACCGCTTCAGACAATCCCTGGAGTTGGATGGGTTGTGTTTATTTAATGGAGAGATACCCTGTAGCTAATGACGTTTTTTAGAGAAAGATACAACAGTCTAAAATGAGTGTGGTGTGCCAATGAGCAAGAGCACAACATTACAGTGCCGTGGCCAGTGCGGGGGGAACTAGGCGAGGACTTGCACGGGGAATGTAAACACAGGAAGGCACTGCCAGGACAAATCTATTCCACTGCTTTTCTTTGTCCAAAGGCTCTGGAACGAATCCAGTTGGGCATGCTCTCTGATTTAAGTCGGTAGTCACCTTGAAAAGTAACCACTGCTACTACAGAATACATCTCCTACTGTCTGTCTTTCTCTCTCTATTGTCCTCCTTTGTTTCTCTATCTCACTTAAGTTCAGAGTTAACTGAGTGTAATTGATATGAAAATGTTCATGGTAATTTAGACGTAACATACAACAGAATACAGAACTGAGAGGAATTAGGCAATTGAGCTGATTACTTTTTCCCTCTTCCTCTCTCCACTTCACACTGGATGGGGGGCGGCAGTGTGTGTGGGGGGCAGTGAGGATTACAGAGGTTATTGTGTGCATTAACGACCAGATGAAAGAGTTAGCGGAAGTGTAAAGCAGACACGTAATTCCCTAACAGCTGTTCTATTGGTCTAGTAATCCTTTTGACTAATGTCCTTCACACACCTACCCTCCTCCCCCTACCCCATGATCTCCGGGCTTCCTGCTAGAACTGGCCAGTCCTGCTACTACCACTGGCAACATGTGGCCTCATAGCCCTCTCTTACTCCCTCCATTGCTTTGTACCTTTAATTGTGTGGACCCTGGGTGCATGTAAAATACTTAACAATGTATAGGCAGAATTCAGAACAATGGATAGGCCAGCAGAAGAATGAAAAAACAGAGAGAAGAAAGAACAAGGGGTAAAAGCATGTCGATTGGCTCCTTACTTCTCTAATCCATTTATGCTGATGATGAACATTCTATTTTTCTCTTATGTTTATTTTCCCTGATGTCTTTTTTATGGCTGTGATTCAGCCTTAACCCCCCTCTGCCTTGTCAAATGAACTACTAGCCCTAGTGTGCTCCCTCGCTCTCTCCCTCTGCCTCTGTCATCGTGTTTATTTTCCCTTTCGGTCAGCTCCCAGTTTCCCTGCTGATGGTGATAGTTTAACCCTGATCTACCCTGGGGCGGGTAGGGGATGGAAGGGGGGTTCCTGCCTGTTTCTGCTCAGAGTGAAGTTTAGTTTGTTCCATGTTCCACCCTCCCCCCCTCCTCAACCATCCCCTAAATTTAACCCCAGGGGGAATCCTCCTTGCTTGTACAAGAACCCCCCACCTCCAGCCTGCCATTCGTTCATATCCGGCCCCTTGCCCCTCCCCTACATATTCATTCCCTGCTTCACCATCGACCTCCCCTGCCCCCCCAAAGCAGGTCACAGTAGCACAGAAGTCCCACAGCTAACGTGGTAAACAACCAGTGCTAAATAAAAACAGGCCCCTTGAGAGACATGAGAAAGGGGAAAAGGGGAGAATGCTAAAAGAGTTTTTTTACATACTACACGTGTAAGCACATCTGGAATTTTCCCTCTCTGAAACTCATTTTAGGCCATTGTGTGTTTGCCAGGATCACACCCATTTCCGAAAACTGTGCTGTCACCTTATTCTTTTTCTCATCCATTCCCTTTCTTCTGGTCACCCTGGCTGATTCTTTGTGCTCCATAGCCCTTTTTTTTGTCTGTGTTTTGATGGACCATTCAACATGGGAAGTGAAGCTTTGGTTTGGTGCTATGGCTTCCTGTTCTGTTAGGCAGATGCTTTAAAACTCCCCAAGATCAAAAAAATCTGAATACAGTTCATAGGTTACATCCTCTCATGCAACTTACCATGTTCTCAAAAAAGCCTGTTATACACAGGCTGTAGGGAGGGGGATAGCAGTCATTTTGCTTGTTGGAATTCAAATTGATACTACATTTGCAGATTTAGATACACTTAAACACTGGCTAAGATTAAATGTGGCAGCTACATAAGACTTGGTGGCATTACTGATTTCTATCAGTGCCTGTAAGAGTAGCTCTGGCTGGAGGGTATACCAGCACTGCTGATCTCCAGAGACCGAGGCATTCTAGCTCAAGTGCCTGAGTGCCTATTCAGAGTGACATCTCTTCTGTGTGCGCCAAGTGTTTCTCCCAGGCTGAATAGAGCTGCATTCTCCAGCCTGCTGTCCATTTTAAGAAGAGCGGGCAACCTCACAGGTGGTGTGGAGGAGGAATGGGGGATTGTCTTGGGGGAGGTGGGGCAGGAGGGATCGAAGCAGGGGTACAGTACAGCAGCTGTGCTCGTCCCCCTGCTCCCAAGATGAATGGGGCAATTCTCTCTTCTCTTACCCTTTTCTCTTTTCTGTCTCTCAGCAGGGATCCCTCTCTCTCCTTCTCCATCTCTCTCGTTTTCTGTTACAAAGGCTGTTAATGAGTTGCTATAAAAGTTCTTGGAACATCTGGGGGATAAGAGTGGAGGGAGAGGCAGAGAAAAATAAAAAGAGAAGAATAAATACTTTTTAAATTTAATACATTTTTAAATCTGTAATTCCAAATTTTTTGTTTAATTCTGGCAATAGGAGAGTTGTTTTATCCTCTGGGTGAATTCCTCCCTCTTAATGCCTAATGTAGGGGCTTTCCAAATAATGAAAGGAAAAGGAAAGTGTCTTCAGGACTTTCTGTCAAGAGGACAGGCAATTTTAATTTGGTTGTTTTTTCTTTCGAAAGCTATTGAATATCAGCCTTTTAACTTAGCCACTTTTTATAGGTGAGAAGTATTTGCTGGGATTGCTTTATGGGCTGCTCAGATATTCTGAGTTCAGTGTCTCACCTGCACTGAGTGAAACATTCCAGTGTGACCTGTTGATCATCGTTCTTCTTTCTTTATAAACTTCTGCTCTCTCATCTCAAGATCTTCTCCTCTCCTTTATTTTTCTACCCCCCACACACATTCCACCTCATCTCACTGGACTATGCCAAGCATAGCCGATTTTAAAAGTTTAAGAAATGCACAGCTGAATGGCTTAATATGTTGCCAGATGAACTGCTGAGTAATTTGATTGGATTGTGTTATGTTGTGGTAATGTAGAACGAGGATTGTGGAAGGATGCACAGCTAAGGGCCTGTGCGCAAGGCATGTCAGGCCCACAGCCACACCTGCTGCTTGGCTGTGACAAAAATGGGCTGCAGCTCAAAGCAAGTTGTAACTTTTGCTCAAAGAAGGCTGTTTATCTTCTCATATTACAAAATACAGTACATCTATGACTCTGAATCACAGGCATGAAAACCCCCCCCCCCCCACACACACACACCACAGAGCGTTTGGGCCGAGCCGCTATGCTAATTGGGCCACATTGTGAAGCGTAGGGCTGGGGTATTCCATTCTTTGGGCTCAGGAGGGTATAAGCATTTGAATGGGGGATGGACGCGGTACACCCGAGGCGGCCGGGCTGGAGCCGGAGAGTGAGGGCGAGGGAGTCCTGCGGGGAACGGTGGGAGGGAGTGGGAGAAAGAGAGCGGGAACAGTAGAGAGCGAGGGGTCATGGAGGGAGGAGAACAGAAGGAGAGGACGCGGCAGGAGAGCGAACCTTCACAGAAGAGGGGAGAGCTTGCGGGTCACACCGTCACACACTGGGGGGAGGCTTTAAGGAAGCTGAAGAGGGGACGACTACCCCTTTCTTCTTTTCTTTCGTCACTATTGTAAGGTATTGTTTACCAAACTCCTAATCCCTTTTTGACAAGGGTGAAGAGGTTTCGCGCCAAACAAAATCTGCCCCCTCCTCCAGAAAAGCTCATCTTTACATAGCCTCTTTCCCACAAACCCCTGCTGCCAAGTGGGCCATGGCTAATTAGTTCCACACTAGCTGAACACATTTTAGGAAATAATCCATAGAAAGCTTAATCAGTGATCATGATTCCCTATGCATTACTTCATTAATGCATGATCAAAACCGTTCAAAACTGGTTTGCAAATGAAATGTTTGAGGTATGCCTTCCTGCAAGATGACCCATGTGAAACGGATTTAAAAATAGCATTTCAACTGAAAATGGAACACCATTGTGTTACCAACTTGGTTTTTGGGAGGTTAAGAATGGAGGGAAAGCAATAACAAGACTCTTTTGTTCAAAGACTATCACTGGCATGAATGTCTTTGGGGGGGGAAAAGTAGCAGTTACAAATGATTGCATAAGTCTTGGCAGTTACAGTGGCTGTCCAGTCTCTTTCTCTCACTGCATTTGGAGGTTTCCTTTCTTCTTATTCATGGTAGTCCTACTGTACTGGAATGTTTGGAGGCCTGTAGGACTGTTAAAAAGGAAGGAGAGGAGGAGTGTGCCTGCCTGCCTTTCTGCGTGTGTGTGGTTTTGGAGCTCAAAAGCCCTAGATTACCATAATAACACTTTGCAAACACTCAATCATATGAAAAAAGGGGTTTGACACCACAAATGACGGTGTATGTAGATGCAAACAGAAATATCTTCTCCCATGTGTTGGTGTTTCATTGGAATATACAAGTTGTATATAAAAATGTTTTGTAGCTGCAATTATGCATTGAAATTTATGTTGTGTGTGTAATTCCATCTGGGTGGGACCTTTTTTGGGTTGTCCTTGTGTGTCTTTATGGTTCAGCGTTACCCTGCATGTGTCCAGTGTGTTCCTGTTGCAGTGTCTTATTGGTATTTCTCTCTCTCACTCCCTCAGTATGTCATCCTGGGTACTTCAAGGCATCAGAATCCAGTGAAAAATGTCAACCATGTCCAAAACATACCCAGGCATTGTCCACAGGCTCCATCTCTTGCAACTGCCAAGAGGGATACTATCGTGCTCCCACTGACCCCAGCACAGTGGCATGTTCTGGTGAGGCCAATTTTTTTTAATTTGTGAAGAGTTGGACTATACCAGGAGAGATAAGGGGAGATTTTCATTTTACATGGGTAATGTCTAATAAGCATTCCATTTCTCACAGCTCTGCCCTCTGCCCCTCTTGACCTGGTTGCCACCACCATGCACAATGCGGTCGGAAAGATTGAGCTGTCATGGAGCCCCCCAGCAGACACGGGGGAGCGGGATGATGTGGATTACAGTGTGACATGTGAGCGGTGCGAGGGGGATGACTGCCTGCCCTGTGGGGAGAGCGTGCGCTTTGAACCAGGTCCCACAGGCCTGCAGGACACCTGGGTCAGCGTGAGCGAGCTGGAACCACACCTCAACTACACCTTCACAGTGGAGGCGCGCAACGGTGTCTCCCAGTTCAGCAGCAAGCGGGCCGCCACCACCCTCACCACCGCTCTGCGCTACACAGGTCAGAATGGACCCGTGCTCTGCTCCTGTTTGTGGTGTGTGCTCATTTCTAATGAAACCATGTGGCCTGACACTCCTGTTTCTCCACCCCCTCTCACCAGATCCCCCGAAGGTGATGTCAATGCGCCTGGAGGATCAGGGCGTCACCAGCCTCTCGTTGTCATGGGCTGTGTCACGCAGGGCTCAGCCCAATAGTGGCCACCGCTACGAGCTCATGTACCGCAAGAAGGTGAGAGAGAGAGACATGCCCCACACAGACATACTTAGGAGGAAGTACTTGAGATGGAACAACCATTAAGGCATGAGACAAGACATAATTTCTGAATTCTTGAAAAGAGTTTATTTTTTAAAACTACAGATAACCTAGAGAATTAAATACAAATATATAAACATATCTTCAAATGCCATATATGGGGCCTAGTCATGGCCAGTTGTGTCCATAATTATGATACCATGCTCAGTTGTCCCCTATCCCCCCTCCTCTGCCTTAACATGCCACTCCTGCAGGAGAGTGACAGTGAGAAGGATGTCACCACATACACAGTGCTGGTTCTGGAGAAGAGCTCGGTCCAGATCAGCGACTTGGCACCAGGAACCGTCTATGTGTTCAGAGTCCAGGCACTGAGTCCAGAGGGAAACCCTGGCAGCAACAGCATGGAACGCGAGTTCCAGACCCTGCCTGAGGGTGAGTGAGGGTCACAGCTGCATGTGTGTGTGTGTGTGTGTGTGTGTGTGGTGTGTGTGTGTGGGTGTGTGGTGTGTGTGTGGGTGTGTGTGTGGGTGTGGGTGTGGGTGTGGATGTGTGTGGGTGTGGGTGTGGGTGTGGTTGTGTGGTCAGGTACGGATGTATGTATGGGTGCCTGGATGTATGTGTCTGCTTATGTCAGTGCTTGCTTATGCATGTACATGCGTGAGGCACGATGCAGCTGTCTGACAGTCCCGCTTTTGTGTCGCAGTAGAGGTCCAGTCATCAATGCCTGTCATTATGGGAGCTGTCGTGGGGGGAGGAATCATGCTGCTGATCGTCGTGGTGATCCTTCTTCTTCATAGACGGTCAGAAAACACTTTGTCCCCTCACACTTTTTCTCTTCTCTCTTTTTCATCTGTGGCAAACAAATAACTGTAAATATTGTTTTAACCCCCAATGCCACTAGCAAATTACAAAACAAACACCAAAAATACAAACAAGATGGCACTGGAAATAACAGAGGACCTAGTACAATAAGTATTTGAATTTTTCTCTTTTAAATGGCAAATCCCAATCATCTATATGCACTGTGTAACTGTGTATTAAAACATCTGATAACTGGTAATGGAGCTATTATCTTTTCATTGCCTCCTCATTTTTACTGTTGTCTCCATCTCCTGTTGTCTTTGTAATATATAGTTACATATCTTGTCTTCTCATCTCACCTCTCTTTTTGTCCTGTTCAATTCTCTTTACACATTAATTCTTCCTTTCTTGGCCAATGCAAAGGTAGCATTGTTCCTAATCAGCACATTCCCTCTGCCCCCCCACTCCCCTTCTCAGTACGTTTCCTCATTCTCAGGAAGAAGAGTGGGTGTTTAATACAAACTGCTGTTGCCCAATAAGCATACTTTTAACAAGCGACGCATCTGAGAGGAAATTAATCAGCTGTATTCATTGTTTCAGATGAAAGGCAGCCGTTTGTTCAGCGCGAAGGTGACCCTGCCCTCCATAGTCATGGTCTGCTCTTGATAGCTGCAGCTGGGGTCACAGCCAGTCGAGTGCAGGCACCCCTTTATTAGTTTGCCCCCACAAAAGGATGACGTGTTATTGCTTAACACAATATCAAATTGTAGTCAAACAAGGAAAGGTTTCGTAATTTTGGGGTAACACACAATGCCCTTTTACACAGGAATAGATCTTAAATAACAGAGATAAGGTTATTATCTTGAAAGGATATATGTGAACACAGAGCTGAAACCTTCCTTCCTCTCCCCTGACAGGAGGAGGAACCCTCATGCCAGACAAGGCCCGGAGGACACCTATTTCTCCAGCTCAGGTAGAATGACGCAGCCACCATGGCCTCTCAGAGTCATATTCCACACTGTCTTTGAACTGTTAATTACTCCTCAATTTGTTTTGTGCTTTCAGAGCAACTTAAGCCCCTGAAGACTTATGTTGACCCCCACACTTATGAGGACCCAAATACAGCCATCCTCAAATTTGCCAGCGAGATTCACCCCAGTCATATTGCCAAGCAGAAGGTCATTGGAGCCGGTGAGTGGAGCATATGACATCAGACCCTCTGCTTGTGCAAGAGGATATTTTTACATTACTATTCTGTGTTTTTGTTTCTTTCAGGTCTTCAGATATTACCTAGCATACATACCTTAAGGGCAGTATTCAAGCACACTTCAGTCTGTTGTACACAGCATATTTAGATGTCTATTAGCATGGCAGCACTTGTTTTGAGTCAAAGATGAAGGATGAAACCCCTTCTAGTCAAAATGGGGATATTGTCCTGTCTAGACCTGCACTGCAAGAAGGGTTATTTGTGTTGTTTTGGACAGACATTAGCAGTTTGTTCTCTTTAGTTTCACTAACCAGTATTTATTATGCTTAGGAAACCTATAGGGCTATTAGCTAGGGTGAATTTAATTTGAATTGGAATAATTTTCAGACCAAACAGTTGGGATGACAGTTCCTTTGCCCGCTCCTTTCCTATACAATTGTAATTTTAAACACTACACTGTTCTAGATGGTTATTTCCATTAAACCCCAAACCTCTAATTCCCCTGCAGGTCTGTGTTCAGTTAGTTCATTCATAACTACATAATCATATAACTACATCCAGCTTTTTAGCCACTAATACATTTGTCATGTCATTTTCTATTGAGTTAACAATTTACTTTGTATGAATTGATAGCAAATAAATGATTCCAACCTTCACTTTTTCTCTGTATTGGGTTGTCTGATATGTGTATAAAGGGAACTGGCATTTTTTGCTGCTATGTGTTTGACCTCTTATTATGTTCATGATATGTGTTTTTACTACAGGTGAGTTTGGGGAGGTCTACCGAGGGGTACTGAAAGTGCCTGGTCGCAAAGAGGTTGCGGTGGCCATCAAGACACTGAAGCCTGGATACACGGAGAAGCAGAGGCAGGACTTCCTGAGTGAGGCCAGCATCATGGGCCAGTTCTCCCATCAGAACATCATTCGCCTGGAGGGAGTCGTCACCAAGTGTAAATATCCCCTCTCTGAAATCATCTCCTGCCCCTGTCTCACTGACCCACCCACCGTCATTATGTCTCCACATGTCCCAGTGTCCTCAATCCTCCATCTCTCCCTTACTGTGTGCCTGCCAATTATTCTGTTTGATTTCTTGCCAGCTGTTCAGGAGTGTTTGAGTGCAGTGCTGGGTCTCTAAGTGTGAGTGATTCATGAGCTAAATCATGTGTTCTCTTCCTTTTTCAGTCAAGCATGCCATGATCATTACAGAGTACATGGAGAATGGAGCCCTGGACAACTACTTACGGGTAAGTGCTGTGCCCACGTACCTTTTGTACAATGAAGTGTGCAAATTGGTACAAGAAATTGCACAGGTGACGGAAGAAACTGGAAGAGAAAAAATGGGGTGAAGACTGTATGATGGCTTAGATTAGTTGTATCCTGACAAGGGATAAATCAGATTTTCATCCTTACTGTACTTAAAGTCTAAGTCCCCCAAATGGAGCCTTTGAGAATCCCTTTTAACCGCCCATGGTTCCTTTCATGAATCGGTTCACCAGTAGTTGAATGGCTGCATGAAATCCTCATCCAGAATCCCAGTGCTCTCTAAAAACTTGAGAATTTCTTGGGGTCACGGAGCTGGAGTTTCTAACATGATCCTGTTTGTAATGTCTCAGGACCATGATGGGGAGATGGCCTCCTACCAGCTGGTCAGCATGCTGCGGGGCATCGCAGCAGGAATGAAGTACCTGTCTGACATGAACTATGTGCACCGTGACCTGGCTGCCCGCAATATCCTGGTCAACAGCAACCTGGAGTGCAAGGTGTCTGATTTTGGCCTGTCCCGTGTGCTGGAGGACGACCCTGAGGGAACCTACACTACCAGCGTGAGTTCACGCCGGGGGGGTGTTGGTCCTCAATCACTTTGCTACAAGGCAGGATGAAGTCCCCAGGGGCCTTTGGGTTACAGCTGTTCTGTGAAACCCTCAGGCCTTCCTAGATCCAATCATACTGCATATTGTGGTGTATGTAACTTTCAATAACAAATTTAAATATGTTTTTTTTTCAGGATGTCAATAACATTATCTTTTGGGAAAACGTGAGGAAAAAAGAAGCCAGATTTGCTTTTGAAAAACCTTAGTTTTGTTATTCAAATTTAGAAACTACCTTGCAAGAACCTTGGAGCAGAAACCAGGCCTCACTAACAACCTTTGCAATGCACACTTTTTTGAAAACTAATGTCTGCTTTGTTTACACCCTGTCCTCCATGTCCCCTACCATCCCACCCCATAGGGAGGAAAGATCCCCATCCGCTGGACTGCACCTGAAGCCATTGCGTACAGGAAGTTCACCTCAGCCAGCGATGTCTGGAGCTTCGGCATCGTCATGTGGGAGGTCATGGCATTTGGGGAGAGACCCTACTGGGACATGAGCAACCACGAGGTAAGACACGGCGTGGAAAACACAGTCAATGTCAACTGTCTGTTCCTTGGTGTCAGTGCTATCTGGACTGTGTGCTTAGTTTGGCACCAAGGGCAGAGACACAGATCAAATTTAGACCCACTTTCCTCTCACCTTTCGGAATGTATGAATGGCCTGCATATTTACTTGCCTATGTGAAAGTACTAGGCACAGATCTAGCCCTGATTCCAAGGAATTATCAGCTCTGCATTCCAGTGCTCTGAGGTTCCCAGTGGCCGGGTCTTTGGTGCCCCGCCATCACTGCTGTGTCCACCTGTTGTGTAAACACATTAAAGGTCTTGGTGCCATTACCACTTGCAGCCAGACAGCTTGTCTCTGCACCCTGGAGACACGCAATCGCAGGCAGGGTCAGCTCAGACAACGCGACAACAGCATTGTCCATTCTGAGTGGTGTCCCTGTTCATTGTATATTGCTGTTTGTTCCTTTTATTAGCCGCCAGACAGCAGTGCTGACATGGGCGGTAATGTTATACCTATGAATTTCTAATGTGAGGTGCCCCTTCCCTCATCGCTCAGGTGATGAAGGCTATCAATGAGGCCTTCCGGCTGCCAGCACCAATGGACTGCCCATCGGCGGTGTACCAGCTGATGCTGCAGTGCTGGCTACAGGACCGCTCCAAACGCCCGCGCTTCCCCGACATCGTCAGCCTGCTGGACAAGCTGCTGCGGAGCCCTGAGTCCCTCAAAACCATCGCAGACTTCGACCCCCGGTGAGGCACTGCTCCTGCACATGTGCACACCCACACACCAGCCCTCACAGGCCATGCGTGGGAGATAAAAGGAGGCTGAGGCGTATGTTACCGAAACCCAGGGGCCCTAGGGCTATAACAGTGTGGGTGTAGATAAGTTTACACAGCGAGATGGTCTGTTTTAGCACTCCAGGCCTGTGTTTATATTTCCACTCCAAAGCAATTAAACCTCTCATATAGCTTACTGGCTTCTCAGCTCAATCAATGAAAAGGCCCCTAGTTTCTTGGTCAGATTGTGATCTGAAGAGAACAGTAACGGAGTCTGGACTGCTGTTTATCACAGCGAGGACAGGGCTCTCCTGCTCCTGCAGTCTGTGTGTGTATCTCAGTGTCTCTCTATGTCTCTGTGTCTGTGTGCCTGTTTGTCTGAGTCTCTCTATGTCTGTGTCTCTGTGTGTCTTGGCCTGTGTCTGTGTGTCTGTGTCTGTGTCTGTGTCTGTGTCTGTGTCTGTGTGTGTGTGTGTCTGTGTGTGTGTGTGTGTGTGAGAGCTGTCAGTGTTGATTTTTTGCCTCTGTATTTGCACTGACAGGTTTACTGGGAATGTTTTTCTTGCTGTCAGTAATTATACCAGAGGATAGAGTGAAAGCACACAGGAAAGAAAATGGCCTAGCCAATGTGAAGTTTATTTGTGTTTCCAAAACCATAAGAACCCTTTTTATTTCAGTACAAGTGGGATTGTGAAGGGGATGCCAGCCCGAGCTGGTGCCAATGCCTCGGGGGCACTGCAGGGCTTTCAGCCCGCTCTGCCTGTGTGTGTTTGTGTGTCTGTGTGTGTTTCAGCCCACTCTGTCTGTGTGTGTTTGTGTGTCTGTGTGTGTTTCAGCCCGCTCTGTCTTTGTGTTTGTGTGTGTGTGTGTGTGTCTGCACATGTGCATATGTAGTTGAACACAGTGAGTTAAGCATATGTGATTGAAGTATTCCTCCATTCTGCTCCACAGTGTATCCATTCGCCTGCCCAGCACCAGTGGGTCTGACGGCTCCCCCTTCAGGTCGGTGTCAGAATGGCTGGAGTCCATCAAGATGAGCCAGTACAGCGAGAACTTTGCACGTGCGGGTGTGACAACCATGGACCAGGTTCTGCAGATGAAGAACGAGTGAGTACAGCCCAAGCACCACTCCAGAGCAGGCACACCTTCACCATGCTGTTTTCTATAAAGTGCTACCACCAAGATCTTTAGGGTCTCATACTGAGAATCTGTCAAAGAATCAGGTAAAGAGGACCATACTAATGAGAGTTGGTGAGGGCTGCAGAGATCAGAACTATATCAGAACTGTAGATTGTTAGCACTTCCTTGCATCACATAAAGCAGTGTATTAAATTCCTCTAGCACAACTTATTAAATTATTGTTTTAACAGTGCCATACATGTACGTTTGCTTGCATCTTTATTATGTTTTATCACATACTCTGACAGATGAGGTATACTGCTTTTAATGGCTCCATTTATTTTCTTTAGAGCAAATATAGAAGAAAACGATAATAAACAAACGTGTTTCCACTTAAGCTTTCAGTGGGTGTACTCATTCATGCTGTTCATCCCCATTAAGTTGCATTGGGCGATTAAGTGTGCTCGTTTGTTTGTGTGTGTATATGTGTGTGTGCTGTTAACACACCAATTCATGTTAAAGCAGATTGGCAGAGTGATCTTCTTCACTGTCTGAATTGGTTAGGAAGATAGGATCGAATTCCCCTGATGGGCTAGAAATGGAAAACATTGACTCGGTGATGTGATTTAAAAAGTGATTATTTTGCTAACAATTTACTCGCAGCTCAGTGAAAATGGAGGCCAGACAAACTGAAGAGTTGTGTTTACAGGCAGACTAACAAATAGATTGATGCAATCAGTATGTGGGTGGGCATGGAAACAGGAGTGAGATGGAACAACATGTGTGGAGAACCAATCTCTATATAGCAATCTGGTTGTAACAGGTCTTTCCTAAATTTTGTCTCCTTTCTCTTGCTCTTTTCTCTACCCTGCCTCATCTCTATCTCTGTACCCCATTTCAGATTTCTGACTTCTCTTTCTCTCCTCATTTTGACCTCTTCTTCACTCCCATCTTCTCTGAATCCCTTTATTTCCCTTGCTCTTTGTCACTGCTCAACAAACCACTCTCCCCTGTTCCGTTGCCTGTGGCCTCGGGCTACAAAGTCAGTGCTGCAAGGAGGGCTTGAGGATGCCCCCACCACAGCCCAGAGTGTGGGAGGGGGATGGGGGAGTGTATTAAGCAACTGGGGGAGAAAGAGAGAGATTGGGGGTGGGTCATTAGGAGAGGCAATGTGAAGTAGGCTGACAGAGAAAACAGGAAGTGATCTGTCCTGGTGCGGAGTCTGTGGAAGCCAGTTTTGTGGAGCCTGAGGGAAAGGTGAAGGGAGTGCTCTTATGGATCCCAGCTGCTCCTAGAAAAATGCCTATTTACTGTCGCTATATGTTTTTATAAGAAATTGGCCATAAATTTAGAGGGGTTTTTGGGGTTGAGGAGGGGTTGGTTGGATTGTGCAAAAATTAAAAAGAAATAAGGAAGCAAACAAACAAGTGTCAAAAATGAAGTGAAAAATCTTTGAGGCATACGTCATTTTTATAGTGCTTATATAGTTTTTTTTTTTTTCCTGCATCAACTGGAGAAAGCACTCCCTAAAATCCAGAGAGCGTTTGCAAACCTACAAAGTAAACTGGTTGCCAGACAGCTGAGATTCATGGCAGTGCTGCAGAACACTTAAATGAAGGTGCAGTACTGTCGGTCTGGCATATTTAGGGGTATCTTCTGCCCATTGTGCATGTATGCGAGTATTGGGTAAATTCATGATAATCAGCTTGGTATTGCTGCTTGAAATAGCCACTCACTGTAAAAGCTGCTCAGTGTAATCATTCCCTCCCTCCCTTTTCTTTAAATCATCTCATTAGCTGCATTCGTTCATTCTCTCCCTCATTCTTGTTCTCTCCTCTTCTATACTGTTATTCTTTACCATTAGTTTTCAGAGATTTGTTTCCAGTTAAAGTGGTGTAGAGTAACTTGAGTGTTAAAATGAACATAAAGGCATCACAGTAACTAATCACCACTACTCCCTCTCCTCCCTCTGTCACACAGGGACATTCGGAACATCGGGGTGCGGCTGCCAGGTCACCTTAAGAGAATTGCCTACAGCATCCTGGGCTTGAAAGACCAGACCAGCACGCTCAGTGTTTTTGCAGTGTGAACGGAAGCAGGATGCTGGGACAGGGGCTCTTGCACTGAACTGGGCAGCAGACTGGCCTGGCTGAGCTGAATTTGAGCTGCGGGGTCCAGCTCTTAACTGGACTGAAAAAGAGATGGCAAACCTGACTGAACAGGCCCCACAAAGCCAGCCAGAATAGACTCTGATTAGAGAACTCAAGCTGACTCAGTGTACTTATCCAATAGCAAAGGGAGATTAAAGTATCAAAAAGAAAAAAAATCATTTTATATATCAGACTTTTTATGTTACCTGAATATATTTGCTATACAAACCTTTTTGTAGCAGTTGTGTAGTTTTTCTTGTGCAGTTTGGTTTTTAAATTTTTTTAAGACTGATGTTTACCATATGCATGATGTGCAAAAGTTGAGTAAAGATTGTAATCCTGCATAAGCTGAGGTAAACTGGCTGCCAGCAGAATGGAGTATGAATGTGGAGTGATTTCAGTCACCTTAGGGGAACTAGGTATCGCATGTGTGTATTTTTTAGACCACAATCTAAAAAAAGTCCTGCAGTCTTGAAGGGTTTTGCTTCTTTCTGTTGAGAGCTTTACTTAAATAATTTGGTATTTCATTCTGCCTGTGACTCACAAAGTAGCAACACTTGAGTTGGGAGAGTATTCAGAAACTTCTGTAACCCCTGAGGGCCTGCAATCTCTAAAACTAAGAATGCACACTGCGTTTGCCAGCAATCGCAATAAACTGTTCCCTTGGTGCTGATTGTTTGCCTCTGAAGTTTACGAACGGAAGCGCAGGGCTTCAGAATACTGTCAGTGGTGGACGCAAACCAAGTTTGCTGCAAGCACTGATACAGCGAAGAGGGAAGTGGGCTCAGTCAGGCTTCTGTGTGTGGTGGGCACCCATGCCAGGTGGCCTTGGCACTCCGTGATTTAAACTCCTCTTTCTGCTGTGCAAGGAGGTGTGAATTCTGTGTTTGTGGATATTGGGGAAAAAGTATGTTTTCTGTTACTTCATTTTGAAAACTGTGGGTGAGTGTGTAAATGCTCACCATATCAGTAGTGACATGACTGCAGCCTGACAGTAGTTTTTAAACTGTCTTTAAGCACTTACTCTGCTGGCCCTCATCCTTTCAGAAAACCCTTTTTTTCGCAGACTCAAAGGATCTTGTGGGAAAACTACATCCATAGATGTATAAAACAATCAACCTTCATTTGTCAGTTAGGGTGCATGACTTAAAACTCTCAGGACTCAAAGCAATTTGGATTGGTTGTTCCCCAGTTCCCTAGTGTCGTAGCCCGAAGAAAAAATGTTTCCTGTAGTTGATGTTTTTTTTTTTCTGATGAACTGAAAGGCATTAAAATTTAGGGTTACTTTTGCTTTTTTCTGTGAAAAAATACAGAACAATATGGACACGAAATTCTTCCCTCTCTACACTTCTTTTGTGGTATAATTTGATGAGATCATTTATCTGAGAAGGTGCTGTGATCCTTCCTTGCATAAAAATATAAATCAATATTTCAAGCTGTAAGATCATCGCCCGTTTTGTTTTTTTTGTGTCAACGTTATTTAATATTTATTTCACTTTTTTATTTATTGTAAAAAAAACTTCATTTGGGACTTGTTTGTAATGCAATTTATTTTTTCTGTTCTAATAAAATCTTTTGTGTAACCTTTGTGTGCATTTTGGATTTCTCTCCTCCTTTAAAGCATATTTACTGTTGCTGGTGCTGGAAATGGTCATGTGGAGCCATGTTTGTGTGCTCACTCCCAAATCTGTCCTTCTGTGAACTGGATAAAATGAAATGTTATAGAAAGATTTGACCTCTCTGAATAAGAGCAAAATTTTAATATGTAAGGCTTCTGTGCCAAGTCTGTCGAAGGTATTCACTCTGCACTTTTGTGTTTTCTGAGTACTGTTTCTTATCATTTAAGTACAGAGCATTCACTTTCTAATCAATCCCATTAAAATTAAGGAGTATGAAATTTATTAATGTGTCTTTTGTGGCTGTAATAGCACACTATTGCAATCTGTCCTAATCTCAGTGTAATAAAACCCAGTTGCGAGCATGGCAAGTTACATGTGGTTTTGATGTTTAAGTTCAGAACTTTAGTGATATCCTTATCAATTCAAGGATAAGAATATTCTCACAGAAAAGAGGGTAAATATTGATCTATAAAAACTGAGAATAAGTTTATGATAACATAAAAAACCTAATGTAAAAAACAAAAAACCTTTACTGAAGAACAAAAGTGGGCAGAACTAAAAGTGGCCTTCCACTTTTTAATGTATTTCAGCTAGTTTATTTGCAGCTGCATAGAGTGGAAATGGAATTTCTGGAAATAGCCCTGGGTCTGTGGAAAAATGCAAAGTGTTTTCAGTGGTCTTAGACTGATACCCCTCAAAATGCTTTGTAGTTTTTTTGAACTGTCTGATATACTTTTATAATTTGATTTTCTTTATTGTGGAGCCTAATGGAAAGAAAGAAAAAGCAGAAGGTAATCAAATGGACGTTTCTTGTAAACTGCAGGGAACAAATTACCCAGGGGAACAGTTAAGAGTACCAAGTGCTTCACCAGGCTGTCTGCTGTTTTTAGTTCACTGCCACATTTGGACAACTGAGGGTGTGTGCTGCTTAAGAGTAAAACCCTACATATATCCATTTTGGTCTATGGGTATGCCTGTGTGCTGTACATTAACCTGTGTAGGTACATACGTATATATGATGTATAGTAATGCAGCAAATATACTTTGGAGTCAAAATTAATTAATTTATAAATATATAATTACACATATATTTATGCAAAAAGTACATTTTAAAATCAACACCTTTATGAGTGATTTTATAAAGCAGCATTAAATTATTTTTGAAGAAAAACTATTCTGTGAAGTCACAAAACTGATAATTGTGGTAGGGCTGCCAACCATTAACAAGAAACCAAGTAACCAAGTAACTACACAAAAACAATGCATGATCTTGTTTAAAGAGTCTAAAAAATGAATTTATGAGCAGTGGAAGAAAGTGGTATGGTCTGATGAGTTTCTTTTTCTCTTTTTTCTTACATCATGATAGGTTTGTGCTTGGAAAAATCAAAGGAACATTAGATCTACATGATAAAGGATCTGTTATGGCATGACAGCCATCTTGCTGTAGACCTCAGGTCAGATTATTGCTCTATAAGAAATTCAAAGCCAGTTAAGATGGACATCTGCTTCCCATTGGCCAACTTTGTTATCTCCAGATGTTACCATATTTCTGGTCCCATATAAGACAGTAACACCTCCATACTCATAGCAAAAACAGAAATAACAGTGGTTCCATGACCATCAGGATGAAGATAAGCATGTAGAAAGCAGATATACCATCACCAGATCTAAACATCATGGGAAGTTGTGGAATAAAGACTGTGGAGCAGATTACACCTCCATCTCTCAGAAATGTTTGGCCTTAGACCAGGGTGAAAAGGGTTCTGATTTGTTCTTATAAAAACTTAGATAATGCAGGGCTGTGCATTTTCAGTGTGTTTGCTTTGCAAGTATGAATACCTCTGTGTTTATTTGTTCATGCAGCTGGCATATGTCACTGTTTTATGCCCATAAACGTACACATGCACATGTGTTTTTTATTGTGTTTCCGACTCTGTGTATATTATTGTTTTTCTGTATTTACATGTGATTATATATCTGCATGTACTCTCTGTGACTCTGCATATATTGATACATTTCTGTGCTATTATCTGTTAACATGTACATTGTATTAATTTCAATAACACAATATATATCTTTTTCTTTCTCTGTTTTTTTTTTTTGTATTCATAGTATGAATGCCAAAACCCGTCGGAATTTATATTCATGCTAATTTTAGAGATGGGTTTCTGACCAAACACACATCCTCCCATTTGTGACTATATTGGTCTCTCTCTCTCTCTCTTACTTTCCCCCTTTCTTCCCCTATGTGTTTGTTTCCATTCTCTCCCCCTCATAATCTTCTTTTTCTCACCAATCTTTCTCAGATGTGGAACTGAAAGACACAATCATCAGAAGGGCTTACATGTTTGCACTGAAGAGTCGGGGGTAATTTAGCACTACACAATTAATTCTTTGTGTGAGAGGTCTTACTTCTGGATATACTACTTTTTAAAGTTTGACTTCCATATACAATGTCTGTTTAAGCATCACATCTGTTGTTCAGAATTTTCATTGGAACAAAGGATAAAACCATGTTCATTAAAATAAAAATGCCTTTTACAAGAATGATAATGATATGAATGGTTTTTGGAAAGAGATGTCTTTACCAGCAATGTCCCATGGATTAGAAAGATCAGTTAAAGGTTGATTTAAAAAAAAAAACAGAAGCAAGAACTTCAAAAGTAATCTAAGCCTAAATACTATTTTCCAGCACTTAGAAAGTTATATATTTTTTAAATTGGTAAAAAAAAATTACAGGCTACCCAAGTGTGAAGATTATTGTGGTATAAAAAATGTTTATCTTGATACACCCTTTTGCAAAATGATCCAAATAAAATTCAAGAAAAGAGAGAAATAAGTTAAACAAAATCTATTCCAGATAAAAACAATATTTGATTATTCTTAGGAAAAAAGAATTGCATTTGCAGGGCTTTGAAGTTTCAGTAAGATTTAATGAGAAACATCTCCAGAGTTGAACATTTCAGTCTAGCCTAAATAAAGACAATGAAATAGAAGATAATTCATGTTACTTTTTATTATTATTCTTGTCCATTGTTGAGTCAATGATTATGACTTCAGTATAGTATTTTCATGTAATATTTTAATTTTTCACTTAGATTCATTATTTATTTTCTTTCAGAGATGTGTTTTGTGCCTAGTTTTCAAATAATCTAGAAGCCAACTGATAAATATTATAAATGCCTTGATAAATATTCATGAAGCAACATGGCCAAAAAATACATGGCTATGGATTCTCTGCTCTAGGGGATGCCTTTTCATGAATACTCATGAATTAAAACATGACACTGAAAGCTCTTGTTACAAATTGAAACCTCCTTTAGTTAGGGAGAACAGAAAAAGGACATAAGCACAGTAAGGCTATTACACTAGTTTTATCAAATTACATAAATTCTCAAATTAGTAGTAGCCAGCTCTTAGTGCCTACAAAGTTTGCTTCCACTTTTCAGTGTATAACAACCAACAACTTGTGTGAGGCATGACATCCATTTTGTACCAGAAACGTCATTATATATCATTTTGCTATGGAGTGACAAGGAGCCAGCTAGTGAAATAAAATGGAGATAACTTGGTCAATTTGAAAGACCATTTGAGACATTGGAAATTACACCACAACACCTGGGAACACTCCTTCATTTTCATAGTGTCAATGAGACAAGACCTTGGTTGAACTCCTCATCTGAATACAGGGCCGCAACACAAACATAGTGTACCTACCCTTGGATTTGAATGGTTTCAGAGGGTATTGGGAGTTCAGCTGAGACTTGGGGCTCACCTGTTAAAACAGAATTAACATACACTAATGAGATTTCCATCTGTTCCACTGCTTCCACCAGACCATTATGACTTTGAAATGCACCTTAAGTGTAAAAAAACACAAGGGGAAACATATTATGATTGACAGCCTTAAATGTACAGAAGTGGTTTTCCCACTTGTGGTCAGTGAGTAGAGGAAGTGATTCTCTGTCACTTTCTGCAAGGTTTCTTCTGTTTACCCATCATATTTCATTTTAATGCTTGACTTACACTGGTTGTTAAAAAACTCATGCTCTGTTTACCCATATTTATTGAATATTTACTGGTGACTTATGATGGATGTTTTCTGAACAGCTTTTAATGCTTTATTTTTCCCCTCTGCTTATTTGGAATGTCCAGTCATGTTTGTAGACCTGTCTGCTTGCTACAATGGCCTCTGTATATTTGGGAGGGCAAGACTTACATATCTGTCCTGAGAGAGCCATGTAGCCAGTAAGTGCTGCTTATTCTCATTTAATAGGCAGTACCCCTCATCACCTCATATGAAGCTGGCACAGACAGAGCGACCTCCAATCTGACTGACTCACTACAGCATTATTTAATAGCAAAGATCCCTGGTGTCACCGTGGGGAGGAGTAAATCTTTTGGTGGCAACAGTCAGCACCCTGTCATGGTCAAAGCTGCATTCAGACCATAATGTACTTCACTATGCAAGGAAATAAAGTTTCAGTTAACCCAGCTTATTGGACTTATTTCATTTTAAAGTAACTGAAAATACTCATCAACCTTGCCACTGTTTAGACCGTGCTAGCAGCCATATTTTTAATTCCCTAAGAAATGGAAAATTCCTTGGTTTGTGTTCTGAAGACATACCACAAGAGGGGTAATCAGTAATAGTAAAGCAGTAATGTGGGATTTGCCCTCAACATTTTCTTTTTGATGTGCTTCACCTATTTTTACATACAGTACCCTGACACAAAAAGGTATGGCATAGGAGGATTTCCAGTTTTCTCAAAAGAACATTATAAAGAGCTGCAATAACAAAGTTTTCAAACGCCCTCTTCCTAACCGCTCTTTTTTTCAGCAAGTTGTTTCTACCAAAGTGAAGGAAATGAGAGGCCGCAGTGTCCAGCCCAAATCAACAGTGCTGGGAACCTTTGGGTGGCCTGTGTGGGGACAACAAACTCTCTGTTGGACTTCCCCTTGAACTTTGCTCTTTCCAAGAAAATATCTCTGCCGCCTGTGAAATCTTTTTTGTTGTCATAGTGACTTTCATTATGTTATTATAAGTGCATGATAATGGTCCTGTTTTTCTGGGGAATTAGAATGTCACACAATTCATCTATTTTCTTGGCAGACAGCCATATACAGGGCAGATTACATAGCTAACACTTACATATTGCTCATTTATACAGGGGGTATTAAGTACATAGCTGAAGGGTGAAACAGTAGTGCCCCACCTAGGATTTGAACCTACAACCTTTTTTGTAATAAGATTCTGGTTATAAGACATTCTGTCCCTCTTCCCCAAATTACTGGTGTGTCGCATCCTCAGAATCTTCTCTCCTCCTCCATCTAATTTTCTTCAAGGGACATGTTTATAGAGCTTTGATGTCCTGCTAACCCCAAACCCCACCCCTTCCTCTTTCATATGTCGGCCCTCACACCTTGCTTCAGTTCTGGAGAGACATGAAAATTGCAACACACCATAAACATATGCTCAGAGTTGTTGATGAAACAAGTGATCTAATTTACAGTGGCTTCTTTTTGAGTCACTGTGGTTGTGTGTGTGTGTGTGTGTGTGTGTGTGTGTGTGTGTGTGTGTGTGTGTGTGTGTGTGTGTGTGTGTGTGTGTGTGTGTGTGTGTGTGAGCGTGTAGGTTGGGGTTGCAGAATTGTATCCATTGCTTTGATATGTTGCCAGGGAACTAATGAGTGGGGGAGTTGTCATTACACCATCGACTTTGATGTTAGTGATGAATCAGAATTATCAGCACTTCCTCATATATCCCCACATCACACCCTGCTTAATGAGTCTGTAGCCCTCTGAAGTTTGGACTTTGAGAGGATAAATAGTTACTGTGAATTACTCTGCCAGCTTTATTCTGTCACCTCTTAACCACATGGAATATTTCAAAACTAAATTTACTTCTGTTGACAGAATTTCATTGAGGGCTTAAATAATGCAAAAAAAAAAAAAGATCTACAGTAATAAAATTAAAGCATACAATGTGTTTTTTTAGCATATTTAATTTGGCTGAATTTGTAACTAATAAACTTTATTTTATATTTACTGGTACAGATTCAAACAATGGCTTCCTCAGAATGTCTTGTCAGCCATCATTTACAACTTTGATACTGGCATAAAAGCAGTAAAGTACTGCAAATACTTGGCTGGCAGTTGTGTCATTGCCAGAACAGTTGGGCCAAGACCCCTTTTTGACAAGTACACCATTTCACACACCATCTGTAAACTTTATGTCTTGCTCGTTCAGAAATTTAAATGCATGATATAGCTCACATAGTTTTATGCTTTATATTTCCCTCCAGGGCTATAGTTGGTGGTTTAATAGCATTATTGTTATTGTAGAGGCATTTATGGGGATAGAAATATGTAAACTGTATGGAGATGGAGGAAGTTAAGAGAAGAGGAACCGCTGACTGCTGCCAACAGTCTCCTTTCAGGGCAGTAATAAAACTAGTCTTGACAATGAGACAGAGAGAGGAATCCAATATTTTAATCTCTTTGTCTATCTTGCCTTCCTCCGGGTGTTTAACCCTAAGCAGAGAATAGAGCGAGTGAACTTTGACCCTTTCTCATCGACATCCGTCCACCTGGCTTGGTCGGCAAATAATGATAAACAGGAAGCACAGAGTGTCAACAGCAACGCACTTCAGACTGATCCCTGGCAGAGGGAGATAATGGGGTGTGCTTACACCGGGGTGGGGTGCAGGAGATCACTCTCACAGTGGCCGCGTGTTGTGTAAACTGTGTGGCGGAACTCCGACAAGAATGAAAGAACAGGCCATAATTATGACCCTGGCTTTCCTACCGGCTACACCTTGTTCCTGCAAAAACCCTCCTTTACATTCCTGTGGACTGACTCAGGGTTTCAGACTGGTTCAGAAAGACAGTTGTGGCTAGAATTACACTCTTTGATGCAACCTACTTGTCAATTTTCATTCAAACACACTGCTAGGGTTGGGCTGTCACAGGTTTTTTCACATTTGAATTTATTTCAATATCACATTCATTGCTAAGTGGTGAAATCTCTCTTGGTGGCCCTCCCGCATCTACCCAGTTCCGCTGCTGAGGACTCCAGTGTCAAAGGAACCAGTGGTGTGAATCATGGGGAAGGAAGTGGCATGCCAACAGGAACGGCACACAGAAGGGAGTGGTGTCCTGACATGAGTGGCGTGCAGACAGGAGTGCCATGTGGCTGAGCATGTGCTGTGAACAGGAGCACTCAGGGTCTGGCAAAAACGGACTCCAGTGACCAGGGCTGGTGGGGAAGCTTGCATGGGCACACACATAAAACATGCTATTGTGAAAATAAAAAGAAAAATGATTATTTAACAACATTAACATTTCAAAATCTGGGACAAAAACTCTGCAGATGGCTGCACAAATAAGGGTTAGATAATGGGCAGTTATGAGGTTCAGTTGTGGACCCAGACTGGAAACTCCATGGACTGATAATGGAGGGTAACATTTCAGCATGGCTAAAGCCTACAAACAAAAGAAGAAAAATCCGGAGCTGGAAAACCCATAACTGTAATCTGCAGCCAGGAGAGCTCTGAGGGATTTACAGTCATACAGGTAATTATGCACTGCTTCAGGCAGCTGGAATTTTTGAGATGGGCAAGCATAAATATGCAATGCATTTAGAAAAAAACACTTCCAAACTGGATTCAGTTTTTCCTGTGGCCTATTTTTAACATTTTTAAACAATTATTTATTATTTATTGTTTGTCTCTTCACTGTCTTCTGAAACCCTTTCGCTCCTCATGGAGCACAGGTTGTCTACCACAGATCTCCAGTGCACTCTGTTTTGGGCTGCTTTCTCCACCTCCTTCCAGGTGTAACCACTCTCTTTCAGTTCTGCCTCCAGTGACCTTCTTCAGGGTCTCTTCACTGTACTAAGAATTTATTCTTTTATGTTTTCTCAATAAGTTTTAATTTTTATTAGTCAGAAAACATTACTGACATGTGCACCTTTGGGGATTAAATGTAATGATGTGTGGTGTAGTTTTTCTGTAGTTCATTACCACCTGACACACTGAGTCTGTGGCAATGCCATTTAACAAAAGACTTGTGCATGCTGCAACACGGGCTCATACTTACCTCACTCTTAGCAAACGTTAGAGCGCTTTACAGCGCTGAGAGGCTGTCTCACCCAGGGAGGGGCTTCATTCTCCTCTAGGTTTAGTCTTGCTTAAATGACTCAGGCCTGCCAAGCAGTTTCTGGAAACACACAACTGCCGTCTGTAATTTTTATTGCTGTGGTGGAATGCAAATAGCTCTTGTGTCAAAACCAGTTTTGTCCTCACGCTTCATCCACGCAAGCACCACAGGGGCACCCTCTGGTCCAGCTCCTGGAGGGCCGCAGTCCAGAAAAACAAGGCCCACTTAATTGGTGTACTGGCTTAATTTATGTAATTTTAAAATTCTGCCCAGCTCTCTGAGAAGAAGTTGCTAAAATAAACCTGAAAAAAGCATTTTGGACTACGTTTTTTTTCTTGTAGACTGCATCATCATTATCATCATCATCACTATAATGAAGGATAAAGCCCCACCCCCACCGTAGCATGTGTCACCTAAATAAAGTCACAGGAAGTCTTTCTGTCACTTGGGGTCAGTGTGTATGCTACATTTGTTACATTCCTGAGGGAACACTTTCAGCATTAACATACCCCAAAAGTCTTTTCACTTCATACTCTATTTGCAGATAATTCTTACAGGCAATGGACATTTAACCACAAGGCAAAGGCATTGTCAAATTCAGATTGAGAGAGCAGTGAAAGTGGACTTCTGTTCTGTACTGTGTGTGTCATGTCATGGGTGATCATAAATTGTTCCTATTAAAATTGTTAGTTCATCTGTGATTGCTCTCACCTGTTTGCATCAGAGATTTGGCTAAAGTAAAAACATTTCACATTGTTTAATAATATTACTCTTATGCAAATCAATCTAGCCTATAGCCAGTGTGACAGCAGTAAGAATACTGCACATGGCATTCAACACACTGAGTTGGTCTGGGCTGGGTCCAATGTGGGCTGCGAGTTGGTGAACCGGTTTGGCACACTTAAAGGCACTATCACACAATTGCTATGTTCAGGGATGTCTGTCCTCCCTCCATTGGTGAAAATATAATTGTGGATGCAGAAGAAAAGAAAGCAATAGATAAGGGCTCTTCTCTATCCTCTGTATACAACTCACAAAGTGTGAGAGTGCCTTATTGACTACATGCTTGCAGCCTGGAATAGGGGGATAATGAGGAGAGGGGAGTCCCTCCATGCAATGCGGTGCCGGTGAGAGGTCGCATGGGGTTCAGTGCTGAGTGAGAAGCCCCGGGGTGAAGCAGAGCACTGGGGGTGTGAGCAGGAGTGTTGGTGGGTGGGACAGGAGTGAGTGGAAAACAGCCCGACTGCAGTAAAAGACTCAGTGGAATGCATGGATGTACACAAATAAACACGCACAGCTTCCTCTGCTAATGACAGGTGTCGGGCTGGAGTCAATAAATCAGTCCAGGCTGCTTGGGTTTTTTATGGAGGCAGACTCTGCTTCCTCTGCTGCTGTGTCAATGGGGTCACGGACACTGTGGAAAGCATGACTCAGAGCTTCACACGGCAGGGCTCTCTCTGCGTCTGCGGGAATGTAAGGGGCACATTGTAACCCTTCATAAACGAAGTGGCATGTTACCTAAATATCCATCACTCACCTTCAGTATATAGCACATTCTCAGAGCACACTGTATCCAGGGTTCATTTGTGGTTTTCATACAAATACCCCCTTTATTGAGATTGATTCAGTTTCAGGTCATTACCCTGGGTTTCATTTGGCTTATCTCAAACCTTATGCAACTGACACTGCCATGAGTTTGCATTTAGCAAAAACTAATATGAGACCTGTAGGCAGTTTCATTTGGCTGTTGCCTGCCACAGTGAAGTGCTCCATGGGAAAATGAGCCCCAAAAATTCAAGTGGTAGCATATGGAAGCATTTTATAGTGAATTGGGGATAATTCCAGTAATTTTAACTAAAATCAATTAATCATAGCTTTATCATTTTTATTTGGTATTCATGCTTCTAAAAAAAAACACAGAACTTGGTCTTTTGGCCAGGAGCTTACGCATTTAGGAGGACTGTCCATGGATGGAGACGGTTGATGGAAGATCCATCATTCTCCCTCTGGGGAAGTCTCCATAGCTGTGCCATACTTCTGTCATCAGCTGAGAGTGCAAGCAGACAGAGAAACCACATGGAGTGATTAACAGCAGTCTAATAATATGCGTGCTTCCCAATTTAAATGGAGAGGATGAGCTTGTCATGCCTAACTGAGAATAGCCTGTACATACACACGGTCATGCACTTATAACAAGCATGTTCTGTCCACAAAATGCAAATGTGAGCTTTTTAAATAAAACCGTAAATGCAAAAATACAGAACTCAGCTATTTCATTCATTACATCATATGATCCTGGTGACAGTTTTGCAGATAAATTGTGTTTATTTTGTTTGCCAATTTACTTTTATTTTTCCAATACACTTACACTATAACAAGTTATAAGTATCACTGTGCATTTAATAGGGTAATCAGCTCTGTCTTATTAATAAAATTGACAAAATATTATGAACACCCCTATGGCACTCTCATGGATGTCCTCTTAGCTCATCACAGACACAATGTACACAGTAAGACTGATCTGCATTAAATCCATACATTTGTGCAAAATCATAATTCTCCTTTGTTGATGGATAGTTTTAAAGGTTTGTTCTCTTTCTCTGCTCTGTATGTTTTCAGATTTAGATGATCTGGAACAGAGAATTACTGTTCACAAACTTGGAACATAAAAACGTTATGTTAAGCAAAAAGTGTTACCTGTTGCATATCTGTTTTCATTTTTATTTTAATTTAAAATGATGTAGGCATACCTGTTTATAAAGACTGAGGACCTGGGATCACTCTGATGATCCCGCCAAATAAGTAACAGGAAGGGAAAGGCCTGTAATTTTATATTAAAGCCACAAGAGGTCAGACGTCTCCCACTGATTTTCTATATTGTACTGTGGGAATTCACGATTCCTTTGATTTTGTGGCAGAGATAGAATCTTTGTCCCCAGAGATATTCTGTACAAATAATTATTGTGAAAAACATTAGTAGTCTAAGCTTGTGTAATTAAAAAATAATTAAATATGATGCATTTATTTTGTAATATTTAGAAACACAACCTATATTCCCTATGCTCCCAAACCTGGGACTAGGGAAATTCAAGGCCTTGACATGGTAATAAATGTCTCATCTGTGATAAAACATGAGGGGAATCCCGGCTACTGTTTTTATTTCCAATCACTCTTCCCATTGTCCTTAATGGATGAGTGTGGAAGTGGAGCATGCTGTTGTCATGGGAACAGGAATCCCCGGTGAAGAAGACTCCAATGGTTGTGTGGATGACGTCAATGGAATGTGGTTTTTCACACTTGCAGCCCCATATGCATGAAAAAACAATATGTTGAAAAACACATGATAGCAAGGCTGAACACCTGTGTGTCATATGGAAGATATTTGAGCAACATTACAACACCTGAATTACCTCCTTTATCTTTCTTGTGGAAACAAGCTTTTGAGACAGTGCTGTGCTTTTGCCCAGACAGTAACAGAAACTCTGGCATATATTCCCAAGATCAATAACAACTAATTATTCTTTCAAAAAGCTGGTGTATGCTTATATGGATTTAAAGGACATATTCAGACCACAATGTTTATTTGGGATGTCTTGTCTTTATTATCCAGGCCATGCATCTAGTCAAAAGCACGTATAAAAACGTGACAATGCTTTTCAGTAGCTGGTGTAGGCTATTTTTCAATTTTTTTAAAATTCTTGTTATGTAGTGAGGCATGCTCATTGTCTCTACAAATCTGTGAACAAATGCACCTTTACAAGGAGCTTTGCATCTTAAGCACAAGCATAGAAGGGTAGGCATGCATGGGAGGCAATGATGAGTTGTTGCTGGGTCACCTCAAACAAATAACAGATTTCAGGTAACAGGCATGAAATTAAGATTCAAGCTGCGAGTGCACAAATTGAACAAGAAATGAAAGAATTGTTGTCTGTGAGCTGAAATGTCGATGCATTGCTCATGTGCATATGTGTGTCTCCTTCATCAACATCACACACACACATTCAGCTCCCCCCAAAGCGGTGGACACACACACACACACACACACACACACACACACACACACACACACACACACACACACACACACACACACACACACACACACACACACACACACACACACACACATCATGAATGGAAAATTAAGATTTTGATCATTTGTCACTGCAGTGATTGCAAAATATGTCTTCTTGTCAGGGAATCATTCTCGCAGTTTTCTGATGCACAAATCTGGAGCGCTGGATGTGTATTTGTAATGAGCCACTGTTGACAGGGTTACTGGGGCAATATAATGCTATTACAGCCCAGTGACTCAAACATCAGCTACATTCCTCTGCCTCTCCATGGCCCATCATCAGCCTCATTTTCACCTCCTCACTCTCCCAGTTTGTGCATGAGTGTATCTGTGGGTGTTTGTGCTTGTGTGTTGTTTGAGAAGAAGTCAGTGTATGCCTTTGTGCTTGCCAACAGAAAGTATGTCAGTAATGGCTCTATAAGGGAATTTCAAAGCCTTACAACACATAAAGGGAGCAGAAACACAAAGGGCAGGGGAAAAGGGGAGGAGAGGAGAAGAGCAGAGCAGAGGCAGGAGAAGGGGATGCTACAGAATGTGTGTGTGTGTTTCTTACTTTTTCTCATTTCCTTGTCCCAAGTCACCCCCTCCCCTACCCTATTTCTCTCTCTCTCGCTCTCTCTCTCTCTCTCTCTCTCTCTCTCTCTCTCTCTCTCCCTCTCTCTCTCTCATACTACGGTGTGAGACCCAGACTCGACAAGAAAAGCCAGTGCGTGTACAGAACGGATTGCTGAATACAGAAGCCAGCCATTTCTCTCTCTCTCTCTCTCTCTCTCTCTGTATGGCCCCATTCACCTCTCCTTTCTCCCTCCTTCCAACAGCATGATGAACAGGTAACTGCCATGCTCCCCTCCTCCCTGCCCCACTCCCACCCTGCCCAGGCTCTGCCTCTTCACCATGGGAACCTGCCTCTGCAAAGGTCACAAAGGTCAGTGTCTCTGTCTGCCTGCCAACCTGTATATTTGTATGTCTATCTGTCAGTTTGTCCGTCTCCGCCTTCACCAGTCTGTCTGGTCTTAGTCCCTGATTGAAAAGCTGAGTGTCTCTCATTAACTGCTCACTAAAGTACAAGAGTGTGTGTTTACTGCCAAGATTTATTTATGCAAATAATCACTTAGGTAGTGCTATATTTATACTTCTTACATGAAATGTGCAGGCTTGGTGAGAGCATTCTCTATCGTCATGCCAGAGAGAACAGAAATATCAAGTATGTTTTCATGACATGAGACACAGCTCAGGATGGATCTTGCAAGCTGAACTGCTGCTGATTGAACTGAGTGCCTCTTTTTATGCACTGCTGAACAGGAAAAATCTGTGACATTATTTGGAACAGCATCCATAGTGTTTTCAGTCATGGAGTCAGTTTTCAGGTAGAGTGTTCTGCATGTCTTTGTCTTCATGCTAACAGGTGGCACCTAAGGGCAGGCTCATTTCAGAGGTATGTAAGTAAAATTAAATGTCACAGAGAAGCATGAGAACAGCCAGTGGAGGCAATTATGAGACAAATATGTGCTGTAAAACATCTCACAGTCCCTTTAAATCATTTATACTGCCTGATTGATGTAGGTAACAATTGATTAGATTAATCAGATTGATTAAGGCTACTAGGAATGATAGGTGTTAAAATATACCATTGCAGTAATACACACCTTGTTTCACTTACAGATGTGTACAGCTACATGTTCTATGAATTATATATTAATTGTTTTTGCCTTTTACCCTTCTACATGTTCTTCAAAGCTAAATGGCTGTAGATAACACCAGTAACCACAAAAACCATTGACTTCTTTCGTAGAGTACCTCCAGAATAACCCTGACCCTTCAGTGCCAGTGCTGAAGACATCTGCCCAGGTTTGTAGTTTGTAAGGAGGTCAGCAGAGGGGTAGGAATGTGGCAGTAATGCAACAATTCAATGCAATGTAGCCTGATGAAACAGAATAAGGGTTAGTTTCTTACTGTGTTTGCTCTGTTTTAAACTGTCTCCATCTCAGTAACAAAAAACCTTGTCAAAGGACATTTTTCTCAGGACACATAGCCTATGACCTATACCCCATGCCATGGATCATCTGGTGTCATATATACTAGTCTGAAATGTTTAGTAATATTGTAAGTCAGTCTTTCACCCCGCTTCCATTCCTCTCATAAGAATGAGACACCACAACCTGTCTGAGTCTTCTGTGAAGAACAGAGTGGAGAATGCTGAAGGTGAGAAGGAGGCAGGCAGGGGAGGAATAAGCGAGTACTAGTAATGCAGTGTACATTTTAACAGCGTATCTGCTGTATGCTGTAATAGACTTATATGCTGACTGTTGACTCCTGAATACAGTATGCACAAAGGAACATACTGTATGTGTAATATTCTAGTATATATTATTACATGAACGATATTGCTACTAGTCCATACATGGCAGCCCACAGCAGCATATGTGCTGTATGCTAATATAAATAGCGTTAGGAATGCGTCATAGATTTCAGAGCTTAATTATCACTTTTCTGTCTTTTGTTCGCAGCTTGTATGGTGTGTTGATACTGATTTTTAATGGCTGGAAAGAAGCCTACAACTGGCAAGCAATTGTCTGAATGTGTATGTGTGTGTGCTTGTATGTTTGTGTTTTCATCTTCCAGTCCCACATGTCTGTCCTTTGATGCATAACTGTGTGTGTCCAGGGAGGCCCACAGCCAGGAGGCAGGACATTCTCAGATGGAAGGAGAGACAGTGGATATGGCATAGGGGAGCTGGCTACCTCCACCCTCCAAGGTGAGACTCATACATGCACACTGCCTCTCATACATCCACATGGATACACACATTCCCGCAGTCATCCACTCTCAGGAATGTGCAAGAAACACACACCTGCCCACACACACACACACACACACACACACACACACACACACACACACACACACACACACACACACACACACACACACACACACACACACACACACACACACACACACACACTCAAAGGAACAGAGGACTAAGGCTGATGGTGCTGTGCCTGGTTTAACTTGAATTAGAAATCAGTCTATGGAAGCAAAGGCCTCCGCTTTCAATAAATGAAACGGGAGGCCTGTTGTTGTTTTGTTTTTCAGCTGGCTGCTGATGTAATTGTGCAGACTCTTTCTGATTGACTCCCTTTTTCTCTTTCTCTTGTTATCCCCCACTCATCCACTTCCCCACTTCTTGTGTTTCCCTCTCCCTGTCAATCTGGACTCCATGGCCAGCCTGCATAGTATCAATTTTCTCTCCATAGAAATTGAAACAGAAATGTTTATTCAGCAGAATTATATTGCCCCAAATTGTCAACAGCTGGTTGAGCGGACAGAATATTAAGAATAAAATCTGTAGTGACAAATTAATTTTGTTTCCATGCAATTAATAACTACAAAAATAATTGAAAACTATTTGAGTGGTGATCACTTGATGGTCCATGGAGCTGGACAGATCAGGCTGGACATTTTACATTTTTCTTTTTCCTATCTTCTCTTAACATTTCACACACACACACACACACACACACACACACACACACACACACACACACACACACACACACACACACACACACACACACACACACACACACACACACATTCTCTATGTCAATGTTTTCCCTCCCTTTCATAATTGCTGCTCATTCTCATTCTGGAAAGTCATTAAAGAGACCAATGAGCATTTTGGGCTTTTGAACTCTTGCAGTAAGTGCCAATGAAAGCACTTTTAATCCTGGCAGTTTAATTACACAGTCAATCAAACAGCCTCTATCTGAATACAGAGGAAGAGCAGATGTGGGTGAAGTTTTAGGTCAAATGGGAAATGAATTTAGACTTTTGAATTGTTTCTGCTCCCTTGGTGTGGCCAGTCAAAGGCACTGAAATGAAATCGATCTGTTATATCATTGCTCTTACTAAAACATAAGCAGTTTCCTTCACTCTCCCATCACCAATATTTTCTGGCTATAAGGCTAGCCTCCACTCATATTTTTAGATTTATTCCAAAAATTATGCATTTCACAGTTACTTTTTATGTTCTTTATCCCTCCTTCTTCTGCAGTCCTTTCTTTTCCCTGCCTTCTTTCCTCCATCTTTTCTTACAGTCCCTCCCTCCCTCTCCCTCTCAGGTCTGGTTGCCACCATAAAGGAACACATCACCAAACCCACTGCCATGGCACAGGGTCGAGTTGCACACCTGATTGAGTGGAAGGGGTGGGGTGGTGGGGGCGGTGGTGGGGGTGGGGCAGTGGACAATTGGCGGAGGGAGGGGTGTGGCTGGGGTGGGGTTGGGGTGGAGTTTCAGGAAGATGAGCAGCTCTACTCCCACCTGGCCGATGAGATCAAAGAGGCACGCTTTGCTGCAGGTCAGCCTGTTAACCATCGCAAATGTATTAGAGAATCATGAATTCTAAAAATGCTAATGATATTAACTGCAATTTAATGTTTATGGCATCAAGTATTGATATTATTAGATTTTTGTAACAATTCCTCCACAGTCGATCACTCCCAGCTGATTCAGCCTCTCTCTCCATGTCTGTGTGTCTCAGGAGTGGCAGAGCAGTTTGCCCTGGCTGAGGCTGCCATGCACGCCTGGACAAACCAGGAGCGGCCCGATGTGACTAATGGCACCTACGCTCCTCTGCAAGGTACTCACCCCAGCACAGAATCATCTGAGGGCTGATTGCACAACTGAACACTGCAAACCCACAAGTGTCATAGGCAATTTACACACTGTAAATATCAAGCTCTTTATTACAATTGATGCAAGGATGATAACATCAATGAAACTAGTCTAACAAAGGGGCATTTATTTTAAGACTTGTGTGATATCTGTGTCAAGGCAAAGATATTTTTAAAGCTGTTTGGAAATGTATCCATTGCAACCATATTAATTATCCATTCCAACTTACATTCTACTTGTGGGAAATTGATTCCACCTAATTTTGAAATAAATAAATCAAAACCTATTCAAAGCGGTGTGCTCTATTTTCACGAGAACCACTAAGTTTTGACCATGAACCACTGGTTTGATTATTAGTTAAACAAAGGTTTGTAATTATGAAATGAGAATAGACTATTGAGCCTAAGTTGAAAGAACTGCAAGAATTGATTCCCATCAATAAATATTTATCATTATGTTAATATCACTTGCAAAGTCAATCATTGAATAGTTCTATGTGACCTTAATTCCTAATGTACTCTTAGCTCTGAGATTGTGCTGTATTTTGTGACACATGATTGAGAAAGACAGAGCTCAGTCAGCAGCAGCTCTCTTTGGGTTCACACTTCTGTAATCCATTTCTGATGCCTGGCCCTCACTCTGTGTGCTTGGGTTTGTGAGCGTCAATCGCTTGGTCATGCCTAACATAGACAATACAATGTGACAGCAGCACTAATGGATTATCCCAGGGGGCTGCTGAGGAAATGAAAATAAACAAAAAGGTGACCAGCCTGAGCAGATGCAACATCAACTCTCATCATGTCAGTGATGGGAGTTACCTGGGCATGATGAATCACACTGGATACTTTGGCCCATACCTCTCTGGCAGGGCCCATTAGCTTTGGGGTTAAAGTGCTTGTGACAGGAAGTTTTACAGGTCAGTAGAGCATCGATACAATGACCAAACCTCTTCTTCCTTTCTGTCTTATCACTTCTTCTTTCCTGTGTTCTCTTTTTTCTTTATTTATTATCATTCTGCCATATAGTGCAATTGAGGATTTATTTTCTCTCATTTCTTGTTCTCTTTCAGACCCAGATGACCTCCATCTTTCTTCATTCCTGTTGGATGGTGTTGATGTGTCCCAGCGCTTGTACAGATTCAACCAAGACCTCATCCAGGGCTCAAATGCCCTCCACTTGCCATTGTCAACACCTTCTTGCTCCTCCAGTTCCCCCTTTCAGCTTGACACACAGCACCCCCTGCAGGAGAGGAGGACCATGCACCGTGAGGCCTCTATTCATCAAGCAGACAGCATTTCCCTCTCTGAAGATGAAGTGTTTTACAATTAGAATTCCCACCAAAAATGGGCAAAGTTTTGGCTGTTATCATAAAATGTCTCTTTCTATTTTACAATCCCCTTTTCTTTTTCTTCAGTGATTTTCCATGCTTGTATTCTTGTTCTTATTAAAATATAATGTATAATGGCCATTAGGCAAGATTTCGGTGGCACGCTGGGACTGGAAAGATGCTCTCACTATCAATTTTATGTTGTTGCAGAACTGTAGCTTGGAAAATTGGTGAGTGTAAGAAATGTTAAAAATGATAAGGGGATTCTTGGACTAAAAATCCTGTTGTGCTGAGTGTCTTCTTCTTGCTGTGGCTTCAGTGGCTAGCTGCCTGATTTGTGTCTTTGCGGTCCGTCTGAACGAAACCACTTAATGATGCTTAATGATGTGTGTAAAATGTGAACAGAATTTTTATGTGTTGTTTTATTGGATACAAAAATTTCATTAATGTCTTGAACATAATTTTGAACAAACATTACGAGACACTGAGGCTCAGTGGTAAGTATTTGTATAGTGCTGTTAATCTGATCTAATTACATGTTTGTTGTATGGTTCCATTATTGGTTGAATTAAAAATATAAATGTTTATGTCTGGTTCAGTTGATCCAAACAAAAATATTAATTGTCTCGAGTCATATCATTCATAGATCTCACACACACACATGCCCCCTTTTATGAGGCATCAGTGACCATTGTCAACTCAATGTGTGAGATAATACAAAATTAATTTCAAGAAAGCTATTCATGAACCATGAGCTATGATATAGTTGAGTCTGATGCAATACTTTTAATAATATTTTGAGCATGTGGGGGGACTGGCAGAATCTATGGTATACAGACACAATTAAATATTAGCCAAGTTAGCATGCAAAGCCATTGGATAACAAGAGCACAATTCTCTTGATTAAAATATGTGAAATTTTATTGGTTGTGCATGTTAATGTGATATTGGTCCTGATTGCCTGGATTTCACACCAGTGAGTTCTCTGCCACTCTACACACACACTAAATAAAGACATAAATAAAACTAATGAATAGCTGGAGCAAAAATATCCATCACTGCATGACCCTGTTGACTTCAGGAAACAGGTGTTACCCATGACTGTTTATTAATTACCATTTGAAATAACAGAACAGTCTGATCTCCTGATGAGATTGGGCAGTTATAACTCTGCCTGATGGGAGTGAGAGCATACTGCAAGGATAACAATCCTCTGTGATTATCTGAATATTTCCTGCCAGAGATTACCCTTTATTCACACCCTGCTGATGGAGAGGGAGAATCAGTAAGGGTGTGTGTGTGTGTATCCATGAATGTGTGTGTGCGTGTGTCTGTGTGTGAGTATGTGTGTGTGTGTGTGTGTGTGTGTGTGTGGAGGGGTGTGCAGGGGAATATCTAATGTTTTGTGAGAAGACTACCTCTCCTACAATTATCCATACTACAGATAATATGCATATTCTGTGGTTCTAATCACCACAATAACTTTAAGTGGTGATTTTCTCTTGGGGTTTGTCAGATTTAGTTTCTTATGTGTAATTGTGCTCCATACTTAATGTTTAAGGTCCATTCCCCTTGACCAGTTCTTCAGGCCTTCAACCACATCATGCATAAAACAATACATGGAGAAAACCTTTTAATATTAACTCTGAAGTGTCCATGCACGTTTGAAATGTATGCCTATATAATTGATCCCATCCATTATAAAAAATGATATAGTAGCTCATGGGGTTTGATTGTCCAGCTTAATTTATCATATCATTGACTTAATTTTGCAGGCTTGGGAACTGGGAATCTCACTGTCTGCTATTATATGCTATACCGCCATCTAGCACTTCAAAAGTAGAAACTGCAGCTTGTGCTGTGGTACCAGACATCAGCATTGGGAAGATTAGTTTGGGAGGGGAGTACAGGTTTAAAGGGATGTTCACGCTGTGAAGTCGAGACAAAAGTATGTTCTTAACAGTCTCTTTAGGCTTCTCTGTGCTTTCCTACACCTAGGGGCATAAAAGGAATGAAGTACTCACCACAACTGCAAGCCAGGCTCTGTCCTTGCAGCTTCAAACCACGTGTATGTCATGAGCTGACTGTAGCTACGAGTCTGAGATGGACACAACTGTCTTTGATGCATTTAACTCTGCATTGTTGTTTAGGCCACAGCTACACTTGAGCATCATATGAACACACTCAGATGCTCACAGGCTAGCAGTGGTCTGTGGGCCTTTGAGTTCTTCAGAGGAGCACACGTTTCAGTGACACTGCTCATGGTCCATTGGTGGCACAATGGGAAACTAAGAAACGCAATCAGCAATTGGACATGTTTTAAAAAACAGATGTGCAAGGAATAAAGGAATAAATTACGTAGTTGCTTGTGATTTTATTCAACTGGATTTCTTCAGCTCTCAAAGTAGGGTTTCGGTCAAAAGTCCACTTAAGCATTTTGTGTTACATTACTAATTTACTCAGCAGACATTTTGAATTGGTGCTTTGGTACAGGCTTTATATTTTTGACACATTTATTTTAATTATTCATAAAAACAGCTGGACACATATGGGGGCAAATTTGGTAGAGCAGGTGTCCGAAAGCAGTGACAGCACAACAGCAGTCACTGGGGTTCAGTGTCTCTGTGGTTCAGTAAGAAACACCAGCAACACTCCAGTGTTCCCAACAAGCTACTGATAATTGTAATAGTGTCCTGAAAGCTTGGATGAGGCGGGTCAACAAAACACAACCCCTCACATTCTGGTGATATCAGTGTGCCTGCAGCAGACCCTTTTTTTATGAACTGTGGAATTAATCGTTGAAAACCTACATCTGCCTATGAACAGGCAGTAAAGCATGAGCAGCATCAGAAACTAAAGTTTTTTTAAACATAATAAATTTGGAGTTCAATTAAAATAAAGTGGCTTGCCACAGAAAGCAAATATATGCATTTAAGGGCAAACTACATTCTTATGAGAGGCAATTGATAAGAAGAATACTGACTGGAGACACAGCAGTGGAGTGAGTGTTGTGATTAATGCTTACAGACTAAGTGTTGAATGTCACATTGTCATCCCAATGAATCACTCCTGAAATACCATTTATTGTCAGCATGTGAAATTCCCAGTCTTTCACATTTGTCTGTCTTCATTATTTATCACTTACATTACATTAAAGACATTTTATGTGTACAAAGACCTAGTTTGGACCTATAGGTGTTAATATCTGAAAAGTCTAAAAAGAAAAGGAAACATTGTATGAGCTTTTCAAATGGTATGCATTCAGTTTGGCCAAAAGAAGATTCATTTATTAGTAATTGCATTGTGTGGTGAGTGTTATAAAATATGGATTATTTTTTTAGCAAACAGTCAAATAGTCTATCAAAGGAGCATGTTAATTAAAGTTCAATAGATTTACACAAATTTGTTCTGATAATATAGTATATGGCGTTCACTGTCTGGGTCTGTTTGGTGGTTCTTGTGGGCATACATATACTGCTGAGGTGCTATGTGTGTTTGTTGTTCTATTGGTGTTATATATAGAGGGAACAGTGAACCGGACAGGGGTACAGTGATGCAGGCCAGGTTATGTAACACACAGCAGCTGGGAGAGGCACACACTGGCCTGTTATTAGGGGGTATTTGTGTGTCTGTGCATGCGATTTGGGGGGGTGTGGGGTGTTTGGGGGAGCAGCTGATCTAAACTAAAGAGCTTTTTCTGCCTCTCTAGGTTTGTGGCTCAGTTTTAATCACAGCCACACTTTGAAGAAAGGGTTTAATCTAGGCACCATTTATCTGCTTTAGTCTTCATTCTCCCTTCTTTTTTTCCCTCCTCTATAGGGAGTTCATCCTGTTCTTCTTCATATTTCACATAATCTTTCTAACAGCCCTCTTTCATTGGAAACAGCAAAACTGCAGAAGAATTACTGCTAAATTCGCATGCCTCTGTGTCATATTTAATCTTATCTGATGCTCAAGGGCGGGGTCAATTCCATAGAACGAAAGTGTCTCTTGCAATCCCAGGCATCTTCTGACCTTTGCAATGATGTTGCGCTTACATACTCAAAAACAGGCACAATGCTGAAGCATTGAAATTAGACCTTTCTAAATGTGATCTCCAGGGTAGAAGGTAAGTCATTTGTTAGCTCTTCTGTGTCTGTTTCTGTTGATACTGTTGTGTTGGGCATGCTCTTGACACAGTCTTGACACCCATCTGAGCACTATTAACCCTCTGGCCGAGTCCAATCCTGTGGCCTTTAGTCCTCTGTGAATTCCTGTGTCACATTCTGAGACCAGTCTGAGGGCACCTCAATGTCAATGCAAAATCACTGGTATTAAACCGTCAGTTTAGTGTCCATTGTGTAAAGTACCCTGACAGCACTGTAGCCAAGACACACACACACACACACACACACACACACACACACACACACACACACACACACACACACACACACACACACACACACACACACACACACACACACACACACACACACACACACACACACACACACACAAACACCCTCTCTCAACTCCTCACTCAGATACATTCTGTTGGTACACCTTTTCTATATACCCATCTAAATATCCATTTTATTCTGATGAAGCTGTGTTACAGCTTGCAGATGTGTTGGTCATTTCTCAGTCATTAATGGTCAACAGTTTTGCCCCAGATCAGTTTATTCCCAAAAAATGTTTCTTTCTCTCCCTCTCCCTCTCCCTCTCTGTATCTCTCTCTCATCTCTCTAGAATAGAAACACACTCATGCTCACACACACTGCTGGTGGACAACATGTGCTCTGGGGGGAAGGCACTGAGTTGCTGGGCCAGATTTAGACAATCAGTGAAGAGCTTTAAAGTTTAGACTGATACAGGGAAGAACAGAGTGACATTGTGTGTTTTAATAGCACAGCAACAACTGACAGCCCGAACCATGAAGTCTCACAGAAAGGATAAAGCAGCATTAATGGACAAATTTATAAAATTAATTTTAGACATTTCTGAAACCACAGCATAGAGGCAAAGAGGATAAGTAATGATGTAAAGACCAGTGACATAGAATTAACCAAACCATGTATCCCCCATTACTCTAATAAGTGGCGGAATTATCCCTGTTCAAATGATATAAAAGTATTCTGTGCGTACTCATCTTTAAAGTTCATGGCTTAATGACCATGAGTTGGTATCATATTTTTGACTTATATTCAAAAAGGTCAGGCAGGAAAGTGTGGCACTGCTGGAGGAGTACCAGGTGACTCTGCTGGGCCAAAGAGGCAGAGGTAAAAGGAACAGATCCTCTAGGAATGATCAGGAAGAGGGCACGAAGGTCATTCAAGGAGACCTGAAAGACAGCGTCTCCCGAGCCAGCATACAGCCTTCTTTGTGGCAAGATGGAGGGCAGAGGTACAAATAAGTATACCATCTACTGAAGGGTACAGACAAGTCATAGCATTGCAGAAATCAGCTTGTTTGCATGAGTAGTGTTATGGTAATGATATATTTGTTTATATAAGGTCATGTAACATAATTAATCCATTTTTATGTAAAAAGAAGGGGATTGAAGTTTAACAGGATTGCCAGAGGAAAGGAATTGGAAGCTATTTCTGGGAGTGAATGAGCTGCACCCAGAATGCCATCTGTTGACTCCCTCTTTTCTCCCTCTCTCCTCTCTTCCCCCTCTCTTTGTCAAGAACACTTTCTCAACCTCATGCCCTCATCGCAAAAAACTTTTCCGACCGCTGACACACAGCCGCTCTCTCCCTCTCTGTCGCAGACGGTAAATTTAGCACATAGTTATCCGTCAAAACTCTCAAAGTGCACTCACACACATACAGAGAGAGAGTGAGAGAGCGCGAGAGGTAAAAAAGTCATCACTCACACCCACAATATAAAAGCCAGACCCACTGGGTATGCCTGAAGGCACACTGTAATGTGAGAGAGAAAGAGAGAACGAGAGGGGGGGTAGAAATATACAGAGAGAAAGACAGAGCAAGAAAATTATCAGATTCAGAAAACAGAATAGTGAGGATACCACTGACAGATCAAAAGACATTGGGGGTCCAGGACTAACAATAAAGAAAGAGACAGAACAGTGAAGAGGAAACTCTAAAACTGAGAGTGAAGCAGAGGACCCTGAGGACCTAGTGGATATTTCTTGTTTGTACTGAGTGACTTGGGGCATACTGACCTGCGGCACAGACTCTGAGGGATTCTCTGTCTGTGCCCTCTGACTCCCATTGTGCTCCCCTGTGCCTCTCCGCCCCCTCCTCCCCTGAGGACTCTCACCTACTCCTTCTGACACACTTGGTTGTCAATGAGTCTGAACAACTCCTCTGCCTATCGATCGGAGCGCAGTTTCCACCAGACCTCTTCTTCCTCTTCCTCCACCTCTTCCACCAGCAGTCCGTACATGGAAAAGAGTCGGGGACTCTTTGTGCAGGATTTTGGATCTTTCATGCGCCCGCCCCATGATAACGCACTTGGATTCTCAGGTGAGCTTGCTGGCTCAACATAGAGCATCCCTCCAAAGGGCTTTTGCTTTAGTATTCTGACTTCATATGGAAACTCCTTCACTCTAACGGGTAAGGGGAGATGCACATAAGACATCACACAATGCTTTCGGCAAGTTCAAATTGCTTGGTTAACTCTCAGGAAGCTATTGATTGTGCATGTGAACTTGTGTATGTGAGAGCATGTTTGTTCTTAAGTCTGTATGTTATTTAACATGCATGAGTGTCATTGTGTGTGTGGTTGTGTATGCTTTATATAAGTACCCGAGCAGAGACAAACACACTCTGCCCTCTGTGTTGACATGGTTGACATGTGTTGGCATGGTCTGTTCATAGAGTGGCTGTGTGTGGTTTTGGGAGGGCGTGGGATGGGTATTTCGGTTCTGTGAGTAGCATGCTAAAATGTCCATGGAGGGAGGGAACAGGGGAGAGGGGACAGGTTGGGAGGGGTTTGTGGGCTTCCTGGTGCCAGGGAATGTGCGGCACGGAGCCAGGCCTGTGACCTCACCAATGGAGAATGACAGAGTATGACGCCTGGACGAAGGAGACGGGCTGATCGTTGCGCAGCAACTGGGGTACACAGTCACACACACACACAGACACAGATGGCTGCGCGTGCATGAGCGCGATCAAGCAGAGGAGGAGCCACCTGCCCTCACAGGCATGCTCCCATGCCAACATGCACACGCACACACTGTCACACCTGTGGGTTGCCATGTGTTTGGGACACATGCTGTACATGGCAACCAAAGAACTATGCACATATGTAGCTGGATATGCAGCTACCTCTACATTCATAAGTCTATAGCTCATTGTTGAACGATGTCTAGACAAATACTTAGACCAATAATAATAGGTTCAAGCAATAATAAGAAAAATATGTGTCCTGAACTTTAAGACATTAATAACTGCTGCTAAACTTTAAGCAAAGTGTGCTAAATACAGTTCCCCTCTCCCCAAAGGACGGTCAGGGGCAGCAGGAAATATCAGGACGATGGGAGACACATACCAGTTCACAGTGGACGTCAGTGATTTCTCCCCAGAGGATGTAATTGTCACCACTTCAAACAACCAGATTGAAGTGCGTGCTGAGAAGGTAAATAACACCTACATTCTTCAGTTTCTGACACACCTTTGCTATGTGTCTGTGGCTGAGACAGGGCCATTTCCTCATTCACTCTTTGGCCAGGCTTATCATCAACTGCCAACCAACAAGGCCTTTGTAAAGTATACCTTAACACTCATCAACTCAGTGTGTTAGCTTTTACATAAGACTTCAGCATTTCATTATTTCTACAGTAGAGTGGTACAACAAAAGTTTCACAAACTTTGAAACCATGCATGAAAGAAGTCTTGGTATATCAACTGTCATTCAGGTACAACATATGCACATAATTACTGGAGTTGTCCTCACGATATTCACCATCTTTTGCTGTCTTTTTTCTGTCACTCCACCATTCCCTGTTCAGTTGGCAGCTGATGGCACAGTGATGAACACTTTTGCCCACAAGTGCCAGCTTCCGGAAGATGTGGACCCCACCTCTGTGACCTCATCACTGGGAGATGGTGGTGCCCTGACTGTCAAGGCTCGCAGACATCCAGCCAAACATGAGCACACTCAAACTTTCCGCACCGAAATCAAGATCTGAGAGAAAGAAGGCTGGCTGCCACTCCCTCCTGCTCAGCCTGACATTCCCGCCACCACCTGCAAAGAGACACAGAAATAAATACAATTGTATGATATATCACAAATCATATACATACTCACAAATGCTCACAGAGAGAGCACATACTTGTCAAAGTTATGCAAAAACACACACACGCATATGTGCATACATGCATGTGTATGTACACTCCTACACACACACACACACACACACACACACACACACACACACACACACACACACACACACACACACACACACACACACACACACACACACACACACACTTTACCCACTCAACACCTCTTAGCTTGTGTAAATATTCTCTCTGCCTGAGGTGAAGGCAGCTGGATGTTACTATTAAGACTATACTATGTTAAGGCATAATATCCTGCCTCACACCTCACACCTCACACACACAAACTCACATGGCACCTTGTGAACACTTTAGGCTTTAGAACTAAAACATGTATTGTAGATTGGCAAATTAGGCATTTTTAAAAAAAGTTGTGTTGTGAAAAAAGAATAATGTATTCCTCACATTTTGAAAAGAAAGCTTACTCATCTGATTGTGGGTATGATGTGATCATTTTCCATCATATACAATTTGCACTTTTTACACTGCACTACGTGTACCAGTGTGGGAGCGTGCATGCATGTGTGTATTTGTGTCTGGTGAGTCAGTGTTCTCACGTGGTCTGCTCCATGTCAGCTGTTGGGCCAGCAGCAGATCAAGGACACAGGACAGTGGCCCGGAGCCTCAGTCCTTTTTGTTAAGGTGTCAGTGAACAGGTTCAGTATCTCACATAACCTCAGACCTTCTTGCTCCCCAAAAACATAGTCTGGTGCAATCACACCATGAGAAAAGGTATTTATTTTGCATGCCTAAAATATACACGCAACATGTGCATACACAAACACACACACAACAAATGTATGCACTTGTCTGGCTTTTCTGTCAGAACCGGGTTATTATACATATATGTGTGTGTGTATGTGTGTGTATCTAGCCTTCCTGAAAACAGTGAAAGTGATTGAATTCTTCTTTAATTAACTTATACACTTGCTACACTTTTAAGGTTTCCCCCCCTCATATTCAAACTATAATGAGTGTAGAAGGTAAAGAGTCAGTGGTAGACAATTACAAAATAATACAGTGATAAGGCTTACTTTCAGTAACACCAAGTGTGAAGAAAAATAAAGTAAAATCACCTCTGGTAAAATATCCTCAAATGGGTAAGAGTAGCATTTGATGGAAGATTTCAAACTGCATACAGATTGAGATGGTAGTGATGATTACAGTTTTCTGTAGATGTATAATAAACCTTTATCCATAGATGGCCTTAAAGAAAATAACTCTCAACTGATTGTCAGTAAGGTTGGCTACCTTGCATAGCTACTGAATAATGATGAAAGTACAGATAGACTCAGTAATTATGTTTCAAAACAAAAACAACACAACTTGCTTTTTTAAATCCTCAAACTGTATTTTCAAACAATTTCTATAAAAAAAATTCTCACAGTTTGAAAATAAGTTTAACTTTAAGCAATGAAAATATTCATGAAAATCACAAACACATGCAAAGACATGGAAGTGTGTAATGCAAATGAAAGGTATTTGATCTGGTGCAAACCCAGCACTGGCAGGAAGATTGCTGACCAGCAACCTCTCAGTTATAAGCCAATCCAATATATTAATAACAAAAACCAAAGCAAATGGAATGAATGATTCAAAGAGATCCAGATTTGAGGGCACACAATGATAGATGCCTGTAATAACATTTGTGATGCTGTAATTTGTGGGTAATTCAATTCCTATCTCATTTCCATTGTGCAATGGTCATTAAAACTCCCTCTCATGTCACCCTGTTAGCCTAACTAATGAAATTCACCCTATGTGTGCCCCGGAGCTATTAAACTTGCAAGAACAGAGGGATGGTCCTGTATGACAGTACCACTGTAACATTCCAGCTACTAAGATATACCAGCAGATTTGCCAGACCTGAGTTATTGTCTCATTTTCGGTGTGTTAATATTAAATGAGCCAAATGGAATGAAAGATTTCAGAGACTAATGACTGAGAAAATATCTTTCATTTTAGTCTTGTGTAAAAAATATTGAGACAACAGCACTGTTAATTACAACATCCATCCATATATGGTGAATTCCAAACTGAAACAAATACCATATACCAAATGTCATTGATCAAAAACAGTAAACCAAATTATTTATCAATTACCCATAATACTCAGCAATTTTAAAGTGCTATCTGTGGAAGGCGTGCTGGATAAGGAAATGTTAATAGTGCAATAAACACACTTTTAAATGCATACATATACTTTGTGTTAGGAAAAAATAATAACATGTATTGGAAAGTTTGTAAGACATCATGATGCGCGTATCAAAAGATTCAAACAGTGGCTGAGAAGGAAAGTTTCACCATGTCAGAGACCTCGTCTCCTTTCCTGCATTTACTCTGTGGCACTGACACTCATTTTCCTCATTTTCTAATGACGTGGAGGATTATGGAGTATGGTACATGGGTGCAACTCTGTCAAAGTGCAGTCATTGTCTCCCCCTAGTGGAAACAGATATTTAACACAAAAACTCACAACTTCAAACTGTGTACCCATTCCCATATGTACGCCATCACTATTAACAATACTTCACAAAAACCATTTTGTTCTTTGTTGAGTTGGGAGCAATTCACACATTTTGTATATATGTCTGTATATATTTTGTATATATTTCTGGACAATCGATCTTGAGGCATGGAGGAGTATCTACTAAATTGACACCACTTGTAGGTGGAGCAACTGCTGCCAGGAACGGATTCACTTCATTGACAACTAGCCTATATTCAGATATCCTGCAGAACTGAAATGTTACAGTAATCATATCATTGGACCTACTCTGTATGACGACACACCCCACACTATTACATCGCCACAACCAGCCTTTATTGTTGACATCTAGCAGGATGGATCCATTGGTTGCTGCAGTTTTCACCATATTCTGAATCACTCGATACACCCATGGCACTGCCCTGTGTGAAGACCCCAGCAGGGTTACTATTTCTGATATACTCGTACTGTTACACCTGGCGCCCATGTCCTTGCCTTCTCAATTGCAACCCTATCCGAAGGCACCTGTCTGCCTGGTTTAAATTACTTCGAATCTACTGTCATTTCATAGTTATGGGCAGGTGTGCCCAATTCGGTAACCACTAAATGTATATCCATCACTTCGCAATCCTACCCACGCCAAACAATCCCGACCAAGAGGCTTCCCCTACATTCTCCTAACTCACCGCCCACATAACTGCGCTCTCTACTGCCGGTTACAGCAGACATTGGAAGCGAGTCGTCGACCTCGAAGTAGAGCTGTCGGGTTTTGATTGGTCGACGCAAGACAATTAGTCTGCGGTAAAAAAAGAAATATTCTACACATCACGCAATTTGATAAAAAATCTCAAGGTAAAAATAATGTAAAATAACCACTAGATATTTCTCACAACATCCATTGTAGAATCATTGGGTTAGGTTCCCATTCGCATTTATTTTCCAGCTCCTCTACCATTTTTATGCGACTGTAGTTGAACACTTTACGGTAATGTCGGTTGCCTTAGAGTAAGATTCTGAACTCCTGCTTCTCGCAAGTAATTGGACGACTGGTGGAAGGTGAAAGGTGACGCTCATAGCGCTGACGTCGCTCTACAAGGAAAATGGCGTTGGAAGGAGAGTGTGTCAGGGGCCGGTCCAATGCTGTGTCCAGATTTAATGGACATGGTGTTTCTTCAGCTAATAACAAATCGTGTAAATTCGTCAGCAGTTTTTTCTTGTTTCTCGTGGTGCTCCTCGGGACGTTGCACACTGCATTGGCCGCTGGAAAGACACTAGTCCTGTTGGACAACCTGAACATCAGAGACACCCATTCAATTTTCTTCCGCAGTTTAACTGGTGAGTAAACGACGGCTGAGTTGACAGTTGCAGTTTCATAGAATGCGTAATAATTTGTAGAACGTATAGCCGTTTTTAGAGTTCGATAAAATGCACAGAACTGCAACTGTGTTTCGTTTTGCATTTTGTTCTCAGTGTTTTACTTTATAGTCCAGACCAACCAGATACGGAGCAATGATCGCTGTCTAGTAGATGAAGATGTGTTCCTTGTGGCTGCGCAGTACCATAATAGTCGACGTATTTTTGACTGCAGTGGGCAAATAATAAGTACAGGTTGTGCGCAGTAGCTGGTTTGCTTTAGCTTAACCGGACATGACTTAAAGCACAGTACAGATTAGTCGTGGTTGGTTTGAAATGTGCAATTCACTTCCAATGAAATTAATTTCTCATGCTTTCAGACCGTGGATTCGACTTAACATTTAAGACCGCTGACGACCCAGGGCTGTCATTAATAAAATACGGCCAGTTCCTGTATGACCATCTCATCATTTTCTCTCCATCCGTTGAAGGTGAGTGCTCGGAGGTAGCATCCGTGTTAACTTTAGGACCTTTTCACCATTAGTTCGGTTTTATGTAAGTATGTCACATTATCCAGCCATGGACATTATCTTGACATTGCACAGATAAACCATAATTATTCTATTGAATTAATAACACTTGCAAAGTAAATCTGTTATCGTACTGATCTAAGCTGACTAGTGGCAAGTTGAGTGCTGGCCAGTTTCAATTCTGTATTGTTGTTGATCTCTGTTTTTCAGACTTTGGTGGTAACATCAATGTTGAGACTATCACTGCTTTCATTGACGGAGGCGGAAATGTTCTTGTTGCTGCCAGTTCAGATATTGGTAAGAGATTGCTGATTCATTGTAGCACTCCTTTTCTCTATTTACAAATGTTTATGACTTAGACATTTTAAGTCAGGAAACAATATAAAATATTTAAATGTTAGATAGCATGGGCAATACGTGTTTGACAAAAAGATAAGAAAAGAGTGTTGTTCTTGAGGTTTAAAAAGTTAATTGGCTTTAAAATTTCTCCTGGGTCTTGGTTTTTAGTTCCACTTTGATTTGGTGTTTTCTGAATTTCAGAAAATGACTGAAAAAACATAAATGAATTAGAGTGTGCTTATAGTTTGGTGAGATAATTTTCATGATTGCTGAACTTGTCAAAATATGTTGGTGAAAACATGAACATTTACATTTAATTGTGAGCCAAACAAACAAATATCAATTGAATACCAGCCTAGTTTCTCCCCCACAAGCATTTAAAAGTCATTGTTGTAAAGATGTTCTTTAAACAGCTGAAAGAATTGTTGAAAATTGAAAAGAAACATCTAGTTTCTGTGCTTGCACAAAGTTAATGTTGCTGATATAAATCTAGGCCTTTTGTCATGTTTTTCTGACCTCCTCAGGTGACCCCCTAAGAGAGCTTGGCAGTGAGTGTGGGATTGAATTTGATGAAGAAAAGACTGCTGTTATTGACCACCACAACTATGATGTATCAGACCCTGGCGAGGTCAGTGGAAGTGGATCATAACCCCCTGGAGCTTTCAGTCCCTGCCATTATATATGGGATCATAGCTTCTAGATCAAATTTAATAATTAATTGCTTATGAAGTTTTGGTAGATTGGCGTGCTGTTCCTCTCCTGTTCCCACCTTCTCATTGCTTTTCTGTCTCTCTACAGCACACGCTGATTGTTGCAGATCCAGAGAACCTGCTGAAGGCTCCCACCATTGTTGGCAAGCCCACGGGAAAGCCCATTCTCTTTAAGGGTGTTGGGTGGGTCACACTTTTTCTTTTCTCAGACATTTGAATGGGGAAGGGGAGAGTTCTTCATGTGAAAAGTGACTTTCCATGACTTTTTAAAGAGTATTTATAGTTGCAATTTTAGGTGCAAAGTAAGCAACTCATTGAATTTGTTTAAAATACCAAATAAAAAAAAACAAATCTCTCTGTAGTGCAGATCAGTACTATAGATGTTCTGCTGGTGATAATCTCTATTCAATTTCTAGAAACAATCTGCCAAAAAAACCTTGTAGTATGTATTTTTGTGTGCAGCTGTCCATGGCAAGATTGGAATTTTAATTAAGTATAAATGTTAAGGAGAGTACCAGGCTATGTTTCTGTCTTGCTCATTGATGTTAATTTATTGATTGTTTGCGTTGATGTGGAGGTGCATGCTGGAGTGTTTTTGTTGCTCTGCTGGATTGATGGGAAACTTTGGATGCTTGGTGATTACTTTCTTCCTCGCCCCTGTTTTAGCATGGTGGCAGATCCTGATAACCCCTTGGTCCTGGACATCCTAACTGGTTCCTCTACGTCCTACTCCTTCTTTCCTGATAGAGCCATCACACAGGTAACTTACTCTTCTGCTGTAGGAGAAAACTTGTATTCATGGGATAGCACATGAAAATAACATTAAATATGTATGTGAACTATGATGTTAGGAATGCTGAGTGATGAGCTATCAAAAATATTCACACACGTGCAATTAATCCGTTTTTCTATTTGTTAAGACGGGATTTGTAGGCTGTGGCAAAGGTGAATGAGGTAACAAAATTGAGATTGGAATTGGATGTTATTCTTTTCCGGTATGCATTTCTTTTCCAGAACTGATGTGCTTAGAATGACTATTCAAAATGAGGAAATATGTGAAAACTCTACTATATTCAAATATGCAGTGATTGAAAACTGAAAAATTGGATTTCAGTGGGTTTGTGTGACAGTAAAAAGGTTTTTGGGAAAGGCGTAATGTCATTGTTAATGTTTCCTTCAAGATAAGTACTGTACATCAAGGCTTATATGTTTCATATATGTTTACCATATCAAGTCTGTTAGCAGAATTCAGGGAATGAAGGTTGCAAATGAAGTGCAACTTATACCTCTTTCTTTAGAGCTGGCTGCACTGTTTTTCCATCAGATACTAAATCTACCTTGGTGTGTTGGAAATATTGCAAATCATATAATGGGTCAGTTGCTAGTAAGTGAATTTAAAAAAATCCTATTTATACTAAATTGTATGTTGGAACATAAAGACAATTGTGCTGTAAATCCCTGCTTCAACTTGGCCATGCATGGACAGCATGCACTTAACATGGGTCTTTCTTCCTTCACAGTACCCGCATGCAGTGGGGAAAAACACCCTGCTGATTGCTGGTCTCCAGGCCAGGAACAATGCACGTGTTGTATTCAGTGGATCCCTACACTTCTTCAGTGATGCCTTCTTTAACTCCGCTGTCCAAAAGGCCACACCTGGTTCCCAGAGGTAATGATCTCACACCTGCACACACTCTCCTGTCCCACCCTCTGCCTGTTGGCAAGTGTGTATTAAAAAAGCACTTGATATCCCTGGGGAACCTGTCCGGAAGCTATGTTTTGGCCTCTGCCATCAGCGCAGGCATGCATGTCTTGAGTATTGTAAAAGTAAAGGATTTGTTGTTCTATGCCTCCTCAGGCATGGGCAGACCGGTAACATGGAGCTGGCAGAGGCACTCTCTCGCTGGGTGTTCAAAGAAGAAGGAGTTCTCCGGGTCGGGGCTGTCACGCATCACCCAGTTGGGGAGAGCACACCTCCTGCTGCCTACACCATTACTGACCTTGTGGTGAGTCATGTGCTCACTGTACTCCTCTGCCCATTGTGTATGACCCTCACATTATATATCTTTGTATTTGCCAAGCTCTGTGTCTGCTACTCACTCCTGTTATCTCTCCAGGAATACAGCATTGTGATTGAGAAATTGTCGGAGGGGCAGTGGGTTCCCTTTGATGGAGATGACATTCAGTTGGAGTTTGTCAGGATTGACCCCTTCGTTCGGACTTACCTCAAGAAGAATGGTAAGCTGGTTATTTTGTGTTCCTGTTGGAGACAGTTGGACTCCTAAGAGGGTTATTTTTCTCCCTTAACAGAGGTTGCATTTTCACCTCTGCGATGTCACCTGTGATGAAGAATATTTCAAACCTCTGGTGACTTGGGGCTTCACAGCTGATATCAGAGAAAATGTTAAATTATATTAAGTGTAATAGATAATTATAAAAAATACAAAATACATTAGATCATAGATTTGGATTACCAATAGTGGCAATAATAAACAGCTTGACCTTTCTTCAGTTCCCCCAGCTGCTTTCCTCTTCAAGTGTTAATGCAGAGTAAACTCCAGTAAACATTCTTAAGTGCAGTGACATCACTTGCAGTTTGAACTGTTGAAGTTGGGATTCCCCCTTTCCCCTAATTTCAGCAGACTGACGCAAAGGGATACAAGCAATATTATTTGAATCACCTGACTGAACTTGTTAACCAAGATATCTCAAAGTCAGAGTGTGTTAACAGCAGTGTGAATCTTATCACAAATTCAGCTTCTTTTCACCCCATATGCAATAAATAATTTTTTAATCTGTGGCAACCTGACAGAAATAAGTAAGTAATAAATCTGAAGAAAGTTCCTCTAGTTTTAGTAATTGCTGGTCCACATTGTGTGATTGCTGATTGTTACTGTCTCATATGTCATGTTTGATTCTTCCCCTTGACAGGTGGGAAGTACAGTGTACAGTTTAAACTGCCAGATGTGTATGGAGTGTTTCAGTTCAAAGTTGACTACAACAGGCTAGGGTACACACACCTTTACTCCTCTACCCAGGTAAGAGAATAAAAAGGAATGGCCATGAACAAGAATGTTACATTTCAGGATCTACCTTTGCAGATCTGTCTGTAGTAATCATCCTGCATACTGATAAATGTCTCTCTCCTGTTGTGTAGGTGTCAGTGAGGCCCTTGCAGCACACACAGTATGAACGCTTCATCCCCTCGGCCTACCCATATTACGCCAGTGTCTTCTCCATGATGGGTGGCCTCTTCATCTTTAGCATAGTCTTCCTCCACATGAAGGAAAAGGAGAAGTCTGAGTAGTGAGGAATGACTGGGGAAGCAGAAGAAGAAATGGAGAGGGATGACAGCGAATCGTATGTTTATGGGAAGAAGGATGCAGTTGAGAAATGGTTTATAGGAGAAGAAGAGTCTTGAGTGATTTGGGTGGGCGGCACATCACTCACCTATTCTAACAAATGACTTGATTTTTGGTGGGGTTATGAATTGGTAGGGGTATTTAAGCCATTTCCTTTTGATTTGTTTTGAAATGATCAGCTTATTCATGGCCTGAGGGAAGTGGGGGGAAAATAATGCGCTGTTATTTTTGTTTCTCTTATGATCTTTTGAATAGGATCAGGGTGCATCATGTTTGTGGTAATGTCAGTGTCATTTCTTTTGTTTGCTTTTTTTATTCCCTCATTTTTACTCTGAAAAACACAATAAAATGTTGACATTCCACCCCACCCAAAAAGTTGTACATGTGTATGTTGTCTAAGATGTGTTATTAAGTGAATATTTAGAGATATCTGTGCAGGATTTTACAAGGACACAGCAAATTTAAAATTCATACAGTGCTGGAAATAGCGTTAGCTATTTTTGTCTTCATACACAGTAACTTGCTAAATGAATGCAAATTTGTAAGGCATGGGACCCTTGGGTGTCAGGTAATGAGTAATGAAGAACTTATGTGAATTACTAGTTTGGTCCATCTCCTCAATTTACAGAGGAAGGCAATGTTGGTTTTTCTGTCAAACCATGTGACAAAATTTTCAGTCAGTCAATTTAATGCACACATCTGTCATATATCTAGTATTGTAAAGCAGCCCCTTCAGCAGTGCATAGGCCTCAGCAGAAATCTTTAAGACTTAAGTATTGGACCAATGAACTAATATTGCCTATTAAGTGATCAGTTGAAGAAGAAACCCAATGTTGTCAGATAAGAATTCTCCCTTGATTTGTATGAACTTCCACCATGTCTGAACATGAAGGAAAATATTATAATTAATTGGTCAATTAAGTTTATTAAAGAAGTTATGATAGTTTGTAACGACAATACCTTATGTCGTGAAACCTTAAAAAATTACACCATTAAACCGTAGTAGAATAATCACGCACAACGCCCCTAAGTGTAATGCTGAAGTAGTGTTTTGCGACTAGCGTTGACTCACTACCACACGACAATTGGTCCCTATACAGCAGTAAAGCTCATTTACGGCAGTGTGGCATAGTCGAGGAAGTGGTGAGCTAGTCGGAGAAAAAAAAAACTGTTTTCCTTTCCTTTTAGTGTGCAATACTTTCTTTAGTGTACCGCATGTGTAGTTCTGTTATTGACTAGCCAAACTAGGAAATAGGAGGAAAATAAGAAGAGTTCTGTTACACCGGAGTTGAGGGGGATTTTGAATAAATTAACTCGCTAGCTAGATAGCTAGCCAAACTAAACATAAAAGCTTTGCTAGCTAACGTTAGTTAAGAGAAGCGACGTCTGTCCACCGCGGGTTAAAGTGACAGATCCTACCCAAAAGCGCAATGCTGGTGACCGTATTCTGCGCTCCGAGGGACCGCCCGGAAATAACATTTTCCCTGGACGTGTCACCTGAGCTCGAAGTGAGAGACTTTGTGGCTCTGTGTGAATTAGAATCTGGAATACCGGCCGCAGAGATACAGGTGAACCTGAAAAACTAATGGGGTGGCCGGCTATCTTGCTAATATTAGTTACTGCTACTGCTAGCTAGAGGCTAGTTTAACGACCACTGGAGGTGCACGACTTGCCTTATATTAAATCTATCCCTAATACTTTTTAGTAATCGACGTTGTATTCCCATTGAACCAGACCATAATAGTTTTACCTTACAGTGATTAGGTGGGTGATTAACAGAATTCTGATAGCTAACGTTAGGTGCCTTCTTGATTCCTTGACAATGTTTGCCACATTGAAAATGTTGACAGTAATGTTACAGAGTTAGCTAGCTAACGTTACGTGCTTTGTTCGGCGTGACAAACGAAACGCATTATTGTTAGCATGCAAGCCGGTTAGTTAGTTGATGAATTGCAATATTGGTCGCCAAATTGTGTGCTAATTAGCTAAATAGCTTGATCTCAAACATTATGAACTCATTCACCCACACCCATGCCGACAGAAGAATAGTGCTGCTGAAAATACAGCCTTTAGAACATTGTTAGCAAGCCATCAATCGAGACATCCTGCTGACTAGTACCATTACAAGGCTATTTTACTTTCCCTTTTTTAAGTTCATCTACGCCCTGCACCACACGGATGGATAGGTAACCGCCATCATAAAACAATTGCAGGTAGCGTGTTTAATTTTTTTCTCCGCGGATCATGAGTCACAGCACTAACGGAATAAGAGATGTTACGATACCGTGAATGTCAGAAGTAGAAGCCTCACATATAATATTTAAACGACTGTAATTTAGCATCAGATTATCCTCAATCTACATGCAATTTCATTTTCTGTTCTGTCAGAATTGAACTGGCATGAATCGGGACAGAATTTGAAACCTGAAATATGTTATTCATTTTGTGAATAAAAATGAGTCACCAAATGGCCTGTTTTGTTCAGGTTTTATTAAGGGTAATTCATGATACTGGCGATGATCTGTTTGGTTCTTTGCGGACTGTGGCGTGGTGAACTCTTAATCCGCCTTGATTCGCGTGTGATCTCCTGTCCCAGAGATTACAAGTACAGGTTACACGGGATACTTTAGTATACTGTTAATAACGCAGATAAGAAGTACTATATTTAGAAAATCCATGGGATAGTTTTATGTTATTTTTGTTGTTACTATTTGCACCAATGGAATATGTATGTATTTAAGACAGGCAGTCCATGTGCTTGTTTTAGTACAGACCTACTTCATTCTGGTACTCCATAGTAGTTGAAATTTGGAGGGAGTGTACAATGCCAATAATGCAACATTGGTTTCATGGCTGTTTTATTTAGGAGAGGAATAATGACCTGTACTAACCTGACTTGAGGTACATGTTTGGTATGAAGTGTAGTGGTAAAGACATGTTGTTATTGTCAACATTTTAAGAATTTATGATCAGAGACTCGAGTATTCACACCACAGGTTAACTACAATTCTGTCTTGTCTGTAGACATGGCATGCAAGTCTGTTTAACCATTCTGAAAAGTCAGCTTACCTTTATTTTTTGCTGAAAGAAATTCAGCATTGAGCCTTGGGAGTACAGTGTGCAGTGAATAAATATGCATTCCACAAGCAAGTGGCAAACATGTCCTTAATGAAAGCCTCATGTCTTGATGTCTATCTTTAAGAGCTGACCCTCTGTGTCCTCAGATATCCTACTCACAGCAACCCCTGCAGGACCCCACCCGTGCACTGGGTACCTATGGCCTGAAGGATGGGGACGTGGTGGTGCTCAGACAGGCAGAAAGGCGGCCACCCCCGCAGCCTGCTTTTCCAGGTACAGTAGAATTTTTTTTAGTTTTATTGGCACTGTGAAGATTATGCTGCTTGAAGACTAACTGACTTATTGCACATGTATTGGTGGTGTAGTGGGCTGTGCAAATAGGGTATTCATAACCCACTGAGGTTATTTAAAGCTCAGTGAATCTGTGCAGAATCTGTGGGTCACTGATACAAAAAAAAAGCATGTGTAAAAGAGGTCTACAGACAGGAAGTCATAAGATGCATTTCAGGCTAATTTTGGAATAGATTTATTTTCCTCCATGTATCACAAAACAACCCTGGTCTTGATAAATGTATTGGTTTTAAAACAGGAGAATTGTCTTTTTTTTGCAGACTTACATCTGCCCTCTTCCCCCCTTTGCTTCTCCCTCTCCATCACATTTGTTTAGCTCTTTTTACTTCCTTAATCTTCTCCTTAAAATTGATTTCCCTTGAGGCCCTCAATCTTTTACAACTTTAATTCTTCTGTCCCATTCTGTGTTTTCCTCTCCTTATATATCCTCTGCCTTTCACTTTTACTCTCACTCACTGCTGGTTGTTCTGAATGCAGGCTTCTTCTGACAGATTCATAAATAATTGATATAATTGAAGATATAAACCCTTGTTCACGCTTTTGCTCCCTCCCCCTCTCCCAGGACTTCCCCGCATAGACTTCAGCTCCATCGCAGTCCCTGGCACTTCCTCGGGTCGCCGCTCCTCCTCTCAACAGCAGCAGCAAAACCAAAACACACAGCAGCGGCAGCAGCAGCAGCAGCAGCAGCAGCAGCAGCAGCAGCAAGACCAGCAGTCTTCTCTTCCACCCCCACCCCCCTCTCTTACAGGCTCCGCCTCCTCTCCACAGGGATTGGATGACCCCTCTCTGCTTCGGGACATGCTGCTTGCCAACCCACATGAATTGTCACTTCTAAAGGAGAGGAACCCCCCACTGGCTGAAGCCCTGCTTAGTGGAGACTTGGGTGAGTGTTGTGTGTGTGTGCAGCATTAAGAGCACATAGTGTTGGCTGAAATGTGACTATTAAGACTGCAACCCAAGGCTGAATCACACTGTCTGATAGAAGTAAGGATGTCCTTACAATAACATTTCTTACACAAGAATGTGTACTATGGCAACAATGGAGAGTTATATGTTCAAATCCCTTCAGCTGAACTGTTGTACCTGTGAACAGGGCCTTTAACATTGATCATTTCATTGTGGAAAATATCCATCTGTGTAAATTTAAACAAATTCCAAGGCATGTAGGTGGCTTTGTTTGAGGATATCTGCAAAGCAAAAAAGTGATGTAATGTAAAAAGTGTTCTGCCATCCCTCTTCCCAGAGCGCTTCACCAAAGTGCTGCTGGAGCAACAGCAGGAGCGAGCACGCAGAGAGCAGGAGAGGATCCGGCTGCTGACAGCTGACCCCTTTGACTTGGAGGCACAGGCCAAAATAGAGGAGGATATCAGGTATGCATGCACACATGGCATCAGCTTGAATACCAGCCATAGATCCTCAGCGGTGTGGGTTCGAATCCCAGTTAGGGAGGAAACGAATTCTTACTTCTCCTTATTTTTCCTGTGTGTACTTAGCTGGACTAATGGGCAACAGATAGCATCAAACTGTATGGCACAATTCATTATATATGTGTATCTAGGCACACTGTAGGAGAGGATAACAAGTGTCATGTGTAATTCCGTTGGCTAGTGTATGCTGACATACTCAGTAAATCTCTCATACATGCCCTCATGCACAGTCTCGGTGCTTTGATGAGGTGTCACTTGTGACACTGTTGTCTGTAGAGTAGACACATTATCTTGAGCACTCCCCCATCACCCGCTGTTTTGTCCTCCCAGGCAGCACAATATTGAGGAGAACATGACGATCGCCATGGAAGAGGCCCCTGAGAGCTTTGGTCAGGTGGTCATGCTCTACATCAATTGCAAAGTCAATGGCCATCCTGTCAAGGCTTTCGTTGACTCAGGTGACTAACGGTGTCTTCCCCTACTTTGTTCCACCTGAGTGTTCAGCTGTTTGCCCCCTCATGGCAAACCTCCCTGTGATTTTTACACAGTCATTCTCAAATATGACATACACAGAGCTTGTATGGATTTGTTTATAACTGTCTGCATCTCTTTTTGTTAAGATTAAAAACCGTCTCTCCTCTTCCCTTGACTTCACCTTGCTAACTATACCTGTCTTCCCCTAACATAAATACATTATCGTCATCCATTCCTACTTTCTCCTTGCTTTGCCTCTCTGGATACACTGCTGCCCACACTCACTCTTTTGTGTGTCGCTACCTACCTGTGTATCTCCCTCCATCTGTCTCTCCCTTCTCCCAGGGGCCCAGATGACGATCATGAGCCAGGCTTGTGCAGAGCGCTGCAACATCATGCGCCTGGTTGACCGGCGCTGGGCGGGAATTGCCAAGGGCGTGGGCACACAGAAGATTATTGGCAGGGTGCATCTAGGTGTGTCTGCTGTCTTAATTTACTTTGTTGTTATTGTTGCTCACTTGCCTTGAGGAGCTCCTGAACATAGTCCTTATACTTTTGAAACCATGCCTGTGATGTATTGTCTTAATTTGTGGAGTAAAATCCATCCCAAGAAAGGTAGGGTGTGAGCAAAGGTATGCTCAGTTTCAGTGCTTAATGTAGGTCCCAGTTGATGAACACAGAAATAATAAATACATATTCTGTTACTGTTTTTCATATTCTCATAGCAGGTGTTTTGTTGTACCATTCCTTGGAGACAAATTCAAATGTATTATAGATGGTTCTACCTGGCTTATCTCATGATGCAATTCAAAGCACGAACAAACCCTTGACCAAGAATAAAGCTATGCGAACTGAATGTACTGTTGGACCATATGTTTTCTATCACAATATGTATAAACACAGTGCCCCATAGTACATCAGGTTTTTTGGCAAATATTTCGCTGCCATACTCAAGACTATACCCCATTATTTATCATATTATTGAATTGCTAACAAATGAGTCATCAGTCCCTTTGACCTATCAGCAATGACATGTGTTAACATTTATGTGCTGCTGCAAGCCATCAGTTTCATTCACATTGTCCCTAAATTCTTAAACTGAGGTGATTATTGTAGTCTTTCAAGAACTTTAATTCACTGCATTCCAGAGTTGCAGCTCCAGGTTGTATAGCAAGGTTCAAATCTTAAAGTCCATTTATATTCTGTTTTATAATGATGGGAACTTGTTGACTAGGGTCTTGTGCACCTAAGGATACATTGCAGACATATAATGGATGTATACAAGGAAAGCACATATGCATCTAAGGGGAATAAAATCTACATGAACAAATCCTGATATTGAAATGGTTAAGTTAGAAATTGATAAATGCATCCTTGAGTGTTGTCATCTGACCATATTGCATTGTGTTTTGGACATGTACAGCCCAGGTCCAGATTGAGGGTGACTTCCTGCCCTGCTCCTTCTCCATCCTGGAGGACCAGCCCATGGACATGCTTTTGGGGCTGGACATGCTGAAGCGGCACCAGGTCTGGCTCTCAGCGTAGGCCCGATCACTGTAATCCCTTACCACAACCATCCCTTGTGCATCTGCTTTTAAATGCACTTAGCTTGGAGTTATTTGTAGCTGTGGTTTCACAAGCAAGACTGCATTGTCTGTTAGTGTTTCTGTTAAGCTGATGGTCCTCTCTCTCTACCCATCCCTCTGTCCACCCCTTCCTGCCAGTGTTCCATTGACTTGAAGAAGAGTGTGCTCCTGATTGGGACGACAGGCTCAGAGACACGCTTCCTCCCAGAGGCAGAGCTGCCAGAATGTGCCCGGCTGGCGTATGGAGCAGAGAGCCGTGAGGACACAGCCAGAGGAGATTGCCGATCGTGAGCTGGCTGAAGCACTGCAGAGATCTGTACAGGAGAGCGGTGAGAAAGATGGGAAAACCCCAACCTCAGGGCAGTGTGTTGGACTCCAGTTCTAGAGGGTTTCATTGTCTGCTGGATTTTAGCATGTTTCAGCACAGAAGTGCTTACATCATTATTTTGCTTAAGAGTCCAGTCACCTTGCTTCCAGGGCCTAAATTGGCTGCTGACTGAAAAGAAACAAAACTATAACCTGCAGATACTGCAATCTTCGAGGACTTGACTTTGACAACCTTTTCTTAGGGAATAGAGCAAGCCAAAATAATAATAGAAGCAGGATCTAAGTGCCAGTGTTCTAAGCACAAAGGGAACTGTGAGGAGAACCAGAGTGCAGTGGGGGTGATGTCACAATAAGCACACCAAAGAGACTCCAGGAGAAGGACATGTTTGAGAGCACAACTGCATGTATAACATGTTTTTGCTCAGTTTCTGTAAGCCTTGTTGATGCAAGCACTCAAAACGGCTGCTGTTCCAGATCTTCTTTCAGTCACATGGTCACTGCATCCCCCGAAACTGCAGGAGGAGTTGTACTCGTAGAGTGGAGTCAGTTGCACAATAACTAGATTAAGGGATTGATTCTTATGGGGAAAAGATTATCAAACAACAAACAAAACACTGGAAATGCAGTTGATATGGAACTTGAGCCAGCATTAAGAAAAAAAATCTGTGCTATTTGGCAAGGCTTATAATCAAACCAGTGCTTTATTCCTGCACTCATGATCATGTTATGATATTTGAATATGCGCCAGAAGTTAAAATAAGAATGCTGCCCTTCACCAGTTAGGTTGCGCCCTGTAATTTTAGGTGGTAGGTCATGTGACCCCACCTGAGCAGGATCAATTTGGTCAGTAGAGATAAGGTTGAAGGTTGCTTGGCTTCCAGGCTGCTGGACCTCCTGTCTTGCATCATGAAAGACGTTGGTCAGCTGAGTGAAGAATCCATGCATGCCTTTTGTGCTAACTCTTTGCCTCTTGCGTGCCGTGTGTGTTGTGTGTTGTGTGTTGTGTGTCCTAACCCTAAGCAGAGCAGCACTGATGCATGTGGACAGACAGCTGGAGAGGGGCCCGCCAAGCAGGTACTGCAGCTCCTTAAAATGAGAAAAACAGAGTCCCTCTACGCTTTTGACTGTCCAAATAGTATGGCTGCCATGGGCTTTAGGCACCAAGCAGGTTTGATACCCTTGTAAATCCTGCTGACTGAAATCTCAGACTAAAGTTACTGCAATGAAGGATAACAGAATTATGAGTAATCCTACATTTGTTGCATTACCCATAATATTTTGCTAATTATTTGAAAAGCATTCCAAATGTATATTTACAAATTTGAAAAATGATCAAAGGTTTACCCTAATATTGAAAAATTATGGAACTGTAGAGTAATTGAAGTCTTGAAAGATCACTCAGTTATTATTTTCTCTCATTATATAATGTGATGGAAATGTTAAAAATATGCTCAAAGTGCTTTTACTTTTGCATGGTTTGGCTTTGATTCCCAAGCATGCTGTTACATTGCAAAGTTACAGCTGAGTTGCATGAGGCCTTTGACGTTGTTTGATCAGTTGATTCTACTCCATAGATACTGAAGATGGACGAACTACCTCACCACCAGTCCCACCATGCCCCTTGTCCACCGAACCTGGTAAAACTCCCCCTGTGTTGTCCTCCTCTTCCCCTGGCCGCCCCCAGAACCTAGCCCTGGACCGATCCAAGTCTGCCCCAGCTTCCTTGCCCCAACTACCCCCACAGGGGTCAAACACATCAGGGTCCTGCCAAACCCAGTCACCCTTCCAAGGTCTCCCTGCACCTACACCACCAGCCCTAGCCACCCTGGAGACATCAGAGACAAAGGTTCTGTCCCAGGCTCCTCTTCCCAAACCAGTCCCTTCCCCTTCCCCTACACACCCACCTAACCCTGCCTCCCTGGACATGTCCATGTCTACTGCTGAGGACAGCTCGTCAACAAGTAGTTTAAATACGGATGACGCTGAGATCCATGCTTCCACAGCCATGGATGTGGGTGTGGTCAGCGGAAGGGAAGGAAAAGAATCGGTAACACTCTCCTCTCTCCCACACCCATGTCCCTCCATACCACCGACAGAGCAGAAACCAGAAGATGTTCAGTCAACCGATGCCAAAAACATGCAAGCAATCATTTCGGGAGATGTAGTGGGTGAGAAGGAGTGGAGAGGGCGGATGGAGATGGAAAGTGTCTGTGGTGAGTTTCCTAGCACACACCCCCTTGATGCCAAACTTGACCCTGACCTCAGTTTTGATGGGGAGAACTTGGCCTCTGAGCCCGCATGTGGTCCCCCCTATCCCGCTGTAATGGACTCCCCCATTGAAGCCCAGGCTGTTCCCCAGTCAGAGAGAGACCAGCCTGAAGGGGAACGACAGCCAAACTGTGACAACATCCCTTCCCTGGCTGCCGCCCTGCTGGAGCTGCACGAGCTGCTGGTGTCCAACAGCCGGATATTGTCCCAGGAAAGGAGCCCTTCTCCTTCCTGCAGGGAGGATGCTGATGGAGTTGATTATGGTCCTGGCACACGATCTCAACCCCCAGCCTTGACCACAGCCACTGCTAAAATGGCTGCTCCTGAACCTGAGAATGCCTCTGTTGTACCTCTGTCACTCCCAACTGTCTCAGCCAGCTCCTGTCCTTCTGGCCTTGAGAGTAGTCCCGAGACAGGAGAACCAGAAGCAGGGGAGGAAGAGAGGGATGCACCATATCTGATGGCATCCAGAGAAAGCAAAATGGATGGAGAGCTGGTGCAAGGCATGGGAAGAGGGTTTGGGTCAGAATCAGAGGTAACCTCTCTGCCCCATGAAGGGTTGGAGTTCAGGGAGCCCCCTGAGGGCCAGCAAGGGCGCGGAGTAGCAGATGGGCAAGCCGCTGGCCCAGATGCCCCTGACCCCCAGCCCGCTCCAATGGAGGTGACCTCTCAAAACACCCCGCCGACGGCTACAAGCTCTCTCTGTTGCACCCCTGCAATGCCAGAAGAAGACTCCGGCATTTCACTTAATGTCCCTCATCCTCTTCCACTAGCTTCTCACCCAACTGTGATCCCCCCACCTTCACCCACCTTTTCTTCCTCTCCTCTTCCACACCCACCAATGGAGCGCTTCCCAGCTGCGCACATCCGGCAGATTCAGGCGGCAGGGTTCTCTGCTGTAGAGGCGGCTGAGGCTCTGGAGCAGGTCCAGGGCCATGTGGAACTGGCATTACTGATGCTGCTGGCCCGCAAAATCACTGTGCCCTCCTAGATCCTCTTAATCCCCCCCAATTACCCCAGACCCTCTGCAGGGAACCCAACCAGAGCTAGAGCAACAAACCTCACCTTTGACCTTACCCCAGCTTTTGACTCCCCATCCAAAGCCCTACTCAGCCTCCCAGCAACCCATTTAGAGGAAAAACACAGGCTCCCAGACTTTTCAGTGCACAAAGTAATGAGTGGTAGAAGTAAAAGAAACAACAAAAAGCTGATGATTTTTTTTTTTTTATTTTTCATCAGCTTACCAGATGGTGTCAGGTGTGTTCTAAAATTTGCATGAGCATTTGTAGGTTCATCAACAGCCAAGTGTTTTGTGGTGACATGTTTTTGGGGGATCAGGCACATTTTTGATTTTTTTTTTTTTTTTTTTGTTTCTTGATTTTTTTTCTGTTACACAATGCAATTATTTAGTTACCCTCTAATTGGTGCAAATTTGGGTTTCCAATAACAAGTAATAAATCTTTTTACCCTGGCCTTAAGAAGGGATTTGCAGATTGCAAAGTATTTTTTCACAAGAGAAACCGGAAACTTGAACTGGAAGCTATTTCAAATGGCACCTTGGATTTTCTGAAAAACTTTTGCTTTCCAATAATATATAATAATGTGTATCTTAGTATAACAAATAAAAATGAAGTATAACAAATTAGGAAAAAAAAGTTATTTCAGACTTATCCGTTGGGAAAATTGTTTGATCACCAAGCAACACAGCAAATGGCCCTTAAGGAATAAATCTGTAAATTGTTGGTATGGCCAACTAAACACTTTCCTAGGGTTTTGTTTTCTCATTGAACCACCAAGGTGCCTTTAACACTAAATGAACACAGCCTCAGTGGCTTGGGAAAGCACTGCTGTCTGTCACAGTGATACTTATGTTTTATTTTGTTTTCTGTTTGGAAAAACATCAAAGCAGGTAGGGTGCCAGATTTCATGGAGTAAATTCCCCTTGTTATTTTACCAAGCCAAGCCTGGCATCCCTAAGTGATATGTAGAGCCTACTCTTATGAGAGAAGGAGGTAATGTGATGATAAATTGTCTGACAGTGGCCTGTAGGCCTTGTAATATTTTGCCAGTATGAAAGTACCTCTGAGTGTCACATTTTAAAGCAAAGGGGCAAGTTTGTGGATGAGAGGTTGTTTGTCATTGCTTCTCAGTCCTGTCATGGAATTCTCATGTTCTTTGTGCTGGCTGCCTCTGACAGTTGACCCCTTATGTGCACTATTTTTATAAGATGTAAAATGCTGATGTTTTTAAGAACTGGGTATAATATTTGGAAAGAAGTGCAGTACATGTTAAATGTAGGGGTCTCTTCTGAAGCAGTTGGTAAACTATTAAAAAAAACCAGAAGAATATTGTGGAAATGCTGTAGTGAGGTTTGAGAAGCAATTGTGTAGAGGTGTTGCTTCCCTTAATTTTATTTCTCTGCCAATAAATCCTGTGAACTTATGTGATTGTGAATTTATCTATACATCGTTTCATTACATCAGAAAGTAAATCAGTCAGTTACTCTTAGTTTAAAAGTAAATCCTGAAGAACTTGAGGAATGCTGTGCTGTGAAAAATAGAGTGGAGTGTGCATTTGATTTAAATCCACTGTGTTCTTATTGTTTTTTTAAATAAAAGGTTAAGTCAATAAAAGTGGTGTTGGAAATTCAGGACACGCTAGCATTCTGAAATGGCAACAAAAGTGTAAAAGAAAAGAAGTCTGATGTCTTTTGCACATGTACTTTGGGGGGAATTCTGGAAACAAGGAGGCAGACAAATATCACCCACCTCCCCTTGCACCAATGTTAGTTTTATTTTCAATTTGGTGAATACATTTCCTAAGGATGTGGGTTCAGTTCATGTTCAGCCAGGATTTTTACCTCGATTCAGGGTTTTTCTGCATTGTGTGTCCCTTCTATCAAGCTTTAGCCTTTGAACTGTCTCCAGTCCCCTCTCTGTCTCGCTACCTTATCCAGCTGTCAAAGTATTCACTCATTCTGTCAGTTAGTCAACTAGTTAATTTTGAATTTTTTTTTTTTTTTTTTTTTTAAAACTTGGTTCTGTACCTACAACATTCAGGCCATTTGAATTATTCACTTTGATCTTGTATACATGATTAAAACATACAAATAAAGAAATTGGTTCTTTATATTTTACACGCCTGGTTTTGTGGTTTATGAGGTTAATTTAAATACAAGTGATGAACAACCTTACTGGTGGGAAAACCTACCAGAATATTTTCCTTAACTTTTATTTGACTTGTTTTTGCATAGATGGTCATTTGAGCTATGCTGTACAACCACCACCTGCTTTATGAGAACAAAGATGGTGTAAAACACATATATATTATGTGTATATGTATTCATTGTACAACACATTGAAATTCTGAAAACAGAATGACAGAAATTAATTTAAATTAATCCCAGACAGCACAGGGGCATGCATACAATAAAGTATATTCACATAATGACTGAATACAGCATGTATATTGGTAAGAGATACAATGAACACAACCAGGCATTGTGTTCCAAAGCCAAAATTGTATGTTCAAAGTTATTTAATAATGTTACATAAATAGTTTTCCTAATATAATCTATGGGTGTTTTTGACCATGAGTTTGACTATACAGTAGATGGAAACAAGTAGTATGTGGTTTATGTGGTAAGATTCCTCATGTCACATTTTCACTGTGTGTAAGGCTATGGATGCTGTATCACTAGAGCTTGATGGTCAGAGCAGGATGAAAGTTGTTAGTTCATAGGAATATACAGTGTAATTTAAAACAAGTTATGTCATGGGTCTGAAATAATTTGTGGGTAAGAAGAAAGGTTTTTTTCTTAAACTAGCCCTATGCAACCTTGGAGTGGAAATTTAGACTTATCTCATTTGAAATGCATTGCAAATTGTTCTTGTTGTCCGAGTCACATGTTTCTGACAGTCACCCCTGTGTTAATGTGACTGCACACTTGCCAAAGGCTATGCTCCAGGTAAGGCTCAAACTCACAGCCTAGGTATTGCTTCACGATGTACTGTTGTATAAGTACCATGCGCTAACCAATTGTGCTACTTGAGCCTGAGATGAGCACTGGTAATTAAAGTGAAGTGTAGCAAACTATAGGCTGGCATGCACTTTAACTCAGGGGTGTCCAATGTTATCTGAGAGTGTTACCTGAGAGCCACTATTGCTCTAGGTCGTTGTTCAATCCTAGTACCAAAACATCTAATTCGACTAATCAACGAATCATAGTGTACAAAGTCTTAATTAGCTGTAGTTATTTCAGTCCTGATGTAGACTGCCTCTCTGTTTCAACATATTGTAGTTGCTTATTTTGGTATCCTGCTCCAGAAGTGCAGTGCAAGGTAATTGCGCAACAGTGCAGACTGAAGTGGTGCTGAGGTTGTGCATCATTTTTTTTTAGCATTTTTTTCTCCACCAAGAAGAAGGACATCTGATATTTTCCATAGTAGGCTGATAACCTATTGGAGTTTCTATCTCTCCTTTCTAACTACTATAAGAGTATTTTACAAGGCTCAGAATTTTGGTCTTTTCCGATTCTTCCTCTTTACCAGCTGGTAAGTCCTTGCACTTTTTCCGGGATGCTGCGGTCAACATGAACCTCAGTATGAACCCACCCACTCAAGCTCAATCTTTGCAGTTTAGACAAGGCATTTATTTCTCAGTCTGGAAACATGTCCTAAAAGAACATAATTAAACCCCCACCCCCTCTCCCAAGCAGAATTCCTTATTTAGCTATGTGAGAAACAGCTTATGGGGAACAATGGACTAAAAGGTTAGCAGGAAAAATAAACTTTTTACTTCTAGCTAGTCTCTCTATGCTGTTCATGACACAATAAATTTCTGAGTACTTGGTGTGAATTTGAGGGCTCAGTGAATTTCTAAATTGAGCATTCCAGTTAATTTGCTGTGTTCTCAATTTCTGTGTAAAATATGTGATAGATTAAATGCATTTTGAAAATAAATCGAAATCATTAACCACGAATGACCAGTCCACGTACAAATATTTTATACATTCAGATATGAGTCCGCTTTAAGATATTGATTTTAAAATGTAAATGATTTAATTAATAATAATAATAATAAGAATAATAATAATAATAATACTTTTTATTATATTTGATATTCTGTTACGACTTGTGCAAGATGTCATGTGTTCCGCTGACCAGTAGTCTTCTCTCAGGTTGATGTGGTGACATCACTTCCGTTACATTCAGGAGTTTGTTGACTAGCTGTATTGCCCATCATGACTACTGCAACACCAGAATGGACGTTACAGCGTACTATCCAGATTGTCCTTGTAGTCGAGATACTCGGGACTGGTGACTCCTCGTTTTCAAAAGATTGTGTTATGTGATCCTTTATAACTTATTAATAGACTGACCTGCAGAAAAGGAGTAATGACAGCGATTAACCTCGGCGACAAGGGTAGCTAGGACAGTTACACTTGTCTGGTACAAACAGTACGAACCGACAATACGGAGGTGTTTGGATATTTTCAGCATAGCCAGTGTGTCCACATTTGGTATGTAGTTTTCACTATACGTGTAGAAACGGCCATGCAATTGACAGCAAGTGTCAGGAAATATGCAGACCCGCACCTCCAGACGTTTTATCCTGCAAATTGAAATTCTGAAGTGAAAGAAGGCTGGTTGTTGCATACCGTTGGCTTTCCTGAACTGTACACCTCTGTCAGCTGGTTAGCTAACTGACATGTCAGGATACCTTTTACTAATGACTACGTTAAATGGCAGGCCAATTGCTAGTGCTGTCTAGCTAGTGAACGCTTACTGGGCTAGCATGGATTGAATTATCATATTAATTTGAAACTTTTTAATAAGTTAGCAATGTGCTAGCAAGCTAATCTACTATGTCATTCAGCTTTGGTCCTATCGCTAGGTATAGCTACTTTTAAAAGTGTTGTTACTTGAAATGTAAGTTAATAGCAGGGTAGCACTGAGTAGCTACCTACTTGTCTCATCCCGAAATAACGTAGAAGAAGAATAATGAGCTATCGTCAGTTTTGAGCAAGCAACTTTAGATAGAAAGCTAGCTGATCATAGAATAGACATACGACGTGAAATCGCAAGAAGGTGTATGATGTTTTCTGTATGGGTTTACCAGCATTACTGTGGTGGGAGATATGGCTAGTTAGTGAAGGTTTGGTACGTTTGGTTACTTTCAATAACCAACTATAACACACCCTTGATAATATCGCTTGCTGAGGATTACAGGGGAGAGAGAGAGAGTCTGAGGGATGGATCAAATCAAAGTGAAAGATCGAATCCTGGAAAATCTTTCACTATCGGTGAAGAAGGTAAGTTAAAAAGTATTTTGTCCGATCGAACATTAAAATACAGGATGATAAACCAACTGATTAACAGGCATTTGTGTCTCTTGTCAGAAGAAAACGAAAACAGACAAAGGACTTGGACCAAGAACTCCTGCCTTTATCTGTGCTGTCTTCACATGAACTGATAAAGGCGGACAGCTTTCTCTTGGTCTTCAATTCGTGCTCCTCAATCACTTTTTAACTTTGTTAGAATTTACGCATTTTGTCTCTTGCCAGGGTAATTTTACTATTACTCAGGCGACTTGCTCCAAGTTTGTACTATTATGTACCGTATACTGTATTATGGATATGTTTTTTTCTACCATTTTTTTGTGTATGATGTATGTGTATGATGAATATGATCTAACCTATGTCCAGAATGTATGTTTAAAGTATTTATGTTTAAATAGTTTGTAATGCTTAAAATGTAGTTATGTGAAAAGAATCCCTGTTTTTGCATATTGTTGGCACTTACATAGCCTGGCATCCACCTGGGTATTCATTATATACCAAATCTGTTGCTTAAACTCAAGTCAAATTTTAGAATGCCAGTTCACATTTGCATTTTTGTGTATGTTTTTTCCAGTTGCAGAGTTACTTTGCTGCCTGTGAGGATGAGACACCAGCAATTAGGAACCATGATCGGGTCTTACAGCGCCTTTGTGAGCACCTGGACCATGCCCTGCTTTATGGGTACGGGGCATGCTTATCTGCACTGACAGCAGAGGTTGTAGTGATACGTTTATAATGTCAATATTGTTGGTCTTTCAAAACTGGTGAAATATGAGATATGTGTAAAAAATAATTTTGACACAGTAAAGACTAAAGAGAGTAAAAGGGTTGTGCTCAAACAACTAAGAATAGGCATCGTTCCAAAAGGTTTCAGAAGACTATTTCAGTAACGGTGTGACAGTTACTTCATTTTCATTCAGTTTAGAATGAAACAACACACTTTTTCAGATTACAGAATATCTCCTCTGGCTATTGGGTTCTGGTTCTGCATTTCACACGCAGAGAAGCCATCCGGCAGATTGAGTCTCTCCAGCACATTGCCACCAATATTGGACGCAGTGAGTGCATGCCCGCGTATCATGTAGCTATAACTGGAGTATGTCTACTGCAGGTTTTGAAATATTGCCTTGACTGGTGACTCTGCACATTAAGCTACAATCATATTGCTTCCTTGGGGTTGATGTTGCATATTCTGTCATAAAATAGTGGTTTCTGGCTTTCTGGATAGTCTTTGTGGTTACTCATATTGAATGTGCCATATACTTTTGGAAAGTCAGTAACATTATTGCAGATGCAGTATGTTGGTATTATAATTTAAAGATTTATAATTTATGGAAATTGAATGAAATGTTTGTTTAGGTCTGATTTCTGTTTAGGCCGGGCCTGGCTATACTTGGCGCTGAGCGAGAGCTCTTTAGAGAGTTACCTCCGTCTCTTCCAGGAGAACCAGGAACTGCTGCACAAGTATTACTATGAGTGAGTCTCTTTTTAAGACAGCTACAGAATGTCTGGCAATTTACACCTTTATTTATTAACAATTATACCTGCATTGTTCATTATCTTTTGAATAATTTACACGGCAACTATGTGTACATTTCAGAAATGCCTTAGTCTGCAGCCATGATCACCTCACTCTCTTCCTCACTTTGGTGTCAGGATTGGAATTTATCCGATTTGATCTAGAGCTGGTATGTCTGTTGGCCATGCTTATCACAATCCAATACATATTTTTGGGTTTGCTGAACAAGTTTTTAACTATCATGTTAAAGTTGTGACATCTCATCACTTGACAAATATGCTTTTAGTTTCTATTTTGCTTGATTTGCATGAAGGGAAGAAGTTCATCCATAATTATTTCATTAATGTCCTGTTATTCCAAATAAATGAAGCTCTCCTGCTCATGTTGGTATCTCTGTGTTTATTTATGTCTGTGTTTTTGATCAATCATCTCTGTCAAGACATGTTGTCCTTAGCATTTTTGTACAGTATGTCTTCTGTACAGAAGTCTTGAGACTGAGAAGGGTACTTTAGTGAAACCAGAAATAATGTTTGGAAGTACTAAAATTATTCCAAATAATTTTTGATTATGTGATTTTGTTCCTAGCACCACATTTAAAAAGACCTGACAATTAGTGTCAGCAATGAACTATTGCAATAAGTAATTTGTTAAAAAAATAATTAATGGTTTTTCCTTTCTTGAAACCTAACATTGGATGTAAAAACCTAATATCCTATTGGAGCAGGATGCCCCTTACCTGGATGTAACACCCTACATGCCAGAGTACTACAAACCTCAGAATCTTCTGGACTTTGAAGAGAGGTTGCCAAGTGCTGACAGTCTCTCTCTACACTCTTTCACCTCTACCAACTTGGAGTGGGATGACAGTGCCATCGCCCCCTCCAGTGAAGGTAAGGAACTACAAGTCATACACCTACTGCAACATTAACTTGTATAACTGAGTCTTCAATATTGGGGGCTATTAGTTGGCTAGTACCATAACCATTAATAAACTGTTATAATGCAGTATTGCTTGTGAAACATGTTTGCTTGCTACTTCAGTGGAATGGAAGTGATCGATTGGATGCCTAAATTAAATGATTTTGGCATGTGTGACAAGAAAGTACCAAAACAAGCAATCACAGTTGATTGCAGTGCAGTGTTATGTTGCTTGTGACTAGGTTGCTGAACAGATATGAGTGCTCCATTACCATTACGCTCATCACAACACAAAAACACACAGCTATTTTAGTTGTATTTGTTTGGTTCTTTTATTTGTTCATATGTAATCTCTTATGTTTCTCATGCCTTTATTTTTTATCTGTCTGTCATTCTCTGCATATATTCTCTGTCTTCCTTCCTTTTTTAGATTATGATTTTGGTGACCTCTTCCCCATTTTGCAGTCACTGCCCAGTGCAGACTGGGAAGGTGGGACATGGCCATTACAACCCCATCCCGCCTCATACTCAAACACACGCACGCACACACACACACACACACACACACACACACACACACACACACACACACACACACACACACACACACACACACACACACAACCACCCATGCTCCTACTAAAGCTTCATGCTTACATGAGTGCATGCTTCACTGCACCCTAAAACAACAAACTTAAAACAAAAAGTTTGGTGCTCTGTTAATTCTCTTATGTGGGGCAAAAACTGTTTTTCCATGCTTGGCTTAAAACTTACCAGATTTACTGATCCAGAGAAAGCAACCACTTTTCAATTCACAACTATACTGATAAAGAGAGCAAAGTCTTATTTTGTCCTTTCCCAGTCCATAAATGATTATTTGTGGTGCATAGACATAGATATTATGACATAGATGTCTTCATTAAGGTACAATGAATGATTTTTACATTATAAACTGGATTCTATCATATTAGAGAAATAGTCTACAATGCCTCAGCTGTATAGGCTTGTAAGGAGAAAGGATTACTCCCTTTATAGGATATTTAATCAGGATCATTTTTGTCTCTAACATCTGATATGGTTGAACAGTTATTGTTTTCATTTGTGCAGTGATTAGCAATGGCCAAACAGTATTTGGTTGAATTTTAGCAGTATCATCTCCCAGGTTACGTGAGGATAGCCTTGATGAGCACTTACTGTGTTAATGAGCCATTGTTCCATGAAGAGTAGAGATGGACATCAGGAGGAGAAAAGTGCTGTTCATAGTATTGTAAGGGAATAGTTAATGTAATTTTTAGCGGTGGTTGATGTCATTAGCTAAAGGCGTTATATCAAATACCTGACTGACTGTATTCTGTAAAACTGTCACCTAAGTCTTTACTTGCTAACTAAAACAAACCAATCACTTACCTGGTTGTTTTGACAGTCAGAAGAGCTTTGAGTGCTAGTTTCATTCCCTCAGTCTCCACAGTCACCCTTAGTAACATTAGTAGCATACTGAGATGGCTTTGTTAGCCAAGAATCAGGAAGCATGGTTAGCTAGCAAACCAAAAAAGAACACAGGATAAGAAGTATTTCTTGGGGCAAACACCTCTTTGTGTGGGTCTTGGATTGGGTTTTTACTTATAGCATGTGCTGGTACTAATGCACCCTACAGCCAGCTGGTGTTGTTGTCTGAGCATGCTCTGTCCGATGTCAAACCTTGCAAGATGTTGCAGCTGCTGGATAAAAATTTTGTTAAACATAATTGACATAAAATGCATTTTTGGCATGGTGTTGTGTCTTTTGTGTGCTTGCTTTTATCTGTCTTTATTCTGCTTGGTATTTATGTGCATGTGTCAGTCCTGTTCATTGTGTCCAGTGGTCAGATGTTTGTGTGTATGTCTGTATTCTACCCTTATTGTTGGCATTTTCTCACCTTGTCTGATTTTGCCTCTGTCTGTCTGTGTGTCCTTCTGATTCAGTGTGTGCTGTTCCTCTTCCTACAGAGGGTGACCTGATGGACCCAGCCCTCTGCCCTTGTTCTGTTGCCCCCGAATCCCCAACAGCCATCACCATGTTGACGGAGGTGGGAGCAGGGGGTTGTGTGATGAAGGGGGAGCATGGCCCCTTCAGTGAACTTTCAGATCCCAACACATCTGCCAGTATCACCCCTATCCACAAAGGCAGCCAACTGGAAGGCTCAAATGGAGGAGATGCAGAGAGCACAGAGCTGGAAGTCATCCGGTCAGCAGTGCCTGCTCATTACTGTGTGTTACTGTTTATTTAGAAATGTTATTTATATGTAATACACACACACACACACATATACACACACACACGCTAAGTTACACTTAACATGGAAATGATTGTCATGTGTTCCATTTAAAAATAACTTTTTAATTCCTATTTAATCCCTAGAGAGGTACCTGTTCTTGATTTAATTTTGTAATGCATACAAAAGTTGCATAAAATATCCACCCACATAGAGATGATGGTTTAAAATAAACTTGTGTTAGTGGTATGTGTCAGGGTGATGATTCATTTCTGCCCTGTCCCCAAAAAGAGCACAACATGTTTGAATCTGGAAAATCCCACTACATAAGACCAAGAAAGAACATGATTTATTTTTGGTGAAGGAGCATATGCCAGTGTTTGTTAGTGTGTTTGTTAGAGTGTTGGATAGGGCATTTGATTTGCTTTGATGTTTCTCACTGTGTTAAACAAACTGCTCATGTCTCAGGGTGGTGCGACGGAAGAAGCCGGGAAAGAAACGACGAGGAAAGGGAAAGTCCGAGTCTGTACATGAAGGCCATGACTCTGTCCCACTAAAGCATGAAGACGCAACAGGCAACCTCAGTCTTCATGAAGCAGGCTGTGCCTTTGAAAGGTCTACGTGCTCTGGAGGGTGCCATGATCAAGGGACGGGCATGCGAGAGGACGAGGAGGAAGGGGAGGAAGATTTGCTCCGGCTTCCGGAGATGACAGACACCTCCTCCATGGATGGTGTGGGCCAGCCCCTGTGCGAGGTAGTGGGTAGCCTGTACAAGGATGGGTGTGAGTTGGAGGTGGCAGAGGAGGATCAAAGAGGTTGTGGGAAGAGGGGACACTCCACTCCTGGCCCTCTGTCCTCCCTGCAGCAGCCTTTTCAGGTAGACTTAGAGGGTGGATCACCTGACCCAGCAGACCCGCTCCCTCCATCCCCCCTTTCCCGCCCCATGGCAAAGGACCCCAGCTTCCTGCAGGTCCCCCCAGCTCCAGCAGACTTTTACTGCTTTACCCCCCACAGTCCAGACTCTGCTGCCCCTGGTAGTGGGAACATTGGCTCTGCAGGGAATGGTCAGATAGAGGCCCTTCCTGTTTGCCATGAAGATGAGAAAGAGGGAGAGATGAAGGCTGGATCAGACCTTGCCCATGCTCTTGTGGAAAAGGAAATGGAAGTGCAGCCTGAACGAGGAGAGAACGGGCATCCCCATGCTGACAAAGGAGGAGGAGAGGTGCAGGAAGAGAAGGCAGTGGGCCCAACAGACAGCTCCCATCCAGCTGAGTTCAGGTCAGACATTATGGCGTAAAGTCCCATGACAGCCTCTCATCCTCTCATCTAGTTTTGTGGCACTGAACATCAGCTTTGTGTTTCAGGGTGGACAACAACCACCTGCTGCTACTCATGATCCACGTATTCAGGGAGAACGAGGAGCAACATTTCAAGGTGAGGGGAGCGTGAAGGAGGAAATCAGGGCAGCCCTACCAGGCTAAAGGTCACTAATTGGCAAACTCACTCTAAATTATACACACAAACCACTTGCATAATCACATAAGTGGCGTTTGACATAGATAAGGTACATTAGATCAAGGCAGCATGAGAGAGGCTGTCTTGATAAGAATGTGATATGATTTACCTAGCAGTAGCTCAGGAAGACAGTTGGGGTTTCAGCGTGTGTCTACAGCCCTAACCACTGCCTCACCTTTCAGATGGTGAGAATGAGCACAGGCCACATGGAGGGAGACCTGCAGGCCCTCTACATCCTTCTGACTGACCGCTACATTTACCTGCTCCGTAAAGGTGAGCTTACTGTGGGGCTGCCACAGGTATTTACTTGCACAGATATTCCTCCCATTCCTATTTTTAAGTTCAGTATATTTGTGTATCTATTCATTCATGGTGTCCAACAATCCTAAATCTTTCTTTATTATTAATCCTTTTTAAACTCTGTTTTCCATACCCCGCACCCATATTATCCACTCTGTTAAAAGCAATGAATCGTCATTTTTGGCACCCATTTAGGTTTTTATTGAAAATGACTCTTTATTCCTTTCCACAACGTTAAATGTAAGATTGCGGACAGAATATTAGAATATTAGAAGAAGTAGAAATATATAAAGTACAGGGTGGATATTGAGGTGTTTGAGCCTTTTGGTAAAATTACCAGTTTTGCAATGAGAAGTTTTTTACCATATGGGCACTTATTTCTCATTAGCAAAGTTATTGTAGGGTCAGTGAGGCTGTGGTTCTAATCCAAACATCCTGTGTGCTCCATCTCCCAAGGGGCTGCAGAAAAGCCCTACACCGTGGAGGACGCTGTTTCCTACAGCCAACTGGACTTCATCTCTGTGAGTGGGGCATTGATTCACATGGGTCCCCAGTTGGTGGTGGGGGGGGTGGTTTGGTTATCCTAACTGTGGGACAGCACACTGCAGTGAACATTTTTACTGTCCCCAGACTGAGGGAGATCTTTTTCTGTCTCAGGTGGGTTTGGACCAGCAGGCAGTCACGCTGGTGTGTGCCAACAGGAGGAGGCGGTTCCTGTTGGACACTGCTGATATGTCACTGACTGTGTGAGTGCAATTTCCTGTCACTTTGTTTTTTGGCATACACTCTCAGCTTGGCTTCTGTAAAATATGCCAATAACATAACAGGATAACTACGTTTTTTAATAGATAGGGACAGGACCACCGCAGTGAATTTGGTGTAGCCCAACAATGTGTAAAATGAATTGCCTAACAATAATATGTAGAATCGTCATTTTGTTCCTGTGGAAAACTCACAGTTCTATGCTAGCTTTTATCACCTCACTCTCCCTTATGGCCTGCATGTCTTCTCCTCAGCTGGTTTCTCGATGCTCTGAATGTGGCCATGTCTCAAGGGTCTCGCAAGCCCCCCTACCCTCCCATCCTGACTGATGCCACCATGGAGAGGCTGTCCCTCACAAAGTTTGTGTCCCAGGAAGCACACTGTGAGGTACAGTTCACTCCACTCAGTTTGAAAACCCTGCTTGCTCTGCTGTTGAAGGACAAGTAGCACATGCTGTTTTGACTATGGTCCTTCAGCTAATGCATGGTTTTTGGATAATCAGCTTCACGTAAACAAGAGGTACATGTTTGAAATCCCTTGTGTTCCCAAGTATTTGACTGTGGAAATTCAGTTTACTTTGGCATTCCTTTATGCTGACTGTAATACCATAGTCATGCTTTCTTGTAAAATAAAGTCTAAACAGAAATTGCCTTCACAGACCTTTGAATTGCTTCTTTCCTTGAGTGGAAATTTACATTTTGTGCAATAACAGTAACAGCAAGTAACAACAAACATAGTTAGCATCACCATTCATTATTATCTGACCTTTTATTTATGTGTGCTGTACTGTGATGTAGGTATCCAAGGTCTGTATCCAGATGTACTCACTGGTTCACTGGGAGGACCCCATGGATATGACCACAGGCTCTACAATGGCGGTGAATGGGCCCCTGGACTCCACCAGCACCAAGGAGGGCCCATTGTTCTACCGTGTCGGGACAACTTACCTTGGCAGAGAGCACTGGAAGAGTTGCTATCTTGTTCTCAGGTGTCTTGAGATGTTTTTTTATATTTCTATATGGTATGATTTGGTTTTATGTAATAAATGCTAATGGTAATAGTTTAGCTGGTTTGTTTAAAGTAATAGAGTAAATGGTAACCAATCTATTTACATCAATTGCTGTTGATTACTCTGTGAATTAATTGTTTTATTGTTAATCAAGGAGGATAAATGGGAACAGGTTGAACATAATGATAGGTTACTCCCGTTTTCAGTTCACCAGCCGCCATATATGTGTTTGCGTGTGAATCTATATATATATATGTATATATATATATATATATATATTTTTTTTTAAATGTCCCTCTTTGTACCGTAATCATATCACTTCATTAACTGCACACAATGCATTTTACAGCAATGGTATACTGTATCAGTGTCCAGAGAGAACAGATGTGAGACCATTGCTGTCAATTACAATGGGGTAAGACATAAGCACTTTTGTTATATTGTATTTATGCCTTAATAAAGTGCAACCAACATTTTAACACAATCACACAAAATCAAACCCTTACCAAGCAAGTCTAGCAGTGCATGAGGAGTTATATTGCAAGTGCCAAGTTTTTATCAAGTTTTTTGGTTGGTGGTGGTTGTTTCAAGAAACAAGTTTATGAAAAGTTTATTTCTTTAAGTTATTACCTAATAGATAATAGCTTAAAGAGACTCAAAGTAGATTCTAATGGGTACAGTCATGAGCACAAACACAGAGCTAAACACCAGCACCTGTTTTTTTTTTTTTTTTTTTTTTTGGAATTTCACCATCTACTTTGTGGATTTCCTAATTGTCAGAGTAATATTTATCATTATCTGAATTATATTTTCTGTTGTATTTTTTAAAATATTTTTTGATGTTTGTAATATATTAAGTATGTATAAAGGATAAATTACTATGTATCAATGATGTGTTGCTAAATTTCCCATCATCCTTTGTATTGTTTCCATTCAGGGGAGAACACTGTGGGGGCTGCCGGCGCTCCAGCTCCTCTGACCGGCTGCATTGCTTCCAGGTGATCCTGCCAGGGAAGCCCCCGCTGGAGCTTAGTGCGGATAATGAGCAGGGCATGGCTGAATGGATGCAGGTTCTCTGCCAGTCTGTCTCCAAAGGGGTGAGTTCATACACACATGTGCCCTGAGTGCAGAAATGAAATGTATTCGCTGTAAGTTTCATTTAATCAAATTGTTACTGATATATGTACAAGTGGTGACTGAGGAATGGCTGAACAAGCACCTTGTCTCTCTCCCTTACCTCCTTCCCTTTCTGCTTCCCTGCCTCCCTCCTCACAGATGATACCACAAGGAGTTACGCCCTCCCCATGTATCCCATGCTGCCTTGTGCTAACGGACAGGCAGCTCTTGACGTGCCACCAAGACTGCCAGACCAGCTTCTTCCGTTCCCTCGGGGTGGCTGAGCTGGGTGACATCACCTCTGTTTATCTGGAGAGAGACATAGAATACTGCATCATTGTGAGACAATGCTGTTTTTCTGTTGATTTGCTTGCATGAGTTCTTCATTTGTAGGTTACTGGGATGGTGAGTTTAATGCTATGCTCAAAGCACCATCTGTATTCAGTACTGCCTGACGATTGAATAAGATCGAAGTAAAAATGCAGCTCTGTATTTGGTTGTGAAGGAGAGTTTTGTAGAGTCAACAAAAATGTGTTTTTTAATAAATGTACATTTGGTCATGACTAATATTAACAATATTAATATCTCTTTCTCTCTCTCTCTTTGTGTATTTCTGTCTCTGTCTCTCTCTGTGTCTCTGTCTCTGTCCCTTCTCTGTCTCTCTCTCTCTCTCTGTGTCACTGTCTCTGTCCCCTCTCTGTCTCTCTGCATCTCTGTCCCCTCTCTGTCTCTGTCACTGTCTCTGTCCCCTCTCTGTCTCTCTCTCTCTCTCTCTGCATCTCTGTCCCCTCTCTGTCTCTGTCTCTCTCTCTGTGTCTCTGTCTCTGTCCCCTCTCTGTCTCTCTGCATCTCTGTCCCCTCTCTGTCTCTGTCACTGTCTCTGTCCCCTCTCTCTCTCTCTCTCTCTGCATCTCTGTCCCCTCTCTGTCTCTGTCACTGTCTCTGTCCCCTCTCTGTCTCTCTCTCTCTCTCTGCATCTCTGTCCCCTCTCTGTCTCTGTCTCTCTCTCTGTGTCTCTGTCTCTGTCCCCCCTCTGTCTCTCTCTCTCTGCGTCTCTGTGCCCTCTCTGTCTCTCTCTGTCTCTGTGCATATCTCATCTCTCTCTCTCTCTCTCTCTCTCTCTCTCTGTGTCTCTGTCTCTGTCCCCCTCTGTCTCTCTCTCTCTGCGTCTCTGTGCCCTCTCTGTCTCTCTCTGTCTCTGTGCATATCTCTCTCTCTCTCTCTCTGCATCTCTGTCTCTTTCCCCTCTCTGTCTCTCTCTCTGTCCTTGTCTTTCTCTTCCTCTCTTTATATTTGCAGGAGTTTGCTGAGGACCGTGCTCAGTTCCTGCCCCCGTGGGTGCTGTATTTCAGTTGCTGTGAGGAGAGAGACCGGCTGCTGGGGGCGCTGGAAAGCAGCTGGAGAAAGATCTTTCAGGTAATACAGAAAGAGGATAATAAGCCCAAAAAGTATGTGCATGTTCCTTAGAATCTGTATCTTTAGGAAAATAAAAGGAACATGAATGCAAAGAGTATAGTACAGTAAAGAACAATAAAAGCAACACTTTAGTGAAATCATGCTATATACTTCAACGCCCCTTTCCCTCCCTTCACTTTCTTGACGCCCCCATACATATATCACGCCTCTGTCCCTTAGGAAGCTCTCCCACAGAAGACAGTGTCAGACCTCGCTGTGCAGAAGCGCTGTGGAGAGGCCCTAGCACTGATCAGGAGTGCTTGGCAGCGCAGTGACAGTCTGCAGCGTGGTCGAGCCCACAGAGAGCCATGGTCCTGAGGGGAAGGGGGATGCCTTAATAGATATGGACATGAAAAACACTGACTGTGTAAATTTGATATGAATAGAGATTATGCAATATAAATTTTCTGGGTTATTTTTGGGATCAGACATTTAAGAGGGAAAAACTCACTGCAGTGATTTATTGCACAAAAACTGAACGATTTATGTACATAGAAGTTATATCACTCCCAAAAGGTTACAGAGCAAGTCAATACATAGTGTTCAAGTAGAACTGTTTCAGCACAAGTTTACCATTTAACAATAATGCTGCACTAAAACTCCGTCCTGTACTGTTCACAACAGTATTGCCTCAGCATGGACAACTAGTGTCTGTGCTGGTTTTCTGAAGCACCCTAATTACAGGAGGTCACTGCAGGGGCGTTATGGAGTTGTTCTCAGGACAATGAATGGTTAGACTTGGGACTTTGATTACAAAAGCTGCTGGATTTCAACCTATAGAGGGCCGGATTCTTACCTCAAATTTTTTATTTCGTTGGTATGGTCAAATAGCAGTGCAAGGTGAAGGAATAACTGGCCTCTGATCATGTCTGGAGTCTTGATGGTGAAGGAATGGAGACATGCACTAAACCCTGCCAGGTTACTGATAACATGTGGGAGACCGCTTCACTAGAACTTCATTATTTATTGCACAATGTCAGCGTTTTTCCATTTTATGATTTTAATGTGTTTATTTTAGCACTTTGTACTTGTCACATACGTCTGATATCTTTGATTTTCTTTAAGATAGGGAGAAGTGGTTACAACTGCATACCATTATTTTGCTGTGTGTGTGTTTATGCTGTTCATCAGCATGTGAAAAGTGTTTATTTTAGTGGGAGCTTTATTCTTTCATCTGCCACTGCTTAAGGTGTAACATTATGGAAGCTAACCCTGACCGGCTGTGATCAGGTGAAGTGCTTTTCATGTTTCATTATTGCCTTTGGAATGAGTAAGAAATTAATAAGAAAATGAAAACATACTGCTTTTATGTATGATAGCGGAGGCATTCACAATACACAGTGCCATCGTATTTCAATTCCTGTGTAACTGCTATAGCGATTTATCATTGAGCATTGTGCCTGGAAGTCGGTGTATGACAATCTGTACGACTGTTTTACATTTTGAGCAGTTCCCCACACTAAGCCCCTTGTGGGTGCCAATCAGTTTCTCCAGTCTCTCCTTCACAGTGCTTTAGCTCAGATAAACAGCTGGAGAATCATATGTACACAAGCATATGCGTTAAGCATTTTCTCAAGCTTTAAGATACGCCTGGGACAGAGGAGTTTGAATTTCTTAGGCTGTGTAATCAGAAGCCAGTGAGATTAATAGAGTTAGTTTGTTGAGACTGTAATTGTATGTGGTGTTTGATGGTTCTGTTTACCATTGGATTAGCAGGGATAAATACACAGATCCATCCAAACCATTATCCCAAAATACATGATAGAATGGAAACACTTATTTAAATAAAGTACAGCCCCCAGCAAGACAGAAAGGTCTAAGGAAAAGGGAAAATACACCAATGCACACTTCAAATGTTTAAATCGCGTTAAAATTTTTAATGCTAATTGTCCTTTCTTGATATCGGTTGCCTTTTGAACTCAAATCAATCATATGGTAAATGAACACATTACATAACAAGATTGTACTCTAAAATGTGTTCATGGGATTGTGTGGATTGTATTTTTAGTACTAGTAATTTAAATCTGTGAGGGAAGGTATTCAACAGTTGTGGCCACACATGGGCATCCATTAACACATTGTCATCATATTGTCATTTACTGATACTAACTTATTTCTGAACCACTCAAAAACATGGGGGTGGGTTTATTACAGATGGTTTGGGATTGATATGTTGACATTTGATTTCATTATTAACTATTTTCACTGTTCTTGTGGCCTTGTTCTATATATTATTTGAAAATATTATCTTTTTCTGATATTATTTTACAGTGGTTTATCAAGAAATATAAGGCCATATACAGCATGTTTGAAAATGCAAGAGACTTGCTCAGGACAGAATGCAAATTCCAAAACAATGCAAAATGTAGCATTTGCTGTGTCAACAGCTGCACAGTGGGTTGCTTTGTGAATAGGCAGAGATGCTGCTCTAGGTTGGTGTCTCAGTGATGGTCATTGTCTCAAAGCTGTCCCCAGCTTTCCTCCCAGTGCCACAGCTCAATTAAATGGCATGCCTTACTAATTTGCTGGAAAGCAAGTGTGCAGTTGTTGAAAAATGCCTCTGGTGGCCACCTACTTTCCTCTCAGTTCTGTCTAGGCAGCCCTTACCTTTCATCACCTGTGGATGAAACCTATGAATTTAATCCATTAAGCACTCTTGGTTTTTTCATAACCAAATGTGTGAGAGGCTGTGGAATATTTTGTGAAAATAATATGGAAATCATTTTACTTCCCAGTGAAAGATTGCTTGAATATTTGCTGGACAATATTGACCATTTTTTTTTCTCTGAGGAATGAAGAAGCCTAATGAGAAGAATGCATAGCATTCTAATAGAATCTTAACCTGCATGTTATAAAGGTGCATATACATTGTTAACATGAGAGATGTGTGTAGATATATAAATAATTTACTGTATATAGGGCAGTGTATGAATAAAGATTTATTAATCCTGTGTCCAGTACTTTATTATTTGAATCTTTGGAACGACTGACATGAAAGTGGAAGGTGACCTAGCTTCATCACTAATAAGGGCAGTATAACACCCTTGTACACTTGAACAGGGCACTCAACCGCCACACCTGCTCCAGGGCTACCATCCTGTCACTGACCTTGTGCTCTTAGCACCTTGATGATGTACATATGCAAAAGGGGCTATGGTCTGTGAAAACATATTCCTGCGAAATACAAGATTAAAAAGGTTACTTCTTCTGAATGCAATAATTGCAGTGTTATATATAACCAGTTCCAGAATTTTTGGCACCCATGCTAAAGATGAGAAAATAGGCTCTGTGAGAATAACATTTTTTTTTTTCATATTTTGGAAATTAGTGAATGGTAAAATTCCTCTTTAATTCTTTTCAGTTAGTTTTAATGTGTTCGGGATTATTTACCTTCCTAACGCCGCATTGGTGTCAGAAACTGATATTCATGGTGCACAGAATTAAGGTTATATATTCATTAAAGGACTTCTAATCAGTCCTTCTGAAATAACTAATGCTCATAACGCAACGGCAGTGCTCTGGCATACAGTCCATTTTATTTGATTAATTGATAATTGCAGAGCTGATATCAGTCCCAAGAGATAAATAATGAATGGAAATTTCAAAGGGAGTCAAAGAGCCAAACCGGCATTATGTACATTTCTGAAGTACTGAAACTGATCACGTTTACAACTTAATCAAGATACTGGTTGGAACAAAAACTAGCATAAACATAGGTCTGCTAGGGCCAGGGTTGGAAACCCAGTTATATGGGACTTGAATGGGTAAATCTGAATTTCATACTGTATTATTGGTCACATCTAAGAGCTTTTGAATATTCACAACACCTTCACTTGCATAATAATCGGAGATGGCTGAGCACCTCATTAGTTTTCCACTCATTGGCACAGTTCCAGTCTTTTCAGATTCCATTTATTTTCACTACCAGGATCCTGCATGAACCTACAAAAATGTAGAACAGTCTGACCTTCCCTGTGCGAAGGTCAAAAGCACATTAGAAAGTTAACTTATTTTACTTAGGATATTTATGTCAGATAATCTAGAGGAAAATGTCGAGAACCGACAGAGCCTTTAGAATAGCTTTGGGTATAGTCTTGGCCCTTTTTTAAACAACTTTCTATTGTGGAACGTGTGACCACAAGGATTAAAAACGGGGTGGAAAATGAACCACCTACCTGTCTAATTTAATTAGCTTGAAAGTGCGCTTGGAACCTTTGCAATTTCTCAGTTTTTCAGTCCTGCACGTGAATATGCTTAACTAAATTACACCACGTGGACATAGCATATCAGACAAACAGCGATTCTTTATCCTCACTGCAAGCAACGAAACATCGGGTAAGCTCATCAAGTCCAGTGTTACCAATTTAAGTTTTCAAGGAGATGTTTTCTAATGTCTTATTTTTAAAGTTATGCTGTTTAAATAAGTGATAAAACGCACACACAACAACAACGTACATCATTTTAAAAACTAGACAGCAAGCTACCAGTAAACGCTTGATAACGATACATTTATGCAGATAAGTATTCACCTTAAAGTACTGATTCGTCGGTATTAGTCGTTCAACTAAATGAATATTCTGAAAGGCTCTCACATATTGGAATTTTTTTCTACGAAATATTGCACAAATGCCTGGAATTCTCTATTTTTTGAAACAGTATAATTTTTGCTGCATGTCTTATTTTATTGCTGTTTATTCACGTTTTCAGGCGTTTTTGTGTGCTGCTTGTATAGCGTTGGAAGTCCTCTGGTCAACTCTCTATGGCTGTAAGACTGAGGCGACAGGCAGCCATGCGGCATCATAGTTCCAGCAGTGGCAGTGGGACAGTTGCAGAGCTTTGGGGCAAAAGCTCTCCAGAGAGGATGTGGAAGATCAATAATGACGGATATTCAGAATTTACCCTCAGTGGTGATGTAGATGGGACACCGTCAGCCCTGGACAGCCGAGTATCTGTGAATGTGGAGGACCTGGGTGGCCAACAGGTGATAAGTGCACAACTGTCTGCTGAACAGGAGCCCAAAGAGAGTTGCGAAGATCTCATGGGTACGTGTCTAAATTCAGAGCTGGCTGTGTGCATGTCCATGCATCTGACTAGTTGGGACCTTTTTCTGGGGTGGTGCTTTCAGCTGTCCCCTCTTCTTTTCTCCTCTCTCCTTGGGCCTATTCAAATTCACTATGATCACTGTGGAGAAGCTATATTAATGATGCCACGGAATGAGTTGTTCTTGTAAATTTTTTTTCCATTTTCTCTCGTCCCATGGAACATTCTTCTGTGTTCCCCTTTCACAGAGGTCCTTTGCAGCCCGGCTGGGGGCATAGCTGCAGCCCTGAGGTCTGTAGCTTCTTGGGATAGGCTGAGTCAGGGGCCACGCGTTCCTTTACTTGTGCCCCATCCCTTTTCCTGCGGTGCATTGGAGGGGGGGCCCGGTGAGACAAAGGCAGATGGTGAACCTTCTAACCAAATTTCACCTCTCACAGAGGAACTGGAAGAACATGGGTAAGATGCTCCACCAACATCAAGTGTTCCTGAAGATCAAAGTGAGAGTATCCAGAGAGGAAACTCTGTTTCAGTGTACTATTTCTGTTTTTAAAGGGATGAGGAGGAAACTAGAGGAGAGTGTGAGAATGAAACACCAGTAATGACTCAATCAAAATATATTCACATTTGTAAGTCCATTTTGTTGGTACACATATTGTTTGCCTGTGGAGTGTCTGTATGCTTGCTTGCTTGTTTGTCTGTATACTATTAATAATTTTCCATACCTCTTTCCCTGCCTCTCCCAGTGCCTCTGTACCAGGATTACTGTCTCCAGTGTGTAAGAAAAGAGCTGCGTAGAAAGCAAAACATGGTTTCTTGTCTTAGTCTGTCTGGCCTCCTGTCCCCTCTCCTCGCTGCCCCAGAATGTCCACCCCTCCAACCACGCTCCTTCATACAAAGTCCCTCCTCCCTGTGGCAGGACCTGCCTGAGGTTCAAGAGAGCGGGGTGCTACATACACTGACCCCCAGGGAGAAATGCTTGCAGGAGGTACATGGGGATACTGTACTCCTGGACCTGTACTTCAGATTTAACCCTCTCCATGGGTTTTTGCTTGTGTAGTACAGCACCATTTATGTGTACATTCAATGTTGAAGGCTTAGTTGAAAAGAAATTAAGAAAATTTTGAGGTCTTCACATGAACTTTCTCTTGTGGGTTTGTAGATTTCCCCTGGCCTTGTAAAACATTGAAATCTCAAATTCATCTGTACTGTAAAAACCAGACTGTATACTGTAGGGGCCAGGATGATGAGTGAATGTAAACTACTTGGATACATCTCTCTAGGCCATGTTTGAGATGATTGGGTCAGAGGCCTCATACTTGAAGAGCCTCATGGTTGTTATAAATCACTTCCTGGGATCATGGAACTGTCTCTAACCCTACCCAAAATGGAGCACCACATCCTCTTCTCCAACCTTGATCAGGTCAAGAGGGTCAGTGAGAGGTAGGAAAATATAACAAATTTTGTTGTACGACTTGCCTTTTTACCACCAATGATTTTTATGTTCGACATGTTAAACCCAACTTACTCTAGTTCTAGTGCATTCTAGTTGAACTTTGTCATAAAATTTGACTTCTTTGATTGCTGACTTCTGTGAATGGGCTGAGAGTGTTGTTTTCTGGACAGATATTTCTGATATGCGCAGGTTCCTGCTGAGTCTGGAGTCTCGCTTTGCAGAGAGCGTTGTGATGTCTCAAGTGGGTGACCTCGTACTTCATCACCGTGCAGCCCTGCGTGGTGCCTACATTCCCTATATCACCAACATGATGTACCAGGAGACCCTCATCAGAAGACTACTGTCAGTCCCTCTGTTTCCTGCTCCAGTGCAAGTCCGTGAGTGCTGTGTACAAGGGCTTGGTCAGAGCCACTCATATCATTTCATCCCTGGCCCACAGACAGGGGAACAGAGAGTTTGTCGAAGTGCTGAGGAAACTGGAGGGTGACCCTGTGTGCCAGAGGCAGAATCTCAAGTCGTTCTTAGTTCTGCCTTTTCAGCGAATCACACGTCTGCGTATCCTCTTGGAGGTGAGGTGGCAAGAGTTTGGGTCAGGCACATTGAACTTGAATTGGAAGCAGCAGTGGCGAAACTTTGTGTAATTATCTATAAAAGCTTTCGGCAATTTATTACTTGTCTGTCTCCTAACTGAAATGACCATTCTGGGAATTTATCTTTTCAGAACATCCTGAAATTGACTCCATCTGACACAGAGGCTGTTGTTTCTCTGAAGGGATCCATAGCAGCCATACATCAGGTAGAGAATTTCCAGTGAACTTTTAGACAGCCACAGACTCCGTAAAGGGGTCCAAGCCTCAGTGCCACACTTCACTTGCTGCCACTTGGACATGACCTAGGATACATCAGTTATCGTTGATATTTCATTTCCTTATTATCACTGTTAAACTTTAACCTTTGACTCCTGTCCATCCTATTTGTTACAGATTGTGATGGAGTGTGATCATGGTGTTCAATGTTTGAAGCAGACAGAGGAACTGGTGCATCTAGATAAGCTGGTTGACTTTGGCAGTGTCAAGGTGCTTCTCACTGAATATGCTGCACAGTGCTGAATGCAGGTTTTAAATGGATGTACACATTGAGAATTATCATACAAAACTATGTGCCACTGGGTTGTTTTTGGTGTAATGAAGCCCTTTGTAGTTTAGTATAAAAGCAGTTGCAGACTGTGGGTCACAGCCCTGTAGGCAGAGACATAATTGGCCATAGTGTTGCCAAGGAACTGAACTTGCTGTTTTGTTACAGAAAAGTAACTCTTCTGCAGTGCAAGGACTCCTCAATTTGACAGTCCACAAGCAGAACTCAGCAAGAGAATTGTAGGATGAAAAGAAACAAAGGCAAATGACCGATCTCGGGATGTGCCTTAATTGGCACACTTACAAACTCATGGAGGAAGTTGGAGTGATTTTGAGGCCTACAATTACAGTTGATATGACTGACTGAGGCAGGATTGAAATACATTTAAATCTGTGTGTCATTCTCCTCTTCACACTGTACTTGTTTAATTCTCTGGTCAGCAGTTCATACAGTACCATGTTTATGCCACTCTTTTCTGTCTTTTAGTCAATTCCCCTGATCAGCAGAGGGCGCCATCTGTTGCATGAGGGTTCACTGCATCAAGTCATTGTGGAAGGGAGCCCCCATGGAAAATCCATGATCTCACTTAAGGACATCTACCTGCACCTCTTCAACAACCTGCTTCTGCTGTCACTCAGGGAGTATGTTCCTCTAAAGTACTATAAAAGTGTGCTAAAGAGGTAAATAAACCTGTGCCATGGTCCACAAAGCCTTGCATGAATGCCATGCTAAGTTCTAAGTTTGAATATTTGAGAAACAGAGACATCTCTAAATGACCTGCACCAAATGCTGTTCAGATGTGGCTTTCCTGGCTGTAACAATCTATGCTGGGCTTTATTTTTGGACCATGTACTCAGCAGTTTGAAGCTTCTTTTGAAAGGTATCAAACCAGTACCCACAGGGCCTAAGCTCTAGATGGTAAAAATGACTTGCGTCTGATTTGTCTCCTGGTTTTTGTCTCCTGATTTATAACTTTGAATATTACCGATAGATGGCCTCCAGTGGTTTTACTTGTGACATTAATCAGTTACCCTGCTGTTCTGTTCTGTTATTCTCAGTGTGGGATGTTTCAGTGTGCTGGATTACTCTGTTTTTCCTGCTCATGTGGAGGTGGGGCAGCTGAAGACTGAACTCCTCGGCTTGCCTGCTGAGTCCTTCCTGCTGCGTCTCTCTCAGAATCATGCGGGCGTACCCATTGCTTTCATTCTTGCTGCAGACACTAGGTACCATACATCTCCCTTAACCCTCTATTCTGCAGTCCTTCCCCCCCCCCATCAATGTTGTATTTAGGTCAGTGAACCCCCAAACTGTGCATGGCTGAGCCACCTCCCCACCCCCCATCCCCCTGGCACTGAACTTTTCCATACAGAACAAGTCATGCTGCACATATTTGAGATTTAGCCTACATTTACAGCAGCCTCTACCCCAAAGGGATGGCTTTGATTCCAAAGAGCAGTAAGTTAGAAACAAAGGGCATAACCATGTCATTTGTAAGGTTATTTAATTTCTGTAATTGAGAACACACACATGCAAACATGTTGACATAGGTTTACAAATGCAATAGGTAGATTACTGACACACTGACATTTCCAAATGTTTACAGTACTGTTCTTAATTAATGTATTTGTTTGTGTGCAGCTCAGACAGAGAGACCTGGATCAAGGCTCTATCCTCAGAGACTGATGAAAAAAATACACAGGACCAATGATGGGTACAATGCACTGGGGCCCAATAAAATTTACATTTAAGGGTGACACCCAATGGATCATTATTTGTTTTAACCAAAACTTTGCAATATCTCTTTCTGGTTTTACTTACTGACACATTTCCCATTGTACTGTGCAAATATGTGTTGTTGCAAGAGTAACAGTATCACTACATAGAAGTCATTGGGGAGGACAATGCTGAACCATATTTTATGACCTCTAATTATAAATATCAACATTAAGCTTGTATGAGATTGCAAACAAATGCATTTCTGCTGAAGGTTTCAGTGTCAGTCCTTTCTATATTTTGAGAAACCATGACAATAGCATTGCCTTCATTCTATCTGGAATTACCAGAGCCCAGTTTGGTTTTTATGCTTCCTTTTAAATGGCTAGTTCACACTGAATTATCACCAAAACATTTTTTTTTGTGCACCTGTCATTAGTGCAGCCCAATAAAGCAATTGATATCTAGCATGCTAGTGACTAGACAACTACTTGCTGTACATTATGTAACCAAAGGTATATTGCCAGGTTGTGCCATACGTCTCTGAATAGAATAACTGCTTCTGTCAAACTCTGCATGGCAGAAGGAGCAATGCTGTACAGCAGTGGTCCTCAATCCTGATCTTCAGGAGCCAAAAGGTATGCAGGCATTTGTTGCTCAGCACTATACTGATCAATTGAAGCAATTTGGTGTTAACTCACTTCACTTGGGTTTTTGGGGTCTGACCTGTTTCAGAATTTAAGGTGAAAACAAAAACTTACTCTTCAGCTCACCAGGACATGGACTGATGCACAGTTTTCTGATCACTTGCATAAAGTAAATGAGACTACTGCTTGTCTAAAGCATTTGTCAATGGCTTGTCTTGTGCCACTTGGTTCCATAGTTTATCAGCAACTTACCAATTTATTTCACATAATAGAATCATGATTGGACCATAAAGCAGGAGCTGTGCTAAACTTTAAATCAAGACACATGATTAGATCACTGCATCCAAATAACACAGAGATGGGTAGATGTGCTCAGTATCTGTTCTGAATTTGTCTGTGGGCAATCAGTACAAAGCTTATTGACCGGCTGAGAGAAGGATTCTGAATTTCTGTATCTGTGATGTCACTTGTTTACATGGCTAGATTCTATTTCAAAACATGTTCAGCCTCCCTGGGAGATTGAAAAAATGTATGATTTTAACTGTATACTGTATGTGTGAAGACAGAGCCAGCTAGTTTTGCATGGAGCCTGCATTGGTGTTTTAATCTGTCATTGATGTACAACCTCCTATGATTGTTACAAAATGTTTAATAATAAAAACCTAAAATGTGTTTACTGCTTTTTCATCAAAATATTTCTTGAATTGCCTTTGTTCATATCATAGGGGTTAGTAAGAATGTGAGGCTGGTACCAACTGCTGCCTCAAAACAGTGACTCAAATGACAGTAATGCTTTTTCAATGCTTTATATATCATTAACTATTACCAAAGCAAATCAACAGCCCTCTGCATTAGTTTTCTTTGTTGCTATCTGTAAATACAGTGGATTTGGCTCATTGTAACTGGCATAGTTTTACAATCTGGTCATTAAGTCTGATTAAATTTCTTGCAAGCCAACCAACCAATAATGAGGTTAAGACCATTCAGTCTGTTTTTTTTTCTTTTTTTTTCCCCAGTTAAGAACACCACAATAAGCTAAGAACTGAAATTTTAATTCTTAAGGACCAGAACCTGGTTAATGTACCTCTGTTCACTTCTATGCACTTCCTTATTAACATTAATTCTTTGAGTCTTACTTACTGCATAAACATGACGGATTCTAAAGCCACTGCCATAGATGGATGAGATATGGGGTGAGAAAATTAGTCTTGAGGAACATGGTGTGTAATACAAAAATATTCAGATGCATGCTGCGATACATCTTCAATGAAATGTGCTGTGATCAATCACTTCAGGCCAGCTTCTTTGATCTGATGCATTTTGCTTAACCTATTGCCAGTTTGTTAGGCTTTTGCAGAAAAGAAAGATTTGACTTGACCAAGTGAACAAATATTGCTAGTATTATCTAGCAGCTTAAAAATCGTAGACAAGTATGAAAGAGTATCCTTCAACGTTTTGGCTGTTGAACTGTCCAATCGACCACTTGCATCGCAGGAGGAAACAAAATAAATTCCAATATCCATTTCTGTTCAGTTTAACAGCTCATTAATCGCACGTTCTGTTGAATGGCCAAATCAGCCATTCAACATAACCCCCTGAGATAACTGGTAAGAGGTCAGTTTGCACAATCATTTAATGGACATGTTGAATTAAACGATTGTACTGCTGTAATGTTTGGAATCTAATGTGGGAAATTCATATGACGACATTCGTAAGGCATGTCGTCTAAACGTCTTTGGTAGTGTGCATGCCCCCAAATGCATGTTACTTTACTTGAAATGTCTTTTATGACGGTTTAAGAACAGGCAAGTAAAAATGGTGAAACCGAAAGCCGCCACTGATGACCTGACGATGACATCACACCCACTTACGAACGAGCTGCGATGTTACATGGAACTGAAAATGTACACGATTTGCGTCATGCATCAAACCATTGTGACGTCGTAATTCTCCAAACAATTAGCATATAAATAGTAGCTCTTGAGAAGCACCTGGGGATGCTGACGTGGTTGCCAAATTGCAGTGCTTGTTTTCACGGATGAATATCAACATGGTATGGAATTACAACTTGAGTTTTATTATGAACCATAAAATGTTACGATTTAACATAAAAAAAACGTGTTGACTGCCCGAGAACACGTTTATTTTGGAACTCTCTCAGAAGAATGTAGAGAAATGCATATATATATATATATATATTTTTTTTTTTTTCACATCATCACAATAACAATTAAATTAAACAATTGTGTGAGCATCCAGTTCAAGCCATTTCTTGGTAAAGCATTCTAAAGACAGATTGCATGAAAAATCACATAATTAGACAGTAATAGTGCCATGATTCTTATCACAGGGCAATGAACCAAATGAAAATGAGTAATTTTGAGCCATATCGTATTCATCTGTAAAACTGAAATATATCTTAGAAAAATATTTTTTTGTTAAAAAAGGACATTATTAATGCCTTTGCTTAAGGTATTGGAATTAGGCATTGCACCCCATGCAATCTAGGTAGCAGCATAACATGAACTTTTACTTTCACAGGCCCTAGATTCCACTGAAGAGCCCTTTTCTTCCCTCAAACTGATGCAAAGGAAGAGAGATGAGGAGGAGGCCAGTAATGATGTTAAAATGCAGGAGGTGCGTGATAAGGGCACAGTGCTTAGGTTTTCCCAAAAAATGTTTTAAAGCCATTAAATTATCCTCTCTACCTAAATTTTACAATGTATTTTTGTTTAATCTAGTTCCATAGATTTGGATTTATTTATGTTCCAGTATCTTTTGGTTTTCAGTTAACACTGCTTAGTTATTTGTTTCATTAAACTAATTTAAAAGATTGTGTTTGTATGTGTTCAACCTTTGGTCCGTTTTCAAGAATATTCTGCAATTGTGAATTACGCATGGGAATTAAATTTCTGATTACTCAAGATTCTAAGATGGGATGGAGCCTCTTCATGGAAACCTGGGTGAATTTGAGACATAATTTAGTCATTCATGATCTCATAATTTTATCATAGTCATACTTATCTTCAGTAGATTAAAGAGGGCTGCAGACCTAAAACATACACATATACATCAATCTCAGTATTTTCTCAATCTTATTACTATTATTGGAAAAAGCCAGTTGCTACTGGAATAAGTGCTGGTGGGCCAGTGGGGGGCACTCTTTCCTTTGGATCAAAATGAACCCTAATGCCCCAGCACAGTGAAAGGGGAGCTGTGCTCTAGAAGATACTGTCCTTCAGATGAGATGTTTAAACCAATGTACTGACTCAAAGTAATTGCTAAGGATCCCACTGTACACTGTGCACTAGGAATGTTAACAGCATCCTAAAAAAATTCCATTAACAACTAGTTGTCTACATCTGGCCACCTAATTAACCCTGGCTATATAATCTCGAAACCCTTCCTTCACTGGTTTTGTTGTCAGTACAAAAGATGACTGAATTCTCAGTTGACCTAACATGGTTAAATAAAGGACACATAAAAAGAATCTCTCTTTTTCACCTCCATTTTTATGTCAGCAATGTGAATCAGCTCTCCGATCTGTAGAAGAACACAAGGCACATCTCAAGATGACGGTGGACCGAATGCAACAGTGCAAAGAAGATTTCAAGGAGTTTCTGAAGGCAGGTTTACTTCACTATTGGACCAGTTTAAAGACCATTCAATCCATTCACATTCATAAGCCCAGTCCATTCTCCAAACTCAGAGACCCATGTACAGTAGGCTATATCACAAGTTTTTCAGGGATTAGTATAATGTGGTTTCTGATTCATGGTCAGTTTCAAAAGGCATGAATAAAACAGACTAGAATAAGAACATTTCAACTGAAACCTTGCAAAGATTTTAAGTTAATTTTTTCTAATTTTCTAATTTTAAGTGTTCAAAATTTTGAGGATTCTCAAGGAAAATGGGAAACTGATCAAAGTAGCCCTGTATGAAGATGCACACACTGTTCATCAAGCAATAAGATATGATCTGTTCAATAAGAATCAAACTGACCCTCTTTGCCCCAGATTAAAGATGCAGATCAGCATTTGGCAGTGAAGAGGGCAAAACATGACAGGGATGTGATTGCCCAGAGAGAGGGGACTCTGCATGAACTTGAGGAAGAGATTAAAGCTTTCACTGAGGAGAAAGACAAGCTGGAAAAACGTGTGCGGAAGTATGCTGTATATAGCCACTACATGGATAAAGTCGTGCAGGCTGGAAAGTTGGTACGTTACTATGCAGCTATGTTGTGAATGTGGTGGAGCAAACTGGTTGGGATATATCCAGTTAGCTAGGGTGTCTGGTGTAAATCATTTGACAATTTCGTGCAAATTCAATTGCAAATGGTCTTTGGAGCCAGGTGTGTTTATTTATATGTATACACACACACACACACACACACACACACACACACACACACACACACACACACACACACACACACACACACACACACACAGAAGATGTACTTTCCCATGGATGACTTTTTCATTTTGATCCTCTTGAGTTCAGGAGGCACAACGAATGATAACTCGCTTTCAAACTTTGATGGTGGCAAGGGATCACCTACAAATATCCACCCAGCAGGGCCAGGAAAAGATACAGCATGCCCGAACTGATTTACAAGATTTGACCAAGGAGAGCAGTGATGTTATAATGAAGCTCAACAGTATAGCAGCACAGTATCAGAGGCGACTGGATGAAGCACAACAGAATTGCATGCACTGGGTGAGACAGACCCGGCATTAAAACCTTGCATGCCCATAAATTTGTATTTGAGGTTGAATTCAATCAAGTCCCAGAAAGATAAGGATGGATAGAAATGATTGTTTGTGGGAAAAAAACAGAATTGCATAGTTTTTATTGCCCTTAGCTTTGGCTTTCCGAGATATTATAGATGTGTATATCCAACTGATTACTTTCCTTATATCTGTACAGGAAAACACATGGCTCCATATTCAGAAAACAGCAGCAGAGCAGACCATTATGTGTGGAAAAATAAGGATGGCCTGTCTAAACCTGTATCGCGATGTGTGCGAGAAGTCTCAGTATTGTCAACAGTTTCCTGTGGACCCAGAGGACACCCATGGACAGTTAGATATGGTACTGCTTCAGGAAGACAATAATTGAGAGACCTGAATTCTTCTTGCTAAGGCACAGAATATTTTTTTAGGAATTCCAAATTTAGGATAGAAGTAAAAGTAGAAAGGAGATACATTCTGTATTTCATTCGGTCCATAATGGTTTTCCACTGGATGCCTGTGTACAAATATTTATCATGGACTTTTCCATCAACAGATTGAGTCATTCATCACTCAATGGATTAGTAGTCTGAGGATATGAATAAACAACAGCTCCCAGAAAGAACAGAGGACCATGAAGACAAAATATCATTTTAGGCCTAATTTAAAACCATAGCAAAACATTGCAAATAAATATAACTTTAATAGAAAAACCCCAGCTCCAAGATCTATTTGTGTGTTCAGTCATTGTATGAACCAGTTAATAACAGTTTTTTTGTTTACCACTGATTTCTCTTTTAACCGTAGTAGTTCTGCTGCTCTTGATCTTACTCTTTCCTGTGTAATTCAAGCTGGATATGCACCGACAAATCCGTTTTGCTTCCCAGTTTTTTTTTTTCATTACAAACTTTAATTGTAGCCATTCATAGATACAATTGGTGTTGCAACAATTCTCATGAGACATTATGCACTTTGCAACAGGCAGTACAGGAGGAAAAGGTGTATTGAAGGATGTTTAAACTCAATAGCTTTTTTCTTTCAATGTTTCCCTTGTTTTTTATTCCCAAACACTGGCTAAACAAGTAGACTCACTACAGCAATTGTAGGCATGCTACTCCTCCAATTCACATAACAACAATCTTGCTTCATTTTCTATACTGCAGCAGCACCACCAATCACACATTGCCTGACATTGTAGGAAGTATAAAAAGTCAGTGTACACTCAATTGACATTAATACAGGTGCCTAGCATGATCAGTTGTGGCTGCTAGAGATGGATGAGATTAACAAACTTTAACCGGCTTACTCCCTATCTTCCCTGTTGAGCCTGGGACAACTGTGGCCTTGCCAACTGCAGACCTCCAGACATATCCAGTAATGGCATGGCTGGGATTCAAACACCCAACTAGACAAACATCTTACAATGTGAGCCACCCAGACACCCTGCACAGTGGGATTCTAATATGACAATGCTTTCCCTAGATTTGACAATAAAGTCTTCTATCAACAGGGTTTGTCCAGGGAGGAGCCATGCTTTTGTAGTGTCTCACATACTGAACCTGCAAATGCAAATTCAATAAACAGGGCATTCTGTATTACCTCCCACTCATTCTCAAAGAAGCAGCATTAAGTCAAGTTCCAGCTCTCTTCCCTCTCTCAGTTCTCAGCTTTCCCCCTCAGAGAAAGACCAGTGCAAATGATTATGGATCATAGTGACAATAAATCAATAGAAATAAGAAATTGGAGTTCATTTTCTGTATGTGCGTCTATAAAACGTTTTTTTTATTCTCAATGCAAACACACGATCCAGTAGGTTTACAAACGCAATGAAATTAAAACATAATTTCTTTAATCTACCATTATGTTTTCACAAGATATGAATATGTGCAGAACTGCAGCTGACAGTGCTCTTGTAAGACTCACGCTTTCGCTCAGAAATAACTGCTGTCGCGAGTTGATGAAGTCATCAACGAACACCAACCATTGCATCAGTGTCTACGACAACAGTCAATTCGAGGGGGTTGGTGATATTATTTGGTGTTAGCATGAAAATGGTAAGAATGCGAGTGCGATCTAGTGATACTTAATGCCTTCATGTAGTATGTAGGGTAATTATCTTGGTAAAGAAGCTTAGCAGCCCGTTTTTATGACGGATTGACTCTTGCCGTCAATTAGCTTGTTGAATATCCAGTATCCAGTAACAGCCTAGCTAAATAGACAGCTAGCGGTAACCTAGTAAAGTAAAGATTGTTTACCATTAATTATCGTAAGCCAAATGTCGGAAAAAAAACTTTTACAGCTATCATGTACAATTTGAACTGAACGTTAGTCAGCAGCAAAGGTAGGGTTCCCTCATCAGTGCTGCCAGTATCCAATGCAACGCTACCAAACGCTCTCCAAATTGTAATTGTAAGACAGAAATGAATGTTTTTCCGGAGAGTGGATGAAATTCGCGAACAGTCCCTGACTTGAGTACCTGAGCAATGCTTCATGATGATCCAGCCACCACCACCCGGGTCAATCATACAGATCGACTGGCACCGGTCCGCTGACAGCAAGGAATATTTAAGCCGCATAAGAAGCAAGAAGCAACGCAGGCGTTTTGGTATGGGGAACCTCGAGTATATCATTGAGCTTTTCCAAGAAATGACCTCTGAAAATATATTTTCAGTGTACTAAAATGATACCTACATGTGATCGTAGCTTGCGAAAAGGTTAATGTATCCCTTCACCTGCAAGCCATTTGATGGCAGTCCCTGCCAAAACTACCAAGCTTTTTAGTAAGGGTCCAAACAGCAAATCTGCTGGAACATTATTATTATTATTATTATTATTATTAGTCGTCGTAGTATTAAAATTGTTGTGCTATAGATAAAAAAAAATGTTGCTTTTGTATTTGTTGGGTTTCATAATCATTCAAGAATAGCACAGCATTACCTTTTTATATTGATAAAACACTAAAATAATATTTTGTGTGATAAAGCTGTTTGTTTATTTTAGGTCTTCTTGAAGCTCCAGTGCTACCACCGCACTTGAGTGTGGACACTGTCCGGTACAAGGTCTTCATTTCAGGGAAGAGTGGTGTAGGGAAGACCGCTCTTGCTGCTCGACTTGCTGGTCTTGACATTCCCAACATGCATTATGAAACCACTGGTGGGTGGAAGTTACATAGTTACTGTAGTAGATGAAAGGAAGGAAGCTGTACAGGCTCTAGTGAAACATATCAATGTTTTAAATGCCAGGAACACTATAATCTAACTGTGCATGCTATAAACTGCAGTGTTCTCTGTAAGTATTGGGACTGTTGGTCTACAGGAATTGAGACAACTGTGGTGTTTTGGCCAGTGAAGCTGAGGGAGAATGGACAGGTGCTGTTCTTCCGGCTGCAGCTGTGGGACTGTGGAGAAAACGCCCTGCGCAGATTCGACCACCTTCTCCCGGTATATTAATGCATTCACACAAATACATGCTACAGCTTGTGGACATTATTGTGGACTGCGCACTAACCTGAATTCAACATTGCACTGACCTCAAATCTACATAGTGGGAAACGATTAGGGTTTTTGATATCAGATGTCAAGGGAGACCGTTTTTGTGTGAAATGTACTGCATTGACAAAAGTTACCCAAGCTTTCTGTCTCATTTGAACAGCTTGAGTGCATTGCACAATTTTTATTGTTAGGAGGCAAGTCAGTCTGTTTTTTGAAGATGATTTTTTACCATATCATATGAATTGCTATTTAATTGCTCATTGTAAAACTATCATTCACAATCTATCTAAACTATCCTTGTGTTATATTGTATGGCTTATTTATGAGTACCTCTGTGTTTTGTCTTCTTTCGTAGTCCTGTAAGGAGCAGGTAGACGCCATTCTTTTCCTGTTCTCCTTCACAGACCGTGCATCTTTCGAAGACCTGTCTAATCAAATTGCTCGAGCATCTGACCCCTCAGACAACATTGTAAAGTTGGTTGTTGGCACCAAGTATCCTTCAACATACATGAATAGGAAAGAATTGGAACAAATGTTTTGGCTTGTCTAGAGAAGGAATGGAATTTTTATCTTTATTTAAAATGTTTAAATAATTTAAATTTACTCCTTGATGTCACTTACTGATTGTTTTGAATGACAGACATCCAGGAGTTTGTGTTCCTTATCTTCTTTGTTAGATTTGACCTTTTCATGCACACAGACGTAACAGAACGAGATGTCAGAAAGTTCCAGGAGGTGTGGGGGTTGCCTGTGTTCCGTGTTGGGGGCGATGTGGTTGGTGGTTTTGGGGAGGTTGCGCCCCTCCTCAATGCCCTGGCAGAGCGCTTGTGGTACCAGGACTGCATGGCGGTGGGGGCAGCACAGCCAGGCCCAGTCACTGTGACTGAGGCCGCGAGTCCCACTGGATTCTGATTGCTCTGTCTTTTCCAAACTGTACTTTGCCTAGAAGTGGCCTTCCTTCATTTTAACATACTTTTTGTCTTTTGGGTTTCATTTTTGGGTAAATGAGTGTTTCAAAACTTTTGGAGGAAGAATTTAAAGTGATAGCTCATCTCAAAATTAGACTTTAAAATTACTTTCTTGCTAAAAAATTACATTTGACTCGCAACCATCAATTACACTAATGTGAGGTTGGTATTTGCAGGCACCTATCTGCAGGACAGTGATCTGAAGTGAATGCAATTCAAGGTAAATAGTGCAACCATCTATGCTTCACCTTCAATGGACATGAAATATTGAAAATTATCTATATGAATACAGTTTCTGTAAGGAGTAGAGGACTGCTTTGAAAACAGTATTACTGTCATTTCCAGAGAATCAATGAATGATTGATTAGCTCATAAGGTGTGAAAGTGACATGTAGGTGAAGGACATTGGAAAAGACATTTCTGATGACAGGTGTGGTAAGATGCAAAATCCTGTTTATGGCAAAACCTCATAATAAACAGTATATAGTTATGTCCAGACAAAAATGTACACTATACAAGAAGTAGTGAATGTTTAATAGCTCCATGTGGTGGTCTTTGTTTTCATGAAATTGCTATCCCTTATTGCTAATAATTAGCTAATTTAAATGAAAATTAAACCTTTTATTAGGTTACAGCAGTAAGAATATGGTTTGGCATGGCATTGCCTCTAAATGGTTAATTGTCAGTAATCAAGGTATTCATATTAATAATGATATGTCTGTCGATATTTCACAGAGAATGAAGATGCATGAAATACAGTCAATAGACCTACATTAACTTCATGTCCTGGTCCTGTAGGTGGCAGCCTTAATGCTGAAACAAGATGCTTTGAAACACTTGAAAAGAGCTGTATGCATTAGTTATAGAACATTCATAGGGAATCATGGCAATCGACTTCACCAAATCTTTGTGTTTTATCAAGAAGACTAAAACATTTTTAATTGGATCAAAGAAGTTGGTGATTGCTAATTATAGTTCCTTCCATTTCAGAAGTAGTGATACCTCATCTCCCCATCACTGGTGTATTCACTGTTCCCTGAATTACTTACAGGTGAGGGTATGTCATTTGAACAATGGTTTAATGAAAAAAATATGGATTTCTTTTTATTTCACTGGAAAGCAGTAAGTTTTAGTATAAAACTCAGAAGTGTTGTTGGGGGCCGTGCAGCAAAGCTGCATAGACACCCATTGAGTTTCTGCCTTATTATTATGCATAATCATCCTCTGTCATTTAAGTCGATTGCAGCCCCTAGAACTGTCTGATAAAAAGTTTTGAAATTTGGGATGATTAGGGACAGTCTTTTCACCATGTTTCATGTCTGCGCCTCGAGCACTCTAGCGCCACCAATGGGACAAAGTTGGAGGTGCATTTACGCACATAACTTTTGAACTGTAGGCCGAGTTCATCGCACCCCATGACGTCAGTTTCCCCCATATTGGATTTTCCGCCATATTGGAGTTTATGAAAAAGTTAAAAAATTCTTCACAGACCACAAATTCTGTCCCATCTTCCCCTAAACTGGCACAAATGACCTTTAGACCAAGCCCCACAAAACTTATCCGATAGATTTTTGATTTTCAAAACCGTTTGTCCGTTACAGCTAATTGAAATCTGCGGTGACGCCACCAAACAAGAAGTGAGGTAGTATCTCAGCAACTCTTACTCTTGGTATATGGACTCAAAACCCTATTCTGAGGATGTCCTAAAATTTTTGTGTCATTTAACTGCTGTCGGGGTGCTGCAATAAGAAAAAATGCTTTTGATGTGTTTGCCTTAAAGTAATTCCTGTGTCTCGTGATATCTTCATGATATCTACGTGGACTCTGAACTCCTTCCTGAGGATGTGCAAAAAATTTGGTGTCATTCGACCTCTGAGGGTGCTGCAATTTTTGATTTTCAAGAACATTCATCCATTACAGCCAAATCAAAGGCAAGTGACCCAAACAGGATGTGAGCTTATATCTCCGTTACACCCTTTGGTCAACTGACATAAAACTTCCTGACATGATCAGATCAAATTGCCGTGGCCTGCTGGACTGTTGGGCCCCCTCATCGCTGCGTGCAGCTATATTTTAGTTATGTTTTTATTTAAAAATGGGATGAAAGTGTTTTGATTTGTTATTTTACCGAAAGGATGAATTATATTACCGAGCACCAATAAAGCTGGATTTATTTCTCATCTGTGATCTATATAGATGCTTCTCAGAAGTACAAGTTCCTTGCTTTCCCAAGAAGCTGAGATTGAGAGAATAATTTATTGCATGGTTTTAAGTTTTCATTTCATTGGGAATTATAAAGACACTAAAACTAGAAGGGTATGATGACTTTAGGAATAAATTGAGGAAATACCTAAACATCATGCTAATAGGCAACACTTTCAGAAACTGGTGAGCAATTACTTATTTATTTTCACCAAAAGTAATAGTTATGTTAATCAAATTGTTTGATTTTATTCAAAATCATTAATAGTCGAACCCCCAAATAGTTGAACCTACAAACTAGAAGTCTGCAAGTGCAAAGGGTTTACTGTACTTCATAAATGGTCTGCTCCGAGTATAGATGACATGATGTAAAATATGAAATCACTAATTATAACAATTTATCATCGGCTGATGTACCCTGATTTGGAAAAAATCAGTCACAGCAGAAACATGAGCATTGGGGAACAGCCTGCTTGCTTCCCTTTGAGCTGGTTTTGGAGGGATGGAGGAGGCTTGATAAAGGTACTGGGTTGAAGAGTGGCGCATTAAGCTTGGCCAGTTGATGGGAATGGTCACCCACAGCCTGCAGTACTTCCCTGACTGAGCAAAAATGTGATGTCTGTTTCACCTTTAAAAGGTTATTCATGTACTGACAGGCTTAGCCATATAAACACTGTAAAACTCGCACAGTCCCAGCTCATGAACATGCCTGTTCATTTTGTTTGGTTTCCATGGTTTTGCTGAAAGGGCATATTTATATGGGGAGAGCTGATCCTCTGACATAGCAGATGTTACACTTAGTGTTATGATCTGGTGCTCCTTAGATAGAGGGTGCAAAATAATTTTGTGCATCAAGAGATTGGCAAGTAATGGACACATTTGACTTTTTATTTTCAGCAAGTAATGCAGGACTATACCTCATCTTAAACCCCACCCATGCAAAAAAGCAGGAACCAGTCCAGGCTCCATACATGAGAGCAGAATATATCCACATATGCTTATTGGTACATGTATGTACCTAACTGAGAAAACAGTTCATCTCCACAGCTAAGGTCCTGCATTGCAGATGGATTCTGTCAAATTCGCCGATATCAGCCTTGTCTGGCTCTGTTGGTAGACAGATCTTTGCAGAATTGAAAAAGGCCTGAATTCAATGAGCATTTGTCCTTAATCTAAATGCCAACTTTCCTTTTTATTTTCACAGACAGTTTGGCAAGTTCAGAAATTATGAAAAGTATCTCACCACGCTGCACAACATTGAATTGCAAGTAAAACTTAACGAGACATGTTGATGAGTCTTTCTTATAACCGAAGAAAACATTTTGTGTCCTATATGTATATATATATATATATATGTATATATATATATATATATATATATATATATATAAAATATATGTTTTTTTTTATACAAACAATATGAAATTTCAGAACATTTGTGGCACTGGCATGGTTAGGTTTCAGTTCAAGGTGATTGTGCCATTACACTTAAAAATGATGTGTAAGAGAATGAAGGTTTAATTTCTTTTTTTTCAAATAAGGGTGTGTAAATGATATCATCATTTAAGCAGCAAGGCCATACTTCAAATATAATCACTTCATTTATTGTATTATTCAACAACTTTTTTCCCTCTCTTGGGAAATGTGATCAGTCTGACATGTTTCAGCAAAGGTTGTCCTCAACAATGTGTGTTTCGTCTTGCGGAGGACAGCTACTGTTGGAACATGTTTAACTAATTATATTTCCCAAGGAAAAAAAGGGGGAAAAAAAAACAAAAGACATTTTATCTCAAATTAAATTACTGTAGTTCGAGTGTGGGCTTCCTCTTTAATAATTGTTTTTGTGACCCAACATAATCCAAACCTCAACAGATTATGGTGGACCTTTCACTCGCTGCCTTTCCAAACATAACCATATCATCATCCAAGGAAACAATTGAACCGAAGGTTGGAAATCCAAATGGGGCAGTAGCAAGTCTCTCTGGATAGTACCAGTGCATATTGGTTAAACAATCTGTATCCAGAACTGTCTCAATGAATATCCAACTGTATATGTACACAGAGAATATATACTATCTGAGTGACTTATTGTCATGACATTGTTTTTTCATGTAAACAACAAAGATTGTCATGGAGTAAAAACAGGAGTAGGAGTAAGAGTAGCCACATCCGGTATCATGTAATTAGCTACAGGATTGTCAAGCCCATGACCTTACGGGGGTTATCTGATTGCCAGCCATCTGGTGTTCACCCTGCTTCACTGACAAAGATCCAATTAAACCTTAACACCTTTTCATTTATGTTTTCTTCATTGACCATTTTGATGTCTCAAATTGTCACACATACATTCAGGGCCCTAGTTTGAAAGTCGTATGTCAGAAGTAGGAAATCAGTCATTGCCTGGTTCTTGCAACATTTGATGGGGGGGCAAAAGTGGGCTCACGTTTTTGGATCTGCCAGTGTAACCCCTAGTCCCTCACTTGACTCTACTGAGGCAGACACCACGCGGACAAGATCGCTGGGTTTGATCGGTTTATTGAGCCTGGCAAAATCCAGCAACTAACAGCTGGTAAAATTGACAGTTACAGAGGGAAGGCAAAGATTTCCTCAGAATTGCAAGACATCAGGACTACTGGAGGGGGTCCTTCCACCACCCAGCCTTTGACAGGCGGCCGGCAAAGCCAAGGAAAGGTGAGAACATCTGATCTCCCCTTCCTGCAAATGCAACACGTCAGCTTTTCCACCTTTCAGAGGGAGCTGTGCATACTCCGCCATGCAGTGAACTCCCTGAACGTCAACCCTGGATTGACAGCAGAATGGAGGTGAGGCAGACTCCGCTCAGCAACAACCTAGAAACTGCAGCGGAACAACTGTCCATTCTAGCTCCTTAGCAGTGCAGTAACTGTGACACCCCCCTTCAAACTACCGCTCCAAGGATTTCCTCCCATTGGACCTCTGCCTTAAAAAAATGCAGGCTCATTCATTCTTACGGTTCAAGGATACCTTCAATTGTGCAGTTTCAAATTAAATTTTAATATCAAATTTGAATAGTTATGTCCTATAAAATATAGGCTATCCTATCTAGCTAACTAGTGCTATCTAGCTTGGTTGTTATGGTCCATTATGGTCTAGGGGGCCTATCTTTGCTAGCTTGCTAAATATATTGATGATAATTATTTGACGGTCAGCTATATTTATTGTCGTGATGTAATAATGTATCACCAGCGAGTTGCATGCCTGCTGCAAAACGGTCCCAATCAGCGATCACTGATTTTTGACAGGTGTGACATTCTATGTTCTGCGCTCTCACATGCAGAATGTGGATAACTTTGAGTTTTGTGCTCCAAATAGACCTGCTTTTGGGTCTTCTTAAGTGCAAGGGTTTCACTTAGGACAAAAATGGCAATTCGGGCATTGTGCCCCATAATTTGCATGATACCACCCATTTATTACGTCAGAGGCACAAGTGGAGTTGTGCTTTGGCATTTTCCCTGTTGCGCTGCAGGTGTGTTGACGAAAATAACTTTGCACGTTTCCTTGTGGTCATAGCATGTTTTAAATCAGCTGTAGCTCATAGCTCGGTGCACCTGCTCACGAATTGGGGCCCTCAGTCTTCTTTTTAACTAGCCAGTAGAAGACTAGACCTATCAAGAAAATGAAAGCATTAGCTGTGACTGAGAATCTGTTGGGTTGAAAATGGAACCCCTCCAGGCCCCAAAGCTCTCAAAGGACATTATTTCAGGTTACTGCCGTCAGTGGCATCCATGTATTGTAATGTGGGCTACGTGGCATGGTGTGGGCCTCTGGGAGTTTGGACTGCATTTGTCTTCTGCTGTGTGTTTCTTTGCTTTTTGAATCCAATGATCACAGTCTTCCATGAGCTGAGTAGTTGGGATGTTCCTGCACAGGATGCTTGAGTCATAATCATTGGTTATTGTGCAGTTCTTTTTTTGATAAAGAATGATTGTGCTTATGAAAATAGTAATTCTGGTGAACCATTATAATGATGAGAAGCAACAGAAACAATGATAACAGAGTAACAGTTACAGATACCTTTTATTCAAGTTTTAGTGAGAGGATGTCATCTTGGGTCAGAGGATAAAGTGTATCGGATTGATTTTAGCACCATCCCATGGTATCTGTCCCACTTATCTGTTCTCATTTAATTTTCCCTACTTGTCTTCCATTTCTTTCCTAAACTCACAACCCATTAAAACAATGCTTCAGTTGACCTCCTTTTAAATTATATAGGTAAAAATATGCTCATTCACATTATTTGAAGTACTGGAAGACTGGGGTTGGGAAATGACCTGCATGCAAATTGTTGACAGACAAATAATCAATAATCAAGCAGCTTGCAAGGGCCCTCAATGCTCACTGGGAGTGTGTTATTGAGAGAGGGGAGCTGGATGCTAGCATGTGTTGGAGGGCACATAAACACCACCAAACCATGTTTGTTTACAAAGTAACCATGATTTGCGTTTAAAAAAGTTTTTGAGTGAAGCCAGTAACACATCTCCTTTGTAACAAGTCAATCCGCTCTTTACTTTTACATGTGAGCCACATCTGAGCATACTGTGTGTGTGCGTGCATTTGATGTGATCTCTTTGAAATTACACCCTCTGTGTGTGATTGTGTAGCTGCACCACTCTCTAATTTACCAGGAGCTGTAAACGGGGACTAAATCTAGAGGGGACTGGGAATGGGGGGAGCTGTTAAACCTGACACACAAAAATTAAAGGAACCACACTACTACTTTTTGTACTCCATTTTATGAGAGCAAAACATTCATTTGTTTGTTGCTGCTTATTACAAAGCATAGACCTTCCCAGAAGATTTTTTTGTAAAAGTTGTTATAGTGATGTCAGTATTGCATGCTAACTGGCACCGGAGACAGGAGGAGGGGGCTTGAGGAGGTAATGGTGTTAACTAGCAGCAATGATATCAAGGATATTACATGAGAATAAAAAAGATGAGTGGACTGCAGTGATGGCAAGTTCACTGTTACAAACCTGCATCTGTCTGTGTGAGTGTGTGTGCTTTTTAGAGATATGGATGGCTGCAGTTTTGTTCCTGCAGATTCAGAGACAGTGCAGTGACTGCATCTCTGGTAGAGTTAATTGTGACAGAGAGCATGGCCTGGTTGACGTGCTCTCCACTGCCTGACACCTCCCCCTCCAGCTGCCTGCAGACTGCTCCAAACCAGGAATGCGAGACCAGAGTTGATCCTTAATAATTTCCTTAAGTACACACTGGTAGGACTGGGGGAGGGGTATTTCATATACAGGTGTGTACAGACCTGTTTTATAACTTCAGGCAGTCTAATAGATCATCTGACCAAAGACAGATTTGTGTTGTTGAGTAGAACTAAATATAGTTTAAAATATTACATCTCTTTCATCAAAAAAGTAGTGGATTTGTTTTTTTTTCAGTGTTGGACAGTTGAAGATATCAGATAGTAGCTGGATAGGTAAGCACTGTAAGAGGATTATGTTCACTCATATGTGGACCTAACTGTGAGGGGCCACTTCATAATATACCTTGTATTGTGATGTCCAGCCATTCCCTGCCCTTGCAGGAAGAGGACAGAGCTCATGATTCCATAAAAGAAAGGACTGATGTGCCCCATGAGCCTAAGGGCACCCAGGCAGCCACATCTTCCAGGGATAGAGAGTTATTTTTAGTGGGGCTCATATATTTCACCAGTGGGTTGTATACAGCATTCTCATGACAAGGTACTGTTTGTTGCATGCCTGCTGCCCCGGCAAGAGCCTTGGAACACACAGACAAGCTTCTAGTTAGACTGGAGAAGGATCCAGTGGTCATGATGCATGGTGAATCCAATGACATGGTGGAAGTCTTCTCTTGTGCCACATGCAAACAAATGAAACTGAATTTTATATGGAGATTTTACGTGGCAACAAGTGTTGTGTGAAAAGAGGATCCAGGATTATGGCACAGGGACTTCCTGTGGAATAAGGGTGAACTGTGCACCTGTGCTGGAAGAGTGCAGGAGCTTTGGGTCAGCATATGGCTAGGGCACTGGATATGAACATCCTGGAGAGCAGGGAGGTTAATCTGTGGTAAGGAGTAGGGATGCACAGTCTGCCCAGGTGGAAGCTACTTGGGTTAAGTGTAATAACACCAGTGAAGGAATATCATGAGAGGTAGTTCTGAGCAGTCAAGAGTGGGAGGGTATAAATTCCATTGTTGAAATGCCAGAAGCAGAAAAATACAGTTTTTGAACCTGAGGATGCTGTGATAAATGGGGATTATGACATAGTTGGCGTTTATCGAGACGTGGCTTGGTTTGGAGGCTGGGGAGGATAACAATGGAGGAGGATACAGACTGATGATAGGACTGAGCCATAAAAAAAGAGCTTGGGAACAGCCCACATAAAAATAAACCTTAATGTTCAGGACATTTTCGGATTGGACCCCCTAAATGCTGGTGACAATATTTGCATTAGCTATTTGGGGGAATATGACAAGGGCGTAAATGTAGGGGTATGCCATGGGCCTCCAGGCTCAGCAGTGCAAATACAATTTTCTTTGATGACATAAAACAAGAAGAAAGAGACATGAAAAATTAGTGACTATTAATTTGCACTTTATGCCTGGACAAGGAAAATTTAATAGATAATCTGTAGATGTTGTAAGTGAATGTTTTTGGTGCTGTTTCTACTCAATCATTGAGTAGGGAAGCAGCTCTTGATCTAGTTTTCTATAACAATTCTGACAGAATTTGCAGCTCAAAGGTATAAGCCACTCAAAAGAAGTGACCATCCTCTACCACTCACATAGCTCTATGAGGGTCTGGGCTCACCTCCTTGGAAACTCGGCCCACCCAATTGGAATAAATACATTTCCTTGATGTATGAAGACCTCAATGTATGTGATTGGTAATGGTCGTGCCAGGCTCATCTATTGCACTTTGGACCTCCATTACATACACATTGTTGGCCTCACTGGTGTCTAAAACACTAGAAATTTTAACCTAATATTAAGAGAGTTTTTTTTTTGGCTGAGCTCTCTCAGCAATACAGGGGGGCATTGATGGAAATGAGTTAGGGGTAAATTCTGAGCTGACATCAGGAAATATTTTATTTACACAGATATTTATCAAAGTTTGAAACATTTTACTGGTTTAACAGCGTAGCTTTTAAGTAGTAGTATGTAAATGGTTTGTGTAGCTGGGCTGAATGACCTGTTCTCAGCATGCATTTTTATGTTGTAATGCTACTGGTTCAGATACACATGTGGCTATTCAAACACAAGTGTTTGGTTCCTTAATTCATCATACCTCTCTCCATATCAGTGTAAATGCATTGCATGAACAAACGGTACCAATGAGTGATGTCAAATAACCAAGTTAAAAAGAGAGATAATGACACATAAGGCAATGGCATCGTAAAGTTTAACACCTCTTAGCCTTGCTAATATGAAGTAAACTTCACTGTCAGAATAGCTGTAAACAAACCATTACCATTTATATTTCTTTATGTGAATCTACCATAATTTATAATCTTCTTCACTTTAAGATACCTATAACCTTGCAAAAAAAAAAAAAAAAAAACACTCCAGAGACATTCCAGAAAAAAATAACTGATTTATTGGGAGTCAGAAGCGGGCAGGTGTTCCGTTTTAATGCTTTTCGTTTTATCTTTCTACCCTCGGGCAGTTTTACTGTGTCTCCCCTCTCCGCTCCTGCTGCTGCTTCGGTTTTGATTGTTGTGATTGCAGCGCGTACCTCTCCCGTTCCGCCTGCAGGAAGTGTGCGTTAGTACATGTCGGAGCCCAAAGGTATGCAGAGTTGACAGTAGTTCTCACCTGTGACGCCACAGTCGCAGGGCGGAGACGCGCACAGTCGGGATAGCATGTAATGGCACAGATCGTGGACGCGAGGTGAGGCGCCAGGAAACCATATAGATGGCAGGAATAAAGCTAACGGCATCAAATTAGTCGGGCACACACGCTTATCAAGACAGTGTCAAAACATGGCCACGTAGGAACTGTTGAAACAGTATCTAAGTGCTAATATGGCGTGGAAATGCTTTGCATTCTGTTTTCTTTTAGTATTTCTTCTTTTTGTAGTAGTTTTTTTGATCCGCCTTTTCCAAATTTTCCTTTAAGTCCTTTTCACTTTTCTATGTACCTTGTAGTAATTGTAATGTGATATAGAAAAATCCAAATTTCTCAAAATATATACAATATGTAATTGCAGATTTTATTAACTATCACTCATTACTATTGTGCAAAGTTTTCTATATGGTAGAGTAGGTTGCATTGTGGAGCTAACTAAATCCACAATGAAAGCTCAAAGCATGATATGCAATTTTACACACATATGTAATTATTTTATAAATTATAAGAATGTATATCCACTATTGCCGGCGCACAATGTACTGCTGTATTCAGTAATATGTCTTTTTAGGAATGTGTACACAATTGTCTACAGAAGAGATAAAATGCTTTGATTAAGAGGAGATTTGAGCCACTTTGTTGTAGCACAGCTCAGTTCAGGGGCTGCTGCACACAGCAAATCTGTCATCCAGAGGGGACAAGGCTGGTCAGGCTTAACCTGTTTTCTCCTTTTTGTGTTTGATAAAGGGAAATTGGAGAGAGTGAAAGGGGGAGTAAGAGAGCATGGGCAAGTCTTAGCAATGACTTGCTGTCTCTTACATAGCTTTTTCACCCCGCTCCAACTCTCTTCTTGCTGTCTATTTGCAATACAGGAGCCACACACTAATCCAGATCTTCATACTCTCTCTCTCTCTCTCTCTCTCTCTCTCTCTCACACACACACACACACACAATCAGACACATGCATGCAGCACTCTGCGTTTCTTGTTTCTCCTGGGTGGCAGTCTCTCTCTCTCTCTCTCTCTCTCTCTGCTGGCAGGTGTTAGAGATAAAACAATAAATAACTCTTTGAGGGAGAGAGACAGAAGGAGTCTTTGGGAAACATGCATTTTTTTACCATTAGAACCCTGAGAAGAAGGATAAAATGAAAACAGGAAGACCAAAGAAAGGAGAAGGGGCTCTGTATTGAGAGAAGCCGGAACAGACAAGTAATTTTTTTAACATTTTTTGCTTTTATTTTATTCTGGAGGGAGGAGGGGTGGAGTGGAGAGAAAGCAAACGAAGGAGCACGGAGCTGGACTGTCTCATCAGGTTTTTCAGCCTCTGCATCTGGGAGCTGGTGCAGGGCTGTGCTGGCAGCAGTAGGAGGGAGAGCAGGGAAGCCACAGGGCAGTCATGGATACCTCAGCTCCCCAGCCAGAAGCTCAAATGACCTGGATTCCCACACTGCTGCTGGCCAGTGTCTGGCCAAGGAGAAGCCGTCCCCTATGAGGTAGTAAACAGCACTGTTCCTGGGCAGGTTATCCTTACCATTGTTTTTGTATATATAATTAAATGCAGCCGGGGGAAATATCCTAAGCCAGTGTTAACAATGTATTCATTCTAAGCAGAACTATTAACTGGTGGTCATCTGGAAGAAATTAGTTGCTTCTGATGTAGCATGTTTACTGTCACTGTAATTTCTGATATTGGACATATGTTGACATATGTGTGTGTTGTGTGTTGACATGTGTTGACATTTTTTGTATGAAAGCAAATGCACTAATTTGCAGATTGGTTTGGTGATGTGTTTTGCTCATGGACTGTGCAGTGCAGTGTTTTCTTCCTTGTGCTTGGTGTTTCTGAAATCTCTCTGAAGTTGACAGGCTTGATTTGTGCAGCTTGTGAGATGCAGTCTTCCTTGGTATGTGTGTGCATCCAGCAGGTTTGATCAAACAGGGTGGCTTGCAGTGGAGAATGTGAAATTTGTAGCTGCTTTCTTAATGCACATGTCCCTGTATTAATTTCTGTTCTGTCTCATTTTTATTGGTGCTTAAATGTGACACAGCAGACAGGGAGTGACCAACTGTGTGTGCTGGTAAGAGGGTAGGATGTTGTTGTGTGAGGATATGCTATTGCTGGTAAGCTGAGTGTGTGTGTGTGTGTGTGTGTGTGCGAGAGAGAGAGAGGGAGGGAGGGAGAGTGTACCATTGGAGACATGGCCCTGGGCGTTAAGTGTCAAGCATACGACATACAGAGACACTCAAAATTTCACATTGCCTCCGGGTATAAAGAAACAGATTCAGTCATGAACTGCTTAGTAAACACAGGGAATATGCACAACAAAATATAGAATTTCTTAAATTATCTGTCTAATAAAATATGTAAATATCTGGCTTCCACATTAAACCAAATAAGTGTGATAATTAAATATTACCTTTATTTATTTTTTCTAATATGTTTATATAGTGTAGCATGTTGTATCATTAATCTTGTATAAATAATTATTTTGTGCGAGTCAGTGCATGAGGATGTGAGGACATGGTGTAAGTATAATGGTTTGCAGGAAGCATTAGTGTATGATAAAATCAGTGGCTGGATTACCCTTGTCATCTCTTTCAGAATAATAACTCCCCCAAATTATGATCCAGGACCAGATAAAATGCTTATGGTCGGCATAGAGGTGTCTATATACTGAGCAATTTACTATCTGTTAGCTATCTCTGGTTTAACTCTTACTTACTAACTTTGTTTTCATCTGAGGGAAATTTGCTGAGGCAAAATCATATTTAAAGGCATAAACAGTTTGAAATACAATAAGATATTTATCATACAGGCTTAATAGAAATGAAAGAAAGAAACACAACTACAATGTTTTGTGTTAATCACGTACATATTTAAGTTATAGGGGGAGCAGTCCTCCCTTGCCCCCCGTGTTATCCATCGGCTTTATCACTGAGGCACAAAGCCTTTTATTGTGTCTTTTCATTTGGTGGCACCTGAAGGATCAGGTGACAGCTGCAATGGGCAGGATATCAAAAATAAGGCCTCAATTTGAACATTATCCTGATTTCCCTGCACTCTGGGTGGATTCCATAAACATTTAAATTAATCCAGGGTTAACATACATTTAGCCTCTCTAGTCATTGCTTGTTTAAATATCATAGGCTTTTGCACAATGACTGATCTAGCAAGCATCATTCAAGAATCTAGTGTTTCATTAAGGTAAAACACTGGTGGTATTTCCAATGATACACCTTGTTGCCTGGAATTTAGTCCTGACTGTCCCAGTACCAGCTGTAGTCAGGAGTCCTATGGACTCACACATGATTGGCCATGACATGATTGGTCATCTAAGAATGGAGAGTGTTTGATTGTTTACTACATGATAGTAACCCCACTGGTTGAGTGGGTGCTAATGTGCACTCTCTGAAATTCACAGTAGATGTTACAGCAATGGGGCAGGTTTACAATTAGTTCTGGATTTTCCAAATTGAGAAATAAAGAAAATTGGGATAAAAACTTCGAAAACTTCAAAATTGGGATAAAAAGATCCATTTTCTTTTTCATAATCATAATGTCTACAGTTTAATTTATGTGACGAATGTAGACAGTACATATGAGTGTGCCTTTCTGTCTGTCTGATGACTAAGTCATAAGTCATAAGAGGTTGAGTGTCTAGATGTGAACATATTCAAGTGTGTATTGGTATGGATCTGTGCATACACATTTCTGACTATTTGACTGCCTATTGCATATATATATATTTATCTGTTATGTGTGTACTGTAAGTGTGTTTGTATGCACATGGATGTGTGTGTATGTGTTTTAATAGTAACATCCAGCTGCCTTCACCACAGGCAGAGAGAATATTTACACAAGCTAAGAGGTGTTGAGTGGGTAAAGTGTGTGTGTGTGTGTGTGTGTGTGTGTGTGTGTGTGTGTGTGTGTGTGTGTGTGTGTGTGTGTGTGTGTGTGTGTGTGTGTGTCTGGCTTGCTTGGTAATACCTACATGTCTTTTTGCAACGTGTACGTTGCCAGCATTCTCTCTGCACTGTCCCAGTTTGCCTGCTTGTGCAAATTAGACATGCCCATCTCTTCAGTCAGCCATGCCAGCTTGCCTAAGAGCAGGTCACTCTTGCAGATAACATGAGAGCACTGATTGCTTTGTGCTGTTTTGTTTTCTGATGTGGCTGCCATTTATTGCATGATAATTTAGTCTCTGGAGGGAAAATCAGGCCCTTGTTTTTAGTGATAAGATTTTCTTATCTAAATGGTACAGGACTGAAAGAGGACCATTATGCACAGACTGTGTAAAGTACTGGAAAGCATGAATTGTAGCCATTGTACTATTGGTATGGAGTTTACTTTTGAGTCCAGGCAAAGGTAACAAATAGGGGATGCTGGAGCAGCAGTTTGATTTATTGGTGGGAAGGGTACTGCACTGTAAACATGTGGCTAAAACATGTAAGGACAGCAGAGTAAAATTCTTCACATGCATTTCACTCATAAAATGTCTCGGTGGAGGCTGTTGTTGCCATGCAGTAGTGTTTGTGATCTGTGCCATGCTGTGTGTATAATACAGTGTCTGTTCATCTGTCTGCTGCCTCTCTGGCCCAATTATTCTCAAGCCCATTTTGCACTCAGTCTGACCCATCACAAATCTGACAGCCTTTTTTCAGCCTTTGTTAACTGTTGCTATCGGACAATGTTATGACTCATAGTTCAAATTACAGCAGTGCATCAGTGCCTGAAACACAGGATGTAGGGAAAGCCAAAAGTCAGTGGGGTTCTATAAAGTTGTATGGCACACACCTGTCACTGTACCTCTTCCCTGTCTCTTTGCACTTTCAAAATCAGAAGGCAGCCATTGTTGCACAGTGGAGCGTGATGTACACATACTACATAAATGCTGTTTTTCATTATATGGAGGCAATAGAACATCTATGTAACACACATTATTGCTTATCTCAGGTCGTGAAGGAACCTATTTGCTTCATTCTTTATGGGTGAATGTGTGGTCTTTTGTTTGGACAAATACATGAGGCCATCTGTGGGTTGGGGTGCCACCACCTTAGAAAACATAGTTAACCTCAGTATAGTACACATCAAGCTGTATTATATGTAAAATGTTAAGCTATGTACAACATTTTGACTAGCTTCTGCTAAAAAATTCTTGTTAAAATGCCTCAGGAGCTGTAGATCCTAAGGGAATATACTTTGGGTTGCAAAAGGCTCAAGTCAGCCAGGTTTAAATATTGCGTTGTCAGCTCATTCTGCCAAGAGACTTTTAAGGTTTAGAAATTTGAGACTGAAGATAAGGGAGAGATAATTTCATATCTCAAGGGGATGAGAGGGACTGTTGGCTGCAAAGAGCACAGCAAGAGGAGAGCAGAAAGGTTAACACTGTGGTCAGTTAGAGGTGGATGTGAGCCACACGATGGAGTCAATGAGGGGTCCAGAATGGATGCAGTTGTATTCAGGGAAAGCAAGAAAGAGACTGATCAGGCTAGTGCAAGATAGTGCAACACTGAGTAATCATGTGGAACTGCATGTAGAAAATGGGAGGCCAATGAAGAAAACCTGAACCTTACTGAAAAATTTACCTGTTTTTTAAAGCAATCTTTCAAGTTTGTTAATATGACATTGAGCATTGTGTGAGGAGTGTGAGGATGTGGAGAAAATCACAAAATTGATTTTTACAGCTTTTCAAACACTCAAAAAAATGTGTAAGGAGATTGTTAGATATAAGCTTCTTCAGTCAGTCTTCTAAACTATTTAAAGTGTTTAAATAGTCCTAAGATGGAGCCAAGTCCCATGCACAGAAGCTTGCAGTGAGCATGTGAGAGCAGAATGGACCAGATTACTTAGACCTGCATCTGATTTTGTTTAATCATTTACAAGCCTTACAATGTAAGGGGTCACATGTCAGTTGCTGATAACTGTATCTAACCATATCTAATGTAGCTCTGTAGTGCATGGCACTTTAAACAATGCAAAAACATGTTTAGGATAACAGCCAAATAGATGCAAATTCTCTGATTTGCCTGTTTTTAGCTCATTGGCCAACAGCATTAGCACGTCTGTGTTTTTGTGCATCTTCCGACAGACTGAGTTTCTCCCACTGGCCCTCTCTGTCTCCTCCCATGTCTTTTCAGGCAATTTTGATGGAATGACAAGCCTCTCCAGTTATTCAGGGAATGTGTAAAGTGTCTGTGTGTGTCAGAGGAGGGCTGAGGGGGTGGCAAGGGGGTGGGGGATGTGGGCTATGGCAGTGAAAATGAACTTGCTGATCCCGGCAGATGGAAAATCAAATGGCCATTCCCTTTCAGTAAATGTGATTTCAACTACACAATGCTACATATGGCTGGTTAATGCACCCTCAACAAGCATGCTCAGAATTCCACTCTAATGAACTCTCATAATCTCTAGTTTCTTTTCATGATACTTAATACGTCTAAATTGGTATTTTTGAAATACTTTCTGGAATGTTAGGGCCTAGTCCCTTTGCATTCCATTAACATAAACCACCCTCATTCCCACCCCAATGTAGCTTGTGCTCTTTAGAATTCAGAGTTCGTTTTAATGGCCCTCAAGGTATGCATCCTGACTTAAGTGTCCTTTTTACCCCTCTTTCCTCTCTGTTTCTTTCTCTCCCTCTCTGGCTTCCTCTGTTCTCTCTCCCTCCTTCCACCCTCCCTCCTTCTCTTACTGTCTGTGCGAAAGCTTGACAGGACTGAAAAAACCATGGCCTACAGGTATGCATGCTAAGCTCTTGCCTGCCTGTGCTGCCTGCACACCTGCCCAGGTGTGCAGTGGAACTGGATCAGAGGGAAGGGTAATTTTTTTCAAGCTTCCCTGTGCAGGTTTGTGGCATTCTGATGCCAGGTCTGTGGGCACGGCAGTTCCGCATTCCCACTGAAATTATGGGACGGGCAACGTGTTTATGTTTTTTCTCCGCAGAACACAGCAACTGCTCCCTCAATGAATACATTGTAGTTTAGGTTAAATGTAAGGGTTTTTCTGTTGTTCAGGGATCTCTTCTGCAATACCCCCAGACTTAGTCTACTTGTTTCACATGAGGAGATTACAGGGGTTTCTGATTTATGATCTGTTCTTTTGGGGGAATTTGGTTTGAACTTTAAAATGATGAGTTACCATTAAATTAGCTGATGCCCTTTCTCACAGTCAGGCTTTCAATATTTGCTCATTTATCTTGTAAAATCATTGTACAATATGCAGTGCTCCAACCAAGAGTTAGGATGTATTCTGTATTTTGCTTTTGTTTATTTTATACCCATCCCCAAATGTTGAATTTAGCTTTTTTTCACATAATTCTTCAGGTATTCCAAATGCACAGTCTTGGTACTGTGCAATGGTAAGAGGTAACAGATATGATCATGTTCATAAGAATTTCATATATCCCTGCCTTTACAAAAATATTCAAAATAACTGGTCAGTTTACCTATAAGATTACTTTATGCTCTGCCTATTTATTGAGATTGAAATTTAGTCTAGGTGTTTTTTTTTAATAACACACAAAACCTTAAAGTTCAACCTTTATCTCTTTTTTTGCAGCACCATAAAAAGGGGCCTGCCACTTGGTCAGTTTTGGGGAGTGTTCAGAATTTGATCACTTTTCAAAACAGATACCTGCAACTGGCTTGTCTTTACTTGTCAGTGTAATAACAGGTAAATGTTTTTAAAAATAGGCTCAGATTTTTTTCTACAGCAAAAACAGGGAGAGAGAAAGAAAACAAAGACAAAATGGATAGTTGATCTCTAGAATGCAAAAAGTAGGTCAAGAACTTCTTAAGGTGTGCAGAGAGTTAAGATTTTGGAGCCAAACCTTTATCCTTTAGAAGTTTCTTGAAAACACTTGACAGAATTCTGTCAAGAATTATTTTTTGGATAATCAAGATCCACACATACAACCTCATTTAGACTTGTTCTTTAGTGTGTAATCTGCAGTTGGGATGCACATACTGGGCTGTAATTATTGCTGCTTGGATGTTTTAATGATGCTATTAATTATACAAGCTAAATTCCATCAAATGGTCTTAGTCTCTATATGGGTACATGGAATGAAAGCGAAAAGGACATCAGGAAATACTATTTTGTGTCAGGATGAAAAGAACATATTCAAAAGGATATGTTTGTTTGCCCCCAATAAAATATAATATCCTTAGTGAAAATGATATTGTAATGTCTGTTTTGATTGAATTGTGTCTGTACCTAAAGGGCTTAACTGAATTTGATTGAAACCTGGCCTATTATTCTCAATGAGGCAAGATCCTTTATGGGTTAGTGTTATAAAATGATTTTGTTTTCTGGCATGCTATTTTTTTTTCTCTTTGTACTCAGAGTGTGTTGGCAGAGGCGGTGAGGATGGCTTGATGCATTGATGCAAGGGGAAAGCTTTTTTTGCAGATGTTTTTGCGTTTGTCTGTGAGATATTTTTGTGTTAGTCCAGGGCCTCTGTTTGCCCTCAGTTAGTTTCTACCATGTAGCGCAACCATGTAGCTCAAATGAATTTTTCTCTTCAAATACGAAATTAAAGAAACAAAGCAATTGTTTACCCTTTTATCTGCAATTTGGAGTTTTTGGAGAGGTATATATCTCAAAGATGAAAATGTGTATGCTGACGTGTTGTTGGGAGGCAGTGATAACTCAAATGTTGTAGGCCTAATGAAACACACCCACTTCTCTGGTCTCAGGGTCATAATCAGTCAAAGACAGAGACCAGACTTGAATGCACAAAGCCTTGGTCACAAGGCCCAGCATGAGGCTTTGTCATGCATGTTTGACCCCCAAAAAACTCCGCAGCCAAGGATCCTTACAGCCAAACTCTTTCCTAATTTCACTCAGATAACTTCTCATGAAATGGAGGCTGAGATGGTAATGCAGGAGTTCACAGAACTAGTTGGAAAAGTAATGCTCCCTCATTTGCACAGTAACTGTATGAACAGGATAGCTAACTCTGATAACTCTGATAGCTAACTCTGATCGCTAACTCTGATAACTCTGATAGCTAACTCTGATAACTCTGATAGCTAACTCTGATAACTCTGATCGCTAACTCTGATAACTCTGATAGCTAACTCTGATAACTCTGATCGCTAACTCTGATAGCTAACTCTCGCTAACTCTGATAACTCTGATAGCTAACTCTGATAACTCTGATAGCTAACTCTGATCGCTAACTCTGATAACTCTGATAGCTAACTCTGATAGCTAACTCTGATCGCTAACTCTGATAGCTTACTCTGATAGCTAACTCTGATAACTCTGATAGCTAACTCTACTAAATCTGAGGAAGCTTTCTGGAAGTAAAACAAATGGTATATCATGGGTAAAATATTCAAACTGTAATAAACATTTAAATTTTGGACTTACCATTGTTCTACACTGTTTCAAAATACAGGGTTTTATATTTAGCTTAAAAGCATCAGGATGAATCAGGAGTGCCTTTAAATGTCTGAGAGACAACTGTGAATCGCAGCTGTGACTCTGACACACAGTGGTTACTATTGCATATTTCAGTGGATTGTTTCAACATCACAACAACATCAATATTCAGATTTGGAGTCATGTAGAGAATATGAGTACAGTGGATGAGTAGTGTGATATAGTGAATCTGGAGATTATAATTTAGATGGTGTTAGAAGTCTCAACTTGTTGCTATATCCTCATATTTCTTTTTGAGGCATTTACTATTCTCTCTTTGTGTGGCTGTGTTTGTCCAGTGAGCCGCTGTCAGTCTTCATCAGTCTGACTGACTGTATCTTGGCCCTGAAGCTGTCAGTGCAGGATGGCCCCAGGCTGCAAAAGCAGAGTTGTATAAACACAGCAGGGCTCTGTTCTCAGGTGACCAGGACAAAAGCGTCTCTGCCTACACGGCCAAACAAAGAGATTGTACTTTATTGTCAGATATGTAGTCAGTTATGTTTTTCAGAAACTCAACCAATCTTGAAAAAATTACATTTTTATTCTTGAAATACATGATGTCACAAGGAAACTTAGAAATTTTTGTATGCAACTTATTGCATTGCTTTATAGAATTCTTGTGAGGACTGTAAAAATATACCTTTTTTGGTCAACATTTTTGATGATTAAGTCTAATGGCTGAAGCAAGTGGGGCTGAGCTTTGATTCTTGGTAGAAACTAGGTTGCTGGTGGAAGCAATATGGTGATGTAGAGGGGGGCAGTCTTCCCTCTGGACTGAGCAGTGCAGAAATTCATGTGTATTGATGAGACTTCATACAGATAGATTCTGTTTTCTTGGTTAGGTGTTAAACTAATATCATAACTTACTGCGGTTGTCAATGTTCCTATAGCACGTATCACAACATATAGGTGATTTTCCAAAGTTCAGGGCAAGTCTGGCCATCATGATCTAGCCATCTCATCATTTCCTTGTTTTAATTAGCCAAACGTTTCTATTCTCTACCTCATGTTGAAGTATGGGAGGCTCTCTGATGCGAAATGGTTGCTGTCATCCAGGAGCGTGCTGAACATAGGTTCTGTTGATGCTAATTTGTTTTACCATCCTGGCATAATGATGTTGTACAAATGTATTAAATTATTCTCTAATTATGAATGATTACCAGTATTACACAATGTTTTTCATAGCAAACTGTAAGAAATCTCCTCTGACTCCCTGAGATCTTGTATTGTTTGTATATTTTCAGCGTAAGCTTTATTCCAGCATTGTCCCATTGCCACATCAATTTTTTTATTCCAAAATAGGATACATTCAATGTCTGTGCCTTTGCTTTTTCATCACCTTTTCTTTTCTCAGTCCGCTTGAGATGCTGTCCTTTTGTGTAAAGCATCCTCGGGAGGTTTGAAGCTCACCCGTCAGATGAATCTGCAAGTCTGTATGCAGCGATGTCTGCTCCAATTGGGTTGTTATTCTTATTTCTAAAAATTACTTCTGAAATGTCAGCCTTTGAGATGTATAATGAGATATACTGAATGGGCTGTCAGGTCTGGTTTCATGGTCCAGTTCAGTGAGCGAAGTACGCGGCAGCCTGCAGCCTAATTTCCACAGGCAGATCATGATTTCTGCTTAATAGATCCTCGCTCTACTCTGCTTGATCTGAACTTTTGGTGCCCCTAGCTAATCATAGTCCTGAGATTTAATGGATCAGTTTCTTATTTATGTGTATATTTTAAAGAAGAGGTAGTTGTAAATATTTAAATACATAAGCTAAGGGTTTATGGTCATAGTATGGTAAATTGCATTGGGAAATTCCTCAAGGAAAACTTAAGACCTGCCTCAGTTAAAATGATCTCTAATGACCTCTGGTCAAAGAAATGCTCCCACAAGGCCTCTTCAGCCTGGGGATTTAGAAAATATTTTGAAGAGTGCATCACAATGACAGCAGAACCCCACCCCCACCCTCCACCCACCCAATAAAACCCTTGCTTCATGTTGTGACCAGAAAGGATGGACAGTGCTTGAGAGGTTAGGAAAACAAAACACTAGTGTGATCCTGCTCACTTTAAACAGCAATCAGAGCCAGTGGGATGTTTCTCATTATAGCATTACCAACGTTTGTGTACTTATGTATGCCGAAGGGTAGAGAAGATATTTTTATGAGGTAAAACATGGGCTAGTGATAGAAATCATATCATTAATGTATGTTTTAGGTGAGCTTTCTAACATCTTTTCGTTAACTACAGTGTTACCACTATGCTAAAAAAGGAAAAAGTGCTGTCCTATTTTGATCCTGCCCATGGATTGTTCTTTCCTTTTCCCACTGTAAGCTCAGGTGCTTTGTATTTGACTCAGATATTGTCATCTGGAATTTAAATGTGTATTTTTAGATTTTATTCCCATATTAGTGGTGGAGTGATGTCACTCACCCTGACTGACACCAGCAGGCCTGTGTAACAGATGGGTCTTTACAACCAGCAACCATGAATGAAACCAACTTAATCCAGTTCACCAGTTATGTCCTGTCACAAAGAAGAAAAGAACAATAAGGATTTTTATGGGCAGTGATACTTAGATCATAACTGATACTTTTCATGTTTGTAGAGGTGGAACAAAACCTTGTGAATTAAAAAAGAATAATATTACCTATACAAGGAATACCATGCTCCAGGCTTAATAGCATGATATAAAACATATCCAGTATGTACATGTAGGTACAGGATATGTACACAGCACTCTAAAATGACTTCATGTTCCTGCAGAGACGGTATAGTCTGACAAGCATGTTTTTCCTCATGATCACATGTAGGAGGGGAGTCTTCCAGATCATCTTATCCAAGGCAGTCTTTATAGATGTGTTTTGAATTTTGTTTACATAGTTTAATATCTGGATTTTGTTTGAAGAAATTTGGGGTAAGAATAGCAAAACCTCAACTTTATGAACACCTTACAGATGTGGTGGAGCTCTGAAAAAGCCTGTCAGAGGTATATTCTAAACATAAGCCATAATAACCATATTTTATCAATTTCCCATGATAACTGAGATTCCAAGCTTGCTTCTACATGGATAGTAAGTACTGTTTGCTCATCGCCAAGATTTCAATATGCAAACACTTTATTGCTGGTAACAACATGGCTCGCAGGAGTTTGAGATAAATGAGCTACATGACAGTTTGGAGGAAATGTTGATTGTGTGTGCTATAGTGAGAAAAAAATACACTCAGATAAGGCAATGAAGTAGACTCAGGTAGGATACTCTGTCTAAATGATTTCTTTGAGTTAAACAAGCAGGATGACTCATCTAAATGATTTATGAATTTATTTTTATGAGGTTATTCGTTAAATACCTTAATATCTGTCATACATTTGGTGCTGAAACTCAGGCCTTGTTCAGATATGGTTTCAGATAAGTGTTACTGACTAAGCACTTTGACAAATGGCTTAATCAACTATATAAACAAGCAATCAAATGATCTCAATAAATTATTTAGTGGCCTTTACTGATTCAGAATAAAAAGTCTTGCTGTTCTGTTTTCCCTTGCCTGATGCTCCCAGCTGTCTCTTCTACTGTAGCAATTCTTATAAAGAGACCTTTGTTTCGCAAAGGGAACAGGTAATCATTTGTGCTCAAGCCTGTGTGTGTTCGTGCTGGTATGCGCTCTTGTGTGTGTGTGTGTGTGTGTGTGTGTGTGTGTGTGTGTGTGTGTGTGTGTGTGTGTGTGTGTGTGTCTGTGGATTTTAGGGAAGGGTGAAACTGTGTGTGAGTTAATGGGTGTGTGCTGCCATAATTTTACAGAGGGAAGGGGTGTTTGTTTTGACCTGTTTCCTATATATACATGTGTTTTTTAGTGTCCTGGATCCTCTATGCATTATCCCACAAACTAAAGGGGAAGTTCTGATTGAACTGGAGTGTGAAACAAGGGACAGGCTGGGGGGAGGTAGGGATTATCTGGATGCATACCTGCCGTCTGGGCCGAGGGAGGAGGATGGGTGATCTTGGTGGAGTAGAAAGCGAGAGGAAGAGGGAGTTTTATTTGCTTTTATCAAAGGAAACAATGGGTGCTTGTTTTCTGTACTACAACAGGCACTAGTGGTTGTTCATATTCTAGAAAGTGGCGATTGTGACATAAAAAAAAACAATGAAGTCAACCCCTCTATGTCAAATAAATGTTGTGCTTTTTATTTAGTAAACCTAACTTAATGCCTGTATATTGGAGCTGGGCTGAGCTGAGCTTGGAATGACCCCAAGAGATACTCCAGACCATGCAAATCTCTAGACTCAGAAATGCAGCAGATCCTTTGCAGATATGTCAATCCAGTTCTTAAGCCTGGCACAGTGGCCTTGTGGGAAGCAAGACCTTCTGTGAGGCTGATGCTTTGGAGGTCCGTTAGCTAGCTCAGAGAAGAGATATGGATATGGTTAAAATTGCCAATGAATGCAGGCTTCTTAACTGGACGGTGTGCTAAAACACTTCACGTCACTTTGTTAAATTTAAATGATTTTTAAATACAGTGTGTCTTTCAGCTTACACAGAGGTAAATGGTTAAAATGGCATGCTATGTATATTTTTCTGTGTGTTTTGCCTTCCAGAGTAAATATTTGCAGGTCAGCAGGTGCCTCAATTCTGGCTAACGGCCTCTCACTTACACTTGACCTTTGGCCCCGTAATGATCCCAAAACAAGGATAATCTCTGCACTAATGTCTGGAGGGACTGGAGCTAAAGGCTAACTAGGCTTTGACAAATATACTGGCCTAGTTTATATCTTTTCTTTTGGCAGATATTTGAGCAAACCTACAAACAAAGAGAAGACTTTGCAAAAATGTCTATGTCCTGAGCTGTTTATGTTGAATTCCTTTTACTGAGAAGATAACTGAAGTTTTATCAATGTCTATGCTATTAAAAAAACAGTAGTCAAACTAAACACCAGGGAAAAAAAGAACACATCTCTCAGTATCATTTGATTCATTGCTAAGAAGTATCATTTGTAATACTATTTAATCCTGTTGCATTTGCTTCATGAGTTAAAAATAAAAAAGGCGACAGATGATGGAGACGGGACAAAGGGATGTGTAGACGGGACAGAAGGGCTCAGACAATCGGGTGAAAGAGTAATTGGCCAGGGATTTTCCCTGTCATGTTAAAAGGTGTGCGGTTCGAACTTGAAAGCCTCCTTTGTGTCTGTGAAACGTCGTCCCAGTGGCTTTGGCACTTCAGGATTTGTGTGGCAGGTAAGCCAGAGGGCCACCTGAGGATGAATGAGGGGATAAGTACAGGGGCTGAGAGGACTGTGTGCAGTGCCCTGTAATTAGGCCAGGAGGATGGGGCTGCACTATGCTGGGTTGCTCCAGCAGGGGAGAGGCAGCAAGGCCCATGGAGATCTTTCCTCTGTCAGCAAATGCACTATACATTCAATGCATGCATAGATACATACATGCATCCAAGTAGTAGACTAAACAATGGAGACCCCAACCAATATATCAATATGCATTAACTAATAAAGAGCTGCATGCTTTTGCCTTCAGAACAAATTAAATCATTCTTGGAATGCTGTTTTGAATGGTGTCTAGTAGAATGTTTGACTGTTCTCCAGGGATGACTCTTTTACATGAAAGAGGTGAAAATATACTCTGCACTTCATGTTCCGGACCATACTCTAAAAGTTCAATGATTTTGCTGGGGGAGGGGGGGCAATGGAAAGAGTTTCATATTATTCTGGTGTTAATGAACCTCTTTAATCTGGTTACTGGTGTTTATTTGCATCATAAAATGCACCTTCTCAACTAAAATGATTTTCCTTGGCCATAAATCTACCATGCAGGGTAATAATCTCCACAGGATGGCTCAAAGACAACTTATTCAACCACTTAGAAATCAAGTATTTGAGCTCATTAAGCTAGGTTATGCATAGTTGTGCTTTGGCCATATTTGCAAACAGTTTCAGCACGGTAGCTGTCAATGTTGTATCATCTCAGGCTCAGTCTTGCGACCAAAAGATCAATGTCTCACTCTTGTCGCAGTCTTGACGCTGTTCGTTCAGGAGAGCACAGATGCACATGTGCTATCCTCTGAAACACATGATGCAAGCTGCTGCTTTTACTTCACAGACACAGAGAGCCATGAGACACAGACATTTTCACCAACTGCATCCCTCTCTTCTCAGGAGATTCTTAGGTTTATTATGTGTTGGTGTGCAAGGCTGCTAGCAGCAGGCATGGAATGGATTTTATAACTGACAGTGAGCTCCATGCCCATGTTAGATTAATGCCTTAATGTGGGAGTTTTTAATATGAACAAACTTTGATTTGTGTTGGTGTTTTATTCAGTCAGAAAAATAATCTAAGTAAGAGTGAATGCTGGATGATAATATTGTAATGGCATGTTTTTTTCTGTACTGACTGTATGAGCATTGACGATTGTACAGCGTATACAGGCAAACGTATGATAAACTTTGCTAGAAGGAGTGAGAAATGCATAGAGGTATTCAATTCAGGCACTCCAAATGCCAGTTTTAAAAGCAGGTTTCCTGTTGTGGAACCCCAGTTTAATGACTCCAGTTGAAGCGATGTGTTTCAGAAGTGTTCGGCTTCAGCACCATATGCAGTATTCATTGACCTTAAGATAAACCCTGATATGAGTTAAGTAAATTTGCAGTACTTACAGTGCACATTTTTGGTCTTTTATCCTAGCTCCAATGTGTCCCTCTCGTCATGCTCCCTGGATATGGAATTCCCCCTCTCCCTGACTTTCGGCCCCACCTCCACGCTTTCCGCTGCCGAGGGGAGAGCCCCAACATGTGGATCCCAGGCTCACCTGAGGCTCAGGCCATGAGTGAAGGTCGGAAAGACAGGCCCTTTCCACGACGGCCCCATCACCACATTGCTGTGTGCAAGCAGGAGACGCTGACCTTCAACGAGCTGCCACAGCCTGCCACCAATGGCCTGAGCTGCTCCCCTCCCCTGGACACACTCTCTGTGACTCCTCCAGCAGACTCTGGCCCCCTTGTCCAGGCTGACGGTGGGGTCACCTCATTGGACATCAGCGTTGGCCTTCACGTGGACCTGGAGGCAGCCAGGGCTCTGGATGAGAGTGATGGAACAGGTGTCCCTGACCACCGCAGAATAGAATCTGAAGAGATCAGGGGGTCTGACTGCACACCTGCTTCTTCCAAGCCCTGCATCCCTCTCTCCCTCCCTCTCTCCCTTCCTCTGTCCTCATCCCTGGATGGGAGGGACCCTCTTCACTGTGACCGGTCCAGTTCCCTCGATCTGGAGGTCTGCAGTCTGGAACCCTGCAGCCCACAGAGACGCACGTCCTATGGGGACATCAAAGAGAAATCTATCCGTGAGCGTCAGCCCATGCACTGCCCCTTAACTTAACTGCTGTCTCTGGGTCATATTATTATATTCCAGATGAAAATTTCTCTATTATCACTATTTAAAATTAAAGAATCGGCAAATTGTTTGGAATGAAACAGCATGTTTCCAGTCCCGTTGTAATGTTACTGAAAAGCTGCTTCACAAAAAACTGGTGATTAATAAGCTGTGTTTTTGATGTGTGTTTCAGGGCGTAAGATGCGGGTGTATTCCCCTGAGGGTCTGAGTGATGACTCCCTCAGCAGTCCCAGCCCGGAGTGTGAGTATTTGTTCCCAGGGCCGTCTCTGGAAAAGGGCCTGGAGCCAGGGCTGGTCACTCCTGCACCGCCCACAGTGCTCTGCCCAGCCCCTCCAGCAGGGGAAACCCAAGACCCCCGGCCTGACACCTTTCCCAATACGCTGCTGTCACCTGACACAGCTCTGGGAGGCAGGAGGTGGAGGGAGGGGGTGGAATGCATGGGTGGCCTGGCGCCCGAGGGCCCCCAATCCCGCCCCGGCGACCAGGAGCGGAGACGGTTCTCTGCTTCAGAGCTGATCTCCAGACTTCAGCTCTCCCAGAGGAAGAGCTCCTTCACCCTGAAGCTGGGCAAGTCTCTGTCCGCCCGCGTGGCCTCCAGCAGGGACCGGCAGGCGCCCCGCAGCCTCAGCCCCAACAGTGAGTCTCTGTAGGGGAGGAGCAGGGATGCCACCAATCTGGCGGCCCCTCAGTCGCGCGTTTCACCAATGATCTACGCTTATCAGAATGGTGTAAGATCCATGCATTTGATGAATGCCACTATGTGCACTTCAGTTCAAGAAATGTTTGTGCTATCTCTCTTTTTATTTTGTATTTTTTTATTTTTCTTCTTTTTTTCTCTCCCTCTCCTCCTTCCACCAATCAAGGTAACATTGTGTGACGTAACAAGATAAGTAAATGATTTCTCTTCTGCCAAGACATTCTGCTGAAGATATTGTTTTAAAAAACCAAGGATATTTATTTGTTCTCTCTCATACTCACTTTCTCTCACTCTTTGTTTCTATTACTGAGAGATGTGTTTACATTTGGCATTCTGGGCACTGCATATACTGTAAAAGAAGGCATGAGAGCTTGATCATTTTTTGTTGGGACATGCTGTCGATCTGGCTCACTGGGAGAAATGAAGATGAGAGAAGTTAGTTGACAGATACAGTTCTAGTGTTTATGGGTACAGACTCTGAGTGCCTTAGGATAAAATATGCATATTATAAATCTGTTGGTCACACAAGTTCAAGTTGAATAAACAAAGCATCTGACAGTAAAGACTCTACAAATTTTTGCTGTGATATGGACAGTGACTGATTTGTGTGTTGTAAATAGCATTTTTTAAACATTTTATTAGATTAAAATTTCTCTCTGTCTTTCTCTCACAGACAAGCCCTGCTCCAGAGACCGTAGTTCAGGGGGATCCAGTGACAGTGCACCCCACAGCCCCATTGGATCTGGTCCGCTATTGCCCTGTGCTGATAGTGCAGTGCCATTGCAAAAGGGGAATGTAATACCCAGGTGAATTCTGTCACTATGACAAAATCAAGACACCTTTTGTTCTATCATATAAAGCAAGCAGTGACACTGCCATTGTGTGCCTTCTCCTTTCAGTGCAAGGAAGGACTCCATAGAGGAGGATGTGACCTCTGCTCCCATCTCCTCTAGCAATCGCTTGTCCCGGTTCCTGCCGAGCTGTGAGACTCCATCTTTGTGTATTGCTCGCATCATGCCCTTCCTTCCCTGCTTTATTTACGTTCTCTGATACTAGCCCATTTTTAAATCACTCTGCCCCCTGTAGCTATATTCATATGTCAGTGTGACGTTTCCTTACAAAACTGTGCACAGGAAGTAAGATTATTTATCTGTGTGAAGAAGAGGTACCTGGCGGCATTTTTAGTATCAAAGGTTACATGGTGTCATTAATATACAATCACATCTTTAAAGACGTTCTGATAAGAAACATATTTAAAATGATAAACAACTGAACAGTCAGACATGACAATTATACTAGGCACAGTCACTTGTTAAAGGTGTTGAAAATAATTAAGATAAAGGTAATATATCATCCCTCTATTTTCTCTCCTATTCCTACCTTGCAATGAGGCAATTACGGTGTCCTTCTTACATGACGGCATCTTTATTTTTACTCTGTGTGCCTCAGTGATACTGTACCAGGAGTACAGTGATGTGGCCATCAACAGAGAAATACAGAGGCAGCAGGGGGCGGAGCCAGGCACAGAAGATGAGGGACTCGGGGATGTAGAGGCAGGGGAAGCCACACCTCCTGATAATCTTTCTCCGACCAGCTCCTTCCGTTCCTCAAGGGGCTCCGCCTTCTCCCTGTGGCAGGACATCCCAGATGTCCGGAGCAGTGGCACGCTCGACGCTTTCAGCAATGAGGAGCGGAAACTGCAGGAGGTAAGCAGGAGAGGGGGTGAAGGGAAAAAAGAGGAATGAGGAGGTAAAGGGAAGAGAGTCAGTAGGATGAAAACAGAACAGGAGAGGAGAGTGAATAACAATTGTTGGGGAGAAAAAAGCTGAAATGAAAAAGTTAAATGAAAGTGAGTGTTTTTGATATGGTATGCTAATGTGTGGTCATGCCAATAAAGATAGAGAGAGCGAAAGAGAGAGTACTTTGATCCACAACATCTAAAATCCTTTATCTGCTGTCATTCCACCTTTTCAGGCAAAATTTGAGCTGGTGACATCAGAAGCCTCCTACATACGCAGCCTGGCCATTGCGGTTGACCACTTCATGCTGTCCCGTGAACTGGGCGAGTGCCTGGGGGCCCAGGAGAGGCAGTGGCTTTTCTCCAAGTTGCCTGATGTCAGGGATGTCAGCGAGAGGTACTGGTGGATTGGAGGATTAGAAGAGACATAAGATGGATGCCCAGGTGGCTCATTGCCCTAATATACTGTGTTTCAGAGTGGTGACATGCCCTGTAGTCTGGCATTCTTTACTGACTGCACCACTTTTCTCTGTAAGGAGGTGTGATTTATAGCATTTGAGTGGATGTAACTGGAATCCTGAAGCCTGGAGAGAGAATTGGGAAAAATAAACAAGAGGTCAAAGGAGGGGGTTTACCAAAGGACTCAAACCCATCAAAAACAGAACATGCCAGATCACGTCAGTAACAGAACTGACGGATATTTGGGCTAAGGTCAGACGTCTGTCCCTTTGCAGAATTAATTTGTTTTTGTCCACCTTAAATGGGGAAGTTTGCCCATTATTTGATTTTATATTCAAAACTCAACCTCTCAGATTCACTCATCTACCCCTGACTTCCTTACTCTCATTCTCTTTTCCTCCCTGTCTTGCTAAAAGGTTCCTGCAGGACCTGGAGCAGCGCTTAGAGGAAGATATCCTGCGCTTTGATGTGTGTGACATTGTCCTGGCTCACTGCCCTGCCTTGCGCAGAGTCTACCTGCCCTACGTCACCAACCAGGCCTACCAGGAGCAGACCTACCAGCGCCTGTTGTGAGAAACTTTAGTTAACATGTAGGGCTGGTTTCACACAGTATGGACATTGTGACCATTCACACCAAACAGTACACTGCTACTGGGCTCCACCATATATCTACGTCATGAAAGCTATGGAAAACTAATTTGTAATTCCTCCCACCCCCACCACAGACAGGAGAACCCCCGTTTTCCTGGAATTCTCGCTCGCCTGGAAGAAGATCCCATCTGCCAACGTCTTCCTCTCACCTCCTTCCTCATCCTGCCCTTCCAGAGGATTACCAGGCTCAAGATGCTTGTGGAGGTAGTGGCTTACTGTGCTAAAAACAACACTGATGATGATATCAGCTGCAGCCAAGGGAAAAACCTAAAACATATGATGAGCCCATGGAGAAGTTTTTTGCAGAAAATGCCAAGGCTCATTTGCCTCAGGAAAACCTCTAGCACAAATGTTCTGATCTGCAGGCTCGTTTGATGGCATACAGAATTGAGTATGGCAAATATGAAGTTATATGCATCCTAATGGAATATTATTTGTAATTATCAATAATTTACACAAATTTACAGAATATCCTGAAGACGACAACACCAGGATCTCGAGATGAGGACACTGCCACCAAAGCTTTTAATGAGCTAAAAAAGGTAGCATTGTATTTTCTGACCCTTCTTATTTATTTAGGTGAATTTAGTTTACAAAGAGTTAATGGAAAAATACATTTTCTCAGGTGTTCAGTGGAGATGTAGTTTAAGGTCCAATACAGAAAAACAGGCTGAAAAATAGTGATACTCACATGCATTACCGGTAACTCATGTACTTACCTATCTTTTGCAGATCATAAAGGAATGTAATTCAAGTGTTCAATCAATGAAGAGAACAGAAGAACTTATTCACTTAAATAAGAAAATCCACTTTGAGGGCAAGGTAGAGTCAAATAACTTCAGGAAGCCCTTACCACAGTCATTGGACAATAATATAAAAAAAATAATGTTTATATTTTCTCCTGATGTCCTTTTGACACCCCAACTCATAAAAGTAGAATTGGGATGAATTTCATATATTTTAATTGTATCAATCAAGTTATTGTCATATGTCAAAAGTAGTAATGTTGTCACCAGGAAACCACACCTGTATGTATCAGAGTTTAAAAAAATCATTGTGTTTTACATGCCTACACACAACCCACAAAGCAAACAGTGGTTAATGTGCACACAATAAGACAAAAACCTGCATTATGCTTGTCTTTAATACCATTGCCAGATGGTATGTCATGTCTTTATATCTTGTTTGTTCAGTTGTAACATCAGGAGTTTTTTATTTTACAATGTAGGCAAATCAATAAAAATATATACATGTTTTTACAATTTTATTCTGCTTTCAGATTTTCCCCCTCATTTCCCAGTCCCGGTGGCTGGTGAAACATGGAGAATTACTGGAAGTGGACACACAGACCATGAGTATTTCCGGGTCAAAGTTCAAATTGCCCACCCGGCCTGTCTATCTACATCTATTCAATGACTGTCTTCTGCTGTCACGGAAGAAGGAGTGAGTCAGGAAGGAGGGAGGGAGTGAATTGGGGGATTCTGGAGAAGAGAGATGTAGGGAGGGTTGCTGCAGGAACTGGTCCTGTCATTACACAACAGTCTAGTATAATGTAGTGTAATGCAGTTTAGTGGTTAGGGAGCTGATATAATAATTTTTCATGATATATGTGTGATTCTCCTGATTGCACCATTATACTATTTATCCTAAATTGCTTCATTAATTCATGGAACAAGCTCAGTTGTCACACTATATATGCAATGTTTCATCTGATAAAGTAAACCTGTATTTAACCTGGTTAGGAACTTTTGAGACAACAGGACAAAATAGAAAGCGAGACAAAAAATAAACACACAACAAGAACAAAGACAAGAAGAGGGAGGAGTATTGATTGAATGTCATGTTTGATTTCTCCATAAATACTTATACAAGAAACAATAACTTCAATCTCCCTCTGACAGCATGTACTAATTTTGAAAACCCTACAGTAAGTTAATCTCACATGGACATGAAAGATCCTAACATTTCTTGAGACTGTATTTCATTTCTTACTCACCAGAGCTAAAAATCTCTCTTTCTAATCATGCATTATTCAATGAGTCTTCAGTGTTCACTTGTCTTCAAATTCCATTTTATTTCTTTTTGTACTTTGTTTTGTTTTTGGACTGAGGCTTAAGTACAGATCTGTAAAATGGAGATTTCCCTGTCCCTTCTTGCAGCACGTGGAAGTTTGTGGTATTTGTGCATGCTAAAATTGGGCAGCTGAAGGTGAAGGACTTGAGCCAGAAGCTGCAGGGCATCTCTGGGTTCATCTTTCACCTGCAACTGTGTGAGGGGCCACAGCTGAAGCACCAGATCCTGCTAAAGGCGCGCACAGAGTGAGTGAGCACGCTGTCTCCATGTGGCCGCCTTTGTGAGGTGCCACACAAAACATCCTAAGCTCTTTCTCCTCTCTGCACTTTACTTCAGGAGTATCTGCTTTTATGGGATTTATTTCAGCTGTTCATTGGAATATCGCATGGATCTGCCCCTAATTTGATGGCATTCTAAAAAAGTCAAAGACACAATTATCATTTCATTACTGAAACTAAATAGACTGAAGTACATTGAGTATTTAGCCAACATTTTTATCCAGAGTAACTTTCAACACAAATTGCATTAAACGAGGAACAATAATGCCAAAATACCTAGAGAGAAATATAGTCCCAAGTACCTGAACTGGCTATAAAATATATCTACCAGCCTGTAGAATACCTTGTAAGCAGGTAATAACCCAAAAAAAAAAAAATAACAATAATGGTAATCCTGGCAGAGATTCTTCAGTCTGTGCTTGAATGTGGTTCAGACCTTCATTTGATGGTTGTTCCACCACCAGAGGGCCAGAGCAGACAGCAGATGTGACTGAGAAGTGCATACAGAAAGAGGGGGAGACACCAGGCACGCTGAGGTAGCGGATTGGAGAGGTCTGGCAGGCATATACTGGGGCTGTCCCCTTAGCAGATTGGTAGGCGAGCACGGATGAATCACATTTGATGTTAGCCATAACAGGAAGCCAGTGGAGGACAGTGGGCAGGGGGTGGATATGGGAGTGTCTGGGGAGGTTGTAAACCAGATGAGCTGTGGGGATCTGATGGCAGATGCTGGAGGACCAGCAAGGAGTGAGAAATAAAAGATGAATGGGACACAAAAAATTTATAAACCATGCACTTTTCCCCTCATATTACCAAGTATCCCTTTTTGTTACATGTTTACCCAAATATATACATTTTCCTTATGTTAATTATATATTTCAAATGAAATACATGTATTTTGAGCACAATGGATGTATGTGAATACCAGTTCAGACCGAATGTTCAACATCGAATAGTCAAGTAAGGCTGCATGTGACTGTCTTGGGCTGGAGGGAGAAAAGACACAAAGGGAGGAATTTCCATGGAGACATAGTCTGTTCATTCTGTTGCATGGAGCCATGTGATTGTCAATACTTATTTTTGGATCTGGTGTCTGTGCAGGAGTGAGAAACAGCGCTGGATCTCAGCAATGTTTGCCTCAGATCCAGAGGCCAGCGGGGAGCAGAGCAGTGAGATAGGCGGTGAGTGCGAGAGATCCAAATGTAGTTGATATTTTCAGCTTGGGGGGCAAATAGAATTGTGACCCCTACCTAGAATTGATAAGCCACAGTCTACATCACGTTCTGCTTTTGACTGTGTTGTTTATTTTTGTAAACAATTTGGGAATGAAAATGTGAAAAAGGAAGTGCAATGTGTGGTTACATATACAGTTATATGCCCTTGTCCCTCTTGCAGATCTCTCCCAGGTTCAGTGCATTAAGAGCTACCAGGCTGTGGAGCATGACGAGCTGACCCTAGAGAAGGCTGATATTCTACTGGCTAAGACCATCACTGCTGATGGTAAGCCTCTTCTTCTTACAAGGGCTCATCTGCAGTCACTTATTATGGAACTGTAGAACAAATCTACTCTTGTTAGGGCAATTGAGTCAATTCTGATTCAGACACAATCTTATTGTAGATTTTTGGACCCCAGTGTTTCCTTAAGAAAAGTTTTTCACTCTCTTGATTGGTCTCCTCCTAGGCTGGGTTGAGGGGATCCGGTTATCTGATGGGGAGAGGGGCTGGTTCCCCAAAACGTACGTGGAGGAGATCACAAGTCGCAGTGCTCGTTTACGAAACCTCCGTGAGAACAACCGTATCAAGTGTGCCACTCAGAAACTGGAGGAAGAGCTTCTGTAGAGAGCATTCAAACATGTGCAAACACTATCGCCTCCTGCAGGCCATGCAGTGCAGAGCGGTTGCACATCCATGCAGTACAGTGCAACCTGACTCTTCCGTACCTCCCTTTCACCAAGCCTGAATCCTAAGCTTGTTGCATGACTGCCACTGCACTGGGTTTCCTTTTTAGGTGTTGGGTCTGCATGGGTTGAAATGGAAGAAGGAGGCATGTCCTGTTTCTTGGGCAAAGGCTTCAGAGGACCTGGGATAAGCATTTAAACCTGTTTCACATTTCAACACTTTTATACTTTTTATGGTTCCACCTTCATCAAAATGTCAAGTTTCTCCACAGCAATTTGAAAGGATTATATTGAAAAACTGACTGATTTAAAAGGTGCTAAAATCATTTTGTTCCAGTCTCAAATCTGTAATTATCTTAAGATGATTTTTACTGCAGCCTTGGTACATTAGTTTCAGCCTAGCTGTTCATCTTGTAGTCTAGGCCATGATGTTAACTGGCATGAAAGTACTGTTTATGTTAAAGCATGTTTCAGAGCCAAATCTCAGATTCTGATTTCACTTCCCCTTTTATTCAGAAAAGATATTTACAATGAAACAATGTCAGGGCTAAAAGAGTATCAATTACATTTTCAGCACTATGTGACACAAAGCAATGGTAATGGTAATGTAAATATAGTAGTATGTTGTTTCAAAGACCCTCTTGCCTGCTGCAAGTGTTCTTTTGACTTAACATAAGCTAGTAAATGTTTCTTCCTCATTCAAAATAAAGGCTGATATTCAAGTCAGTGTCTGTATGTTTGTAACATGTTTGGTATGGTATACCATTTGTCTCCCGTTTAAATGTCAATTGCAAACAAAGCTTAGCCAAAAGCACATGAAAAAGGAGTGGCATAGCTGAACGGAATAGCCTGACTTATTGTTTCCTTGTTTTTTGTCCCAGGGTGGTGAGAGAGATGAAAATGACATTTAAAGACAAGTTTCTGTTTCCTACTGTTCCATTTTTAGATTACAGACACAATCTTCAACACCCTGACCAGAAAACACCCCACCTCACAATCTGCTGCTGCAGAAAATCTCAGATTCTCTTAGTCTTACAGACTAAACAGGCAAACAAATGTTAAAATTCAACTAGAAACTCCTTATCATAATTGATGCAAAAACGAAAGCATCAGACTGCAACAATACTGCAACAGTCACTCATACTATCTAATGATAAAAATATTGTTCAAGAATTCAATACTTAAATTGCAAGAATGCAAAGTCTACTGAAACTGGCCAAGAAAGTAGGTTACTGGAAGAAAGCTCACAAATCTGACTTTGGAAATCAATTGATATTCTGGCTAAAGTCATCTTTCCTGACTGGTTAATTTAAATTTACGTTTACAGCTAGCTGGCACAAGCCTTTATAGACCTTATGGGAGCCCCTGACCGCCTCTCAAGCTCTCTGTGGGACAGTTCAAGCACTCTTGGGGGCCCTCTGGGGGCCATGGGGCCCAAAGCAGGCACTTACTTTGCTAATGTGTTGGGCCAGCTCTGTAAATATGGGATGCACAGCTGCTCTAGGACTGTGAAATGAATGCCTGTGCTGCCTGAAGGCCCTGTACTTAGTACATCTTTTTTGTGAGAAACCTTACTCCATATTTTCTGCCTCCCAATTTGGAATGTCCAATTTTATGCCAAGTTACATTTGGTGTCTAATTAGAATACACCCCTTGTGACACATCATGAACATATATTTCAATCATTTATATGATCACAATGAAAGCTGTATAACGTGGATCAGAACTATAGATCAAAACACATTTGATATGTACTGTACTTGTGTGACATTTAAGGAAATGTTTATATCTTGGCAAACACAACTCTCAACAGGGTAAGCTTTTAATAATATGAGCATTATTTTTTAAAAAAACTTAAATGAATAAAGTATACTTCATTGATAAGCAGAAAAATGTAATCCTAATTATCTTGCATAACTGATTTCATCATTTTTGTATGATTGGTCCATCCAACTAAATACATTTGCTGGATTTGTGTTCCAAGTGCTTATATTTATGCAGATTTTTTATGATAATTTCCAAGTAATTGTCCAAATGAATTCTTTTTTAAGCTTCAGTTATAACTTTAAACTGTGCCAACTGTTATTTTTTCCATTGAGCAATGCATGTTTGGTCCTAACATTTTGTTCTATAATGTCTTACCTTAAGGTGTTCTGAAAAAACAGTAATGATTTTCAGTTAAATGCTTGATCTACTTTCCTCCCAATGGAAACTAGCTGCTGCAAACCCTTGCGTGGTTGCAGACTCTGCATTGTCAGTGAAACAGCGTGTAATTTCCAAAGCAGCGAAGCCGCATATCCTCCCTGGTGCTCTTTACGGGCAGAGCTGGGGTTTGAGGATCTCATTTCCTCTCACATAGACCTGCCTTTGTCTAAACCCCACATCTTTTTGAGAACGTCAGTGGGTAACCAAAAATGTGAATGGATAAACACTTTATCTCCGCTACCAAGGAAGTGCGATAATACTCTTAAGAAATCTTGCACCCTAAAACACTAAGTCACACTAAGCAAAATTCACAGTGAATTTGGACCCTGTGGTATACAAATGTAATTTACTTTTGCAAACCAGAGAAGCCTTCATTGTAAGTCACAAAATCACATTTCTTAAACATTTCTTAATTTCTCTGTAACACAAATTGACAACTTCAAAAGATGTACTTCTCACATCACTGAATATATAATATAAAAATGGACTGGGGTCAAGTTTGGAAGATGTGGATATAAATGTGGATGTCATCAATGTGTCCAGGGGTCCAGAGAGGATCCTTGATGTACCCCATTAGAAACCACCTCTGTGTCAGAGATATGGAAATATCTCAGATTTTGATTATGTTGTGAATTGAGGCTGCGACATGTAGGGAAAATAACTGGGAAAATCAGAGAAAGTAAAATTATTTTATTGTGCTTAAAGTACTAGGTAGCAAAGTAAACAAGTAAAATCTTGAAGGATATGAAAATGTATGCTGTGTGCTATGCATAACTAGGCCATGTCCAACAGATTAAGGGGTTATAGGCTAAAAAGGAACACATACATATACATACCTGCAGGATCAATATGTATTGCGTCATTGGAGCAAACCTTTCAAGTTCCCCTTAAGGTACTTCTAGTGAAGATACCATCTGACTCACTGCAACCTGTGGGAACATGCAACGAAGTTCAGGAAGGAAGTGACGCCAACAAAGGTTAATTCTTGGCTTCATAAGTTTGTGCACTTGTACTTTTCAGAGGTATCAATGCATTTCTTTTCCCCTCTGTACAGGATATTTAATCTTTGAAAGAGAGAACATCAGTTATTTCATTTTACAAGAGGAGGATATTTAATCTTTGAAAGACAGTTTCTAATGACATCAACATGATATTTCATTTTACAAGAGGATGCTGTGCTGGTTACTGTCCATTTGACGCCACCCCCAATATCTGCTGAGCTTTAAAATAGTTGCTCTCCCTCTAAATGACCCAAACAACATGCATTGACAAACTGTGTATGTTTATATATATGCAAGTTTTTATTTATGCCAATTACCTTAGCTTGTTTAAATTATTAGCATCATACATCAATGCCATTGCATTTTTATGTGGACATAAGAAAGTTTCTGGTGAGATGAGTTAAATACATGCCAGCTATCTTGATCAATTATGTAATAAATAGCAACCAGCACTCATCTAGGACCAAGTCTGAGTATCCCTGGTCTAAACGATCAGAAACATACAATAACCTCTGTTCTCTTTCATCTACTTCTGGCAGAAAACAAATGAATGTTGTGTTCTAGCTCCTTTTGACTGAGTAATTGAGATAAATTCTAATCTTTTGTGTGGGAGGGAAATGAAAATTAGGTTGTTTCATGAAAGAAACTTCAATGAGTAAGACATATGCTGCCTGGAGGAGGGGGTTTGGTCTTAAGTACATGTGCCTTCCCCATTGTAGTTTCATAAAGTATGAATGAAGATACAATTAAGATATTTTCAACTCTTTTGAAATGAAATTCAGTTGTTTATTACCTCATGACACAAAAATCTTACTGACACAAAACAATCTGGACATGGTAGTCTTTTTTGATACAAGAATCTATGCTCATTTTTAGTTAAAGCTCTATGTTATAAATGCTTTTTCGTGGGCATTCAATTGAGAGTTCAATAGATTTTTCTGCCGCACATTTGGCCTGTCCCTGTCATGGTAATATCTCCTACAATTCTGCGTATTTCAAAATCAGATGTCAAACAGGAAAAATGTGGAGGCAACATGGGAGTTCCCCGAGGCTTATACCAAAAATATGAAATTGTGCAAAAGGACAGAAAAAAATGCCTTGCAGGATATTGCAGAAATATCTTAGCGATAACTCTGAATGCTTAATGGGTCAGGTTTGAACTATAGGACTATTATTAGACTGTTGAGTACACTTATTACACACATGGTCTAACCAGGATCTTACGTTTTTATTTTCACTTTACTCCCCTTCAAAGAAATAATCTCTCATCATTTCATCTTCTATGATCAACAGAAGGGGTGTGTAGTTTTACTCCTCTAGGATGAAACACTTAATTCCACCTCCACAAAACAGCAGGAAAGCAGGTAGACAAAAATTCCTTTTCTCACTGAGGACCTCTCCATAACCCTAAAACACAATGTTGTCCATTTCCCAGACTGCAATGCATCTTGGTACATTTCTGGATAATAAACTATTTCTCATTGAGCAAATTGAAACACTAAACACTAACCTGTAACCTGCTCAGTTTGTTCTCTACAATATCTGCAACATCCGTCCATTGTCCTGAATGGACTATGACTCTCTTTTCTTGAGACTTCTTCCTGTGCCACCAGGTCCACCAACTCTGCTGCCCACAAGTATACTACGTTTTTGTCGCTTCTCAGCTCTCCCCCTAAATCCTATTTCCTCCCATTCCCATTGTATTATGTCATCAAAAGGTCCATACACAGAAGGGTCATCTTTATAAGCATCAGTAAGTCGGCTATTTAAGTCCTGTACAATTGTGATAAATTCCCATTGCACATTATTAATATAAATTTGTGATTTAGGGACAGTAATTATCCCATTAACTGGCATAGGCCACATCCTTGGGCACTGCTTCTCACAGGTTTCATTTTGGTTTAGTGTCCATCTGGGCTTACACACTGCATCCCAAGGTGTTGATGCAGTGTTGATTGCTGGTGCATGAGTGTTGTCTTTCGGGGTTGCATTCATCTATATCCTCACACTTACTAACCCCAACGCCTGTGAAGCCAGCAGGGCACTGACATTTTCCTTGTCCAGCAGCTTCCTCCAGACATGTGGCTTCTGTGGCAAGTTACATTGTAGTCCTTGTACCTGAAATATGAGGTCCCATTGTTGAGTGTTATGCAGACGTCTGTTGTTTTTCTGCACGCTGCCTGTGTTAGGTATAGAATCATTTAGAGAAACAGGAAGCACCCCCCTTGACACGGTGTCTTCTGTGCCATAGCTGGTGGCTACAGGATGTCTGAATTTTGTGAATAACAGTTAAACAAGTGATTAAGATAAACAGCAGGGTTCTCCCCTCTTTCAGGTTTAGTGGCTTGACTTCTCCCCCAATTCGGTTGTGGGCTGCCGATCATATCTAGAAATGGAGCTTCTCTCTGCTGTGCATTTGCCCATGCACCATTAACAGGCATTTTAATGTTGTCTGGTAAGGACTCAACTACATCTACAGGAATAGTTAACTAAATAATTTGACAACAGTCCTGATAATCTAGGGCATTGGCTCTGGCTTGCCTCTGTAATTCAGCTAGATAAGGACGTGGATCACAAATTCCGTCCCATTTCCCAATATTGGAACACAGATTGCCCAACTCTGATGTAGACAAAGGCATATGTTCATGTATCTCCTCATAATCATACTGTGTAGCCCCAGGTTGGCCCTCAGCTGCTACTACTGGTCTCTTACGAGTTCTTCGCTGTCTAACCCAAAGTGGAGCAGCTCTGACTAATCCAGTATCATGTGTTTTTTGAGAAGACTCACCCGAGGTATCATTCTCATTTTCTGTATCAGAATCCTGTGGTAATTTTATGCCCAATGCCACCAATGTCACAATTCATTTTCTGTAACTTACTTCTGAAAACATTTTCATTTGCAAATGTTTTTTAGCTACATCTGGATTTTTGATGCTTCTTGTCCAAAGTGCCTCGTATGCATTTTAGGCTCTTTTGTAGCTCTTTTTTAAGCAAGCCATTAAGAGTTTGACCTCTTCCAGTTTCTATCTCAACAAGGAACCTTGTTGCTGCAAATTGATACTGTGTTCTGCTGCTAGTCTATGTCCTGCCTGACAAGCAGATTTTTTAGTTTCTAGATCCTCAATAGACATTCGTGATGTATCTATGGTGTGCTCTGCACATGCTATCTGTGACTTAGCTAGCTAATGTTTCAATTCACACTGCCCTTGCAGTAAAGCCTGTAAAACTTTGCATATTTATGCTCCTTTTTAGAACACCTTCTGTTCCTCTCTCTGCATGCTTCCTCTAACCAATTTAGAGGAAATACCTTATCTACAAGAGGTCCATATAACCCATTTTTGCAGTGTTTTGCAACATATTCTTTGGCCCACTCCATCATTGTAGGTTCTGAGTAAAAATCTATAACAATATACCTACAGTGGTGGTTTAATAAGGACACAGGATTAAATTTGGGAAACTCTGCTGGTGCTTTCACCAAAACCCAGTTCCTCTGCAAACACACCTCCTGCTTAACCCAAGTAAGTCTAGCTTAACTGTTAAACCGATCAGAATTATGTATCAGCAAGATGCCTCTACAACCACAGAACAATTATCATGCCTAAATCTTGAATACTCCTAATCTTTACTATTTTTGCTCACTTTCATCACAGCCAACAAATCACAGCTACTACTAAACCATCAACTCAAATTATTATCCACGGTGGCATAATGTCAAAACAAACTATACTTACAAGGTTCCTTGAACTAGTTTGTGGAAAGCGGTTTTAGAATGGAGCTACAGTCTCTTCTTTTCTTCTTGGAAAACAATGCTTGTCCTGGTACAGCTGAAGCTTCTTTCCTTCCAGCAAAATTCTTCTCCAGTCATTCATCTTTTTCCTCCTGCCAGGCTTGCCAATTTATATAGGGGTTTTTCCTTCTTGTAAGTAAGACTCGTAATTCCAAAGTTTAAGTTAAAAGCAAATTTAAAAAAAAAAAAAGCAAAACAAAAAAATTCATATGTGTTTACAGTATGAAACATACCGTGCAAAAGAAAGGCAGTGCAATTACAAAAATGGTGTGGTGTAGGTACTAGCTTTACACACCAAACCTGACATAAAATGCTGAAATAAAATGCAGACTCCTGTCCCTGATTGGATAACGAGGAAACAAATTGACATTATTGAGACTTCAAAGAGTCTCTTCCTTCCTCTACCGGACAGAGATATCACACCTCATACAGTATCCCAATCATTCAAACAAACACGAATCTAGCCCTGGGTTCACACCCGTTTCCCTCAGTCTCAGCACCAAAAGGTGTGGTGTAGAAGGCAACCAGATGATTATTCTAGAAAAGGCAAACCAATTTGCTTTGTTTGTATTAGGTGACCATCCAAGAACACTTAAGCAGGAATTGCATTTTTCCATACACCACCTTGTCAACAATTAGGTAGAATACACCAAAGTCATGCCTCTCCTTGTCCCTCCACACCGGTTCCTGGTTGTGACTTGTACAAGATACTTAAATCTGGCCTTCACTATGGGGCAGCAAGGGGAAGTATTCCCTTTGCTCTGAAGACTGTCGCTGTCTGCATGCTTCCCTTATCATCCCCTCACAGATGAGTCCCTCTTCTATGTCACATCTCTCCTCTACTCTGACCACCCACTGGTGGAATGAGCAGCTTGTAACGTGAGTCCCAGCCAGTCTTACAATGGTTTAAATGGCTTGACTCAACTAATCCTAATCTTTTTATATTTTTTTTCTGGTTTAATTACATTATGTTATTGCATTAATGATATGTTGTGCCCTGATTAACTGACTTCAGTTGTTGGTAGTAATGTTAACAACTTGGTATTGTCTCCTGTTTGTTGTGTAAACATGGATGCACTTTCGTTGCTTTGGAAATAAGTGACTCTTAAATACCTTACTTAAAAGTAAATGTAGGATATCCATACTGACCTGGTCAACTTCAGCTCATCTGGAGAGAGTCAGAATGGGTTAATGATGGATATCCAATCACACAGCACAGACAGGTGTTTTCAATGGGGGATCTAGAATTCTCTGCTTCTATACCTCTGCTTCCCTTATCTGAGCAGATTCCTCGGCACTGGACAAATGTAGGCCCCACTCTTGTGAGACTTTCTTATGATAGCAAGACACATTGGGCCTTATTTATCAAATGTGAGTCAAACAGATGTGAACAGAGTGCTCTAAACTGTTTGTATTGTGTGCATGAATGAAAAAACCTGTTCGCTTGTTTTTTTCTTAGATTTTTAAATATATTCATTCATTTATCATTTTAAAGCCTGTGACAAAATCATTTGCACAAATGATCAGTAAATTAACTATTATTTTATAATGTTTAAAATGATTATACAAAAACAGAACTGGATTCAACATTGAAAAAATAAGATCTTTCATTTATGTTATCCTGACCATTCTAATTAATATATCTCTTCATGTAGTAGGCTTGCAATATGGCAAAGGTCCTCAATCCAGAGCCCAAAATGAAAGATTTTCAGAAAGCCTGAGATGAAGACATCGGCCTCAGTGACAAATCCAAGGAAGAAGACCTCTGGTGGAAGGAAGGCAAGGAAGGACGGCCAGCTGTGAGTTCCCTCAACATCAGCATGCAACACAAGGACACCATCCAGCCATGTGACAACCTCAAAAACACTTCAGTACATTACAGTATGATGTCATATATATTTTATAATACATCTGTCACACATTGTGTTGTTTCTACCAATTCTAATAAATTGGATCTATTGATTAATATGAACTCCAATGAAAGGTATTGGTAATTTTCCTCTAAATTATTGAAGATTTTTTATGTTAACTCATTAACTGGTACTCAATGATTGCAAGTTCACCCCAATACTGTGGCCCAGCTGGGTGGGGCTCCATGTAGGGTTTCTTTTGTTATTTTGCTTATTTTATGTGCTATATGTGTGTCTGTGTGTATACATTGGGTGAGTGCATAACCATTATGTCAGTACCTGAGGAGAGGACAAGAAACTCTAGATAACAGAACTGAAAGTAGAGGGAGTGCAAGAACATGTAGTGTCTCCTGTTGCATTGAGCCTCTTAAATTTTTTTCTTTGTTTTTCTGTTGATTTTAGGTATTTGAGCTGGGTTAAGAGCGCTGTGGAGGAAGTGCAAATTACACTTACCTGTGGGCTTAGGGGGCTGTACAGCTCTGTGGTCTGGGGTCTGACGAGGATGAAGAAGAGGAGGAACTAAACCTTGATGTCTGACTGAAAGCTATGGTGATTCTGTAAATGAAACAACAAAAACAGAAGTGTATTTTTTTTTACTCATGTCTTGTTAAACAGAGTGAAAAGACCCCATTTCTTTTTTCTCTCTTCATATTTTTCCTCAAAGATCTCATATCAATACTCTCTATACCGAACTAATGATAAAAAACAAGTTATTATTATTGTTATTTTGTATTAAGCAGAAAGCGTTTTAACTTTGTTGGGATACCTTAATTGTTGCCTGTGCGACACATAGTTATACAGGATATTAAAGTGTTGGGTAAATGTACTTGAATGAAAGAAGAATAAATACTGAATAAAAAGTGCTTATGCATTTAACCACGTCACATCAGTCCTCACGTTGCGTTAAAAAAAGGGGTCAAACGGAAGGTTTGACGCTTGGTTACCAATAGTAAGGGGTGGGAACACCATGAACACGCCATGTATCTGCCTACCACTAGTATAATCTCAAAACGGTGTGGGGGCGCCTCAAAAACCTGTTCTGTGATCTGAAACAGTTAAGTCGTTTTGCTTGGGAACTTAACAGCTATCGAGTTAGATGTTCATCCCGTCTTTGTTTACGCCAGGCAGAGATTTTGCGGGTCTTCAGTGAGCAATAAAATTGCCAAAGTATGGATTCTCTCCAAATAACTGCGCTGTGCTGTCTGACCTGGATTTGCGGTATCAACAGGCTTTTGGAAATTAATGCGGCGCCTTCCAAGTGTCCTAAAGGTATAGTATGGAGTTTATTTATTCTTTAGTACCAGTTTATTGTTTTTTTTTTTTTACAGCCCAACTAGAACTGGCATAGTACGCCATAGCAAACAAATGCAATCTTATAGTAAAATGTTTTGCCGCAGTCAATATTTATGACGGTGAGATGATGAAGGGAATGACGATGATGATGGTGATGATGACAGCAAAAAATGAACTCCTTTAGGTAAGAAGAACGCTTACAATAAGGAAGGCTGTGTGCCTTGCCCAGTGGATCAGTACATGGACATGCCCAATTACAAACAGTTTTGCATGAACTGTCGGACCTGTAATGAAAGTAAGTGATATCTTGTCGATCTCCACGCCAGTAAATCCACCCTTCTTTCACCATCTTTTCGTGTACTACAGTCAAGCCTTAGAAGTTCTAAGTGGGGACAGGAGTGGCGCATTGCTCAGTAATGTGTTATTAGCAGGAAGACGTTGTTGAAGACGTTAGCTTAAAGCAGTTGCATTCTGTCCATCTATTCTAATCGTATTTTTGTTGTCTAAGCACCCAAACTGCCATAAAACGAAACATAATTATTAAAGACTATAACGATTAAAACTATTTGTTGTTAAGGACAAGAAGTAATCAGTATAGGCTGCATTTCAGAGGAACTGAAGGCTAATAACAAAAACAACTAAACTCAACACTGACCTGTGAGCACAAAGATAGTGGTGTCATAAAAGACGGCTTCTAGCCCTGTTAATGACTGAAAGAGCCCGTCAATGTATCAAACAAAGTTTAATTGTAGGCCAGTAGGCGCCGTTGTCGCACCGTTCATTTGAACGCCTGAACAGTCGACTATTTTATCAATAAATCACTTATCAATGGACAGTTCCCTTTTAATTATCGCCTTGTTGCATCAGCAATAATACAGATAATTAGGGGCATGACCTTCTTCCTTTTCCTTACCACCTTTCCTACATAATAAAACAGCTAGACTAGACCGTAAAAGTAAAACCGAATGTTTTCGAATGTCTGAATGTTTTAAACAGTGAGTTCCGTTTTTGCCAGAGTGCCCAAATAGTGTTCTTAAACATTAGTGTGACAAGTTGCTTTGTTGATTATTAATTATATTTTGCGTTTTAATCAGTAAAAACTATGGTACCGTTCCTGTTAAATGTTTAATGTCCGATTTTAAAGCATATATGGTGACAGCAGCACAGAAGGAAAGATATTTATTCTGTATGCTAACGTCTGACCACTACGTAAAATCAATTGAGATGATCTCTGGTTCCCCTTTTAGAAACCGGAAGTGAAATTGCCTCTCGTTGTACGGCGATTAAAAATTCCGAGTGTCGATGTCGCCAGGGGTTCGTTCCCAATGAGGAAGACAAGAGCTCATGCAAGTGTGCAGCGGGTTCTGAGCTGGTATTTAAAGAAAAAGGTAAGAACTCCAGACAGCGTGGCCACTGACCGGTAAACAAACTCCAGGAAGACTTTTCCACCAGTCTGACAATACTTAGATCTGAAGGTGTGATTCAGGCATGAATGTTAACAGCTACCCGAATCCTTGCACCCTCAGGTGCTTTTCTACAGTTGGTTATGAGAACAGTACTTATACAAATGTTTAAACTATAAATTGGCATATGTTGAGTGTGTACCATTTTTAAGTTAGAAAGAATGAAAAGATAAAAGAATCATTTTATAATTTCTCCATTATTTAAGTTTAATGTTATTGAGAATAATATTAACATTTATGTTTCAGAACCCACATGTGTTATATGTCAAGATGGATTTTTCAATGACGTTGCCGGCAAGAATTGCAGAAAGTGGTCAGAGTATGTTATTTCATTTTTCATCTGAAAATGTCTTTTGCCTTTTCATCCAGTCAGTGGTAGTGATAGTCAGTTATAGTCATAGATGGTGATTTAGGAGGTCACCAAAGCGGACGGGAAAAGTCAGCACAGCAAGTAAATGAAACAATAAATTCCAGAATGTTTGAACAGTCATCCTTAACTTTACTGACAAACACACATGTTGTCTCTCTTATCTAATGGTTCTATCCTAGAGAAAAGCAAAGACCAAGTCTGATTCCTTTCCTTGTTTCTGGCATTCAGAATCTTTATTAAAAATGGATCTTTGCCTTTTCTGTTTTGGAATAAAAGAAAAAAGATGAGACAGTGGACTTTGTTTGTGGATATTGGTCACATTTTGTCTGTCTCATCCAGGTGTGGTGTGAATGGTGTGAAGATCTCTGGCTCACATAAATCAGATGTGGAATGTCACAGTGGCCCAGGAGACGACCACACACCCACCATCTCAAAGCCCGCCTCTGCTTTAGTCCAGGATGAGAAGCACACTACCATGTCTGTGGTCATCCCCACAACGTCTGCTGTTTTCTCCTCCACCGCATCCTCCACCTCCACCCTAAGTGTCAGCCCAACCATTCAATCTGGCAATGACAGTGGGCATCTCTCATTACATCTCTTGGGAATTCACAGTGTGGATAAATGCTGTTTAGACTACTGGAATAAGAATGTTACGATGGAACATACACATAGTTAACTGTAGTAACTAATAGTTTTCTGGATGGGAGTATTTTTTTATTAAAATCTTTAGCACAATCTCATAGAAAACATGTAATCATTCATTGTGTTTGTGACAAATGCCTTTAACTGGCTTTATACTTGCGTCAACATCATTGCTCTATATAGTATATATGTGATGCTGTGCTGCTAAAGTGGTAAGAAGTTGAAATTGCTGTTTGTGTTTCTGTGTTGTGCAGGGTTACCAGGTTATGTGCTTGCCCTACTGCCAGTGCTACTGCTGATCCTTGTGTTTCCCCTCTTCTGTAAGAAAATTGTTATTCCAAGCATCCAGAACTTTAAAGAAAAGCTTACAACAGCAGGTAATGGTCTATATATCATTATATTAAACATACCCAAAGAGGTACTGCATGTCTGCTCATTCACATTTGATCCTGTGATGGAACAGTTTGATCAAATGCTCAGTCTAGTGTTTTGTCCCTTTGTTTTTAGCCCAACCTTGCCGAAGACCTGTGGAGGAGAGCGGGGATAGTCGTTCCTCACTTGTAAAATCATGCCAGGGTCGGCCATGACACCTCAAGTAACAATTGTAAAATGTCCTTCTAGCCAAAGTAAAGACACCTGCACAGATTTTATATGTGAGTGTTCCCTGTTCTCCACTGTTTTTCCTATATCTGCACAAATAGATTGGATGAGCATATCTGAAATGCAATTGTACTTTACAAAACTCTGTTGAAAACACAAACACCAGACATGAACAGTCACGATGACAGACATGCCCCATGAGAGGGATGGAAGTTGAAAACAGCTCTGTGTGTATCACACAGATTCATTTTTATATTTATTTTGGTGGACCACGGAAGTGTCACCAATGATTTTTCTGTTTACATGTTAGGTTTGACTGCAGTGTTTTCTGTAACTGAGGAACTGTTCAACTTTTTTTTTTACAATGTACTTTGTTGTTTAATTAAGTTTATTTTCCATGAGTAAACCTTTATTTGAGCTTTTGAGTTTTATTGCTAATTGTCAAAGAAAATGTTTATAAAAGTTTGCATGTTGTAGACATTTTCATGTTATAATGTTTCATCACCAAGTGGTAAGTAGCTATTGACTCATGGCATATTGCACTCAAAATAAGTATTTTTCTTGTGAACATTTTTGCTAATGCAAACTCTTAGATTATGATGGTCAAAGAAAATCTGTCATTGATAAACCCAGGTTTTGCAGTGCAAACTAGAGGGTATTTTCACAGAACAAGACTTTTCATTATATGAAACAAGTTGTTTGTAGGGTGGGATACGATGGGTTTTGGTCGTATGTAGTACTATTATGTACATATTATGTCCATGTACCATATATAAAACTTTCCCTTTTCTTGTTGGCAGGTATTAGTACATGTTAATTTAGTTTTTTAAAGCACAACCATTGCTTTACTATAAAGGAAAGGATGGAATGAGCACTGTAATAAACTGTGAAATAGTAATGAGAATAATAATAAAATAGTAATAATAACATTTAGCTAACACACTTTGTGTCTTCATGAACAAATCTGAGATATTGCAAATCATAGGCTACTACTGATAACCTGAGATGAAATGTGCAGTGTGGGGGGGTGGAGCTCCCTGGGGGGTCCTGTGGGGGTGAAACAGGGGTCACTGTACTGCTGGGATCTGCTCAACATGTGTGTGAAAGACTAATTCTTTGTGCTTTATTACATCATTTATTTTTTTATGTGTGGCATAGAAATGACATCTGTTTTTAATGTTGGAGATATATTTGATTAGAATTAAAGGTTTTTTTATGTTCTGTTTAACTGGTCTCTTATGTTTGGAGCACTGAAGATGAGGCAATGCATTAAATAAACCTGAAAGAACATGCTCATGTTGCAGAAGGATATTCTAGCCAGTCAGACCATCTAGGATTGTCATTTACCTGCTAGAGAGGACCCTGCACTGCTTCAGGCCTGAGCTTGAGAACCACAAGTGCATCTTCCTCTGCTCTTTGACTTGGCAAACTGTTCCACATGTTGAAGAGTCTGTGTGATGAAATGTATTCCCTGAGGTCAGAATCACCTGTAATTGAACATGAATAGAATGTGCTGTGTTTCATTGTAGCTTACATTTCATACATTAGTACCAATTTAGTTTTACTTAGTCATTTTTAAGATTGTCTATATCTGTATAGTAATGTGCTGTCCAGAACTGCAAATGTGTAAATGTGGTGTGCTATATATTATTATATATACCTTGCTATCTTGCATTTTTAGATTGCTTGTAGTTATATTTGTGTCCTTTTCCCTGGTGAAGCGCTCAACAATGTCATTGTTCAGGGTATTACTAATGTCATTTTTATAATATAGCAAACTACCTGTTTAAATAATCTCTACATAAAATATCCTTTTTCCACTGAAATAGTACTTGAATTTCTCCCTATTCCACTTTTTAATCATTAAATAAAAAAGATGGAACCCAGTATATATTAAAATGAGCTGATGTTGGAAGAGGCTAAAGTGACTGTGCTATAGTTACCTGTACCTTGAGGCTCAATTACATTTAAGCTGCATATTTTCTAAGGTTTATTACACACACAAGTTCCAGTACTGATTTTCTTCCCACAGTCTGAGGAGCACCCAAAAGAAACAACAGACAGACAACATCAACAAACAGGAAAATGAGTGTATAATAGTCTCGTTTCCTTTGTCACTTCACTTTTTCATGTAAAACCTAGCATTTTGTCATGAATGATTTGGCAGCTGGAGCAGCTCTGATGACAGAGACATGTTATTTCACAGTATTGTCATTCTGATACTCACAAATTCCCTCAGCACTGATAAAAAGGAGTTTAAACACAGCCCTGGCACTCCTGGGCTTGCTGGAAACAATACTGAAAGGCCATTGACATTTGTGAGTCACCGGTACCATGTACCACTGTGTATTGTGGTATCATGACATAGTCATACAACTCCCAGCAGAACAGCCAAAACCCTGGTGGGTAGCTGTTTTGGATGACAGTAATACATTTACCTTACTGGAAAAGTTTACCTGATCTGCTCTCTCTCTCTCTCTCTCTCTCTCTCTCTCTCTCTCTCTCTCTCTCTCTCTCTCTCTCTCTCTCTCTGTGTATTTTCAATTCAATTTGTTAGAATACATTCATATTTCAAACATGTCCGAACCCAGGTCTGGCAGTGGTGCTCTAACAGATGTAAGCTCTGCTGAAGCCTGTCTTCAGTGGGAGACAGCAGAACAACATCTTTATCTCTCTGACAAAGGCAGATGAAGAGTGGAAAAACCTGGTTTGGTCTGAGAAGCAACTGTGACAAGTTATGCGTTTTCTGTCGATTCAGAGAAATAGGTGAACTCTAAAGACAAAAACCTTGTGGGAGAAACAAAATACTCTGAAAATAAGAACTCCACAGTTTCACAAAACTCACCACAAAGCTCTGAGTTTTTTTTGTAGATAGGACGACCACAATATCACTGTAACTCTACAAGCATTCCTCTTTATGTGGTTAGCTTATGTGCTATGAAATACGCTTAGACAGGTAAAAATATGACAGTCAAGATGTGCTGTGGTGAGCAAAAACCTCTTCTCAGAAAATGTGAAGCATTTAAACATATTTTCTCCTTCCAGAATTTTTTGTATGTACTGCATATGAATTAAATATTCTATAAATTACATTTTCTGGATTTCATAAGTTACATTTATTTACATTGCAGTGTACTTGGTATGATGATTTAGACATACTCTCAAGTGGTGCTGTGTTAAATATACATTGCCTTTCTACCTGTAGCGAGTGCTGAATAAAGTTGAATGGTAACAATTTAACTGAGGTGGTGTGCTCAGCCACAGGGTGTAGGGGAACCCCTGTCTAGAGAGTGGCAATGGTCTCTGTATGACAACAACTGGCACAATGCTGCCATCATTTGACTTGAAAAAGCTCTGCATACTTTTGAATTGCACAATCTTAGTTGTGTGAGTACAATTATTATCCTACAGGGGGCAGCAGTGATAGCACTACCTCCAGAATGAGGTTCTTAGTGGAGCCTTTTTCTATGAGTGTTATTTCAAAATAATAATAATAAAAAAACAGTGATTATCATATCACATCCAAGGTAAGATAATATTCTGGGAAACAGAGAGTCTCATTTTACAAAGTCAAAATTAAAAGAAAATGCATGGTAACAGAAACTGAATATAGTAAGCACAAACATAATTCATTTGAAAAGAACTGTGACTGGCCTGCTAAAAGTAACTAAAAGAAAATGGCAGTGTAAGGTAATAACACTTGTAAATGGAGTGTATTCCAGATGTATTCCAGTTTTGTCAATGGCTTACTTCACTCTTGTGGATTGACATTGTGTTGTGAAAAGTTTCTTACTTGTATATTACTAATATTTATCCATCTGGAGGTATAAGTTATCCTGGTGGATATTTCAACACTGTAATTTAAACCACTCAATCTGGTTGATTCAGCATCTTACCAATAACATTTTAGATAAAGGCAAACACCATAAAAGAGAAAAGTATTCACTGAAGCAGGTATCTTGCAAGTATGCTGCGATAAAGGACACGCACTACTCGTAACTTCCTGTTAAGCTTTCAGACTATGGGGAAAGTCCACATGCATTTGTTTTTTGTACTTTGCCATCTTTCAAAGAAACACACCTCTGTGGAACTCAGACAGTAAGATTCATTGGTTCTCACTGAAACATGTGTGGTAGTTTATATACATACATTTGCAACATTTGACTAGCCATCACAAAAAGCACTAAAGTAGAAAAAAAGATCTAAAAATCTTGCCCTGTATTTTTATTGTCTCTAAAAAAGTAATATATTCCAAATTATGCAGTCCATGTTAGTGTCATCTGACATTATACCACCCTTGTGAATGCACATAAACGGGAATTTTAGAGATCTGAGAGTTATACACTTCTTGAGTCATTTTAAAGGACAAGGAAATTTACTTTTTGGTCTTCAAGTAAATGAATCCATCCTGCCATCCTGACATTATTATGTGGGGTTGCCTACTTTCCTTCTGCATTCTAATTGTCGTTGCAGTGAAAGCTTGTGGAGGGGCTCACATTTCAGGCCGAAGGGAGTCTCGTTTGCAGACAGTATCTTCAGCAATGACAAGATGGTTTTGGAACCATCTGTTGCCAAACAAGGCCACTAGGGGTGCTCAAGTTTTTTATATAAAAGTGTGATGACGTTCAGATCCCACACAATTAAGGCCTCCGCTGTGGTTTTTGGCTGTGGGCCCAGTGAGGGAGGTAATGTCAGGGATGACGCTGTGGGTTATTGGTTAGGGGTAACACATTTGCACTTGGTTGACGAAGTAAAAGCATAAATTGAGGTGACATATGAGACACTGTGGGGGTGCTCAAGTGTCTCTTTTCTGGGTGTGTGTTTTGTGTGTCTGTGTGAGCATGTGTGTCTGTGTGAGTGTGTGTGTATGTGGGTGTGTGGGAGTGCAGAGGCAGATTATGAGCTGATATTTCTTTGATCCTGGATGTGAAGATCTGAAGATTTGTCAGATGTGACGTGATTGATGACTGGGGAGTCCTTCACCATCACCACCTCTAGCCATGACTTCATGTGTTTAAGCCTGAAAAACACATGCAGTACCAATCAAGTTTTAATGCTCAGCATTTTCAAAGCTAAATAATTTCCCCATTTTAAGTCTGTACAAATCTTTCATAAACTCACAGAAACAACTGCCTGAACCATCTACTTGAGGTGGTTGAAAAATCTATTGCCACATTCACATAAGTGCCTTGCATTTTGCAGAGGGAAGCAACTATTGTTTTGTGTATGCATTGTGGCTCAAAGATAGCCATACAAGATACTGTGGACTTGTATGGCTCCTACTGACCCACTGGTGTCCATAAGAACACATGCCTGGTTGGTGATATTCTCCCTACAGTGGGGATAAAAATCATAATCACACCACCCATAACTTCCAGACAGAGGCTATCAGCCAATTCATTCCTGTTTCAGACTTCAGCTTGCTGCTATGATTAACTAATTATTTATAAAATGGACAAGTGAAACCAAAATTTGCTACTGGTATTTTACACAAGTCCCTTCTCTCCAGAGAGTTGAGAGGTGTCTCTTTGAGACAATTCATTCTGGTGATTAATTAAGAGAGATGAAACGATATGGCAACTGGAGAAAAGTTGGTAATTCCATGCAAGGAAATATGAATCATCCAGCCTTGCTCGGAATGATTCTCAATGCAAGGAAAAAAATGCACCCACTCCCCATTATTTGGAAAATTGTAATGTATAAATACAGGCTGTGTATAATAGATATTTTTCAGTTGTATTTGCAGTCATTTATTTAATACTTTCCTTAATGAACACCTTCATGACCAATCATACACATTGACCAAGTAACATGTCATAATACTTCGACATGCTGTGATGCACCATAAATGTGACACAGGGAATGAATCTTGCAGGGATAGCCACATCACCAGAAGCAGAGGGATTATTTCAGTAGCCAGATGTAGGAGCTATTTTTGTAGGAATCAGACCAGGACATGCATTTTTTTCTGGGCATGTTTTTACAAATGTGACTGATGAGCACTGACAACAGTGCAGACGAGGCATGTGCCTGCTGAGGAGAGCAGATCAACTCTTTCTTTTTGCATGTTTTTGTGTTATGCGTTTTATTGGTCCAATACATTCTGTTTAGAAAATTACTTAATTCAGCTAGTCTGATCATAGCTACCTTTTCAGCTTCTGGCCTCATATTCAGTTATAGGACCTAATATATGTTACAGAGTTTTACAACACACACATCATACAAAGCCCCATATCTTGACACAAGTAAACATATTTGTCATATATGTTGTAAATATGACCACTGCCATGACAGCTGTAGAAATCTCTTATGAAATGACTATTATTGCATGGTAAAAATAGTCATTTCATAAGACACTATCTTGGTGTTACAGACATCAAATAAAGTGTTACATAACAATGATGAGGAATATGTTTATTGAGGAGAGATAACAACTCCTGAAAATGTGTCTTAATGACTGGAAGTGAAACTACTGAAACTAACCTTGATCACATGTTGATAAAGCAACCTATTTAATGTATTTGGAACAACCCTTTGACCAATTTTATGTGATTCCATGATAGCATTTCTGATTGTTGGCATGGTGAGAATGGTTTTATGGTAAGTTCAGTGATTTCACATATTTTTTCATGTTTCCCTCCCTACATATCTGAAGAAGGATGCTCTTGGCTCTGGAGGGAATTATGAAAATCTAAGAAATAGAAAAAAATAAATAAGGAGGGGCCACTGGGCAAACAAAGTAAAAATACCTTGTCACAGAGAATTTAAGTTTTGGCTCAAGGTTTTTTTTTAGCATAGGTACAAATGATCTAGCACATTAGGAGAGACAATATTCTGAATAGAGAGTCAAATGATTTAAAGAGTATTCATTGGGAGGATGTCTTATGTGTCAAGGACAGGTGTTTTTGTAAGGTTTTCACGACATAGATTTTCCAAGTCTTTATCTTTCAAGACAACTACCTACCTATGATGCGTTCATAAGGGACAACGCTGCTTAAGTCTCTCTGCTGAAGCACCGAAATACATACAATAAGGGATAACCTTCCCTTCCTCTCCTACACAGACACATCAGATTTTTTCGCAACCAGCTCAATTTCAGCAAAGAACCTGATTCTCTGCCCTTCTCAAGTACATGAGCCAAGCAGTGACATGTGACATCAGAGTGTAGGCGGGTACCACAAAAGCCAAAAGCATACAAGGCATTTAAGAGAGTTTCAGTCAGGAAGATAGCAATCATGAGAAGTCAGAGTCTTGCATTTGTGCTCTCCTGCCACATGCTGTCCTGGGTGCTGTGTCTTGGAGCTGAATGTGACAAGGACTCAGAGTACCTACATGATCGCTTGTGTTGTGAATACTGTCCACCAGGTAAGACCCCTTCTCTTGTTATTCCCATCCACCTTGCTGTTGTTTCAATCTTTTAGAAAATAAATATGAGTAAATATGATTCACATTCCAAAATCATATAAATGTTCATGATTGGTATTCAAATTTGACTCTTGAATTTTCACTGCTTTAATTGGGTTCCTTTGCATAATTTTCTCTTGCTTGTCTCTGTTTGGAATGTCTGTTTTTGCAACCACCATTGTTAGTTTTTAAGAGCACAGACATGCTATTTCTTTCCTCTGAAGCACATGATGTCACATTCCACTTCTTTTCACATTGTACTTTAAAAGTTGGGGTTGCACAGACATGAACTGGAGCACCTTTGTGCAGGCAGACTATGGATGCCTTATTGAGACTGAGAAGACCCAGACACTAGTACTTATTGAACCCTTTCTTTTTGGGAGGCCCAAGGGTGATTATGTGCTACCCTGCAGGACTGCGCAGTCTGGCTTTGACACTTGAGATCCACACACTAGAGAAGCACTTTAACAGAATGAGTCACCCAGCAGTCCATACTGGGTTCATTTTGACTTTATGTTAATTACTACAACACAATTCTGGTTCATGCTTTGTGTTAGAGAACTACAGCTGAGAGGCCAGATTGTTTGATTTTTGAAAAGGACTGCAGGTGTTATCACCTTAACAACAGTGTTATAATGGTACAGATTCTCTTACACTTGACCTGCAGGTCACTTTGTAAAGGAAGACTGCAGTCTGCAGAAGCAAACCGAATGTGCGCCATGTGAACCGGGCACCTTCTCTGCAGTGAGTGACAATGAGAATGCGTGTAAGCAATGCAAAACTTGCCAACATGGTAAGCATTTTTGGGCATCCCACACACAACAAAATTATGAAGACAGAAAAATATCCCTACCTTAATAACTATATGTCCTTATTTCCCTGGTGCTGATATAGATACTTTGAAAATTTGCACGCCTGATCATGATACAAACTGTACATGCAGGGAAGACTTCCTTTGCACCACAGATGCATGCAATAAGTGCCAGAAGAAGGAAAAATGTCCCAGGGGTCAGGAGTTGCAAAGGAGTGGTGAGTCTAGGTCCCCTCACTGTGATGCTTTATTTATTGTCTGAAGTACTGATATAGACTTTACAAGTCAGTCAGACACCTATTTAATACGTTTTGAAGTACAGTTCTTGCATAGCAGTGTGTAGAAAGGCACCCTTGGTTCTGGATCAAATCCCATGTCCTGCATAATGTGGCTCAAAGATATCAGTGGCAGTCCCCTCGTTGTGTTTATTTCTGGTTGAACTCCACAGCATCGTAGCGCTTGCAACAAAAATATTGGCAGAGCTGCTGAACAGTAACCGCACTGTTTTCAAGGAAATCTTCAAAGCCATTCTGTGTTTGTCATAATTTATAATACTGTCTGCTCAGTGTTGCAGTGTTCAAGTATGTTGTTGGATCAAAATGTGTTTTCATTGCAGGTAATTATGAATACAAATTTAAATGCGAGCCCTGTTCTGATGGAAAATACTCTGACATTGAAGGAGGGGCTTGCAAGCCTATTACAAGGTAAGACACATTTTTTAGCCTATTACACAATAAGATACTTTGTATCTCAACTTGTCCTGTAAATTGTACTGCATGAATGGATTTTACAGTGACTTCTGAAACTACAGCAAAGTGATGTACAACAACACAGTGGAGGGCAAACAAACTGCCAGTTTAAAACAAACAATTAAAAAGGCCTGTGTAACCTCTTGCAACCTGGACTGTGATCACAGTGGGTTGGATTCTTTTCAGTCAGCCTTGATGATTTCTGTGCATAATGGAAGAAACAGATTTTTTGCCATTATTACCAAGACCAAGCAACTAAAGTTTTTGTTCCTGGGACTGACTCAAAGTGTAAATGTAGCTGTTGTAATTTGTTGTGTGTGGGCTCTGGTAACAGGAGCATTGGTATCCTCTTTGAGTATAACCCACTCTATTACTTCTCTTACTGTTCTCTCTGCACTTTGCATGAACCAGGTGTGACCAGCTTGGACAGGAGAAAGTGTTTCCTGGCAACAGCACCCACAACTCAATATGCAGACCACCTGGTGAGCCTCCACCTCCCTCCAGTAGAGGAGATACACTATGGAACAAGCACAAGAAATACAGTTCTGTTTTGGATGCTGATTCATGCAACATTTTATCATGTTTAAAATGTTTTATGTAGTTTTGGTTTGTGTTGTGTAGAGAATTTGACACTTACAGTTATGTTAAGTGGGCGTGTTGGCTCTGAGGATAGCACTGTGGTTAATTTTCCAAGGGTTTGCAAGGGTATTTTCCAGTTTCCTCCCATTGACCAAAGACATGCCAAAACATTTTGCCAAATATTTTTGTGTGTCTGGACCTACAACAGGCTGGTGACCTGTACAGAGTGTCTCCCTGACGTTCACCCAGTGTAGGCTGTGCCCCCCCTCCACACACACACACACACACACACACACACACACACACACTATACTTGATGAAGTATGTATAGATTAACGATAGATGGGGACCTCATCATGTGTGACCTCATCAATACACTGTGGCTGGGGTGTTCCAGGCTTGTTGATTATGCGATTGGAATGTGTCTTACTTGTGCCTCTGAGATACTGCGCATCACTGTCTGCTGTGGGGTTGATTGTTGATGTCTCACATTTCAAGGTGGAACAGAGCAAAAGCCTAAACATGACACTGAGAAGATTCTAGTCACCATCCTCCTGCTGTTTGGATTCACTTCCCTTGTGGTCCTGGTCAGAACCTGTCTATGGAAGGTCAAGTACAGGAAACTGTTCAGATTCAGTGAGTCAGTCATTTTATGTTTTCAAAATAGTTTCATGTTCATGTTCATGCTCAGGTCTAGTCTTTTTTCTCAGATGTACACTCTGGGTAGAGGCCCTCATAACGTTACTAGTATAATGTAGCTGTAACATCCCGATTAACATAAATACCCTATTCAAAAGTGTTTTTGGATTGTGGAGCCAGTCCAAGATATACTGCTCCTAGTGTTTCATGTTTTTCATGGTTATTCAGTATCTTGCTGCAACCAACAACCCATGGATAGAGTAACATGTCTGTTCACAAGGCTTTTTTTCTAAATTACTTTATCCTGTTCAAAGTGATGATGGAAATTCAAGTCAGAATAGATACTGGGACGTTTTTAGCGCAGACAGGTGGGAACAGCCTGGGAGGTGTGAAATTAAAAGCACAGGAAACAAACCACCAACAATGGAATTTGTACATATCAGTAACAGCAACCAGTGGTTTTGTTCCAGTGACTTATAATTGATAAGACAATCACAAATCACAAAAAGTAGGGTCAGATTATGATGCAACCAGATGAGACACAATGGAAATAAGATAGTATTGCTGCATGATGTTATTAACAGCAAATGCAGAGTAAGACCCTCTTATATTCCTGACTCCTGAAGGCATGGTGCAAATTCATTTTCTGTCCCATAAACAACAACCCCAGATATGTGAAGAGCAGCTCAACATTAAACTACAGGCACATGGTGCTGGTGGAGCAGAAATGGATATGAATATAGGTCCTTGTTAAAAATATTTTCTCTGATCTCCAGCAGTAAAAGACCCCCAATGCCCCCCAATGACCATGGACCTGCCTGATCAGACTGTCACTTTCCAGCTGTCAAAGGAGGAGAAAGGGGACAGATCTATCTTTGAGACTGACACAAAGAACAGCCTTACCAGCTTGACCTGTGAACTGCCACTAAACTGGAACCAAGTGACTCCAGAGCCTTTTCCTTGAAATCTCCCAGGAAGACTGGGAGAAGAGTGGTCTCCTTATTTCTTTCAGCAATGGACTCCAATGTGTTTCCCTGTGCCTTCAGAAGAGAAGACATTTTGATAACATCAGTGACTGGCAGAGTAATACTGTCAGGGTCTACTCGTGTTTGACGTTCTTTACTTGTGCTGCCACTGATGAAATAACATTGTACATAACCTGACATTTTTTAAGAAGCCCTTGGGCCTCTTTTGTGATTATATATTCTGTGTTTGTCATCATTTCTACTACTATTTGCTCACTGTTGCAGTGTTCAAGTATGCTGTTCTCTGGATCAAACAGTGTTTCATTGCAGGTAATTATGAATTCGATTTTAAATGCGAGCCCTTTCTGATGGAAAATACCCTGACAATGAAGGAGGGGATTGCAAGCCTATTACCCCTAGATACGTGAAGCAGCCATCAAGCAGACGGCTCTCAATTCACTTTCTCTCAGTTGTTTTTGTCTGTTTGCTAGAGTTCACCCTTTCTATTGACTTTACATTCATCACATTTGTGTGTTCTCCAAAGTTCCTGAATGCATGAATGGTTAGGTACTTATTGTTAGATGTCATATCTTTGACCCACAACAAAAAAACGAATGGGAATTCCTTCCTATTTGTTCCCACAAATTTAGCAGCTCATTAAATAATAAGGGAAATGTAGGCAAATAATGATCAAAATGCTTGCTTGCCCACACTTTTTAAATATGCATATAATGGCTGCTCTAGCACAACACTGCAAAGGGATTTTCCATAACAGTTTAAGGACAGCCACATAGTGTTGGTGGGAAATGACGACAGAAGTATCAACCTGTGTGGAAATTCTAAGAATGATACATGCACCTATGTATTGAGTCTGCAAAGATTATTTAAGAATATGTACACCCTATACTACCATAATGTAATTATTACATGTGTTGTGTGTAGATTGTCTTTTCATTTTTATCTGAATATTTATCTAAGATAAAGACATAATTGCAAATTGTGACCTTTTAAAAAGGCAGCCCAATCACATGCTACGCTGGTGTGTTTTTGTCTTTCCCATGATACTGTTTCATGTTTTAACTGGAATTTTACATGAGGCAATGAGCCTTTTTGTAAATATATTATTCATAGTTATGGTAAAGCATCATTCAATACAATAAAGCATAACATGCTTCTTTTCTTACTTTTATCCTTTATAAGGTCTTAATAACATAACTGGTGTCCTATTTTGTAGATTGTTTTATGTAACATATGACTATTATTAGTACAGACTGAAGATCAATTATAAACAAATACTACCAAGCATAGAATGGCAATTCATTTTAATATGTGGGAAGGCCAGTTGTTGCTTTGCTATAGAGTGACAGTTCAAAATGAATGGAAGGCATATCTACCATTTCAACATGTTTCAATGAGTATATATGTAACAAAAAGTAAAAAAAAATGCATTTGTCATCACCTTTTTCATATTAACAGCACTGAATACTGACTTTAAAAGCTCTAAACCCAGAAGTAGTTAATAATATCACAGTTTTGTATGAACATTTTCAGAAACTCAGTCAAGAATTTCAGCTACCTGAAAACCACAATTTTAATTTGTCTAGCGAAAGGAAACTCCCTCCCTGCCGTGTAATTGTACAGAGGTATTTTTGTGCAGCTGTTCTCTGCTTATATCTACAAAACCAAAACTTTGAAAGAAACAGCTCTGAAACAGGATGACATTTGAACTTTTCCAACCTCTCATCTAGGTACCCAGATTGCTGCACTGTGCCAGATGTACTGTATGCGATATGTCATGTACATAACCTTACAAATAATAACCATGTTTGTCTGTCTTCTTTGTGCTTGGTTTACGGGCAAGAATGCACTGAAGTTATACACATTTACTGAAGGAAAAAACGGTTGATCTTGACTCGAATGACACAAGGAAGGAAATGGTTTTGATGGTCATGGTGTGCAAGGTAGAAAAATCACTTAAACTCTTCGCTCCTTGCGCTTTGGTCTTTGCGGACAGTTCCTGAGAAACAGCCAGGCCCAGCCGAGCTTCTGTATGCTGCTGCTGGAGCCTTTCAAACCAGCACCGCAATGTCACTCCCACGCTTTAGGGTAAGGCTGCCGATCCAAACCATGCATCACAGAAGTTTCAGTAAGCGTAGTCCATTCTGGTCACCCATGCACACTGCAACAACCCTGTCGCTTCTTATCTTAACTTATTCCTAAAGCTGCATTCTATTATATGATGTATGCATACGGAGCTGGATTAAACTAATTTGGTGGGAGCAGTGTCATGTCGGCCACATGACTGACATGCTTCAGTTAATTAGCTTTAGCACTGTGCTCCAGTGGTACTTTCCTCTTCTTGGGGTGGAACACTATTGAGCCTACATTGCATTGCATGGCAGCATAGTAGCAATGCAGAGAATTACCCAGACTCCCCTCCTCTGAGTGTCCGCTAAGGAGGGTAGGAATGAGCTTCTTGATACATGGATGCTTCAGGCAGTAGGGCAGGCCGCTCACTTAAGCACTGATCAAGCTGGGGTCTGGGGCATGTTTGCTCGTTTCTGTGATTTCTTGGGCATGAGAGGTGGAGCAGGCTGGTTTGAGAGGGCACTGGAGATCTTTTCTGGCTGTGAGGGCACATAAATAAAATCTTTAGATTTTTGGATAGTTCAGGTATTCATCCGTTGGTTAGTTGTACAATAGACTTTAGTAATAGCCACATTTCTGCCCAACCAATTTAGCCAAACAAAACATGCAGACCATGTCAAGGCTAATGGTCTGTGGGAACCAATTGAAGATATTGACTTACTAAAGATACAGGAGGAAGAGAGGGTAGGGATCTACATGGGGCATTAGCAGTTCAGGTCACAGAGCACTGCTCAGAACACCTGTACATCATCAATGGTACGCCTGGCTGGTAATAATTTAAATATTAGGAATTTGCATGGAAAAAGTGACCATTAAAATGAATAAACAACAATCAAATTAACACAAATTCACCAGCTGGGCAGTACAACTATCCTCCCACTCTGGTTTAATTAATGACATTAATTTTTTTTTTTTAGCAAACCTGCTGTAAGTGGAAAATCCAGCTCTCATAGTCTGCAGGACAGGTGCATGATACCAGCAATGGTTCCATGAGCTCACCTTTGGGGAAATCCCAATGCGGTAAAGATCAGATTAAGCACACTCATACAAAATACTTTTCTGTTGGCAGCATCCTGGACATCCAACAGTGACTCAGGCCAAGGTTCAATCTTTAAGGGCATATGCTATTCAATACTAAATGTTTAATAAGGATGAAAGAAACTGATGCAAAGAAATATATATGTTTTGTAGTCCTTTTCTTTTTAAACTTTTACATTTCATTCAAAATACTTTGGCATTAAAATGCTAAAATATTCTACATGCTGAATTAATATCTTATTATTCTAGGTATTTGTATTTATGATGATATGTATTCTTTTCATCAATGAAATCAAATGTAGCACTGTGGCCTCACAGAAACAGGTATCCAGGTTATACAAAAATGTAATGTAATGCATGTAGTATACTTCATATTTATTGTCTGGCTTAAATGGTTATTGTTACATTAACTGCAACCAAACTTTGCTGAAAATCAGTCAAAATGCCGTGGCTGTGGTCACTTAAGGAAACAAGTTTGCAAGACCACACACCGTGATCAGGCTACTATAAAAAAACCATGCACTCCTATACAAGACACTGCTCTTCTACACTTTCAAACTAGCACAACTCAAAACCAAACTAAATAAAGCCAACATCTTTAGAATTACATTTTAGCAGGGATTTCTGGGACAGTATCTAGTACCTGTCAGCTCAAACTCCAGTCTCCCAGGTAAGGCAGAGCGCTCCTGGGCTTTGATGCTGTTTCGTGGCAGTCGACCCTGTGAGGTGTGAGAACAAGGTGTCGAGATGCATCAGATTGCATTACAGCTTAATGAACCTCTTTCAAGAGGAGGCTTCTCCTTGTGTCTAAATCTGGAATCACCCAATATTTACTATGAAATGAAAGCTTCCCAAAACATTGTGTGCTTGAGTGACACCTATCATTATTATAACTGAATAATAACATTGTTTTCACTTTTGTTCTAAACAAAACATGTGGGCATCATCCAATAATGCATCCTCTCTTTGCTGTAACCTCTTGCTGTAACCTCACCCCTAACACCAATGACTGTTATGAGGGTCCATCTAATGACACTAAGATCAACCTAACAGGAATAAGACATAACAAAGAGTGTGACCTCATCCTCACCAATGCTCCCACTGCATTGGAGAATTTATTACATTGCTCTTGGCCAGCACATATTTTCCGTCTAGCTCAATGACGCCAAAATTGGTGAGGAGGTGGGTGTGATTTACTGTTCTTCATACGCTCTGTATCCTACCTACACAGGCACAAGTTACTTTCAGTGAAGATAAAAAAAAAAAACAAAACGACAACACTGACAATTAACAGTGTGCAGATACGAATATAGACACACAGTTTTTGCAAGGTATTCAAAAATTTAAGATAAAGAATGTAGTGTACAGAATGTATTTTTGCATATGTGTGTGTGTGTGTGCGCATATGCTCTAGTGTTCATGTACGTGTATATCTGCTCGTGTGTGCCTATGCTTCGGCATGCCTGCATGACTGTGTGGTTATAAGCAAGAGTAGTTACCGCGCTTCTGACGATGAACAGTGGGACGAGAGTTGCTATGGTGTCTAAAATTTCCAGCATGTGTGGCTTGGTCATGCTTTGAAATAGGAGTCATAAATACAGCAGTATGAATGATGTGCAGAAGAAGGTACTGATTCACAGAGGTATGGAGTGGAACAGAGAAGCAGAAGCACAAAGAGAGAAATGAAACAAAAATTTAACAGAAACAAGGAACAAAAGTGAAAAAGAGAGACACAGGCAGAAAGAGAGAAAGAGAGAGAGAGAGAGACAGAAAAGGGAGCCTGACAGGAAGAGAGAAAGATCGAGAGAGGTGGGTATAATGGCTAATCAAATTAGATAAGAATAACAGTTTCATTCTCCAAGTAGAGATCCCCAAGACAGAATCAGCCATGTCCATAAGAAGAAACAGACAGATGAAACAAAAGATGAACCGAAACAAAGAATAAAAATGAACTTCAGGTGCGGTCTAATCTGATGGTCTGAAGAACCTTGCAAAATGCAAGTGCCTCATCTCTGGCTTTTTATGAAACTACAATAAAAAGGGCTACAGCATGCAGCAAAGGCACATCACATGGTAATGGCACAACTGTGTATCCATAACTTCCAGATGTGGTATTATCATCTGTGGCCAGATATCCACATAGTAAAAGCAACAATTGGCTTGGGCTCCCTGGGGTGAAGAGCCAATTGAGTGAACTGTTTTAACTCATTACCATAACTTCTGGCTGGCTGGGCACCAGAAAGTTTGGGAACTGAAAATATGTAAACTTATGATATAACTATGATATAAACTTATGATGCCATATGATTCTGGAGTGTCACATACGTGGCTGCTTCCTGCTTCCTCTGGAAAGATCTGCATTGGGGATGATTACATAACCAAGGCAGAAAAAAAAACAGAAACAGAAAAAAATGTAGATTGTGTGCAAAACACTCAAATCAATACAAATTTATGCCTTCAAAAATTCTGTGTATTCTACTCAAAGAAGTGAATGCATCCAATATTTTATGTTGAGTTATTTGTTGGTGTTTCAGTTCCCTGTACCATTTCCATTGTCCATTTTGACTGTAAATTCGCTAGCAGTGATTTTTTTTAGCAGTGAAAAGTCATTTGGACATTGAAGTCATTAATGACCATTTAGTCAACAATTTGAATAGAGGTTCTTTCTGTTACTTTCCTGTCTGTGTCTTTAAGCAGCTGCTATGAACCACCATATGACCTGGAGACCTCCTGGGGATTTCCCAGCAGTAGCACAAGTACTTGATCCCAGGCCAATAGTGCAGCTGCCCCCCGTTACAAGCACTGGAGTAGTATCATTGTGCTAATGTACTTTCACTATGACTGTAGTGTGAATTTACTCATCCATGTAATGTTATTGTTTCAACAGCTGAATAAGATGGGCAGCATGATTGAAACACAGCACAAACTACCTGCAGCCGTGATCACTTCAGCCACTGCCATATTCTTCAGGAGACAAGCTGGACTGTAATGACTTCTTCTAGATGTTGTCATTGAAATGTGATACACCAAATATTTTTTTTTTATCTGAAACCCCATGTTTCAAGATAGGGGTAGGAAAAAGCTTTGTCTGTAACTCAGACTTGAATCTTTCAAAGTAATAATTCAATATATATTTTTACAGTCTCAATCGTTGTCAGGTTACGTAGTTATGATGTCAGACATTCAGGCCTTATTTTCAAACTAACACAAGTTGATTTCCAACTGATACAGCTGTCATTTTTTTCCTTAAGCACCAGTGTTCTGAAAATATTTTTGTTGGTATATTGCATATTGCTAATGGTCATATACTGGAAATACTAATACTATAATTTTGTCCTGAAAAAGACCCAGTGCAAGGTGTAATGCTGAAAGTTACTGAAATGTCACCTGCCATATCAAAGTTGAAAAAACACAAGTGCACCCTCTTGTGTTTGTAATATGCTATCATAGCTGATAATGTTACTGGTAGCTTGTCAGAAATAGCATACTGATTTTGCATGTGCACTTCTGTGATTGAGTGATGTCATTTCAGTTAAAAGCTAGGCTATGCAACCATAATAATTATACAAATCCATTTAAATATTAAAATATACTGTAAAAAAGGTATCTTGAAATACCTTATTAAAAAGTAGTTATAAGTAACTGAAATTCTTTAAATATGCATTTGATGCAGACCTATTAAGGAGTTTGGCAGTAGTGTAGGTCACACAAATTATTTTAAAGAAATGTAACAAGTAATTTCTAATTTGAAATTATACACATGGGATTAAAGATGACTTTAAGACATTTAATGACAGTCATCAATTCTGTGAAATGCTGACTGAGATGAAAAAAATACAAGTGCTCCCTCTTGTGTGTATAACATGCTATTGTATCTTGAGTGTGTTTCCTAATTGTCATGACTTTGTCAGAATTTAAAAAAGTCAAAACAACCTTCACACACGCATGCACGCACGCACGCACGCACGCACACACTACTGTCTACAAAAAGCTAGGCTATGGAGTAGTAACAATAACTCCACAGTCATTACTGTTTGTAATGGACAGCCTAAAAGAATAAGGCACCAGCTGGGTGAGCAAATGTTCAATGTTTTCGTCCATGTTTTAGTTGTTTATATTTTTGGTGCAAATGTAATGTCACACTGAGTGAAAGCATTGCAAATGTCTGTGTGAGAAAAGACCAAGGCAGCTGCTTTAGCGCATCATGCAGAAATGACCCTGCTGCAGAGCTCTTAGTCATCCTCACAGAGGTCATCCTCACAGAGTATAGAGAGAGGATGAAGGCACCAACAGGAACACACTTTACCTCGTACTTCACAGAGATGCGCTGAGAGTCAACAGATAAGACCAGCAGGTCCTGAGGAAACAACACCAGCAGCCGCTCCCAGGAACCCTATAACACACACCCCCACACACGCACGCACGCAGACACACACACACACACACAAATTCATGGAGACACACACATGCACATACAGGACATGCACATAGACATGAACATGCATATGCAGACATGAATACACAGAGAAAAAGACACACAGGAAAGGAGAAAAATGGTTAATGTGATTACTAGTCTATTATATTCAGCTCAAATATTTGATTACTAAATTTCAACATCACAAATCCTTGAATAATCTTTATTTTTAATGTGGTTTGCTAGACATTTGATAAGCAGTTAAGTTGTTCTCCAGCAGGCGGTGCTGCAGAGACACACCTGTCTCTGAGAGTTGATGATGTGGACCAGTGACAGATGGCTGACTGGGCCCATGTGTTGGATTGGTGTGCCCTCCCATTGCCAGATGGGGGTTCGCAGTAGATGCCTTTTCAGCTCTTCCTTTTTCCAGCCCTCGTCACATGGCAACTTGTTCACAAGGGCAGGAGGAAACCAAGGAAATCAAACATATTCATTTCAAATTGTGTTGTAAAACACTGATTTTTGTTAATTGTGAAATTGCATTAGGATATGTTGTGATATGTTTATCATACTGAGGGCCAGTGCAGAGCAGGGATTAGTCAGACATTCGCACCAGGTAGGACAGCGCACTGTGAGATGGGCACAGCTGCTGCCTCACAGACTTGTGTCTCCTCTCTTCAATGCTTTCCATCCACTTCCTCATGTCTGAGGGGCTGGCACAGATGACCCTCTTGGAGTCTACCATCGGACCTGCAGTAACAATCTTCATGAACAAAAACCCACAATCCCTAGCTGTTTGCTAGGCTGAAGTGTGCATACCACAGAATAAAATGTTCATTGATATACCTCTACACCTGTCATAGAACCAGTACAAATGAACAAGTGAGAACAAGGTGAGCTTACCAGCAAATCTATGTATTGTAACCTATAATATGTAGCCATTTTCCATGGCTTAGCTTTCATCCCACCTGTCTTATTGCTAATACTAATATCTACATTTTACCCAAATTTGTAAAGAGACTCTATGAACTGGAAATGAGCTTTATAAATAAAATGCATCATTAACTTGATCATTTACCTAAAATCCTTGCTCAATGAAAATACCAGCTCTGCAAAACAGGGAATTCAAGCAATTTTCAGTTGATGTTGGGTCCAAATCACTGCGCTAATGTACTTCCATTTCAGCTATTGATTATTTATTTGACTTTTTAAATGGGCCCAGATTAGGCAGATTACTGGCAGAAGTAACTGTAGAAAACAGGCCAAAACATTGTTCAGTGTGAATCAGCTAATCACAGTAAATGATAGCGCTAATCACAGTACATGAAGGTTTTGGATCTTCAACCTTGCAAGGGCACTTTAAAGATGTACTGTAACATTAACATCATTATAAACCTAATTTTAGTTCATTTTCAAATCTAATCTCCATACTCTATTATGATTTTACCCAGCATAATGATTACAAAGCCACTGGGATATTAAGGGATCACCTATATTTTACAAAGGATTCTACATTTTTTTCAGAAGTTGTCAAAATGTTTACCTTTTGTAAAGCCCGATGATGGTAGTCACCAAGGACATTGTTGTAATTATTAACTGACCTGGAAAGGACGAGTTAGGGAGTTAGGACCCATACTCACCGCTGATCTCAAACCTGTCAGAGGTGCCACCATCCTGTGAGATTGCTCGTACTGACAGTCCTGAGATGGGCAGGATGCCCTGCAGGAGAATGGGACATCATCAGCATCACTGGGCATGAGTGTGTAATAGTAGAGATTGTAATATTCCACTGCTGCTAGTACTACTACATCTACTAAGACTACTACTACAGCTATGCCTAATATTGCTTATACTAGTACTAAAATTCTTAGTACTACTATGTCTACTGTTACTATGACCACTTATTTGTCTAGTACTAATACTATTACTGCTCTTGCAACCAATATTAAACCTACTTTTAGTACTACCAGTCTTACTACTACTACACTTTAAAATGTTTGTATAATGTGTGATTAGTAGATCTCTTCCAATAAGAACAGATGGTCTGAAATTCTACCTCATAGATAAAGTCATGCTTGGAGTCATCCAAGGCCAGGATCAGCAAATGGAAAGAAAACAGCACCATGTATCGCTCAGTATTCTCCTGAAAGAAATGGGAGCAGAAACATTTCGTGTGGACAGAGTACAACTTTAATAATCTGATTGAATATACTTAATGAATACTCATTCATTTACAGACCAGTTTATCCTCACAGGAAATGAAGATATACATATGGAAGTCACTATGCATAACCTAAAACCTTATTATTATAAATCTTCAATACAGGTCAAACTAAAACTGTAATATAAATTAAACACTTTAAATTGCCTTCGTATGTTTTTATTCCCATAAACATTGTTGCGAATGTTGTAAAATATACAGCTCCCCAAGACATATATCACATGTATACATTATACTATATATGAAAGTATATAGATGTTATTGTCTTTTTATACCTAGGTATGAACCTACATTTGAGTGTTTTGAGGTAGGAATGAGCTATGCAAGGATGATACTTTCATTTAAACATGGGGGGCACTAAGTTTTCACAGACAACATTAAATGATATTGTGTCGCTGTTCTTAAACACTGCAAATAAATTGCATCCACCGCCACAAAGTATGCCCATGGCACTATTCACAACCTACTCAAGACGCACTGCAGTTCAGGTCCACACACTCTTCAGTTAGAAAGGTAGTGACACAGTGGAAACCACACAGTGCAACAGGAAAGGGTGATGACTGGAGAAAAGGTAAATCTATTATTGATGAGAGCTGTTAGCCTGCTTGCCCCATTGATTAGGGGAAGAAATGTAGCAGCTCCCCGAAGAAAGCCAATTGTACCACTGTGGACCCTTGTACAAGTCGTTATAGGTGACATAGCTGAGATTCAAACCTACAATGTCTCAGGTAGTGCCTTGGGTAGCCTGGCTGGCAGTTGTGACAGCACCTTGATCAAAACAGTCAATCTGGAGCCCATAAAATCCATTAATTATATTTTGAATGTTATCACAACTACATGTTTACGCGTAGTCCTTCAAAATAGACATACAGCCAAGGCCCCAGTTGGTTACCTGTGTGTACTGGCTGTGAATATGCACCAGAGAGGACCAGACCATCTCTCCATATGAGTGTGCTGGTTGCCCCTCCCAGCCTGTGATTGGCTGAAAGTAGATGCGGTGGTGCAGCTCCTCCCTTGATCTGCCCCAGAGCACAACCTGAAAAGAGGAAAACAAACATGGGAAGTGACTGCTTACTAATATATCCCTGGTAAAAAGGTAATGTCACCTGATGTTTTTGTAAAACCCCATGGTCCTTCATGTTCTTACACTATTTTTCTAGTTCTAACGCTATATGAATGAAACTGTAGACAGACAAGCCTATGTCATACATACCTGAGCATCATGACACTGTCCTAAATCTGCACGTACATGATCCAGATTCTGCGACTAGAGGCCAAAACAAATTTAAAAATTCATTCTTGATATAATGTGAATCCTTATTACTTGGTTACCTGTTCAAACACATTACACAAGTGAGCCTCTGCAACACTGGTCCCAGCAGTTTCAACATGCTGTTTTTAAATCCCTCACCACAAATATAACAGTGTCACATTTTTTCCTCTCTTGGAAAGCTACTGGAAACACTGACACAGTCTGGTTTGAGACAAGCCATGTGAGCTGGGAACTGGGAAGGTTTTGTAATCTCTCCTGCTGGATGATTTGTGCACTAATGTTTATACTCAGATCATATGAATGAGGTGGCAACACTCACAGGGTGCACTTCTGAGCTTTGTACTGTTTTGTGAAAGATTGATTACACAGTTTGACATGCTGCCTGTGGCTAGGGTCTTACAGGGTGGCACATGACTGGCTGTAGCATCCCCAGATGAAGAGGGTTTCTGATGGTGGGATGCTTTTCCGCTCAAACAGGGGCCTCTTGTCTGCCTTCACTAATTGCTTATGAAGTGTACTACAGTACATTGACTGTGCAGCACAGCTACCGGTACATACTGAGGTGAAGCTGGTAGTTACTGCTTCAGAAAAGAGTGAATGCTTGCCTGAATTTTCCCAACTGGGAGAAAAACAGTCAGGTTTAAAAACTGATTAAATAACTACCTAAGTGTTAATGTGGGCTGTAGGCCAGCCTTGTGTACTGACCTCCTGAGAAAGCTGCCGTACAGAGGGGCAGCGACGGAGCGCATCCTCTGAGCCATTCTTCAGAGACAGCTGCAGCCTCGTCTCTCCTAAACTCCACACTCTGTAACCAACAACCATCTTATACTCCATCCACACAAACCCAGCTGGGGAATGTGCTAAACCTCCACACATATCATTATCACAAATTACCAAATGATTAAAAAACCTGCTGAAGACAGTGTTTCTGGTTTTTACCCCAATGTATTTAAAGATGTTACCTGTCTTTTTCTCCAGACTTTGCAATATTTTACATTGCTTTTCAAATTAGCAGGAACAATTTAATGTTATTACAAAAACCCACAAGGAAACTTCAGATTATTTCATTAGGTTTAAAGAAATTCCTGTAATCTATCAGTTTAAATGTGAGTTGAGTTTAAATCTATCAGTCATGTAATAAACTAATAATTACAAGAAATCCTATGATTATCTTCTTTCAAACTAACAGATCTTTTTTCCACTTCATTTGACACAATCTGCTTTATTATGCTATTAGAATTAGCCTAAGGACTTGTGCAGACGCCCCACGTGCTCAAGAGAGTATGAGAAATAAGCAGCTTAAAATGTGCCCATTTTTGGAGAGGAACTGGGACAGACTCTATGCTGCAACACCTCATGCATTATCTCGACAATGGTGGTGACGCCCAGGGGTAAGCAATCTTCAGCGCGGTGCGCGACTGCGCAACAATTGCACATGTATTTGTGTCATTTCATAATGTTTCCTTTTCAAACGCCATCCTGCTCACTGCATGCTGGAGATCCATGTTTATTTTGAAACATCCTGCTGATGAGACCACACTGTGATTAGCTCCTCCCACAATAAGAGGTCAGTCTTTTTTTATTGAAGGGATTGAATACATTCCAGACTGGACAGAAGGTGGTCTTTATAATGAGCTTTTTTGGGGAGGGGGTACATCAGTAGTGATTTGTTCAATGGGGAGGAGTCTTTGACCAAAATGAAACCTAACATATCCTGAAATCAATAAATGAAACAGTAATAACATATCTAAATATCAGAAACTGTGTATGTCTTTTCTCTTGTTGTTGTCAAGTAGATGATGGTCAGTAAATATCTTGAGGTAAAAAATGTGCCTATCTGTATGTCTCTCAGGCAACAGTAAAGAAAAAAATAGATACTCAGTAAAATTTGTAATAAAAAAACCCATATTACAATAAAATAAAACAATAGAAAGAGGATACTAAATTACAGGACAGCTTCCTTTACATTGGGAGTTAAGTTTCCAGATGTTGTTTTTTAAGTTTGGTGCCTAATAATTAAAAAACTGCCAGATTAGTAAAGCCATGTGGCTTTCTAGTAAACCATCCACTCACATGGAGAACAAGGGCATGACTGAAGACGATTTGCTCTAAAAGCAGTCAAGAGGCCACTTCTGCAAACATATTCCACAACATGACAGGCTGGGTGACCCGTATGTACCATTGCTGTCAATTAGTTATATATTATAGAGCTGAGTGATTGACGCTTGTTGGTATGGCCAACATGCTGTGTGATATAACATGCCTGATCAGATAGGAAATGCGTCCTTATTTTGAAAAAGAACAGATCTCAGCTATGGTATATTAATGAATATAGTATTCTACTTCAAACAATACTACAGAGACCAGCATTACATTCTCATAGGAAATTATGTCTTTTCAGTGTTTTCAGAATATTCTCATCGGTAATATAAGATCTATTCAGATTCAGATCTATTCAGTGGTAAATCAACTCTAGAATATGTGTAATAATAATAATAATAATAATAATTACTATTAGCTATAAACTGAGTCACATGTATGCTGACATTCGCCCCACACGTTCTCTTGCTTTTGTTTTCAAATGATGTTCAATGTTGCTGAAGGCAGGCCTTTGTCCCTTCCTGAACCAAACCCTTTTGATATGCAAACTGAGAAAATATGCACACTCTTACCCGGCATTGTCAATCTGGAGGAGTTCAATCTCGTCAGGTCCCACCTCATCAGTTCCAGAGTGCCGCTGGGTCACACTGCAGCAGCCCATGTCTGGAACACCTCTGGCTCCTCTCAGTTCAGTGCAGGAGGACCCTGTCCCAAAAAAAGGGTAGATCCTGTACAACACTGCCTGATCTCCTCAGATCAGTGCTGAAAGCTCCCCTTCCAACCACGACCCTCCACGCACTGAGGACCATCTGTACCCCCCTCCTCCTCCAGCTCAATGAAGGGGTGTCTCAGAATGCCCTCCCCAAATGCATCTGCTCCACACAGAGGGCAGAGAGAGAGAGAGAGAGAGAGAGGGAGGATGAGAGAGGGAGGGGAAGAGAGAAAATATGAGTAAGATAGAGAAATAAGGGCAGCAAGTGTCACTGTTCCAGTTCAGAGGGCCTGAGAGTGGCATGCAAAGAAGAATGCGAAGAAGGAAAGCGTGAAACAGATTTTAAACTGTTGAGCCGAAGTACAACAGGTACACAAAAAATGAACTGAAAGGGCTTGCCAAAACAAGTGAAAGGGGCTGGGCTGCTTTGGTAATTGTGGAGGTGAAAAGTGAAGCGATGAGAGGTGAGAGAGAGAAAGAGAGCGGTGTGGAGAGCTTGTCAGCGTTGAGACGCTCTTCCTTCCTGTCAGTCTCAGAAGCAGCAGATGTAGCTGTGGCCAACGCAACTTCCTCTGTGACAGAGCACTGTCTACGGTTTCCCCTGTTATGAGCACAACCAGCTCTACTTACCCTGAGTTTTTGAAAAGGAGTTTTCAAAATAATGCAATAGCCCCGGGCCCTTGTAGAACACGTTCAAGGACTTTTGTCCCAACAGCAGTCACAATAAAGGCACATACTGTGGAGATTATGCTATAGCACATAAGATTTGTGTTTGACCTCATTACTGTCTGAGCACCTGACCATCTGATATACTGGTTGGTATAATTATGTTTTTTTCTCTGGTGTCGTAGATGTGTTTAACTCTAAGATATTTTACTGAAAGACAATTGTCTTTCGTTTTCTGTTCCTCTCTCTTCTCTGTCACTCCTTCCTTCCCTTTTTGTCTTTTCTGTGGTGGGAGGATGACAGTAAGGGTGTTGGTACTAGCATAGGTGATATTTTGGTGGCATGGTGTGGCATATCTCACCTATTTCTCTTCTGCAAAACTGTAGCTGATGCTGTTAATTGCCATAGTGAAAAAAACATCCATACTTTGAAAAGCAAAATGCTATTTGTGTTCACAAATATCAGCATTTATGGCTGGATAATAATATGTTAGCTCAGATACAAAATGATAGTTGAGACCACATACCACAGTGTTGTGTCTTGTTTCAAGGCCTTAGTTTGTTTTGTAGTTCTACATATAGTTAAGGCTGGTGCAGACATTTGAATGAATAGCTATGGTAGAGGAGGCTCAAAAGCTCAGGACAGAACAGTGGAGGCTATGGTTTTTGTTCAGCTCTGTCACTGCAATTTGTTTACACAATATCCCCAATGTCCCCTTTAAGTATCATATATTTAAAAGCCTGAGTCAGTACCTTACTTCACCACTATTGTTGAACTTCCAGAGCATGCTACTGTTTGAAATATACTAGCACTAATAGGGCTGTGAAAACTGAAGCTACATCATGGAGATGCAGTTCATCAAGCACACATGAAGCAGATGAAAAAATCGTCATTGCCCTAACTTGATATTGCCCAAAAGAATCTGGACATGTGGTGATACGAGTCTTTTTGAGCCCTGGAGGAACTGCAATCATATACTCTATCAGGTTTAACATTTTAAACAGTTCAACCATTCACTGTTAAGATGACAACACTGTAAATTTTATTGCTGATTAGGGCACATAGAAGGGTATACAAGACTTTCTATGTGCCCTAAGCAGAAGTATAACAATGATCACATTCATTACCATCATCAAGTACTTATGATGATCGCACTAGCAATCGATTATAACCATAGTTATAATTTTAACAGCAATAGTTAATAAAACAAATGTTCCAGCAATTATGTTTTTTTTTTTTTTTTTAAGAAATGTTACCTGAAGCCGTGTGCTCATGATTCTGGACCGCTCTCAACACCTCTGTGTAGCACAAGCATAATATTAAACAGTGTCGTATAATTCAAAAAGTCAAAGAACATTCCAACCCTTGTTGCGTGTTTCCGCCAAACTATTTCATAAAGCCATACTTTAAACTGACAAGTAAAATGGCAGTAAACATTGTCTTAGGTAGGTATTAAAAGTAAACTTTCCAGCTGGATCTCACTCTGGCTCGTCGACTTCACAGGAACGAGGGTATTAGCTGACAACCTCACAAGCGTTGTTTGTATTACATGACTCGTTTCAGCGTGGACTTTCCCATTCATATCATACGAGTGACATACAGTTGGCTACAGTGCTCCAGCACAAGACCACAGAGAAAATCACGTGACTTTCGGCTGAAGTTCCTGCGGAATTAAATTCTCCAGGATTCAAAAGGGCTAGTCTGCAAGAATCTGTGCCTATGGCATAATTTATTTAAGGCCTATGAACATTTACCGTCTAGTGTTGTAAAGCTGTAATGCTCCGGCTGTATTAAGTGGAAAAGGTCGAGTTTGTGAGATGGAAATATGGGGAATTTGGTTTTGGGACAACATGCAGTTTCATTATGATTTAAAAAGACAATCTTAAAAGGTGTCTTAAATTCTTGAATTGACGTCCTGTAAGATTGTGCACCACGTGATCTCTGCGCACTTTTCACAAGTATTACAGATCTCACAATGATCAATACTTAATTAGAATGTGCAGCCAGATTGATTGACATTTCCCTAAAAACAACAATTTAAATTAAAACTCAACTGCATGAGTCTAGTCTCCTCATGAACAAGTTTCTTGTGAAAGAATTGTAATTTTTGCAGCTTCCAAACAAATAAACCAGATTAATACTGCTACATCAATCACAGATATAATAGTTCATATTTTTGTACTCCCATTAGGGGACGCTCCTACCTCGCTCTTATATCTGTGGTTTAGAACTCTCCGGCATCCACTGCTCAGTGTGAGGAAAGGTTCTGTATGATAAATGTGTGTTCATATATCGACCAATCGCGAAATTATTCCTATTTTACATTTTACTGGGGGCACTTTCTGAGATTAATAATGATTTCACAAAACAAACCAAGGAGTCTGGCTTTGTTAAATTAATGCAGCTGCTGTTGTTAAATTTGACACCTTCAGTGATTTTGAAATCCGAATTATTAACCACTCCCCCCACCCACAACTGAAAAATGCGCCAGAGCTGTAATCTGACAATAAGATAAGTAGCTCTGTTTAATTTAATCCCTTCTCCCACAAATAGTTATAAACAAGATAATCTATTGCATGCCATTTTGTTATTCTCAGTCAAGTAATTAACAGAGGGGAACACAGAGAGGATGAGATTAACAGAGTATACGGATTATCTAGTATCTTCATATGAATGCTTTAAATTCTCATGTTCAGTGCAGCCTCTATTGACAATGCTAGCACGGTTTTATTTATTTTTTCTTTAATTTTCAGCAAAGTTCACAAGGGAAGTATTGGTTTCAATTGTAAGAAATCTTTATTTTGAAACTGATGGCTTTAGCAATTTAAGAAAAAAATAATGAGACTTACTGTTATAAAAATGATAAATGATAAATATTACAGTGTATCACTGTGTGTAGTGAACCAGCACAGAAACTTTAAAATGAATTTGACTGTGACTGCACTGTCGTAATTTCAGTCTTGTGTGTTATTGTGCAACTCTTTGGAATCCATAGACTTGTCCGTCTGGCCACTGCCCACGCTCAGTGATCTGGTTTGTGCAACATCCCCACACTACTGATCCAGGGGGCTGTCGCATGCCACACCCATCTTCCCACATAGTGGGAACATACCATCAGATATACAGTGTTTCTTGTATGTCAACAGAATCAATACGCTTTTATACCGTATTTTCAGTTTCTTATTAGCGAGAGACTGTAGAAATGACACTATCTTTCACAGTCATCCCAATAAAATGTGTTATATACCAAATAATGGAGGAATGTTGGCTGTGGATTTTGAGATGCTTGATTCACTCAAAATATGTATGCCTACTTCTCCTCAAAGACATGGCTCTTACATTCCATACTTACAAGTGTTAGGGCCTTTTAGCCTCTCCCTACCTTTTATGTTAATATCTGGTCGGTATGTAGAACATCATTGTTAAAACTCATTTTAAAATAGAGACAAATGATTCCCATGATGCACCAGTGCACATAACCTTCTCCCTTGCCCCTTACAATTGGAACCTTGTTATTCTGACAAGAAGCTTGTGCTCTCAGACAAGAAGCTGTATGATAATCCAATGAGATATAACAGATATGAAGGCACAACCGATACCTTACACAGCTGTCATTGCATGCACTATTGACAACATTCATTTGGTGCTATCAACTGTGGCTTCTTTGTGGGAATCAACATACTGGCCAAAAATAAATCTTTATATATTTTCTTTCTTTCAGTGAGTCTCACTAAAATCCAAGAAACATTGTCTTCTTTGTTATTATTATTTGCTTGGCAAACACACTTTTCAAGATTGTCCTGTTTAACAAATAAACAATTTGTGAAACTGATTATTTAGTGAAACAGCTGAGAATCTGAAAGCCTGAATGACAGTGCCCGGCTGGGGTGGCTGGAGTGCAGCTTTAACACAGTATAAGGCCAGGTATAACACAAGGTGGCCCTTTTCCACTATTTCTTTTATTTTCCTTGGTTAGCCATTTTGCTCGCAATATCGTGGGACTGAGGCTGAAATGTAAATATAATACAATACCTGATGGAGTCTCTCAGCAACAGCTGTTTCCAAGCACAATCTTTGAGGCAGACACTACTGCTAAGGACTGCTAAGACCTCATTAAATAAATGTTATGAATAAATACATGATAATAAATAAATACAAATTTTAAAGGAATTATAGTACTGTAGCTATGCACATTCTCATTTGCTTTTCTCTTTTGTCTTGTTTTTGCATCAGATAAGTATTACAGTGTAATTAATTAAATCTAATTAATGAAATGAAAGTCTAAGTGCAAACTAAATTAAGTTGAGGCCTCATGTTTTAAAGACATCAAACATAGGTCCTAGTACTGTGGGATAACAGCAGCTGTCTCCCCCAATTAAATAAGTAAATAAAAAAAGTGACTAAAAATGGATGAACACATGTTTATTGGATGTGTTTGTTTAGAGTCGTATGTAAATATGAGTGTTGTGGATATCAGAGTATTGTGTGGGGAGGGAAGTAATGCAAGGCTGAGCCATTCATCACTCCTGAGCCAAGGGGACCGGCTGGCTGTGGTGCCATGGCGCTGAGTATGCCGTGTGTGCAGGAGAGCATTTCCTGCTGAATAATGGTATCCACCAAAGGAACAAAATTATGTTTTTATTGCCAAAATCAACTGACAGTTAAACATTTTTGCACAGAATGTGCCTTCCACTGACCGTAGCTCATGACTTCATCACAAAGTATAAGAATAAGCAATTTCTTGGGCTGGTTAACTGAGAACAGAAACTGTCATGAGGTCCAGAACCAAATGAGCCTTTAGAATCTGTACTCCCCTGACCTGAATGCAGCAGAAGCTGTGCTTCTTCACTGTTTTCAGATTATTTTTCACAATATAGCCACATTGTGATTTCTGTCCCCATTAATATGGGGAAATGTTATGCTTCAGTTGCTAACATTCCAGATAGTTTTATGGTGCAGCATGGATTGAGCATCGTTGGCATGGCCGTGTTTGTCTCTCTTTTTCCTTCTTCACTTGTACCCAGCTGCATCATCAGCTTTGGAACAGCCAATCACAGTGCCTTAACAACCTCCCTGTCTTCCTCTCCAAATCCTATAATTAGCCCCTACCACCTCATCCGTATCTTTCGCACGCAACCTGTCACAAAAGCACCAAGGACCAAACCCTAGGGAGGCCCTTAACCGCCCGGAACTGCTCATTAAGTCAAGCACTGAAGCACTCCATGCATCTCCACTTTATTGTCCGATGCACTGCACTGGTGACTCCTCCTTCTTTCGAACCACACAGGTATGGCAAAGGGACACAAAAAAGAGAGGGAGAGGGTGGAAATGAGGGTGAGACTGAAGATGAGGTTAAGAAGTGAAAACTGAATTGTACAGAATGGAAAGGCATGAGTACATGTGCTAGTTAATTCCAATCTGTGCAGGTGGGATAGCTGAAACTTAACTCCCATAACTATTGCAAAATTTAAAGATTAAAAAAGGTTTAAAAAGCTTTAAAAATTGCTTCGGGTGCCTTCAGGGGGCCTTCAGTAGGCAATGTGTGGCATGGCATGTGCTCATGGTGCAGCTGGAGGTTAACAACTGGCTAAGCCTGAACAGGATAAAATAAAGGCTGTACCAGCTGTACTCATCATCTTTTTAACCTTTATTAACCTCTCCTGGTTTGCTGGGTGCCAGCAAGTTCATGAACCTGAACATTGTGTAGCACAGGCATTACATGATTGGTGTTATCATCTGCATTGTGAAAAAGTGAAGGCAAGGCAATGTGAGCGGGAAAAGTCACGTGTGGCTACTTCCTCCTGAATCGGTGAAGTGGTCCAAAGTGTGTGGAGGACATCAGCGATCTATGGAGACTGAGCTCCTGGTCCTTAGTGACAGAGATACTGGGGCAGAAGGGTAAAATAACACAAATAACATTCCAGAAAGCTAAGGTGTGAAAAGAGGGAAAGAAAGAAAACATGCAAGAGAGAAAGATACAAATGAGAAAGTGACAATGAACTATAAAACACAGTCATATCAAAACAAAACCCAAGTTTAAAAGCAAGTTTATTATATTAACATGCTTCACTATCATAATTAGCTTGGTGCTGCAGGTGTCCTTACTAAATCATAAGCTTTGAAAGGAAAGCAAGGATTCTTCTCTTGGGGCAAAATGCAACAAACAAACAAACAAACAAACATGGAGCAGCAATTAGCAATCAGCTCTTCATGGCATCATGTTGGTGCCCCAAATTTATATTTCTAAAATGAATGAAATTATTCCAGGCAACAATACAAATTAAAACAAATTACCTTTATATAAATGTAATATAACAAGATTAATTCCAAGTTACTATATCTGGATGACCTTGAGATATTTTTCAGAGAAATACCCTGCATATTTTGGTTCACTTGAAATATCAAATAATCAAATACAAATAAAATAATTTCCTCTTTTAGTTTACATGAGCTGAACAACTTATATTCCTGAGCAGTACTATACGTAATTGTACATGCAAGAGATTAAACATTGAGTCAGCAGGTGAAATGCAAGTTTTTTTATGCAAGTCCTATATATATATAGAGTTGGAACTGGAAGGGCACCATAGTAGATTTGCAATTATAGTTGTCACTTTAGTTGTCCTGATGGTTTTTGAGCATTCTTGACATGACTGTTGAGAAGTCTACCATCAGAAGAACAGGCAGAGCTATTGGTAAAGTCAAGAGAGCTAAAAATAAGATGGAAATACTTTCATTACAGTCATGAGTTAGTCAGACATACAAAATAAAACAGGAATGAGACAACAAGGGATAATTATGCTCTTCCTCTTGGCTCTGTCAAAACAAGATGTTTACTCTGAACAAGTATTCAGATTGACTGTCAGGATCAGCCACCAGGGGGCAATGCAAATCACAGAACTGAAAAGTGTTGCTGTGTTGTATTCAGGATCAAAACGGGGAAATTCAGTGGTCTTATGAGATGTGAGTAGGTTGTAGTGAAACTGGGAGAGACCTTCCATCTTCCTGTCATAAAGATTCTGCATTTCTCTAAGATGGGAAATTGTTGTCTTCTTAATAGATACAATCTTTATGTCTGAAATCTGTGGCCATTGTGATTTGTATAACTTAGTAGGTAACCTAGTACACATTTTTAAAAGGCTTCCCCTGATAAATAGATGCCACTCTCATTGGGGGTATTGCATAAAAATGCATGCTAATAAAAGTGACTGTTGTTTTGCAATGAGTCTCTATAATTTCAGAAGTGTATGATGTTCCCTTTCACTCTGAAGGCAATTCAATAAGATCAGCTATCCCATAGCCCAGGGTTGAGGCTGAAATGTCAGGGGTGTAGGGCATTTCGGTCTAAGTTGGTGGGTGTTCTGTAGACCATATGGGTGACCATGCCCACACCTCTTCTCACTCATTAAAAAAAGTGTTGCAATATATGTTGTAATGTAACAGATAGTTGCCCACAGCAACAAGTTGCCAAGCATTTTTGTACTCAGAAGCCTTTTTACATTCAAAACCAAGTTAGCTTCTTAAGGAGAGCATTTTTCTTGTGTTTCCGATGATCAGATTGGTAGAACTTCGCTTTCAAGTTGTCAAAGAGCCTGTGAGTATTCACCCCCAAGAAAATTAAACACCAAGAAGACTACTGCTGTACCTGTCTTATGAAAATTATGCTCTTATTCAATATTCTTGTGTGCATTTGAACCTCAGCTAGATCACTTCACCTCTGGCACGCATGTTCTCTGCACTGAGGCTTCTCAGGAGCCTGGTTCCTACAATATTTTATAGAGCAGAAGCATTACAGCTCCATGCTCAAAATGATTAAGATTTTCTGATTTCATGCTAATATGCTGATGCTGAGATACTGCTGATTGTGTTTCTGACAAGTGAATGCAAATGTTAATAGAAGATGAACATAAACACCTGCTGTTTAAATAAATTAATTCTTTCAATAAGAAACTTGAAGCACTCATTGAAAATTATAGGTATGAACAATGGTCTAAAATGTGTTTAATTCAAAGAGACCATTCAACCAGATCTAATAAAAGAAAAATTAAAAGACTAAGATGTTGGTGAGTTTTTTCATATCATGCTGGAAAGCAGTTCTCAATGATGTTAGAGCGAGTTGTGCTGTCCTGGTGTACAGTACGCATGTGACACATGTACTGTATATCAGGAAAGAACACCTTTAACCTGAATCATGTGTGGCTTTTTATTAAGTGTTGTGCACCATTCTCTATCATAACCTAATGAAACACTTCAATATGTTCAAAATAACTACATAAAATAGATTTGCACTTTGCATCAAAATTTAAGTATTTAACTATAGACATTTGCATACATTGGCATTTTCCCCTGAGACTGATACATTCTGGTGGTGCTGATGAAGTGAGTGACCAGCAGGGGGTGCCAATGTTATCAGCTCCTACGTTGGAGAGAAGTGGGAAGGGCTTGTGTGAACAAGTGATGTTTCAAAAATGGGGGAATGGGAATGCTTAATGTGTTTTATGACTGAGGTCTGGTATCCAATGGCGTTTTTGTTAAAAAAAAAAGTACAGGGAATGAATGGTGATGCTCCTCCCAAAAGGTGAGGGGCTGGGACTCCCCTCCTCCCTCTGTGACCTACGCTTTTGGTGTGAAAGTGTGGACATGGTGGCGGGAAATGAGGAGACATGTTGTGCTACAGTGGAGAAAAGAATGAAAAATAATAAAACTGAAAGCATTGCACAGTTCCAGTGACAAGACTTCCCCCCTCACCCCCTTCAATTATCTTATTCTCCTCTGATCCATTTATGTTCTCTCAGTAGAATATTTTCAAGTTAAAAACACATTTTTGCATCAGAAAACGTGGAAGTGGAAATTTGAAATTTAAAGCAAGGGAAATCACAACTGACTTTGTATGAACTTGAGTGCCAGTCTGATTGTGCTCAAATCATAGCTCTCAAACCAGAATATCTCAATGTTTGACCAGAGTGCCTAGTCTGCCTTCATCAACAGGATGTCTATTTCACGTGTTTCTTCTTTTGTTACTGCGCTCTTTGTGTTTTTCAAAGCTCACTTGTATAAGGAATTATGGTCTTTTCTAACAAAAGACTATAAAAAATTATCTTCTCTTTTGGCAGAATCAGGGATGTGCAGCATGTTATTCATCTTTGTTCATCTGGTGCTTTATGAAATAAAAGGAAACTTTAGCTCTTATTTACTCAGCTGCAGGGAACACAGAGATGGACCTTAACAGCCTCTCAGTGAGACACGCTGTTGATGCTGCTGTTTGACTAACATCCCAAATGCTTATCAGTCACCGGGCCAATATTATGCAGCATTTCTCATGGAGGCTAGTGGGATGTGAAGTTTTTTGCAAAAGGGTTGATTAGAACTTATGTGTGAGCAGAGATGCTGATGGGGATTGAAGTCCAATATTAGTTCAGAAATAATTCACAACATGAAAGGTGGGACTTATCTCCATCATTGATGTAACTAACAACAGCAATACAACACCACAGCAACAGGGGCAACAAATACATGAAGGGAATCAACAGCAACAGTAGCAGTAGCAACAACAATAACACCACTATACTATTTAGATCTATGTTTTAATGTGTATAACTGAAAATATACATATAGAATCATCACCTTGTTCAGGTGGGTTCCAATATCATGTTGAATATTGCAGAGGTTAAAAAAACATGGGATAATTTAAGGTACAGAACCTTGAAATATGTAAAAATAAAATGAAATAATAAATAATGCTTATAACTAAAGCAACAAAAAGGTTCAAACCAATAACATGATCATTTTATCATATCATATCAGTGCAGTCATATCAGTGCACTCTTAAGCCATCACTCTTTTACCTATTTATGAAAATGTCTTTTCAACTTTTTGAAAATAGACTCATTAAAATGTTATTTGGTTGCCCATATGAGTGGAAAAGACAATGGCTTAATGAATTGACTTATAGCACTGCAGTTTAATACAAATGTGCTGTATCTAGGACTATATAAATAACTGCTTGTCATCTATGCAACATATGTGCAAGTCATCTATGCAACTAATTCTTTTGAGCTCTTTCATGGAAATTCACTCAAGAAAATACCACCATGGTACATACTTACCCAAAAGCTAATTTTAGTGTTGTTGTCGATATTACCATTGACATTACTGTTGAACTGTAACCACAACAAATATTGGGGTTTGTGTAATGGTAGTATATGCACATGACCAATTATCCACACTGGGTTTGTTTTTTAAATGCAGTATTGCCTATAACAGAGCTGTAAAGACATTTCAGTGGATGGGTGGTCAAATTCCTATTGCCATTTATTTGTTAATGCTTGTGTATATCAATAATTTACATAATGTATCCAGTTTTGCATTCATCTGACAGTCAGACAGCATATTCAGGACCCTATTGTCATTATTGTGCTTGATCTGTAAACACTTCCCTAAGAAAGCTGCAAATCTTCAAATCATCAAATCTTATTCAGAATGTACCAGACCCAGTTGACGTGGCTAGATTTTCCTGCTTCCTTTGACGCCAGCATTGGGAAAACCTGTTGCAATGCTGAAAGTGTGCCAAGGATTCAAAGTGTTGTCATTTATTATTCTTGTTATTTTAATTCAGTTCTTCACCTTATTGTTACACCCTCATCGATTCTCACCCCTGCGTCAGACTTGTCTCCATAATGATGATTAATAACTAAGAATATTTTCCCTGCTTTTCATGTAAAACTGGATGAGTGTAATGAGTTGGCTATGCAGAGTGCTGAGGTATGTCAGTGTGCCACACTGGTAGGACTGGTTTACATTACAGAGAGGAAATCCACCCACTAACCACTAGTAAATTGAGGGAAAGGGACACCTGCACCTTCTTGAATGGAGAAACAAGTCAAATCACCTGCACTAATACATTTTATGTGAAGATAAATGTCATAGGAAAGACATGCTGTAGTAAGCAATGGATATGAAAAACACATTCATGTTGCTTCTTCACCTTTGCTGATTGAATCTCCTCAGTCATACATGTGAGTATGATAAGTCTATCAACTTCAGCCTCTTATACTGGGATACTGAAGTAAGAGCTATTAAATAAGATCAGTGTCTAGATGTATAAGGAGTTTGCCAAGCCATGTACAGAGAAAGCTCAACAGGAGTATATGTTTCCAATATTGTTACTGTGGTCAGTTATAATTTCTTGAAAGCTGCAGAAAATCTAGAGGGTGCGTTGGGGTTTCACCAAACATTCACCAAATATCTGAATACCAGTACTACAATACTCTTCCCAGGATATAGACTTGCCACCAGTGTTTGTATTTTGCCATAAAAGGCAAAAGAATCCTTCTGCCCTGTCTGATTTAACATCACCCAAGCTACCCTGGTTATGGATATAGTGGGATACTCATGCAAATGGACATGTCCAAGACCTGAGGTCTGCTCTCTTTCTTGCTTACAACTTGTTTTGTTCACTTCCCACATCAAATCTCTCAGGCTTTTGCTACACATTGGAACTGAGTTCTCAGTGGACCGACCTGGTTTAAAGTAAATAAATTCATCATATACTCTACCTGGCAGGTAAAGTGTATGGTAAGACATTTAAGTGATGTATTGGATGGTACTGGTAGTGCAGACAGCTTTGGTAATTGCCATAAACCTTGTTATTGTGCCTCACACTGTCTGAATAGATATTTTAGGAAATATATATAGTCATTTTTAATTCATTGTTAAAACTCCAAACATTAAATGGTCAGTGATACCTTATATACATTTAAATAGGGTACAGTAAGGGCTACCCCCATCTCGCTGGAAAGACTGAACAGAAATGACCAGAGCAGGAATGAATCTTATATGGCATGCTAACCTGTATCCTAAGTTACATTTGACCCACATGAATAAAATTATGGGGTAATGTGGTGTGACTTAACCACGTAAGTTCCCTTTGTACAGTAATTTTCGTTGTGTGCTATCTGTCTGCTATTCTTCATGAACAATAGATGGGCTGAATTAGGGCCATCTATGTATGGTATGGTAATCATCACAGTCATTACAACATTCCTGCAGTTCTAATGCAAAAAGCAATCACCAATCAATGCTCAGCTCTACAAGGCACTCATCCTCTGTGTGGCATTCCTTAAATATCAAGCATTTTTTGGTTCAGGTGAGGCTGGTACCTCCGTAACTGTCATTACACACAGCATGAGAAGTTGAGCCAGCTGTTTCTTGACTCAAGGCTTCCCCAAGCATGCAACACAGAACTATAAAATATACTATACATAGAACTATACAATTATCAAATAATGATAAATTCCAGCAGAGTATTTCAGTTTTGTTTAAATGCTAACATAATTTATTAGCAAGTCATGGCAAAAATATAGGGAATTCAGTCTCTGCAGACATATGTTTCTGACACAGCTGACCCATTGGCTTTTGTTCATTGGTAATTACTTGTTCAGGTCAATCAGTACCTCATTACTATGGATCTGCTGCTGCTGTGGTGGTAACTTTTAAACTTTTGCTTTGTGTTTCATGACTGCTACCCATTTATTTAGCTTAGATAAGAATTTATCAATTAGGTAAGGATAGATAGCTATTAATATGCAGCTGTTGGTTTGGCCATATGGTCCCAGTGAACTTTATGAGTATGGACAGAGCCATACTGAACGTGCAGATAGGACTGAAAAGCAGCATATATGAAATACATGCAGTTAACCAACCTCTTATCCTCTCTGCCATTCACCTGTTCAGTTATTTGAGCAGATAACTCTGTCACTGGCATGCATGGATCATTTTCCAATAGAAATAAAAAATGGCAATGGGGGTTATTTAAATAATTTGGCTTTTTAGAAGTAATGGAATCACTGTTTTTGTCTCTCTCTTTCTCTCTCTCTCTCTCTCTCTCTCTCTCTGTCTCTCTTCCTCCCTTCCTCCCTCCCTCCCTCCCTCTATTTGTCAAATAAACAAGTCTTGTCTGTTTGCCTGAGGCATCTCACGGTCCCCTCATGAAATCCAGTAATTAGCCCCTCCCTCACTGATCAGAGGGCCCACCCAGAGCAGATGATGGTTACCTCCCTCACCTGCCCGGCCCCCAGGGCAATTGACAGGAGGGGGGCTTGTTTGTCATGAAACATACTGTAAAAACCTATGTAATGTTATTACTGCTATTCTGTTTCAATATAATTTAGTTTGAGGCATTCTTGGTTTTATTCCCTTTTGAGAAAAAGAACAGAGGATTTTGCAAGATGCTCATAGTTGAACTGTTTGGTTGTGATGTGAGTCTGTAGCTCCACCCTTCCAGACAAAGCAAAGCTTGGCAAGCACCACTTCTGAGGGAAAGACACAGCAGAAACGGCAATTATAGCTTCATTATAACAAGATATCTCTGCTGTTTTGTCTAGAACAACTTCCCAATGACAGCCGAGTGCAATGCTTATGAGTCTTTTCTTCCTGCATTAAAATGGTAATCACATACACTGCAGTAGTAGTCCTTTTTTATTTATGAAACTATATTTTAGCATGGAAATTCCTTGAAATTTCTTTAAAAAGTGGGCCAGTTTTTCTTTGATTGGCACATAATAATTAAAAAAATATCAATATGGCAGGTTCTGACCTAGGCCCTGACCTGGGAAGCTAAAAACAATTGAATTCTTTTTCCTCAACATAATCCACCCACATTCCTGCAGAAAATCACCCAGCATTTTGTGTTAAACTGATGCTGTCAGCCCAGTTTGTGGTATGAAAAACAACCCGGTTTTCCTCTGTAAACTGTGACAAAGGGAGCAAGCTTCTTTTACAGCCCTGTAGCTTCTCTGGCTTTCCATCTGGCTCCGAGGTTATGGCTGCATGCAGAGAATTGTGGGGAGGGCGTGGGTCTCTGTGTGCGTTTTTCTGGGTCCTCCTGCCTCCTTGACACCTCTCACCTCTTCCCATGGCTGCTCAGGGTGTCCCTGGCCCTGGGGGCTCCCACAAAGCCAATTGTTGTCAGTGGTTACCCCTTGTCCAAGTGTCAGGGCCTGTTTTGGGAGTGTGTGGGTTAAGTTACCTAGAGGACAGTTTCAGTGGTCTCATTACAGGACTCATTATGAACAGAGTCACTGGGGGTGTTCTGAATAACTATGTTCCCATGCGTCGGTGAAAAAAGGAAGTGTCACTTTCACAGCTGTCTTTTTTCTAGGAGCGACATATGAGAAGGGAATAGCCTATGGCATTGGTCCCTGAACCCCACCCCCCTAACCGATCCTCAACCTTCGGGACCCCTTTCACAGCATTGAAGAATTAGAACACTAGAGCTAACCAGGACCATAGCTAGAGGTCGAACCTTCATTCATTTCTCTGTGTACTTTTCTTAATCTACAGATCAATCATAGGTAGAGAAATAGGGAGGATGAGAATAAGGAAAAAAGATCTGTGTGAGACCAGCTTGCCCATTGTGTGAAGAGCACCAGCTAAAGTAACATCAAATTGTACTGATGGAAAGTAGAGAGGTGAGAAATTAAACTCCAAAGGTCACAGTAGGCCACTAGGCTTTGTTCCATACCTTCTGGAAGCAATGAATTTGAACTGTGTGTTTGTGATCCATGCACTGTAATACACGTGTGTTGTTTTTAATTTGCACATTGTGATACGACAGTGTTGAAATCTACATGGGCTTCCTCTGGTAAACTGGAATTACCAGGTCTCCTGTGACCTCTATCTGGTATATTTGATGGCCTTGTGTAGTGGCTGGTCGCACACCTGCAGAAAAATATAAATGCAGTCAATCACCAGTACAAGGGCATTACAGGCTATTACGAATCCTCCATGAATCCTAGTAAACATCAAATAATCACATATTTCATCCAATGTATGTGACGTTTTGGGTAAACTGAAACTCTGAGCAGAGTGCTCTTGTCACTGGTCATTCACAGGCATCCTGCTATGAATATTATTTTCACAACATTTTTTTGTACACAAACAATGAAGAGGATCTTGCAAGAAAAAAATTTCACAAACAGAGGCAGACAAGTTACTCATGACTTAAAATTAGTTTCACCTTCAGTGAAATCAGTATATTTATTTGCTTTACTTGCCAGGAATGACTTTAATAATCATAAAATTAAATTCTGGGAAACTAAACAACACTGTATGGTAGGTGATTGCAGCAGAGATTATGAATAACCAAAGGATTTTCTCTGGGTTTCATTTTTATTTAGTGGAAACCTACCGCTTCTTAAAACTGTTTGGCAAAATCAAAAGAATCGGGGTGGGGAAGAAAGTAGTTTCATTCTGACTAAAGCAGAAATTTGCAAATATAGTTTATAAAAAATACTCCACCAGACTTCTGTGGCATTATATTAGTCAGATTTGCTTTTGTTACCTTCCTCTAAAGGCTCCTCCCTCCACACATGACATGGCAGATGACCCACACACTCAGCCTGTCACCCAGTTCCACCTCAGTGCCGAACCCAGTTTTAGCTCACTGGTGAGCAGGAGGAATCTAGCTGGATCGTTGCTGAGCATGCACTAGCATGCACTTCAATCCTCCGCCACACTTTCCAGTAGACCGTCTGGAATTCCTCAGTGACGTCACCAAATTCATGAAGACGTCAGGAAAGAAGCCTTGTTCCATTGTGGTGCCTCATTCATCATGCCATGTGGCTGTCTTCATAACTGACAGTGTGTGTCTCACACCCGGGTCCTCTCTGACAAACACCATCCTCTTTGCATCCCATTTCAACTTCTGAAGGATGAAATTATGTCTGAAAATCACAAAATGCATCAGAAATATATCATATATAAAACTATATATATAACAATTTAACTATATATTGTTGATATAACATTAAACACTGCTTTTCATCCTCAGTCTCTGTTATACAGATTTCCACAATGAACTCAGCATCAGATATTTAACTGTACGCAGAAAAAGAAAATGCACTGGACCTGGCTGAGTGTTAAAGAACCAAGCCTGAATCATCTTTGGCGATCGATACCTACATTGACGTCCTGATATGGTTGAGGTTATGTGAATTGATACTTCATGGAAAAGGGTCCAGTCCCCATGGCCTCATTATTGCTTATACAATTGCAGTAAATACACAGAGAAATGAATGTATGTTCCACTGATTTAGACTTTGAATCAATAATTCAATTTTCACTTGGGAAATATCTTAGGTCATTATTATTTGCTATTTACATTTACATTATTATGCTTCATTATTATTACAGATTGACCCTCCTTCAGTACGAATTCCAGACTATACCACCATCACAATAAATTAAAACAGTTTCACAGCAGTGTTTACACTGCAGGTTCATGTTATAGATGGGCCATATTCATTTTGATAAATATTCAGATTTTCAAATGGGTGATTTGTATACTAATGTTAGATGTACCATTGATAATATATGGTCAGCAAAATATATATATATATATATTCAAACATTCTGAGTATATTCAACAAGTCTGAATTTGATGGCTTATTTGAATATACATATAACAATAACAGAAGGTACTTCAGAAAATATCTATACATAATACTCAAATCAGCCATCAAATTCAGACTTGTTGAATATACTCAGAATGTTTGAATATACTGTAATTGTGGTAATTTCCAGCTTGATCTGATGAATGAGAAACAGATCCTATCAATTCTGCCACAATTCAGAAGGACCAGTAGGGTAGTGGGTCCTTCAGTTAGGTAGCCAGCTGTGAGCCTGAATGTAATACTTAGGGTGGGAGAGATTAGTGTGCTCCTGGGCCCAGTGAAATGTGCAGCACAATACTACATTTACTCTCCATGACAGCTGGCACTCAGCACACTCTCCCCACATTACTGCATGCTGACAGATGCATGCACACGTGTGTGTGTGTGTGTGTGTGTGTGTGTGTGTGTATGTGTGTGAGTGCAAGCATCTGAACCATGAAAGCAGCTGGCTCGCTTCATCAGTTCAGCACTACATAATATTCAGTTTAACCAAGTAAATTATTAGTTAATACAACAGATTGTGGGTGTTATTGTATACATGCTGAAAGATTTTTGACCATTAATTTACCAAGCACCTGTAGTTATTAGCAAGTAAGCTTCTGAAAAGGAGAATAAATTCATCACTCAAATACCATTCACTGGAAATCTGTCCAAGGAAAATGAGTCAGAGTGTGTGTAGTTAATGATTGCTCTGATTATTTCTGTTTCTCATATTCATGTAATTCTGCCAGCCTGATTTAATGTATATCAATGTTGAAGTTATACACTGTTTGTCACTATGGATACGGCCCCTGTTTAACAATGGAATAATTCAGAAAAAATATGTAAAAATATGTGATAGCAATCAAAACTGAAAAAAGAGTCCCCTGGCCTCCTTAAATGAGGCGAGAGACTCCGCCAAAGGTAGGGTAACTTAGCAGGGCCTGTTTGGAGTTGCTTTGTGGAGGTACACAATGAGGTCTTGGCTGTAGAGGAGGACCGCAGGGGTAAATGGAGGTATTTAAAATAGGAGCACTGTTCCTCTGTAACCTTATCTCTACCTGGAAGAGCTTGGGCATTCTGGGCAGCTCACTGCCAGGATCACATGACCGTGAGGAACAGGTGAGCGGCGCAGTGGGGCCAGGGGGAGCCAGCCACTGGGCCACTGCCACAGATGTTCTACCGGAGTGACCAGACAGTTAGCCCCTGCTTTGGGCCACATATCTTCACTTTGTTAATCCTAGTTTTCTGAAAAAGGCTTAAGACAGACCATGAAGAGTCTGGCTATTGTAGCCAAAGCCAAACCAGGGATAATCTTGCCATTTATACACTTTGACTCCAATAAACTGATATGTGACAGCTTATCTTAACCAGTATTTATTCAACTAATTGTAAGAGGTTTCACTGCTGCCTGCTTTAGCTTTGTTAGCTAGGCATAGATAATTTGTTTAACCATACCTCTTAAAGAATACTTATTGTGAACTTACAAACCCAAACACTTTCAACGTTAATTTTCAACTGTCTCGACTGCTTTCAGATGGTGCTTTTGAAGCTTGATGCACACAGTACTTTATTACGGCTTTGTACGGTTATTAGCAACATTGATTGGATTTTCTGATATTTCTTTGAAACATTCACTGTTAACATTGGTTTTTTGCACATTTCAGCATTTTACATCAACCATTTACATTTGAGAACAGGAGCATAAATTAAAGAGAATAACTGTGACACAGTCATTATATTATTATCAAAAAAGATGGATTTACATCATGTGCATTTCCTCTTTCTCAGTCACATATTATATTTTCAGTTTTCACTCCACCCTGAGGTACCTGTGAGGCTTGGACACTCATTAATCTTATTCATTTTAAACCATGATAATGGCGGAGGGCTTTGACGGGGTATCTTGGAGGCTAGCCAATCTGCTCTAGTCCCTCCATTGTGGCTCTAAGAGTGTTGACCAGTCTGGGCTTGGTTCCAGTGTGGAACTCATGTAACCATGACTTTGCCAAAGGGCTAATTCTCAGGCCGGTGTGTTTGTGCATGTGTGTGTGTGTGTGTGTGTGTGATGGGTGGGTGGGTTTGTGGGGGAGGCGGGGTGTTGATGGTTGTGTGAGTATGTATATGTGTTAAAAATACGAATACCTGATAGATTTACTCCAGTTTCAATCCAGTCCGTTTGTCAAGTACGGCAGATTACATTGCATTAATTTGTATGTTTTTATTACCAGCTGCATGTTATTTGTATACTTTTCAGTTTTCAATCCTTTTTTTATTTAACTTGAACAATACCTTTTCAATGACACCTAGTCTGTAATATGCAGTACATGTTGGTACAAAAATCACATAATTACAGACATGTTTGAAAAGTTAAAATGATAAAAAATAGCAAGTGAAGGCCCATGCCTTTGGGAAGGTGACCTTCATACATAGTATGGACAGCCACAATGCAGGTGTATAGCTCTTTATTCAGTGTAAAGCCAACAAAGACCATGTCAGCAGTCAAGTCATAGTTGTTCTATTGTGATTTCAGGTCGTACTGAGAATACCTAGTGAGAATAGATGGGTGTGGGGGTGTGCACACTCTGTTACAGGCAGCACAAACAAGCCTGAAATGTACCATTTGTGAAAGATTATTCATTGTTTCTCTCATTCTACCATGTCTCATAATATTAGGTTACCTGAGTGCTAGCCCAGTTGGAATGGAGAAGAATTTGTACATCATCTTTGTGAAGGACTGTTGCATGCTTGGAATATGTGATCTCTGATTGCATACAATTTCAAAATGTTTTATTAATATAAACCATTAAAGAAAATAAAGAATTTTATGGTGAGCGAGTCACATGTTTTGACCAATAAAACCACATATGAATGAATATTGACCACATTTGTTTTATTTCAAACTAAACATACTTACAAAAGCACAAATATGAAGGCAACATAAGAGAGTCTAAAATTTGAGAAAAGGCGAAGAGGGTACAGAAGACAATGCAATTATACAATTATACCATTTTACAATGTTTTGGACCATTCCATTTGGACATGACCTTTAAATACATGCTAAATAATCTTGACAGTTTCTGTCAATCTGTATCAGAGAGGAATCTATAAGTTTAGCCTGGAGAGAAATGAAAAAAAAAAAAAATGCAGCAAGCAGAAGGATCACAGCAGAAAACCTTGGTAAGTTTATGTCTACTTAGTGTCAAACACCGAGTGTTTGGTCTATGAGCTATGAGAAGCTTCAGTACATCTGCAGCCCTGCAGTTACTCCTTCCATGGGAGTAATGATCCCCAGCAAGGCTTCAAGCTGTACTGTTTTCAGGTCAAACTCTGACACAATGCACATGGAAGAGTTTTGTAAATTTGACCAATCTTCCAATGCAAGGTTCACAGTTCATGTAGTTCACTGTCACCATCATATGCAATGCCATGTTCACCTTTCTTGGGGCCTATATTCATTCTACACATACTAACACAGTAACAATGATGTAAATGATGCATTTGTTTCCTTTGAAATTAATTTAAATTGGATGGATAATACAGTTAGTCTAGAATTTGTTCATCATATGAAGTATATTTTTGGGTGTCAAATGGAATTCGCATGGAACAGATCTTATCTTTTAGAATTACCGTCAATAGACTGCTGCTTACCCTAGGTGATATCATAGAACGCATTTCAATGCATGTTGATGTGCTTGAGAAATCATTGTTAAGCCAAGGTTTTAGCGCACCGGTAGGTGCTGGTGGCTATAGATCTTCACCTGTCTGTCATTTACCTGTTGTATGTTATGATGCGAAGCAGCAAGCACCTCAAAAGCTGGGAGAGAATAAGAGGAAAAGGGACAGAGACATGGAGTGCGGAGGTCACGCCTTAAAATGGACGGCATTACCAGACAGTATTAGACAGGAATAGCTAGATCTAACCTTGTCTGGTAAGACGACAATCAAAAGGCTTAGTCACCCCTCTAGGGATGTTGGGGTGATGATTCTCTGTGACCTCTGATGTATACCCAAAAGTATAGCTGCAAAGTGAGACAAAGAGAGTAAAACCAGAATTTTCCAAAAAGGCTGTTAAACCTTTAAACAATACCACACAATGTCATTACATCCTCAGCTGAAGTGGTTATTTAATCTTAATGACAGCAGGAAAAACTGCCAAATAATTTCAGTTAATTCCCAGAGCATGATGGTTTGAAACAAACAATAGCAGTAGGAGAAGAGATACTGGAAAGCAGTGGGGTAGAATGACATGGGGGTTGATGGGAGAGGCGACTGTGCTGAACTCGTGAGTGCCCTCCATTGACATTCAGGGCGTGGTTGCCTTTTCAAAGGCCAATGACATCATCTTTAAATGGCAAATCATAATATGAAAGGAGAAAGAGTAGAACTGACATGCTGTAAGCTTATACTGCTGTGATATATTTGCAGATGCACTGCAATAGTTAAGTAAATAAAGGTGTGATTCAATATTTGAGGGACAGTCTAATATTCAACAGAACCCTTTGTAGAACTCCTGCCTTTGACAAACAGCAGAGTGTACATTTGCCTGCACTTGCAGTACTGGTGTCTGAGCTGTTCATTTCCATGTCTCCATCTCCAGCACAGACAATCACACACAAAAACACAGGAAATACAAATGCTGTTTGTGATCAGACTGCAAAACTAAACAGAATTTTAAATCTTAAATGTTAAAGGATTTCTAAAGAACAGTAAGTGCATGATACAAATAAACAAGAGCAGATTAGAGAGACATCAGCAGCTGTTGTGGCTAAAAGAAGGCCAATCTGGCTACCCTAATTTAAATACATTTTTTATATAGTAATAGCTGTTTAAGCACAGTCTCCTATTGTCTGCTCTTGGCTGTGGGAAATTGAGCTGGGTACTCTCTGGAAGCACCAGAGTGATAGGAGGAGCCAAGGATGTCGTTGTGTCTATTTTTATCACAAGGAGCTCAGGTGTCAGTTGCAGGAAGTGCCACGCAGGTGAGGCAGACTAGACCAATCACACAAAATGTTGGCTTGGGTAGGGGAAAGAGGAGGAAGCTACTGCTGTAAACCCCCCTCCCTCGCTCTCTGAACTGTCTGTCAGCAGGTCTGCTGTAACAGTTAACGGACGGGTATTCTTTAACTGCAGTGGGGTGGGGCGGAATGCCAACACAAAGGGCAGGGAGGCAAATCCACCCACAGGACAAAGGAGGGGCCCCCTCCCACGCACTCATTCACCCTCTTTTCCCTCTGTTTCTCTTTTCATCTCACGGACTTAAGCTCTGCCTCCTCCTTCCTAATAGTCTACTGATACAAATAGTGGAAACTCTCATGAAGCATTAAATCATTGAAAAACTGTAGCAATGAGACCAAATTGTCAAAGCCATTAAAGTGGCTGCTAATTATTTCCCCTTTTCTGGGTGTGTTGCATACTTCTCAGTTTTTTGGTACAGATATTTTTCAGTTTCCCAGTGCTTTAAAAAAGGATATCTGTGGTACCAAAGAGGAAACCTTGGGGCCTAAGCCATGGGGGTAAACAGGCTCACTTAGTTAAATGATTAGTTCAGGTTAATTAAAGGATTGAGCAAACAATAGCTCAGCTGGAACAAAAACCCAAGGGATGTCAGGGCCCAGATCTGGTTTCTAACAGGAATAAGTCGAGACAGCACAGAAGCCAAACTATAGTCTTTCAAGACTGTGGCTTTGTTGAAAGGTTCAATTTTGCAAATGGTGAAACATCAGAAATGAAACAGCAGTTTACCAGGCTGCAATAACTTCCACTACAGTGGGGAAACTAAACTGTAGCATAATGGTGTGTTCAGCTAAAATACATAATAATGGTGCCGTTAGCTGTGGGAATATTTGCTTTAAAATATCCACAAATCTTAGAATTTGTGAACATTTCTTAACTCTTTACATCAGCCATAACACGCAAGTGTGATTCCACAACGTTTGGTTTAGGACTAGGGTTTGGAAAAGAGCAGTCTTCACTTTTCAAGGTTTTTATAAACTACAAGGACTGACAGTTAAAAAAAGACATGCTGTTTGCATGCAGATTTGCTGTTGTTCACCAAGAAGGCTTGTTTTAGAATTATTTTGTGATCTGAGGTTACTGTTAGAGTTTCTATGGGGTTATTTTGGTGTTAATGCATTTCAATTAGCAGTAGATTGACACCGCAATAAATGGGTCATTTGACCTCTTTCACAAACAGGACCTGCAATTATGTAATTAAGACTCAGGGAGGAATGAGAAACAAACACCCCTGAGGTTAGCCCACTTGCTGACTGGTCAGTACACAACATCATCTGGCAGAACTGGGACAACACATAGCATGCTGACTTGTCACCTTCAGCCTGTTTCCTAGGAGACCAGGCTTGCCTGAGCCTTCCTGGTTGGGCGTGTTTACAAAACAGACAGAGTAACACACACCCTGCTATTTACATGAAAGCAGTCAGGAATACAGCACAAATACAATATCACCATGATAAAAGAACTATTAATGGGAATAGTGAAATAAATACATAGTCATTCAGGGCCTACTAACAAAATACTTGTCCTCTGTAGCATGTCAGCCGAAATGCAATTAGGCTAAGCAATAAAAATCTGCGACTAACCTGACGTGAACCTCATAACTTTATAGGTGAAATAAAATATTTTTTGTTTGGTCCCAAGCTGAAGATGAACTATAAACCTTTCACAGCACTTAAAACAGAGGCTGTTGATTGGTTATCAGGAGGTGTTTCTGCATAGGTTGTGTGATTGTGTTCCATCCAAGATGGACAGGGGTGGAGCACTCCTGTCGTCCATTGGCCATTCAATGAACATCGTTACCAGACAGTGTTAGAACACATGTACAATCCAGCACTGTCGGGTAAGATGAGCATTGGGGGCCAGTCTATGGTGGACTAGCTTCAAATGAAATGGAATCTATTATCGGATGACTTCTGACATTCATTGTACTCACACACACAGGCTCACCCTCACTGCACTGCTTGCGTGGCTGTGATAATAAAGTGATAATAAAGTTTACAGGCGTCCCTTCAATGTAGCCCTCTCTATATCAATAATGGCTACATGAACCTTTGTGTTGCATAAAGTGGATTTGGCTTGGATTGGTCAGTGTAAGGTTGCGCTGTGCTCTTCTGTCCATTGATGCCTGCGGAAGGCCATCATCATCATTACCAGGCAGTATTAGAGAAACTCATGACATCCAAAACTGCCTCGTAAGATGGAGATGGCCATCCAAATGCAAAATAATAATTAAAAAGCCTTATATAAAGTGTTGAGAGAAGTTTTTTCTCTTACTCACATTATACACTATGTGTACATTATCAAATACCTTGGAATTCAACCAAAAGATGAGGAACAAAACCCAGAGACATATTACAACAGCCTATGAATACTTTCACTGTAGTGCTGTTTGCTGTGTATGAACCTTCCTTCCATAGAAGGTACTGGCTCTACATGTGCTTCACCTTGAATCAAACTGTGTGTTCCTGTGGATGATGAGAACAGACTTGCTTTGGTACCATGATACAGTCACTGGGGGCTCTGACAATTGACCTTCAATAGCATGACCACTGAACAGAAATAATATTATTATTTTGTTTCCATCATGGAATCAAAATGAGCTGGTCCCATCCCTGAACATAACACAAGGAGAACCCTGATACCTGAATAAAAAGCAAACAATTACCAACCATGAGTTGAGAACAAACATGAAAAACAATAGTCCTGTCCCATCGCCTAAATCACCCCTCAAAGAAGACCCTGCACATGCTATTCCCCAGGCTAAGGCTTTGTTCTGTGTGTGAGGGGCTTTGCTTTGGCGTGGCTGTGCCGTCACAGGGGAGCAGGATACTCACTCTGTTTGTTAATAATTACCCAAACCTGTTCTGACTGGTCTGTTTTTATGACACAGGCCGCTAAGCTGGGGTGGCGGCTAGTCTTACAACAGACGGCTGTCGCGGCAAGAGAGACGGGATTTCAGACAGCACGCTATACATCTCAGTCTTCCCCAGCCAACGTCATCGGCAGAGAGGTCTTGTGTCTTAACAGCTCTCTTTGCTATTCTGCAGCAGGAAATGCTGTACATTTCGGTGTTTACATTACAAAAACAGTGAAATGTATTTACAAGGGCTTTGTCATTTTTCAAGTAATTTCAGTGCTGTGATCAATCAAACAGAACAATCACGAAATGTGTGCGTGTGTGTGTGTGTGTGTGTGTGTGTGTGTGTGTGTGTGTGTGTGTGTGTGTGTGTGTGTGAGTGTGTGTGTGTGTGTGTGTTTTGTGTTGATAAACGCCTGCAGGAACACTGGACTGGGCTGACCCATGACTTCACTCTATGAACAGAAGGTCGTACAGCTCCCCCATGGTTTACTGAATAACCAAACTTTTTCATGGTTGTATAGTGTTAAACTTCACACACACTTCTTACTGTCCCTGACCCAGCTATAATGCAACGTACATGAAAATTTTTCTCTAACTCCACCAATAAAATCAAATCTAATATACTAATTAGATTCATTAGGTTCAATTTTTTTTATGTTACAATGAGACTACATCATAGATTTCACAGGTTGAGTACATATTTTAAAAAGTGTTTACTAATTTATATCACTTGATACATTTTACACTGATTCAGGAAACTATATTTTAGTTGTTATTATCTTTATCTTAAGCATTAAACTCTGTGGTAGCAGTGCTCCCATCTATCCGCACAGTAAAAGCTTCCTTATATTTATAATTATCTCACACCAATAACCTATAATTAACATTCAAACCATGCAATGTAGCTAGCCAACAGCAGAAAGATATTAGCCCACAAAAAATAGAAATTGTCAGAACAAAACACCAAGTGGGGTGACAAAAAGGCTTTGTCTTTTCAATCCCAGAACATGCCAGCAAAAAGGTAAACAGAAACTTTTTTCCTTATAATTTTTTTAACCCAGGTAACAACCAGGCCCAGATATATGGGCAAGGTCTGTACAGCAGTATGAAGGGAGGTTTTCAGCAAAAATACAAGAAGATACCAGGAAGAGTGAATTAGAGAGTTTGTGTAAAAGAGAGAGGGAGAGAGAGAAAGAGAGGGAGAGAGGAGGGGCAGTGAAAGAGGGAAGGAGAACAACATCAATGAGGAAGAGAATGGTGGCAGGCTGAGCACCTGTAACCTTACCGTGCTGAAAAGGACCCAAATGAGGAATGTTAAATAAGCGAGTAAGGGGGAAAAGAGCAAAAAAATCTCAAATTTCCACCAAGCTCCTGAAAACGTTTCAACTCTCTCCCAGTCAATCAGGAATACGAATGGCAAAACCTAATCAGACCAGCTCTCCCAAACTGCAGCCTCTTTTTAGTTAATCATCAGCATTATAAACCAGTACGGCAGGCTGTTTGAGAGGGATAGAGGAAGAGGTAAAGAGGAGGAGAGAGAGAAAGGAAGGCAGAATGACTACCAAATGAAGGTAGAATGTCAAAGGAAAAAAACAAGGTAACTGAACATGGGCCCCTCCCTTTGTTGGCTGTAATTTGGCTGCAGGTCTTCCTCACCCCTCCAATGGCGTGCTGTTCCCTTCGGTATTCCCTATCTTACCTGGTAGTGGCAGACAGGTTCTCCCTGGTTAAACCTCTCCCTCTGTCTCCTCCCTTCCCCCATACCCGCACCCAGGTGAAGGTTTAATCCCCCGTTGCCTATGTTCTCCCCCTTTGGTGTCAGTGTGGGGCGATCCCGTAACCCTGCCCTCCCTAGAAGGAATGCGACTCCCCCATGAAATGAGTGGCCCGTTGGCTAAAACGGGCTGCACCTTAATCAATAAGCGACTGTGTCCCGGACAATGCAGGGGAAACCCAAAACCTTATCTAAAGCAGAATCTTATCTCTTGGACCTTAATTGCTGTCGCCAAGCGAAAGAATTAATTTCGCCTTTTTTTTAACCCCCATCAGTTTTCTGTTCGGTTGTTGTTTTTTATGGTTAATTTATCCACATTGACTGATTGCACACTTTCTTTTTAAAAATTGGAGATTCTATTTATTTTTAGCTCAGTTTTTTTATATTCTTACCTCACTTCCTTTCTCTTTCTCGTTTGTATATCCTCTAAAGGACTATAATTTGCCTAGCTGAAATTTGGATATGCAAAAAAAGTTTAGGATTCTTTTCACTTTGTTCTATTCTTAACATATAAATCAGTACCTTGACACACTGATCACAATAGGGGCAGAATACATACTTACATTTCTAAAATATCATTTTTGGAACCAAACCTCCCCAAGACAGCCTAACATTAACTGTTTAAATCAAAAATACAATTTCTCATTTGTGTCTTTAATATTGACACAGTCATTTCATTCTTGTGGCATTGATAGCATCTCACTGGTACATGCTGTTCTCTGTCACTACCACCTGACATAACTCCCAGACAGCTTCACTTCCATCTGCACATTTTATCCACTGCCAAACATTATGGATAGAACTAATAGGAAATAGTTATTAAATATAATTAAAAGGCAGATACTGCTATTATTGCTGAGTCCATTTTCAGTGCTTTGATTGCAAGGCAGACAAGCTGTAAAGAATGGAACAGGTTGCTTAGTCATACTGACAAAATGGCTGTCTCTAGCGACACAGTCGCAGTCCATGTACTTCCTTGACCTCTCACCTGCAAGCTGCAATTAAAGCTGTGTTTTCTACACAACTATCTAATCAGGGGAAAATCACCAGCAAATTGGTGAACTGCTGGAAAAAGCCCTTTCATTTGCTGTTTGTTGTGTAAAGGTATTATCTTGACAACTCGGAAATATTACAAAGCCACACTTCACACCTACAGACATGCTGTAGAAGAACAGTTAATTTATAATTTAAAAAATTGCAAGTGTGAAATTCAAGCTAATCAAATCAAAACAGGAGGAAAATAAAGAAGATAACTTCGCGAATATTTTATTACTCTAGGTTATATAACGATGAGTAATGACCTATCATATAAAATGGGGGGAGGGGGTTATTCCTATTTGTCTCTCCCACCAATGAAAATGCTCCACCTCACTTTCTATATTGTTCAGCAGGTTTTTGATGACATTTTTCTAAGTTCTAATTTTATTTCTAAGATAAAATAAAAAGTCAGTGAACAGCAAATAGTTCATATGAGATATGTTCAGATAAATATGTTTTGATGCTAAATCATGATACTAAAATTCACACCAAGAAAAGAGAATCATAGAAGCTCTAAAGATGGAGACACATTTAACAACCATCGAATAACAGAATGGGTGAGCAAACATTTTAGACATAGCTTACAATGATCGCTTTGAGCTGCCTCGTATGTCTGTCTTTCTCTTCCCCTCTTTCTCTTTCTCTCACACACATACACGCTCACTTCAAAAGACAGGAAAACGAAGGTTATTTAGTCTAACTCCTTTCTAATCATACCAGAAGAAACAAGTAAGGGCAGGCCTACCACAAGCATTTTTGTCAGACTATTTACCAAGCGGTTAAACACAGAGGGAAAACGTGAGGAAAGAAGCCACTGCCATTCACCAAGTCACTGAAACGCAGCATAGCGTTTCAGTGTAAAACATTTTTCCATGAACAATGATTCAGAATTTTAAAATCGTACCACAACCTGCTTTTTCAAAAACAATTTTAAGACAATTGTTTCTGGCTCAAATTCAAATGCTACAGATGAGCAGGTTTTTTGTTTTCTGCTAAACCACTGAAAATTGCAGTGGACATTAAATGCACAAGTCCCTTGAACCTACCAAAGACCAATATGAACACAAGCTGAAAACTCAGTCAAATTTCAGGTATAGTGACCTATTAACTATCAATGGCATGTCTCCCGACCAGTTGCATCTTAATGGTTAAAACAGCAAAAAAGATTCCTCTCTTTAACCCCATTCACAACCCTGGCTTCCTGCCTCGACGGTAACTTCCCTAACTGGTCTATCCAGTTAAAGAATGAATGTTTGCGTCTATTGTCTACCTCCCTTTCTTCTTTTTTCTCTGTGTAAATGGATTGGAATCTGATATACCAATGATGATACGCTTTCCATAGAAACTCCAAACTTCACTGAAAACAAGAGATACAAACAAGCAAAGGAAAGGCTTTGCGCCTGTTCGCCATACATGCGGTCCAGCTTATTTACTGCACTATTCGTATATGACAGTATTTGTATACGAACACCAACACTATGCATTACGAGAATGCAGGTATGGAGAAGAAGGGTTGAGCAACAGCAATGTCAGCAAAAACGGAAACACAGAAGGAAAAGTGGAAGTATGGAAGCTCAAGAAGCTGAGCTTTGTGGTAATCAGTTACCCTATCCTTTTTTGCGGTAACAGGTCAGCCAGCACCCCTGGACAACAGACACCATTGTGTGCAGGTCGCGGTAGCGAAGAAACTCCTCTTCCTCTTCACACCTCTTGCTGAAGGACAGGTGACCTTTTTCATGCCTGAGTTGGCGACAGAGGGCAAGGACATGTTGAGTTTCAGGTCAGGGGGAAGAAGATCATTGAGGGCGGGGGACTCGGTGCCCAACCATCGGACAGACGCCCAGCCAAAAACGGAGGAAAGCCAGAGGCAGAACAGCTTGTGTTGTCTCCAGCCACGTCTGCTTGTGAGGAGCTGGCGGGGAAGCTACCTGGTTAAGCTCTTAACGCAGAGAGACAGAATTTGTAATGGGCTTGGTTTACATGTAGCCCCCAAAGCCCTCCCCACACAGGTGTAATTTTCATGTTCCAGCCAATCTCCTTTGCCTCCAGCGCTGGCAGGTGTGTCCCTCAAGCTGTGATTGGCCAGCCCGGCAGGAAGGTTTTTTTTCTTCCCCCAGGTTGTGTGTGTGTGTGTGTGTTGTTGTGTGTGTGAGTGTATGATGTCAGTCTTACCTTCCATGAGACCACCCCCACCCACCATGTACCCCCGCCTCATCTCCCCTCCCTTTCGAAAATACACCTGTCTTTTTACTTCTGAATTTGAAATTTCACAAATAATAAATACGTTAAAAGTGGGTAAAAATGCATAGCTACAGCTTGAGGCTCATTGCTTGCAGGTGCTGAGTGTAGTATTAGCTGGAAGCCCTTGTAGTGGCCCTTATCACAGTCTCAGACACTTTGCCCTGTCTTCTTCAGTCTGCAAGCTTCTGATCACACGCCCATTTTGTGTTGAGGAGTCAGACTTCTTCTGGACTCACGCAAATGGCTGTGACGCGATCAGGCAAACGGCAGGGCAAGCTGGGCAGCTCCACCCAGCACTAAACTTCAAAGCAGCAGTGAATGTGTGTCTCCCTGAGGGCTATCTGTTGTAAACCTGGTCAGGTACCAAAGAAATTCATCAGGAAGTTATGCACTACATAATAAGGACAGTCAAATCGAAACCAATTAACTTATGTAGAATGTAGCGAGAAATGAGTCAGTCTGTACTGCAAAATTGCATTGTTTATTAACAGATAGATAGCAGATAGACCTTTTCCCCCCTCCTTTTCTTATTGAAAGCTTTCTTCTTGTAACCTTTTACTTCAAGGCCATAAATGCATGCAGGGAATCAGTGTCAGTGAGAGAGAAGGGTTAGACGGGCGGAATACCTGTAAGGCCAGGCCATTCAACAGTAGGGACCAATGCAGACATTTGATCCAAATTCTGCGTCATGGAGGGGTGTGTCCTTTGGGGTGAGGGTTGGGGGTAGATGGCAGGTAGGAGGGAAGGGGTATTGGGAGGCTTAGCTTGGCCTCCTAATCCCAGGGCACCCATTTTCTTTTAAGGCACACAAACGGTTGCTCTCCTCTGATCATGCATCAGCCATAAAGCTGCTACTTGGGTTGATGAAAAAGAGGTTGCCTTCCCCTTTGTGATCAGTTTCTCTGGTCAGAGCTCTGCTGGCCAGAGGGTGGCCAACAGGATTAACTCAGGGATAATGAAGGTGACTTTCAAATGTTCAAATACATGCATTTCATTGAGAGGCAAATTGCTGTTTTACCTGTTCTCCAGAGGGATAAACAAAAAGTTGAATAGTTAAACCAAAAACCTACACTTCTCTCACGAAGACAACTCAAGAATTATGCCATAGGATTTCAAGTAAATGAGAAAATCTGTTATTAATGTGGCCCATAGGCATTGAACAGCGGAAGCAGAGGAGTATGATAGGCATGTCAAGGAGTCTAGCTGTGCAACAGAGGGAACTCTGGGACAAGCCACAAACCTGGATGATTGCGGAGTCATATCATTTGGAAATAGAGGACTGTGATTGAAGAATACAGACAAACAGTTTAAACAATGGCATATATTCATCACTCAAGTCAATCAGATGGAAATCATAATGGTAAAAAATTAAGATCCCTTCACAACCATACCTGTGGATTTGACTTCATTTCAGTGCATTTCAGAACAATTGATGTTGACAGGTTCTTCTGAGTCTGAACACACATTTTAAAAATAATTTCTGATTATTTATCTATTTATTTACTCATAGATGTAGGGTGGTGATCACTGTATATATCATACAAAATGAAAACAATGCAACATTATGAGTCTTGGGAACATATCACTTATGTTAAGTTGCGTGTGAAAAAAAGTGGATATCATGTTGGCTCCATGTTAGTTTGTAATGTGTACATTGTACTATGTATTTGTCCCCCATAAGTCTGTATTGTGTCCTATCCACAGTTTGACAAAGACTGTCTTTGGTACCTAATCCAGGGTGTGACACTGAACTCCACATAACTCCCACGGTAAGATTCCAGATGACCCTCTAGATGATGAATTAAGTTTTAATATAATCTAAAATGTGCCCCACCTGCTTGAAAAAAATGACTCCACAGTGCATAAGTATGCCATTTTAGCCATGTTTTAAAATACATGTTTCAATTAATAAAAGCTGTCATCCTGGCCCAGGGGCTGCCAGTCATGATGATATTTCAGATGAAGAATCTGTGCTGTCTGTTTTACAGGGTGATTTCTATTACTTGCTGCTGACATTGAGCCATGATTATTGCCATATGGCTGGCCTTGGTAAACTGATTTGACTGTTCCTCATTTGTCAGACTGAATGCAGATTTGATGGGAGAACTCTCCTGCACCAGTGAGTGTTTTGCATCATACTGTGAACTGGAACAAACCAGGCCTCAAAGCTCGATGTGTCCTACATGTTAAAAATCTAAAAAGGATGCTCTTTGGAAAAAACACATTGCATATTCTACAATAGAGAATGTCAGGCTAGTTCACCCATTTGTTTATAATAAATGAGCATATGAAGACAAAATGATCCCCACATTTAAAGTATCTGATTAATCAGAAATAAATAATATTTTAGAAACATTTTCATAAAACCCCAATGTATATTCTTCAGCCCACTATTTATCTAACTACACTCACATTCACATACACATACACATACACACTCACACATGCACACACACACACACACACACACAAATACACACACATACACAAATTACAAAATGAGTTTAGATTTCTTGCCAAAGAACATGTGGTGTAAAGTAATACAGTACAGTCAGCATGAGAGAGATCTGTTCCACAGGAAACAGAACCAGCAACAAAAGAGGTGGGCTGATGCATGACCTTGGGGCCAGTCATTACCTCCACAGACCAACAGGCACAAATCCTGTGCTGAATGGACTGCCAGGATGCAGGGGTGCATTTGCATGGGTGCATATGTGTAAGTCTGTGATTGTGTGTGCTTATACATAGGTGTCTGTGTAAGTGTGTGACTGTGTGTGCGTATACATGGGTGTCTGTGTAAGTGTGTGACTGTGTGTGCGTATACATGGGTGTCTGTGTAAGTGTGTGACTGTGTGTGCGTATACATGGGTGTCTGTGTAAGTGTGTGACTGTGTGTGCGTATACATGGGTGTCTGTGTAAGTGTGTGCATATACGTGTGTGTCTGTGTAAGTGTGTGACTGTGTGTGCGTATACATGGGTGTCTGTGTAAGTGTGTGACTGTGTGTGCGTATACATGGATGTCTGTGTAAGCGTGTGACTGTGTGTGCGTATATGTGGGTGTCTGTGTAAGTGTGTGACTGTGTGTGCGTATATGTGGGTGTCTGTGTAAGTGTGTGACTGTGTGTGCGTATACATGGGTGTCTGTGTAAGTGTGTGACTGTGTGTGCGTATACATGGGTGTCTGTGTAAGTGTGTACGTATACATGAGTGTCTGTGTAAGTGTGTGCGTATACATGGGTGTCTGTGTAAGTGTGTGACTGTGTGTGCGTATACATGAGTGTCTGGGTAAGTGTGTGCGTATACATGGGTGTCTGTGTAAGTGTGTGCGTATACATGGGTGTCTGTGTAAGTGTGTGACTGTGTGTGCGTATACATGAGTGTCTGGGTAAGTGTGTGCGTATACATGGGTGTCTGTGTAAGTGTGTGCGTATACATGGGTGTCTGTGTAAGTGTGTGACTGTGTGTGCGTATACATGAGTGTCTGTGTAAGTGTGTGCGTATATGTGTGTGTCTGTGTAAGTGTGTGACTGTGTGTGCGTATACATGATTGTCTGGGTAAGTGTGTGCGTATATGTGTGTGTCTGTGTAAGTGTGTGACTGTTTTTGCGTATGTGTGTGGTGGTAATAGGGTGGGGGGTGGGGGTGGGGAGTGCTCTTGAAATGTTCCCAAAGCGGATGTAGGACCTATGGGGTCTGAGTGAGGCTGGCCCTACTAGAAAAAGTATCCAGGCTGAAAGATGGGCTTTGTTCAGTGTTGTCATTTGCATTCCAAATGAGGGTGAGAGCCAAGCGGCTGGCCAGAGCAGGAGCTTATTTGAGTATTGATGAGTATCTGGCGAGGCTGTCACGCTACGAGTCAGGCTGGGGCTAATTCAGCCACTGCTTGCTTCCATATCTTCCCCTTGGTTTGATGCACACACCAGACTTAATGTGGCAGGGACAGACCACAGACAGCCAGCCAGGCATTAGAATCAGCTGCATTCATCATCACCAGCAGCATATCAATGAAATAGTATTTGGAACACGAGCCACACTGTAGTGCCTTGCTTTTTACTGTTGCCAAAAACTGCAACTGTGATGTAGGGGTCAGGCAATCACTATAGGGGATAAGACCCAGAACACTGATAAGAGCTATGTATAATCATTACTGTGTATGTTTTTACATGTGATGTATGGATAGGATAAAAGCAGTGGGGTATAAAAGACAACCATAGAAGACAAGCAAAAAGATTCCCCTTTTCATAAATCCAGTTTGAAATGACCAGCCCTGCTTCTCGAGTCATCACTATGACTGAATTATGATTATTTCCCTCTTCACAAGACATACAGCACTGAAGAGCTATTATGGACTGGAAGAGGAACACTCACACTGATGACTACAGGTAACTGGTGTGGGGTGTGGTGCCTGGAGCATCATCGGGAGACAGCTAAAGCAGTGATAAGCCAAGCAACTCTGGCTGACCAATTCCATCCTACCTATGACAGGACAAATCCAAGAAGGCCCAGCTGTCACAGAATCCTGGGGAAATTCACTCTAAGATCATGAAGTCTGTTCGAATCTTTGTGAGCAACTCAGAAAGAACATCATGTTACAGGCTGCAGCATAAAGTGTTGACACAGCTTGGGGGTGAAGCCTAGAGGCAAAAGACAAGAATGTGACCAGCACTCATGAAGAACACATAATAGACGCTGACATGTCATCCATGTCTACAAGCAGAATTCCCACAGTCACATTTCAATGTTGTCAATGGGATCTCCAACATTGACCTTGTTGGCTGAAGCAACATTATCTCTTCTGTCTCATCAGCTAATATTGATCTAGTGATTCTTATTTGGCCACTTGGACCCCATATTAAAATTAAATATGGATTGTCTTTGTCCAAATCTGATCTGAATCAAATCTAGAGGTAATGATGTGCCTTATCTTGTCACCAACATTTCACTGACAAATATAATTCAATAATAAGTGTATGGGAAACACAAGCATGCTGGGACACTGAAAGTGCTACAGCTGGGACCATGGTTTGCAAGCTCTATTCTGACGTAGAAGCTCACTGGAGTAGACAACAATGTGAGTTCAGAGAAAATACCAAATTAGTTACAGGTTTAAATCTGGGTTAGAAAAAAGTAAACTACCTTCACTCCTAGTCACATAGTCTAGGGTTTGCTAACCAAATACCAGTCAATACCAGTGAGAAAATGAAGGCACTGTTGAACAGAAAATAATAAAAATACATTAGATCTTTAAAAAATTAAAGATGTATACAGATATATTTTTTTGGAAAAATGCTATTCAATTTGCAATTCCCTTCTCATACCAAATCCTTGTTAGGCCTCTGCTGGTGTATCATCAAGCAAGAGACTTAACTCCAGGAAACTACACAGGCAAACAACCACATATTCTTACAAAACATAATTTCATTGATTTCTGCTACATGTCAACATTCATATCTGTCTTTTTATGAAGTTGGATTCACTTCTTGGCTTGATTGATGACCTAACAATGTAATAAGCCTTTGCATACAAACAGAAATGGTAAACATGCTGCACTTCTATAAATATCATCCCCCAACAAAGAACATCCATAGTGCCAACAACAGGCCATCTGTCACAGACTCAGCCAACCTCCTAATGAGACCTCCAACCCTCCTGCACCCATTCATACAGCATGTCTATGAGCTGTCATTTTTTACATTTTCTCCCCATTGTTCTTGGGCCTATGAGTCATGTAATTAGTGACATTTAAATCCTAAAACACCATTATGGTTGATTAGAGGATGTGCCGCAGTTGTGGCCATTATTACAATGCTCTCATTACAGGAATGTTGGGAAACCAACCTGTTAGCTTTGCTTGGTAATCTCTGATTCTACCTCTCTTTCTTACAAAGAATAAATTCTTACTAATTAAACACTGATTAAGTAGTTTAAAAATGCAAAAGAGTACATGCTTCTGTTAGCAATTTGGATATTTTTGATGAGATGAACAAGACTGTGATCAGAATCTCTCTTGGGTGCACTCTTATGACCCTGTCATTTAGTTAATCCCATAACTTTATTGTAAAAATATACTGATTGTATTAAACATATAGATTTTATACATATGTTTAAATGTATATCTATATATATATATATATATATATACAGTATATCGATTTTAATTGGCTGAACAAAACAGACATACATGGAATGTGACATAATTGTGGATTACATAATCAGATATAAAATCACATATGGAGTGATCAAATGAAATGCACATAGTCCTGCAGAAATCTCTGGTACCTTGCCAGGGACCCAGGTCATTACTGATGTCTGCATTCATTGTATTTGCATGCCATTTAAATATAAAATTCAAGACAGCATAGACAAAGACAGTGAGCCAAATGAGACAAAACCAAAAAGGCAGGTGAAATTAGATTGGACTGGACTCTCTTCTGCCATACAGAATATTGTATTTTTTTGATAATTTTCACTATAATAATACTAATGTTGCATAATTGTTAATGTTTATCATTTTCAATGATTGGTGGCTATTCACTGACATTGAGTAATAAAAATACTCTTCATAGATATTTTTCTCTTTCCCTTCTATTGAGCAGAGAGGGTGAGAGACAGCGAATACCTTTTCCACCTGTCGAGGGTTCCGCTGGGAACATGGATGACTCAAGAGTTTGAGCATCCTAGCAACCAAGGCCCTGCTCCAACTTGCACCCAAAAAATAATTGATCCCTAAGGTGTGTTTGGGGGAGGTCATGTGGCCATCCTCAGGGTCCCATGAGGGGAGATGTTACTGACAGGTGGAAGCACACAATTCACCTTACCTGCTAATGCACCTGTAATGCTTACTCTCATTTTTATCATAAAAAAGGATATCATAGTTACCTCTACACTTTATGGAGCATTTTGTGTCAAACATTATCTCATCCACTGACATAGATACTGGCAGAGATTTATAGGATTTGGTCGCCAAGTCAAAGGTTTGGGCTGAGTACATAAGATATACATATTTGTGGCATGTTTTTTCACACATTGCATGATTTTACACGCCATGATAATTCAATAATAATTAAACATTGTGTATGTTCTTAATTGGCTTGTCTAGTTACACTCAACTGGAAATTGGTGATTTCCTTTGAACAGTACATGATAGCTATCAATAGATACTAAAGGTAGTTACCAAACTAACCAATTTACACTCAAGAACAGAATTTAAAATTGTCTTATCAGCTTTTAATGGGCCAATCAATATATTTCACCAGTTTTGGATTACGTAAGTGTGTTTTAGGAAATAGGTTGTGGGGCAACCTTGAAAAGCAGGGCTTTCCATTTTTCAAAAATAAGATCTGAATAAAAGTGGGGGCATGGGGGATGGGTTGTGGAAAATTACATTATCAGATTGTGTGGGGAATGTTCAACTGCATACATACAATAAGCATACATTGGTAAAGCTGTGCTATAACATTAACCTAAGACAAACAAGAAACAATAGAATAGAATGGATTTTTTTAAAACACAAGGCTTGGATATAAAAATGCCATTTGTGAGAAAACTCTACAGCCAGCTCAACGGGGCACTGCTCTTGAATTTCATGGAAATCATTCTGGTCACCTCTTATGTTAGACTCCTTATTCTTGAAGCTAAAGAAGATCTCTGGTTCAATGGAATGCTGAGAGTTACTTAGAAAGAAATTAAGATTTGAGCAGCAGTTTTCCTTGCCATAACATTGGAGGCATTCCTTGAGCTGCACAGTATGCAAGTGTTCATCAGCTTGGCCAGTCTACTAATAGTCATTGTCATTGTATGTTTTCCTTCACAAGAAAACCTAAATTATGTGTTACCTTTGATATCAGAGTAGAATCAGGAATGCATAAAATCTTTAGGAAGATTCAATTTAATATCTAATATAATGTTTCATTTCGTATTTAATATTTAATAAATCAGATGCACATTAAAGGTTAAGGGTTATAATTATTTTTTTCAAAGCCTTCATACTTCTACACTCAACTGAACTCAGTTTTACCAGGAGAAGAACTATGGTGCTACATTTAGATTTAGCTCCACAGTGAATATCTGATGCTATTACACCTGAGGCATAAACTGTACCACGCTTTGTCAAAGGGGCCTATTTCTCTTTGTATGTACGTTTGTGTGTGTGTGTGTGTGTATGTACAGCATAAAATACCCTGTCATGTATTATATGCATATAATTACATGTACAAGGCCAGTTTAATGATAGTTACATAGTTTTGCATATAGTAATTGACATTTGATTTTTGAATTTTGAACAAAGTCCTTCAGCTTAAATCAGTTGACGTGCAGTATTTTCTGATGTACACCTATTGGTCAGCTGAGTCTTTGCCTGTAGTTTCACTGCTGTAAACAGAGCCATTTGCAATTTTTCGCTCAGGCCTGATTTGCGTTTGCCAACAGCTCTGACAGACCGGATTTTAAAAGGACAAGTTCCTTTTTCCTGCAGTTTAGAATCCGTCGATGGTACACTCATTGTCAGTGTCACGCCCTTCCAATGACTGACACCTACCTCATCCCTGGCCCCGCCCACCCCCACCCCAAACAGACAACCAAACACACCTGGGCCAGTATTGTGTGGAATTAAAGTAATGGGGGAACAAAACGACCTGAGTTTGTTTGGGAAACGTAGATGAAAGTTGACCGCAAGGTCTCTTCCGCCATTGTTTCCCTCTGGCTGGCGTGCGGGCATGGAGCCTGCTTTTTTCTGCTCAGGATATGTAAAACGTTTGCCTGTATACTGGGTATTGTTTATTTTTGCAGCATGTGTGGTTTCTGTTTTCCATCAACCACATCGCGCTCTGTGTTGTGCTCCTGTCACAGCTGTCCTTTTCTGGTACTGCTCGCTTAAAAAGAAGCACAATAATGATAATGACACACAATGACGTACATCTTCCTCATGTAGCAATAATAGCAGTTTAAAAGGAATAATGAATGTTCACCTGAGGATTTTGTATTTTAAATACCTCAATTGATTCAGGCTGAATGAAAGGTGGGGCATCTCATATACAAATGGTCTTTTCTCAGTTCACAAAGGAAAAACGTATGGTAAATTATGCAAATAATTGTACTATATATATAAGAGAAGGTTTACATTAAAATAGAACAGTTAAAAGTTCAAATGTAGCACTTTGTACTGACTGTCTTCTGTATTATTTGCTATCCTTTGAACTGACCATTTTAATGATGAAGACATACAAAGCAGGAAAATTTGTTGTTGTTATAGTTATGTTTCTATTACTAGTTATGTAAGAAAATACTCCAAACTCACAGAGCAGTCAAGAAAAATGTAGGAAATCAAGGAAAAGGGTATATATTAATAAATCTAGCTTTATTGAATTACATTATTATTAGGTATTATCATGCTGTGCACATGCCTTCTGACAAGAACTTTAATGATTGTGAAAAAAAGAATAAACATGTACACATACAGCTCTCATAATATTACTTAAAAAAACACGTTTGCTCAGGCTGTCTGACTGAAGGCTGTCTCTTCACAGGGGACTTTAATTGTGAGAAAGGAACAACAGAAAGGAAGGACACCCATAAATAAATAACTTATTAAGAATAACTGTAGTTGCTCTACAGACTGCTGTGGTACAGCATGGTTTGATACTTCAATTGTGGATCTGCTGTCGTCCAGAAGTGGAAGAGGGAGTGCCTAGCATCTGCACTGCTGTATGTTGAACTATACTGTACTGTGCAACTGTACTGTACATACAAAGCAAAATTGCGATCCATGACATTTTTCTGTCTGGGAATTGTAAGGCTATATTTTATCAGAGATAGATGTTTAATGGGGATAGCTTTTTTAATCATTTTTGGAGGCACTGATAGGACCTGACTGTAACAGCTAGTTTTCCACTGTGAAGCGTTTAAGCATATGCTGATAATTCATGGGGTGAGGACTATATTAAAAGCACAGTGCATTAATTACATGTGTGTTAAGCAACAGTTTAAAGTACTTTATTAAAACAGTGCTAAAAGGTTACATTTTTTGATTTTCACCACTGAAGTGATCATCAAAAACCAAAACAGTTATAGCCATTGCAATGTTAGGTCCAAATATCAAGTTAAAATGGATATGAATTAGAATCACAGTGCAAGTGCATTTAGTTATCTGGATTTTGCTGATTTGATCACTTGCATGATATCACCAATACAACAGCACCCTTACTGGATATGGTCTAAACTCAATGTTGTAAAAATGGTTTTGTAATGTAAGCTAAGGCCCAGCTTTTTGATGGTCAATGGCTTTAAAAACAGAGTGGATGAGTTTTAAAATGTAGATGACTCTCCAATCCCAGCGCATGATTTTAAAGATAATCTTAGAGTGATAGACTGGATTCGCCTGCATTTACTGTGGTCAAAGCTCAATATCAGTGAGGCGAATGCAGCAGCATTTCCTGCAATGATGCAAGCTGTGTGTGTTTGCATATGTGTAACCGCAGCTGCTGTCGTGCAGAGAGTCAGGCAGGGAGGAACTCCCTCTGGAATCAGGTTGTCAGGGAAGGGAATGCCACACAAACACCCCACTCCACTGGTATCATAGCCCCCTAATTAGGTTTCATCATTTAAAACACTCCAGTGAACAAAAACATTTGGATAACACAATGCTAGTATCGCACAGTTCATTTTACAGAATGCCATTTACACAGCAAATTTGACAAACTACGTTACATCACAGGACTACTACAATTGCATTTTGTACAAATGTATGTCAGGGATGGCCCCAAGAGGGGAAGGATGATTTGATGTTTCTGACATTTTTTGACAAGAGGTGAAGAAGCCTCTCTCTCAATTCTGATGTTCAGGGCCATGAATAAGAAAACCAGTTTATCTCCTCTGACCTTTTCTGAATAATAATAATAATAATGATAATCATAATAATAATAAGCTTAGGGTACTATTGATGAGCAAACCTATGTAAAATCTTTCCATAAAAAACAGATAAACAAACATAGAAATGCAACAATTAGCTTCCAATTACTATACAAATAGTCATATATAATTACCTTAGAAAACACATAATGGGCTGTATTTGGTTCAATATCAAATACCATAACTGGTGGCTCAGAGCCACTGCAGTATTTTACAGATGTGGTTTTTGAGTATAATTGAACGCTTGGGAAATGACTTTTCCAACTGTATGCCCTCCCCCCTTTTCTCTTTTCTTCACCACCTGTATGTAGCTTTGCTTGCATTTATGTCCCTTTTTGTTTTGTTTGTGTTTTTCCCCAGGGGAACTAAGCAGCAACCTTTTCCCAGGATTTAAAATCCCCACCCTTTTTTTATTATTATTTTATTCTCAAATCTGCAGCAGCAGAGATGCTAGGGTCACATGACATCTGTGATCCTGGTCCTTCAGGGAGGAGGTCGTTCATCACAACTGCTGCTGTATTTTGCCATTAAGTATAGGTAAAAATCACAATACTTCGCACATTTTAAGCATCACTACACATTTAGCAATGCCAGAAATAAAAGAGGATGCAGTGTGCAATGTGTAGATTTGTAGAAAAATCTGGCAAAGGCCAAATTATCCATTAGGTTGGATTGAACAACATTAATGTCATAATGCCTTGGCATTTAATGGGCAGGAAAGAATACAGGGCCCTCTTTAGTTTCAGTTAAGGTTTTTCTGACAAGAGGAACTTGTTCTAAAGTGGTTAGAGATACAATTAACCATAAATTATTCAACAGAGCACTGCATTTAATGCCAGTGGTGCATGACTCTTGATGTTGTGAGGTTTCAGGGGGTTTTGTGGTGTGGCGATGAAGCTGGGCGACTCCCAAAATTACACAATTGAAATATATGTTCCAGAAAACGCTGATTAGGTTGGCCAGCTTTTGGGTCCTCTTTACCCCCTTATTAACTCACATGACTCATGCTAAGTACAGATATTTAGGTCCCAATTAAAAGTGATTTAGTGGGACACACTAACCCTCCCATTAAACAGTGTGTAGATAGATACTATGTTCGGAGTGAAATGTAGGTACTTGCAACACAGCCTTGGCTGGAAACCAGGTCTGTGGAAATACTATCTTTCAAGTTCCATGGACATGTTTCCATCCACTGCACTATATCCCTTCATCCATGGTAACTAGATAATACTTGCATGAATTACATATGATAGAATTTCTTACATGCTGGAAGTAAAATAATGGAATTTATATGTAGCTTAGGTTCCCTTTTTTTGACTGTCAGAATGTGGTTTCTCTGCCAACTTCAGATCCCTTCCCCCATACTGCATACATTTTTGAACAACTCTCCCATGTCAACGTCATCCAAAAAAACTGCTCAATCTTCCTGGGATTCTACTTTCTTCCTGGGATATGCAGAGAATGACATCATCCCAGGCCTGCTGGTATCTGAGCCTGGAGCAGCAGTGGAAGTGGAAGTTTTCCTCCATGTATCACCACAGTTAAACCAGCCTTTCTGGTTTAACTGCTTGAGGACACACAGTGGAGGGGGCAGAGGGGCTGGGACTCACCCTGTTTACCCTTTTCTCCTTGGCACAAGTGCCAACAACACTGGTAATGGTAATAGCTCAGACTGGTTTCAGACAAATGTCTTAGTTTAAAAAATGGTTGTTTCACATTTTATGTTGTCTTCATTTTGTTTTAATACGATAATCAATGCCCTTAGAAAGATTGACATTTTTGCAGATTTTTGTTTTCCCTGCAGCGTCATGGTTGATTGTTTTCCAGTTCTGATGTCACTGCATGGTATGTATTTCAATGCTACTTATCAAAATGAAAGCTTCCTAAGTCAAGAACAATTTGTAAGTAATACTTACAACACTCAGCCATGATGAGTTGTCTATAATCCTTGTTAAAAAGGAGCATAAACACTCTGAAAGCATACAATAGAATGGCGTAGGAGTCCGATACAAGACTGGAATTTCAGTGTCATAACGAATGAAACATTATGTTTGACACATTTAAGTTAAAGTACCATGCCCACAATATATTTCCTTATTTCAATGAGTGGCACAGTTTCATTATGTGCATATTTTTCATTCATGGCTGACCTATGACCATACATGCAGTATAAGTGGATGCTTTAGACTAGTGCATACATTACCAGTGGTATCTGTTTTCATTGCAAATTTATGTTAATGGTTGAGAGCTACTTATTAGTAGCCTATTGTGCCAATTGTGACATCACTGTGCAGAACAGGTAGGCTAATGACAGAACACAGTCATAAAATCCCTGGTTGGGATGGGATCCACAAGCACAAAACAGATCAAAACAGGAAAATGATATGGATGGTCATAGGATCTGTATTATTTTTTGTTGGTGAATATTAATAGACCAAACACAGCAAGAGGATTTAAAAATATACAAATAGCAACCAAATTCTGTGTTCTGAGTTCATGATTACTAAATTCTTGAAATAGAATCTGTGTCAAAAATGAAACACTTGAATTTATGAATGAGCCAAAGTTCATGATTCATGGTAAGTTATCACTTCACTTCTTTTATGTATTCACATACATAGATGCAATAACAAAACATTAAAAATGTGAACTTCAAACAAAACTAAAAATAACATTTTCAAGATACAAATGCACAAAGCTTGGGATTCAGCATCAGCCCTGTCAAAAACCACACACACACACACACACACACACACACACACACACACACACACACACACACACACACAAAACACACACACACACACACACACACACACACACACACACACACACACACACACACACACACACACACACACACACACACACACACACACACACACACCTATCTGTGTCTAAAAATAGGTGGCAGCAATGTCACCCTCCCTCCTACAGCAGCACATGACACAGATGACACACTACCATGACACACAAGGGAGACGTGCCAAGACAGAAGCCTTTGCTAAAGTCTGAGACAGCCCTGGCAATCACCTTTACCCCATGTCCTGAACAGATCCTACAGCAGCCTCCCTGGCCCATTCCGCTCGCTTTATCACACAGAATGACTTCTGCATGAGCTCTACTGACATGTTCAAAGGAAAGGACAGAAGATACAATGGGGAGTAGAGGAACAGGGCAGGACTGGAGTGGTAGGGAGGAGGGCGTGAAGGAGGAGGGGGGTCAGAGGTGGGGATAAGAGAGCAGCCAGATCTTCCCAGGAGGGGTAAATAATGAGCCTCACTGTTGAAGGGATGCCTTGTTAACCCCTGCATTTCCATACCAAATGTATTTTTTTATTCATAAAGGACTGCCATCAAATTTAAAATGCCATTTTCATCAATGAAACATATGCACATATGAAAATGATGGCCCATGTTAAATATGCATGTCTTATTTTCAGATTTAATATTTTTCCATATAATATATTGGCATATACCAGTTTTGATGATGGCTGTACAGCACATCATCCTCAACCACTTCTTGAATATAATCTGGTTAACTTACATGGGGCAGTTTACAGTGCTCTGAATTAGCATGTTTTAAAGTTTTAAATTAAATATTTTCAATACAACTCTAATAAAAATGTCCTGCCTGGGATTTAAACATAAACCCCTCAGAGTCAGACTCTAGTTAGGATGCCAGGTGAAATTATTATGGGATGTGATCATAATTCTCCATCCTGGGTCACTGATGCAAGCAGCCTCCAAGCAGGTGACATTTAAAGCCCTGCATAGTTAAGCCCCTCAGATCACAAGGTGCCAAATGCAGAGCGAATTCCCTGATTTGAATTTGTATAGTCCTGTGTTCATTGAGGAACATCTAGTCTGGCTGCAGTTCTTGGTTCACTAATCAATAATGTATGGTAGATTGCTTTCTGGTACACCTTGCACCTGAAGCACTATGTGTTGCTTGCAGTCTTAAAGGGGTTACACTTTGACACATTCATCAATGTTCGCCAGGCGGAAATTGCACAACTGCGTTTTATTGCTTCACAAACACATCAATGGGCGCCACTGTGTCAACAAGGGCGTTTTGCCGCTATGGGAGGGCAGGTTTAAGTCAGAGTGTACCACGCACCTGGTAACTGAAGACAATAGAGAGCAAAAGGAGCTTCAGGGTAGACAACAGCTCAACTATGCATGCCCTAGTCTGCATGCATGTACAGCAATACTCCAATATTTCAGCCTGTTGTTTTGATCTCAGTGTGTTTCCTGCTGTAGTTTTGTAATTGTGTTCTGTCAGATGCTATGCAGGGATTCCCAGTAGTAAGACACACCCTGACTCCATGGTTCTTTAAGCAAGGAGGCGGGATCTATAGCTTTACGTGCATTCAAACGTCTGTAATTTCAAGGTTCTACCCATTCCTGGGTGATAGCTTTAACCTATATACGCGTCTGACCTGAAAAACCTTTATCGCGTCAACGATCAGGCCGCTCAGCACACCCACACAACAGACTGACAAAACACAAAGGCACCTGACGCAGTGAGGCGCCAGTAGCTATGATGCCATGGCAACCACACAAATGCAGGAATAATAAAAAGTCTATCATATAAATTCAGTAACGTTCTTCAGAATTTCACTGGATAATGTCACTCATATTCTATACACAATCCAAACTGTTAGTAAATCACAGCTAATTTAGGCTGATTGGCATGTTCTCAGAATGATTTATTCTTCTGCTCTTATATGCATACAGAAGCAGAATGTCTGCCACCCAATACTTCTGTGCCAATACATACTGGTGTTACAAAGTGAGAAAGGCAAATAGAAGCTGTGTGGTGATAAAAAAGCACAGAAGGAAACATGACAGTGGATGCTATTTGCATTTGTGTAACAACCTGTTCAGGTCTTATCATAACATAGTAGGCAGTTACCAGATGATAATCTCAAAATAGGCAGCACACGTAAATCAGCCCCACAATAGTTCTGAAATATTATTAGTGGGATGGTGTGTAATTACGGGGAATGATTGATACACATTCTGTGTACAATGTTCCAAGAGCCCATGCAGGGTTAAACATCCCAAACTTTCCATAATTTCTACAATTCCGCCATCATTAAGCTTAGTTTAATTATGGCGAGTAAAAAATTGTGACTGTTGAAGTGGAACAGAGAGAGCTTTGCATGCAACAGTCTTACAGAGAAAAGAAAATTTCCTCTAACCTGAGATGACCTACCTTGTGTGCATCCTCCCTCACAGGGTGCCCTGAGATCGTGACCGGTGCCCCGGCACAGAGAGACCCACCTCTCTTCTTCGGGAAAACAGACCGTACCAATAACACAAAACTCTGGTGTCTGGTGTCTCTTCTGAAAGCTTTTCCCAATTTTTGAACTTGCACAAACTTGTATGAAAAACAATGGGTAAGCACTATGGTGATTTTTAAATAACGGTTTCCTGTCAGTAGGTGATCTTAATCCCAAGTTTGGAGGGAGTGAGGGCGTGTCGGAGGCTGTGATGCTTGGAGGGAAGAATGTGCTGTCGTTATCACTGGGAGTTATGCAAGATGGGCCTGGTGGAAACCTTTGCCTGGTACAGCACAGGCCCCCCGTGTGTTTCTGCCTGGCCCAGGAATCCTGCCATGTAGGAAGCTGATAGATGCGCAGTATGTCCAACCCACCCCCACTTCATCTCATCATGGGCCTGTCCCACACTTCCCCTACCTTATTCCACAATGTACTATTTTTAGCTTAAATTTGTTACATTTTTTTAACAGGTCAAAGATAATGAATCACCCGTGAGGCAGGGAGGGCCTGTGCGGTCTTAAAGAGGTGTTGACACTGATGCAAAGAGGTTAGTTTTGGTTGTTCTTTAGCAGTGTTCGGTAATTATGATAATTTAGTGAATATTTCAAGGAAATCTAAACTGAAATGTCAACATGTATATGCAAATGTCTCATGACAGCAAACATTAAAATTTTGAAGTCTTTATAGACACCGATGACACTGACCAGGACATGAGACTGTCACTTCTAATTAAAAGGAGAAAAATACATGGCATATTCTGTTTAAGCTCTGTCAAACCAAAATACACAAATCAACTATAAATTAAACATGTACTCAAAACACATGGAACATTATTTACTAATAAGGTAAATGGTCCACCAGCCAATAGCAGCTGATTGTTGCTTTTACTTCTAAATACAGATGACTAGGGATGTTGCTGGACTTTTTGCACTACTGGGGCACAGACCCCCAGTGCCCACATCATCACACTTGCAATTTATGATACTATTTTTTTTTTTTTCATTTTCATTTACTGGGGCACAACAAATTATTACTGGGGCACCAATAGGGTCTGGTGATGCTCCTACAGATGACCACAGTTGTGTATAGGCCAAAAGTTACCGAATAAATAGTGATCTAAACATGTCAAAAAGAAACTGAGCATGTAACAGACTCATAAGAACACATTTCTTTCATGTTCCTCTTAACTTTTCAATTCATGTCAGCACTTGGCTCACTCATGTACAACTCAGTGGCTGGTAGCAAGGTGTATCTTTAACATGGTTTCAGTTGGTACTGTGGGCAGAGTAAGTGGATACAGACTTGTGCCAAGTATCTGAGGAGATTAAGCTATGTAGCCTTTATATGCTGGATTCTGAGGAGTAATGGAGCACTGTGAGAACTTGGTAATGTATAAGTATCACAATTTTAAGAGGCAGAAGTAAAACTTCCCTCTTGTGTAAGCTTACATATTTGTCTTAGAAGCCATATTCTTTACAATACTACCAAGCAACCAGGAATTATCTAGTCAGCACCAGCTAAGCAATATTTCAGTTTTAATTCTCTTAAAATCAGTCACACTACTGAAGGGTCCAAAAAGTGAAAACAAAACAACGGTTATTTGTTTTTCCTTGTGCTTTGCATTATATTTCGCAATATATTTGGATATCTTTATTACACCCCTTTATCACATCCCCACTTACGATGCAGAAGATTATAACTAAGCAGTCTTTTATTGTTAACCTCAAAATCACTTACTTTTACAGTGAATACGACAAATGTTATAAAGAAAATGTTATAATCAGTCAGGCTATACATTATACTATACTGAAGAAGGTTTAGAACTCAGTCACAATGTTCATTTAATTCATGAGCTATATTTTCTGTTTTTGTGTCTAATTTAAAGAACATATGCTACTACATATTTAGTGTTAATATAAGACTGAATGTAGGTCTTAGTTCATGTCACATGTTTTAACTGTATAATGGTCTACATCAGAAAAACTATGCTGATATTTGAACACAACATGGATGGGGATGTATGTATGACAACTAAAATTCACCAGATAATTAGCCATTTTATGACCTGCGCATCGATAACTAGTGGAATTTTTCATCTCTGAGAACCAAGACATTTCATTCATATCATGGCAGTTTGGATATGAACATGAATGTAATATATTCCTCAGCAAGACGATAATATAGGTTTACTTTTAACAACGCTGTCTGTCTATCAACTTGTATGTTGTAGTTGGGGTCTTGCAATGTGTGGGAGACAGGGATCGAATGTACAGATGAAAGGGGGTCTATACATTTGTGCCTTTGTCTCTGTGTTCAAAGGCCACAGCTGCTGACTGTGTGAGGTTTAGCCCCATTCATCTTGGGGGCCAGGCTGAGGGGGTGTCCCAGGGTGAAGATGCAGCGCACGCCAACAGAAACACACTTCAAAGGACAGAGGGATGCTCTCCGGTGGGCCCAAACATCAGGTAGGTATCAGGAGAAGGGCTCAACGTCAGGACCTACTCTCTGTCATTAACATCACAGGATCACCATAAATAACACAACTCATTCCAGAGACATCTTATCAAACCCAGCCAATGAAATGTCTTTCCTAAAGGGACAGGTGAGGGCTTCATAATTTGAATTTAAATCATAATAAAAATCACTTATTCTGTTAACATTTCTCATTTTTAATGACCCAGTACAAAACTCTCTTGAAGAGTGTATATTCAGTTCCCGTGTGACTTTTTGTATTAGTTTGAATTCTTGTCTTATTTTACCGTTTATTGAAACTTAATTTTAACAAACCATAACCATTCCTAATGTTTTTGACTTTATAAGCTGTTATATTGGAGGGTTTATGGCATTCACTTACCTCAGTTATTCAGTGTTTAAATAAGTTAACCATAGTCCAGAGGATATTGTTGTATGGTTGGCTGTTTTTTCATTAATTATCTTTTTTATTTTCTTTTACTGGGAAGTTTTCTCAATCCAAATGAAAGTTTGCTTAAATAAATGTGAAAGATTATATTATCATACTTAAATCTGTGGAAATCTGAAGTATATTGTAAAAGTCTGCAGTTATGAAAATAGCACTTATTAGCATTAAGAGCTAGTGTATAAAAGTTCATTTTAATGTATAGGTGCTCTGATGTACTATAGAGTACATTATTTGTGTAAATAGTTGCAGTGTAAATGCATTCTCTAATTCCTTCTCAGAATTTATACTTTAACCAGTTATGTGACTTTCCCCACCCTTACTCCAATGAACTGTCAGTTAAGAATGGCTCAGACTGGCATGCATTTCCCTCCTCATTCGTCTTCCCAGATCTCACTTATTTTCACTCCATACTCCACCAACTGTCACTACATTGTCATTACACTGACAATCGGTAAATTAACTGAAAATGGCATTGGAACATCCCAAAATAAGATGTCTATAAAAAGTAGATCAATATTACTTTGTGCAAAATGAAAATTATATTCAACTACCAAAATATGTCCAAATCAACACCTTTCCAAATAATTGCAACTTTTATACTCACAGTATTTGGGTAACTATAAAAATGTACACCTGTTGATATGTCTGTAAATTATTCTTTCGTATTTAAAAGCACAAAAGCCCCTGCACTTCTCTTTATTCCTTTAACTTTCAGCTCGAATCGCAAATGTGCCCCAGATTCAGCTGCTGGCCCAGTTTTTGCAGTCCTCCATATTAATTCAGTTACCATTTGCATCATATGGAAATCATAGTGAGCCTAAGGATGAGATCATGCATTAGATGAAAGTGTCTGTGTGTGTTGTGTGCATGTGGAAATTCATGTGTATTTGCATGTATATTTTTAAAATCTTTACAAGCAAAAGACTGTGAAAGCAGTGTGATCAATCTCAATACACATTCATGGGACATGTAGACTCATTACAGTGTCTCCAGTGGAACAGGGGATGGGGAGGTGGAGTGGGGGTGGTGGTGTGAAACACAACATTTTCAGGGCTCATTGATACCTGCACACTAGCCACACCTGGAGAGGCAGACAGCATATGCATCCTTACACTGTTAACACACCTGGGAGATGGGAGACCCCACCTGTCCCACATCAAACAACCACGGCAAGACAATTACACCGCTCTCCTCCTGCCTCTGAAACATGTACTGTCCCGTTTTTGTTTATAAAGCCAGATAAATACATACAGCCATACTTACCCTGGTGAAGAGAGGCTTTGAGCCACAGCACAGCCTAAGCATGGTGTCCAACATGTTCCTTTTTCGTTTTGATATGTATATCAAACAGAATAGGCTCTTGAATATACTTAAGAATGAATTTGTTTATAAAGTCACCAAGTTTTTTTCATTCTAATGTTTTGAAATGAGATTGATTAAATGAGTGGCAGGCTCAGCCTACTGTCATTCTGACATTGTCTGGAGATTGTGTAAACTGTGATACAAAAGAATATTGCACCTTAGCTAAATTTATATTCTCACAGATATGCTCTTACAGTGTGTGTCTGGGGGTGGGAGGGTTACATCTCATATCCTAACTAGTTTTTGCTCTTATTCTTCTGAAATACATCTCTGAAGAAAAAGAACAGAAATTATATAATCCATTGGATGAAATATATGATGAAATCCATTGGCTGTCATTGTTTCAGCAGTGAGGGTAATGCTGTGCCTTACCTACCTTACCCATAACCCCTAGTAATACAAATGCAACCATCCCACCCCACCGAACCCCCCACCTGATTATCCCAGGCCCACAAAGGGTTAATTAAGCAGGTGATTATTGGGGGCCCCATTAATTAGAGCCATCTGCAGAGGAACGGGCTGACAGATGGTTCAAGGAACAAAGGGGTCACAAATACATTTCAGCACTGCAGTTGAGGAAAGATCCTGAGGTAGAAACCATTCACCAGCTTTTAAAATCATGCCAAAATCCCTCCTTTTCTGCTATAATGATGTCACAGGAGATGGACCCACGATATCCATTAATAGCAGGGAATGGAAATTCAAAATATCTTAGCATTGCTGTAGCAGCTATCTGATTAGTCTAATTTGTACGGTGCTGACTACATATCTGTACCTCATATTATTATACAGAAATTAAATAAAATTAATTACCTAATAATTAAGGCAAACCACACAGCAATCAGACTGGACAGATCTCGTAGTTGTTTCTGATTAATTTATAATTCTTCATTTATTCTTAGCAAACAGGACTCAAAGGATAGCAAATGGGTACATATGCTATCACATGGTGCTATGTAACAATGCTTGTAATCATTGTTGTATCAATGATTATGAATATACCCTAAGCACCAATATTGCTTGGCTCTGTGATTTTTTATATCTACCATAATGTGCATTTTATGAATCACTCTTCAATGATTTAAACAATGATTCAAACTTATGTAAAGCTGTTCTAACAAATAAGTAATAAAAAGTTGTGAGATAGATGGGAGTGAGGTAGTTGGTGGTTGTATAGGTGATTATACGTGATTATATCTAAGCTCTTTTCAGCTTGAAACTGGGGGACTGATAGGTGAACCTCACTGACAAAGTTGCTGCATCTCTGTGCGGGGATTCAGATGCACTAGGGTGGTAACTGAAAATAGGAAACATTGCATCAGACAGGCCTCCGCCCAGGCAACAGAGCAGCTCTGATTGGCTCTGGGGAGACAGGGAGAAAAACAGGAGCTGCTCCAGTTCATGGGCTATTCCTGGGCCTGATAAAGTTACAATAACAAGATTTACCAACACTTTCAGAAGGCTTTTGTTCTCTACTATTAGATGGATGCTTCTTTTCAATAAATAAAGCCAAAAGTACTCACAGAATTGTGTTTTTAAAAATTTAATTATATTAAAAAATAATAGAGTATGACAACTATTCCAATAAATGTATTGCCGAATTTGATGGGCAGCAGTAGGAAGATGCCATAAATGCATACTTAAGAAGCAGGAGAGGGTACCATTTGAAAGTTAGCAGAACAGTAAAATACAATTCAGTTTCCCATTTTTTGCAGTTAGTTTTTTTTTTTTGGTTTGTTCAGGGATGGGCGATGTCATTGTCTTGAAGAACCTGTTATACAATAACAATATAACAGTTACATGGTCTTCTAAAACCTTAACAATTTTCCACTTAGAGCCGTGGTGATATAACGAAAGTCAGCAGTGTGACGGCCAAAACAAGCAGCAGCTGTCTCAAAAAAAAAAAGTTTTGTAATGGAACAAAACATATTGTGACGGAGCACATATGTGGATTTCATATAAGTGCCTAATGTAACATTCCTTCTTTTTTAATCATCTTTGGAAACATTTTTCTGAAGTTCCTGGTATGACATCACACCACTGAATCTACCTTTTATGGGCTTGTACGATAAAGATCCTTATGGTAAAGTCAGATTATAGTACATAATGTATCTATCACATAATGAATCTTTAAAAAGGCCAAAACAAAAGAAAGAAACATTTTCATGAAAATGATTAGATGACCTTTTCATGTTCCTACCTGTTCAAACAACATCAGCTCCCCCTAGAGGATGGACGTGAATGACTGTGCACTTGTGCTGTGAGAGAAATACGATCATAAGGAATCTTAAGATACTATAAGTCATACTGAAATATGCGCAGGAACTAAAATTCTATATATATTCCTTTTAAAAATGATCTGAAAGAGCTCAATATGAAACCAGTGAATATGCCAGCTGCTTATATTTTTTGGTTTTTAATGAGAAATCACACACTTGATTACAGGAAACTAAAAAATTGTTATGCACCGTGGAAACTCTGTTCTTTAATCAATACTCTCAATGGTGAAAAAAAAAAAAAAACATCAAACAGGCTAAAATGCAACATTATCATATAAAAACATCCTTCACAGCATTATTATTGGTATATAAAGATTAATCTAAAGGATTTATAATTAGTCCATACTAAATATAAATGAAATAATGTTTGCTTAGTATTTAAACATGTATTTTACATAGATAACTGAGCATTAGTGATATAACAGCGAACATGTTTGCAGACATATCACCAGAAAGCCAAATAAATGAGTAAAGTAGCTATTACTGTACTTGTGTACTTGCATATCTGATTGTCCGCTTTGAACTTATATGGCAGAAGTGTTCACAATTACCACTGACATTTTGAATTTCATTTCACATTTATGGTCTTGGATTATGCAAGCCCTGAAAAAGGAAATAAAAGACTTGAAATGAGATCATTGGCACTCAATTTTGGGAGAGCTGCTTTTAAATGTGTTTGGTATGTATGGGCAGAATGACAGTAATTACTCCGTTACGCTCCTGCTTATTTTTGTAACCTTGATTTTACTTTTTTAACGGCCCAGCACAACAGAAAAGCCGACCTTAGACGTGAACATATCGTTTGTGACCGGCAAATGGACATCTGTCTCTTCACCAAGTAGTTATGTCATTATATTGATATTGCAGTTACAAAAGACAATGCTACATATTCTGTACTTCGCTACTGATCTCCTTCCACCCTGCCATTTTAGAATTGTTTTGCCTTTTACACTATATCTTAGGGTGTTGTTGCCTTGTATCAATCTGCAGTTAACAAAGTATTGGGTTTAAAAACCTGAAAAAATGTGTGGGATTTGACATCTGTCAACCAACCCTATACTTAACTAGTTTTCCAATTAGTTTGATTACACGAATTGTCTTGCTAAATTAATGTACACCACAACACTTTTACACGGTGAATATCTCAAAACAGTATATTAAACAAATAAATCTAATTCGTAACGTCACAAATATACATACGGTGGCCGTATACCAGGAGAAATACCCGTGGTTTGCCCCTTGAACACACCCCCGTGCGGCGGGCTCAATGTATCCTAGCAACAGCGTAGGCCTGGCGTTTCTAATGCAACTGTGCTGGCAGTCATCTGTTCGATGCATGAACTTCACTTCCTCATGGTTTACTGAGGTAGGGCGGGTCTTGCTTCTATTGACGAAATTTGATAATGACGATACACTTCTGTTGTTTCATTAATAAATGCTGTTACTCCCTGGTATTGTGTATAAATTTTATAAAACACCGTATTTAGTTTGAGACTTAGTTAGCTATAGCTAGGTGGCTACATTTCACACATTGGCCAAAGCTGTTGATAGCTTCCCAGGTAGGTAGCTAGCTAGCTAACGTTGCCTACGCTATGTTTTCAGTTAGCCAACTATAGCTATCTAAACTAATGCCCTTCTAATGGATGTTTAGCCCAGTCAAGATATTTTGTACTTTGTTGTATCATAACATTAATTCGCTAGTTAGCTTATGCTGAACGGTAATTATTAAGTTGAGGTCTGCATAATTGTGCAACTTCACGTTACCCACCACACTCACTGCATACGCTTTTCAGCAAGGCTTCTTACAATATGCTCTTATTGTTAGTTTTCAAAGAACAAATCAAGGTAGCTTATATAGTTACCCAGCTCGCTATTTAGCCGTTTCACAAATCACAACACAACGTAACGTTTAACAAAGTCGCAAAAGATTTGAATTGTACATATGCACTGTCTACGCCAAATTGTTATTTCTGGAAGGACTGCGAATTAGCTAGCATATGCCTCGCTGTTTGTTGCACAGGATGTGCCTTGCCAATCGCTGAGGTGTTTGTACCATCCTTGTTCTTAATGTCCTGCAAACGACGAATACCAACGACAACATGTTATCTGTACTGTTAGAACACAGGGTTGCCATATGTATTAAGCAGACTGAAACTGTAAGAATTTTACTTTAGCAAGCCGCTAGCCGATTTGAAGAACGCTGGGCAAGCCAGCTAACTACGTATATTACAGGTCGATTCTGTAGCATTTCATTGCAGAATTTTTCAAAGTTTGTTAAAAAGAATGGCTTGACTGTGTTTCTGTGTTCACGACTGTCTCAGCAATGTGCGATTTTGTTGGTTACTTCTAGGGCTGGTTGGGATGGTTATGGCTTTGTCTTTCTTCGTCATCTTCGCAGCAGCCGTGCTTCAAGGTTTTTGTGAAACTTCTGTATCCAAGGTACCTTGCTTTAATTTGTTAAGCCATACTGCCACTTCTGCATCACACATTGGTGTTAAATATATTCACTTACTTTTTAATCTCAGCTAGCTACTTCTGTTACATCATCGATACACAATCGATTGTGCTGATTTGTTTTTATTTCGGTTTTATTTAAAAAGATTAAGGAATTTATGTTGCTATGATCTGACCGTACCAGCAGAGGGTGCACTGTGTTGCGTGAGATTGATGTTGATTTTGCATGAAGCCAAGGCCCTGCAACCTATATCACATTATTCCTTAAATTTAGCCATTAAAAAGGGCTTAATTGAACTTAATGCACTGCATGCAACGTTTGATACTCATGAAAACTGTATGCACTCATATTTTAATCTGGTGTTTTAATGGGATTGCTTTAATATGCCAGCTGTCTAAATAATCTGTCCCATAGTTGGGTTCCTGCTCAGTAGGTAAATCCACTAAAACACAGTATTGTGAGTGGCCTTAATGGGTTCTTTTGTATATTAGTTTATTTTATATAGTTTATTTTTTGCCACAAAGGTATGGATTTTGTCAACATGTATTTCTATAAACATGTGTAGGTCTAATAAACAGGGAAAAGAGAGTTTGCTTTGTAAAATCTAAATCTGCATTCGAAAAGGGGCCCTTCCCTGGAGCTGTTTATCATCTTGCCATCTTGCTGAAGTATATCCTGACATCAGGATAAGGTCATGGCAATCTTGATGGTAACTGTTAGCCACCGTAAATTGCATTAATCTTCCCTCACATGACAGACATCCCACCACTAATTTGAGCTCATGCCAAGCACCTAATTAGTCCCGCCGTGGTCTTTAAGATGCCACCGTGTGGCCTCTCCAGCATGAGACAGGGGACTTCCTGAAGAATGTGACCCTGTGGCTTTTTTCCACTAGAAAGAGATGAGCAGCAAAGGAGTCAAGCTGACTTTTATGAACCATGCTCTTCAGACACAGCAGACTTGAAAATCTTGCCTGTGAGTTAAAACAGTGTCACAAAGTTGAATCTACTGGAAATAAGCTTTTCATATGATCTTTTTTTCTGGAAAGTAATACTCCTTTGCTGTATAGCATATTTCAAATTATACTTTTTGTTTTTTAAGGTGATCACTATTGCCTCATATATTATTTTAAGTTGCATAGATTTCAGCACATTTGCCCAAGGATGTTTTTGACACTTAGATTTTGGATGCTGCCGGGTGCTATGGGTGGTACTGGTACACTGGGTGCCAATGTTCTCCCATGGTCTTTTTTTTAATGTTCCAATGTTAGCTGTGCCTGGCAGCTTTTTAAGGCAATGGCTCTGCAAGGCAGTACATGATTGCCTATAATGCTATTTCCCCCAGACAGGAAGGGGGTTTAAGCTGCATTTTTTTTTTCACTTCATCAACTCAGATCAATCAGACATCTGCAGGTTGCCTGCACCAACTACACACAGAGTGTACTCCTGCAACGCTCTGACTGCACAGTTGATGGATGACCAAGCAACAGCTTGTAGTATGTGCTGGAGTAGAGCATGTGCTTGTCTGTGCTGTGGGAATATATGAGAAAGGGTTCTACTTAAAGCTGCCTTATTCAAAACATTCTTGTCATCTGTTTTGTTTCCGTTTGTGGTGAGTCGTTAGCAGCATTGTCATATGGGTGAAAAGAGCAAAACACCTGCGCCTGTAACGGTGGCTGAGGAAACCTGACAGTCAGGTTTTCTCTTTTGCATCGGTCTTGAGACAGTTAAGTGATATTCTTTTCAACACTATGTAATTTCACTTAATTTTACTCTTTTAGTTAAAATCATAATCAAATGTAGGGTTGTAAGTTGTAATTGTACTGGAAACACAAAACCCTTGAATTAGATAAGAACATGAGAAGCTGTTTTGGATGCAGATGGCATCTTGGATGCATCTTTTCATAGGTATTTCTGCAGTTAAACGAGAAATACTGGAAAGCCCATGATACAGTGCAGATAGTTACCCAAGCTTTGGTTATCTGTTTGCTGACAAAAAACTGTAACCCTTTTTTCCTGTCAAAGTCCTCCCTCCCAGTTCTGTATCTGTGCTTAGCAGGCTCCGCTCCCAGGTCCTAGTGACTGCTGTGCAGAGAATGGCATGGAAGTGAATGGAACCTGTGTGAACAGCACCCACTGTGAGCCAGGTACCGATAGCTTCCACCTCAGCCCTGTAAATAAACATTTCTGCATTCCAGGCCCATCACTGGCAGTGAGCACATATGCACTCAGTGAGTAAGGCCTTTACGTTTTTGCTCATTGTTAATGCTCTGAAATCTATTTTCTCAGGGTGTTTCCTTCGTGTCTTTGAGAATGACACTGCAATATGCATGCTCTGTGACTCACCATTCCTGGATTCAGGCAACTTCACCAGCTGCACTTACAGTGAGTATGTCTAGAGAGCGCCTCAGGCCCATTGTATAGATAGCAAGAGTTGTTAGTGAAGTGTTAAAATGTAAAATTCCTTGTTCATTTTTTTGAATTGCACGTGTGGCATTATGCATGCATATTCAGTTTGAGGGCGCTTGTGTGGCTGTGAGGTGAAATTCAAGCAACTGTTTTACTGCTACCTCACATCTGTGATGAGTTGGTGGTGTTGTTGTGTGGAATTAATTGTGCAGTTGAATGCTAATGTCCTGACTGACTAGGTTTTCCCCCAGACAGACAGCTGCATAGATACAGGGATTTTCTCAAGCTGTTTAATTAGAGAAGCTTATCTGTCTCATTCTTATTGTTTTGTCTTTGTTTCCCACAGTATATGTTCCAATGAGGACAAATATAACCATGTTCTCCACTGTAATGCCCAAAATTGGTAAGAAAACCAAAGCCGCATCTTATCCAAGCTATAAGTTCTGTAGATCAAAAGAATTCCCTCAGATATGGGTCATAAATTCAACTCCCATCCCAACCTAATGCATTCAGTTACCTGAAATACCAAAAAGCTATCTTGAAACCAGGGAATCTTGATTCTCCTTTACATTACAGCAAATAAATTAACAGCGGTAGTTAGGAATTCATCTGTTTGATTCACAAGGTACTCTGGTGAAACACGAGTGTGTGAATGCGTGCAGTTGGTAATGTTTGTCTTGATGTTGTGTGAGCAGGTGGTCCGGGTGTGGTGGCCTCCCTCCTGCTGGGAACTCTGTTGGTCAGCCTCTTCCTCATCTTGTCTGTCGCCTCCTTTTTCTACCTCAAACGCTCCAACCGTCTCCCCAGCATTTTCTACAGGCGCAACAAAGGTACTGCAGTCGCCTCACTCCATCATCCAACCTATCAAGTTGATTTATTGTATTTGTACATTTTTCTTACATCTTTATCCCAAGTGACTTAATGGTACATAGGCTATGCCTCTAAATATGTAATTTACTGTACTAAGCTGGGTGTTTTACTGAAAGGGGCCCTGTTAAGCACCTTGTTCAATGATAGAACAGCAGTCTGCCTTTCAGTCAGGTCATTTAATGTACAGAGTAGTTGATGCATTTCAAATGAGGAATTAAAGTGAAGTAACATTATGATATACATGTTCTGACAGAATGGAACAACACATACCAGGATTAGGATATATACAGAATCAGCAGTTCCATCGCACAGACTCCTTTAGATTGCATGTGCTTTTGGTCTGTTTGGTTTATTTCTTAGGTTAAGACTGGGTTAAGCTTTAGTACCCTAGTTTGAGATGTAGATGTTTACATTAGATTGTCCAATCCGGTGCAGGTGGAAAATGTCGTCCTAAGAATGCAGCTAAGATTTTCCCACTGAGCAAGGCAGAAGTGACAGTGATGAGGAAAAAGGAAGAGGTAGATAATCAGGGAGAGCCAGCAACAGTGGGGCTCCTCACCCCCTAACGGGTGCTCGCTGTGTAGGCTGTTCAGTTATCATTTGCTATTTTACATGCATTTTTTTCATAATTTGTATATAATGCACAAATGTGTTAAATGCTGTATTGTATTTGTACCTTTGCTTTTGTTACAGCCTTCATTTTCCAGCCCAGTGAGACAGTAAGTTTTTTTTTTTTTTTTTTTTTTTAATCTTAATGATTCTTTAACTTTATAATTATTTGCCAACTAATATAATCATATCTGTGTTAATATATTTTAATGTTTTTAGTTTGTTTGTGTTGAATAAACTGATTCTTATTCTCTTTTAAGGCTGTCATGATACCTACGCCCACATCCTCAGGTAAACATGTGGGGGGAGTGGGGGAGACAGCATTTAATTGTGATGATAGATGTTAATAATGACAACTTAATTGAGGCTCCCTCTTCTGCATCAGAACTTGTTAGTGGAAATAAAGAGGCCAGCAGTTTTGGCTCGAGCTGTCTTGGCTCTGTGACCAAGTAGACAAAATGGCGAATTGTGACTGAAGGAGGCTGAGGCAGAAAGCCGTAGCAGCTAAGGGTGAAAGCCTTGGGTGTCCTTGGGGACAGGAAGACCATTGTTTTCCTTCAACAGTAAGCAGCCAAGCTGCGTCTGCAGTGAAACATAATACACCTGAGAGTGAAGCAGGCTGGAGTCATGCCACCCATGTGAGGAGGAGCCAGAGAACACTGTGGAGCCTCTCTAGATGCAGTGCCCTCTCTCCCACCTTATGAAAGCCACAAGGGGTGACATAGGTTTAAATTCTCTGAAAACAGTTTCCTATTCGGAGAAGTAGAAGTTGAGCAAATGTTAGATACCCCGTACAAAGCATATACTTAATAAACAGGTCACATTTCTGAATGCTTTTACCCAGGCATATTGTCTTGTAAAAGCATCCTAAGAACTGTAGATTAATTTTTTTTAATCCTGTATGGAATTAAGATGATTTGTTCTGCCTCTGGTGTGAATGCTTTTTATGTCTTTATGAGACATAGTTGCCATTTATGAGGCACAGTTACCATTGAATGCGTAAATGTCAGTATTTCATCTTGCCTCCTTAGTTTGTCAACCTTCTGAGTTTAGTCTTTCTGTCACTCTGGCAAAAGTGCGAAAGCCTAGGTATGTGAGAAGAGAACGGCCCTCGACTGCAGCAACATCCACCGCCGCCACCATTTCCACTGCCGCCATCACCAAGGTCAGCAACGTGTGAGGAAGAAACCTGCAGACAAACTCCCACACATTGTGGAATTTTTACAGGCAGCCTGCCCTGCAACATCTGCCTGGGCACCAGTGTTCACCTTCAGATGCGAAACCTCTCCTGGATTGATACTCCTGTTTCTCCTCATATATAAATGCAAACTCAAGTAAAATTCTTTTTTAATCATGGCTGGTTGAGGGCTCGGTAACGGGGGGTGACCTACTAATTCTTCAAAGAAAACTTCACTACATTATATGGAAACACTAATATGTTATGTGAATTAAGCCGTGCCCTGGTATCTTTTCCTGCTCTGATTTTGAATACATCCTTGTTTCAAGGCAATGAGTCAGAAGAAAAGAAAGAAGGAAAAAAAGCACTTGCCAGAAGGCATGATCTTATTGTCGTAATGGGCCTGCTTTGGGATGCCATTACTGGATTTGAGCACCTTCTAATGCGATTTTAACTTATTTTTTATGTATTTATTATTATTTGTGGAGTATTTTTGTGTTATTGTATGATGCCTGGAACCAAAAAGGTCTAAACTGGCACATTGAGAGTTGTCAGTAGATTGTAAAGATACCAATATATTCATCTTTAACCGAAAACTTTAGGAATGAAATGCCAAATGCCACAACAGCCATTTATATACCACTGGGTTATGTGTCGCAGTGATCACCTGCATTTAGGGTCAAATGTACCTTGATATTTTGATCTGTCAGTAGAAGACATCTCCATTATTGAGCATGTGCATCCATGTCTCTTTATGAATGGATCTACCTTTAAGATGAGACTACAGATTGCGCCAGCCCACCTTTTTGAGATCTTCCTGAATAGTGATGTTTGAAAAAGGTGTATATTGTATTTTTCATATAAAATTAGCAGAAATCAACAACAGATCCAGTAAAGTTATCAATTTTATGACAAAGCTGAGGTTCCTTTTGGATTGATAATAACAAACAAATGCTATTGAATTCCTTGGTTGTAGTTTACAGAGTTGAAATGATACGGGCTAAGTATGTTCTCCGGGGAAAGAGTGAAGGCATCCTTTCACAGACACAAGAATAATTCCGGGAACATATATGGAAATACTGATTTTGGCTACTGCTTGAAATCTGTGGCATGGTCTAAATCACATGCCAAACACTGTTGAGATGAGCCCACTCTTTTAGAATTTGTGCACATTAAGACTGCAGAAGTCTGCCACTTCACTTGGCACAGTCACCAGCTCAGGCGCATGTTTTTGAAAGGTCACAATCAGAAACTTCCAGTGTCTAATATCCTGTTTAAATAGACAAGGAATTGTAACTTTAAAGAGGCGCCTAATCCAGAAAAGTCACTCCATTGTCCTTGATCGCTGATATGCTTTAATAAAGTCTGCCAGAATTGATGGTGTTAAACCTGCCAATGGAAAGCATTGGCTTGTACATACCACAAAAATCCAGCTTGTAAGGACAGTCTGTACTTCATTTCCAAAGTTAACTGTGTTTGGAAGACTTGACTCACAGTGAATGTTTATAAGTGATGCTATAGATGTCCTCTCTTCTGTGCAGTTAGTCTGTTGAATTGGTTACATTAAGCCATTTTATGTGTGTATCTTTGAAGAGCGAAGTCAAAATCACATGATGAAAAGTCATGTCCTTTTTGTAATCTGTCTTTGTATGCTTAAACTCAAGCATCAAGTTTATACTGGTGGTTGTTCACAAATATAACAATACATACTTGTCTGAGGTGAAAATGCACATTAACTGCCTTGGTTTCCTGATTGTGTTTGTACTGCATGTTGTTTCCTTGAAATGGTAGACAACATGAATTTTAGCCATTTGAGACTTGAGAAGGAAGGGTTTTTTTTTCCTGCCATTGTCATTAGACATTTTGAAAATGTTCAGCAACCTCTGACATGACAGTAGTCATCTTCGTTTAAAGGTACACTTACTGTTTGCTGGTGTTTGAGTGAGGATAGTGCGGAAGTGAATTTGATCATCTGTCAACTGCCCTGTGAACTGTGAAAAATAGTGTGTTAGTACTCAAGTGCCAAAATATGTCTGAACCACACAGAACTCAGAAAATGTGTGTTAATCTTGCATGAAAGTTGCCTCTGAAACAAAAGAACTACTGAATCAAAATGGCCTGATGTCCATGTGCAGTATTTATTCCATGCCTGTGATATAATAGCTGTTGTACAGCAACTTGAACATGTACATTTTGTACATACTGTTTTTATACAGAAATGTATGGATTTTTTTTTCTTACCAATCCTGATTTTTTATGTAATGATTCCAAAATTCAGTTGTATGAGTTAGACAATAATAAACCTCCTTTCACATAAGTTGTATTTGTGTCAGACTGCTTCAACTACCAAATTAATTAGTTTAATTTGCCCAACTAATTGTTATTGTTTACTATCAAAAAGACTAAATAAAACAATGTCCAAAAATGGCATCATAGCAAAGGATTGTGGTGAATAAAAAATGTTTCTCTGTGGGCCCACTGAAAGGCCCCAGCTTGCTGACCAGGTCTTACAGGGAAGGGATCTACTCTGTCAGAATTCAAACAATCTGCAATTTATTAAAAAGCAGGTTATTTTTAGGAAGTTTCTACTCAGTGGTGCAGCTGGGCAATAGCAAATAAGACTGACCTAATATTAAATGACCTTTTGGTGTGCTGTAGTTGACATTTTGATACACATTAACTGAAGATAGTGGTCATCGCAATCCAAAAAAATGTGTGCTGTTTAGTCCATGCTTGGCAGGACATAGCAGGTGGTTAAGAGTGAGTGCTACTAGATTCAGGTTTCTTAATTTTAGCAGTCATATTAACACAGCTGAATGGTTAGAACAAATATTTATTTGAATATCAACACTGAAGATAAACTGGGGGTTGGTATGTAACCAACATGTTTTTTTGCTCTGTCATACTCATGTTAAGGTGGAGCTTAGTCTTCCATATCGCCATCACTTCCAACATTTTGCTGCCATAAGATAGGCTTAAATCATAAAAAACATGCTATTTTGCAGAATTTGACTATTTATTATATTTTTCTGCTAGCACAACTAGTTACATGAATGAAAAACATCAATTGTTCAGTATAAAACATTGAATGTTCTAGATATATTTTACAACAGTTGGTTTGGCTCATTGTTAACAGTGGGAAAAGTGAATTTTATATAAGTCTTATTTAACATTGGAGTTTTGTGAATATAATAAAGTGAATAATTCAGAGCTGAACACATTAAAGGCAGACCTGAGAGTGGCAGCTTGTTTTGCAGAGTCTGTTAATGCTCTGTTGTAGTGTGGAAGGGCCACACAGTCTGGTATCAGATATGAGGCCTGTCAGTGCTGGCTGAGGCCAGGGGCTCTACATGGTGACACTTAATTGGCTGTGGCAGCACTTGGGAAAGAATGGGATTTCATTTGGCAGGACATCCATGTCTTACTTTATACTTCATTTAGGTGCTCACCTCACAGTGTCCCTGGAAAACATAAACATGAAGTGTTCTCTGGCTCAGTGGTTATGTCTGCTTCATTAGCAGATTAAAGGGTAAAAGAACCAGCAGCTTGATATCACATGCTTTGGAAGACTTTGAACTAACTCTCACAAACAAAGGTTGATGTGGCAACAAACACAAATGGCAATTTTTTTCTCAGAAGAACACCTTTTCAGACAGCATTGATCTGTTCAGGAATTTATTAAATTGTGGGTATTGGTACATGATGTTTTGCTTGGAGTATTAAGGGGTGGAGTCATGCTTGACCATGATGGTGGTAGGAGAACCCCCTTGTTGAGCTGCAGAAAATAGGTAGCTGAAGGAACTGGGTTAGATTGACCTGAGGAGAAAAAGAAATAGTGATAGGGATAGAGGCAGAGATGAGGTGAAAGGGAGATGCCAGAAGGGAAGTGAGGTGTGTGGCATTTATGTATCTGTATAAATCCCAGTCTAACATATATGGGTGTTTGAGTAAGGGGTTGCATACATACATACATACATACATACATACATACATACATACATACATACATACATACAAATTACATTGGCTGTGAGTAACATGCTTTGCCTTAACCATTACCACATGCTTTGGGACCAGGTTTTTATGTGAAAGGCTATTTGTATCAGACTTTCAGTGTCTTGGCAGAAAGGTTTATAGTTCTCAGTTAACAGTGCCACTCCTCCACCTGAACCAGCTGAGTCAGACCACAGATTCATTTATCTGAGAATGAAATGGAAATCTGAAAATCCTCCTTAGTCATCCCAGCTGGCAGAAAAAGTGGTACTATGGGTAAATGATGGCGAATGGTAATGCTTTTTACCTTTGATGTGCAAAATCTTTAAAACTAATTTATGGACTTCCAAAGCGATGCCAATTGTTTTGTTTTTACCCATGATTGTTTTCAATCACTGCTCTATGTGGTCTTTTAGAGCATTGTTTTACATTCTATGTGCACACTGACTCGCAATTGTGTTCCAAGCAGATATAGAGCTTATAGTAGCCACCCTGAGAAATGGGAGGCACTCTGAAAAAAACCGACCGAACCCTGATTTATTCCCCTGTTTCTAGCTTTTGAAAGAGTATGGCCATCTCAAAGTCCATGATACAGTAGTTCCAGACTTTTGAGTGTATTATAAGCTTTACAGGAAAGTTCACACCTGTCAAATAATTGTATCTGTAACATTTAGATGCAAAGGTTATTCTTATTTTTCTTAAACAGATATGAAAATGCATTAGTTTCAGTTTTACTGAGGCATGGGTTACAGATTTTTTTAAAAATTATAATTACTGTACATTTTATTATTAGCCTACCTTAGGATGTTTAGGAAATAATGACCTATAGTGTCTTTAAAAAGAATCCAGTTACATTTCAATTGTACCAAGCAAACACCTGGCCCATGTAATCCGGTGACTTTCTGTCAAAACAATGTATTCAGTCAAACAAGAAACAGAAGAGAAACAGCAGACCCTGGCCTCTGAAACTGTGCTTTCTAGGTCTGTTGTAGGATGGGCTTCCAGACCACTGTTTGTCTTGTGTCTGAGATTCCATGAAAAGTTATACTCTGTAAAGGCACAGCTCTCACAGCTTACTGACAGTTCAATCATTTTTTTCCACATGTACAAAATATGCACATAGATTACAGTAGTTCCCACCAAATTAGTGGTGTTAGAAAGAATCTGAGAAAACAGGGCAATGTGAGGCGTGAGGAGATTTCTGTCGTTTATCATCTGAAATTCATAGTAGCTTTTTATGCTTCTCATTTGAATGAAGCATCAGCTCACTCTTCCTGTTTGCCGGAAGTAGGTCACAGGCCATTGGGTACATTGTTTATTTTTCTGTGTATGCTCAATGGCTTTTTAAATATACATTAATATATTTTTGCAATCAGATTTTTGATTTTCCTGTGGATGCTGTTCATCAGTTACACAATGATCTGTAACATTCTGACAGCATGACCCCGGATTCTGATGGACAATTTATTTAGTTTAACTTTGTATCAATTTATGATCCGATCTCTTGTTGTGTATGTGGCACACTTTGTGTGCAGCTCAAAGCAGGATGTGTTGCTGTAGCAATGCTGACATTTAGCCTTGGACACAACCCAGACTAAACCCTGTAACCCAACAATGAAGGAGGCTATTGTTTAAAACACTATTCATGTTAAAGAGGAAAACTAAGGATTACACTGGAGTACCAGATTACGACTTCAACTTTACACATAAAGTTTGAGCGTTGCCTTTTTTTCATAGCTATATTATATCAGTTTGGCAGCAGCAGAGCTCAGGTAGGCTGTGGCGTTTAAACAATGCCAAGAAAATATCCCCCACACCATTACACCACCGCCACCAGCCTGAACCATTTATACAAGGCAGGATGGATCCATGCTTTCATGTTGTTTACACCAAATTCTGACCCTACCATTTGAATGTCGCAGTAGAAATTGAGACTCAGCAGACCAGGCAACGTTTTTCCAATATACTTTTGTCCAATTTTGGTGAGCCTGTGCGAATTGGAGTCTCAGTTTCCTGTTCTTAGCTGACAGGAGTGGCACCCAGTGTGGTCTTCTGCTGCTATAGCCCATCTGCTTCAAGGGTGGACGTGTTGTGCATTCAGAGATGGTCTTGGTTGTAATGAATGGTTATTTGAGTTACTGTTGCCTTTCTATCATCTCAATATATCTCATATTTCGATATATAGCCTGTATATAACCTGAACCATGAAACACCCTAACTGGCATTATGTGTTGTTTTGCTACTGTACATGTGCGGATATAGATAGTGAGAAAAACAGATAGAGGGAGAGAGAGGCCTTGATTCAGTTAACATTTGTCTTATTATTAAAATGAGTCTCTCTTAAGTGCTACTTTTCAGTGGAATATTTTTTCATTAATTATGTGAATAATTTTCTGAACGAATTTAGGTGTGGAAAAAAATAATCTTACATTGTAATGTCAGTTAAACTGGCAAAGGTTTATTGCATTCTGGTCATCTGACATAGTTCTTGTTGCAGAGACTTGTGTACAAAAGTTGAGACATGCATAATTTGTCATACTCTGTGGACTAAGACCAATATATCCTTTGTAGTTTCATTCACTGACTCTCCATACTGTTGTCAAAATGAGAGTTACATTGTGCAAATTAGTTCATGTCAAAGACCTAGCAACTGGATCAGATAAAAAGACAGTCAAACCAGTTACACCGCCTCTGAGATGTTAACTGCCACAATCAACTCTATCCCAATACATCCTGCCCCACATAAAAAATGACACTGAGAAATAGAAATACATAAACTCTGGTAACACAAAATATCTATATATATGTCTTCAGAAAAACAAGAAACATTGCTAACTGTGCTTGTAACAGGCTATGATACACTGCAATGTCCAGACACCCACTGAGCTCTGAGACCCACACTGCCTAAGAAGATCCTACACAACACAGAAGTGCCCGTGGATTTTATTGAATGAGTGTAAGGCTGGAAATTAAAATATTCAGAATTGAACATTTCATGTTTGACGTTTGGCATGGCTCCTCTACTGCCTGCTAATAGCTAGTTTCAGAGTGTGGAGGGGTATGCAACCTGACTAGTGTTCCTCCTGGTTTTGACAGCCACTCATTGATCAATGTGCTCACATCTGCTGGGCGCAGTGGACAATCCACCGCACAGTGCCACCCTTTGTGTTTTATCATCTACGTCACACTATGTCTCTACTGAAATAAAATAATATCTATATTCATAAACATCCCCTACAGCTGAATGCAAACAACATGTAAACACGTATGGCAGCTGTTGTCTCATAATGAGGGAATTGACTTCTGATTCAAACTTAAAACTTTGTGAGTTGTAAAACAGTCAAAAGATGGTGTAAATAGACATTATATTGGATTTAAAAGCCACAAAGATTCATAGGCTGAAATTATTTGATTCTGACTTCTCAATGTAAGGCAAGGTCCGAAGTTTGTATGTTCATAACAATAAATATAAATGAATTAAATGTTGGACCTTTTCTCAGTTTCCCTACCTTTGGATAACAACTTCATAAAAACATAAATATGTCAATATATTCATATATATTAATTTCTAAATAACATTAGCTGCATATATATTTTTAAATATATTTTATTACAATTATTGTGGTCTAGGAAAACTGAGACAACTTGCATTTTTTCTATCTTTAATAAAAGGTAATGTCAAACTCTAAATTCTGAGAAATTAATACTACATTCAATTGCAAAAACATATGTATAGTACTACACTTTAAAAAAATCATGTAATAGCACACAATTCTTAGAAATAGTATTATAGAATTTAAACTCAGATTAAATCAATGATAGACCATTGCACATTTTCAGGAAGAAGGAGGTTGGGATAAATGCAAACAATACAGACTGACTGATAAGTAAGGCATGGTTGATTGACTTCAGACTTCCGTGAATCTTATCACAGGTTGAGTGGATTTTTACTGTGGAGTCTTTATCTTACAGAAATGATATACATTTTAAGCAGCTTCCTTGTTCCACTAGTTACAGGGGATTGGGAAAGATCTGTTGAACTGAAGTTAGTCAGCCAATGGAAACATTCCTGGGTAATCTCCTGAATGTTGTCTTTATCAAATAGAACTCACTGATGACCATTTTAAAGTTTGTTTTAATACAGACTCAATTTTTCATTAAATCTTGTTACATTTAATTGCATTCAGTGGTGCCTTCTACTATTCTTCATCACCCATCTTCTTTGTGATATGTGCCATGTCTCTTTGCAATTTGAATCCTGTGAGGCCCTAATCATTTGTAGCCTTGTAGGCCAGCCATTCGAACCCTTTCCCAAATACATTTAAGTTTGAAGGGAAACAAAAGGCTTCAGTTTTGAGTGAGTCTATGGTGAGACATTGAAAAAGCTCCAAAACCATCTGCTGTTCAAGGTTGACAAGTGTCTTTGTGACCAAAAGAATGCAACTATGAATTTGGTTATTCTGACTATTTTGAGGCAATTTCCACATAATTATATAATATGTACTTCCATAACAAGTAATTAATATTTATTCATTGCCATGCTTACTGAATGCAGCTGTGCTGGGCAAAATGCAACAGTTACAGTCTGACATCTCCAATATTGTAGAACTTAGGCCTGTTTTAAAGCTGGATATATTCATCTAGGCAAGCTATTTGCCTTGTTAAAGTGCATTCAGTTCAATTAAATTCACCTGGAACTCTCAAAGGAAAAACAGCACTCCTGTGCCTGGTTGCATAAAGACAGGGAATGGTGGCCCTGTTTCAGCACTCAAATCAGCAGGGACATTGATTTCAGGGAAGTCCAGAGGGCAGTTCCAAACGTGATCACACTTCAGCAATTTGTGATAACAAGTGGAAAGATAACTTTGACCTGGCTTACCACAGAAAACTAAAGCAGGCACTGAGACCCTGGTATCGCTATTGCCCCTTTGCTTCCCTGACACAAAGCCCTCAAAACAGCCAAGCCTTGAATCAAGGTCACATGGAGGGTCTATATCCAAGCTATGCGATCTAAATACTTCTGTCATTGGGCTGCCATTTTAAAGCCCAAATTTAACTGACTTTGTATTGAACTTACATTGAACTCACCGTAACAGGGAGTCAAATTTGTTTCAGTAAAAGAACAATAGTTATCCAAGAATATGGGAAAGGATTATAACAAAATGTACATGGCTTTGTTTAACTTGTCATTTTATTCTAGAGTTGCAAAACCATATTTTAGGTCATGGAAGTAGCTAGTTTGTTTAGTTAAATGTATTCCACCCATTTCCTCTACATTTTTCAGGCAAATACAACCAAGCAACTTGTGAGCCATTCTGCAACACAGTAACGACTGCCGACATATCTGTTGTGAGAAAAAAAAAATTCAGTTAAAAATTAAGAATTTGCCAAAAAGTTTACAATTTGACCACTAATTATAATACACAAGTGAGCAGTGACCTCTTAAAGGGTGAGTTTCTGGCAATTCTATGAATGAATTACATATTTAACATGAAGTGAAATAGGTTTTGCTTTTGATCAAAACATAGGTTTTGATTTTGATCTCGTCCTTTGCACTGGACTCACAGACACTGCTCAACTTTTCTTATTTGTGGAGTGGGTGCATAGGTCGACTTTCACCAGTGTACTACAGGCTCCTGGAGACATCACTGAAAGCATCCGAATCTCTGGTCCAAGTTCTTTCAGTATTAAAGACAATAATCATCAGTGTAGTTCTGTGACAAATCACTTCTTGGTCTGCCCTTCACAGCAGAGACAAAGATCAGAGAAGTTTGCCCCCCTGACTAAAACCTAGCTCAATTTGGTAAGCTGAAGCTGAACCCTTTACCTGCCCTCCATATCCAATAAATTAACCAATAAGAGTATATTATTTGAATATATTACAAAACAGTCCCTTTTGCATGTTTTTACATATATTTTAGAAGGAATTTGTGACGGTTTACCACCATCTCCAGTTTTTGCATTTTTTGATCAGCAACCCTGATTTTGCATAGTCAACATTGAGTGAAGGTAATTCACTAACATTTTTTATCAGTGCCTTTTCCCTAGCACAAATTAATTTAACCATCCAAAGTTTGGCTACCATATAGCTAAATAAAAAAAACATTTTCCCTAATTTAAAAAAATTTGAATACATAGGTGTGGTTGTAGATCACTTGCTGCTTTGTCATGGCCATCTTCAGCACTGTGTGCTCTATGTTTATGTGACGATACAGGAACCCTGACTCAGCTTATCTCTTCTACACCCCTCCTACCCCTAAAAAAACCTAATTAAATGTGGAGTGTTTATAGGTTGGCCCACATATTTCTGTTTAAACTACTCAAGGAAGTTTGGGTCTCATTTAAATTTCCCCACAAACTCATGGCAAATTTCTAAGTTGTTATGATAGAACAGCAGTGGTTATTCAGTAACTAAATAATGTCTGCTGCTCGGCAGCTACTATCAGCAAAACAGGGTATGGCAATTAATTGTTACAAATCAAACAGAAAACTGCCAATGGACAGCCAACTCCAACAGAAACTGAAGAATGTAAACAAATGTATTGCACCTAAAACGGATGGATGCTTCAGCTCCATCCCTTACTCATAATAAAACATTACTTGGCTTCACAAATGAAACATAGAAGGATGATTTGGTCTGATGGACAAACCAAAGCTGGACAGCCACCGTGCCGAGTGTGTGGAACCAGGCAATATTTTGAGGTGACTGCCCCATAGCCAAATGGGCCAAGGATAAAAAATCTCATCTGTATTTTATTTTATTTGTGTTGATCGTTATAAGTCTGTGGATTAGAAAATGCAGAGAGAAAGAAATGACACTTCCTCTTGACTTTCAAAGTGTTGAATATTTCTGACCTCTCCTTTTTGGTAGAGCTGGTATTTAGTTCTTTTTGTTCCAAACTACTAATTTTACAACACAAAGCAAGGACAAGAACAAGAACAAGGCAACCACATTATGCACCTACATTATATATCCTGTAATTAAATTGGTATATTTATTTATATATCCTGTTTGTAAATAAATAATTCAGTTCATATCAATTTTAATAATTCACACTTCTTCATACTCACTCATACTACCCACACACTTACAAAATAAATAGTCTGCACTGTGTAAGTGACAGTCCTCCCCAGACTCATGCTGGAAAAATCATTTAATGTTGGATATTAGTTTTAACAAATGCTAAATCAGAGTTCTGAAGCAGAAAACCTTGCCAGGTTGAAGTGTGAATGTGTAAATACCTGTGCATGTGGGGGAGGGTGTTTGTGATTGTGCAAGTAACCGTTGTATTCTTCTTCAACTGCTTCCTTCTTCTTTCCCCTCCCTCTCTTTCCCTCCCATGTAGGACACAGCAGCACTCCCTGTCTACTCAGATCATTTGCATACAGAGTGCTGAAAAGCTGGCTTGCAGTCAGGCAGGTGAAAAAGGGGACCGTTGGTTTTACTGTGAGCAGTGTTGTGTGCACCACACTGCACTCAACACCACAGCTTTCCATCAAGTCTGTTCGCCTCAGGAAAGTCAACCCTAGGGGATTACACAACAGAAGCACCCCTCTTTCATACTGAATACAAAGACAAGGAGAAGCAGCACCTGTGGTGAGGATTGCTCCAGTAGTGCACACAACTGGATATATCCATGCAGAGAGAAAGAGGGAGGGAATAGAGGAGTTACTGAAGACCTGCCATTACACCACAGGTAGGGCACCAGCTGCTGCAGGGCGTTACTTCAGCAGGTGTGAAATGAAATGGTATTAGAACACATTGATGCTATCGCTATTGTTCCATTTCCAGCCTTTTTAATAATCCTATGCTTGTGATTTCCAAAATGATATGCAGTATGTAACTTGGTCGGCCAAGTTATTGTTTAATGAGTTAATGGAATCTGCTAGATGTTTATAATTTAATGATAAATAGGCTATATATATATGTAAAGATATGTATCTTAATATCGCAAATTATTCCCGAATCTACTAAACAATATAATTTATAAAGAACATATGAGAAAATGTATTCACATTATAAGATTTTGGCCAATGTTGAATCACAATAAGGAAAAAACACATTTTGCTTCAGCATGTGCACATGATGTACAAGAGACAAGTAAAGAAACTGCTTCAAGAAAAAAATCTATTGGACTAAATTTGGCTAAACTGTCACAGAAAATATTAAAAACATGTCTTTTATCAATTTGCGTTTGGGATATATATCAGCAGTTTTGATCCTGATAATGAGGTCATGTGGCTGTGTTAACAGCCTTGGGACTGTCACACAACAATAAATGAGAATGGGGCAAATAGCACACCTGCCTGTCCTGTTTTCTCTTGCTTCATTCAATCCTCCAGTGAGGTATGCCAAGAACTCTGAAAATTGAAGACAGTGAGAAGGGCACTCATTGTATATCAAGAAAGGGAGTAAGATTGTCCAGAAGCTGCATCCACCACCCTCTAGGAATCTTTATCATTTCAGAACACTGAAAACATGAGGGTTTAATCCGCATCCTCACTTTCCTTCAGCCACATTGCTGCAATCGATTCTGGAATACCTGTGAATTTACACATTTAAAAAATCGTCCACAATTTGTATGTTTTGTAGGAGGGGTTAGGTGGAGCTTTCATAACTTATCTGCATATGTTAGATGCTAAACACATTCCTGCACCAGATAGACAACACTGACTCAGTGTGAGGCACAGATAAAATAGGCCTGTTAATGACTGATGCATGTGTTTGTAGTTGTATTTCACAGGCTGAGTGTCAGCAGCATCCCATGGTCCAGCAGCCAAAGTTAATTAAGAATACAAAAATCACCCTCCCTTACATCACCTAGCTAAGGAGCATGTTTCACTTATTAGTGTTTACATGCAAGCTTCTTGGGATCAAAGTCCTCCCATTGGCACTGACAGGGCCCAGTTACCTCCTGTCTTAGCTCCATTTTTCATGTCACAAACACAGTGCACAGGAAATGCTCCTGTGAAAGCTAGACTAAGCGGCTGAGGGAATCCTTAAGTAGAGCTGGGATAGCAGTTGTGGTTGCTCATGGTTCTTTGTTCTCCCGTCGAAAACATCTTGTTTGCCAATTCACCTTGTAATATGTAATGTTATAGTGGTTGCAGTGACACTGCACAAAGCAGTCACATCTATGATCTAAAGCAACTGAAACACCCCAGGTCCTGCCCTGCAGCTCCTGCTTTGCCTCTGCCTTACGTGTCACATGCACATGTAAAACATCTCCACAGTGTGACAGCAACATTATTACATTACTACATTGCCAAAGACTAAAAACATTGAGGAAGAACATTTTCAGCACATTGAAGACATTCCCAACCAGCCAATATTGCAATATTGCAACTGTACTTACAAGCTGGTTTGAATAACAACTTGCTGTAGCACTAGTGCCGCAGGGCTGCCTGATAGGGAGTTGTCTTTTCAATTATAATTTCACCCCCATTGTAGGGCCTCAGGTCTCCAGGGCACACACTGGCACTCCAAGAATGCCAAGGGTAAAGCAATAAAAGTGAGAACAACTGGGCACATTGTCCAGAGAGACAGAGGCATTGACCATGTTCACCACAGCAGGCTGAGGGTACACGTACACATACACACACACATTCATGTACACATACACATACACACACATACACATGTCTTGAATATGCTCCATGTTAATACCGTAATTGCATCAGAAAACAAACCATGTGTTGGTGAGACTCATACATGGCATTTCAACTAGATAAATTCACTAAAAGGTTTCAGATTGTGATGGAATTTGTGTCAAAGGTGCCACATCCTGTTAAAAAACTTTGGGTCTGATGCTGTCATGCATGTGGACAGAACTTTGTGAAAGAGGGCAAAGAAATAAAAAGGTGTTCTCAGAATGGAACAAAGCCAGTCTTGGGCAGGGACACCAGTCGTTTTGGAAATGAGTTTGGAGGTTAAGTCAGAGTTTGCCCTTTCCTCCTCTCATCACTTCTGTCATGATCCTTCACATGCGGGCCAACCATGATCCGGTAAATAGATAGACTGATGAAAATCAGCTTGGTATTCCTAGACCCAACAGGTGAGGCCAACCTCATGTAGGATTTGAGAGGAGGGCCGTTAATTTGAAATAGTCTCTAATGGGCCAAAGCACATTCAGAGATATATGTGAGACAGGTGCATTTTTGACGTGTGATCGCTAAGTGCCTGGCTTTCTGCCATATCATGGTCACACTCTGGGCATCTCATGTTAATGTTAATTCAAACTGAGTCTAATTTAATTTTAACAAACCAACCTTCACAACAGGGCTGTCATTGTCACTTGAGTGCTTTGTAAAGTGCAACAAAGACAGATTATTGCAAAAGATTGATCACAATGACATTACAATGATTGATATATGAAATAACCTTCTAATCATTCAATCTGAAACACTCCACTGACTTCATTACACTGACAGACAATGGCATGTCAATTTGCATATTAATTTGTTCATCTAGGGGCTTACTCAGAATTTGTTTGTGTACAACCAAATGAACAGTAATGTGTGTACATTCTGTGAGTAATTTTGTATGACTCAGAAAAAACAAAATTTGTAAGATATAGAGAATGAATCTCCTGTATGCTAGAGCTTTAGCACTGCTAATACTGATGTTTTAGTGGTACTGCCTTCCTTTTTTACCACATATGAACAGCACATTGATTATGGACTATATACAAAGGAGTTACATTGTCATAAGGGGTTGCACACGCTACATGGTGGTTTAAATGATGGAAACATAATTAAATAATGGAAATAATAATATATATATATATATATATATATATATATATATATATATATATATATATATATATATATATATATATATATATATATATATATATATATATATATTTTAATATATATATGAAGCTGGTGTATGACTGATTGATTTTTATTACACATTTTGTTCAGTGGTCCTTTACAGGGATTGACAGTGTATCAGAGGAGTTAATAAACTTCAGCTGCAGAGCTGTCTGTGTGGGCCTGCTTGGCACTGCCATATCCTTAGTGGCACAATTCTCAGTTCAGAGATCAGCAGAACAAGGAATGTGATCCAAAATCATAAGCTTTATCATAGTCATAATTATAAATGCAGTGGCATTCATCATAATTGTGTGGATATAGGGACTATGACAGTAGTTTGGCACTCTGCGTCTAAGTCTTTATTCTCTTTGAAGGGCACTGTCCCAGTAAGCAGAGGAACAACAAAGCAGTCTGTGTCTGCAGAATGGGTCTGAAATATGACACACCACCGCATCTTTTCACTCGCAAAGTCAATTAGTGCTGCAGCTGCCTACTACAAAAGGATGGCAAGAAAATGGTTTGGGATTCAAAAGGAACCATTAGTACTGTATGTGTAAAACATGTCACATGTAAAGGTGCGGAGCTGGGTTGGAGAATTTAAATTCCAGGAATGGTTTGTGCGTTCCAAGTTAATGAAATCAGTTTCTAAATTTCCTGATACAGTACCACTGATAGAGCACCAAACAGGGAGGAGTGCTTAAGCCTAAATCAACCCAAAAAAAAGTCTTCCCCAGTGGCTGAACTTCAGTGGAGCCATTGAACTATATTGCCTTTTATACACATGCAACAGAACAGCATAGTCAACAATGGAGACATGCAATTAAATGATATCAGACTGATTAATATCTGTTAAATCAACAACAGAGGAGGAGCATTTCCATTTAATGCAGCACTTACAACATGTTGATCATCAAAGCTCTATAGATTGGCTCTTTTTGCGCCATCATTCTCTGTTTGTGCAGTTATCAGGTTACAGCACCAGTATGATCCTAATAGCAATTGCTTGGAAAATTAGCTTGTCTATATGCATAAAGAGTTTATGATGTTGTTTCTCCCTTGAGATGCTTATGAAAAATTGTAATTAGCACCAACAAAGTCAGATGTGTGTCATAATATACAAATATACACATATAGAGATAATGCATTTGTGTTACTGTAACACAACATGGTGAGTAATATTATTTTAAAATATTCATTAGAATGAATGTCTTATAGGTGTCAAAAGAGGCCTGCTAGCTGGGGACATAACAGACATGAGAACAAAGAAATCTGATGAATAGTGTCTGAGGCCCAGGGTCCATTTAACACTATACTAAAGTGGATTGCTAAAGAAAGTTAAGGTTTCCTTATTTTTGTTCAATCACATGCTCACAGAAGCAATTCTTAATCTGCATTGGCTGAAAGGTTAAGATTATCCTTCTGTAGTGACTGCTACATCTGTATAACTTGTGTTTCAGGCCACAGATTTACAAGAGAGGGAAAAGGAGAGCAGACAAGGAGGAGGAGAAGAAGAAGAAGGAGAAGGAACAATCTTAGGAGATCATGCAGACAGCACAGGTGTGGCACACGCAGGGGGCAGCAGTGGAGGAAGACCTGGAAAAGGGTATGGAGAGGCCAGAGTGCTCCATCTGCTACAACACCTATGACAATGTCTTCAAGACACCCAAGCTGCTGGAGTGCACACACACCTTCTGCCTGGAGTGCCTGTCCCGTGTCATGGCCCTCTCGATTGAAGAGGAGATCGGTCAGATACCCTGCCCCATCTGCAGACACCCTACCTCAATCCCACAGAATGGCACACCTGCCCTCACCACCAGCCGGGAGGTTCTGGGACAACTACCTGCCCACCAGCAGCAGGAGGAGCGAGTTTGGCTGGAGGGCAAGAAGTTGTGCTACTCCAGCCCCCAAAACCCCAGCAGCTCTGTCACATGTATCTGCATTGATATTGGAGGCACAAGCAGGACGGCCCACCAATGCCGACGCAAGCCCACCGCAGGGGGTTCCTGGGCCGCATGGCGCTGCTGGCGGACTGGAAGCGCCTGCTATTGTTCGCCGTGCTGGCAGTGATGCTGGCCTGCATTGTGCTCTGGCCCCTGCACTGCATTGTCAGCGGAAGCACCCCCCGCTGCTGGCAGGGCAGGCCTGCCCCAGGACCCATCATCACCACCACTGTGCCCCCTACCTTTCCTTTCAAGCTATCTCACTGAACCAGGACCAAAATTTCATCAGATGAGGGGAATCCTCAGATGCAGAAAGATCCAGGTCCTACAGGCTGCACCAGAGGGATGTGCTGCAGTCACCTGTGTGCCTCCATCACTAGAGCCCAGCCTGGGAGCGCCCCAATAGAAGAATGAGAGAGATAGAGAGAAAGAGGGGGGCTGAGTGAGGGGATTCAACAACATAAACCAACCTCACAAAGACACAGTTGGCTCAGATATGCCATGGTCTCACTCTATTGGTCACAGAGACTGCCTGAGACTCAAGGTAATCACACACCACTGAATGAACTGTGCTTGTTCAGAAGTTGTTCTCACAGGACTCAAATGAAAAAGCATTGCCAACAAAGAGGAGATTTAATCTTGTCAAGACTCAACCTTGCATTGAAAGTACTACACCAGAATATGACTTTTGCAAAATGAACAAAAGCTTACATGAAGTTACCTCTAAACAGAAAACCATGGCAACTATATAAAAATATATATATATACACAATATTTTATGAACCACAGGGGTGTTAATAATATTGAATGATGATCTTACTCATACGGCTAATGTATTGAAATCTGGGATCTTAAATTTTAATGAATTTTTGCTCCAGCGATACTGCCTCAAATGAAGGCACTTATGTGTTCAGTAATGTAGTCCTGTAAAGCTGAAATGTCTGCGATACTTCCCCTTTCAGGGGCATATAACACCTGGATTGGATGACGACATAAATCTGTTCTCTCATCCATAGATTTGAAAGTGTGATGTGTTGTAGCCGCATTTTTTCCTTTTCAGACCAAACTGAAAAGTCTCTGGTGGCTCAGTCAAAAACCTTTTTACTGTAAACAACACAACTGTGCTGCTTTTCTGTGAACCTCTGAAATGTTTTGCACTTGTGCCTCATCCTAAAGTCTGAAGTGTATTTTAAATAAGCTGTATGTTAGAGAGGGCCACAGGATATGACAGCTTTCACTGAACAGAACACTGCTTATCGTGGCCTGCTCCAACATCTCCAAGTCAGATTCTACTCTTCAACAGCAGACAATTCCAAACTTCCAGCATTTTATTTTTGGTGAGCAGTATCCATGAGTTCTACTCGCATTCACATAATACAAATTCACATAACGGAAAATGTATTACAGAAACCAGTCTAATAACAAGATTTCTGTAGATTTTATATACTGTAAATTTCATTGACACTATTCATCACATCATAACATATTTTATATACAATATTAAAATACATTAAAAATTACTATTTATTTATGTTATGTTTCTCTGATATCCTGAAAATTTGTGGGAATGAAAATATAATAAAGACACAAGAGGTAGATAAAATGATGGAAATACCAAACAATATATGAATTTTTTTATTAAAAAATAAGGAGATGGGCCACCCTTTGCCTTCATAACAGATTCAGTCCTTCTTAAAATGCTGTTACTCAAGTTTTGAAATGTGTTTTGTGGGATAGTGGAGAATAAAGAAAAGCCTCCTGTCCTTTCAAGAATGCAGTGGGAGGAAAACTACTCCACACTTTATTTTCCATATGTCCCATAATGTTTCAGTGATGTTTAGATCTGACGATTTGGGGACACCATGTGATAATAACAGTACATTGTTAACATATTGCACAGGACATATTGAGCAAATTACATGTGTACGTTCCTCCTCACATACAATGAGAACACAAAATTTAAATCAGGTTGTGATACAAGCACATGTAGCTATGATGGCTCAAAATTTATAAACTCATCTTCCACAGGAAGGGCACATATAAACTGGAATTCGGTTAAATTTGAAAATGTTGCATGGTGAAAGAATAAGCCCCATGGTGAAATGTATACTTTGTTGCAGAGTGCCGTCTGGTGACTATTTATTCTGAGATTAAGATAAAGAGGTGATGTTGACAGCATCCTAGGGCTGATGGGTGTGAGATATAAAACACATAGCAGCATATGCTCAGGTAAATATGGAAAAGAGAGTGAAAGCTTAACCTTGACTCAGATCTAATTTTAGTCTTTGCTGTTTGGGTCTTGGCCTATTTTCTTGCCTTTATGACACCATGGACTATGCACAGACGATGCATGGGGCCTTGTTTTCACACTTATTTTCCATTCTTCCCATTGTTTTTCCTCTTTTCAGATCTAGGTTTCTACTTTATGATGACAGATAAGGAAACAGGCCGTTAAATCATTAACCACTCATGTGAAGTCACTGAGGTCAATATGATTTTTGGGAAGAGGAAGCTCTTTTATTTGATGGAGAAAGGGAAATTCCAAACCAGGAATTTGTGTGGCAGGTCCCTAATTCTTCTTGATCAATGCACCATGCTCTCAAGCATTTTATCCTCTGTAAAAAGTGCAAGTGTCATCTTATCATCAAGTAAAACAATGAAAAAGAGAAATTATATGGGGTATCTGGATGCAATAATTCAAAGAGTGCTCATAGAAAAGAAAATGAAACAAACTAAAATAGAGAGCTGTTTTGATTGCCTAGAAGTTTGAACTTGCCACTATACTAAGGAACCAGACTGGAGTGTGATTTCTAAAAGCCAAGTGGAAATGATCCAACCATTCTAACATGGACAGTGTACTCCAGGCACATTGTCCCACACAATCCAACAACAAAGATATATATGATTGTGAAGCCCCAGTTTCAAGGAGACATTTTTTTAGATGGCTCCACATGGAATCAAAAGATCTTCTATGTAATCTTGCTCTCATAAGTCAATTTTTGTAGTTTCCAGAATTAATGAGATGTTGTCAGTGTTGTTGCTGAAAAGACTTATCAGTTTATAATACAAAGTCAGCCAGGACAAATGCTTATAGACCCCTGCCATCAGTTTCATTTGTAAAAAAAAAAAAAAAACCTGACCAAGCAAAGCAGAAAATCATGTCCATTCAAGAGCCACCCATTGTGACCTACTTTGAGACAATGGAATGTGCAAGATCATGTGTGCATAGACAATGTGATTCTAATTGTGGTTCTGTGTTCAGATGTTGCAATCTCATGGCCTGTTATCAGAACCCCAGTGGACTGATGATTACCTGCATGTCTGTGTCAGATAAAATATGAACTCTGTGCTGAACCTGCTTTTCAGAGTGGATCTGTATCTTAGTATTCTACCAGAACTTTTCCAAGTATACTAAACCTATTCTTAGTATTTTAAAAGTAGTATTTTACTTTTTAAAAATGATGGACACAACATAAATTATTGTTTTTCCTCAATACTATATCTGACCTATAATTTCCCCAGAACATTATTACTATTGTACTTATTAAAAAAAGATGTTTCACAATTTGAGCAAGAGGCAGTATAATGGTTGCAGAGCAGGATTTTCAGTCACTCACAGGAGTTACTCAGTCAGCATCTGGCTACATGTATGGATAATGTGCTTTCATATGTGTTGAGGAGCAAAACTGTACAAGCTGAATTACTGAATATAGTCTGCCCGTTAGGTCTGTGATCTTAACACCATGCAAAGTGGTATGAACTCAGCCAATGGGACATATCCTACATCTTTTTAGAATTAACATACAATGGAAACCAACTGCTCTTGGTGTCAATTTAAATTGGAAAGATATTAAAAATGATCTTAACTATATTAAAAAATCAGATGGGAAATGACTAGTAGCTTTCACTCTTGAAATATATCCCACTGTCCTTAATGTAAACTTGAGGTCCAAGTGCAGGTTTGGTTGAAATTAAAAATACAAATCATACCAATTCCAATTCATTTGAATGGAGTCAGACAAATGTTTATGTTTCCAATAATCTGTATTATGTTTTTCTCATTTATTGATAAAATTGTATTTTTGAGACAAAAGTCATTGCATCAGCTGTATTAGCTGAGAAAGAAGGCGTTAGGCTTAGCCAGTGCAAGAAGGAAATTGTCTTCATCCAGGAAAAAGACATTGTCAGCACACCACAATGCAAACACAGGCAATTGCAACCAACAGAGGAGAACAAGAAATAAAAAAACATCACCACATAATTAAAATTCAAGTAAATTCAAGGAGACAAAAAGAAATTAAACAAAAGAAAAATAGCTTCAGAAATGCTTGTTTTGGTTATCGTTTCTGATCATAGTTACACACAATTAATTATTGAAGAAAACAATAATAAAAATGTGTGGCAAAAGCATTCCTTCAGAATACGAACTGCATAATTTACTGAATAAAGTACAATTAAAAAAATGCTACACAGACATCTCAACAGGAAAAAAACAACATCTCTACAACTTAAATTTACAACACTTACAGGCATATAGCTAGCAAACTAATCAAATGACTTTTTTTACAGCAGATATGGACATTCTGATAGCTATAGATAACCGCATTGCAGCTATGGTTGAACAGTTCCACAAAACAAAATTTCAAGTATTTATCATCATAATGTATTTTGACATTATTGTAACTTGAATTCCCCATGCACAGAGAAATCAATGTATGATATATTAAAACAAAAAAGCCTTCAAGCACAATGAAAGTAGTTAGACAAATAAAACAGCACTGTGAATCTGTGACATGAGCCTGGAGTGAGACAGCTATCCGGTCAGGCATGGCCTCCACTATTGAATGTTTTCACAGTGCTTATAATGGGCCGCTTAACTGAAATTAGCACAGATTACCATTTTAGCCCTGATAAATACCTGACAATAAATGATATTTTAGTATTTGCTAAAGATGATTTACCTATTTAATAAGAATGTCTAAGGAAGTTTAATTTCATTCAGCCTTTTTCACATCACAATATAACAGAGTAACTCCTGTAACCTTCTGAGAAAAAAAATTATATATGAAGTACAGTTTTGAAGAGAGACTGTTGCCAATTTGTAAAAGGCAGTGGTATATTTAAAAAAGTCACTTTCAGATGCTTCATATCAAATTTTACTTCACAAAAGGGTAGATACAAAACAAGCATAGACCCATGGAAAGTCAAAGACATTAGCCCTTAAAATCACAAGTAGTACCTGTGATACGGCTCCATTTGTTCATTGTTTATAATTGGGTAAGGGTGCCCCTCCACAGGTATAATAAGCCAAAGCCACATGAAAAGCAAAAGCACCACTCCTTTGCTGACCTGATAAACCTGGCTATTGGGACTCCAATAGCCACCAAGCAGCGACCCCACCGAAATCTGCCTCCACTATCTACCTGGCCTGTGAAGACTACGACATCACAGCCAACTCCTACAGGTAGTATTGGAGCAGGGACAAGCAAATGCTGTCTCTTCTAATGTAGCAAATCCTCTAGAACCCTCTTCACAGCTCTACTCTTCACAGCTTCATTGGTTTAACTTACAGAGCCGCAGGACTCACATGGTTTTGGCGCTGAGTTAGGGGTAACGTAAGGCCAAGGGAAGGCAGGCTTGCAGTTAACACTGGAATGGCTTGGAGATAGCAACAGGAGCCCACAGTTTCCCGGACAAAAACCAGCAGTGGACGCACAGTGACGTACAGCCATAGACACATATACTTTTCATTTATCAAATCAAGCTGCAAAATAAAAAAGATTAAATGTAACATGATATAATCACCATGGCTAATGTCATATGGCAGTATGAAGGTTCTTTGCAGCCAGTCCTGAATACTAAACAGAAATGTCACAATACAGTAGATCCTCAGTGAAAGTCAATCCATTGAACAGATATAAACTGGAAGTAGCATTCTAATTAAGCCTTCTCAATTGCAAATACATGCATAAGGGTTGTTAGTATCACCGGAGCAAAAAAAGGTGAATGTTGAATGGAAACTGATAATGCATTTTGAAGCAAATCCTTCCCTGAATAGCGTGTGCAGGGGTCAACTGAAAAGCCTGAGTTTGCATGGCACCATTCAATTAAAACAGGAGTTTTTACCAACTCCTGCAGCCTACAATACAATGTGATTTTAATTCATTGTTTGATACATCAGAAGCCACCTGCAAGTATTCTGTGTCTCCCCTTTAAAGGATCCTTGCGTAGCCCGCAGCCTTATCCTTTTCTGCAGCAGTTTTGTAGGCTGACAGCTTTCACTGCCTCTGAACTGTGCAGGTATGTTATATCCTTTAGCATTTAAAGTTATGGTCTGTAATGTTTTAGTTATTGATAGTGAAAGACACATAGTATTTTTGCATCTACTGGACACTGGTATGTAAGTGTGAATTCATAAGTTGAAAGAAAGACTGCTGCTGGTTTGTTCGGCTGTGGGTACAAAATAAGTGTATCTTAAAAATAAGGCAATAACTACGCAGGAAACCATTTCTATGTACAAAGGATTTAAATTAATGAAATTGTATTTTGGTGTCACTCTCAGAGTTATAAAGTAGCCTATTCCCGAGTTGTTCATATCTCTAAGGTTCTACTGCTGTCAGAAAAAAATAAATAAATCAACACTCAGTCTTATAATCAGCCCTCTACCTCAAACACAAAGCACCACCGTCATATAACACAAGTATAGAATTGGCAGCCAACTCGTGGCGCAATTCAGTTCATGAACTGATGTATTGGAGGGTATGTTTCCAGTTTGATGCTGGAGGAGTTTAAGTGTTAATGTTTGATGGCAAGTCAAGTCATTTATGTTAAACTTTTCTGCAGAGAGAGTTAGTGTTTGTTAGTGGAATTGGGTTGCTTGCGACTTAATATACTCAGCCCTTGGATACATTTCAGTTTCATGCATTGTATGTTTAAAATAAAATGTGTAAATGCATGTGACTACAGATGCACAGCAGAACAGGGCCAGCCATCCCTGGGTCTGGACACCATGAAAAAACTCAACATTAAAAGAGCAGTATCATCTTCATCAGGTAAGAGGAGGTGACTTGGTGCTTCACAGCACAAATTTATAACTGAAACATAACATGTGATGAACCCATAATCAAAGAACAATGTATATTTCAATAACTTTATAGTAAGTCAAAATACCTTACAATGGGATTGACAACAACAATCTGACCAGTAGGCCTCTGTTAACGGATCACTGTTGCAGATTTGCCAGCAAACAAGAGCTAAACCTGTTCATGATAATCTCCTTCCATTCCCCCCTCCATTAGCATATGTAAATAAAAAGCTGGGATGGCAGACTGCTTGTGACCATGACATTTTGTTGAAATGCAACTGACACTTGACCAGTTAAACCTGAGCCATTACAGGTGTTTAGTTTTACACTTGAAGTCTCACAAATGCTTGCATAACTTCCTTCTTTTCTCTGTCAAAACCAGTAGCACTTTCGTACCTACTTGCACATCACCCATCATCACTGGATTAAACCCCTCCTCGCAAATTGCTACATTTACAACAAAAAATCCTCTCCTTAATCTCCGGCCATTTTAGGACATGCAAATGTGTCCTCGAAGCTTCTGAGGGGACTGCAAAAATCTTAAGCCCAGCTAAGATACCAGCAAACTGAAATATATCACCTCAAACATATCACTATTTTTTAGGACCAGTTTGAGCTAAACATGGGGTGCCCAATCTTGCTCTCTGGAGAGTACCTGTTTAGCTCACTTTGTTGCCTTTATCCAGGAGTGCTGTGAAAAGAGGTGTTGGTTTGTCTGCAGGGAGTACACACAAAAACTGAGGAATAAGCGTGAAGGAATCCAAGTATTGTACAGTCAAACAGCAAAAAAAAGTTCACAAGAAGAAGCCTTAGCTTCATTAGCCTGAACTAGGGCAGTAAAAACAAAAGGAAAATGAACAAATATTAGGGAGAGACCAGTATGGGGCCCTCAGATCACAGTAAAGGACTCAGACAGGAACAGCTTTTTCAGGTGTTCACACTCTCTAGACATAACTGTAATAGCTGAAAGAGCTTACTATTTGATAAATAACGTAAATGGATATTCCACCAATTCTGCGCTGTCATATTGGGACATTGGACAGCAAGCACAAATGTGTCTCCTTGCTCCAAGACTCCATACGCTTTCATTGCCACTGATTACAGCCCAGGAGCTGCTTCAGCAAGACACCTTTGAGATACACTCAAACAGCTCCCTGCTGCTAGCACTGCACCCTGGGAAAAGAGCTGGTATGTGCACATGGTTTCAGGGACAATCCTCAGGATAGTGCATGCTGGCAAGCCCTTCAAGTTAGTCTTGGAAAAATCCCTAAAGGAGCAGACACATGGGTAAATAGGCACTACTACAATAAAGCAACACAGACACACACACACAAATATATGACTGGCACCAGCACATTATCGCCCATAGAAATTAAACAAAATTTTATATTTTCATTACATTTTTTTCAAACATTTTTCAAAAAAAGTGCAAATTTGCTGTGCTTCCATCCCAAACATTCTTTTAGGTGGAGGTTTATCAAGCCAGAGGTCTTTGGTTACAGTAGACGTGTCTAGTAGGCAAAGCTGACTCACACAGAGGGAGTCATGCTTTATCCTTTGCTTCCCATTAATAAACTGTTAAACATACTTAAAATGCATCTATACAATCACATATATTATTACATTTAGAGAGTACTAAAACAAAACAGAAAACATCAGTAAAACCAGTAGTTTGGTTAATTTTAAAGTTAAAACACATAGCTTGTTCCATATACAGCTTTTTTTTTGCTCATTTGGGGTCGTTCGAGGGTGGGGTCGACAGAACATTCTGTGGAATAGGCACTTCATTTGTGAACGCAAGCCAGTGAGTGCAAGACAGGCAGACAGATAAGAGATAGGGGCAGCCCATAAATTGGGGAGGCGGCTTTCACCATCCACTGTTGCTAAGGAAAGTAATTCCTTTCCCTTATTGTCTGGTGGGACCCTGCTGTCCTCAGCTGTTGCTGCACTTTACTGGGGTCCTGGAGGTCCAAGATATCCCTCAGTCCAGCACAATGCCTTTCTATGTGCTGAGAAACTGTGCCTCCACTGCAATCACACACACAATAATCAGTCAAACTTTAAAATAACGTAAAATACACACAATCAGTACTACAAACAGTCACTCTTACAGTAAGTGACTCACAGACACTGTGAAAAGATTGCATGTACACTAAGTTAATTACTTTTGTACACTTCAAGTTTAACATACTCAGTCAATGCCTATATTGACCTCTTGGTGTTCCTGTGATATGCAATCAATGTGAACCATCCTGTCATGTCAGCCATGTGTCTGTTGCTCTAGATAAAAGCACACAAATTAATTTGTGTGCCACTTTGCTTGGCACGCAAATTAATATGCCAATACAGTAAGTAATCTAATAAAAGAATAAATGAATCCAATTATGGCAAAGTGGCCACAGAAGAAAATTTTACATTTACTTTTCTATTGTTTACACATATTAAAACAGAAACTCATAAACAACATACGCTAAATACGGCTCATGAAACTACAGCAGTTCTGAATTAAACAATTATTTGTGTGTTGTGAGATGGAGCACTGTGCGAAGCCAAAGACACTGAAGATCTGGAGTCATTCCTCTACCTTAATTAGATAATTCATCATTTTCCCCTCCGCCTAGTGCCATACATTTCCCATACCAGCCTTCAGGCCACCACTGTCAGGCAGCGATTGCATACCACTGCATTTGTGAGAGACACTCACCAAGAGGCAGAGAGAAGTGGGCCCATTCGCCTCATCTCCTGGTGTTACTGCTCCCAGAAGGCTTTGGGTTTTTGATATTCAGGTTCTCGTAGACGCCAGCAGAATCGTCATTCATCCTGCATGGCATTTGTAAGGGGGCATAAGTAGTTAAGTTTAAGTTACATATAATGCTTGAAATGCTCAAGATATATACACCAGTCTTTGTTCTTTCATGTTTCATTGCTTCTCTGTAATGTGGTTATAGAATCAGTTTTATATAACCTTATGAAGTAATTCCCTTTTTTGTACTAAGGATGAACTTTGAGTATAAGCATGTGCTGAGCACAGCTTATTTCACCATCCCAAAATGCTAAGATTGAATTATATAGAATGTATAACATAAAACATGACACAACCACAAAAGCAATACCGATAATGTGTAAAAAGACATTCAGTTTAATTTTAAGTCTCCTATTATTGAAATGTCTAAATCCAAATGTTTGTCCTTTTTAAATTCTTCATTCCTTTTCAAGAGGGACTGGCCAGTTCTTTTACCCTTTATTTTCACTGTGTGTGTCTGTGTATGCATGTACTTTGTGTGCGTTAATGTGTTCACCCTTGTTATGTGCATAAATCTGTGTACGTTTATGTGTATGTTTAGATATGAGTCTGTGTGCGTATGATTTACTCACATAGAAGAGGACCGCGAGGAGGTCATGCTGGCCTTCACCTTGGCATTTGTCTGTGGGTATTTGATGTTGGAGTACTCTCGCTCCTTCATTTTATTTCTCTGCAAAAAAATAATAATGTCTGCAACAGTCTGTTTCTGTGTCTTTTTTGTAATCTACACAATATTCAAGTTAAAAAAGCAGTTCTACATGAAAAAAATCACTGATCTTCCTCAAGACAAATTATGGCCATAAGGAATGGTTTTCAGGAATGGTAGCCAATAAGAAAAAAATCCACATAATGACTCAATACCAGAGATAACCATAAAGATTAGAATTTTTCAACCAGTACTGGTACCTGCTCCTCCTCCAGCCTCTTCTGTGCAGTGTCAATGTACTGCTGCACAGCCATGTAGATGAACTTGTACTGGGCCTCGGTCTGCACCATCCCTGAGCGCTGTCGCCGCACCATCTGGATGGTCTTGGGGATGTCGATGTCACAGTCCAGCCCTGGGAGACATGGGGATGGGGGTGTGAGGGAACAAGACCAAATGACATAAACATGGGAGGTTTACTCTTTTTAACAACATGCCAGCATTGTCCCATCTCCTGTTACACCAACAGATTTGACATATTTCCCGTCCAATGCTAATCCACAAAGCCTCTGTTCTCTGAGGTGACTGGCTGTTGATCTTACCCAAGACTGCAAGATCCGATTAAACTAGTCATCTTCAACCTTGACCTCGATGAGTTGCATCAGGTGTTTTTTTTTTTTTTTTTTTTTAAACAACCAAATGCATCCACACTGGCTGATCTTGGATAAGACACCTCTGGCCTATAAACAGAACTTCAAATAGGTTTTTACACAAGTCCCAGGACATTATTGGTCCCATTGCACCTTCTTCTATGTGGTAATTGTAGATGACAGTCAGAGGGCGTCCCTAACCTTGGGATCCCTTACCTTGCCTGCTGATGATATCAATGAGGATGTCAATTACGATGATGGTGCCAGTCCTCCCAATGCCTGCACTGGAGGAAGAAAAAACAAGAAGCAATTCATGAATCTCATTTGGAGCTCTTCACTGGCCAGGGGAAACTTCTCTCTGCCCTCAAAAGATCAACACAAGGATGAGGACTGATACTCACCAGCTCTCCAGAAAGGTGGTATGAAACAAGCATGCACCATTGCATAACAACAGAGCCACAGAGCTGGGGACAGAAGGACAGATACTATGGTAGAGAAGGTTTTAGCTCTAACCTGCAGTGGACCACGATGGGGCCAGTCTCTGGAATAGCATCCTGAGTTCGGTTCACCTGCTCCAGGAAGCTCAGCACCCCTCCAGGCTCATTGGGGACCCCATGATCTGGCCAGCTCAGGTACTGGTAGTGCCAGATGGATCTGATTGGTTCATTCTGAAACCAAACCAGAACCAAACAAACATGTGGCTTGTCTTTAGCGCGGGGGGAAAGAGTGGGACCTCAGCCCAGGCCCCAGTGACCTGATGTTTGGAATTTTTCCATCGGGCACCCTCTGCTTTGTGTAGTAAGTGTCATGACACCTTCAGTGACCACAGTGAGTCTATATCTCTGTTTAACATCTCATCTGATTTATGCCTGAAAAATTGTTTACTGAAAAATCTTTCACAACAGACTGTCCTAATCACTGTGCTGGGGCAATATGATTTATCTGGCCGAGTGGGAAGCCTGCAGCCTCCCTGGCCCAGCAGCAATACTCTAGGCAACATGTGGAACCGTAGGAACATGTAGGAACTGAGGACCCTCACCCTGTCCAGTCGTGTGATCTCCAGCTCTCTCAGAACATAATCTTGTGCTGGCCGCTCCGCTATGTTCCTTACACTCAGTGGCCCAAACTCCTTTACACAGTCAACGTCTGGCCAGTAGCGCACACACTTGTTCTGTTGAAGAATAATTTTGGGTAAATATCAGCTAACAATCCAACAGTACACATCTAGAAACTAGAGGTTGTTACTTTTAAATCAAGGTGAGGAGGAAACAAACTATTGATCAGAGGGTTGTTTTAGTGGGATTACTAACATGATACAGAGACAGTTGTAGTTTAATGGCTAAGGTACATGACTGGAATGCCTGAAGTTGGTGGTTCAAGCCCCAGTCCTGCCACAGCAAGAACACCATTACTGTTGGGCCCCCAGGCAAGGCCCTTAACCCCACATTGTGGCTGTCGGTTAGCCTAATCAACTGTAAATCACTTTGGATAAAAGTGTCAGCTAAATAACAATAATGTAATGTCTCATGATACATGGGAAGTGTGCTGTTGAACAAGGCATTTTAACCCATTAACTGTTTACAAAATAAGGTTGTATTTGCAAGAGTATTTTTTTCTCAACAGTTTTACCTGGTTAAATATGGTCAGAAAAAGAGTATTTGAAGAGTACTGTTTGAAGAGTAAAATGTTAAAAAATTATTGTTATAAAAATAATCATTTTGTGACATATTCAACAGAGCAAAATCAACCAACACATGAGTCAAAAGTCTAAGACTTTACCCGACCCCTCTCCATCTCCTTGGTTGTCATGACAATGACATGTGTGTTCTCTTGATACACCATCTTCCAGAAGTCATTGACGGTGTTCTGAAGGCAACCCTGGGTGGCGATGAAGACCTTGCACTCATCTGCAAGACGACCCTCCTCCTGCTTGCTCTGTGGAAGAGAGAGAGACAGACAAAAGCGCTAATGATATCATAGAGAGTGCAGTGGCACTTCTGTGAGTCACATGACACTTTAAAAACAAACATGCAGGTTGGAGGTCCTCACTCACCCGGATGTAGTTGGCATTGATGTAGTCAGAGCCGGGCACATCAGGGTCAACCTCCTTAAGCTCCACACGGGTGGTGTCAACTAGAAGGGAGGTGGAGGATGGGGTGTTAGCACACAGAACTGCACAACTGCTATAGCCCTAGGTGAGACTAGCTACACAACATTCAGCATCATTTGGGCATATTACAAAAGCAATATTTTTTCCTACATGTCACTTGAGAGTTGAATACTTTTACTAAACACTTTCCTACATTTTCCACTGCACTCACATCTTGCATATTACCATCCAGATCATTGTCAGCATCATAGTCGTTACCATCCTACTACTCTGACTACCTGAAACAATGATACTAATGACTCCATACATGACAATAGCATGCTTGATGTATGCCTGAAACATACTTTTCACCCTCCATACTATCACAGCAGGGCCTGTGGAGGGAGGACCAGTGACTCACAGGGAAGGATGTTCTTGTATCTGTTCTTGCTCTTGTTCTCTGCTTTCTGCCCCTCTTTCCTGGGGTATAGCAGCTTACACTCCTGTTGCTGGAGCATCTGGATAGATTGGAGAATGAAGGGAAGAAGGAGAGAGATCAAGATGCTTTTAGGTTCTGATAAAAAAGCAAATGATAAAAGCAAATACGTTTTTACCCTGATGTAGCACCCCCTGGTGGATATACGATGAGGCACTTCTTCAAAAATGGTAATTCAAGAGTGTTGATGCGTAGACTTAATTAAATGTTGAATATTAAGACATAATTCATACAAAGACCTATCGAAAAGAATTAGTGGAACAATTAATTAATCCTTGATTATATTCTATACTAATGAATTATTAGCCCAGATGATATGCGATTGAATTACAAAGGTTGCACTGATATTTTTAAACAAACATTCATTATTAATTGCCCATATGAAGAAAGTAACATATTCTGTTTTATCTTTCCTTAAAATATAACACGTATATTATCAAACAAGTAAGCTCCTTTTTTTCTATAAAGACAGACTAGGCAATTCTCTGTACCAGTGAGGTAACAGGCACATATTCATGAGGTTAAGGGTGCACTGACACCTGCATTACCCTTTAACATATGTGTCCAGTGAGGTCCCCTTTCTAAATAAGATTCCAATCTCCATGCAACCCTTCTTGTTTAGAAAACAAAATCGATTTGCATACATAAAAATGAACCTTTTAGGTCTCACTTACACAGGACAGCGTGCACCATTGATCCCACACCCACCTCAAACTCTTCCCAAAATCCTTGCTTGGGCTTCTCCGAGTTATCAGCAACTTTATTCAACTCCCGCACTCTGTTCTCGATATTTGCCGCATTTATACGTGTAGCATTGAAAGGCTGCAGTATGAAAAAATATGAGATAGGATTACTATAAATATATGGAATATATCACTGTGGCCACAGTTTTAGCTAACTGACCAAACAATCCCTTTTCTATAGAGCGCAATTGTTATTTTTCTGTTGGGCGACACATGTGCACCAGATCAGATTTTTTGGGATGATACCTGTTTGAGGTGCACCACGATCCCACTCTTCTCCACCATGGGGTTCTTCTTGTAGTGCTCCACCAAGTCTGCAAGGGTGTCAAACCTCTCACCCCCGCCCACATCGTATTTCCCGTCCTGCTTGAACAAAATGGCAAAATCATGGTACAAATGAACCAGAGACCATGATTAAGCAAAGCGCTGCTTTACCTGAGCCAGTAGAGTATGTATTATGTAGTCCTACAGTGTTTCATTGTGTTTCATGTACACACAGCTGCCTCAGCACCACCTGGTCACTTACATACAGATCTAACCACACCCAGCCCTGGCATGGCCCCATCTTTCTCAGCTGGTAAAACTTTTTGTGGCCATTGACCATTTTCTCCAATCTAAATGTATGTTACAACAATTCTGATATACTTGGGACAAAATATTCATAAAATGGGAAACATTTGTTGTGACAGACATCTCAGTCAAGGCCTTACCTGATAGCGGATCATCACATGGGTGACCTTGGTCCTACGGTCCACATTCTCATGCTTCTCCTCATTGGTGAGGACAGACAGGACGAAGTCACCTGGCTTGCTCTGGCTCTCCCGTACCAAAAAGCTGCCTGACTTGCCCTTGTCTGTCAGCATCTTCTCTGCATCCCGCCCAGAAAGGTGCCCATGGTACCACCTGAGTGCGAGGTCACAGGTCATCACTGTGGTTACAAGGCAGGACTTCTTATTTCTAAAGTAACCATTCTTAATTCTTCTTCAAATTACAGCTATTTCTACAGCACCAGGTAAATGGAAAACTTCTGATTCTGATAAAACTAGTTGATTTATCATTTATAAGCATGAAAATAAGCTAATACAGACCACATGACTTGTTTTTTTTACTGTTTATTCGAGTGCAATTGCAGTGTAAAATGTACAGATAAAATGCAACAACAGGTATACTACTGACAGTTTCATGTTATAATAATAATGCCATTCTTTTCTTGTGATTTAAATTTACATCACTGAAGTTGTCCTAGCTTCAAGGACTGAAATCAGTTTCTAGGTGATGCTACAGACAGACCAACAGACACCTGCAAAATTGTAATCCAAAACCACTCAGTAGAAAATACTTAAAATTAAAAAGAGACATACATTACAGCACACTGAGGACTGTGTAAACAAGCATATTTGTTTTAAATGAGTATTATGACAGTAACATGTTGTACTATAGTAGTATTTTTTCTGCTCATCAGTCCTTTGGTTCAAAATGACAGGCTGTTCTGTAAGCTTAATCTCAGATCCTGATGCCACCTCAGTTCCTCTTTAATTCTTTTTTGCCAGCAGGCAGCTTAAAATATTCAGGGTTCATTAGTCATGCATTTCCTTATGTTAACTATCAGTCAGAAGATAAATACAACTCTGACAGATGTGTGGAATTTTGTTAGTGGCATTACAGAGGCATGTGAATGCTGAGACAGAACATCTTACACATAGAAGCCCTAACAGCATTTTACTGACATTGCATTCATCTGACTGCAAGAGTAAACTGGCTACACAGCAATAGCAGAAAAATTCATTCCTGCGATATAATACTACAACATCTGTCTTATATTCCTGAGCTTCACTTGAACTCCCTGTCAGCCCATACCTCTTTAGATGCATGCAATATAGACACATTTCTACATATTTAATAAAAATATAACAAGTAATAGGCATTGACAGCATTTGACATTTTGAAAGACCTGTTTCCACCACACTCCTTGCTGTAATGGGAGCTGTGACCTCTGCAGGTGCAGACACTGGTGCAGTGTTAAATTTGAATTTATGAGGGGACAACTCATGATAATCTGTTTCAATGTCTTCCCATGAAAGAGGGGTTCCTTTGCTTCAATCATACAAACAAATCAACAGTTAACCATTACAGTTTAAAGTACAAATGTAATGAAAATGTTCAATATCTGGCAGAAATGACTGTGGTCTTACACGTGTTATAACATAGATTAGCTAACCTGCAGCTAAATTAGCTAAATGAACAATGTAAATCATAATTAATTTCTATTCATTTGTATTCAGTCAACATTTGTACCTATGTTTTTTTTTTTAAATTAGATGCATGATGGTCATTTTTTTTACTAGCGCAATTTGACAAGATAACTATTATGTTTCCATGAAGAAAAGCAGAACTTTCATTTATTTGGGAGGCAAAAATTAAGGACAAAGATTGATTAAATCCTGGCCTGGTATTCTGTAGAAGTAGTAGTAGAATCAAATATTACAACAAATGTAAGTGTATCCAGGCCCAGAGGTTTGTGCTGCGTAGTAGATATGAGTCCTGATATGAGTAAAAGGACACTGAACACCAGGTGGCAGTATTTATCAGGAATGAATGCTGGTACCACCCACTGTGAAAGCCTTACATTGCTAGAGACTGTTAGTTCATCCCTACCTCTCAGATGTGGGGTCCTTGCAGTTAAGGGGGTACTTGAGTTCGATGACGTCACCGTTCTTCTCCCGCAGGAGGTCGTGCTGCTCAGTATAGTACTGTACCAGCTCAGCCAGTGTGGCAAACTTTTCCCCGCCATACAGGTCGTAGTAGTCCCCTGAATTCTGGATCTTAATGTGGGTGACCTCATCATTCCTCCTACCACAGGGGAAGACCATTTTACAATGTCCAATTATAATTGTTTTTCCAGAGGGCAGGTGAAACTCAGTAACATTGTGATGGGCAAAGGAAAACAAACAGACCTGGAATGCATGAGAGACTGGAGAAGCAGTTCATATAACATGGACATGACAGAGGAACTTTAAAAGCCACTGGAAACAGCCTGCAGAATGTTACAATACTATCAGCAATGCTACTTGTGTAGGGCATCCAATTTGGAATTGTGATCCCATCTTATGGTTTAAAATGCTTGCACAATTAAAGGGCAGAAGGAGCTCATTCATTACTGAGTTCCAATTTCAATTGTTAACCAAAAATATGTTGCCACAACAATATACAACATGTACTCATTACATCTGAACTTTTTTTGTTAAAGAACAACTTGTCCTTGTCCTCTGTTGAACTGGGTCATTAAAAAACCCAGGAACTGTTCTTATAGAGATGAATCCAGCAGGTGAAAGGACTGAGGCTGCTGTTTTTCATATTGTATTTTGATTTGAACAGCACACTGTTAGCATTCTGTCGAACGCACTCAGGAAACTGGAAAACACAATGCTGCATCCACAGTCAGATGTGGCTTGCCATGAGATCGTAGCCCTATTTTCACTCAAATGCCAGAGATTGCCGAAGAGAGCTACATCAAGCTTCCCTTTGCGTGTAGAAACCACATAATAAATATCTTAAATGATGCAGAGGCGGTGTTCACCACAGCCTGTGGGGCTGTGCTGCAGTTTTCAGGCTTAGCACATCGCTGCTGTAGCGCATTCTTGGGCATGGGGCAAAGCAATGCTCTATCTAGCTGTTTGAGATGGAAAACGTATGGTTCACAAGGCTGACAAGGAGATGGGGGAGGCACAGCAGGTGACACTAGCCTCTTCCTCTACATCTCCTTTGATCTAATCTCAGCCACATTCGGTTTTTATGATTCCAAACAAGATGCTCTTTGGTCTGTTCATCGGAAAGGGTGAAGCTTCAGTTGTGCGAGGCAGCACCCATAAAGGCAATCGGAGTGTCAAGTGAAGAGATGGAAGTTTTGACAAAAAATTTAAATATTGATGTACCACGGTGCTGAAACCACATGTGCATTTCAGACAGGTTTAAACACCTACATAGACAGACAACTTCATGTATGTTACAACCCACAGTCTGAGTCTGAGATGCTATCTGGCACCTACAACAAATGCAAAAGTGTAAACTCTTATGTCTTTATGGATCTCTTGCAACCCAAACAACTTCAGACAATAAGACAAAAGTGATAATAAAAATTGTTTTCCTTTTCAGCTCATTTGTTTTCCATTCATTTTTTTTGCTGATATGAAACATAGAATAGAAAAAGACACATTTTTTTGTAGAAAATTTTTTCTGTAGAAATTTGCTACAGATCAACATACAGGAGTAGTATTTCACAATTAAGTTTCTACATGTAGTAAAGAGAAAAACACAAGCAGTTATCACAGGGGAGTCATACAGACATGTTGAAGCATATTTACTTTCTCTTTAAGCTGATGTATCTTGTCTCCCACTCCTGTAATTTTGTGGACTCCTCCTCTGACTCTTGTAATTCTGCACTCACTCCAAACTCTTCCTTCTCTCTCATAATTTTGCAATTACTCCCAACTCTCCCTTCCCTCTCCTCTCTCTGTCATAATTCTGCACTCATTTCTAACTCTGTAATTGCATTATGAGTGTAGCTGTAAACCCAATGAGCAGTGGCTCACATCCTCTCTGTGGTCTAATGGCTTGTAACTGAGAAGATGCGATGAGGATGCTGTTTGCAGAGGCTATAATTTGATTTTTGCAGGTCGCACAGGGAGAACCAGATACCTGATTGGGCCCGAGCCTCATAATAGCTGTTTCCTTTTCTCTTTCGATCCTTCCGTTCTCCCTTGCAGGCGGTTGCCATGGTGATGACAGTTGCAAACTGTCTGAATAAGAGAGCTAGTTGGCTGAGTTGTGCCCTCTGTAACTGCCTTGTGGCTTGTAAAAGCTAAAGGCAGAGTCTGTGAAAAATCCAGCCATTCAAGGACAAGACATGAATGTGTCTCTAGGCTTTGTCCCATGACACTTCTGAATAAGTGAAAATTATTTTTGTTTGTTAGAGAGATCATGGTTCTAAAAGATAACTCAACACCTAGGAAGAAGGTGGATATCCTTTGAAGGGTTTAAGCAAGACTATGATAAGTAGGGTGGGAGTTAGGTTTGACATTTAGAGTGCACATTAAATAACTAACAACATACAACAAACCAAAAAATATATATAAAAACAGTTGAATAACTGCATGGCTGAATCAATATTATAAAGAAACACTGCATGTGCTGTTTGACATTTGAAAATCATTAAGCTCTGCACAGTATTACACAGCAGGCTGCTGCTTCATTTCTTTTTGTAACACTGCCAAGGTGAGGCAAGCTGGGAAATCACAGATTAATCACATCCCCCATTCCGGTCCCCAGGTCCCAGGCCTATATCCCCAGTGCTCCACCACCTAGACCTGCCCTTTCACTGGTGGTCTTCCCCTTTCTTCTGGTTTGACCCCTTGGGCAGTTACAGAGTCCGGGAGGCCACAAATAAAGTAATGTTTCCTGTGGCTTACATTTTTACCTAAGCTCGTCATGCTTGCCTACACCTTCCAGCCTTTGTGCAAGCTCAAGGGGAGGCTGGAAGGCGCAGCTGCAGATTCATCCGGAACTTTCCTCGGTGCTCATTTTTATCTGCAGAGCAACATGAGTTCACTGCCCGTCCTGCTGCCAAACTAATGTTCCTCATGAAGTGGAAAACAGACCACACAATTGCACTATTGAGCTTGGGTCTCCCTGCTCCCCACAAACCACTTCCACCCAGAGCTCATTTATGCAAGACAGCGAGTATCTGTGGGTCACTATTGTGCAAGTCAGTGATGTAAGGAGTGAATAAAAATATGTTTGGTGATCCCGGTTTGTCATTTTATGCATTATACATTCAACTTTCAGCAACGATAGCAAGGTTTTATAATTCATACATAATTCATTTACATGACTATTTAAACCACATTGTCTTTTCAAATACATTGACAGTTTGCCTCATCAACAGCATGGCTGTTGCTGGCTCACAGGATACAGAAGGTGGTTAACAGAAAACTATTCAGTCAGGGGTGTTCTTCTTGCAAGCCTGAGAAAAGCCTTTTTAGAATATGGCAGTGAAAAAATAACTGCCTTTTAAGTGGAATGAAAACTGCACACCATCCATTGCTCAAGTTGTAAAACCTGTTTCATGGTGAAGCATTTTCAATTTCTCAAGATTAGGAACATCACTTTTTCACTGCAGATCTGGTACCAAACTTAATATGTTCAGGTTTAGGTGATGTTTCCATTATACCCATGAGAATGACCAATCTCGGTGGAATTTATCCTACAGTTAGATGTTAGTCTAGTTTTAAGGAAGACAGAGGCCAGAGGGACTGGAAAACTACAAAAAAATGCATTTAGTCATCTCCACAATATCAACAGTGAGGAATGTTGTACAGTTAAGTGAAAAATTAGCTTCTGGAAGACAGCATACACCTTAAAATTGCTCTATAGCAGGTGCAGCTTCTGTAGCTGCCCATAGCTAATCGTATATATTCATCAAAAGAAAAAAGTACCCCCTTGAAAACTTTACATTTCTATGAAGGATCCAGACAATATGTAACTGTCACTTTTACCACACTATGCCCTCATCATTATTTTTCTAGTGCAGGGCCTCAGGACATCAATGCTATTCCATGCTGGCTACACTTGTCTATCTAATTAGACTGCAGCATATAGCTTTTTACTCCATCAAGACAAATTAAAACAGTGTTCTGGTTTCTCACACAGTAGTTAAATCTGTGCCGGGTCTTTGCTTCCTCATCAATTTCACATGATTGGTGGAGGGTTATGTGTGACACTTCCCTTAATTAAAACTCTTCAACTAGTAACTATTAATTCATTAAACTGCATTTAGCATACTCTTTGCTTTTGAAGCTTTACCATTTGGCAATTAGGTACAATACAACAACCAGACAAGTTTACATTAAAAAAACTTAACAGGAGAAATAAGTATCCACCTCTTCTTCCAGCAATGAAACACAGCTTTGACAGCCACATCATCTGCTCCAACACCCCCTCTAATGCTTCAAAATCCAGATAGCACTCAGCCTGACATGTAGGGAAAATAGAACATTATCTGCCACTTAGCACTGATCCCCAGCCCTCAGCCCACGGCCGTGTGCACTGCTCATCTGAAAGCAGGGAGTGTGTGCTGTACGACCAGGCCCTCCTCAGGGGGGTGTACAGCCCATCCGTTACATGTTTAAAAACATTCTTAGTGACTCAGCACCTGTCCTGCACTGTTAAAGTAGTGTATGTGTTGGGCTGGGGAATAGTGGTGCAGAGGAACAGATAATAAAATGTGCTGGTTGCTCTGTGCCCAATATGGCAGACCATGAGGTGTTCACCAACAGGAAGAAGTTAATCGTTTTTTAAAGCATTCTTGTAGCTTTTTAAATTCTGATCTCTCAGAGAAATTTGGAAAATACCCACTGAATGAGTATTAAGTGGGGGGGCTTATGTTTGCGGGACCTATGTTGACTGTGCATTACCTGAGTCTACTGTGAGGGAGGTAAACCAAGATCCTACCCCGAGGGCAGTCTGGTGTACAGTGCACACAGGGCCTGGGAAACAGCAGTCACCTACTCAACAGCACACGGTACCTATGGGCTCACAAACTGGATTCTATTGGTACCAATCACAGCAGTATAAGGTGTGTTTACCCAAAAATGCTCTGACAAATACATGAATCACAGATGTAACGACACAGTCTATGTCATGACCCCTGTCATGGCATGCTCTGATATGGCACATATAAGTACCATGGCTCTGCTACTGAAAATAAGTCAATTAAATTACTGTAACTACATATTTGTGTCATGAAAAACCTCATAAACACAAAGGTAATTCTCAGAAACAGAAAAAACTCTGAACTCTTCCCATTCACAAACTGTTTTTATTATCTGTTGAGTTTTGAGAAATGTACAGTAATGCATAGACTGATTTTCAATGCATGTTTTAAAAAAGACAAAAGATGTATACAAGATTTTTGCAAGTGTTTTTGATGGACAGCACAGCATTTGCAAGTGCAGAAAAACCCTCACATGAAGGTGCAGGACTCCCCACTGCCCACCGTGCCGCCTCATCAGTCTGTGCCAGACCTCGGCAGCGGTCACTCTGCATACCTGTGGTCCGCCCAAGCGCGTGGGCTGGGGTCTGGATCACATTACACGCAGTCAAACCTCACCGCAAAGCCACAAGACTGTGAGTCCGACCCCCCTCCCCCAACTCTACAGCCATTTCAAACTCCTGCCCCCTCACCAAAACAACAGTCCTCCGCCACTTATCCAGCTACTTCTGACACCTGAGGAGACCTTATTATATCCTGCTGCTATGCGGGGGGTACGCTCCCATCAGCCCCCTCTGCACCCAGGAACTCCAACAGGGAACAAAGAGAGACAGTCTTCTGTTTCTGCTGTCCACTCAAAACTATCTCAACATCTAGAAATAGTCACTCGTGGCTTGTAAAGAAAAATTTTCTGGAAATGAAAGATGTTAATATATTTAGAGATCCCTATGAGGACATAAATGCCAATAACCTCACCCTGGCAAGCCAATTTCTTCTAAGATGGTCAATGGACTCCCTGCAGCATCCACTTAGTCTTTCCTTCCCAAAATGTGCACCAACAAAATTCCAGCAATATTAAGCAGGATGGCTATGCCCTCAGAAGTACTGGGTGAGTGTTCTCACTATTCAGATCGTAGAAAATTCCATTTAATCTCCACTCTTCAGCAGAACATATCCAGCTCTGAGTATGGAGCACCCCAGCCCAGCAGGCTTTGTAGGATTCCTTACATGAACAGCAGCTAAACAAATGATGGACAGATTAGCATGTACAAGGGATCCTGCAGCTACTATAGTAGGGCTAATTCACACTTTTGCATCCACATAGCTGCAGAGCTAAATGAGGGCTGTAACTACTGCAGGGGCAGAGGTGTGGGTGCACCTGGGCCCATGGGGGGTGGGGAGTGGCTGGAAAGAGAGTGCCTATGCCTGGAAAAATGAATACATCATAATTAAGTCAAGTTTTACACATTCACGGTTTTTACATATAACATATTAATAATTAACAAATATTAACAACCTCACTGTGCCCATCACTGCACCACAGTGAGGAGGAAAAAAGCCCCCTACTGTTCCACAAAAATCACCCTAAGCAGCAACCTCATTTGTTTTGTAGGTCTTAAATCCAGGTATTAAAGTGGCTCAGCCTTCCTGAGCTTCAAAAGGCTGGAGGCATTTCTGTTGACACATCAGCCCATATGTGGAAATGTAATCAGGCAATCTGCATATGTGTTGATATCAGAATACTTTTTATGGGTTATATACCCTGCTGCCGCACGTGTTGCTCGTGAGGCTGGGCTTGCGTGTTCTGCAGGGGTGTGAGGGCCCTGCCTCAGCATGCTGTGTCCTGGGACATTCTGTGCCGGGGGAAGCAATGGTGGCGAGTGCTTAGCTGGCCCCGAGGGAGCTGAGCGTGTGCCAAGGGGGGCTCAGTGCCAGGTCAGCCAACCACAATCCGAGCATTCCCCTAGCATCACCCCCACCCTCCATACCAATTCCTGTGCTAATTACCAACGGGGTTCAATATCAGCTTTACAGAGTGTGTAATCTGCATTTAAATATACCAAATGCATAAATCTCCTCAATGAAAACTGGTAATCTTTCAGCCATGCCTACCCTCTTTTGCACATTCCCACTGAGGCATGGGAAGGTGTGGCAACCTCTATATCCTCTGAGAAGAGATGGACAAAAAACTAGAAAGTAAAGCCAGGCAGTAAGCATGTGAGACTTGCTTCTATCCTCTGTGAAAGGACAAATGGACATATTCTATAGCTTTTTCATGAGAAAAGTAGAGTGTGGATGGATGCATCAGCCTTGTCTGTGCTGGAATACTGGGCTGATGGTGCTCCTGGGGGAAGACGGGCAGAGGGAGAGGAGAAACAGATGGGCTGGGAGGGGCGGCGAGCTTGCTGGGGCTCGCTCTGGAGCGTTGTGCTGGAGCTGTCAGAGTGATTTAATGAGGAGTCATTTTCTGAGGGGGGTTTAGGGGGAGGTGAAGGTGGGTGCTGGCGTGGCAGCCCCCAGGCCCGTGTTCTTGGAAGCACTCCTCCTGATAAACTACACCATCTTTTAAAAATACAGATATCCCCTTGCTGTCATCGCTGCTGTATCTAGGGCGTAATTTCCTGGGCCTGAGGGCCTCTCTTCATAGAATGCGAAGAGGCATATCCTTGTCTGCCCTGTGCTGCCTGCTGCACGGTGGTTACATTTGGACAAAAGAGCAGAGCCGGATATACCTGTTTGAAGGACTTCCGACTTCCAGGCAAAAAACAGAGAAAGGCAAACCATCCAATCTAAACTCACCACATTACTCATACTTCCAGGATGAGAATCCTGGTGACCACACAATACTGATTACAGATCATCTTTACTTCTTATCCATAATACCTCTGATTCCAAACTCAGGCACCAAACCACAATGTGATTTTTATGCATAGTTTAATGTACAGACCTAAAAAGAGATGTTGGAGTCAGACACCATTGGAAGATCTGTCCAAAAGATGGGACACCCTCACAGCTATTGCCTCAGTGATGGCTGAGCTGAGACTGGGGCTAATATTAGGATTTCCCTGGTCTACAGCCAGAACTGCCAAACTGTTGGACTGGTATGCTGCATGTTTTAAAAAGTTGCTGCTAATAATAGGGTAAAAGATCAGCTATGTTACAATGTAAGACAGACGGAGAAATATAATGTAATATAGAATAACCTTTGTGTCTCTAGCTCCAAGTTTCCAACAATGGTTAAGGTGCCGCTCAGGACAAGTGAGGCATGACAACTGCCACTGTGCAGGGAAAGGAGGGAGGGGGACAAGGAGAAGTTGTGGGTTTGGGTGTGTGGTTTCACTGTTGCCTAGTGACTGTATCTACCCTGACTGGCCCGTCATGAGAGCAGAGCACGATAAGCTACTAAATCTGACTTTGTCATTCCGGTCATTCTCAGACACCCCATGCGCGGCTCACATTAATTCCACATACCCTCTACCCTCCCCTGCTCACCACACCTCAGCCCACCCACATAGCTGACTCTACCTCCACCCTCTCAACCCCCTGCGCGCAGCAAGCCCCGCATTCCAAGAATATGAATCCCAACACACGTGTCTATGCACTTGAGTTCTCCCCTGAGGCATTATACTCATTTACTGCCACAGCACAGAGTTCTTACAATTAAAAAATAATAACACAGAGGGCTCAGGTATGTCCTAACAAACTAAAGCACACATATAGAGCTGCTATTTAGTCTGTCAGGATTCAGTTTCCTTGCTCAAATATTTGCTTGGTTGAAAAAGCTTGCAAATACTGGCAGGTGTCAAGGTTGTCTGGGAAACCTGCACATGTTGAAAGTTCTGTAATAATAATAATTAATTTGCATGTTAGATATTGTATGTGATACACATGTGTAATTTACCTCTCTCAAATATTTGGTAGAGAACGGGTATGTTCACAAATGAATTCTGCTTGCGTTTACTTTCTTTTTCCTGCACTGGAATTAATTCAAATGCAGGTTTTCAGAGTCTTTGTAACATCGTTCTGACTGAACATCTCCTTCCTCTGTTACCTGTAGGAAGCCCCAGGGCTAAGCCAGTCTGGCTGTAATGTTAGCATACTCATCCAGTGAGGTGAGTGAATAAGAAGGTACCTGTGATCTCAGAACTGCAGTGAAATGCAACCCGGGATGAGTGAGCGGGCTGCTCCAACGGCCCCCCTCAACACGTCTGTTTCTGGCACCAACAAAACCTCTGACCTTCTCAACAGACCTCCTCAAAGCCATGGAAGAGCCCCCCAAAGGTCGATCAAACACGTTTCCAATCAATCTCCAGCCAAATTACAGGGGAGAAAAAATAGCCAATGAAATGGGAAAATGGTTCCTTGTGACTGATGCTGCCTATTACTTTGTCTTTTATGAAGAGATTAATGTGACATTCCATAGACACCAGAGCAATGGAAATGCCTGCCACACGAGTTTGAGAAATGGAAAAGAAACACAGTGGCAGTCAACTCAGTGTGCAGATTATACAATAATTATTTTACTGAAGGTGTCTGCCATGGAAATGGCTGAGCAAGACTGCTTCTGATGACCATACAACAGAAGAATTATCTGAGTGGTGTGCATGTTACTCACTAAGTATGGGAACTGTGTGTAGATCGGTGGAGTGACGTGTGGAAAATCTGACCCCAGGTCAGCTGAATTTCCCTTTTTAAAACCATGTGCATCAGGCGCAGTGCAGAGAAACCTTGGTTGTAGTGCAGACACTTTTTCCATTGCTGCTCAGCAGGTTATTTCTGGGGTTTCTTATTCTGCACTTCCTTTTTGTCTTTTCTATACTTGTTCAGGTGGTTATATTTGTGTAGAGGGAGTATTTGGAGAGAATTGAGCATGCCTTTCAAAGACAAGCTAGATTCCTGGAGGGTCACATGTTTTTTTTTTTTTTTTTAACACTGAACTGAAGCTCTTCATCATTAAATTAGCCCCAGTCATTGGTTCAGTTTGATGCCATTTTACATTTCTCAAAAGGACAAGTCCAACCATAACTGAAGATCCTTTGTTACATATATACATAAATTGTTTATTTGTAATCATTACATCATTTAAATGCTAATATCTTTAATAAGAACATACAGGGAAGAGACAGAATAATAGAAACACAAGACAATATATCAATATCTAATAATAAATAAGGAGATGGGTCAGCCCTCCACACAGCTTCAGCCCTTCTTAGAATGTTTTTCCTTGTTTTATATATGGCATCATGATTTTCCACATTGTTCCCCTCGACACATTAAATGTTTCTGTTGTTTCTGTGACTGATCGACCTGCAGTTCCAAGCTAAACTATGTTACCTTTTCCAACATTTGTTTGATCTTCCATGTTGCATTAGAAACCCAAATGTTAAAGTTTTGATTTTATAGCTATAGATAACTGAGGTTACACATATTGCCATTCCTATGAAAACAAGTGTAGACTCCTATTAATTACAACTTTTCAATTACAGCCTTTTCCACCTGCTTATTGTTTTGTCTACCCCTGTAAATTGTACTAATTTAAAAAGTGAGTAATAGGTGTTTTCCTTCAGTATTGGTTGTAATTGTTATAGAGCTAAGTTTAATTAGAATTTTTCCTTCTTAATAAAGCCATGCATTATTTTTAAGTCAGCAACCCTGCCCTCCAGTATTCTACTAATTGTTCTACTGATTGGAAGAGAAAGGAGCATGATGGGAGGTCACAGGGAAGTGGAAGTGGTATTACACTTTAACTGTCACACACATTAGTGTCTGATTTATATAGGTGATTAATTTTGAGAGTAGTAGCCATATTGATATCTTTATGCTTTTTATTCCTTAAAATGGATACCATTAGCCTTCATACATAAATCAACTATAATGTGCCTTACTTCAGTATCATTACAGTGTCATTAGGTAATAAAAACAGCAGTTATGACTGTTCATTATGCTTTATAAAGTTATTGCATCAAAGCTTGATCCCCATTTGGGACTCAGATACAGATGTCTGTTGATATTTTTAACAGTATAAATGTAATGCCTCTAATAATGATTACTTAGTTCACCATGATACAACTTCATACTACAGAATGGCAAGTTCAATTTCCATAAGGAGCTAGACACCAAGTTAGAAAACTAAAGGAACCAAAGTTTCCTAGAGGAACTACAACTCTCAGGATTACTCCTGTTCAAAAAACACAGCCTGTTTTGTTTGTTTTGTTATTTTTTCACGAATGGAAACTTTAAAATTTACGGAAACCAGAAAACGCCTACGTGGTACTAACAAACACTCACAGAAAGGCATAAAAGTATAAGCCCACACACACTCAAAACCACACATGCACACTATCAAATGCACACACACACACACACACACACACACACACACACACACACACACACACACACACACACACACACACACACACACACACACACACACACACAGAAGTGATCTGATAAGAGAAACCTTCATTGCTAGAGAGGAATTTGGTTAGCTTAACCCACTTCAAGATAGGTTGGACGACTCCACTCCAGTCATAAACGAAAATAAGTTCCACAACTGCAGCGGATCTATATTTCATTGTGGAAAAGTTCAGTAATGTATATCTTCTGTCACACTAAAGTGTTCCTTTAATAGCTATGAAAATATTCGCATAGCTAACCAGCAAATTTGAACTATACCTCCTTTTATTTATGTGAATGTTTATATTCAGCTAATGCTGTATATCTTTATATTATTTTTCCAACTATAATACAAGTTATAACTTGCTGTCTAACTACATTGCAAGGAGTAACTCCTGTATTTTAATAAAGTAATTAACTTCATCTGAGCTAAGTTGTTTCCTTTCATCCCTATAATACTGTACTTATTCTGAAAATCAGTAACATGCCATATTAAGGTCCCATTAATTACCATTCATCAACACATGTATCACTGCATTTCTTAAAGTATACTTTGTTTGCCACTTACAAATGACTGCTGCTGCACACTCTACAGAATGAATGAAGGAGCAGGTTGATATCTTGCTTGATGGTGGCCATTTGCGCTTTTCATGCTCGCTTTATATGAATAGCTTTCAATAATATTTTTCTATAATATTTAGTATTAATAGGACCTGCAAAAAGTCACTTGTTAATTTCAGAAGCATGCATATAAAACTATAAAATTTCAACGTTTGAAGAAAAAAAAAAACGCAAAACATTGGCTTATGCCTAGGTGTAAATAATGAGAAAAGGAGCCATTAACAATGGGTTAATTGTGCATGTTTACATGATTCCAGCACACATGGTCTTGTTTTTTCAGGCCAACACTGTGATAGTAACTGAAAATCCCCAGTGATGGTGCCTCAGCATGCTGTACCTGACTGATAGTGTGAAGTCGCCTGGGTTGCTCTTGCTTGGCCTGGCCAGGAAGTTTCCATGGACACCCCTGGTCAGGAGCAGCTGCTCCGCCTCTATCCCTGTGATGTTGGGGTGGAACCACCTGTGGGGAGGAAAGACAAACGTTCTCAGCTTCAGCAAAGACTAGATCTAGGGCCAGAGGAAGACACTGTTTTAAGGATTTAATTCAGAGACTTTCATAAGCTTGACAAAGAAACAGTCTTCATTACAAAAGTTTCATTGACTAAATGAATTTCTCAATGAATCCTGCCTACTGCAGCAAAAATGTATACAGATTGAAGTAAAACCAAGGTAATGTAGGCATCAAAATAAATCTACAATGAAACCTAAAGAATACCATGCATAGACCAAATGCATTCCACGCAATCTTATTTACACTACACAGTTTAATTGATGTGTTATAGACCGTTTTAAAATACCAAACCCAAACATGATATTACAAATACAAAAAACCATAGAGTACATTATTGAGGCGCTACTATAGATATTCTGAGTGAAGACATCTTGTAAGTAATGAAATTCATGGCATGTGGTAGACACACAAAGGAAGGAACACATGCCTGTAATGCGACAATTAAATGATTTTATTTAAATGTGTAATAGGTTCGATTTTTGTCTTTAAATGTTGTCACAAGGCTGCAAAAAAAGGCATGGGACAATAAATTGAAATTCGGTATATCGCGATCCAAAAATATTACGATCCATTTCGTATGTCTAAAAATGATATCGTGATATTTGCTACTTTGTATTGTACTCTGGTATTTAACCACACACAAGATAATCTGGCATTGTTTTATAACCACCAAAACCTCTCTGTCTCTCCTCCAAACGAAGGATACATCAGTGCCTTCTATCAAGTCTTCTATCATGCTCACTGCTCATAGCCAGTCAGATTAAAAGACCACCCCACAGAATATTTCACCATCGAAAAGTTCTAAAACATGAAAAGGTATTACCAAAACGTAAGTATTGTATAAGTGCGCAGTAATCGATTCATTTACATTAATAAGGAAACATTACTGTTTGACATATCCACATTGACATAATATATTCATGTTTTTGAGTTGCAAATTTATTTCCTTGTATATATGTTTATGTTAAATCATGAGCAGAATGCAAGTAACTGACATTCATTGTTTAGTGCATAAAAGGTCTGGCGGAGGATGAGAAGCGCAACTGGCTTAGGTATCCTCAGAATCAGTCGAAGTTACACAACTTCATCAATAGCCGAGATCGACCTTCATGAAGGCCTAATCGGATTAGCTCTTCCGATTTTCATTTCATCTCCTCATTTCCTTGTCTCCTCCACTCGTTTCCTCATCTCCTTTCCTCCACATACTTCCGGGGTGGGAGACAAGTGGAGGAGCTGAGCAGACGAGAAAAAATATTGGAAGGCACCTCTAGATTACTAGAACTTGAAAATGGCTGCAGGCGGTAATCAAGCGTCTTTTTAAGAATTTCTGTTGTTACTTTGATCTCCTTATGTTTTGTCTAGTAGAGAACTTTATTCAAATGAGAATTTATGTAGTGTTTTGTAAGGCTAAAAATTAAATATCAATTCTAAATGTTCATACATTGTCAGGGAACTGTTATTAGGCTCTATTGAATTGTGGTGATATTGAATCATGAAACTCATATCGTATATCGAACCAAATCGTGAGATAGCTATATCGTCCCATCCCTAATAATAAATCGCTTCCATGTATTGAAAAAGGCTAACTGACATATTGACTTATCCTCATTGAATCATACTCATACTGACACCCATACAATAGCTGGTTGATTGCCATGTTCAACTGCCACTAAAAGGCAGCAACTGAAGAAGAAGAAGCTAAAGGGTGTGGAAGGAGGTTGAACTATTTTGAAATGTGAACACGCAAAGCATTCAGCTTGCATGATCAACAACAGTGGAGAAACAATTTGTAGTTCCTAAATCTCTAGTAGTAAAGACAACTTGAATGAGAACGTGAATGGCTTTTTTGAGATTGATAACGGTGGCAAGGACAGTATTGCTAGGTAAGGTTAGCTTTATCTCTTCCTACTCTGCCTACAAGCAACATAATTTGCTTCTGGTCCACAGCCACTGCCAGCAAACTGGTTTTGTTTTATATTTGGATATGTAGCTGTGACCTTGTAAATTCCTTTGCTGTCAAATCAGTTCAGTCAGCATGTTCACAGACAGGGAGGAGGGACAAACAGTGCTTTAGTTTTTGATACAATTCCTCTCTTGATTGTTAGTAGTGCAAAATTACGTATTGTAGCTTTAACGTGTGTTGTCCTGGAAACCTGCTTTTCCAACACCTGCCACATACAGCAATCTATATTATGTAACAGCTAGACTAAATTGATGTTAGAACATAAATGTCATTTTTAAGTAAAAATGAATAATACAGGGTTTAAAACTGGCTCGCAATGGAAACCCCAGTATCCAATGTATAGTGTATAGCTGAGCAGCAAATGCAGTTTAACCAAGTGACTGGCCATTATTTTCAGAAATTCCCTTGGCCTCCAGGTGGCTCACAGAGTAAGACATTTGCCTGGGAACCCTGAGATCGGGTGTTTGATTCCCAATCTCACTATTGCTGGCTATGGCCGGAGGTCCGCATTGGCGAGGCACAATTAGCCCAGCCTTGCCTGGGATGATAGGGGGTAAGCTGAGTAAGTTCATTTCAGTCTCACCACTACAGCACACTCTCTTGTCATGCTGGGCACCTGTGGCGGCATGAAATGAGGGCATGCTGACTATGTCATCCTCTAACGTCATACGTCAATTAGTGGTGCAGCTGCAGTGTGAATAGAAGTAAAATTGTCGTCACGTGAAATGGAGAAGTCCCATGCTCAGCCTCTCCTCCCAAAGCTGGCAGAAAAAATATATAATGATTCTCCATGATCATTGTTTTATCACATACAGCAGAGAACTCTTTTTAGCATAGAACTCAAAACAAACTGCAAGACAGAAGCAAACCAAACAAGGAGAGTAGGAGAATCAATAATTGCAAACAAAAAAAGGCCATAATTGATAATTGTCAGACTTTTTGCCTTATATTATGCTCATTTTGTATTACTGTACAACCTGTCATCTTAAACCTGCGAACCATTCCACAAAGTCAGTCCCATGTCCTTATCTGACAACAAGATAATCCCACCACCATGCAGTGATAACCACAGTGTTCTTTTTTGTTTGTATAAAATATATTTCCATGTCACAGCACACAGGCAGAGGTGTAATGTTACACCTGCATTTTCAACCATATACTAGGGCTGTTTCCAAACATGCTTAATACGGCAAAAGACCAAAATTCCATGATACACAATTTTTATCTTTATGGAGAAAGAATTATACAAAATGTAATTTTTGATTGCCATTATAGATGACTTCACTAAGTCAGAGAAGAATGTGTCTCAAATGGCCAGAAGATTCATTCATTAAATCAGCTTTGTTTGGCAACAGCAATAGGTACAGAAGTTTGTTATGTTGGCATTTTATGTCACACCAAATGACAATTTCAAACAAATAAAAAATACAATACAGGCTGAGCCCTGGTTTGACTGCAGTTCTCTGATTTAGGGTAATATTAATCTGTTATTAATATTAAGCGATGAATGGGTAAATCATAAATTCTAATGGATTTATTTATTTTTCAAGACCCCTGAAGCAATCAACTGTGTAATAATAGACAGGCTGGGCACTGAGCAGCAACACTTTCTACAGGATTTAAAGCCCTTACTGTACAACATCTCCAGGAGCTGGAACAGAGGAGAATTGACAGCTGTGTCCTTTTCTAACAGGACTCCTGAAAACCCTTGTTTGATCAGTAGCGTGGCACGAATCTTCAGTCAGCTGGCTCCAGCAGAATGAATGGCCAAGGGCCATAATTCCAGATTAAGTGTGAATCGAGGGAATACTTGTCATAATAAGAGAGGAGTGGTTCACTTGGCACAGTGAGCCGGGATGTGGAGTTTTACTGGATTATGACAGCACCTGGCTCTACCTCCCTCTGTGAAACATAAACTCACCCAAGTACCGATGGTGACACTAGCAAATGCAACCTAACAAGTTGATGTAAGATTTTAAGACCAGTACCACAGGGAAAAAAATATATTTCACTTTGAATTAAGACCGTAATTTTTTTCAGCAACTTTTATCTGTTTTCTCGGTTTTGCAGATAAAGTGTATGCAGCCTTTCACATATACATATTGTGTATTGTATTTTACGTTCTAAATACAGAATTCTAAAATTTCCTATATATTTACTACTGAGAAGAGACTGGATTTTACCAGGACATAAACAACCTTTTCTAAACAGGTAAAAAAAAAAGAAAAACGCTTCTAACTGAACATGCTCAGAAACACCTACAGATGCAGTGGGTGGAGAATAGTGTCACATCTTAATCTAGCTGACTGCCTGTGGTGGACCAAAGCATCTTTGTGATTGTTATAAAATATCTCACCATCTTATTCTGCATGACTGGCTGCGGTTTTCCACAGAAGAAGGTATCAATTTGGCCTGTTTTCCTCTCCTATCATACAAAGTCATCAAGGTACTAATAAAATATCAACACTTTATGATCAATATTTTCCTTTCACTGCAAACGATTTTGTTAGGAATGTGTGAATCATTCACATTAAATAATTCACACAGGTCTGGAAGCCTACAGAGCCCATTAAAAATGCATTGCACATGCATATAAGATACAATTCTTATAAATACTCTTCTTATATGGAAGAGCAACAGTCCTACTTGTGATAAAATGTGTTTTTAATCACTGCATTTACTTTAATTGTACTCTTGACCATTCATGCAAATCTGAAGGAGGACCATCACACTTACAATAATACAGACATTTTCTTACACTTGGAAACAGCACCTTTCATTAAACCTAAGCACCTCGGCTCAGCTGCTGAAGCATGTGTGATAACATTTTGCTTGGTTTTTGGCACTGTATTTACAGGTGCCAAAGAGATTAAATGAATGTTGTAAAGTTTATGTGTGTTGCAGGTTCTGCCTGAGCTGTGGCTCAGGTTCTGCCTCAGGGATTGACAGATGGGTAGACGCTTCTCACTGGCCTCTTGATGAACATCTGGGGTACAATTCCTAACCCAGACACCAGCTGACCACCCCTCCACCCCTGACCTTCCATCACGTGTGCCAGGTTTTCTCATTCCCCCCCCCCCAGTGATTACGGGGTATTTTTTCAAAGGCAGTGAATGGAAGCCGATTAGAACAGGATTAAGAGTGGAATATGCAACTGGAGAAAGATCCCTTGATCAAAACTTGATCAAAACTAAGAAATGTTAAAGATGCAGATGGAGGCAGAACTTGAGGGCTGAACACAGGTAACCTAAAGAAATGTGTATAATTATATACTGCCTGTTTATAAATAAACAAATAAATTAATAAATGTTTCTTTTCTAGAAAAAGAGTACTTAGCATGAAACCTGCTACATTTGATCAATTGTGTGGTAACTAAAACACATTTTAAACAACATATTTACTTTGTGAAATTGAAATGCTAGTTTGAAAGCATATTCTCACCAGTTTTAGGCCTGATTCACCTATCAATCAGAGGGATATTCTGAGGTGTAATAACATGCATCTCTGGTGCTCAGGAACAAACTTAACACAAAACATAACTGTATTTACAGTAATGAAGAGAACTGTAATTACCAACAATCTTGGCAAAATTCTCAGAATAAAACCAGAGATGAAAAAGCAAATGTCTGAGTAACAGCCCTGTTTTGACATTTGAATTGACTTATTTGAATTTGTTTAAAAAAAAAAACATGACTGTTATTTCATTATTTTTTTACAAAGAACAGGACATGTTAAGTTGTTAGTGGTAATCTTTAAATTGAGGTTTATGCATGACCATGTTTTTAACTCACATTTAAGACATTTAGTGTCTCCCACCTGTCTGTGTCTATTGTCAACAGACAACACAGCAGACAAGACAATACTGACCTAAGCCACTCACTTCATGAGGAGACAAAAGGTCAAACAAAAAAAATATGTATGTTGTGATTATCACTAGATTACCCGACTTTCTGATCTGAAATAATGTATGTTTAAAGTTGTCTTGAAGTTTTGATGACTAAAATTCAAACTTGTATCTGAAAACATGATGAAAACTTGACCGAATTTTGATTATAATGGTAATAATTAAACCATGCCCATAAAAAACACAAACATCTGCCTGCTTAAGGGTGGTCCTTATCTCGGTGGAATACAAATCATCACACAAAGATCCCTGAAGTCCAGCGCTCACCATGGGCCTTAATGGGCAATGAATGCACTCTTATTTGCTTAACCACCCTGTAGTTATCTCCATTATTCAGACCGTGTAATGCAGAGCTGCATGTTTTTAAGAGTCCACAGTTACTCACTCCAGAATGCATTAAGGCTAAGCCTGCTGCAGTCAGCCACGATCATCAAGTGTTGGAAGTTCTGTCTGATGAGTGGTTTGCAATTTGTCTTCACTGTGCACTGATGCCTTTTTCTCAGTGTAAAGTAGAGAAACAAATGTGAAAGAGAACATACTGCTAGAGTGAAAGAAAAGATGGTGAAGGACAAGCAGACAAGCATGCTTTTTGTGTTTGAGTTGTGCCATCATTTCTTTTCATTCCCTCTCTTGGTCTGATCGTAAATGCAGTTGGCATTTAGACTTATCTACAAGGTAAAACTAAGTGGTGAAAAAGTGTGCACGTTTCATGTGAACATGAGACCACATGACACAAATCCTCTGAGTGTTATCCCTCTGCAGACTTCAATGACAGTAGCAGTGGAACCTTGAGGCCCTGTTCATCTATCCCACTGTTGCAATAGTCATTCCTACTTGCATCAACAAGGTTTCCACGAAAAGGTTTTGGAAGGCTGCTGGAAAATTAAATATAAGATTTACAGAAATTAAAATCAAGGAAAATCATGTATGTTTCCAGCACAAAAATACACCTTTTGTGCTGGTTACTACTGTGAAAAATAGTAAAGAAGCCCAGGATACCATCCTCAAATTACAAATAAATACCAATAAAGAACATAAATATTATTGTAATAATTATTGTCATTGCAAAACAATGTATATGTGTACATACAAGATACAGACACAGAACAGCACAAACCACTGCAACATAGAATAGTTTATGTTCTTTTGAGACTGACATGTGACTCCCTTAGTGGATCCATATGTACATGCAAAGCCTACTGCATTAATTCTTAATGACCATCACTGAGCATAAAAGCATGAATAAGCAGGGGCAATAGAGCACAGAGCACAGGGACCAGCTCTTAATGGTTACAATTAGTAGTTGGTTATATACATATGATTTAAAAACTCCTTTGGAAATTATGAGAAATTTGGACAAAAATTTGAGAAGGATAATAAAGAATATTGTCTTCATACCTCACCATTTCTGTGTAAAGTCGTTTCAAATGTGGTTGAGAGTTGAGTAATCCTTGGTCAGTAGAGGGTAATACACATTGAAAAAGGGGTTGTGAAGGTTGGGGAGGGCCGGGTATGGGGGTGGGTTGGGGCGGGTGCTGATGGTGGTTAATCTGGGATTTGGATGAGTGTGAGCTGCCCTGATAGGAGTGCCAGAGAGTGCAATCAGCCCCTAAGAGAGTGCCTGTCTGCGTCAGGCCAACGTGACACCAGCGTGTCACCACCCATCAGACCAGCGCTCTCCCCTTCTATTTTCCGTCTTCTCCCTTTACTTGAAAGGAGGAGAGGCAGCTGCTGGGGCTTAAAAAGCCCAGTCTCCACAGAACAGGAAGTCAGGGCCTACAGTTCTATCTCAAATGTAGCAAATCTCACAGGATTTCCTCTCACTTCTATGTATTATTATATTTGTAATTATGTAAATATTTGCATTTGAGACTATAGCTTAAGTAGAAAGTACAGAATGAAAATTAATACTTACATAATAGAAAATGTAGAATCAAAGTTTGAATATATTAATCTGAACTATGAGCCATAGCACAGACTCAGTGTGTAACTGCAATGCTCTTGACCCAATAACACAGTGCACTGACTTATATCTAATGACAGTGTTTGCAGACCTGTATGGAGGGCTTAAGAGATTCCAATGAACTGTTCCAATGAGCTACTCCACAGAGAGCATCACTGCATGCCGAGGCTTATGATTAGATTAGTTTAAGTACGATTAAAAAAATGTGCTGCCTTTATTACTCAAAAGTCAACATATTATGTACTTAAGACACTTAAAAATACAGCTTTTTTTCAAATTTGGATTTGACTAATGCATTCTTTGATTATTACTTAATGTGTATATATTCTGTCTTTACCTTAAACAGATAGTTCCTCTGAGGAGTGTGGGAAACACACACAAAAAACCCATATCTTCAAGGAAGCAGAAAGTAGAAAGCAGCAGTAATGACAGGGTGAGTTCCTATGACTAAGAAGGGTCTGTAGGTAGAGAAGAAAGACTGAATCACCTCTTCTTGGAATAATGTGTCTCTGGTCATTTGTGACAGGAAGGAAATATGTCTGTCCTACCCTTTACTCCATTCTTCATAGTTACTGATGTAAAGAGAAATTGTTTTTGTTGTTAATTGATTGGAAACAACATGGGGTGCTGGACAAAACAAATTATATTGTGATAAATGATTTTTTTTTCCCTAAGGGCTGCCTTGGGATGTAAAACTGAATTCCTAAACCATTTTGATTGCAATACTAGAAGATCCTGAACTCAAATTCAGAGAAGGCTGTGTACGTGACTGGGTAACTCACATGTGAATGCAATGATTTCCTGGGCAAAATGTCATCCAGTCATGTCTCTGCATTTGCTTCTCCATTCTAATGAGGTATAACAGCTAAACTTTATTGCCCTCAGCTCTTGTATGAGTTCTCTTATTAAAATGAGGACATTGTCTTTACTCGTTGACCAATCTGACCCCAAAGTCTATTTTTATGCATGCAAGCTGCGATCATGGATCTTTAAATTAGCACAATGTGGCCAATGCATACTGATTCAGTGACGGACTTTAGGCATTCTGTTTTGTGTGGTTTAAATATAAACCAATAAAACATCTAACTTTAACCCAAAAAGAGAAATGAAATACATGACAACAAATACATGCCAAACAGGAAATGTGTATTTGATATATATGAATGAACACTGAGTAACATTGTGTGTGTATACACACGCACACACACATTTAATATTGATATATTTTAATATTTTTACTGTATTACTGAGTGAAAGTTGAAATTACCAAATGAAGAAGGATACAATGGCTTGTACCACCATTTGTGAATATGAACATTTTAGAACACCTCTAAATTTTACTAAAACAGCATGTTTCACCTAATCACATTTCTCTTGTACTTGTCGAATTCATTTGTACTTTAAATTTAGACTATTTACCAAATTCCTCTACTGAAATGTGTGTTGCCTCAAATTCTTTAGGAAACTGTAAATTGCATGAATTGAATACATTATTATTATTATGACTATAATTATTATCACAATATAAATATCAGGATGTGAATTATTATTTATGTGTTCAGCTGTTCTGGATGTGGGTCCTTTATTCCGCTGAGGTTACATAGGCAATTGCCTTGGGTTATTGTGATCCTGTCTTGGTAAGTTTGCTGATTTAATTTATAGGTAATATCTTTAATGATTACACATTCATTGCATTTTATGAATACGCACCAATTTTTTCAGGTTGTTTGCTTTGTTACCTTAAGTATATTTAGGTTTATTTATTTAGATGTTTTATTTTAAGCATGCATGTCTTTAAAAAAATAGATGCATTAACACCATAAAACCTACTTTGGAGAGGTATGTGAGTCAAGACCTGCAATAAAAAAAGTAATGTACATTACAAAGGAAGGAGATTTGAAGGGGAATATGCATGTACCGATAAATCCTTGCTAGAACAGTTTTTTTTTAAATCCTTCGGTGTTGAATAGGTGGTTGTGGGTCTGGACACACATACACAAATATTGGCAAACAGGTAGAATTTTGGTGCTTTGCCAGGAAAAACACGGAGATCCTGCACATGCACACAGCACTCCATCCTTCTCTCTTATGTAATGCCTCTGGGTTCAACGGCAGCAGCTATTAAAAGGCCTGGGCCGGTTGATAAAGAGGCGATATACTTAGTACCTGCTCCTCGGCTCTGAAGCCTTGCCAGGTCTATATCAGTCTTGAACAAGCCACTGCGTGTAGATTTTGGTGATGCTGGTGATATTTTTAGGAAGAGGAGAACGAATCCTAGACACCCCACCCCACAATGTAAAATCTGATCCTTCTAAAGTGAAAGGTTCCCTGCCCACCATCTTCGCTGCCTGTCTTGCTCTACTTTGCTCATGGTAAATAGTTATAATTAAGCAGGCAGATGAGCAATGGCTTTGATACTTGGCTTAGGTTCCAGTATTGCACACTGGGAAAGCACAGCTGACAAGAGAGGTCTTTAAAAAGGGCTTTAAAAATACCAATGGCTATACAAATATTATATCAAGTCTCAAAGACCTGCAGATGACTTGAAACATGAGGTGTAATTATAGTATCTCCAAATGTGAATGCAATTACCACTGAATTCAGTTCATATTCCAAGATCCTGTCAATCATTCAACAAATACAGAAGATTTCACACTACCCTGATTATATCTATGTTTATTTTTCACATGTTCTACTTTCAGCTGGATTACTCATAAAATCCACAAGAAATTTTGATTTAAAAAGCAGATTTAATTTCACAAGATCAGCAGCCAGCAATCAATTTGTATACTAGTCATCTGGGTTTTCACTTACAGACTTTCAAGGATGACTTCCATGTTGCAATTGTATAGCAACTATGGCACTAGGCTATAGATAAGATGGATTAGGAAAGTGGTTTAAGAGACATAACTTGCAAAATATTCTGCATCTACAACTTCACTCACCCAGGTTTTTATTAAAAAACTAATTTGAACACACATGCCCCTTTCTAAATGTAAATTCACTATAATCACCTAGGTGCATTTTCCATTATTTTGAGTAGCAGAAACATATCAGCTGAAGGGCAGAACTGTATGAGAATGAAACTTGATACACATTATCTATGGACCAATACATTTCAAATCCATTCAAATATCCATTTCCAACAAAATGAGTTCAGTAAGCTATTGGAGTAGTGCCCTAATTTGTATCAGTCTACTCAACAATAACATCAGAAATACAATTTTTTTCTAACATGTTATTAACAAGTATAAGAAACTTGACATAGATAATACTGCAAATGTTACACAGATGTCACTGGTACATTAATTTTATTTCAAACCAGCCCAACATGTTCTACGTGGAACTGTTGCATGGGAACTCACTGCTCGGGAGGCCATTGTTATTTTTGTCATTTCATTTCAATTCAATTCACAGGTTTGTATACACATTAGGGGCATGTTAGTGAAATTTAATTTAAATAAGCAGAAGATGCCATTTTTCAAAAAAATATTATGACTGATTTTAATTCATTCCTAAATATATAACTTTGTGTGACTGGTAGAGGTTTTCCAGTTAGGCTACTGAATAATGTTGTAGTTCCAGGAGCTGGGTTAGAATCTGATTTGGGACAGTGCAACTGTCATTCTCAATAAAATGGAATCAGTAAATATAATATAGTACATTCACCATTTTCATCAGTAAAAGTAATACAGTGCATATACATACAGTATAAATAATTTGATACACTGGGTCGTTGTTTGGCTCATGCTGTTAAGGCTCTTTTCCACTAATGGCCTACATGGTCTGGTATCAATCTGGAATGTACCAGTGCTGACTACAGCTGGCAGTCTCAGTGTGACACGTACTTGGCTGTATATTCTCCCAGAGAGAGAGAGGGATTTGGTTGGCAGGGATATCCATGTCTCATCATTCACAGTGTACATGCACATGAAGTGTCTTTCTCTGACTCTCAGCATCAGCTAAGCGTTAGCTAAATGTGTGGACTACCATGTATCATGAGGTGATACTGCATGTTTCTGATGTTATGTCCATGTTATATTTTTATAGTAAATTAAATAGACATAAATATTGGTAAATATTGGCTAAATGGAGTCACCCACATAGTAGATGAAACAGACACCAAAGATGACACCAAAATTCACCACAAATGGACACACTTCAATGTTTCATCCAATTTTCACTCCAACTGAGTGTTTTCAAAGTCTCATATACACTTGTCATTCATATAAGCTGTTGCTTTCTGAGACTGAGGTATTAAATATCAAGACCTTCCTTTCCTGTTCCAATACTCCTGCCCCTACTACACCAACATGAAAAACTCTCAGAACTGTAAATAACATGTTCCATCATTTATTTGGACCATGCTACACAGGAAGAAAACCAAGACATCGATAAGTGAGCTACAATTAAAAAGAAAGCAGATCCATGTTTAAAAAAGGTTAATCGCTGGCTGTGGCCTAAACATTAATGTTCAGTACCTCCCCATGTTTCCGTGGTTTAGTTTGTATGTCACTTTGCACAGTGACTTATTAAGCTCCTCTGCTGGGTGTATTTCCACCTCTTCGTAAGGCTGGTGAAAGCTCGTATCTCATGGATGCAGCCTTTCACAGGCTGTTTGTGAAATGATTTATCCTTTGGTGTCCGTGCTATGTATTTAAAAGGTGACTGCCACTGACCTGGCAACGCAAGGCGGGGGTGGGAGGGGGGCTTCTTGGTAACCAATTTGTTTTCGTTACTGGGTAACTGAGTTTGTGGCCGAGAGACGGTGAAGCATGAGGTATTGGAGCACAGAACAAAGTCCACTTACAGAAACAAAACACCCGGTGCCTCTACCACAAAACCCCTCTGAAACTGGCAAGCTTAAATTTGTCAGTGAAATATAAAGACTCAGAGTACAGTCTTTTTTTTCAACTGAAAACAATTATTTACAAGGCCACACCCACACTCCTATTATAGAGAATAACAATTTTCTTTGATTTATTTATTCTCCAGTCACAGTATTATCATAAAAAGTATCATCTGAATAAACGTTTTTCCAAGGCACAAATCAGTCAACTACTTGAAAGATCTCAATTGATTTACACTATTCCTTTGAAGCCAGTAACAACTAAAAAAAGAAAAGAGCTTTTAACTGACAGACAGACAGACACTCGGGGACCCATTCACATGCAAAGGTCATCTAAATGAGCTTCGTTATCCTGACAAAACATCATTTCAGGGTGACCTATGATCAAATATCATTTCAGCAATGTTTAGTAACAGCAAACAAAGCTATGCATACAAGTACTTGTATAAAGTTACCTGAAGGAATCATCATGACTGCATTACCTAAATTCCCAGAACTTCACATTTCACATTTTATTATGTGAATTGAGTACAGAAATGTGTTGTTTTACTTTAGCCAGTTCAGCTAATCAGGCTGAAGTAAAACGTGTGGAACGTGTTCAAATGATATGGGACATGGTCGCATGCACGCTATGAGGGGGTGAACCCGGAGCTATTAATAGCTTTGAGATGAAGGAGATCTGGGAGGTGGGTGGCTGTATCTGACAGGACAGACAGGACCTATCAGTCCCAATTAAGCAGGCACTTCTAATATCCAAAACAATGAATATGGACACTTTTGAGTCAGTTCTGAGTCAGTCTATAAAAACTCAATATACAGGTCACTGCCCTACAATACCACATTAAAATTTACATGCTATCATTAACAGACCTAAATTTCACAGTGGTGGAACGCATTTGATCTTGTCCCACTAGGGGGAAGAGTGGTTTTAACTCAGTCAAAGTTTTCTGGGTTACTGTTTTTCCCATGAGTAGAGCAAATGCTCAAGGATTACCATTTCAGTAACACTCCAATCATGGCTAGCTCTCCTGTAGAGTGACCTGTAGGGTACACAGTCATTTGCACCTGGGTGACCATGGGATGCAGTGCTGGTGGCATAACTGCCCATTTGAGATCGGACAGAAACTGACTAAATGCAGGAAGTTAATCCCCCTCTGCTCTATAGATGCATGTCACTCTTCCCTGCAGTACCATTGTGCTGTTGTTGAAGTGGGGAATGTTTCAAATGTGATTTCGCCTTATCCTTTCTATCTGATGGACATATTCATGCATAGGCACTCTGCTGGAGTGCATGTCATGCACAGTTAATGTCAGCAGACTGCAGGCATTTGATTGACCATAGGAGTCAATTCTGCAATGATTGGACAGGTTGGAGTTGGTCTAACAGATAGTGAGGGTGTGAGTGCATATTGGCAAATGAAATTGTGCATCTTTTTTGTGCTTTGTGTCTAAACTGTTTTGTGTCACTGGATATTAATCATTTCTCATGCCTTCTGCACTAAGCAGGATTTATTTAAAATAAAACAAGATCATAAAATAAAAATTAAAAAACATTTATGCTCTTAAAAATGGCACTGAAAGCCATCAGCCGGTTAAGCACGTAATGGTTATTTGTCAAATATAGGGGTAGACATTCTGGCTTTAAACAGATATTTCTTTATTTCATTGTTGGTTTTTTCTCGTTTGTCTGTTTTCACGCCACATTTCTTTTCTTAATTATAGTAAGCACCTTGAGAGCCAAACTCACAATGCACTATTTGCAAATCATTAATATACAGAGTTAAACTATAGAGTTGTTGGACTGAACCCAGAGTTAAGAAAAATAAATGTAGTCAATCCTTTCAAAAGATCAGATTCAAAGGTCAGTATTTCACATGCACGTCTGGGCATAAATCGAATGAAATATGATGAGTTCTGAAGCAACACAAAAGTTCAGAGGATGTAAAGGACAGTGACTAAGGAGGGGTTGAAGCACAGAGAAGAACCTATGACAATGATGAATATTTTGGGAATATTCTACAGCATTTTTGTTTTTAGAATTGTGGCCTAGCAGGTGATGGAGTACACCACAGAAAATGGGTATTCCAGGATGGTTCTACGTAAAACCTGCGTATGGTATGTAGAGGAAAAGTGCTGATTGAATTGATTGAACTTAAAAACTCCAAAATCCCTGAAATATACACAGCCGTTCGGATCCTTTGCGAGTCATGTACATTACAGTGTAATATCTACATATCTAACACTCACTTTTTCAACACTTATTCTGAGAGCGATACAACCACCTCAAATCCTTAGATCAGACATCTTATAAATGAAGGCACTTCCTAACACAATCCTTCCATTCATTCTTCTAAACTCGAAACAGAGAGGACACAAATGAACACTTGCCATCTAATAGAAATTTGTTCTTTTGACTTTAAATTACAAAGGTAAGCAAATTTAAAACATTTTCTTTAAAGACCATGATGGTCAAACTAAAAATGCAAAAAAAATGCATTAATGTGTATTTCATTGATAATGTGTTCAGATTAAATTATTAAAGGTTGAATATAACATATATGCTTTGCATGTAGTGATGATATTTATATAACATAATGGAGATCCACCTGGCACTGCAGACTACACACAATCTGTGTTTCGGTAAAATAACAGAGAAGCTACATCTGGAACAAAAGTATTCTTGTTTGTTCTAGTTGGGGAGACTTCTCAAAGTGTAAGTTGAGGATATCATTAATATTATTAATTTACAGATATTTTAAAAGCTATTTTTTCTCATGAAATATAAAACCTGAACAGAAAAAAACAGAATATGTATTTGAGGAGTTCAGCCAGCAGCCATTTGTAAGTCATGCTTTGGCTGTTACAATTGTTTGTTTTACAAAGTTTTTCATTAAGACTGATATGTGACAGCATGTGTATATGATTTATGATGCTGTAAAGTGCAGTATAATAATGAAATAATTCTGAAGCAAATAAAAATGTGTATATGGAAATGAAAAGCATCGTCGCCTGCAAGCTAATTTATCAGTGACAGAGCCAATGGCAGGGAGTATATGTGCTGAAACTCTGCCGATCCAAGCTCCTTTTACCCAAACTCCTGAATGACTGAGACTGATGACTGTGAATGAAGTTGTCTTTAAAGAGGAATGAATCAGACGTACAATGCCGTTACTACAGTGATGGCAATACACACCATAGCACAACTGACTGTGTTCATGTTACATTAATCATTAAATGCAAAGTTCCACATCTGCTCTCAGCAGAGATCAACCACAGTTTTCAACACTCTGATGTGATCTCTGATTTTAGACCAGATGTTAATATACCACACTTGCTGGGGTGGGGGGCTGGGGGAGGCACAATGGCATTGGGTTTGTGGCATATTCATCTGTGAGTGGCTTACCTGACTTGCATAAGCATCAGACACTGTTTGCTGCATATATGAATTGGCAAAAGAAATGAAACAGAAAAAATAGAAACACATGAATGTTTCACATTTCAGCTGTCTGTGTATTAGGACTTCAATTTGAAAAAAAATCTTGTTTGCTATATGATAACAATACACATTGTTATAGAGTAGTAGAAATGGTCATGATTAGATTAATATTTAGGCTGGGTATCAATCAACATTTGTCCATAACTTTCACTGAAGACTGCATGAGTGTTATGCTTTTTTCCATGACAAGAACCATTGGCAAATCCATTTTCATTATTACTGAACTCACCAAACTGTGTAGGTGGGGATAAAAATGAACACTTGCCTTGAATTGTCAGTCAAAGTTAAGGACAAAAGTTGATTGAATTCTGGACTTAGATTTGAATTTTTAAAACAGAAACTGTCATGTGAACCATGTTCTGAGAAAAATAAAAATCACTTTGTTCAAAAAAAAAAATCAACTCTTTAAAATTAGGTTTTTGTTTTAAACTTTTTGAGGAATATGTTGCATAAAATATGAATTATTCTATGCACCATTTACACAGATATTAGTCAAATCCAGTATGGCCATTCATCATATTTCATTCTGAGTTGACTGAAAAGATCTCTGAAAATACTTGGTCAGTCATAGATTTAGAGACCCTTCATGCGTTCCAGTCCTGGCCTGATGATGCACTGGAAACTCCTGTAGATTTTAGATAAATGGTGAGCCTTCGGCTGAATTCCCTGTTTTAGTCATTGTTTGTCTGTATGTTCTTTCCTGCTTTTCCCCATTTGCAAGACAGAAACAATTACATAAAACATATAAGGCTTAACAAATAAATTATATATTTCTTTTTTACTCAATAAACTCAACTAATTATTTCAATTTGATTAGACCGTTGCATTGGAGTCATTTTATTTAAATAAATTAATGTATAGACCCCTCTAATAAGTGACAGTAACACAGAAAGTCACCCCAAAATTATTCAGGAGACCTTGATAACCCAAGGCAGTGGAAGAGAACTCTGCATGCTCTACTGATGCTAAGGTCAGAGAGTCCAAGTAACAAATATTATTCCAGAATATCATTTAAGTGTTTTGCAGGTATAAGCATCTGTGGGCTTCTAGATGAAAAGTGCCAAAACACAGGCTAATGTCTGTGGGTTAAAGTTCTGGCTTTTCCATGTTTAGTCTACACTCTATTAGGGCAGCTGCAGACATATCCTATAGAAACAAAGCTAAAGCAACACATTGGAATGCAGGGACACTATATACAGTCACAGATGCATATATCTATGTGGTTACTGTATGTATACACAATATATAAACATTAAGGAACATTAAAAAACACTCCGGTCTCTGCGTGTTTTAGTGAAGTTGTTCACATCTGAGTATTTGTATCTCCAACTGTTGACATAATTACTTCTTAAGAAAGCTGCCGCTCAGACTAAAAGGTGTCAGAGATAAGAAGAGTCATAAATAGGCCTTTTCCAAATTACTGTGCCATTGTTTCTGGCCCTGACTCACACTTCTAATTATTTTCCCCACCCGTTTTAAACAAAACCTTCTTCCGTACATTTTAGCGGCAGCCTGACTCACGCAGAAGTTACCGTACTGGAAAAAACAACATTTGGTCACATTTGTCACTCAGAGTAACAGAAAGAAGCATACAATGGAATGTGGAAGAAATTTCTAAAAACTATAACCTAAATATGAGGAAGGAAAAAGAAAGCAATTTTACAGCTCCCAATGCAGTCGATTATATGGGGGCCATTGGCTAGTGGTTAGAGTGCAGCACTCTGACCCTGAGGGCTGTAGGTTTCATTATCATTTGATATACTTCTTTTACACCCATAAGCAAAATGCTATCCACAGAAACACAAACTGTAGGCAACTGCTGAGTAAGCCAAAAAGAACTGTTCATAGACTGTGTATTCATTTTTTTTTTTTTTTTACCATCAATGATTTTATTCTCTGCACACGGGAATAAAACAATAAAACAAGCTTCCTCTTGCTCACAGTTACCCCGTTATCTGGAAAACAACGACAATCCATCGTCATTATTATCTAGTTGAAACAGGAAGTGCAGGGACAGAACCACTGAGAAAGCAACAAAGGGACACGTGAAGAGAGGCGACTGAATGTATTTATAAGCAGGGGAAAGGCCTACTTTGCTTGTATATTCTTCCTTCTATCCAGCTGATTCTCAGCCCTTTGTAGCAATATTTCCCCAACTGATGGCCAAAATAGCAGACAAAACTAAACATAGCATTTCATTACAACCAGCACAGCATAATGTGTGTTACCTACTTTATAAATAAAAGTACAATTTATTGTAAACCAGGAAGGGACCTGTTTTTCTCCCTCAAACCCACAAGACCTAAGCTGAATGTAAATATTTGAGTCAGAGATGTTGTGAGTTGCTTCAAGCACATTTTCCAAAACACTGAAAAGTGTATTAAATGCATTTGTGTGGGAAACATACACAGGCCTACATATCAGAGCATTACTTGCACATAAGCTAAATACCATGTGGTCTAGTACCTTGTTTTTTGGTCCAAGAGCCCCTAGGCTCAAGCATAACTTTGGTCCACTGAATTCCTGGAAATTTTGGAAACGCTATCTCATTTCTCCACCTTCTCTGTTGATTTCCTGACTGCTTATCAGTCCAGTTTTTTCAACAATGAGTCAGGGCTCCCACACTCCAAAGCATAAAAGTGCTTTGCAAGAAATACTTTGAGACTAAAATTCACTTTTCAGGGCATTTACCTCATCTCTCTATCTCTCTCTTCTGTCTCATCCTTAGCAGTAACTAAGGAAAGAGAGTTAATGCTTCATGTAAAATTAGTCACAGTAGGCAGAAAGTCCATTAAAACATGTAGGTCAGCCCTTGATTTATCACTCTGAGGGGCAGCAGAATCATCAGCACTTTTCTGATGCCGTGTTCCATACCTGAAATAGCAGCAATATTTTGTGCATGTGTGTGTTAAGAGTGTGAGTAGGCGAGTGTACGCATGTGGACAAGAGAGATGACGACAGCTTGACTCAGCCAGAGTGACACTGAATAACCGCTCTCTGTGAAAACAAATACATGTATAAACTACTTGACTGTCTCTTTTTGGTATTACAAAATTGATGACAATGGTGGGGGCAGGGGAACTTGCCTCTGTAAAGTACAAGTTCAAATCTTATGTAACCCTTGTATACAATAGAACATGAGGAATTTCTACACACATTTATGTCTGCTAAACTGATATTTTCAACATTAGAACCTCAGAATCCGCCTTTAGGCTATTTAATTTATCTGTGTAGATGGTAATATTAATTTAATATCTGAATTACTCTCCTGATTCTGCCGATTGAAAGGAAAATCAATGCTTTGGAGTGTGGATTAACAGAAAAAATAGTTGCGGGCGTGCAATGCGAAATACTCTCAATGGAAGGTCAATCCCTTTAATCTCTACATTTGCTTTGGATCCACTTAATGTTCCATTACACACCCATGCAGTAAACATGCTGTTCAAAGTAACGAAATCGCACGCCTAGGTCACATAAGCAATTTTAAAACATCTGTAATAAAAAAAAAAAAAAAATACTAACATACAGTAATCTAACAACTACAGTGACGTAAAGTTTATAGAATTATATTACCACACAACCTGAATCAGCTGGCAACATATTTCAACACTTTTGACATAAAAACGTGCACATATTACAGGCATGATATTGATAAATGCCAATAAGGAATCTCGTCCATGTGTCTCAGTAAAAACTACATTATAACGAGCGCACATAATGCATGTACTCGTGTAATCATATAATTTCTCAGAAATGCGGTACTTTGCCATTGGGACCTTAAAATGACTGCAAAGCAGCGGGGAGTGTGACGACCAGAAGTGTAATGACGGAGTTCTCCAACGAGAGACAGAAATTCACAGTACACTAAATAGACATTAACCCAAACGTATTACTGAGTCTGCATTACGTACAGTTCACATTTAATTGCAGCCAGTTGTGCGCCTACTAGTGTAAAGCGCTCACATTCTTATGAGACAGAGACTCGTTCATAGCGGGTAGTAACATCGTTAAAATGTCACGTTGCCCGTCTAGTACAACAAGTGTACTTTGGCTATGAAGTAAAGGTTTACAAATTAAGATTTAAAATCTTTGGAAATGTAACCAATTCAAGAACAAAACATTTTGTAGATATCATGCTATTTAAAAAAAAAATAAAAACGCTATGCAACATGATACAAGACCACATGATTACAAATTATGGTGCATATAAGCATAATAATTACATTCAGACAACATTTGCAGCAAACAAAAATAGCTAATTAGCCTACTGTATCTAACTAGGTGCCCATGGGCACAAGTTACTGACCAAAATCAAAATGCAACTAAATTAGAAAGCCAGAAACTATCGCTTGTTTTGGTCAAGGAGCATTGTGCAGGACTACTGACTTGTCATGTCAAATGTAGCGGCAGATTCCTTTAATTCTGAGGAGAAATTACACATTGTACATGTACGGGATCTGTGGCAATATCGATAGTGCTAGCTAGCTAGCAGCAAAGGTCTCGCCACCGAATTTGTGCCACGATATTATCTTTTCTTGCACGTTTCCACAAGAACATTTAGGAAAAAATAAAATCACACATATTTATAATTATTTGGTGCCAATTATTAATGAAATAACTTTGTAAATGCATGGGCCAGAGGGAAAACATGCGTCTAGCGTAGCAAGGGAACCCGCGTTCAGGCAGGCGCAAGTCGGATATGAATTCTAGCTGTACCCTATGTACTACAAATCTGCGGTTGGCACTCCATTAGATCCCTATTGAGAAGTCCAACAAAGCCCTCCAAGTTCACTGCGACATTCCTGTCACCTTTTGCTTACCTGCGAGACGTCATAGCAGTCTCTGAAAGATGTCAGATGTTTGAAAAATGCTGAAGGGGACAGTAAGGGGAAATAAAATAAGTCCTTCCCCGCTTCGGTGCCTCGTCCTCTCTCTGTTAAATAATGTTCAACTCCTAGAACCTATTGCAATCGCAGACCCCGCCTCTTGCATCAAGTGAAGATAACTTAGTTGAACAATCGAGCCTTGTGATTCATTACATAGGGTATGTCAGCGTTTGGTCACTTGAACAATTATTTTCATGGATTGCCATTTTAATAACCACTTACTGTTTTTTTTTTCTAAAACGACATACAATGGAAAAAACCCAAAATGGCATATCTCATAAAACTGTCGTCAAAGGGGTGACAGAGCGTTATAATGATTACAATAAGGTAACATCTTCAGACAACATAATATTATGACTCAAGTTGTTGTTTGCAGTTCATTTTTAACTTTCAGTTCTGTTATTGTATATATGCACTGGACACTGCGTGCCGGAGTCAAACGTGGTGCCGCGTATGAAAGGATCTATTCCTCATGTAACAGAATGTTCACTCATTTAAATGTATTGTTGCATTATGGACACACCACAGCCCGTGTTGCAATTAATAGAACTGCTACTGGATGTTGAACAATGGATGAAGTGTCAGAGGTAAATGGGCCCTCTGTATGGTACCGAATGAATGGGCCAGGCGTAGTTCCCTGTAAAATCTTGTAAGACTAAAAGATATAGAATAATCAGCAGAATACAAAATGCTGATTTCTTTAAGAAACGACGTGGACTTCAGCAGCCTAATTATTTAGGTTTTGTTGAGCGTCAGGCATATGCTTGCAGGTGAAAGTAAATGCTTCCTAAGGAAAACGTTTATGATAGACAACAAACATAGACACATACTATAATTAAGAAAAAAAGGAAGCGTTCTTTTAATCACACCCGATGAAGAAATCTCCAAGCAGTAGTTTAACAAAGCACAAGTTGACAACTGAGCCAGTTCTCACATTTAAGGTTTTAGATTAAGTATCATTTTGAATAGCTCAGGTGCTGTTAAAATTTGTAACCCTGAAGTTCTGGGTCATGTCACAATTCCAGCTTTCCAAATCAGTCAGAAGGGAGAAAAAGAAAATCCTATATTGATCTCGTGTTCATTATCCAGCACGATACTACGGATTTGGGCTGTAAATCAGCACCCAGTGGCGGTCGACAGTGTTGAAACCCGCTATTGTTCATTGCGATTTAATTTATTTGAGTTGTTTAATTTTCCCGTTTTCCTTAGAGTAGATGGTAGCAAACACATGGGGTCTTATGCTACTGAAAGTTTACTTAAAGAATGTTTAATTTGGGACATGCGGAGACGTTACTGCATTCCTCTTTGCGTTCAGGCATGGGTATCTTTGTGACAAGACAGAAACTTTCGTACCGTCATGAGCTTCAGGATTACTCCAGCATGCGAGATTGACTTCCGTTCGCTCGACTCGTTTGCAATGTAGGGCTACTACAATTTTCTTTTTTGGAGTTCTTAATCCCCATAAAACATTACTGGTGAATGCTTATTACTGCATGTTTCTATTTTAATTTTCCTTCATCTCTGAACAGAGCCGAACAAAAGCAATTTTCCAGCGGCAGCTGCCGCGGTGATGCGCGAGGAAGACAGAGGCAGGCCTTAAGGCGGCAAGGCTACAATTTCATACGGTAGGCACATTGACGTCATTGCGTGCCGGTAATTGTCGGTTAATCTGTCGGGGTGCTGGAGGGCCACGGCTCTGTAGTTGTCTTAAAAGATGGGTTTTATTTACGGAATGATTTCGTTGTATTACACCGCTGACATCTGCCCACACAAACTGACCTCTGCTTGAGCTAGGAGTTCAGCTGAAGCCCTGCCTGACCGCGGTGTTTTCGTCACTACCATCAATTCTTTGTTCTCTTGGATTGTTTGATAAAAATATTGGCATGCCTATATAAATTTGTTGGCATTGTACAAGGCACTGTATTGGCACTGTAAAAAAGTAACAACCCTGAGCCCAGGGGGACAGACCCTGCTCCTTGGCAGCCAACATCGCATGCTTCTCCCTGAGACAAGTGCATGACAAGCACCCATTCAGTGCCCTTCCTAAGTTGGCAGAGGCTTTGACTGCTCAATGACCTCACCACCCAGATCCTTCACAAATCCTAAAGTTCAAAGGCCGAGCCCCCATGGAACAAGGGGAACCTCGTGGTCTCAGGCGGCTGGACAGCCAAGCCCTTGTTTTAATTAAGAAAGGCTTCATTTGTTGAGCTGGCGAGGGAGTACAAGGCAAGCAAAGGCTTGGGGAGAGGGAGGGAGACAGCTTTGCCTGGGAGAGAGTGGGTATAAATATAGCCTCTTAGATAATGCCATTCCTATTTTCCACCCAGACGATTTTTCTGTGTCGAGGGTTATGAAAAGCCCCCAAAAAAAAAGCTTCAGGCATCAGATCACTGCATCTTAGATCACTGCTGGAATTTAATTTTTGCAGACAGTAAAACTGTTATATAATTCAGCCCTCTACTTTGACCCATTTTTGGAATTGCTCCTCAGTTTGGTGAAAAAAGGGAACAAAAAAATCAAAAACAGGAGAAAACTATACAAATACAATTGAATTATCTGACAACCCTCATCCAAATGATGAGCTGCCACAACCTACCCAGAGCAAGTGGGAGTAACCTCATCTTCATGACAGTTATACAATGCTTTTGTTAGGCAGAGGGACCCTCACTCTCACACTGAGTGCAGTGTCGGACTGAAGAAAAGGTGAGTGTTATATTGGATTTTTTCAAACCACTTTCAAATGCACCAAAGATATTTCTCAACAGAAAAAAATTTTGTTATCGAAAGTCCTGGAAAAAATTCTAAACTTTGCTTTACAAATTCAACATGCTTTAGAAAATAACACCATTATAAAGTCATGATTATTAAGTATTACCATGACAGAGGGTGATTGGTTAGGTATGCCAAACAGATCTGACAGAAGATGTGCATTTTCCTGATGTCCTCAGCTGTATATTCTTCAGCTCTGTTTCAATCTGCAGAAGTCTTTTTCTCTCTCCTGGCACAGGCTGAGTGCACATACTGAACTGACCACAGGAGTCACTATTGTGCCATAAGGCATGAAACACTCTGCCAAATCAAACCCTCCCTTCCTCTTCAGCACTTTGGCCAATAATACCTCATACCACAAGACATCCAGCAAGATGCCTTGTTATGGGGAACATCACTAATGCAAAAATCAGTCCTTAATGGCTCACCCCACCTGAGCATTCAGAGAAATATATAGGGTTTTTTTTTTTTTTTGCTTTTTTCCAGGTTTTACAGTAGTAAGAAACAATATGGACTGACTCATACTGACTAAAATATCGTCAGACATTTTAACTATCTTCATCACTAACATATTATTACATTCTATTGCAGCTAACATCAGAGCCTGTGAAATATGACAAAGTATCGTCAGTCAAATCTCTATTTTCTTTGTAGCAAGGCCAACATCATTTGTATGTTTTTTACGCTTTCAGCAACAGTCAATACATGAACGCTGTCATGTTATTACACAGTATTGGAGTCTACACACACATTCTTTTTACACTTTATTTCATGGTGGTAGGAACACAAGACACAAGTAATAAAGTTAGTAACTGTATTGTCATGCCATTCTTATTCTGTGCAGGTATTCCTTCAGGTATATTTCAAACAGTAGTTTACAAAGGGCAGACTGGAAATCCACATAAAGACATGAAATAAGGAACTCAAAAAAAAGGTTATTAATTTTCAGTCCCTTTTATATAATTAATCATAAAAATATCAACCGTTATCAGCTACGATTAGGGGTCTAACATATTGATAAGCGTACAGAAATGTACAGGACTTAGATCACTGTGTTGGGGTCATCCACTGATTTTAAGGCAACTCTAAAACATTATTACTCCAGACCCCTGTCCTTTTTCTGTAACGTCACTCACATATATTTGAGCCCCAGCCATTTTTTTTCTGAGAATACTCCTAGCACATAGGAATTTCATATTATCCACAGCTATATAAGGTACATTAAAAAAGACAACTATGGGAATATATTTATATTTTAAAAAATCATTAAATTAAGTTGCTGCTTTTGCTTGCCTGCAATATTAATTTCAACAGCTTGCAACGTATATAGCACAGTGCTGGGATAACTGCCCCTCATGGCCAATATAAAATGAAAAAATCCCCTGTCGTAGTTTTAGTCTGGCAAAAAGTGAAAACCCCTCAAAATATAGATACATAAATATACTGTTTTACCCCCCACTCTCACAATCACAGGAACATAGAAGTACTGTAGGTTTTGTGAATTCTAAAGGACATGTTAAACTTGGTTCCAGTGTATAACACTAAAAAAGATCTCCACAGTTATACATTGTTCATTTACATCTCAAATTGTAGAGCTGTACAAAAGGCTTCCTGTTACCTCTTCTTCATGGGGAAAATGAAAAATAGATGATAAAAAAGGAGAGACATCAAACAGACTACTGAGTTTAAATGTGTTTGTTTTACTTACTGGCTGCACCCTTTTGGCTGGATTTTCTTTAAAACTAATCTGGATACCTGTTTCAGTCAGGTTACACATTTTCAGCCAGTTGAACACACATAGTGCACCTGTTACCACACTGGATACACACCTCCACAACATATTCATAATCGTTGTTATTTACTTGTCAAACAAATGACCACCAGTTGTTGTTTGGTGCTGTTTTTCCTTAGTTTTCCTCTGTGGTTATGATAAGAGCTAAATTTTCCTCTTTGTTTTTAGAACTTGCATATCTGTAGTCATCCAAATAACCACTGTTTGATATTTATAAATATTTCCTACTAGCACTTCAGGAAACAGATAACTCCTCTGCATTGTTGCATGGCTCTTTTCGATTTCTTGTTTGTGCTCTGTTTAGGCTGTGTGACGGTGCCCCCTGGTGGTGAGAAATTATAGTTTAAATTCCTTTCCTTATGGTACAATTTAAAATCATAAACCAAAAGGAAACTTGTTTTAGAAACAAATACATATAAATGAAAGAGTCTATCTCCCACCTCTGTAACCACTTCAACAAAACAAATGCCACATTTAGAAAAAATATTCAAAACAAAATGTATGACCTAAAACGTGACCATAAAGCTAAAGAACAGCATGCAGAGTTATGGTTAATTTGGCTGAATAACATTTTTTCTCTTTAATATTTTACAATACCTGTGTGGCAAGATGAATTCTAGAGTAAACTTAATGTATTCACAGTTTCAGGTATGTATCTGTTGTCTGTTTTTTTAAACTAATTTATAGTAAAAGGTACAAAAGTGGATGCTGCTCTAAGTTAGCTAAGAACACAAAGCATTATCTTAAGGACATTGATGACAAAATGATCAGAGTTCACATAAAACTCTGCACATGTGCTCACATCCTGAAGTGCATTATGTGGTCTCAAAAATGTACCCATTTGTGCTGTAAATAAAAAAAAATTACTCAGTTTAAAAAAACCCAAAAGATAGAGATTGTTTCAGAGAATGGAACATTCTTTTTCCAAGATTGTAAACTGAAGTAATTTGTCTAGAGCATGTAAAAGTGGCACAAGCAGTAGGAGGTGATGTCTCCTCCCTTATGCAATACCTGTTGGATATGATATGAGTACACTGCATGACCTGTATGTGCATTGCAGCAACTGTTCACAGGGGAATGTATGTATGTTGCAAATACAAAAGCAAAGAGGAACCTACGGCACCAAAAGAAGGCAACAGAGAAGACACCAGCACCAGCGTCGTTCACCACTCTTCAAGTAATGAGCACGTTTTTTTCTTTTTCTCCTTAACTCGATATAAAACATAGCAGACTTTTGTTTCTCCATGCCTCAAGAAGCTATGACACCCACTGTGAAAAACAATCAAGTTGGCAAAGAGGAGCATAACAAAACACAAAGAAAAAAAACATACTGACAAAACAAGAGCAATATAAAGTGAAAAAAAATCAAGACCAAGTATTTTTTTCAATATATAAAAAGCAATGAAAAGTATACAAAAATAGAAAATAATTACAGCAGTTGACATGGTGCGCATGGGGAGGCGGCGGCAGGCTATTTGGCGGAGCAGTGTAGTATTTTGGGATTGTTTAAGGCGTCCTCCACCAGGTGCAACTCCACGCCATCTACACTAACGTCTCTCACACAACCTGTGAAACCCGTACTGTAGGCCTTGGGCAAGCGACGTGTCACAGATGTTTCCTCCAGGCCACCTGAGTGACAGAACAAATGCAAGAATGTCAGTTTATAAAGACAGAGGTGGAGGACTAAGTGATAATATTATGTGCACATCTACATTTCAATTTTCAGTAAAATCACATCTCACACAATCACTCTAAGGAACATTCAGTACAGCCTAGTTTAACTAAAAAGAAAAAAAAATCCAGAAGAACTAAAATGCCTAATATTCTGTCATAGTTCTTCACAAATGCAGCAGGTGGCAGCAGTTCAACGTCTTGGCACAGTTATGACTCATGCTTGTGTGGCTGTGGTTTATTTTTTCATGCATGTCATTAATTGTTTCACTTCATTTGTGTGTAAAGAGCAGTTAAATATGGAGTTGCATGTTGTTAATCCCATTTAATTTTCCTTTGTGAATTGAACATTTTCCCCACATCTCTGCCTGCTTAATGTCCAGTGTTCGGGTATGTGGTGATGAGAATATTGAGCTTGATAATTTGTATATATGCTCTGGGTGTATAACTCAGCTGGGATTCCTACAGTTAAACCACTTCCCTTTCGCCCTCTCATCCTCCACCCTCTTCCCTTTAATCGGATTGTGTGCCTGGAGACACAGGATCACCAGGGTGTGTTTCACTGGAGCGATGGCTGAGTAAGTGTATAAATAAATTGTGAGATATGGAGGAGGATTTAAAGAAGCTTCTCTTCATGTGAGGGCTTCCTGAGGATAATGAATTTGAGCTGCGGTGAGGCACACAGCGGCTCCACAACGGTGAAGTGGAGGTGTGACGACCCATGAGCCGCTGCCTCTCCGCAGTCCAGCGCACACCTGCTGCAGCCTCACAGATAACAAAGTCATAAATGAGAATTCAGCAATGACCAGAGAACTAGCTGCAATATGGCTGCAGCTCTCTCTTTCAATGAAAAAAACCCAGACGAGAAGCTTGGTTCCAGGATGGTATGAGATTTTTTTGCACAGCTGACACTTTCTAACATTTAAAATGCCCTTTTCCTCTTACATAGAATATGCTTGACTGATACTCATCAGTTTGGGAAATCAGACATGAAGGTCACATGAGGCTCAATGAGGCGCTTTGTGGGTGGTGCTGAAACCCTTGGATATGGATATCAAATAACTGCTCCACCAAACAGGTGGCTAATAGGCCTGGCCTGCAGGGCAGTGGTGAGAGGTTGATCACAGCAGGGGTCATGTGGCCTGCTCAAGTGGACAGATGTGGGGCCTGTGCGGGATTTACAGAGACCATCAGAGGGGTTTGGAACATACCCAGCCAGAGAGCTCCGTCTGTGTCCAGCTGAGTGGCCCCCAGAGGTGACAACCCGGTGACTGCTGCCTCATTACCAACCTGTAGTGTGCCTTCTCTCAGTGTCCTGAGTGAAGGAAGGAGAGGGGGACAGAGCACAAGAAAGAGAAAGAGTGGAAAGAGAAAGAAGAGGCAAGAGAGTAAGCAAGAGGAAAGTGAAAAGATCGGCACAGACAGAGAACATGGAGGAGAGAGAAAGAGGGAGAATGGGATTTGAATTTTGAAACAATCTATGCCATTATTTGAATGCAACTGGCAGATTCATTGTTTTATCAGAAAAATGTCATTTGATGCTTTTATCCCAACAAGACAATGCATGTCAGAGTTACACTAAATTACTGTGATGTTCCTACAGTAAAATGCAAAATGCAGAGGTCTCCTCCCTTACCGGCTGGCCTTGATGCGTATCCAGCGGTTGGTGTTGACCCGTACAGAGGACCGGAGCACCACAGGCTTGGAGCCCAGGTCATAGGTCATCTGCACGTGGCCATCCACCATGGCCAGGGCGATGTAGTCAGAACGCTCCGTGCCCTTCCCACCCCATAGGATCAGCCCGTGAGTAGCCTCCGTCCTGATGCTCAGCTCAAATCTGTTCTTCAGCAGAGCCTTCTCACTGTTGTTCAAGAGACAGAGAAAAGAAAGCATCTTAGTCAATCACTCCCCAGTCCACTAGGTACAGCTGGTCTGACTGCCAGTTGGGGTTGTAGTGAAGGGTGGAGTAAAACTGATTATGGATTTGATGTTGGGATTTGTGGATACTAAGTACCAACACCAATCTTTTACAGGTGTTTGAATATAGATATATGGATTAGAGCCCAACCGATATATCGGTTGGCCGATTTTATCAGCCTATATGGACCCATCACAGATATATCGGTATCAGCTTATGTTTTCCAATGTACACCGATATGAAAACTTTTTTTACAGAACATATAATGCAGAAAAATCTGCATGGGGTGATTTAGATTATTTGCAGTTAAAGTTTATTTCTTATTTTATTATTATTATTATCATTATTATTGTTATTATTATTTATTTTTTTTAAAGAAGTTTACAATGTGGAAAAGCTGCGCTTCCTGTACAAACCTGTCCCTGTTGGATTGGCAGTAGCTTGCTTGCCCTACAAGCAAGCTACTTATTTTTTTGATTTTTTAAAGTTATATAGGCAGAATTTTAGGATAATTTTCTTAATTCAAGTTATATATACTTTGTTCTACTGGTGTTATTGGTGTTTTTTATTTATAGTTATTTATAATAAGTGAACTGTTCAGTGCATTGATGTCAGACTCATTTTGGATAATAAAGTTTATTGTTAAACTTTAAAATATCCTGCCTATATCTTGGTCACAAGTGTTTGATAACCACATTTGAGGGATCATTGCAAAAAATGTGTGGGAGTATATTAGGGAGTGTGTGTGTGTGTGTGTGTGTGTGTGTGTGTATATATATATATATATATATATACACACACACACACACCGATGCTGATATTAGGGAGTATGTGTGTGTGTGTGGATATTACGGCATCGGCCCCAAAAATCCAGTATCGGTTGTACTCTAATTTGGATACCCCATTTCTTATCCAAATTAGGAATGTCCATCTGTATCTAGAAGCCCATTCAAATGTTACAATGAGAGGACTGGCAAGAAATTTGTCTGGAGTAGTGTCCACTGCGCAGGCCCCCAGCTGTGCTGCACAGTCATTGTGCAGGAGAACATTCTGCTGCTGTATGTATGCTGCAGCTGCCTGAATGAGGTTAAAGAAACAACCCCTCGCTGCACAACACTAAAGCAAATTGTATGTAACTTATACATCTTCATCTGTAGACTAATTGTGTTCGTTTGAATGAAGACAATAGTGAAACACTGGGAGACAGACACAAAGGACACAAGCAGAGGAAGCATGATGGAAGAAACATAGCCACAGCACAGCACACATAAAAGCCTGTGGGAGCCACAGTGAATGCATACACACACAGCATGTGAAAATAGACACAGCAAGAAGTCCCCAGCTCAACGTCACCTCCTCTCAACCGGCAAGACACTCGAGTTGAGAGCTCTGCTGGCCTAGGCCCAAGTTCGATCCTGTCACTTTTCATGTACTGGGGACAACCAATCTGAGTGACAGCTAAAGACAAAAAGCTAACAAGCACAAATGGTACCCTATTTAAAGTGCATTTCCACTAAAATGTGACTGTAAGTGAAATTTAGCAATCAACCACAGGAAACCAAAAGGGAGAAGACCAGAGGTAAGAATTTGAAAACATGCAAGTCAAACACTACATTCCACTTCCAATAATGAGAGAGGTGAGTGTGTCTGCAGTGTGGGCCACTTTAAAATGCCCTGCGGCCCCATGCCAACCTTCATCAGTGCAGTTCGGGAAGAACAAAGGGCAAGCCACTGTATCTGGACGTGACTGTGCATTTCCCTGTTCTGAGATGAGCAGCCAGCCAATCAGAGGAGACAGCCATAAGAGGTGTGGTGAGTAGCCTCTGGATATCTATATTAGACTATTCAGGACTTCTCAGAGTACGCTGTGATACAGGACTTAAAATACAGATAATACATGGGTAGAATCCTGATGTATTTTTGTTATATCAATAACTGTTTCTACAGGATAAAGTATCGATAAAGGAAAAAATATAAAGGATAAAATGAATGCACTGCTTTTAATCCAGCAATTATATTTATTAATAAATCTTAGGGGTAGAGTTTTAATATGGTAGAATCCCACAAATGATTGTGATATGTACACATGTGCCTGTTCTATATAATCTTTTACTACTCACAAACAACTCAGAATGTTTTAAGTCTAGTTTCCCTTTCTGCAATGTACATAATGCTTATTAACACTGCCTAACAACAAATTATTATAATGTAGCACAATGTTGTTATGGACAACTGATTAGGCAAAGAAAGTGTGACCAAAATTTGTGATACATGTGAGTTCTTTACAAGTCTTAATATTATTTGAGAGGAGCCACACAATACATCTTCATTTCAACAGATAGTCTTTATGAGTCTTCCCTTAACAGCATGAAGTCAAAATCCTACACTGGGTCTGACTTTACCTCTCTGCACTTGTGTTAACAGTCTTATACCTGCAGCACAAATTCTAACATGCTGGTGCATGCTGACTTTAATTTCCCTTGGTGACACACTGGAAGACTCGGGCCTGACAGCACACAAATGGGTGGAGGTGTGACATAATGGCCCAGCCCCCAATCCTACCATAATGCACGTTTGGTCTCCTGAGATCATTACCAAAGTCAGTAAAACTGTCTACATGAAATGGACAAATATTCTCAAATATTTCAGTACAAATGTTCTTTTCCTGCTACAAAGCACCCCAGTGTGAAATAAAATATAAAGCTGAATTGAACCTGAAGTGAATGAGACAAATATTTTCCTTGACATTTTGATCAATAGAAAACACAACCCCCACACCACACCACCCAAGCCACCCAAACTCAGACCAGTGGTCTACCCCTGTAGGGTGAAGGCAGGCAGGGAAGAGGGCAGCATATCACAGATGAAAATGGCACACAGGGACTCACCTCTTGACTGGTTGTCTCTCTGGTGACTCAGGACTTAAGGAGCAGGGTGTGGGCAGGGGGGAAAGAACGGAGGTCATGCAATAAGCACAAGGAGGAGAACGGAACAACCAGCCACCACCAACTCTTTCAACCCCCACCACCTTCATCCCCAAACACTGAGGGATCTCCACCCTCTGCCCTGACATGCCTTAGTATGTCCCCTCACCCTCATGTCTTATTTATGCATGTTGTTTACATCTGCTTCTGTAATTCTGTCTCTAGTCAGGAGACAGGACACTCACAATCAGTAGCCAGTTTTTTGAGGCACAAATGCAAAGCTACACCTCTGGGGTATGATACAAAAGTGCAATGGAATTATGGAATATGCAATGGAATATCAGAGCATTGCTATCAATGAATGTGTGAATAGTGTTTGGGTAGTCAAGGATAGATAGAGTTGTGCTCCACAGAAATGAAAGGTAAACACTCTAGGCTAGTATTTCCCCCTCAGCACCATGGGGAGCAGCAGGTGCCATTCAGAGAGACAGTATATTGTATATGCAATTAAGAGTATAAAAGCTGATTAGTTTCTGCTGTCCAGGCATCATGCTGACTGATATAAATCAAAGTATATATCACTGCATCACTTGCAAAAATCAAGTAGTTTCATTTGCAAAATGGGATTAAAAACCAGCAATGAAACAAACCAAAATGTATACCATGAAGGGATTACATTGGTCCTGTGCCACAGGAGTAGAAAGACGGATCTGGCCTGCAGTAAGTGATATGAAAAGAGGAGCTGGGACATTGTGCTACAAGGAGAGCAGACACATTACTGTGGCCTCCATGTCTTCAGAGAATTAACTTTAATTATCTTTTACAAGCCCTATTCAAAACTGAGTCATGTTGAGCTGATCACACTAATGCAGAGGTGTCAGCCTGCTTTCTTAGCCAAGATTAGTTTTAACCCTGCATAGAATTTCAAAAGGAGGAGACATATAAAACCACGGCCAGCCTGGACAGACCAGAGAACCATGAGCCTTACCATTACTGATATATGTCAGCAAGCACCAACTCTGGACTCTAAGTGTATATGCATACAGTTTTATATTAGTGAGATGAATCCTTGATTAATGTGTCATTTTATTTTCTCTGCGGGGTCTCTATTATAAATTAATCACAGAGCTGTCAAACAAAATGGCAAGACTTAAGTATGGCTGAGTAGCTTAAGAGGGATCTGCTCAGAATTAATGAAACTGCATGTAGCACTTTGTATGGCTGGCCACAGTTACCAAATTCAAATTCACCACAGGGCAGGACATTCCCTACCTCTGTTCCCCTGGTCTTACAATAAATTAACAATAACGGACCTGTTAAAAACCTCCACCTATGCACTCAGTGCTTCAAAGCCCTATGTTTAAAATGGGAGAGGGCAGAGAGAGATTCGCTGTAAATGGTTGCAGACAGCTAAGAGTCACATGGCAAATGGAGGTCCAAATCTTCTTTCTCAAATGGTTTGGTTCAGTTGGAACCCATGCATGCAGAATTTGACACCTTGACCTGAACTGAGTTTTGGAATGCCCGAAAGGTTCAAATAAAAGTGCACATGTGGCTGGCATGCACTCAGGTGATCAGTGTACCTGGTTCAGGATACAATGCTGATGAGGTCACACTGACAGTAATATTATATAAACAAATGGTCTACCAGTTACTTAAATAAATGACACATTACCTGATCTTTTTCAGCTAGATGTATAACATGGGAGGCGTGAGCAAGGAAGTGAGACATTTCAAAGCCCCTGACATTTGTTAGTGATAGGAAAAGTGGGGTAAAAAAAAGTCCTGTTTTAGGTTAGTTTAAATTATGTCATTCTAAAAATACCCAGGTGATTCAGGTCGCTACTTACTCTGGGATCTCATTGGTCCCTTGGCTTGACAGCAGGAAAGAGATGACAGGAACACTCATATCAAACAGACGGTGACAGACAGACAGAGAGATGCTAGTTCTGGACAGGACAGACTCCCAGATGGGGTATGGCACAGAGACACACATAAATGTGAGGATTTGTGGGTAAACATTTCTTCTGGCTTTCAAATGAAGCTTGGTGACTGGGTTTGTGACTGTAAGCTTGTAGGTTCAAATCTCTGGCGAGACACTGTTTTTAAGCTTTGGTGGGATTACTAATTTGAATTGCTTCCATAAAATATATTCAAGTAGTTGCATGGATTTTAAGTTAAATATAACCTAAGGAACATTGCCCTTGAGTGTTTGCAAAATAATGTAATGGTCTATTTCTAATCTTGTCAAAGGTTGATTCATACATTTTTACTTTTTACTTTTACTCAAGACTCAAATGGAAGGCATCATTTTTGTAATGTGAATTAATGACCTCAAATGAATTCTGGCACTATGTATTGATTTTAAACTGTCACCTTAAAATTAAAATTTAATGTGAACTGATTGTGAAGGAACGAATGAACTGCTAAACGGTGGTCATGGATATAGCAAGTGGGTACACTTGAGGCCTGCATGGCCACACTGTTAGAGAGTACTCATATATCAGCAGTATTGCACAACAGGAATCAGGAAGAATTGCTTGCCTCACCTTTCCTTTCCAGTATTTCAGTGAGAACATTTGCTCTTTTTTTCCTGATTTCCAGGTGGAAATGATACAGGAGAGTGAGGGCGGTCTTGAGTAAGCTGAGCAATTAAGGGGGAAATGTAAATATAAAACTCCAGCAGAAGAGAAGTGGGCTGTAATTGAATGCAGGCTCTGTGTGGGGGTAGCGGGTGCGGCCATGGATATCGGGCTCAGTGCGTAACCAGAGCGGAGCGAAGGGTTGTTCTGTAATTTGAGTAGATGCACTAATTAGAGAGATTTGGTCAGGGCCTGGACAGGAAACTCACAGGAATCTGGACAAGCTATTAGTGGGAAGAGAGAAGCAAAGTGAAGCTAAAATTGGAATAAGGCAATCAGCCTTGTCAACCCTGTGCTGCCTAAGACGACCGAAGCTCTGCAGAGAGAGCTAATTTCCACACCAGACTCCTTCAGCTCAGTATGAAGCCATCACTGAAGATTGAGCTGGCCCAACAGATAAGCCAGTGCTGCCATGCCACATTACCTCTTGGAGACCGCATTGTGGTATTCGATGAACGTTCGCCCGTCGAAGGCGATGGAATCTGTCTGTCCAGCTGACTTTTCAACAATTTCTGTGTGGGGTTGAGAGAGGACAATAGATTGTTGATCAGTAACAATTACCTTAACAATGCTTCATGTCTGTGTAATTGTATAATTTTTTTTTCATTTTTCCTGTTGGCTCTGATGATTTTTCCCCTGTGTTCTTAAATGTTTTTCATGGGAGGCTGTATCATGGGTGATTTCCAGCAGCATTACAATTAGTGCAGTAAGGGGCACACAGCTCAAAGCATGCTAAGACACAACAGTACAAGATCTGTCACGCTGGGGAATCCTGGTCCCAGAGGGCCATAGTCCAAGAAGCCTTCTTTCCACCATTCATTTAAGCCAATTAGTGCCTTAATTGGACTCACTTAATTATCACTAATTTCTTTCTGCTGGAGAGAGCTACACAACTGACTGGACTACAGATCTGATGATTATGTATTCCTGGTAAAAAAAGATGTTGTTGTCGTTGAATGCTTTATGCTTTTTCAGATGGAGTTTCAAGAGAGGAAAGGGCTTGCAGTAGTGACAGGGGTTATGGGTTGGGTAGGGTTGGTAGGAGGGTCTCTCACGATTTTTGCAGTTTGGCCCAGAATATCCGTGCCGGCAGATGCACTCATACCCCTCCAGTTGAGGGTTGCAGTGGCCCCCATTCTTGCAAACATCCTGAGTGCAGGGGTGAGGGGAGAACATGGACACATCGCTGGAGCTCAAAGCATTCTCTTGCTTAAGGATTGGAATGCCCATAAGTGTGATCTAGACAAAACAAAAATATGCAGTCCAATATACTGTCTTACTTGCAACACTCAATGCATGCACAAATGCTATTGCAATAAAACATCTTGGTTTGCAACATCCAGTCACCTGAATCCTGGAATCCTAGTAGTCAATACAATGTTGTTCTGACCCAAAATGCCACAAGATCATTCCAACATTGACCTGCCTCAGATTCATTCTGATGCACATGTGACCATCCAGGTGTACAATCTCATGCATTTAAGGCAGGATTTATCACACGTATAAAGTATAGGACAGGATCATAAACGTAACACTAGTATGAATACTTGATGAGGAGACATGGTGGAGATCAGAGATAAAAGTCAGTCGGCAAGAGAATTCTATTGCAGTGCAAATCATAAAACAAGCACAGACGACCCACTGTCCTCTGTGGTCACAGTGTACTGTGATAAGAGGCCTATGAAGGAACACTGCCAGTAACGACAGTCCTCCAGGGCTCTGAATATTTTGTTTATGTCTGCCTTTAAAGAACAGATGATATAATGCTTTGAAATCTTCAGCAAATAAGGCCAAGAGAAGTGTTCACCCTTGAGAGGACTACAGTAACAATAATGCAGCGACGCTGTTGGCCACACATAAATGTGACAGAATTACATTGAGGGCTTGAGTGTTTTTAGTTATTAATTGTCTCTAATATGTGTATTTTTGGTGCTGAATAAGAATCACTAAGCATGCTTATTACCAGTTTAAAGAAAAAAACAAAACTATTTCAACATGGTTATTTTAAAATTTTTTGGACAAAACAAAGTAAAAGCCTGCTTTAACAAAGGTCAGGTATCAATAACAAGTTACCATGCATGACAGCTTCTTTCTCTCTCTTCCCATCACTCACCTTCTGGATAGCCCCTTTGAAGCCACTGCTAAGAGAGGCTGCTCTTGCCAGCTTGCTGAAGTCAGGAGCCCCGCCCACATAAAGTGATTCCTTCAGGTTGAGGGCGTTGTTATCACTCTGGACCGCGTGGGACACAGAAGAGAAGGGTTAGATCAGCGGAACTGCGATAATCTGCAATTCCTGAGACTGTTCTAACTGGTCTTCAGTTTACCATCACTGAATACAGACTAGCAGTGCACAACTTTATTGACCCATCTTAGCAGGTAATTATTCGTGATCCCAGGATTCATGTCTTCAGCTGCATTTATTCAAAGACCTCTACAGATACAGGATTTTTCATTGGCGTGCCTACCCTTACAAAAAGGATGATCTAGTATATAAAATCCAAATTGAAAAGAATTTCCTTATAACAGCCCCATTTTCTTCCCTTTGGGAATGCCTAATTGTATTCATAAACCATGGCCATTTCTGCAATCTGGGCTGTCAATCTAGAAGGAAGGAAACAAGTACATAGTCTTCTCCATACAAGTCACTTGCTGTTTACTCATGATTCTGAGGATGACACTTTACATGTAAATTTTTTTCAGGTGGAATATGCCAGCCCCATTGATTGGGTTACGAGTGCGACATTTCCACTCATCACCTAGCCATAGTGACCACACCTGTCCCTGTGCCACAATGCATAATTTTGTGCAATCTTTAGAATATTTTACAGTAAACCATGGACCAAAAACATGTACAGTTGTGAACAATGTGATTACCATTTATATTTAGCTTCAAAACTGGCACCACAAACCCTTCTGGCTATCAAAAACCTGTTAAAATTAATATTTTGCCATAGATGTAGATGTTGAGTAGTGACTGAATATGAGTGATAAGTGATAAGTCTTTCAGGCTCTGCAGGAAACACAAAAAAGACCTGAAATGGTTGACATCACTAATGAGCATGGAGTCTGTGTGCCTTTTTTCCATGGAAGATTATAATGGATGTGAGATGATTACCCAGGCCTGTCGCATAAGCAGTAGTAGAAACCTTTAATTGGTGGATCATTTGCACTCCAGATGACCATGAAATCAACGTTCCCCAACCCGTGTGAAAAAAAAAATCAAAAGCTTCAGAGGGACGTTTACATGCAGTTCTGCTTATGAAGACTTAAATATCTGTCTTTATATAGGGCATTTACTGCCTCAAGTAAAACCCTCAGCTAATTGCTGTAAAAAAACAGGAAGATAACTGCCTTGCTGCAATATGTTGCCTATTGCTGCCATATTTGTTGTTTTCCCCATTTTTCTGACTGTTCTAAATTCACTCTGCCCCCTCTGTGTTTCTTTCCCAGTTCTAGATTACTCAGTTGTGTCAACAAATCCAACTCTTTATAGCACCATCCGTTGTTAATTTGGAGGTCTACGTGTAGAAGCACTCTCTCCCCTATGATGCAAAAGCCAGCCCTGCTCCATTTCGCTCCACTGTCATCGCATACAGACTGCAGGCCCCTGATTGACCCAAGGAGTCTTACTTGTGTGTACCTAGAACCCTATGTCTACGGGCGACTAATTGTGTACTATCCTGTGGGTCATAGTGAATAATTGAACAGCTATGGCTGTGTGCCTGGAGAGGCCCAATGCATAAATCTAAATCCACTGGCCAAGTCTACATCCAGCCCAAACATCGCTCACTTCAGGCAGTCCAGTCCAGTACTTCTTCAGATGGCTTGGCACTACTGATGGGAGAATTCATGAACTCTAAAATGAGGCTCATCCAACCTAGCATCTTCCACCAATAACTGATTTGAGCTAACTGTCATGTTTTTGCTGTAGGCAGATAACTTGACTTATCAGGCTGAAAATGAACATGGCTAACTACTGGCAGTGTGCTTTGTTAACATCCCAAATATAAAATTCAGCTCCCAATGTATCAAACAACAGAGTAGATGTGTGATAAACTGCTTGCACCAATTAAATCCATGACAAGAAGGCTGCTGGCACTGATCAGAACACACAAAGCTTAGACCAGAAAAGTTAACAAAATTATCAAGTCAATGTATGAAAACCTAAAAATTTGTAGTTGATACTAGTAGTTTCACAGTACTACAACCTTCTCATATCAATGTTTTTGAGACTAAGTAGGGGAGTGGGTTAAAGGGGGTGCTGCCACAGCCAAAAACACCGTACAAAGAATTAGGCTTGGAAGCCTGAAATTGCTCAGGCGGGTGCACTACCATTGGACCTCTGAACAAAGCACTTACCCTGAACTACCACTCAATAAAAATATCCATCCTGTTTCTATTAAACTATGTACCGTGTGTAGTGTTAGCCACCCTGAACAGTGCTCTCTGCTCAGTAATATATAATAAAATGAGGGGACTGGGGGCAGGTGTGTGGCAATGAATCACACTGTTAGGAGGGTTTTGCTTTGCATGTGGGTAAACAAAAAAAGAAGAAGAAATGTGAGAAAAGCTCAGAAAAACTTATTTTTCCTCCTCTCCAAGATACTGTAACCCAAATAAAGACACCATTGTCTCAGGACTGGAAACACAATGGTGTTTGTAGGAGAATTCTGTTCAAGACTCCCCCAACCAGCTGGCCTGAGGTGAAAGCCAAACACAGTTTGTGATCAAATGCTTTGACTTTGGTTGTGATGCAACAACAGCTAGGAAACAATCCCCCCCTCCTTCCCCTCCTCTTCTCCCACCCCCTTGGCACTGCTTTGCTCTTATTCTCAGACGTGTAAATGGATCTAAGATGAGAGGTGGAAGGCTACTGAAAGAGAAAAGAAAAATGGAATGGCTAAATTGGAGCTGAACAACATTCTTTACCTTTCGCGATTTCTTAAATCCAGACAGCGTGAAAAGATGAAGAAGAGAGAAAAAAGTCAAAAAGGAGGAGAGAGAAAATAATCTGTCAGTAGTTAAGATGTAATACACCATGTGCAAACTAAATAAACACACTTTACCTAAATAGAGAACAAACAAGAACACACAAGTCAACACATCACTAGATCTGAGTTATGTGTAGTGATTAAAGATAGACAATGTTAAAAGTATAGTCAATTACATATACGTTCATCCATAATAAGCATATATTCCATTTTATCACATAATAAGGACTTCTACAATTTCACTTATGTATTAAGTGTAAAACATAACGATAGCATATGGGACTGGCTGTTGCCAGAAAGAGTTCATTTCGGGAGGAAGAATGGTGTGGAATAACTAGATTTCACGATAGATGTTGCTTGTGCTGATTGCATATCCTGGATGAAATTAAGCAGAAAGAAGGCATAGCGCTACGCTGGCCGTGCCACCCAGGAGGCCTGGTGCCACTGAGTTTTGATGGACAGCTTGAGAAAATCCCTGCCTCAACTTTGAAGGTTGTTCTGTAAAACTTTATATCCACACCTCACCACATCCAAAGTAACACTTCTTTGACAAAAACCGAGAAACGGATATTGATAAATGACCCAACATTTTAAATCTTGAACTCTACACCTCAATAAAAAAATATAAAAATCACCATTACATTTTTTTTTCACCAAGTGAAACTTAGCCACAGCAGGTCATGTTATCAGAAGTCATCCTCTACTCACTGAGAGTTTCATTTTAAAGGGAGAGCGGGGCTGTTATCTGAAATAATATCACAGGTTTGCCTTTAAGCTGTAATTTGATATGCGCATCTCATTACACTTCGCAATATTTTTGAAGTGTTTCGAAAAAAGTCAGTTCAGTATTTGAAAGTGAACCCTTGCAACTTTTGGACATTCCAAGCCAACGTTAAAAATAAAACCTGGAAAAAGAATGGTCAGGCCATTTTCTCTTCCACGGGCACAGATGCCTAAGGTAAGTACCTTGCAGTAAGAACACATCAGATATATCTCAATGAACTTAATTATGGATGTAATTACTAATGTGTCCACTGTCTCCATATTTTCCCTAGCTTTTGCCAGATCCATTATGACTTGGTTTTCAGTATCTGATTGAGCACACAAAAATATATCCTGACTTGAATGATATCTGCTATTGAAAAAGAATCCCCCATCCTTTCAATATCATAGCCACAGGTTCCTCCCGTAAAACATGCTAGCAATGGGGCCCTGTTTTTAACATGGTCCCCTTCTCAGGCTCCTTTTTATGCATTTTCTGTCTGCAGGAGTCACAAGCTGTTACCAAATGTAGGGAAAAAAGGAAAAAAATGTTTCACCTTGTCTTCAGCACTTCTGTTAAAAAAGGCTAGTCTTGGGAATACAAAATTACACTGTGGTAATTGGAATACCTGCAGGCTTTGATTTGGATACTTAAATTGTTTTATTTCTTTGAGTTCCTACTGTGAACACAGCTCAGTTTAGGTATTGTGTGCCATCCCCTATTAAAAATGAGTCAGTTGTGTAACTTCTTATTTATTTATGTTGCCTTGCTATTGAGCACAAGGGAACATAAGGATTTATACTCAATGGGGCAATTAAAACATGTGAAAAAATGGATCTTGTATGCTGGGCTCTGTGCTTTCACACAGGAACAGAACACAGAAACCGGACTTTTATGTGTGCACATGAGTCAAAATAATCACAAGTGGATTGCTGGACTCTAAATTATAGACAACAAGTGAAAAAGCAGTGTCTCAATGGTTTTGTGTTGCCATGGTGCCCTTCTTGCCCTGTGGCTGCTCTTCTGCGACAGAAAGTTTCACTGCTCTGACAGAAATTTACATCATCCCCAGCACCACCCCCCCACTACCCCATCATGTCTCTGTCCTTCTAAGCTTAGTTCTTCAAAGGGATACAAATGAGAGGACCCACCCCAAACACCAGTACACAGCCTATCACAAAATGCCGCAAAGCTCAACCTCTTGTGTTCTACATGAGCAGTGGGGACAGTAAAGAAAGAACACCCTCTCTCACCGGTGACTCGCCTCGGACCTGCTGCGCGCCATTGAGGCTGAGCTCTCCCTTACGGCTGATGCGCTCCAGTTTCACAGTGTTCCATGTATTCCTCTTGATCTTTTCCCTACTCCTGAGCAACATTAGTGAGGAGAGAGACATGAGATTGGAAGTTGGCAGGGGGCAAATATGGAACTGGACTGGGGTCAGTGGTCCTGAAAATGAAAATACAGTGCATTCGCATTTTACGTGAAGATGTGGTCCTGAAAAGGCTCGCGTAAAGCAAAATCGTGTAATTCAAGTCTAATATCCCCATTTAAATTAATGGAAAAGCTCGAGATGTGTTGATAACGTTGGCTAACTTACTCAGAAAATTCTTTTAAAAAATTGCAAGAACAAGTGGGAATCTATGAGAGAGAGAGCGGATAACGTATTGGTAAAGGGATAATGCTAATGGTACAGTATATAATTACATTTCTGCTAAATAAATGCTGTACACTACTTTAAATACCACTCATAATTTTCTTTGCCAATTCAAACATTATTAAATATTAATATTAAATAATATTATTTAAAACATACCACTCGCTTTAAAGTGCATAATGTCGCGTAAAGTAATAATTTTTAAATTGTGTTGCAAGGGGCGTTAAAGCGAATTCGCGTATTTTAAGTTCACATAAAAAAACGAAATGCACTGTATTTAATGACCTGCAAAATGAATGACAAACTCACTTGTGTGCAAAAAAAAACAAATGACTACTTTCGTTTAATTTCAAATTTACTTAAAATACAAAATATTATAATATTTTATTTTTTAAATAAATATACCACAACACTGATGATTCAGTTTCAAATAAGATGAAAATGACTGAGAAGAGACTGTAAGAGAATGAACTATAAACAACATGCATTTTATGTGATCACTTGTGACCTGATTGTATGGGAGGTCAGTAGGCAACATGTAAAAACAATGTGATATAAAATTCCTTACAGAAAGTTAATATATTGTAATATATTCAACTTCCATTAGGGATTAAGCTATTTGTGAAAACATTGAAATGTGAATGTCCTCTTAATCTCTGCTTTATGTATTCAAATGCTCCAAATTCGTATGCTTTTACCTGATGACTGCTGGGCCTTTCCCCAGATCATATCGGAACTCCAGGGCACCATCCCTCAGTGCCAGTGAGATGAAGTCCCCTTTGCCATCATCCTTCTGTCCGTTGTAGAAGATCAGGCCGTTGGAATCATTGGCTAAGAAAACCACTGTCAAGTTCACTCTTTCACTGAGGATGAGATAAAAAATATTATTGATTAAAATCAGCACAACCAATGCTCTGGCTGCTTGATACAAACCGATGAATTTTTGTAGAGCTAAGACATTGCATATCACCTTGTTTCTCTACAGGATATATATTAATATTTTCCATGCAGTACAAATATCACTGTCATTTAATTAGAGTGCTTTCCGTATTGCACTTTACAAGTGTTAAGAAACTACTATAAATAAAAAAAAATAATTTGGCTCTACTGTCACTAAAACATGGGCTTTTTCTGACATGACAAAACCAAGATCTACAATTAACACAATGTTTGTGACTTGATTTGTTTGGCAATTTTTCCCATTTATTTGCCCTGCTAATGAAATTAGAATGGACACTTGAGTTTGTTCTTCAAAAAGCTATGGAAAGAGGTGAGTAGAGAGTTAAAACAGGTAAAACAATGCAACATTATCACAACACAATTCGCAAAGCAACTGCAAGTCCCTACAACAAAGCAAAATTACTGGAAAGCAACTGCAAATTGTGAAAACACCAAGACATTAACAGAAATATACTGCATATCAGAAAAATGTTTTAATCTGGTAATAGAAATTAGATTACAAATAGAATTTAATTGGGTAATAGAATAGATTTTTTTGACTTTCTGTGCAATTACTGTGCATAATCATAACACCAAAGAGCTAGCTAATGATAGCTAGTGTTTGTCCCAATGTGATGTTAGCTTAGGGTGACCAGATGTCCCCGATTTCTGGAAACAGTCCAGAAATTTTGCAATTTTGCGAACCTGTCCCCAGCTGGAGTTGTCCCCAGAAATGTCCCTGATTTCTGCTGTGCATTCAAAACTGCCCGCAAAATGAAGTTATTGTGTTATTGGATGTTATTATTACTGGGAACTATGTTTCTATCAATTTACATTCGCAAAAAATAAATTGGTACTGCAGTTTTCTGCATGGCTAAGGTGACTAACTAGCTGGACAGGGAGTCCTTGCAGGTTTCTTAAAAATCGCTGCAGTACAGCTATAGGAAGCAATAGGGAAACGTGTCAGCAAATGGTTTGTATGTGTCCGTATGCTAGAGATCAAAAACATGCAACATGATTTACCGCAGGTCATGTCCGTAGGTGTGCAGGCCCTTCATCTCCAGATATGAGTCACCAGTGAAGAACGGTATGTAGGCCTCATTCTTGTCAACCTTGGATTCTGATGAGGAAGTGGAAGAAACATTTGGTTGAGGGCACCCTTTCACTGTCTCAACTTGTGAGGCAATAACCATAAAGTTATGGTTGAGTTAAGGGGAAGGAACAAAAAATCAAGGTCTTTCCTAGACATAAAAGTAGGATTCTTCACTTCAGACACCAGCAGGCTTGCACCAAACTTTGAGTTCTTTCCAATTACACTTGATTACTGCATATTAATTTAGACTGGTGATGGTAGCCAAAAATTATATGTTAATTAGGCAATTTAAAAACAAATAAATAATTAAAAATTGAAAATCTGCTGACAGATTCTGAGGAAGAACAAAGGCTGTAGACACAACAAGGAGGCTTCTGCCTCTGTGTCGCACACAGCTGAGTTAGAGCTGGGAGAGCTGCCAGCTGTCTCCAATAATGGGAAAAAGGACCATGAATCATGGCAACTTCTTCTGCACAGCAAAACAAAAAACAAAAACTTATTTTCCAATTCTGGCAGTGAGTGCCGCTCTAGATGCTGTGTGCAATTCTAGATTTCTGCTCACAAATGCAGTGCAGTTAGCCACCATACACAGGTCTGTTCCTGTGAGTGAAGGAAACTGCTGACTCAAATCATGGCCAATTTACTTAACACTTCTGGCTGACCGCAACAGTGTCAAGCACTGACTATCAGAATTTAAGCTCTTATATATTCTCAAAGTAGAACTGAGAAGGGCAACAAGACTTAGTGAGAGCCAACTTTTTAAAAATGAACTGTGTTTCTCGTAGAAGAACACTGAACCCGTATAAAGTACAAGTGGAAATTAGACGAGAACAATTTAGCACAGTCTAGACACACTCTAGACTGCAGGCAAGACGATGAGCTTTGATAAGCTTAGAATGGCTTTCATCATTAATGTTCTTCTGTTCTTGTTATATGATCTATTCGGGCAGAGGGTCGTGGAGAGTGAGGACACAGAGGTAAGAGTAAGAAGCCTATTAGATTTATCCAAGCCTTTGCTCAGTGAGTTCTCATTACTCACCCCTGTCCAGCTCACCGGTGCTATTAGTCATACCATTGATTCTTAAAACACCCGCCTATGAATGAATGCTTTGCTCTCATTGATTCTCACTCATGTCTTACTTGATCTCAACCTGCTGATAACACTGGCTCACTCAGATAAGGGGTTTCTCTCATGAATTAGTGTTCTGTGGTGGGCACTGGGTGACTTTTGCAAAAGTTTTTTTGTTTTGATTTCAAGGTTTTAAAAAAGTACTTTCAATGTGTGCCTCTCATAATGTCTATGTGGATTTCAATCAGGGCAAAAAATAGAATAAAATAAAAGAAATTGAGCGAAAAGAGGCCCAGGGTGCTGCAGCAGTAATGAAAACTTCAAACGTAAGGCTCCAGAGCAAATGTGCAGCCCCCCCCCCCCGATCTCTGTCCAGGCCCCTGCTGGGTCTTTGCTGCTTTTTGAACACTTCACCTGTGGGAGTGAAAGGCTCAACGGCTAATGGCTAAATTGGGCGCAAAGCAAGTGGTGGATCTGCCAAGTCCCAGTGATTCAGCCTGTTCGCCCTGGGGTGCCCATCATGTTCAATATCTCAATTCAGGACAGATATGTACCATCATGGGTCGAAGTAAAAGGAGACAAATGACGCAGTGCTGTGTCCTACGCTGATACAGAATGTTTTTTCTAGTCGTCTGTTGAGCTGTGTGTGTGTGTAAACATATATATTTGCGGATTACAGCTCCCCAGCCTCTCCAGTGACATGAATGAAAGTGTTATAAATGCCGTGTGAACGGAAGGATGGTTCACAAGAAACACAAGAAATAGAGGTACTGAACAAACAAAATCTGTGATATGAAATTATACACTTGGTTTTTGCACATTTCTGTCAGGTGTTCCTTTGAAAGGAGGTTGTAAAACTCTTCACTGCCCCTCTTTTGAATTGGATGTCATTAATGTTCACTGTCAGTATGGTTAGGAACATGAAAAATCATACAGCAGAATGAATGCTGATTACTTGTGCATGCTAACTAAGGACAGTTTCTGGTGGACTGACCACTGCACATTTTATTTACAAAAATGCAATACTTGTAAATTTCATGTCTTCTTGCTTGGACATTTTCAATTGTATACACAGACTATGTATGTAGTGAGAGGGAAATATACCATTATTTTAAGTTATTAGTTTAATTTTCAATGAAACATTTGCTGTAATAGAAAAACAAATTTGTTCCTCAAGACTTTTGCTTTGAAGCATTAACTATTCAGCTATTTTAACAAACAACATAAGCTTAACAGCAATGTTATTTTTGATTGGTCCTTACCCCTTTCACAGTGCTTCCCCTCACGGCCCATGGGGCATTCACATTTGTACCCGCCCTCTGGCAGAACATGGCACTGAGAGGAAGAATGACACTTATTTGGGTCACATGGGTTGTGGGTGTCGGCACATGTTGGACCTGAAATCACAGGAGACACAAAAGAAACATTATTTTCACATTGTAAACTAGATTCCCCAAATCCTACTAAATCCACCAGTAATATAGCCATTTTGAGATATTCAGCAGGATTTTTCTTCCTACAGTCAAGGGAGGCCAAGGATTTTCTATTTAATGGAGGTCATTTTTTTAATAGGATTTAAAATTATCACGACTCCAGATTAAGTGTCCGAATGCTCCGGCACACTTCATGGGTTGTTCAACAGAAAATACTCAGAGGACGGTGTTTTACCCTGTGCCAGAGTTAATCAAAATGTTCACTTTATTATTTTTTTCCTCATATGCCTGAGGCAAAATGAATGCTGTAATGAACCCCCCTGCCATGTTCTGAAGACTCTGTTTCCCTCCTCTCTCTCATTCTCTCGACACTGACTGCAGATCTCCAGAGAGCCCCTGCCCCCCCACCCCTGGTCGTCCATCTCCTGGGCTGAAAAGAGCTGGGATGCCAAGGCCAGTTATCCTCCTTTTACTGTTCTATCTGACGATAGTGCTGTTTCTATTACACAGCCATGGGATTGTGGAAATAGAGCAGGTGAGAACATGTCACAACTGAGCAGGCCCGCTCATCAGATCATCATATTCATCATATAACACTGAGCCTTAAACACAAGATTTTCTGTATTAAAGATACATCTCAGAATGAATCACTCTGACAGAGTAATGCTAACATATGTACAAATGTGAGCAGTAAGTTGATTTTATCTTCTTGTTGATTTTTGTCAGTTGGTTATTTATTTTCTTTTTTTGTCCGGGGGTGGAGTGTGTCATTAGCTGCTTAATCCAAAATAACTCCTCTCACTAATCAGTCTATTGTAAATGACAGAGCAATGATTTTGCTTTACCAAGACAGATCAAGGGTTTTTATGATCTCGCTGTAAACAAAAACTGATCTGGCATTGCTCATGTTCACATGGATTTCTTTTAGCTCTCTAGTTCCTTAAAGTGTAAAATGGCGCTCTCATTCAATGAATAGTTAAAGACACACAGAACCATTTTGTGGAGTTTTATGTTTTACAGAAATGACATCATTTGACTCAAATAACTACCGTAAGGGCTGAAGTTGATTAGCGATGCGTGGCAACAGATAAATGAGGAAATCTGGCAACATTATATCTTGTAAGGAAAATCAAAAGTGTATTCAACACCATTTCAGCTGACAGACTTTAGTAACACACTGTAGTAGATGGATCTAATAGTAGCTTTGTTGAAAATGTACTCATGCAGCACCTGCACATTAATTAAACGAGAATCTTTGCAAAACCAGCAACACATATGCAAAATATAACTGATTTATAATACATCTGGATAACTGAGCGGATAAACCATTGATCAATAAATCGATCTGTTTATTTCTGGTGTCCTTATGAAAAAGACCAGCTCCATTCAAGCTTCATCTTTTACATGGACTAGCGGTTTATGGGGCTGTGCTTCACCTTGCTTTGGGGTAACGGGGTGTGAAAAGGCAGGGACATGCTCTGCTGGAACAGCATGAACACGATGTTCTCTTCTTTTATAACACTCTTTTCTTTGAAGCCCTCATTAGTGGGAGGCAGGCTTAGTGTGACCGATCAGAGGGCCGGGTGAGTCAATGCAAAAGGAACATGGGGGAAATTTCCAAAAGCCTTCAAAAGCCCACCACGCTGCTGTTCCGTATGGCTTGTCTGATCACCCTGGCTGGGCTGGGCGGCAGGCTGTGTCCACTCTGCTCACTCTCTCTCTCTCTTTCTCTTGATCTTGTTATCTTTCTAAAATATTCTTTGCTAGTTGGTTTAACTTTTCTCTTTCCACACTAACTATACTCTTCTTCAACAAATGTTACATAAATAGCCTTTTCACAATGTCTTAGTATCATTCTATCTGTCTAGCTTCTGATAATTAAATCAGACACAAGATGGAAAGCTCAGACAGACTGATTAACACTCTCAAAGACTTTCTCTCAGATACACACACACTTACACACACATACACACTCTTACACACACACACACACACACACACACACACACACACACACACACACACACACACACACACACACACACACACACACACACACACACACACAGTATAAATAGAGAGAAAGGTCAGGGCAGGGGCAGGCCCACCTGAAAACCCGTTGACACACTTGCAGTGGAATATCTCGGCCTCCTTGACCTGGCAAGTACCCGCATTCCTGCAGGGGTTGGGCTGGCAGGGGTTGTTACCGCATTCTCCCAGTCCAAAGCCATATAGCGCCTGGCCGCCCTTCTGCTGCAGATTGTACACCATGTTGTTGACGTCCAGCATGCGGATGCAGCCCACCAGGCCTGTGGCTACAGACGTCTGCTCCTTCACACTGCAGACAAATTACAGGCCGTGCAGTCATTTAGCAAATTCACAAACACACCTCTCATGACAGTAAGGAAGAATATATATATATGTGTGTGTGAACCCTACAAAAGTCAGAGACCACCATTTTGTTCATTACTTATCCAGTCAAATGGCCAGTTAGGTCTTATTTTATACAGATATTCATTTTTTGTGTCAAATGACAATGTAGGACACATTCATTTAACAGAAAATTACACAAAAGCCTCCATTCCTAAGTATAATATCAAATCTGTTGGGAGTTTCCAAAACTGAAGTTCACAAAATTGCAGTAGGATATAGAGGAAATGGGACTCCTAACAACTGTGCCAGACCTGGTAGGCCACTGAAACTATCACCATCAAATAGAAAGCTTTCATCTTTGAGAGATAGGGGAATCAAACTCCGCTCTTTCTTCAGAACTGAGAATATCCATACGTGTTTCTGTCGATCCTTCCACTGTGAGAGGAAGGACTCAACACTATGGGTCTGAAAGGATGTGTAGCTGTCAAAAACTCTCTACTAAGAAAAAGAAATAGACAAAATTTTCCAGAAAGTTTCACTAGATCACTGAAACTGGACACCTGAGATGTGGCGTAAAGTTTTATGACTAGTGAGCCTAAAATTTAGATTTTTGGAAGGAATAAAAGACAAAATTTGTTATGTCGAAGACATTAAGAACTGTGAACTGTTAAAGACTCAACAACCTTTAGGAAAGCATGGTGGAGGAACAGTACAATATTGGGGATGTATCTGGAGGTATCTGGTGTTGAATTGTTTTTGATTGAAAGCAGCATGAACACTGATAAATTCAAATAAATCTTAATACATCATGCAATGCCCTCTGAAAAATGTTTGATTGGGAACAAATTTATTCTACAGCAACATAATGTTCTAAGCGTACTGCTGAGTCAATCAAGACTATAAACAAGGTGAGGTCTGTTTTAATTAAGGAAAAAATTTATTTAATACTGATCTGGTCTGACAACCTTTGGCATTATTTAACTTTATGAAGGGACTCAATTGTGCTTGGTGCCTCTGTGAAAGACACATGTCACATGTCACATAGGTTTCTCAACATAAGTTTCTCAACAAGTTTCTCAACGCTACTTGTGTATGGCTACAAGAGGCAGCTACCCTGACTTTATATAAAGGATAGCAGCCCTGTTCTTATTCTCCCAGGAACTCTTATTCTCCCAGTAAATCCCAGTAATGTCAAAAGCACTGACTTCCAAACTTCTCTGGGTAGTACTCAAACCAAATTGTGAAAAGTTATGATTTATTTTACTATTCTCCTTCTAATTTGTTAATCTTCTAAGTTAATGTTCAAGTGTTCCCATAAGACATTTTGAAATTACAATGTGAATAATATGTACCATAAGTTCAATCACAGTACAGGATAATCAGAGAGCTAAGATAATCACCTTTGTGTGTAAGTGTGCTGCTGAGTGAATTCACAATGTTAGTACATCTGGACAGCAGTACACAAGAACTGTTTTGGAACCAATGCCATGAAGCAAGCAGTATTCATTACCTCTACATCCTACATATCATTTTAAAAGTCTCACACAGACATAGAGACATATACACATACACACACATACATATTCACATATTGGAAGTAATATATCAAATTGTGCAAGTCCTACAGGCAAATGGATAAAGCCGTACGCCCCTCTATCAGAGGCCTCTCTAATCTTTTCCGGTAGTGTTGTATGTCCATGTGAATGATACTTCCTGCAGAGAGGACATGATGCTCAGTTTTGAACACGGCCTCATGTATTTTTTTACACCAATCTGTGATAAACTTCTGTGGCATGACTGTTTTTGTTCAGCTTGATTTTTTTGTATGATACTAGTTGCCCTTAAGGGACTGGGTCTGTTCCTTGGGGCTCATCACTGAGTGGGGCCAATTCCAATGAGGAATTCCAACTATTCAAGCTGTGCTTGTAAACTGCTATAAATGTATTATTGATGCATTACAACTTCTGAATAGTAAGTTCCTGAGGGTGCACCAATGGTCCCTATTCTGTGAAGCTGAGATTATGCCTGGCATGAGGGGTTCTTTGTTCTGTCAAAGCAAGACTCTGATTGAAGGACAAGGCCAACTACTAGCAAATTGAAACTGATAAAATGGAGAGGCTTTCTGTACTGTGAAATCAAGACTATGAGCAGAAAGAGAAATCCTTTGTACTGTGAAATCATGACTAGAATTGGAGTCATGGAGTCATGTGGGTTACTCTGTACAGAGAAGTCAACACTGATTGGATGGAGAGATCCTATGTACTGTAAAAACAATACTGTGATTGGACAGACAGGATCTCTGTACAGAGCAATCAAGCATGACTGGATAGAGAGATCCTTTGAACTGCTGAATCAGAAGTCTGACATGACAGAGAAGGTCCTTGTATAGAAAAACAGAGGTTGTAATTTTTTGGAAATGTTCTTACTCTTGCACCAGATCTTCAGGCACACCCCCAATGAAGAGGTCGGTGTCCAGGTTGAGGCCTTCAGTTCCAGGTGGGCTCATGCCATCAACATCCTTTTCATTGTCCACACTGAGCATAGCATTGCGCCGGGTTCGAGTCACCACCAGGTGGTGCCAGCGGCCTGGCTGCACCTCAACATTGCTCTCCAGTGTGCCTGTCCCTGAGCCTGTGTTGAACCTGTCAACAGGGAGCCAAGTGTCAAGAGGAGAGGAGAGACCACATGAGTGACAGAGAAGACCTGAATGATCAAATCAATACACTGGTCAGCATGTAAATAACCACTGACAGACAATGCAACATCAGTGATCCCTTAGGCAAACTAGGAAAACCGTGCCCCATGTGCCTATATATAAATCCCAATGAAAAACAAATTATTCAACAAAAAAACAATTTTAAGAAACAGCACATTATTTTTGCAATCAATAAATCTTTCTTTAAACAGCATAATGAAATATGTGAGGTGAATGTATAATGCTATATTGTTCTGTTTTTATTTGGAACCACTGCGACCTTCCTTCTCATGGACCAGTGAGGACTCATTGCTTCCTTGCCCAGGTGGACAATAGTGCAGGTGGTACTCAATCACCTAGGTGCAGGGCACACTGCTGCACCACAACCATGCGCTTTTACTCCATGAACCATCCTTTAAAGGCCCTTAACTTGAATATTTTTAACGTTACCTATTATTTAATAACCCATTTATTTCTGTTGCTGATTCACATGCTTACATTATGTATTTGAGGACTTAGGGCTACAGTTGAGGTCAGCCCTTTGCACCAGGAGGCCCCCCAAAGTCTTTGTTATGGTAGCCAAGATCTTTCATCGGTTTCTCCATAGGTCCCCATTTAAACCCTATCTAACTTGAATGCGATGCAGGTACCAAGGGACAGGCTTGCCACCACTCACCCAAGCCCTGCATCATCTCTCTCCACACTGACCTGAGCTGCACACGGCCGGACACCAGTGCCAGAGACAGGAAGTCTTTCTTGCCATTCTGACCATTGTAGAGTAGCAGGCCAGTCATCTCGGAGGCCCGGAAGTCCATGGCAATCCGTACGGTGTGGTAGGCCTTCATGGTGGTAAAGGCCAGGTAGGACTTGCCTCCGAAGGATGGGATGTAGTATTTAATGACTGTGTAAAGGGACATAGATATGGTAAACATCAGGCGAACATTTAACCATCAGCCATACCAGCTATCTGTAGCTGTGCAGCAGATATCTACGCAACAAGTGCGAGTTAAATGCAAATGAACAAGTGTGAGTGAATGTATATAGTATAGTGTAGAGTTAATGCATGTGTGTGTGTGTGCATGTGCTTGCATGTGAGTGTGCCATGTGTGTTCATGTGAGAATGCACATGTAATTACGTGACACAACATAATGTAAAAGAATGTGGTGGCTGTTTCCTAATCAGTCATTAGATTGGTGCAGTCATTAGAACGATGCAGTCTAATGAGCTAGGCTGGTTTCTCAACATAGACTTTGAGAATCCAGCTCCCTTTGTTCCTGGGTAATTTTCAGGAATCTCTCAGAAATCCTCAGAGAGTACCTCTTCAGTGTAACTCATAATAATGTGTTTGATCAGAGGCTAGGGTTCAGCTTTCACTTAGTCCCATCCGCTACAGCGTAACTGGGAGTTGTTGATAATGAAACTCAATTGCCAATCAGGTTTTTCACTAAAATAGCTGCCTCGCAGTACTACAAAGTAAAGGTAAGCACTCATAAACATGTATATACAAACACATATACACAGACATGAATATATGAATGGATGCATACACATACATCCATGTAAAGCTTCTGGACAAAACCAAAATCCACCAAATTAGGTTGAATACACTGGTCAGCATGTAAAAAACCACTGACAGACAATGCAACATCAGTGATCCCTTAGGCAAACTAGGAAAACCGTGCCCCATGTGCCTATATATAAATCCCAATGAAAAACAAATTATTCAACAAAAAAACAGTGTTGATTCAGTGGTGCTGCTTATTGCTTTCATATTACATGCACCATTCTTTACATTTAGGATATTTAGCAGCCATGCTTATCCAGAGACACTAAATAAACCAAATCAATGCATTTCATAAAACATTCTATCCATTTATACAGCTGGATATTTAATGAGGCAATTCTTGCTCAACAGTACGACAGCTGCACCCTTCCTGGAAATCGAACCTGTAACCTTTAGTTTTACACGCCCAGCTCCTTAAATATTACACTTTAATTGCCTCAAAAAATAACAATTATCACTTGTGTATCTTTGCCAACACCAATGTTGTGCCACCTCAGGGCTCTGGGACACACCTTTCTCACAAACAGACCCGCCTCTTCCTGCGGGACAGATGCAGGTGAAGTCTTTCCCATCTTCCTCACAGGTGCCACCGTGCAGGCAGGGGTGCGAGTCGCAGGGCTGCTCAGGTTTCTGGTGTGTTGGCACCAGCTTGGTTCTCAGGGGTGTGATGATGTGGGGGGGCGAGGTAGCAGCACGAGCTGTTGTCACCGGGGCAACTGTGGTGGTCCTACGGCCAGTGAAGGGCCGGTGTGTGGTCAGGGATGCAGTAGCTGCCGGGAGGGTGGTGGTGATTGTGGGCATGGTGGCAGTGGCAGTTGCCATGGTGATTGTGGTGGTGGTGAAAAGGGGAAGAGTTGAAAGGCCTAAGAAAGGGAGTAAACAGTGGTTGGTATGCTATGGAAAACCCATGGCCCTGTCCAAAAGAAAGTACATGTTTTGAGTTTTTCCACCCTATAGGAACCTGCTTAATTAAGCATCCTACACAATGAGGCATGTCAGCGCTCAGATTGTCTGAAGGTTCAATAGGTATTCATTTCAATAAATATTCAATCAATATTCATTTGTTTAAACATTTAGATTGATATCCCATTAAACTCAGCAATTGATTTCACACTTGGAGGAGCGAGTGCTCCAATTAAGCCATAAAGACTTTTGTCATGATTTGTCAAATTTTGGGCCACTGCTGTGAGGGATATATTTTCAGGCTAAGTGAAGCTCAGTGTTACTTTTTTACCGTTATTATTGAAACGGATGTTTTGCGCCTCTGGCTTCTTCACCACAATGGTCGTCTCCTTGGCAGTCTTTAGTTGCTTAAGCAGAGCCTGCTCAACCATTTCAGGTGTGTACCTGGTGTCTGAGAAAGAAACAGGACATAAGGGGAGAAAGCAAAAAAGGGGAGGGATGGAAAAATGACGGTGGAGGGACTGACAGCAGGTTTGACCAGCAGCCTCTGGAGTTGCTCGGTTACTGAAGCTGTGAATGTGGATTGGCTCCAGTCCTTTGGGGACAGACAAGACTGAAGGCTGAAGAAGCTGTCTCAGGATTTCAACAGTCAATCCATTTTATTCCATAGCCTCAACTAAATTTCATCTGCAGTGAGTAAACCCAATTGATATTTCAATTTTATTTATATATACACTTTTTGCTTTGTTTTATTCTTTACCTTTAAACCTACCATGCCAATATTGTACTTTAGTTTTTACTTATATTCTATTTTATATTTTGCATTTTGTTTAATGAATGAATTAAGAGTCGAATCAGAGCTAGAGCCTGACCTCGGGGGTCAAAAGCACTGCTGATCCATTCCAAGATGTGCTGGTTCCCTATTTCCATAAACCTAAGGAAGCAGTGAAAGATATGGCATCAGCCTCGTCACTTACAACTGTATTCAATAACCTCTACATGAGTTCAGTATCACTCATTAAAAAGCATATTTTGCTCTTTCCAACACAGTAATGTAGGTCAGTGCATCAATATAAAAATTGGGTGATCCGATCACGGGATCACTTTCCAATGGTGGGAAGCACCCAAGCACTCTTCTGAAGAGGTGCTGGATAGTAAACCAGAGCACACCTCCAGACAGCCGTCCTGCCATCCACGGGAGGTAGCCTTGACAGACGCTTCCACCACAATAAAAGGTGCTGAACAGAGCCAATGAAACAGAGCTCAGTGGGGACGTTGATGTGAGTGCTGTCGCCAGCTTTAAGGAGCTCAAAGGGCTGAGTTGCAAAATGAAGGTACCTTGCTTGCAAAATAGATGAATTACAAGCAAATGATGAACCAAATAAGCTGTAAAACATCTGTGGTTCACTTTCATGACTGTCCTAAATTGTGTACCTAAAGGAACTAATGATCCTTTTTTCAACAAACTAAAGCATTCAAAACTGCATACAGAGGAGAAGCAAAAAGTTAGCACCACATTTTCAAAATATATTTTCTGTTCCCTGTATTCAGACTAAGCACCTAGAGAGGTAGGGTTTGTCATGGACTTGATATTAAAATTAATTAGGTTGTTTTTTGTGCTGTCCAGGTGCATTTTACCTGGGTTGAAATGGGCCTCTATGAATGCCAGTATGGATTTGCTGGGAGCCAGATTCCGAACCCGGACACTCTCAAAGTCCTTCTGGACATCTGATTTTTGGAACAGCTCATTTAGCTGAAAGAGAAAAGGAGAGAAAAAAAGAAAGAAGAGCAAAAAACATGTGTAACCAATTACATCAGTAGGATAGAAATGGGCACAATATTATTTATTAACAATTTGATCTGTAGTTAGATGTTCATGTCTGCGTAAGGGAAAGATGTGGAACTACTGCTGAGTCTCAGCATACAACCTGACATTTGATTGCAGCACAGAATTAGTTACACTGCCATTTTTGAAGGCTGTCTTAAATGTCAGCTTACTTAATAAAGCACATACTCCTTGACTAGTTTCTGTTCAAGGCCCAGTGACACTGTGCACTATTAGTACTTGCTAACTGTCTTGTGTGAACAACTCTACCTTTAAAACCATGGTGGATATTTTTAGAGAAACAATTACTTGACCCTGAGAACTTGCCAAAATATGGCTCTGCCAACCTCATCTCCACTTCCCCACCCCTTTCATCTGCAGTGAATTGGGCCCAAGAGCTCTTCCCCTCTGTTGGGGGTGGATTAATTTGACTTCCTTGTATTTCTTTTTGTGGGGGGAGGTGCATGTCATGTTGTATTAACTACTCAACCCCAGCCCACTTCATTTCAAGTGCACTCACTTGAGAAGGCATCTTTTGTAAGTTAGTCAGATATACACTGTGGGAGGCCTCTCTACTCTACTCAATTACTTTAAATGGGGGTGACACACAAAAGCTTGGCACCGAGACTCTTTTTCTTCTTCCTCTATTCCAGTCAACTCCCTCCCCCATCCAAACCAAATTGCTCCATATTTGAACTAAAAGTGGGGGCAACGAAAACAATTTGTTTTGCGTATCACTGCAACACTTTTCCATTGGTTGCTGCATGAGCAGTACAGAGACCCCCCTGGTCTGACTGTGGGACTGCAAGCCAATTATCCCCTTTCACAGTTAATCAAGGACAGTGGTGTGCAAGTAGTTAGGTCTCAGCTGCACCCCAATAAACACAATGACATGGACGAATGAAGTCTATATATGTGGGTATTTTCTTCTCTGAACCTGTAGCAATGTTTGAACATGAACATGAGGTTGGCAGTATCATCAGAATCTCTGGGTGGACAGCAACACATGGCAATGTGGGAGAAACTCTGGACACTCACTGCGCTCTCAATGCTGCGGGCTGTCTCCCCAAAGAGCTCGGACTTGGGGTCCTCCATCTCTGGGGTATAGAACACCTCCTGGCCCTCCACTTGGTCCAGGTGCAGGAACCCACTGAACTTCATGGTGGCTGCAAGGTATGCACACATTGATAGTTACAGTCTGAACCAGGAGAGGGCACTAGAGACCCTGCCTGCACAAGTCAGCCCGTAGGTGGTGGAATTCTGGGCGGTTAGCTGGATGGAGCAATTGTGACATTAGTGCAGCAGGATTGGTGGTTGTTGTGTTTATGATTGGAGGGTGGGGGTGGATTGTGAGTGAGTACTTGGGTGATTTGTGTAAGGATGGAGGTAATGTGCAGAGTTTACCACGCCACAACTCCCTGCCCTCCAATAAGCCAGAGGAGACACAGAGGGCTGAGAGGAGAGATTCTAGTTAGAGAAAAAAAATAGCACAGACAAGCAAGACACAACAGAGACAGTAGGATAGTTAACCAAGAGAGAAATCACAGACATTAACACTGGGGAGAGAAAAAAAACATCTCTTGAGACAGCCTGTTTTTAACTGGCTTCTCTGCTGCTACAGTTAACATTAACTGACTGTCCCCACCTCTGAACCTTGCTCTGGGCGATGTTGGCTTATTTATTGCACTGACTCATTAAGACCTTGTGTGAAAATTGAAGCAATAAAAATAAAGTTTCCAAAAAAATAAGATGAGAGGAAGGAGAGCTGAAGGGGCAAGGAACAGGCCATGATGCTGGGTTTCACACGGGCTGTAATCAGCGGAACAAATTACCCGAATCAATCACAGGCAGCCCGCTCCGGCTCGACCGCGACTGGGAAGAGCACTTGCGTGATTATCGTGAAAGATAGAGATAATTGTCTCCTAATCCCACAGATGGGTGACTGGCAGAAGCTGGTTAAATTTGTATGATAAAGGCTTTTTTTTTACCTCCCAGACAAACATTGTCTCTTATCAGATATGGCTAAAAAGGGGCAGATAAAAAGGGGTGAGAATTCATATGAGAGAAGACATGGAAGGGGGAATAAAACTTGAAGACCATACATTGGGATCACAGTTAGGAAAAGAGAGAGGTGTGTGGATGATGTTACCAGACACAGGAAACAGGCAGAAAGGAGTCTTCCTTTGCTGCCCGCCGATTTGATGGGGGTGCGGAGGTCATGACACCATAGACAGATTCACTCAAAAGACCAGTGGAACTCAGACACGCAGAGCTCAAACCAAACCCCGGAACTGGGAGACTACTAAAAGGTTCTTGTCTTCACCATAACTCACTGAGGCTGCTTTTTGTCTTTCACATCTGTTAAAGTGAAGGGAGAACAATCAGCTTCATTGTATCTTTTCACCCCAGATTTCTCTTTCTGTGCATCTAATGGCCGTGGAGCATTAGTTCTGTGGAACAACTGTGAGGCAGGGGCTGCCTGTGTGTGTTCTGTGTTCTGTTGCATGGTAAGGCTGCCAAACCAGACACAGCAAGCTCTAGGATTCAAACCCAGAGCCTCTCTCTTCCTCATAACGGGGGATCTGCTCATTGCCCTATAGACAGGCGAGCGATAATTTGTGTTCACATAGTGTGGTTCCAGAAGTCACAATCCATCTCTCCGCTCTGTGCAAGGGAAAAAAGGGGCCCAAGGGCTAGAGCACACACACATCACAAGTCATAGCAGCAGCAAACAATGCAGACAGAGCAGGAGAAGGGTGGGGGGCTTGAAGTGTGCAACCTTAAAGAAAACAATGCGGCAAATTACAATTGCCAAAACTCTGTTCCATTTGTCTGGAGGTTTCAGACCTTATTTTTGGGGGCAAAAGGAGACACTTACGGGGACACTTGCTTCCCTCTGCATCAGTGTTGACTGTCCTGCCATCAGGACAGCAGCCGAAGTGGCTGTTGTCACAAGACGATCGGTACTGTGGGGTGGTGGTCACATAACTGGCGGGCTCTTGAGGAGGGGGAGAGGACACACAGTGGATTTAACATCAACACCAACATCAACACAGGACTCGCAGTAATGAGACTGCAGTCCGATCAGTTACTGATTTATCATTAGCCTTGCATTTGGGTGCTGAAACTATTCCATTCCGTGCAAGAAATGGATACATATTTTGAAAAAAAAATATATAATTCACATATATTTATGAATGTATGGCTATTCCCCTTTTCAAGGCTGTCTGCTGCTGGTTGACATGGCTGAATGGTGTTTTCAGTCTCTATAACTGAGTCTATGGCTGCTGCTGGACTGCATGGCCCTTCTGCTGTGGACTGGTGGGAACACTGTCAGAGCCTCCTCAATGCGTGTGTGCCAGGACTGCACAATGCCGCCCCCAGGGCCCCCGGCCTTCACTCTCCTCTTAACAAATGTCGGCTGGGCCTGACATTTGTTATGGTGGGGGCCTGAAGCAGACTATAATGAAATGAAAGAACACTAAAAACGGGAAAGCATTCCAGAAGTTTTCAAAGTTTGAGAAAATCGCTTTATGTTTTCTCCCCCATTTGGAAATCTACATTACAGATGGTGCACATGCTGTATATCCATCATTGACTATTCTGGCACTTCATATGGCAAGTACTATACAGTCAAAATGGAACCACTGGAGACTAAGGACCTCTACCTTAGCTCAATTTGTATGTGTACACACACACTATTTTTATTATAATTACCTTGTCTAAGGAAATAGTTACTTTTGCCTATCATTGATGGTGATTTTACTAAAGCTGTATGGGATACCACCCTCAAAGGGATAATGCAGGGCCTGCTTTAAGAGTGAAGAGTGTAAACATTTTATTATAGTGTAAGATTTATTGATTGATTGATTGATTGATTGATTGATTCATTCATTCATTCATTCATTCATTCAGGTTAGGTTCTTCGCTTTGCTGGAGGTTTAGAACTCAGGACCTAACACCCGCTACTCCACCTTGCAACTAGAAAGCATTTGACTTTTCGAATTCAAGATCATGCTGCCCGGATGGCAGTCTTCAACATTTTTATCTTTCCATACTACGGTCTGTGGCTCTGTTGCCATTCCCTCAGGGGAATGCAGATTGTATTCCATTTAAGATTAAAAACAGTCATAAAGTACAACAATAGCAGTGAAACAGTGAACGAGTCATAAACACTGGGTGGTGGGGGTGAGTGGGGTCTAGATTTCAAGGACTCTGGTATGAGGTGGGGAAAATGACTTTGGCGAGGAGCAAGACGAAGTCCCTGGGCATCTGTTTTTTGCTGGGTTATAGATTTACGAGCAGACACTGAAATGGATCAGGGTGCGGCACCAGTAGCAGCCTATGGCAGACAAGTCATCGCTCCTCGTCAAAGACCCCCCAGGTGACAGAGGGCTCTTAGGCAGATGGCCTTCATTCCCCATCACAAAGCAGCCCAGTCAGTTGTTGACAAGTGAATGTGTTTGCAGAACAGATACAGTGAGTCGTGATGCATCAACCGAACAAATTCCGTCTGTTGGTAATATCTTGGTAGGAAAACCAGTTAGAGGGGAGAAAAATAGCTTTTCTTCACAGTTTTTGTTCTTATCATAATTATGGAGATTACAACCCCTTTTCAATCAAACTTTTATATTCTTTGTCCTAAAATTTAAATACATGATTATGAGCATGCTCTGACAATTGTTTTATTAATGTTACTGCTGGATAAAAAAACTAGATTCAGTTCATGACAAAGCTCACTGTAATTAGACTGAACAGAACTTTATACTGAATTTTAGCCAGGAGAGGAAAATTATGTTTAGATATACGGATGCAGACTGTCTATACTGACTGAAAGGCTCACTTCTCTTTCATAAAAACAAATGACACCCATATCAGAGAGCCACCTTTTCTCACTTCCTCCCAAAATAACCCAGTTTCCCCTGGGAAGATGATATTGTATTAATGATAAATTGTTAATGTAATGTCAAACATAATATATCATATTATAATATAATGTATTATAACATATAGTATAACTACTGATATAATTACAGCAATACATACTATACATGGTTGAACTTCCTAAGAAATTTCCCTGCCAAAGAGGCACTGTGGGAAATGCAGTGAAAGAGCAGATTTACCAGGTGGCTCCTCGCCGCTACCCTTTTCGGCACTACCCTCGTCGTCACCACTGGGATCCCCACTGCCAGACTCTTCAGAGATGGAGGTGGTGGTGGGGCTCGGACCAGGGGTGGGGTCGGGGGGAGGGGGTGTGGTGCGGGACGGCTTGAGGTGGGTTGTGGGGAGGTGGGTGGTGACAGCTGAGGGGGTGCTCGGACTCTTGATGCTCGTTGGCGGGACAGCTTCCACGTAGCCTTCCCTGATGTCCACTGCATCCATCTCCCTTGTGGTGTGGCCTTGCGGCGGTGTGTTGAGCTTGGAGTGATGAATGGGGGGGCTGGCTTGGGGGGTGGTTGGGGAGGGCGTGGGACTGGCCACTGGCACAGGGTACGGGATGGTCTCTGGAGGAATTGAAGGAATGAAGGATGGGTGAGGACAGATGGAAATGTTTATTGGGGTTCTTCACGTCCTGTTCAATCTTGCAAAGTATTGCCTTGCAGGACAGGACTTAAAAAGTGGACTTCAGAAACATGAGCATCAAAGCTAAAGTTTACTCATTACAGACCTTGAGAAGATTAACCAAGGCCAGCCGGTTCAAGAACACTGACAAATCATCAATCTGTTCTGGCTACAGACAAACATTCTAAAAAATAAAATATTAAGTCATCAAACTAGCTGGAGCTCATTAGCAACCAGCACCTGGACATTCTTAGCAACTACCTTTACCTCGATTGCATAAGCAATGTGATTAGACCATTTGTATCTTTTTTTATGAAGTAAAATTGTACTGACTCAAAACCAAGGCAGAGGGCAGGCACAATTTACAGAGCAGGCACGTAAGCTGGGCTGCTCTGAGCCAACGGTGTGCATCAAAGGTTTTTGTGCTGATAAGCAAACCAAACTGTATTGTAGGACTGCCAGTACAATGTGCAACATCTGTGAAAGGAGAGGGAATAGTGGCTCTCCAGTGTCTCTGGATACAATCCCACAGCACAGCAGGAAACGAGGAGTCGGCAACTCCGCCACACTTCAGGCAAACATGTGTGCATAATTTATATATATTTAAATTTCTCTCCTGCCAACGAGCTTTAATCAGGAGCAGCCGGAGTCTCCGGAGATGAGTGATTGATATAAAGAGTACAGGAAATATGTGTGGGGTTGGGTTGGAGGGGGTAGGGGTGTTTAAACTCTGGCTTCAAAGGACACCAAACTCTATTCCCCGCTTGGCACATTCGTCTCTGCTGGCACACTCGGCCAAATGCAGACACTCCCTGGCCCCATTGCCAGGGGAGGTCCAGGGAGGGTACCTCTCCATCATCCAAAGGGAAGAAGCATAACAGGAAGTCATGGATCAAAGCAATCAGAACCGTGTCAATTCCACAAGGGAGAATGCTTGCACTACTCTGAATGGCAATAATGCCACATTGAATGGCAATAATGGATATGCTGTGCAAAGGGTGACAACTATGTCTTTTGCAACAGCACCAAAACTGTAATGTGATCCTTAAAGGAGCCCTCGCTGCCTTTCATATGGGGTATGATTCTGCTCTTCTGCTTCAGGGGATTTCCCGAATTGTCACATTTAACTGAGCTCCCATCACTGCACCAGTGGGTACAAAGAGGACACAGTGAAGTGTGAAATTCACAAAACTTAGAAACAATTATCTAATGAGCTGTCTGCACAGTAGAAAGCAGGCAAGAAGCTGGAGAGGCAGCGGTTGTAGGCCGGGGGAGAGGGGCGGTAGAACTGTGGTGCATGTGGTGGATTTGCTTTGATTCACTTGCTTTGTTTTCTCCTTGGTTACACCTGTCAGTCAGGAGCCATGTCTCACATCCGACCCCCATGGGGAGGGGGCGAGGAGCACACCGGTTTCCTGGCACCCGTCTCCGTGGCAGCCATGAACCATGTGATTTAAAAAAATATATAAAAATAAGAGAGCAAGGAAGAAAAAATAAGGCAGGAGGATCACTGTGGTGGAAGCGTCCCTTTAATTGGGTTTAATGCTGCGTTTGATTCCTAAGAGGCAAGAAGCCATATTGGGAAAACAATGATGTCCCCTTCACTTGCTTTTGCAGAGCAAAATATCTTTGGAAGCCTGTTATTTAGGTGGATTACTTGATAAAAGCTGAGAGACAAAGATAGAGAAAGGGAGAGAAAGGCAGAAGTAAAGGCGGAGAACGGAAATCAGAAAGATGGAGAGCAGGAAGGAGAAGGAAATGAGAGGAAAAAGGGAGAGGGAGATAAATAAAGACAAGAGACTAAAGGAGACAGAAGGAGGAAGAGAAGGAAGGGGGGGGGAAGACACATGCTTCTATGGCCCTCTCATGCCATATGTTTGCACACATTCTGCCAAATGCTGCAAACGCACAGGTGAAGCCCCCATATGTGAAGTCAGAAACACAGCCAACTGTTGGAGGACATTCATCCTGCCAAACATATTTCCTTCAGTCTTCTTATTCAAAGCCATTCCTCCATGAAGCCAACACAGTCGCTGCGACCCATTTCATTGTGGCTGAAGTTGGGAGTGGCTCGACTGGGGCCCGCCCATTAGCAATACTTAACCCCAGAGAAACGTGCACCTAGAACGAGGCTGTGACCTTTGGTTGACTTTAGTACTGAATGGGACAGTGACAACTTCAGCTGCCTAACTCTTGACAGCCAGCCATGGCCCAGACACAGCTAGCTCAGTGTCTGGATTATTAATGAGCTAGTAGAGTATTAACACATGTACCCCCTTTAGCAGGAAACAGGGAGGAATACAGCCCACTGCTACCTGTTGAATTATGATTGCTATCTCAGCATTACCAAACAACTCTTCACACATTACAGGATTTGAATCATTTATGTGCAGTAGGGATCACTTATTTCTCAATGCCATTTTAACTTGCCTTATCTGTCGGCACTAGGAGACGAGGTAAGCAAGCGTGACAGAGCTGCATGGCACCTGGTGTTGGCCTGGGTCCAAGAACTGGCAGCTGGCACCACCCGTTGTCGGCAGTGTGGGTCTAAATGCTATCCTCACCGCATGGAGATGACACATGCAGGAAATCCACTTGACACACACCCCCGAGTCACAGTCCCAGTCCCCTACCGAAACTCCCAAAGGAGTGCAGCACAGCATGGAAGGGAGTCGAGCCTCTTTCCTGTTTGGAGCTAATCAGCACTGAGCTGGAGATGGGTCGGTGGTGTGGCCCAGATTGAAAGGTTCTCTGTGGAGGATCTCTGACTAAACCCCTAATCTGCACCGAGCTGCTGAGAAAGAAGCGCAGGCTCACTCAGGGGAATCAAAGATGGAGCCTTCCTGCCGAACACCGGCTCTATGAAACAGTGTTGCCAGATGCTTGTGATTTACTCCTCAAAAACATTCCTCAGACTTTTCAGAATATTTTCAGAATATTCTTCAACGCTCTGTTATCAGTAAAGTGTCTGCCATTCCCCACCCTGCATCCCATGCAATCCTGTTTACTGTTTACTCCAATTGCAACCATGTTCATACTGAAACTCGAAAAATGGGACATTATACGACTAGATATCCCTGGATGCTCAGTGCATTCCACACTTATTAAAGGTCAAATGCATCCAAATTGAAAAGCGCATGGAACAGGAGCACCACTTCTCTGTACAAATGTCAAATGATGCTTTAGCGCTTTTCATCACTGTGTCCTCGCCAGAGACTAAGCGGCCTCTCCTGACATGCTCTCAATCACCTATCTCATAAAGTACAGGGAGCGAACGGGCGATCATCTGTTCAATTAATCCCTTTGACTACCAAGGGGAACAAATACCACAACACTGCTAAGGACTGCAGCTCCTTAAGCAAGCTGCACTGCTTTATCCATTAATAACATTTATGTGTGCCTGCTTCACAGAAGCCCAGGGACCAGTCTGGAGTTATTGTCCATTTACGGAGAGGCTTTGTGTACTTTTTAGGATTGCCTTACACGGTGTTAATTTCCCCAGCCTTGCTTCTCTAATGTTCTGTGACCTAAAACATTACAGCTGCCCCCTACATATTTTAGGAATGAAAAAGGCATTTGAAAGATTACACATAATCACACTTACATTTCAAAAATGATTTTACAGGTTTGTTTTTTGGTATTCTTTCAGTTTTTGTGAGGTGTCATAACATTAAAAATGGTGGGAGCTACAATTAACTATAAATCAATTTCTTGATAGAACAAACAAAAAGGTTTTTCTCTTTACAACAAAATACACCACCAGTTGTAATGTTATAATACTTCATTCCATTTTCACTAGTTTTCTGGGATCTCCATATGTACGTCCTGAGTTTTATTGCTCTTTTTGACAAAAAAAAAAAACATATGCTAGCATACAATTCCTGCTGTATATTGCATGAACAGCTAAATGTATTGCATAGCATTTGTTTTATTTTGAGGAAAGAGGATTTAGGACCGACTTAATAAAACAGCAATGGGCCAGATTAACATGTTTGTGCACTTGTGCCAAACCAGAAATAAACTAAACTTTTAAACAGGTGACTCTGGTTTCACACCAATGCAATGTCACCATTTTTAAACATCATCCAGGATCCTTAGTCCAGTTTTATGAATCATGGTTCCAGAGAGGAAGTGCTTGGTGTGTGTACTGCACGTGTGTTTCGGGGGCGCAATCGGCGGGCAGGTCTTTGCCTTCTTTGCACTGGCCCTCGTGCATCACGGTGATGTCCTTGTCCTGGCGGCAGGCAATGGTCTTCAGCTGGCACTGGTCAGCGTAGGTCACCCCATCAGAGCCACACACCTGCTCAGAACACAGAGAGGGCACATTCTCATGCTGTCACTGCCTGTCCTCAGCCAGAGCCACAGTGCACTGCACACCTGAGCTGCTGCTGTATTATACAGTCACACTGGATAACTGTTACATGCACATAACCATGTTAAGGCTGTTGTGCAGTAAACTCACTGTGATGCATGTTCTCAAGGATGACTGTATGCCAGCATGTTACGTTATGTGTGCTATGTTACGTTTTCTCTGCCACTAGTGCTTGTCTTCATGTCTAGTCACTGACATTCTGGCTGCTGTGCATCGTATTACTTAGTTTGATTTATATAATAAATTATGTTAATACATATTAATAATTTTTACATATATTCTCAAGTTCTTTTAATTATTTTGTTTATTGTATCATTCCCTCTAGTTAGATGAATAAATTGTGTTTTTTGTTGGTTTACACAATATTGAATATATTTTCGTGCTGATTGGAACCCAAATCTGCATCCAGACCAGCCATTCTCAGATAAATCCAGACAGCTCAGGGTTAGTGGGGAAGGGGAGGAGAGACACATCCGAGGTTCCCACCTTGGTCTTGTCTGCCTCTTCACAGTCAGGGGACGGGCATTCACAGTGGGCCTGGCCGTCCACCTCCACGCAGGATGCCCCAAACTTGCACTCCATTTCATCACAGGACATCTTGGCGTTGGTACCTGAGGAACGACAGAGTGCCTTTTGTCACTCTTGGCTGGTTCCATTTCGTTCACTTCAACCGATGGCCATGGGTCATAAGGCACAGAAAAACACATTTTCACTTTGATCCTTTTTTTACCTCCACACACCACTCACTTCTGTCACTTTTCAAACATTTGATTCAGTGTTTTCAATTCTATTGGTAAATGCTTGTGTGTACTTGGCAATGTGCCTGAAGGAGAAGTGTAATGGGTATGTTTTCTTGAACTTGTCTAATGGATTGTTGCAAACAGTTCAAGAATATTATAAATAGTTTGAAATGTCACAAAGAGTGTGAGAACTTTGAAAGGTATGAGAAAGGGTTTTGCTCACGAGTTGTAATGCCTGTATACAGCACCATGACTTGTGGGGTGAATGGTGTTGATGGTTTTAAAGGCCCACAAAACCTTCAGTGGGATGTATGAATTAAAAAAGAGCAATGTCCTTGCAGGGGTCCAGAATTTTGACCTATGCCCTTGTCTGAATATCTGCCTCGTCTTCAAAAAATACATTTATATCTTATGAAGCAGGCCTTTTTTCTCTTTTCATCTTTGAGATCCTTTGCTCAGCACCTTTGCGCTAAGGGGTGTCTCCCTTTGATATACATCAAATGTAGAAATTTCTTACACCCAATATAAGTGCTCTCATCTTCAGAGTACTCCAGTTTCAAAATTAAGCTCCCTTCATGTGGTTGAAACATTTCATCATGACTTTTAAGAGGCAGCAATGTCCTAAAATGCTAAACCAGTCCACACCAATGCTGCGGTTGGGCAGTTTGCGTCAAGGAGTAGCAGGGCCTGGTCATGAAGCTTGCAACCTGCTTTCACAAGATCACTTTCATCCCGAGGCCAGTCTGCTGTGATAGGACTGTTGACTTCATTAAGCTCTCGACTTCCTGTCAGTGCTGTGCTGCATGAGGTCATCTGCTTACAGGGGAAAGACGGTCTTTGTAACATGCTGAGAGGCCCTCATCATTTTACCACACCCCTGGTTTCTCATTCTGTGGTCTCTCCACATTCATAGCATGCCGTTCAAATTCATTTTCAACTGTGTGGTTTGTTTGTAGAGTAGTCTTCTGAGGGATGGACATGTGATTAAATCACTATGCAACCTTTATCAAAATACCTTCAAGGTATTAGGTGATTTCACTGCTACTTTATATTATTTCTGAGAAAATAATATAAAATAATGCAATGTATGAATTGAATGAATGAAAAGGAAAATGTTGTTTAATGTCTTCATTTTCACTGTTCCCAACAGGGCAGATGCTGTATATGCATAACAGAGCTGGGCAGGGTATTCCAGCCCTTGCATGCAAAGAGGAGAGGTGGTAAGCTCAGGGTAGCGCCGGGTTGATGTGGTCAATGGTCTGCAGGGTAGTGGGTGGAGTCTCCCCTAACCAAACCCTACCTTTATCACAGCCACTCGCACTCATCCGGCTGCCGTCAGGACACACGTTACACTTCATACCCTTCACCCCTGTCTTACAGGAGCACAAGCCAGACATCTGTTCACAGTCGTCACGCACCGAGCCCAGGGCATCACAGTTACATGCTGTGCAGAATGAGACACAGGGACACATAGATAAAGTACATAGTACAGACCCCTTAAAAGCTTCTGTTCTTTTATTAACCTCTGACTCAAAGTCAGTTTGTTGTAATTCTTGGAGAGGGAAATGTTATACTGTTTTATGAGGTTATATTTTTCACATTTAAATGAACTTGCATTTAAGTATGTTTTTCCTGCCTTACTATTATAAACAATACTACAAGAGGGGTGGTTGTGTGCTTTTACACACTACAATACTTTGGAATAACTCAACAATTTCACTGCAATAAAATCAGCTTGAATCCTTGAATTCCTGAGAAACAATTACAAGGGAAATAGGAAAGCAATACAGAGGAAAGAAAAGGAGAGAGGAAATAGTGGGTGAATAGTGGTAGGCAGAGAGGGGAGGTGAAAGGAGGGAGGGATAGAGTGGCTGAACACATAATGTTGATCACCTATGTTTGAACCAGGATAATTCTCAGTGACATGATGAACTAAGTGAAATCAATGTATTTGGTGACAAACCTGTCAAAGGTGACCTAGCTTCTTCCTCTTCTATGGTAGTCATTGAATGTTTAACTTAATTTCAGTTCTGCTTGTGTTTGGAAACCAATGTGCAAAACCACAAACACCCTGAGAGGCTGCTCTAGCTCTGACCTCACAAACATGATAGCATCCGGGCTGTCATGTCATAAACTTAGGACAAGAAGAGTTCAACTTATGGCCAGCCACCTGCAGGGGCTCACAACTTCCCCTCCAGGGAAAAGACGCTTCTCTCTGCCAGGGTCAATGTTTGTTTTTCTGCTGTAGCGCTTTGTGTACTGACACGTAATGCCCGTGTTTTATGACTGCAGAGACTTGCGGTTGTTTGCTTGCCTGCAAGTAAACCTTGTTAGTCTGACCACATTGGGATTGTGCTGTTTGTTTTAAATTGAATCGTTGGAGCTCTCAGGGGTACAGGAGGTGAAGCCTATCTCATTTCAGTACCCATACTAGCAGTGCGGTATGTCCTGTTTTTTGCTTCATTTCTTTAGCCTTGCCACTAGCTGGCTGGGCCAGTTCCTTGAATTGTATTCTCTAAAGAAAATTCAGCAAAATATGGCACTGCCTGATTGGCTCTGTCAGTACATAGGTGCTCGCCAGGTGTGAAGACTGAGATAAACAACAGAACTTTGAGTCTAGGCTATGTCATCAGCTGACTCAGACCAACAGTCCACAGTTGCAGATTGGAGCTGGTTTTGTCCTGGCTGGGTGGGTGGATTGAAATCAGTTATGGTCCGCTGTGTCAACCTTGCATTAGCTCTTCCCAATAATATGCAAGATGCCTACAAGCTAGCAGCTGTTTGTCATTCAATACCAGATCTTCTGCAGTAAGCTGTGTGGCTTATACTATGGAACGTAGTTACTGGCTGTACTGAAAGAATTTCACAGCTATAAGCGTCAAAGTGTTTGTTGATAGCATGGTAATATTGCCAATTCCAAGAAATTATTTGTGTGGGGGGAGTGATGGAGCGTTTATAATTTTCTTACTGCAATTATTTTCCAAATACTAATATTCTTGTACTTACACTACAGTATAAGATCAGAGATACAGGACTCAGACTTCTGGAAACCTGTTCAACTGAACTGGTATAAAACCCAGAAGTATAATTCTAATTATACAATTTTCAATTTCAAACTCAGATGCAAAAAGGCCAGCATGGAACACTTTTACACTTTTCACTGATAAAGACCATGAAATCCATTATAAATCAGACAAATGGATATGTCTTGGATCTTATCTTGGTAACATAAAAGCTAACATAAACAGAGTTATGACACTTTCACTTACAAAATATCCTGTTGCCTGTGTGTTTTTCTGATGTTCTACTCTTTAGTGAATAAACCATACTTGTATATGAAATCAAAATAGGGTATCTTACGGGTGCAGCCACTTGTGTTCTCTGTGACAATGCCACGGAAGTTCCAGAATCCAGGCTCGCAGCGGTCACACTTCGGTCCACCAACGCCAGGCTTGCAGGAGCACTGACCAGTTGTGGGATCACAAGTACCACCATAAGATCCATATGGGTTACACAGGCAGGTACCTGTGGAACACCAAAAACAGAGTTCAAAACTTTTGCCATTCATTGCAATCATAAATACCTTCTGTCAGCAGAACAATATTCCCTAGAAAAAGCTATATTCCAACATGTTTCAATTTCTTGGCCACATTTTTTATACTGGATACAAAAATGTTGTGTACAATTTCACAAATCTGTTGTTTATGTCTGGTAATATTTGCACATATAAATCACTGCAGACAGTGCATACTCATGTACTGTCCTTCAACAGTGATTACATGTAATTTCAATGATAATTGAATAATGTTTTTTACTGCTTCAGGTCAAAAGTCAGACGAGGGAAAGCACTCACTAGGACACCCAGCCAGCCCAACACCCTGGGCAGCTGTTGCGTTGTCTTGACAACATCCGTATACTGTCTGACTGCAATGCTGGGCCAACCCAGGTGGAGGTGTAGCTGTTAGGGACAGGGGATAGTAAAAAAAGTAAGAAGACTGTGAGCATGACAGACAAAACACATTTGGCAAAAATTCTGTGAATTCAATTTCATAGGACATTGTTCCATGACCACAATTCCATGAGCAAAATACAATTATGCAAAAAGTAACAGGCTATGTGTTCAGTCAATGCTTTGCTTGGGTTGATGTGGTGAATTTGTGACAGCAATTTAGCAAAATTGGCTTGGGTGGGCAGGGGATAAGGGGTGGGGGAAATCATGCTATTACCTACTGTGAAAACAAAAAATGACATTTACATTTTATTTCCTGCACACAGCCTCACATTTGAAACAGGGCGAGACTATTTTCCTTGTTAATTCTTGTCAGAAACAGCTTGCTGCATCTCTACAGTTTGAAAAAAATTCTACTGAATGCTGTGTATGTGTGTGTATGTTTCTGTGTGAGTCTGTGTGTATATTTCTGCTTTTATGTGCACATTATGCACCGTATGTATGTGTATATGACTGGGTTTTGTGATTAATAGATATTATAATGGTAATGCGCTGAATATGCATGGGATAAATATGTTATCTAAGAGGAGAAAACAGACGGCTGAAAATGGTGCCACTAGGTAGTAGCACTACCCGGTGAGCTCTAAGCCAAATGAGCTTCGGGCTCTGGAAGGAAAAGCCGATTTGTCTTTCTCTGGTGTTTGTCATTCGTCACTCAGAGCTGAGAAATGAGTCAGTCTATCCCCTGGGCTCGTTTGATGTTAGAGCCGAGGAGTTCACCCCTCCTACGGGCCATTACAGCACAGAGACAAGCTTTGGACACAGTTCATTAAACCTGCTCTACGGCCCAGCTCCACTCCGGGGTGTTGCCTGTGAGATAAAGGAAGGCTCCCTTTCTGTAACACGATCTCCTTCTCTTCACCCTGATTTCCCTCTTCACTCTCCACTACTGTCCACTTCCTTCAAAAGCTATTAGCCTGCACCTGGCAGCTCCTTTAGTTCTGACACTGCGGTCAAGTCATTCTGTGCTTCTTCAGTTCTCAATGAGCCCCACAGCATCTTAGTGTAAGGAAGCCTGTCTTTTACACTTTTACACAAGTTCTTATTTTAAGGTACTCTTTAACTAATTAAATGAGAAAATAACATTCTTACTAAGTGTCTAGTTATCAGATTCTAAGCATTAAAACTGCCACCAACTTTGTTTCTTTGTATGGTCATATCATCTCCTGTGTTTGTTGTTTCTCATCGTTTGCTTGCATATTGAGGGAGCTGGTGGCTCAGAAGTGAATGTTAATAGCCATAAAAACTTGAACTACCACCACCTCTTTCATTATACATTTGTTAACACCTTTGACATTAACACTTTTGCCTCTGAAAACCTCATGGCTTTCTGAAACTACAGAAATACCTGTTTATTGTGAAACATTTTCACAGTGCAGTCAAAAAATAAAAAAATAAGCATAAACATAAAAGCATTCAGAATTTTTCAAGTTTTTAAATTTTTGACGCCTCAATAATGAAATGTACAAAGGCACTGAGGTCAAACACATGCTGGAACCCATTCTGAAACTGACAGATGCTGACTACTGTACCAAATTAACAATATCCATTTGAAGCAATACGAATTATTGATTATTGCGAAGGGTTTAAATTATGAAGCAATTATGAACTATCGTTAGAAAAATATAATGTGAGTGGTAGAAATGTCTTAGAATTTATTTTTAAAAAGTGCCTGCTTTTGTTAATTACCCATACAGACCTTTGTGAGCATGCCTGGTTACCAGTGCCCATTTGGCTTGTCAGAACTATAAACCAGTACTCTGACCTTTGTGGGCACTGGTGTGATCACATGGGTCATATTAATGACTGAGTTATAGCTCAGGATTTTTGATGACATTTTTATGGGCACCTCACCTTCACATGGCCCCAGGCTGTGGATCTCGAGTTGCTCCTTTTTCTCACACCTGGTCACCTTCAATTCACACTCACTGCTGTAGGTACGCCCATCCGAACCACAAACCTGGACAAGAGATCGTGGTCTGTTAGGCACGCAAACACAGCACTGCACCATTAAAGACAGAACCTTCGACCATGCTGTGCAGGTGCTGTGGGCAGTGCCATAGATATGACAGGACTTACCTGGCTGCGAGGTACGCTGTGGCAGTTGAAGTCACACACACAGCCGTCATCCTCAGCATCCTCATCCCAGGACCCCCCAAACCTCCGGCAACGATCCTGCTCACAGGTGCTATCCCCTCCTGAGCCAGATCCACCAGAGCCACAATCTACAGAAGCAACAGGCCACAGAAGTCACAGCATGTATAACCTGCACAGAGTCAATGCTCCAACACCACCAAACGCACATCTTTAAAAGCTCATACAAAGACAGACATAATTCTCACAGCTTATTCAGTAAATCCCAGATATGTAGTCAAGCAGTTCACAGAAACGAGGTAGATATTGAGACCAGATATGCTTTAACAGCTTACAGAACCCATAAACACTTACAGCTAACATAACATGAATATACACCCTTTTACATGTGACAGACATGTAATATATGTCTTCCTATAGCTCAGAGAATGGCAATACAAGATACACACTCCAACAGCATAAACACTCACATATAACACATGCACATATAACACCTGCATGTACACTTCTAATATACAACAGACAACAAATATACAGTTGTATATCTGCTGCTTATATACACACTTGCTCACTAACAGAACCCTGTCATACAACTCACAGAACCCAGATATAAACTCTCACAGCTACAAGTCCTACAACCCAACCTCTCTTACAATTCACAGACCCTGGTAATAAATTCATGTAGATCACAGACATACAACCCATACAATACATCTCAGATTTAAGGGAATTGGACATTTGGGAAACATTTGTTGGAGGATTTATCAATTGAGCCTGAGCAGCACTTAAGCAGCAGGATATGTAAATCTTCATGCTCAAGCCAAGATCGAACACAAGATAATAACCAACTACAGAGAGGAAAAGTGGGACCACTGATTAACAGAAATAAATTAAGTGCAGAATCACCAAGCTGTGGGCGAGAACTTCTTTACAATTCAATTAAAGAAGAAGAAGAAAAAAACTCTGCAAATTACAATTTGCCTGTCCACAGGCTAAAATCAATGAGACAAGCTGAATGAACACTGCTCTTCATTGTGAGGACACGGCTAATTGCAGACATGTGGAAAGACGCAGGCATCGCCTCTGGTTTTGATGAAAAGACAACAATTTCTATTTTCTCTGGAAAAAAACTGTGGCGAATCAAAGGGGGGATCGATGGGAAGATCATGATCAGATTTCTTGATCATTTAAAAAGAGATCAAAGCATGTCTGGTTATTAAGACAATGTTAAGGCAGCAGCAAGCTGAGCGCAGGTAGAACAGGAAAAAAAAACAAAACAAAACTCCACTGAATAATCAAATCAGCCTATTAATTAAGAATATAATTAAACTGCATGGATTTAATTGGACTGTAGTAGCAGCTTTGGGGTATTTGTTACACTGATTTGTTAAACCGAGAATTACAATAATACCTGCTGTACTTACAATATCTAATTTGCAATTTACTTGTATTGTCTGTTTATACATGTAAAGGCAATTCTTCTTTTTATGCCCAAATAGACACATAACACTAGTCAAATTAATGCATTTCCCTAAATTAATACACCTCTCATATTTGCTGTATTAAAGTCTATAAAATGACAGAAAACCATCTTCACATTAGATTTTTTCAATATCTAGCTGGAAGAGACCATTTTAAATGTAAATGAACAGAGAAGTCATTTTAGCTCGATTGTAGGGAAGACTTTTACATGGTTGGTTCCTTTTTGCAATCTTTTTCCTGTTGAAACTGTTCCTCAGCAGGACACATGGATGAAGAACACACCTATTCTACCTTTCCATGGCCTTTCTGCACTGATACTCACTCAGGACTAACAGGAGATTAATTTAACATTCTGGAATACCTGAAATTAATAGTAATTTAAAGCAATTTAAAAAAAAAGAATAAATAAAACTGAGAAACATTCAAAAAATGACAAAATGATGAATGCAGAAGATTTTGAATGAGGAGATCTGCAAAGTTATCCTTTACACTATTAAATGAACGACCCTTCCAAAGTCTATGGAACATTCAAATGTCTAGACAAAGGTTGATGTACCACTTTGGAAAGCTTTCAGGATTCCAGGAGTCCAGGGGAGAGGAGTCTGAATTGCATTCGTGTCCCTTGTTACATTACATTATAGGTGACTCACATTGTCCCATGATGTTTATATGCTTATGTATAGCTTTACATGGATGATACTAATTTATTTGGGTAGTTGATCAAAAACCAACTACTGTGTGTTTTTGTGTGACCACATCACTCCAGAATGCCATTATATAAAAAGTATTTTACATATATGACTAAAACAGATCAGGTAAACACTATACTGCCTATACTGCTCCCACACTCTAAATATGTAAATAATAATGGTGTAATTACCAAAAACAGCCCATAAAAGCATCAATGGACAGCAAGCATGCTATGCAGCTGGAGTACTGGTGAGAATATATATATTTTGCTCACTGATGCTTTCCCAGTTCTGATGCAGTGTGCTGGAATGCCATGCACATTAGCTCTGTGCAGGAACGGATGGAATTCCAACACAAAGGCCAGAAAATGCTTGGCACCCACAGCCAACACCCCAAAGAGCCCTAATGTGAATTAAGATATTTCAGCAAATACGCCATGTTGCTTTTCAGACGCTCGGAGGTCAGGCTCACAATATAACCCCCCGAAGTGACATTCCGTTTGAAGAGCACTTGATTTCACTAAATCCGACACACATTAATTATGTCGTGGCTCCCATGTCTTAGTAGAAGCAGTAATTATTTTTCCGTGTTAAGCACTGTCTGTCACCAGAGCTTGTTTGTGGAAGCCAAGATATAGCTGACTGCAGGAGTAATAAGGCGAAGTGATGCATATTCAGACCACAGAAACTACAAAACAAAAACCTGAATAAATAAAAATGAGGATTTGGGGGGTTGGGGAGTTTGAGGTAGGGGGGTCTAATTAGTCTTAGCACTTTGATGTCATTTCCACCCTATGTTACAGACAAACCTTTCAATTAGCAAAACCTGCTAAGACGTTCTCATCAACGATTTGCCATCCACTTCCCTATATGCTCACTTAATCATGTCAGAGCATGTGTTCATCCTGTGTAATCATGAACAACAGACAAATGGAGGGGCAAGGAAAGAGAAACCGTGACAGTGAGACAAGATGATGATGGTGCAGAAAGAAAACTACAAAAATACAGAAAGAAACATGTTATGGCCATTCTACCTAAGCTGGCATGAGTGCTTTACAACAGACTGAGCTATAGTTAGTTTACAAGACTGGTGTATGTCCACAGCCGACTTTGTTCAGGGTTGCAGTGCAGAGAATGGGCTAAATATGGCAAGGGTCATGTACAACAAACTTCCATTTCCAAAGTGGAGAAATAGAGGAGAAAATCTGAAGAACAAGATAATTATACACAGAAAGCACCATGGAATTTACATTTTCACTTCATTATGGTTGATTTTGTAAATGTTACATGTTAAGGTTGAAAGCTGGGACTAAGTGACGACTGACTGCACATCATGGCCATTGTTAAAGAGAGAGGAGACAGAACAGAGTTACAGATCACTGTGCTTTCCTTTGTCTGACAGACACGACATGTTACTCATTTACACTGATGCAAACTGCCGCCACTTCTCTGTTGTCTTCCAAGGATGAGCTTGCAGGTGGGGTTGTTTTTACTGAGGTTTTGTCACCTAGCATTTCTGCTTGGAGAAGCCCTGTTTACTAATCGGGTATTCAGGCAAAGAGGCCCCACCCTCCGGCAGCGAACCGCTTGAACCTGCTGCTTTGTCAGTGTCTCCGCAGTGGCTGAGCTTCGGCCTACCAGAGTGTGAAATTAAACAGGTGATAAATTCCCCCATGTGGCCCCCCGGTCGGGGCACTGTCATTTTTCATTACTGCTAAATAAAAGAGCGCAGCAACAGTTTCATTTCTCCTAGTGACTAATGAATCCCTCTGATAAATGAGAATCCATGAATAAATCACCTGTTGCCAACTTCTGCAGTGGAAGCCATTGGGCCCAGGTTCAACTTCAAAACAAACAAAAGAATCTGATGAGCCACACTATTATCTTAAAACAGTGACTGCAATATCAACCCAGATAACATTTGTATAGTGTTTTATTTTACAGTTTTTTTACATTTCATAAGATACTTGGTAGAGACACCCATGATCTAGTTAAGCTGTAAGCCCTGAGGGACTATATTAATTATTACAATTAATTAACTGGTGATTCAACATGCAAAGTGTATGAATCGAAACCGAATGAAAGCACCAGCAGAGTTCACTCAGGTCCCTCATTTCCATATTTGCCCCCTTCAATAGTTGCAGTGGGGTCTCTGCCATGAAAAGTTTACCTTTGAGAGAACCACCTGAGAAAATATGGCTGAGGGCTAAACTCTCTAGCGGAATCAGTGTTAATTAGACAGTTTCTTCTGAGGATATCTTCCTATGAAACCCAGTGGCTTGTATAATCCTGTCCTGACCTTATACCCTTCATTTAATTTTATCAGGAAACAAAGGAAGGACAACAGGGTAGAAGATAAGGAAACAAGTACCTAAAAGATGCGTTGGGAGGAAATTGGTCATCCTACACATCTCATGTGACACTGATAAGCAATAACATTGACACAAGCTGTGTGATCTGCAGTGCCACTGAATTGTTGGACTGCTGAGGGAAAAGGAATAAGTTACATGCACAATTATAGGCCTCAATATTTCAGCACATATGCTTCCGTCCAACATACTATGCATTATGAAGTTATTAATTTATGTCCACATTTCACATGAAGTTCTAATGCAGTTCTATTTATAAAATGTAATCATATTTCCTTTTTAACATTATTAGATTTGAAAAAAAAAAGGTGTGTATGCGTAACTTTCTTCCATATATTAAGCTACACTGTTTTACTACTTGTCAGTTATTTGCTTTGTGATGCAGATGAGGAGAAGTAGAGACAGGTAAGAAACAGGGAAATGTGACACAACCACAAATGAGAGATGAGTTGGTTTCTCTGTAAACAGTCCTGTTCGCTGTGAAAGCAGCACAGAAAATGCACAAGAGGAACTAAAGCTTGCATTGGTGCAATTTGTCGATTTTGCTTGATCCCCTCCCCTCATCACTCGAGGTGATGTCTGGACATGAGAGAGGCAGTTTTGATGGGAGAAAAATGATCCTGGGTTAGGAGGAAAAGCAGGCTTTGTTACAAGATTATGTTGGGCTCTGGTTCAGATAAAATACTGAAGAGGTCAGAGATGACACCAGAACACAGACCAGGCTGGGGTGGGGGTGGCTCGTAATGGCAAGCGAATGCCAGAGGACTTGGCAACGAAAGCAAGCAATAGCACGCTTGCACTCGGACTGTGCACTCGAACTCCAGGGGCAGAATTCATCCCTAGCCCCTGCAAATGGCCAGCTCTCCTTTCATAATCCTTAGGAAAGGCCAGGGAGTGCACTGAGCTTGAACAGAGCTTAGCTGACTGTGAAGTTCTGTTTTAGTGACCCTGAGCATCAGGCTAGAATAAACAGCAGAGAAAATAGTAAAAACATTTTCATCACTTAAATCTGAGGTGATTGAGCTGGCTTGGGTGGCCATCTCTTCATTTATAGACAGTTTGTGCATGCCATGGTAGGATCGACCCCTGGACTGAAGGCATTTAATGTTTGAATGGTGCAATGGTCAAAGTCAAGGGCATGTATAACCTTGATCCCTTGTTGTCAACCTTCTGTTACGCCCATGTGTTTACTGCTTTTTATTTGTATTGTGGGACTTTGCGTGCTGCCGCGTTTGTTCTTTTTCTCTCCTATAGTTGGTGAGATGGCGTCGCCGCCCTGTCTGTCCCAGAGTGAGGATGCACACCGTTACCACGGGAAACATCTGGAAGACGCCTGGATCAGAGGATGCTACAGACCATCGCTTGACAACTTCGCCCTTGTCCTTGCAATTTGCCGTCGTCATGGACCGTCTCTGGAGCAACTATTTTCGAAGGACGCATGGATCACCGTTGCCAAGTGCCGTTTTTAAATTAAGATGCGCCTATATATGGCAGAGCGCATCTTTTACGTCAGTCCCGACTTCTGTCGTTTCAGTGACAACTATGACTTCTATAACTCACTAATACATTTTAAGGTTTTGCCGGGAACTGATCTGGGAACTGATCGTCATGCGCCTAGGGCTGTCTGACAACGCTATTTGGTGACAACTTGCAGCCTAACCTTGTACAGAGACTTTAATTTAATCAACTGTTCATATTAATAAATTATTGTTAATCTGTTGAATCTGTCACTGCTTCTCTGGTACTTTTTTCAGTTGTGGATTCTGTGTAGTGGCTTATTGTTATTTCCATCCCTGTACATCTGGTTATTGCAACGCAGGTGGATTTTGGGACATAACACTTCTCACATGTATTTCACATGAGCTGCATGTCTGCAATGATTACATTCCAAATATAATGCTATAAACTGAACTTTGAACTCTAACAGGTATCAAACCATTCAGGGTTTTCAAATAAATGATGCACCAATGATTCATTATAATATATGCATGTATAATATATGTATATTATAATATACTCATTATAATATATGTCATAATGCACATAATTTTTTATATTGTGCCATGAAATGGGCTGTCAATATAGAGACCAAGGTGCCATGACTTTTCAGACACAAAGGACCTCATGTGCTAGAATTCTTTCTTTTATAAGCGCTGTTGTGCTTTTAATACACTTTGTCATTTCAAACATTCTGCTGTGATCATTTGTTAAATGTCCAAAGAACACTACCAGCTATTTCATCAGTAAACATTTTTCTAAAAAGTCAATAAATGTGCAATCATGAAAAGAAAGAAAGTGAAAGATCTGAGTGACTATGGCACAGCATAAACAAATGAGATCATTTCACACCCCGCAGTCAGAGCTGGGGACAAACAAAGCCAGCCGGAGGGAAAAATTTGCTCTGTCTTCAGTTGGGCTTCGATCTGCATATGTGAGCGCTCTACTGGTCATTTTGTTTGCGCCCTGCTTGTCTGCACGGCCTGTCCATCTGTCCCTGTGGAGCATGGCCAGTCTCAAGCTCATTCTCCTGCTCGACTGTTAGATGACAAAGTGGCACTTGTGTGGACCTTTTCACCCACTCAGTCATGCTGGAGAGTGACATTTCGATTGGGCACTGCTCCCACATCTCACTGCATGGCTTTGGGAATGGTCTCCCTGTGCGGGGGCGAGGTAGCGGAGCTGAGGAGCAGATGGTACGCAGGTGACTGGATATCCACACCTCTAATTAAAGAATCAAAATAGCTCATCGAGTCTGCATCACATAAGCATCTGAACATGGTTATAATCAGTTCTTACATTACTCCGGAGTTAACCTTAATTATAAAAAATCTTAATAATAACCCTATTAAATCATACAACAACCAGGAGAGGACTGCAGCCACTTGTCTACCAATGATAGCAGCTGCATTCAAAGTAGCACGGGACACAATGACATGGCCCTTTGACTTGAGGGAATACTGTATACACAAAGCCCCTAATGCCCATGTGTAGTGGCCCATCAATGAAGCAAATCTGTCTGCTCTTTCTCACCAATCCCAAAATCAGACAGGAAAATAAACATAATAAAAGTAAGAAGACATTACAGGTAAGAGGAAGAAATAAATACTCCAATGCAAAAATGATTTTTCAATGTGCCATTTCGTTCTATCCTTTCCTTCATTTAAATGGATAAGGTTCATTTTCTCATGTGTTTTGTCATTATACAGAAAAACTTTAAAATGCAGCTCCCAGTTTTTGTCATGCAAGGCAACTTGTTTAAAATAAGATCTAGAAATAGTAAAATAGGGAACTTTGTAAGGATGTTTCTCATAACAGAAAAAACCCAGGAAATGAAAAGTATCTATTCTTAGGTTTAGATAAAATAAATTGTGCTGATTATTTCCCCACCTGATTGAAGAAAAAGACAGACAGAAGAAAGACAGAACAAGCATGAAGAGACATGAGAGAGGAAAGATAGCTGCTACAGTGATTGTAGGAATAGCTTAATAATAATAATAATAATAATAATAATAATAATAATAATAATAATAATGCCTTCATCACAGCTGCCTTCCCCAGCAAATGTGATTTTCTTCTTGAGCATGCAGGCAGTGGCGTCTAGCTCACAGGCACTTCTGTAGGTTGTGCCATCACTTCCGCACACAGGACGATATGAATGTGCAGGGCAGACTGGACATTCACACTTATTCTGGACACAGCGGGCGCCCCACTTGCACACCTCGCTACCACAGCTCTCTATGGGCACACAGACACAAGGCAAGGTGTATAAGCCATCACATCACAACACAGAGCATTTTTTAGGTCCTGTTTACACTTGTCTGTAAACAATAAACACAAAATTGCACAACAGGCCAGCAGTTACAGATATAAATGCATCATTTCTCAGGTGTAAGGCAGAGAGTAAATTTAGTACAGACTGGGAGAAAAGAGCTGCACTCAAGCTCTCAATAATACATGATTTGATTCCTTTTCTTGTCAGTGAGTGACAATGTTTCAACAATTGTTTTGCCTTCATATCTCTTGTTGGTGAAGACCAGAAATCAGAAAAAAATGTTTTCTTAAATTAGTGTATGGTGATTTTCCAATATTCTTGGTAAATACACCTTTTTAAAAGCATATAGATCATGAATATATTATTAAAGACTAATCTCAGATACAGTCTGAAATGATGAACTCACTGCACTCTCCCTGGTTGACAACCTTCAGGTCCTGCTGCTGGGTGCAGGCGTGGACGTTCAGCTGGCACTCGTTTTCGTAGGTGTTGCCATCACTGCCGCAGACAGGCTGATAAGAATCAACACACTCCGTGGGGCATACGCAGCGTCCCGTCTGGCCATCACAGATTGCCCCGAATGAGCAGTTTCTGCAGGTCTCCACTGAGGAAGAGGGGGGAAGGGGGAAGGAGAGGGGCAGATATGTAGGTCTCAGCGGCAACATGTCTCAAATGCTATGTACATGCACATAACCAGTTATTATCAATGCATCACCCAAACTATGTTCACTACTGCTCAATGAAAAACATGCATTTACATTGGTCCAAATGTAAAAAGTACTCATTGATATACCATACAAATGTAGTACAGTGCACAGTCATTAGGTAGCTTGACTTGAGATAGCCATGATGTTGCTGGTTTGAATCCCTGGTGGAGCACTGCTGTTGCGGCCTTAGGCAAGGCTGTTAACTCAAAGTGCACAAGCTCATATTGAGCTATATAAATGATAAATATGAAAAATGTATGCTATGCGAGTGCTCTCGGATAAGGGCAACTGCCAGACGGATAAAGATTTCTTCCCCACAATAAAAACAATTCAATAACAGACGGCAGCCTGATCCGTAAATAATCTGGCTTTACAAAACAATCGATTCTGAAGTCCAGAGCTAGTGATGGAAGAGCGTGCAACATTTTTATTTGGGCATAAATATATATCTGTATGTTTATTGTTTTTACATTGACAGTCTCTGTTTCCTGTTGTGCTGATGAGCCCTGCATGTATAGGATGTACAACATAGGCAGGGTAATTTACAGTGAACACCTCAAATGCCTTATTAAATTATAGAATTTACCATGTGCAGTGCAGAAAAGGCATGGCTTTGTCTGGACTGCCCTTTACATAAGCAGTCCCAAGGCTGAGATGTTCTGTGATGTTGCTGATTGTGTAACACACTTATTCAGACTTTTTTCAGACAGCATTTGGGGGAAAAAACAAGTTTAGTACAGGACATTTACTGAGAGGATTGAGTGATTTCTACTACCTTTATTCCCCAGTTCTCCACCATTCTACACTAAATGGTATTTTCAGAGACTTGGCTCAGTGCGTGTGTGACAAGCTCAGACAAAAAGCCCTGATAAATACATAGCCATAGCGTAGGATGACTCACAAACCAAATTAAATTCCCTCTAAGAGGGCCCGATCGCTCCTGATGACAACAGCACCTTGAGCACCACAGCTATCATATTCAATTAGAATGCGGGTAATAACGGCTGTGGATTTACTGCTAATGGAGAGAGGCGCCGAAGCATCCATCTCCCCCCTCCATCTTATTAGCCTGTTTATTATGCATTAATAAAGTGCCACTGTCTCTGGGCCTGTACTTATAGCAGCCTGCCCTCAGGGAGGCACCGCCTGCACACTAAACCTCAGCAGCCAATCAGAGGTCTCAGTGATGAGTTATAAATCAAGTTAGGGTGAATAGGTGTGAGAGTCCAGTGTCATCTTCCTTGGGTCTGATTAAGGCTCTACTTTATCTCTGACACCTGCTCAAAAACTTTTAAGGCAAGATGAGCAATCAGGAGAAATATGGCTGTCAGCATCTGTTGGGTAGGCCCTGATGTAGAATTAAACCAGAAGCTAGCAAACCAAGGCCCCAGGGACAATTTGTGCATGAGCCATGGAAGACTAGTCCACCGAGGGCAGTGACACCTCTGTATGTGGTAGATGAACCAAAGTCACACCAATCAGTCTCACGGACAAGACCATATTAGGCTCCCCTGTTTTTCACAAGGCTTTTACATTGAAATGCATCACTACGTATAATATGGTAATGAGAACCCTTTCTGTGCTGCTAAGTATAAAAAATCAGTTTCTCTTTTCTGAACTAATTTGATAGTCTGTATAAGCTATGACATAATACGGTATACATGACAGAGCATAGTGTTTAATAATGAGACATAATGAGTTAACCATCCATTTTTTCTCCTAGGGAAAACAAAATTATTTGCTGATGATGCTGCTAATTGTTTTAACATGAGCATTCGGTTATGATTTAATGAACCTGAGGTAACAAATAATATAACAAATCCACTACAGAAAAAATACCTATCCACAATGAGGCTAAGCTCATAAACAAATCGAAAGTTGTGTACACTCTGCTCCACTACATTCTTGAGGGGTTTGTTTAAAAACTGTGTGCTGGGCACTTCATATCCGTGGTGTGTGTGTGTGTATGTGTGTGTGTTTTCATATACAATTACATTCTATGTAATTGTATATGATCTAGGCTGTGCACCCTTCTCTCATTCAATCAAGTGCTGTTTTGGTTATTAGCTTTCAGGAAGCTTTTGCCCTGAAATGTTCATACATAAGCTATTGCTCGACATTTCTATCAACCGTTTGTAATGTTTTTGAAAGTACAAGCTGGTTTGTGTTTAGTTTTATAGCAAAAAAATAAGACCAACCAGATTATAATGTGGTGACAATTATTGATTCCAATCAACAATTCTTTACACTGGTTTATTTCCCAAGAGAATTCCATGTTGTGTGTGTGTGTGTGTGTGTTTGTATGAGTGTATGTATGTGCATGATGTTTTATAAACTTGTATCCCACATTTGAACACAAAATAACTTCCCTCATGAGAGTGGTCATAGAAGATGTACCTCCTCATTAAGTCAACTGTCACCTTTAAAGGCTGAGAAACTCAGTGCCCCACAAATGCAATTTCAAAACTATCATTATTAATAACCCTTATTCTCTGAATTCACTAAAGCTCTTCAAGTCATATAAGTCTTCAGAATGTCTGAGTACTGTGTCCATTCTCAAGTGAAATCCAATACAAAACTTGAGAGATTTTGCAGAGCAAACCTAATTAGCATGTCACTAAGCAACCAAAAACATTTCATAAAAACAAAGAAGAATTAATATATAAATGAGCAAAAAAAGACAATATGAATGAACAAATAAATTTAATAAATAACATGTATTAGCCTCCTTACCCTTGGCTGAGAGCAAATGTATTTTGATCTTCATTTCAAATTGAGATAATAGCATGCAATTTTATTTCACTTGTGTGGGTTTGTTTGGACTATTTTTGACAAACTCCTTCTCTCTTATCCTTTCCTCTGTCGGTCTCCTGTTCTCATCCTCTCCACTTTCCTCTCTCCCTCTGTGGTGTGAATGATTGTTTGACTTATTCCCTACTAAGTATAATTTCTGGCACCTGTGAGAGCCCTTTTCAAATGACTTATTGCCTCTACTCACTGGCTTGTGTATAAACTATGAATTTCCTTTCAAGGCAAGTGATATCCTTCTCAGCTTCATTTGTTATTCCAACAAGACAGACAAGGTCACCTGCCATTCAAACATTGTGGGAAATAAGAATAATAACAAATGTATCGCTTTCATATCATGAACATGCCGCTCCTGCATGGCCAAGATAACTGCCTCTTTTTATTGCTTGTCTGTCTTCTCAAGAGAGAACAGAAGTGTGCAATTGCACTCGCGGGTGGGCGAGCACACACACCACGGATATGTGTGAACACACACTCATACACGTTCCTGTGTGTACATGTGGATGGGGAAGCAGAGCTAGAGTATTCCACATTTCCCAGAATTCTGTCACATCTCTGACAGAGGTAGGAGCTTATGGTGAAAGGACCTCAGACTGTGGCTGAGACTGGGGTCCATGGACTAGCCTCAGAACCAAGGACAGACCCTTGCTCAATTCAGGTGAGGATTGACAGCGCTTTAACTGGCCTGCTGATGCCTGTTTTCACATAGCCATCAAAACAGCTGCATCACCAGCACAGTGCCATGTGCACTTTTTTAGAATAATGACTGTTTATCATTATATGGCAGGCCACATAGGAGCCTTTTCTCTTCAGCACAGCCTCTTGTTAATGAAGCTCAAATACATACAATGCCTCTTCATTTTTTACATTTTTATATATTCAAAAATAAACACCGAAGGGAGGGGATCTCTGAAAATAACAACAGTAAATGTAGAAAATGTATGTGAAGGTTTGCATCCCTGTTCTTTCCCCTAATTATTTTAAAAAATGTATCACACATCAGTGCTGTGAACCTGGACTCAATGGGTTCCATGGTTGTCATACCTAGCAGGGAAGCAGCAAGGTGACCCACACCACAGCCACCCCCACCCCCATACAATTTAACATTGGGGAAGCCATTGCTTGATCATAATTGCATTGGGCTGACATTAAGCCTGACTGATGAAATTCAAATGCAAATACATTTACATAAAATGTCTGTTTTTCTGTCCCACAATGGGGATGTGGGGCACAGGGAAACTGCAATAATGGTTTCTGGGCCCTTAAAGAGAAAAAAACACACACGCACACGCACGCACGCACGCACACACACACAAAATCAGGCTCAATACTGTCCTCCTCTTCCCTCCACCCTCCTACAACATCCAGAAGGCATTCAACAGCCCTCCAATAACTACATACTGTATATACAATATTGTATATACAAAGCTGTTTTTCACAATATTCACAATACTGTTCCAACTATGAGGAGCTATCTGGGTAGCTCTGTGTGCAGAAATTGAGATTGAAAAGGAAAGACATGGCAAAGAAAATCAATGTTAACACATTTGAGCCTATATAAATCACCTTTGGCAGATATAGGAATTACTGTGTTCAACAAACAACAAAAATGTGCATCAATTTTGACAGAGATTCACAAAAGGATTTGTGTCTCCAGAAGGCAGAGTAAGCAGTTTCTACAGCACATCAAATCAAACGGTGCTGATTGACAAAAGCCATGATTCATATAACCTGTGACATTCAATCATCTTGGAATATGTTTTAAGGTCAAAAAGGAAGATCGGACAGACTGCTAATTGTGATGGCAATGTGTGGCACTTGCCACAATCACATGCACACCATACAACCATATGTGTGCATGGCAGGCACACACACATACACGCACACGTACACACACACACGGTACACATACTCACCACAGGGCCCTCTGTGCTGGATATGGATCTCCTTCTGCAGGGCACAGCCTATGGCCTTCATCTCACACTGGCTACCGTAGATGTGCCCGTCGCTGCCGCACACAGGGTCTCTGGTCTGAGCGCAGGCTCCAGGGCACTCACACACGGGCGCCCCATCCTTCACCACACACACTGCCCCAAACTCACAGGTCTTGTGCTGGCACGGACTGGGCACATGCAAATCTGTTGTGAGGCAAGGGAGATAAATAACATGTTATTGGGGGGAGGTAGGGAAACAGAAGAAAGAATGGGTTGGGGGAGGGAAGGTGGGAATGTTAGTGCTGTTTAGAGGGTAACTCACGCTCAGGCAAGGTACAGTTCCCACAATTCAATGCATGTTCCTTTGTATTTCTCAACTTTACCTGATGATCTTTGATAACTAGATTTGCATTAGACATGCATGTGTATGCATCAAGTAACGTATGTATACATATATATAGAACATTGTGTATAGATTAATATAGACATTTTGAGAATTAAATGCTGGCATATATATATGGTAGAGATATGTAATGTATAAGCACATTTCTATCTGGTTATGTAAACAATGTATTTACATTAGGTGAAGTAGGCTAGAAAAACCTTCCCTGCTTAAGGTTTCTCAATGTATACATTTGTGCAACGCCCACCCCCCATTTTAAATGCAGTGATTTACATCTCGATGTGAGAAACCCCTCACAACCACCCGCCAAGCTTCCCTTGGCAGACGAAGAGAAAAAAGCATCAGAAAAGACCGATCTACTTAATAATTCAACAAGCCGAGCCACCAGGCAGAAGTGAAATATGAACTTCAGAAGGTTATTGCGTGTTTTTTTTTTCTTTTGGTTGTGGCAGTGTAACTTAATTAAGTGGTGCTGTTGCCAAGCTGGGGGTATCTGGGTCGCCTGCTGATGCCAGGCAAAAGCTGCTTGTTGAAGGGAATGGGGCGAACGATTCGGGGGCTTCTCACTGCAGACAGGGTCTCCTGAGAAATATTCATAGTTGTGATTAACCGTGTGCTTCTTCCGGCAGGGGGAAAATGCAAAAATGCTCGACAGCTAAAATGGAAGGCCTCGGAGAGAGATAGAGCAAGAAGGAAAAAACTGCCAACAATCCAGAAAATATTCAAAGAAAATGAAAAAAATATCAATCGTGCTCAAGAGCTCAGCATTATGTGAATTGTCAGAAATGCACCGTGTCGACAGTTTCAAAGTAAGACTTGAGGGAAGACAATGGTGATAAGGATGTAGGGAGCATTTTCTTTTTATGAGAATGCATGTGGAGGGGGGCTGGTGAGGGAGATGGTCCCCCACCCTGGCATTCACCATTATCAGAACCCCCACCCCCCCCCTTACCCAAACCTCTCCCCTGTGCTCTCCAATGTCCCCCAGTGCTGTTGACACTGTGCTTATTTTGGTACTAGGTTCCTTCAAATAAGATGCTCCTTTTAAAACAACAGCCACATGTTTTGAATTGTAAATCGCTCTGGATAAGAGTGTCTGCAAAATGCCTGTTATGTAATTTACTGTAATGTGGTGGTAGGGGCTATTGGTAGCTCAATATAATGTTACATGAGTCTGCAAAGTAATCCTCCTCAAATTATTTGTCACTTTCTCCATCCTTTTAATATATTCTTCCCTCCCCCACCCTCCCCCACTATCTCCTAATTCCCTTCTGTCTGATTTCATGGGCAAAGAAAGTGGCCCAAACTGAAAAGCTGTGACCATAAAGCCCACTCACACAAGTATAACCAGCAGAAATAAAGATAAAATCAAATAATAAAAGTTCTTACAGCAAACTTAAATAATCTAGGGAGAAACTATAGTTGACTAGTTGACATTTTTGGCACCATTTATGAATGGCTTATACGGTGCTGTGGACACATCTTAATGTAGTCAGTCAATAATAGGAAAACACTGGATTTGTTTAATACAGACATGAATGTTTGTCAACATGACACAAGTATACTGTCAACAGCTCACTGCTAAGAATGCCTATCATAATGACCACACTGCCATCACAGCCCAGGAGATTTTTAGAAGGTGAGGGGAAGGGTTATCTCATTTACTGCAAGAGAGCACTCATTTGGCCCGCTCAGCAAAGGGCCATCAGCAGTCAGTCTGTAATTTGAACAGATTTGGCACATCTTCTGCCCAAGGTTAGGGGTATGGGGCAAGGAGCGAACACTGAATATTAACATTCTCTTCACTTGTAGTCACCAAGCACTCTGGACACTGTGTAAATCAGCTTCTGCTACCTCAGGGACTTGTGCTCCCACTAAGCTCTCAGCACACACACACACACACACACACACACACACACACACACACACACACACACACACACACACACACACACACACACACATACACTCACCAACACATCCACAGTGAGCAGAGCAGAGCTCACTGGATACAAGAGGTGAGAACAAAATAACAATAATTAATACCACTCTGTGGAGAGCATACACCCATCGCCCTCAACAGTCGTTGTATCAGCTCTGAATAGTTTTCTTTTCTTTGTCCTCTGGGCAAACATTGCACTAACTGTCACCCAAATCACACCCCAACCTTCTCTATCAAACTGTCATGTCAGTAGACAAAGGCAGACAGAGAGGCTTTGTGTAAACCTGCCTCTACCCTAGGCCTCATTTCTGAAACTGGAAAACAGACAGGGTAACAGGTGTGTTGCACCTCGCCTTGTTATTCAAGACGTCCCGCACGAAGCACACAGGATCCCGTTTCAGTAATGGCAGTGCCTCTGCTCAAGCAGTGGAACGAAGCTATTGATTTTTTTTTTGTGCTGAGGGAAAAAGGCGGAAAAAATTTGCCTTGGTTTGGCTCACAGATATGAGTGAACAGTGGAACTGTGCCTAATTTCATCTAGCTTCAAAGGGAGCCCACTCCCCCGGCTATATTTGGTTTTTTCTTTGTCCGCATGTTTAACTGCACAAACCAAGCTGGTTGAGCTGCCATGAGGGACTGAGCTGATAAACAGAGGTGGAAAAAGGGGAAAAGGAGGGGGGGGGGATTTAATGGTCAATGGCCCACATACTGGAGTCTGTTTTCAAAATTGGTACTGCTGCCTCTGATTATGCCGATTTCTTCACCTTCCTGATGGACCCCTCCCCCCAGATTCATTAAACCCGAGGACAAGAGAAACAATCTTCCAAGCAGCTATGATTAGACTCTAAAGTTGCATGAGGGCTCACTTGCATTGGTAAATGAGACTATTCATGTATTCTTCAGAAAAAAAAATGACACACGGTTTTAATGCCGTGAGAAATGCTTTAAAAGAACGGGGGAAAACGGCCAGCATGCCCTGAAGTCCCTTCAGCGCAGGTGTTTGAAGAACACAGGGCCACCAGACAGCTTCACGTCACAGTGAGACAGGGCCGCAAAACAAAACAGAACATGTTCAAAGCACCAAAAATTGTTCAGAGTTTATTCTTTGAAAAAAAAACAGCAGGTATGTGCGAGAAATCATCTGAAAAATGAAAGAGAAACAGCTGAAAACATTTCAAATTATAGGACTGGGAATTTGAGTGTGAGAGAGGGAGTCATTAGTGACTGGGCCACCAACATAAGCACACAATGCCACAAAGACGATACACGTGGCATGAAGAGGCAGACAAACGGGCAACCCCTAAACCCTTCTGTCAGAGTCGTTTTACTTTCATCTGTATCCCCGCCTCAGTAAGGCGCTGCAAATTGACAGTGGTATGTAAAACCACCACACCGATTTTCCCAGGGTTTAATGAAAACCAAACTTGCAAAGCAGCCAAACCACCGTGGATTAGGATCCCTGTCAGCTCCAGTTGTGCTTTTCTCCTGTTGGCGGAGCTCAGATGGATTGAGGGCCCATAGCCTCTGGTTTTGCTGGGATTGGGGTGTTCACAGTAGGAGGCTCTGCCTGTGTGTTTCTCACTTTGAGAGATCCCACTACAGCTCAGTGCCCGAAGAGGGAATTTCTGGTTCAACTCAATTTTTATTTGTATGTTATTTTCACCTTTTTAAGGAGGACTGGATAATACTCTCTTACTACAGGATAAAAAAAACAAACACAAAATAAAAAAATAAAAAAATCAGTCCAAAAATTTCTTAAATGCAGGTAGACATTCAAGAGTACATTATGCATACGGGAGTAAAAGCACTCTGTGAGCACATGTTTCCCGGACCATATTGAAACTATATTAAAGCATTCCTGACCCACATACTGGACACATACCAGACTCACTGGGGGACACCAGGAAAAGGCAGTCAGTGAGACATATTTACCCAGAGGAATTAAATATGCAGTTTCCGAAGACAAATTGCCAGAATCAGGGCATTTTGGTGGTTTATTGGTTGTTCATTGTCTTTACACCTAGCTAGCGTACAACACCAAACTGTCAGCTATTCAATCGGTTCATTTAATAGCTGTCTTTAATGACAGTTACAGCTCATCCAGCAACAGAGGACAGGAGATGTGAGTGCTTCATACTCAAAATAAGGGAAAGCTGGAAAGAGACACACAGCAGACAATGCTACAAAGTTAGTGAACTTGCAGACTCTTTTGTAATTGTCTTTTTTAAAGTTCTGTTAGCGGTACATGACTTTTCCTCTATTAGAGTTTCTTTCAGTCGAATTGCTACTTACAATGATGATAAAGTGTGTGTTTTTTGAACTTGAAAGTTAGTGACAAATGCATTTCTTTGTATTCTGCTGTTTTGTTATGTAAGCCATTCATCCTTTTTCTTGTTGCGTTTGTTTTGTCAATAACTAATTGCTATGTCTAAATCACTCAGTATTTGGATGCTTCGACAGCAATGACTATTATGTTATATTGAAATATGTTTTGGAAAAATAAGAGTTTTCCACTCAATCAATATACAAGGTATTGCTCACTTCCTAGGATTTGTTTAACAAAAAATGGTGAATTGATTCATATGAAATCTTCCTATAAAATGATTACGAATATATATACATTATGATAAATCTAAAATTTCATAAAATGTTTATAAAATTTTTCATGTTCATAAAGTTTTTTATTATTCTTGCAGAAACCTCTGAGGTGGTTTACTTTTCTTTCGGACATCTTGACAAATAAAGAGGATGTATGGAGTATGTGTACAATGTTCCTCTGCCATACTGATATTCTGTCTTACTGCCAGCACTTATGCTCTTCTCTGACAACATTGTATATTATTGTCAGAAACACTCTTCACTGCTATGCTTATTGCTATCCTAAAGTTCCTCTGGGTTTTCAACTAGCAGCATAAAAAAGCAGCACTGAACTGTATTTTATTTATATTATTATAGTTACATGTATGTTATTTTGATCTAAGCTGCTGAAAAAGAGAAAATAATTTAATATAGGAAAAGGTCTTTTCTAGGGAAATGTGGGAAAAGTACAGAGCTGATTTTCCAACATAAAAGAATAGAGAAGAAATGCTGAAAAAGCAACAAAAAGGGACAGACAGACGGGTGGGTGGAGACAGGGGAACAGTGGGGTAGAGATAGAGGCTCATGCACACCCAGGATAGGGTGAAGGGTACAGCCAAATATGAGGACATGCAGCAGCAAGAGGAAGAGAAGGCTGGCTGTGAGAGAGGGAGGGGGAGAAAGAGGGTGAGGAGAGAGGGGTATGGGGCAGGTAGGACAGAGTTTAGATCATGATATGCTCTGTCTACACTCTGTCTACGCTGTGGGGTGAAGGCCTTCCCTTTTTAACTGCTATGTCTTGGATTCACAGCTTCCCCCACGACTGGGTTGTCACAGGCCTTGTTTATTTGATAAAATAATGTCCTCATGATTATTTCAGTCAATAATAATTACACAATACAATTTAAAAAATCTGTAATTAATTCTCTTAATATAAGTAGTATAAGTATTTAAGTATCATGATGGGCCTGTTTTGCTATACTGTATGATTATATAGATAAAACTGGACTAATTAGCAAATCCAGTTATTGATGTAGTACCCACATTTTCTTTTTTTATTTTGTTTTAGGACTCATATTATTACATTATGATATTATTTAAATTACCATGCACTGATATAGGTCATGTGATTGAACTACTCCAAATTATTGTATAACGACTTCAGTAAGTAATACTTGTACTGCTGCTAATACAGCTGTTGCGTTATTTGTATGTTGTTGTTGTGGTTGTGCAGGTGGTGGTGGTGATGGTGGTGGTGGTGGAGTAGTAGGAGAAGCAGGGGGAAGAAGAAGAAGAAGATGAAGAATAAGAATAAATAGAAGAAAAAGATAAAAAAGGACCATATAATAACATCCAGTCCTGCTGTTTCAGCTGCAGTATCAAGAGAAGATCTTGCAATGCTTCGTAAAGAAAGCCCTTCAGGCACAAAACACACTGCCACATCTCTGCATACCCAATCCCTCGCCACCCTCAGCTCACCCCCACACCCTGTGGGGATGCCAACATCGCCTTTCATTAATGACCCTGCACACGCCATCGAGGAATCACACAGACTGGCACATCAATCTCTCTGTTATTTTGGGTGACTGCAGGGATCCAAATCATTGAAGAGAGAAGCCTCATATTTAATTCCTCTGCTGCCAGCTGGGAGTATGCAATCTTTGATCAGGAGAACAGTTCTTTTTTTGGTGCCTTAAATGCGTTTGGTTTGTTGCATTTGGGTCATGAGCCACACAGCCTAATGTGCTCATACCACCTTATATAATCATACAAGATTTAGAATTGCCTGGATTGTTTATATATTTATGCTTTTATTGAGACATATTTTATTGTCTCACAGAGTCATTTATCATGTCAGTATTTCATTTTGATGCGGTGTAGAAAATGCATGCTTCCTATTTTAAAATGTGCCAGTGGTTGTAACTGACATTGGTTGAACATTTATTCCCATTTTGATGTCATTATTGTATCCAGAAAAGTTCTCAAAGCACATTTTTATGCCATTACTCTACCCAGCATTCTATAGTTGGTGTACAACGATCACAACATGAGCAGAAAATTCATTCCATTTAATATGGCAACCTAGACAACCAATAGTATCGAACCAAGGCTAGGGGTTTTTTAAAAACTAGCACCCCAAGCCCCCACCTCCTGCTGCTTTTTCCAGCCATAATTGGAACTCTTGAATTTTAATGAGCTGATAATTGTTCTTAATTAGACACTTTTAATATCTAAAGATGTACCCGCTTTAGTCCCTAAGAAATGAAAGCAAAGGGCTTATATTCAGTCAAACCAATGGTTTACTTTCCTTTAATGTATTAAGTATAAAATGACTCCTTAAGATCGAAACTGAAACCTTTGTGGATTTCAAACCAAAAGCACATGTGAAGGAACCAAACTTGCATAGTTAAAATGTGCTTAAATTCAAAATTATGTGTGAAATTAAAGAACATATTAATTACTTAAGAATCTAAATTATATTAGCCAGCTCGATCAAGAGTTTCTCTGGAGTAAATACCATCATATAAATGAGAACAGGGACAGACATTAAATGAAAAAGACACTTTCAGTCGGAGCAGCCCATGTAGTACATACGTATCTATCAACTGGGAGGGTTGAATTAAGGAGCCATCGTAAAAGGCATACAAAATCTTGTTCAATAGGACAAATATGTGACATACAGGTCTGCACACTTGTGTTAAAGATCTAGAATCTATTGACTAAATCAAGCAAAATCTAGAGACATCTAAAAAGTGTTTGAGAGGGGGCGGGGGCAGTTGGAAGGGTGCAGGGGCTCTCTGTAATTAAACATCAAACCACATGCAGGTGTCCAGAGCTTGGAACATCTTTTCAGTGCAGAGCAAGTCCCCCTCCCAGCTAAACAAACAGCCTTGGCAAGCCTTCACGCACAGTGTTTGATGTTTAATTAAAACCAAAAGGTGTTATATGAGCCGTTTGCAGACTATATAAATGTAAATATATTTATTAAAAATAACAGACAGAAACTTGCCAAGGGCTGCATTCTGAAGGATCAGAAACATTCACTAAGTCTAAAATAAAAAAGTAAAGCAAAACAAATAACTTATTTTACCATATAATTTATGCATCTGTGGAAGGACCGTGAAACCATGCTAATGAGGCATACAGTGCATCGGTGCCACTAGCTCTGATAGAGAACCATGGTTGAATTACAGGCATAAATAGGACGATGCAAACTCCACCCCAATCTGGGCCTCCACAAATATTCACTGAGGCAGAGATAGAGACCCTACACCTGTGATTAGCCAGTATCTTGGAACATAATTGAAAGTAATGCCTTTAATATCTGCATATACAGAAGTTAATCTTTCAACTACATTTGCTGTTTTGAAAGAAATTGGGAGCCCATGAGGTTTACGAGCTGGTGGAGCATCAAATTGAAGGGGCGCGGTTGGATTTGGCATGCTGGGTTGTCGTGCAGGACTAAGGTTTGGGGGCTCATGGGAGAGGCAAGGGAGGGAATTCAGTCAGACAAGCGCTGCACTCAAAGAAGAAAAAGTCCCCAACCTCACAGCCACTGCTCCTGAAACAGGATCAGGAGAGAAGGTGACAGGCTGTGACAGGCTGTGGTGAGGGCGAGAGAACTTGGAGACATGGACAGCTCACTTGCCACTCTTCTCAGAAACTGCCAAAAGTACTGTCCGTTTATCCACCTTAATCCTCAACCACTCTCACCCACCCCGCTTATGACCACATTTTCCTCCACTTACAGGACCTGATTGTTGATTGGTCACATGACCACCCATGCCCATGATGCTGAGTTAAGAAGGTCAAAGCTTGACCTCTCCCGGCTCACCACGCATGTTGGGTCTGAATCCGGCCCTGAGCAGACACCGTGCAGACAAAGACTGAGAGAATGATGCACTGGAACAGGTAGAACACCTTCAGAGACAGCAAAAACAGAGGCACAGAGAGAGAGAGAGGGAGACACAAACCTGCATGTAGCACCATTCAGTTGGTGGACTGGTGATGTTGAAGCAGAGGGCATGAATGAAACGAAATGGCATTACTGTGTTATGTGACTAATGTAATGGAAAGATCAGGTGTGGTCAGATGCAGAGGTTTTATGTGTGGTGCAAATTGAGAGTCTTATCATCCGTTCTTCCTTGGCATTAAACCATTCAATTCTAATCCAGGCACACATACCCACACAGCCACACACACACGCCCATAAACACATGCGTGCACAGAGAGGGAGAGAAGCACAAACAAATGCAAAGCATACACAAACAAGATCACAATACGTCATCAGAAAGACCCAGAAGACAAAAACAGGAAACATGAATGAGGAGGAAACATCAAGTCTTATGACCTCACAACTGACTGCCCTCATGGCCCCCCACAGCTCACCGCATGGCCCCTCCTGCCTTGACTGGGATGTGGGCCTTGGTCTGGCACTCAGCCCGTCGCAGCTCGCAGTCGTTGGCGTAGGTGCGCCCATCCTTGCCACACAGGGGCTTGTAGGTTCCATCACATTGGATGGGCTCACAGGAGCAGCGCTGGGCCAGGCGGTCGGTCACGCACACTGCATTGAACTTACACTCCTCCTTGCACTCCTCTGAAAAAGGTAGAGGCCAAGGTAAAACAAAAAGGCAAGGAGAGTAACTGACATATCTCCCAAATGCAAAACTAAGTCTAAAGCCCACGATACACAGCAAACACAACCTTCACAAGAAGCCCATTTCTGAGTGTGATCTGATTCTGAGTGTTGACACAGTTTGGGAAGGTTCATTACATTTATATGGTCCTCTAAATCAGTCTCTCAATAAGAGGATGCTTTGAATTAATTAAAAGCTTGATTATTTAATCAACTGAGTGATTAAGGGTGTGATACCTGCCTGCCCAGAGACTTAGACATAGCACCCTTGACTTACAAATGAAAGGACTTGCAATTCACATGAGGGATTAATACTGCATATTTGGCATAATGACAAATTTTTGTCAGGGTCACACTTGTTATGTGATCATCATGAGATGACATGACATGAACTTTTAATGAATTTTACTTACTTCATATTAATAATTAGATGATTTATGTAAGTACTTTGATGTCAGAAATGTAAATAAGGCAAAAACAATGAGCATGGAGAACAGAGCGATATGTTAGCAGGAAATTTAGCATTTGCATGGAGCCATCCTTGACCATTATTTAACATACACAAACACTCACCCACCCATACACACCCACACACACACACACAGACAAAGACACACTCTTCAAACATAAATACACTCCATCGATGGCAGATATTAAGGCTCTGATCTGAGGAACAGAGAGGATAACCAAGGGTAGTGAGATTGTGGGAACTGTGTGCCCATCTTGGGAAAAGCCTGGTACAACTTCCTTACTGTGTGCTGCTGCTAAAGGCTGCAGATAAGAGCACAATAAAACTGGCTTCACACCCAAGAGAAATTGCATTCTTGAGATTGGGATCATGCAGGCATAGAACTGCATGCAAGGCTTGTTCTGACTTGTTTATATTTACTATTGCTGCTCCAACTGTAGCATCAAAAAAGCAATCACTCATTTTTATAACATAGGGAAAGGTGCTTCATTCAGGATAGCAAGGTACAAAACTGAGAGATTTCCTCCCAGCCTAGCAGTTCATGACTTAATCAGGAGTAGAGAAAAATGACAGAAGCACTGTTTCCAAGCTGAGATTGAGATGACACTGTTCAGTTGTGTTAGCAACACCTTTGCTTGTTAATTCCAGTGGTGACTGCAGTATACTGTCAGGTGGGCATCACCCATGATCTTTACTCTCAGTGTATCTGAGAAAGTTTGGTTCAGTGAGTCTGGGCTGAATCTATAAGTAAACATGAACATAAATCATATTATGAAAAACGATTATTCCATGGTTATTTTCATGGTTCCTTTTCCTAAAATATATTTTTCAGAGATTCATTTGTTCAATACTGAAATACCTTTTCCAGACATATTTATTTCAGAAGGAACCCATGTGCCCTTAAGGCTTTGCTGCTGGATGCTGTAATTACTCAGAGAGGTGAACCAAACACAGGGGTCAGCCCTGTCAGTCTGCCTCACCATGCCTCGCACAGCGTCCCGGATGGATCAGCCGGAGCTCCAAGCCCTTCAGCATGGCCGTCCGCTGCATCTTGCACTCACTGTCATAGGTCTGCCCATCGCTGGCACACAGTGGCTCACTGCCTGGTGGGCAAGCTGAAGGGAGGGCAAGGGTGAGGGCGCGGCGGGTGAGGGCTTCCACCCAACACACACCGTTCCGATTGTTCTCCACATGCTTACAGGGGTCTGTCAGAGAGAAGGAGGAACAAGGCCATAAGAGTGACTATGGAGGAAGGATTATGTTGACATAATGGTCAGAACTATGACCTTTTACTACATTTGTCTTGTCAGTTTCAGTTTGTTGTAAATTACATTAACAACACTATTCTGTTTATATATACCAGTAGAGATAGTTAGAATTTCTTTTTATGTGCACAAGAGAAAGAGACAGAGAGAGCGAGGAGAGAGAGCTAAAGACAGTTATCCAACAATTAACAGAGGTGGTGCAATATGTGGACAGAAATAATTGGAGAATCATTTTCCTCAATTACTATTCAACTCTGAAAAGGTGTCCGTGTCAGCTGAATAGATAAACCAATTAAACAAAACGAGACTGCTAAATGGAAGCGCATAAACGAGTGAGGTGAAGCGGAGATGTCTCAAGGCCTTAAGAACCCTGACAGAGCTGTGGAAATTAAAGACGGGCTCCAGGGTCAGGGTGGTGGCTGGATTGGCCTTAATCGTGATGTAATTACAAACAGCGCAGAGACTGCTGTTCTGTGCACATTGAGGGCCAAAAATGTATCAGCACCACAGTACAGTGTAACAATGCCAGGCAGGGAGTGAGTCATTCTTAACACAGGGAATGATAAAGAGAGAGAGAGAGAGAGAGAGAGAGAGAGAGAGAGCGAGCGAGAGAGAGAGCGAGAGAGAGAGAGAGAGAGAGAGAGAGAGAGAGAGAGAGAGAGTGTGTGTTTCCAAATCTGCAGATTAAAGACAAGAGCAATGACAACAAGTTGTGTAAAAATGACTACAGATTGGCTTTCATGCTCCCATAGTGAAAGCCGGTGGGTGGACTCAGACCAGGTTTGGTTAGAGACCCCACGCATTTGTGCACCTGTTATTCTCCCAGCAGGATGGTTTCATATGCCAAAACCAGCTGCTTAATCATGATGCCAATACATACTTCAATAATGAAACCAATATCTCTCAAAACCATTGGTTCCAGCAAACAGCATCAGGATTCCAGTGTTGGGTGGGTTCCATTAATTAAAATAATGTGGTAGGACTGATTCATGTGCGATTATATGAAATTGCAACTGCAATATAACTGAAAAGAGACTGTCTATTTACTCCAGCTGAAACTATTAAAATGCATTACATTTCTTTTAGGTTCAGTTGCATTAATTTCTTTAAAAATGTTCCTTGCCACTTATAAAACATGAGGGTCAGCCCAGTGCTATTGTGTAATACATTTGAAAGGCTTCTCCTGCTTCAAAATTGGCTAAAATGGAAATATATATGAATTATGAATACATTTGCAGGATATATTACAGAATATGTGAGTGAGATATTTCATGCCAAGTTTTACAACAACATTGATTGTAACCAAGGCAACATAAATTGGATCCAACTAAAACATTATTGGAATTTTGATGGATGTGAAAAGAAAGGATCTGGTTTGGAGAGGAAATATTCTTCCTCTCCACAGACACAAATATTGAGGTGATGACACAGACAGTGGGCCAACTGTGGAATTACAGTACTGTCTGGTTCCTGGAAGACAGTAAACAGCCAGTGAACTTGACTGACACCACTCAGAGATTTGGGCCATCTCAGTCACTTTTCAGTGCATTATGTGGGCCATTTCTTTTGAGGGGAAAGTCCTCTCAAGGCATCTGCTTGGTTTTCCTACATAAGCATTTCTCAGTAATGGAGGGCCTTGTGAATCTCGGCCAGTCGCACAGAGCCTCCTCTATGCTGCATGATAGCCTCCTCTTTGCTTTCATGATGTGTGCACACTGAGCACAGCACACTCAGTACCCATGTGATTTCAAGAATTCTGAGATGAGATTTTAAGAAATTAGACACAATAACAATTTCAGAGCACGTCCACACCATCACACAAGGAAACAGAAGGATGCAATCAAGATAAGGGGGACAGAGAAGATTGTGGGAGTAAGAAGGATGTGAAAACCAAGGGGGTGGGGTGTAGGGACTGTGGAACAGAGGAGCAGGCACATACTGTGCTGTTTGTTTGTGTTCAGTATTGTACTGTAGAATGTAGAGAAACACAATAAAACATGAATGAATTTAAAACTCTGTGTGTGTGTGTGTGTGTGTGTGTGTGTGTGTGTGTGTGTGTGTGTGTGTGTGTGTGTGTGTGTGTGTGTGTGTGTGTGTGCATGTGTGAGTGAGAGTGTGACAGGACGTGGGAGAGTGTGTGTCGAGCAGAGAGGGTGGGAGGCTCACCGCAGGGGCCTTGGTACTGTTTGCGGATGTTCTTCTGCTCAGTACAGGCGTGCTTATTCAGCTCACACTCGCTACGGTAGTCCTTGCCATCACTGCCGCACACCACCTGCTCCGCCCTCGCCTCGCAGCTCAGGGGGCACATGCACTTGGCTGACAGGCCGTCCGAGGACTGGACACAGGTGCTGCCATAGCTGCAGCTCACCTCACTGCAGGGGTCCTTTAAGGCTGAGGGACAGAGAACACATGCATTCTGATAAAGTCATCTGAGCTATGACCTACGGACAAGTCCAGCTACATCATTAATGCAAGAATGGCCATAGGATTAAGGTCTATCTACCTATCTATCTGTCTGTCTGTCTGTCTGTCTGTGCAAGTCTGCATGCGTGCATGCATGCATTAAGATGAGGAGTTACAGTAAGAGTGTGAGGCTAATTATTAAACATACATAGAATAGCTTTCTTGGAAGGCAAGAACAGAGACAAACTCCTGTGACACATTCTAAGAATATCACAGGCTCACACTTTAGCTCACATTTCCTACTGACTGCAAGCAAATTAATCTAATTCAAAAAGGTTTGTCTGAAATGCAACACAAAAAAATGAATGAACATACAATAAGAATATACTTTAAATTTTCATTTTGCTTTGGTGCTTCTCATGTGGAAATGGACTTGCAGCAAATATCCAGTGGATTCCTGTCTTTGTGGAGTAACAGTCCCACCACCTCATAAGATTTGTAAAATCGCTTAAACCAAGAATATTTTCCATTCTTTCATGTTTGAGGAGCTCAATAAAGCGTAGCCTTCAGGCTTTCTCTTTAATGCTGACTCTAAACTCCATGTCTTTGGTTTGGTTTACTACAGGGACTAAAAAGTTGGCTGAATGGGTGCTGAAATCAAAGGACTGTTTGGAACAAATAGTGATGCTTTGCCAGGTTCTGGACAAGCTATGTTCCCTCACAAATTCAACAAGGCCAACAGATGCGACCTGTTGTGTTTTCCTCTGCAGTTAAATGATCTAAATCATACCTTTCCACTCATCAGTGGCTTCAGTCTTTTTTCCAAAGGCGAGTCTGTTCAACATACTATTTGCCTTATGAGGCCGGCAGTGGCAGTAATGCTGATAGATGAGTGGGCGTGACGGGGCCTTCAGCTGGAATGAGTCTGTGCACATTGAAATTGTATTCCAACTGTACTTCCCGGTGGAGACATCAGATTAGAGCTATTATTATTACATTTATGATAATTTTTATGAATGCATTGACAAAGCCACTCAGGGCTGAATGAGCAGTGAATAAGAGCCTTCAGAGAGGGTCTTTCACATTCCAGCTACCTCTGGCTTCTGAAGCAGAGAGCAGAAGGACAGAGAGCTCACCATTTCACTCAGTAAACAGCTGGATTTGGTCCAAGGGCAGGAAGAGCACAGGGGTGGTTCAGGTGGGGGAGGGAGGGGGTCGATGTGGGAGTGGTGGGCATGCAGGCAGAGGGGTTGTGAGGGTAGGTGTGGGGGTGCTGAGGATGGAGGTGGGTGGTGGTTGAGTTACTGCTGCTTTCTCAGCCCAACCAGCTTTGGGCTCCCCCCAGAGAGGTGACTGTTTGCACTCCTACAGTAAACAGAATTAGCCCTGAGCTTCTCCAACCCATTAAATCGCAGTGTGAGGCTACCCCCTCTGCTGTGGAGAGGTGACCAAGGGCAACCTCAACATGGGCTTTGATTAAAATTCTAAAACGGAAGGCCTGGCTCTTCCAGTGAGACTTCCTCTCAAACCCTGGACCGAGAGGCAAACTGACCTGCAAGGGTTGGTTCCATAACCAGTGCAACCCAGCTCTAGGGGCCTGGTGTCTTGAGGCCAGGCAGGCCTGAATTTTAACTTCATTTGCTTGACCAATTTTTCCCAATGATAAAGAAGGATGCTCACACTACTGAGGATACTCCTCACAGCCAAATAAGTTAAGCTTCGTCAGGTAGAAAAACTGCAATAATGAGGATCGAGGGGCTCAGATAGTGCAGGCAAGAGCTGAGCACTGGGAAAAGGGCCGAAGGTCAGGCATCCTCGGTTCAACAAAAGAATGCTGAGAGAGGAAAGACAGGCAGTGAGAGTGTAAAGGAGGGAGACAATCCCAGGTTCTACTCTTGCACTGCTGTCTTCTGCTACATTTAGTAAAGCTTCATTTGGGCTGGGGGCTACTGTGGGCATATCCAGCAGGCTGATGCCTCAATGATGTAGCAGATGCAGCAGATACCTTGACCAGTGCAGCAGGCTGATGACTCAATGATGTGAGCCAGCCAAAAACAATGGCTCAGGGGAAAGCAGCAATACCTTGACCAGTGCAGAAGGTTGTGCAGAATGTGGTCTGCCATCATTCAGTCCTTTGATGCAGTTTTCAAAGGACTGTTTCATTCTCTCTCACACACACACACAAACACACACACTCTTTCTCTCTCATGGTATTATTCTTAGGAAAATAATAAAAAAACAACAACATCAAAGCAGGACAACACACAAGTGTTTTCCCAGGGAGCTAAAATTGTAGTGCTGCTGTTCACCAGTATCATCAGTGGGTCGGCCCTGCTGTGGAAATGCATATAGGTAGCCCTGACTTAGGTCATGGCATGTAAACATGGATGATGAACCAGGATGTCTTTGAACCAGTATAGCAGAGGAATAAATTATTGTACAATGGGCAGAGTGTTTAAACTAACCATGTGCTCAGTGCTCAAGAGGAAATCAGCATGCACAATCCATAAATATATATGTGAAATCTGTACAAATAAATCCCCTCAGTTCAGAACTGCTAATAAAAAAAGAAAACTTATCCTCACACACAACTTTTCTAAAGTTTTTTTTAAGTTTTTATTTTCTTCTTTATTGACAGTTCTGAACCATGTACCCAGTGTCATCTGTATTTTACCATCTTGAGATACTTGTCTGAGGATTGTCGGACTGTTTTACAAGAGCTGCAATAGCTCCCATTCACAACAGAGTGAGTTACATACCCCCTGACCCACATGTCTAACTAAGGCAATGGACAGTCGGGTATGTTATGAGGAGTGATCAGGCTGCAGTGTACACTGACATCACTTTAGTCTGGAACCTGGAACTATGAGCCTGTTTATGTACGCTAGCAAACATGATAGAAGGTAATTGACTGTGATTAAGCTCTGATTGATTACACTGAAGGAGACAACCATAATTAGCTTGGTGTAATCTAACAGATGATCATGTTCACTGAAAGGATTAGACAAGGTATTTCTGACAATTGAATGAAACAACATAATTTAAAAGCCTGTTCTTTGTATGTTGATGCTCTGTTGCTCTGATGTCATAGGCAAAAAGTTCCACAGTGTGGAAAGAAACCATGGCTGGTCGTCTTGTGACTCAGAGGAATCACATGAGAATGGCTTATGTCTGCTGAGCCTGTGGGAAGCAACTGCTCAGTAAAGCTGATAGAACTGACCTTCTGGGTGAAAAAGGGGGAAATCTTCCCAAACCATGCAGTCATTTGAAACATTGCAACATGTGTGTGAGTATAATTTTCTCAGTAGAACTGCAGTTGTCATCTAACTTTCCACAATGCACTATGAAATGCTGAAGTTCCTTGAAACAAGATAAGTTAATTCAAGTGGAAAGGACAAGTGACAGTCAACATCAGCTAACTTCCACCTGGTGTGCCGTGTCACCAGGTTTACACTGATCAGATGGTGACACCACTCCGTGTGGTGATATGACAATGTAGGTCTATTTCAACGTACCTCAAGCAAACACAATGAGTCAGCACAAATTCTGTAGTGTTATGCAGTAATGCAATTTTTCCTTTTAGCTTTTTCTTAACACCACCATCCCCACCTCCACCTGCGAGGTTCTGCTTTTCTATTGGCCATTAGGGGGCCCTGGCATATTTTTGCTGCCTGCATATCATTACATTTCGTCATGTGATTTCTGTGTTCCCTCAGCAGGAACCTCCTCAGAAAGCAGAGGCTTCCGCCAAAATTCATATAATTACACTTGGATGTCAATAAGCACTTAAACCAAAAACATTAGACTGCCCGACTAAACATTTTCTTAGCCATAACTCAAAACTACCTCCACTAACACAAGGGTTTTCCCTTTCAGGCAAGCCAATTTTAATTATGTAAAGAGAGAGAATTCAAGCAGCAACAGCAACAGCAGGGTCAATGAGAAAGTTTATACATATTGTGGATATATTCAATGAGAAATATGCAGATTATATATATATATATTCAATATATATTATATATATATATATATATATATATATATATATGAACCATTTCTCATTGACAAGTCCACATATGTGTGTGTGTATTCTCAACATACACTGCTATAAGCACTACAAAACTAAGGACGGTTTAGTAAACAGCCTCCAGAGGGGTAAATAAATCTTTACAAGACTTTAAGGAGCAGGAAGAAACTTTAAAAACTATATCAAAAAGACAGCTCTGAGACTAATACCTCAGCTTATTGTAAAGTGAGCTCTTGGATTTAAACAGAGAGAAGAGCTGCCATAAGTCCTCTGCTACTGATAATACTATATTTTATTTACACAGCACTTTTCCCACGCTATTTTCCCAGAATATAAAAAAACACTACATTATAAATTCAATATTGCAATGAAGGGTTAGGGTGCATTAAATTGGGGAAGAGATTCTGCTTCAAACAACTATGATATTGCAGGTACACTCCAAAATTATTTTGTTAAGTGCTTCACCAGTGAAGCAGATTTACAGATATGGCAACAATAAGAGCTGAAAAGTAAAACTTACTGGGTGACACCGAAGTGAGCGGCACTAAAATATTTTAAAAATGGCAATAACCTGAAGAGGATAACTAACTAAACAGATAGATACATATAATACAATAGATACATCAAAGCCATTCTAGAGATTTTCATCTACAAAATATTTAACATACATATTTTCAGAAAACCATTGAGATTCCTGGAGATTGGATGTATGGACACATATAAAAGAAAAGGACTAACAGCCAAATAGTTTAAAAAACCAGCAAATGCTCAGTGGCACATGCTCACATTACCTGAAAATGAGGTTTATTTTGTGGGCCAAAACTTAAGAATACTTCAAATCATGTAATACTCATGTAATACAATACTGTACTATTAATATACTGTGTTAGGATTTGGTTACCACACTCAGCAGATTTTGTAAAATTCACAAAGAAGGGCAACAAAACTGGTTCAAGGTCTTAGACAACTTAGTAAGTGAAACTCTTTAGTACCTAATTGTTTTTTTGCTGTGTAATAAGAGGCTGCAGGGGCCTTGTATAGAAATGTTTAAAATCTTAAAAAGATTAAAAAGGTAGACTGCAGGTGTTATTTCAAGTAAGGTTCTGTCAACAAAACCAGGGGGCCCTTTGGGGAATTAATTAAAAAGATACTTTCACTCTGAAAATAGAAAGTACCTCTTGACACAGAATGTTATTAATGCATGAGACAGCTTGCCATGTTTTTTTTTTCAGCAGAGTTACCTACCTCTGGACTATTGAAGAGCAACCCCAACATTGTCACAGATTCCATGAGTTCAGTTACCATGAGCACTATTCTAGACAACCACTTGTGCCATTCAATGCCATCAGTGAGAAATGGTAGGTGAAGAAGTCTACATATCCAGAAGGTTGCAAGTTTAAAGCTAAAGTTTGGCATTGCTGGTTTTGCCTTGGGGGTGCGCATAGCTAGAACTGCTTCAGCAAAATATTTGGCTTCAATTGCATGACAGAAAATTTAAGCTATGAAATGTCATTGATTAGGCTATATGCCAGCTGTTGAGCAAGTACGTAATGTATAAAATAAGCAGATATACATCATACAGAGCCTGTAGTGTTAATGTGTGTGACCATAATAACCATGGAGACGTCAGAGCCCAGGTGATGTCACAAATAGGCTTGATCACGCAGGGGTCAAATAACATAAAGATTGATGCTGGAGGATGACTGTGATGACTGGAATCTGAAGTGCTTCACAACACTCATTTCTATGTGTTGCTCATTCTCCATGGCAATCACTCAGAAATACAGAGGATAAGGAGCACATCAGCAGGCCCTCTGGGATCTGAAGTCCAGGCACTGATTTGTATCTGGAAGGAGGCTGAAGATTCTCCTTAGAGTTATCGAAATAAGATTGATCAGGCTTGTGCTGAAAATTCTCCTCACAGTTATCGAAATTAGATTTATCGGGCTAGCGCTGTCTGTTTGTTTCTGTTGCTTTTGCTATCATTCTCACACACACACACACACACACACACACACACACACACACACACACACACACACACACACACACACACACACACACACACACACACACACAAACCGTAAATATGGAGACACACATACTCATAAGTATATGCATAAATGCATAAAGCAGAATTTTTTTACATTTACATATATTTCAGTAAATATATACTCTTAAACACATACACCCATGCATACACACATACACACACAAGCAGACACACACACATCATTCTTCATAAGATATATGGATTCAATATTTCAGTCAGTTTTGATAAGCTACTTCATTCTGCAAGCACTTTGGGAGACAGAGGGGTTGAGAGTGATAAAGAGACACAATAAATGGATGAACAAATGATTTCATAAGCCTGAAAGAAAAGGAGCCCACACACCCGAGGGGGACCCATATAAATATTACAGCGCGCAAATAATCATATATAAATATGGGAGACAAGTATCTCTCTCTGTCTCTTTCCCAATTATTTCTCAGTTATTGCCTAGACTGGGTGAGTACCAGGTCAACAGAAAGGGCACCGTCACAGAAACCTTCTCCAGTCAGCCTCTGGAACCCCCACCCCCTCTTCACCACATGCTTTCAGACTGCAATAGTGGCTCCAGGGGGAGTCAGAGTGATTTGCACACTGTGCACTATTCACAACACCTGGCTCAGCCCAACCCCCACCCTCGTGCCTCACCTTCACCTGCGGAATGCTGGGATACCTGGCTCTGTGCTTTAACCTGGCCTAGACAGAAGGCAAAATGTTGCTGGAAGAACGCTCTCTCCATTAAAAAAAGAGATGGGAAGGGAGCCAGAAAAGCTCTGGGAGAGGAAGGGAGAAGAGGGAGAGACAATAAGACAGAGAGAGAGGGAGAGAGAGAGAGAGAGAGAGAGACAGAGAAAGAGAGAGGTGGAGAGAAAAGGAAGGTGCTATCTCGGTTCAGTTGATGAATCTCTGAAGTCTTTGCTCAGCTTGTTGGGAGGAAGGCATGAACACTTTGTACCAGGGGTGATGTACATCCGTACAGAGGGGAAAATGATGAAGTGAGAAGGACACAAATTGAGACAGGAAAAAGAAGGGGGAGGGGGAAACAGATGGAGAGAGAAAGGGAGTGAGGTGAGGGGTATAGAGTAAATGAGGGCTGTTTCTGGGTAAATTAAATACATGCAAATGTATATGATTGCAGTAAGTAATAAACACCATTAACATACAGAATGTATTTATAACACACATACACACACCCACCCAAATAAATGACTGTCTGTGCTGCTGCCTATCTACAATATGAAAATGGACCATTGTTTCCACCTTGTACTGACTGTATTTTCTGATATGCTTTTGTATGTTCTGTTCTGTAGTGTGGGAGGGAAGTGGCGTATGCATTATTCAAGCCAATAAAATGCATAAATGCATAAGTGAAAAGTTGTAAAGCGCATCTTGCGCTGGGTGTAAGACGGATTGGGAGAATGGAGGCTTTTTAAATGCACAAGGCCCCTCTCTAATCTGTGTTATCTCTCACTGGCAAGGTGGCTGGTGTGCAGGAGCTCAGGACAGAACAGGGGAGACGAGATTTGTTTAACAAGTATCACTGCCTGGCAGGGGGTGAGCGGGAGAACGAGGCGAGGGGATCGGATTCAGAAACTCCATTATCATTTGGAGGTGAGAGCCCCTTCGCAGTTGGAGGAGTGGGAGGGGAAGAGGGGTTGGGTCAGGGGAGGGGGATTTGCTGGTTTAGGCTGTGAAGCGGCTGGGTGAATAACAAGCATAGATGGCTTGCATGACGCAAGTGGCGCAGATCCACAGCTTATTTATTTATGAATACCCCCGGCCCATGGCCCTGTCTACCTTAACACTGGTGATTGAATGAGGATGGTAGAGCAATATCATTCAAACAGGAAAATGACTTCTGCAAGAGCAGCTGCCTGAGTTAATTATAGGTGTGGAGTCAGAAAGAAGGGATGATGTAGGACGGTAATATCATGAAAGGAATTGTGACTGAGAGAAAGAGAGAAAACAAGGGAATTAAAGACAGAAGTAAAGAAACTAAGATAGAATTATAAAGTGGAGGAACACAGAGAATGAAAAAAGAAGATGTAAAACTTTTTATTGTTAAATGTGTTTATTGTTATAAGTGAGCTGTTATACAAAGGATTGAGTCCAACAGCTCTGTTATGCCAATTTTGAAACAGAATTTGGCTGCGAATTCTTAACAATTAAGAACTTTCAGCACAACAACATGATCAGTGCTTTTGGTCAAAATTATTTTTGGCATGATAGCAGAGAACACCCAGACCAGTGATACACTTGCCACCCACTGGCAGGCTGTCCTGTCCTTTTAGATCTGAACTAATGTGACACCACTTTATCTGATTCAGAGAAGTAAATCTGTGGCAAGTGAGCAGGTGGCAGGTGACCGAATGTTGATGCCATAGGTGCACTAAGAGCAGTCTAGTGGAGTCCAAAGATTCACAAAGGCTGCTTCGGCTGGGAGAGGGGGAGGCACTCAAACTGTAACAACCACCATGCTGCTAGTTGTTCTATGAGGAAATTCACCAAAGGAAGGTGCAGAATTCAGTTTCATCTCCCATCTACCGACAGCTGATGACCTAGACCAATAGGCACTTCCACAGTGAAGATGTGACCTTCACTGGCCTTGAAAGCACAGAGATTGCTCAGTGAGAAATTCAGTCCCAGACAATGACGTCTGCTTGCATATAAAGTGCATGAACAAATCAGCCACATAAGAGCCTCTGAGCTGCTATGCACTTGGTGCTTCAGACTAAATACTTTCTCAGAGGTTAATTTTCAAATACTTACTGACGTTTGACATCTATTAAGTGGACCATCTCTATTTTATGAAAGTGAGTGGCCTCCTAGACTCAAGACATAAAGAGTAACACCTACTGCAGTGGTACTTTTTGTATGCAAAGAAGTGTGGTCGAGATTCAATTCATTCTTTGAAAAAAGCTACTTTGACATGCTTGGTATTATAAATCTGATGTGAATGCCATCTCTGCGGTCCCTGAGGAGGTTGACAAAGATGGGGAATCCAATAAGCTCCTTCTGTAACTATCAGACAGCGCTGTAAGGTGAAGCCGTCACCCGCCTCTGCCTGCCAAGGACTTGTAAGAAACGGGGGCCGACAATCATGAAATTCTGGGCCCACTGGGGAGGGCTGTCCTCTTTACTGCCTTTTTCACTCTTTCTTTTTATATTCATCAATCTGCTCCACCAGCTAAACCGAGTCAAAACCACCATAACCCAAAATGCTAACTTGGTCCTATTCATAGCAGAGCTGGGACATTTCATTTCCCTTTAAAGGTTGTGGGGGTGGAATATTTTCAGCAAAATTAAACCATGAGGAAGATGTTTCCCCAAACAATATTTCCTGAATTTCTTGAAGAGTTTTAAAGCTCAGAGCTGGGGGTTTGTCTCTCATTTCTTCCCGTGGCTGACAATTAAGGAAAAAGAAAACAAAAATAAAAAGACTGAAATGGAATGCAGTCTCCATTCCAGCTAACTCACAGTAGCTGTGAATTGCTTTACCTTGACCAACCATTCTGTCAGACTGAAGGTTAAAAAAACAGGTTAAAAAAGAAGTTCTCTTCATTCAAGAGCCATTTGATAGTGCTGCCTATTGCAGTCCAGAGATGAAAGCAGTAAAAGGGTTTCATCAGGGTGAGATGTGCCGGCCCCAGGTAAATAAATCGGTGGGAGATAAATGCTTTAGTGTGAGACAGACACCCCGGCTTCTCTCAGCAGCAGCCTGCCCACATGATCAATCCTGACTGCTCTCCGCATCGATTCCCAGTGAATGGAGTGAACCCCCTGCCTAAACTGCAGCAGCCCACCGCTCTGCACTACTACTCCAGGTCAAGGCCCAGAAATGAGTTTTGATACCTGATGGCCTGCGACTGTTTATATGGGTCCTCCCCTGATCCATGTGAAATGCTGCTCAGCTCAGAGAACCGACGGATGGGCCAGCTTTTCACTCTGCCCCCATCGTTAAAGCCTTGTACCAGTTACTGTAAACGGCCAGGGGGGCCGGTGCAAATGAGTGGCTGATTCAATTAGTATGCTATTTGGCTTTGTCCCGAGTCGTGTCCAGCCCACTAACGAAGATAAATATGATCCATACCTCTCCAATTCTTCCCATAATTATAAAAAATGTTGCGGAACCATTTTGGCCTGGACGTGTTCCTCTCTCCCCTTGGTACGAGGCCACAGCCACAGCGGCCTAACGATGACAGCCACTAAATGTAATTCCCGAAAGGAGGCACCATGCTCTGCTGTGAGGTGCTGGATACAGAGAGAAACGCTCAGGTAGGTGGGCGGTGAGCTCTCTGGCTTATTCAGAAACGTCCGTCCCCCACCTCCAGCACAGCCTGGGACGCAGCAGTGGTAATTATGGCTCCTTTCCACCTGCACTCATAATTGCAGGCCGTGCCAATCAAAGCTCCTGCTTAACAGCACCGAGCTGCCCATTCTAGATGACCCAAACATTGTGTTTTTTGCAGATTGCACAATAACCCCACTCCCATCTCTGCAGTGATACTTACAGAGGACATCATGTGCATTTAATGATACATTTAATAACCAAATATTACTTATTATTCTATTTATTATTATATGTTAATTAGTATATTTTCTCTATGATATTTTATATATTTTATATTTCATATCATTTGAGTTTTCATATAACTTACAATGTTGTTATCTAAACAGCTTTTATCACCAAGTAGTCCTTTTAAATGGACTTTGAAACATGAAATGTAGCACTGACAGTAGCTTCCTGGGTTGATGCTGAGGTTTTTGAGACCTTGCTAACCCCAGGTTTAAACCTGTAGAGTCTGTCACAATGCCACTGATCCCACTTTGCTTTCATCCAGTGCTGTAGGACTGACAGGCTTATTTTTAAAGAATCTTTCTTTTTCAGTGCTTGCCATCAATCACAGCTTCAATAAATCACTTGGTTGTGTTGATCCCTAATGCAACCTGAAACAAAGCCTGCAGGGCTGCCCTCTCGGCCTAAGGTCTAAAGAGGTCTGAGTCTAATCAAAACCACAGCCACTGATACTTTGGCCATGCCCACTCATGGCCATTTATGGGGCGCCGGCTTTCATTCATTTTTAATTATTTCATTTATCTTGCTTATTTAGTTTTGACATTTGTTTTGTCCACTTTTACAGCTGGATATTTACTGATGTAATTCAGATGAATTACCTTGCTGAAGAGGTGCATCAGCTATGACCACTATTATGACCATGACTAGTTTCTCACTACAACTCTGTCCAAATTCCTGGGACTCACGTTGCTAATAAACAATTTTCAGTTGCTCAGTCTAACAAATTACACAAGAGAATTGGTACATGAAGTAATACACCCAGCCAATCAAATACACCATCATAAATCTGCTGTCACCCATCAGATTTGTGGGAGCAAGAAAAGTTTGCACAGTTTTCCAGAAACACACAAGAGAGATTAAATCTGTTGTGGGCATCCCTGCTGTCTGTCCATGAGAGAAGGTAGACCTCTTGGGGTGGGATTGTACTCACCACATGGTCCTTTGCGAACCACCTTCAGTCGCCGCTGTGTATTGCACTGGGCCTTCTCCAGCTCACACTCATTGGAGTAGGTGGACGAGTCCGAGCCGCACACAGGTGCTACCACCGAGGGGCACACAATCTTCTTGCACACGCACTCGCCCTTGGAGGGGTCAGTTGGGTTCTTCTCACACACTGCCCCAAAACCACAGAGCATCCCACGGCAGCCTGTTGGGCATGAGCAGACATAACAGAAGAAGGCAACATTAATCACCACTTCCGACAGAACACAACAAGGATTTTCTGGATGCCGGCTTAATTAGGGCCAAGAAGGGAGAATGAATTATTCAAATCTGACCAGAACTCCGTTAACATGTTTGACACTGTAGTTGCTAATGTGCACAGAGCACAGTCTGCCAGGGAACACAATTTGACAATGCACACTCACTGCTTTCAGTATTTATCTCAATGCTTTTGTGAGTATTTAGAAAGAGAATGGAAAAAGAAAGCCTGTATGTCTACTTGATTCAAGTCCATTTATCTGTAGAGTACAGTAGATTCATAGCTCCGTTTCTATGTTTATCTGAAGGGCTTTACGGATTAAACCGGTGAAGGTGGTGCAGCGATAGGGTCGGGTGTTCAATCTTCTTTTATTTGCTTTGAGTGGAATTTCTTATGGTGCATACACACTATGGCAATCTGCACTGTGCTGCACAGGAAAGAAAAAGTCTATCATTTCAGTTAGAAACATTCAGCGCACTGCTCTGCAGTATCCACTCAGGAACATGCATTGTTCAGAACTCAGACAAAGTGATGTTTTATATATATATATATATATATATATATATATATATATATATATATATATATATATATATATATATATATTTGAAGTCTTTTCTGCCACAACATCTATGAATGTAAAAGGAGTGCAAAAAAGCCATAGATTGGAAGAATTTTGAGAATATGGATGTGTATCCACTAATTATTATTACTATACTGGGCTAATACTAGTATTAGACAAAGGTAGACAAACCTATTGATAGCAATAATTAATTAGCTTTTTGGTTATGTTAGCATCCTAATCTATGTATCCTTTTTGCAGATGTCTGTGCCAAGTTGTCAAGTAAGTTGAAATATCTAAAACTCAGTAATCAAGTACATTGTGGCAAGCTAAGTGCCATCAAGCCACAACTGGCAGACAATTTATTTCTGGAAAGATGATGCTTCTGTCCATAAGCTGCACCCTTATTCAAGCTCAAAACACAGATCTAAAGTTCACAATAAAGTGTCAGAGGGTTTTTGGTTTGGGTTTGCCCCCACTTCCCTGCTGCATGGACCCAACCCAAGCTCTGAACCCAATCAAAGAGATGGCCCAACACATGCCTGGTCTCCCCTGGCCACCTTCTGAACACAAACCACAACAGACTGGTGCGCTATGCTCTTGTGTCTGTGCATATGCAGAGTTCTACTCCTGCTTTAGAGGCTATGACAGGTATCACTGAAAGAGTTTCCCTGGCATTGATGAAAGGCAGCTGCTAGAAGGCTAAGGGCCCACAGCACAGGCAGGGGAAACCCTCTTACATCAGACATTCGAGGTTCGCCAGAGGGCCAGAGGCTTTCAGGCCTGCAGCCAGCCTGACAGATCCACAGGGGATGCCTGACCTGGTGCTGCTTTCCATATGGAGCTTGTCAGTTTGACAGCAGTGGGAACACAGAAGTTTCACAAACATGACTGGAAAAGTGGGCTAAGGCTGTAGGTGAGTGGGGGGAGGGGTGTGGTGGGACCAACAGCAGCAAGGCAACAATGTCTCACAAACAGGTGCAAGCTGCTGTTTCCCCTGCCAACAAACACTGCTGCTAAATATGGCCAAGGGAGATCTCGAGGGGTCCGCCACTTTAGCACTTGGAGACTTCATTATCTAAACACACAACATGCAAAGCTCATGTGCAAATGTGCCCTTTGCACTGGAACAAACTCGCAAACAGAGCAGCCTGGCAGAGCTAGTGTCCAATGAGCCCCACTGGATTTACTTTTCCGGATGATGCTGAATCAAGCAATGATCACAAGTTACACATACAAATTTTAAATATACCAACACTATGACAACAAGGAGATAAGGATGACGGATGGAGGGGGAGACGACGGGGTTGTTGGTGCAGACAGCATGGAGATTATAGCAGTGCTTTTATTATTGCATTTGCTCTCAAAGGGGTTTTACCAAGAGAGAAGATAGAGATAAAGGGCCAGGGGAAAAAGGCATACAGAGAACAGAGAATTGAGGGATGTATAAAAGCACCCGAGCCTTATTACCGCCCAGGAAATTAATTCTGAGAATAACACACAAGAAAAAAAAAAACAAAAGCAAATCCATGACCATGCATCACACCAAGTACAGTTACAAAATCCACAGAGCCAAAGCTAAGGGGATGCCATGGAAACAATCACACCTACCCTTCTGATCCCTTCAAAATAGACTTGTCTATCAAACTACGCAGGAGTAATATATTCAGGGCATGGGCATTAGTCTGTTTTGAAAAGTGCTGGGGACATCAAAGACATCAGAAGACAAATGCTGAGGTTAACTATCCAGGTACATAAATGACAGTCAAGAGAAAAGTCAGCAAAAGTTACCAAACCACATTGCCTTGGTTTTGTGCTCGCATGGAAATATGTGACAATACCACACAGCGAAATCCAGGATCCTCAAGAGAAAAAATGCATTTTTTTCCAGTGACTGTTTTTCTGTTCTGGTACCAAAATGACCATTTTCAATTAAAAGTGTGCTTTTTCATGGTTTTTAGTTTTAGTTCCCTCTGACAATTGCCAATGGAAATCCTCCCTCTGCTGCCACATATAAAATCAGTGGATAACATTTTGCTATGGTAGCGCCTGATAATATGCCCCGCCCACTGACATTTGTATCTAAAGCCCACTGGCACTCATCAGAGTTCAGTATGGTTAAGTTTATTTCAAGTACAGCTTCACTTTGACTGCTTCCTCCACAGCCATGAATCCATAAAAAATTCAGATGAAGAGTACTTGGGCAATAACCATGCTGCGCTGGGAATGACATGCAGATTTACAGATTGATTCAGTGTCAGGGATAAGCTTTTCAAGCTTGAACAGTGATCAATAGAAATCTTCAAACAACAAACACACAAATGTATACAAACACTTCTACCAAATATATAATTTGTATTCTGTGTACAAAACCTTACACTGGAAAAGGAGAAACTGTTCTTCCCAAGCACAGTTAACACAGAGCCCAACCCCATTCCTGGCTACTTAAGATATGCAGAGTCTGAAATGGCTCTGAAGTTTCTCTGAAAATCAGTGGGAGAAGACAGGGATTTATGTGGAGGAAGGATTTCAAGACTTATATTAATAAAATATGAATAACTGTACAGTCATATGAAATGCAAACCTGTCTACACCCAGTGTCTTTAAGCAGTGAGAGACCTGCACACAGAGATGAGTGCATTTATGCTGATTCCATCTTATTCCCGGCAGAGAGACAGCAGTGGTTGGTAGAACAGTCCACAGACACGATAGCAGTTAATGCAGACTTGCTTATTGAATGTATGCTGGCTGAACTACTTCACTATGGATTACATGGAGAAGAAAGCAGAAGATAAAAATAAACAACGGCTATTGTGTATTTCACAAAGAATCGGCAATTGCTGGGACCCAACATTCTCATTTTCCACTGAAACTATTTTAATATTACTCCTGTTTGATGTGACAGATAAGGGCATTGGATTCAGAGTTGCAGTGGCTAGTGCTAATCAGACTCTAGGGGTTCCTTTCTCACAGACAAACAATAGATGCTAGAGTATAAAGACCTTCAGAGTAGCAACACCCACACAAATCCCTGGGTGTGAAATGTGACAAACAATACTCCTTGGGAAAGGGTTTACACATGAAAAAGTGCGCTTAATCATGAAATTAAATAAGTTGCTTTACTCACGTTTTTCAAAAAACCTTTTTGTTACCGTATCTGATAACCATTAAACTATAAATCTACAAAATCTATAAAAACTATAAATTCTGGATATAAACTCGGATCATTTATTAATCATGGAGACCACATCAACAGGAACAGATTAAATATTAATTGTCAATACTTGAATCGATGGATTTTAATAAGGAACTCTACTGGAATGAGGCCAAAGACAGAATTCAAATGTGACAAGAGAAAAGATAAAATTTGCAGTTTAAATATCTAGGGAGGACACATTTCCACCCCTCAGTCTTAATGCAATCCATGCTGTTTTATTTTGTATAATTAACGTTGAATGTGCCACATGGCACTTTCAAATCGAGTCTTAAAGAGAATACATAATGCTTAACATGTGCCATAAGAAAACACAAATATTTCAACTCACTCTGCTGTGAATAAGGTAGCTATTAAAATGTTAGAAGTATACATGTTACAAACCTGTGTATGAAATGTCACATCATTACTGTTACCAATGACAATTTATATTAGATCATCTTATTTTGTCATGTATCCATGAACTTATTGCCAAAGAAGCAAGCTATTCATCATCAAACATTTTATGAAGCATGCATCAAGACCACATGACTTGTACCTGAACCTGCTTCCTGCTGATTGGTAGGTTTGGGCCATTGGCCTTTGTATTATTTATTGATTTTGAAGAGGTCTACATGAACAGAATTTCATGAATTATGAAATTTGATTTAAATGATTAGACCTGATAGAAATTCCTGGTTTTACTCAGTTCACATGAAAAATCACCTCCTCTGGTTGTGAAATACATAGATAAATATAAAAATAACTACCTGGTAGGCCTCCATTCTGTGGAAAATATAGATAGAAAATTGAGTTTTGAAGGAGCCCTCGCTCTTCCAATTTCCACACACAAAAAATACCCATAATTCCCTCCACTTCTCTCCGAGCCCTCTGAGCTGACTGAAGCCTCAAAATAGATAAGCCCACACCAACGTATTCACTGGCACAAAATCACAACAAAAGCACTCCTTGCACATGCTCACACAGAGCATACAGAAAAGAATGGCCAATTTGTCTAGCACACAGTCAGTGTGTAACCACTAATCCAATTTCCTTGGGTGAGCAAATTTTCTCAGACATAGAAAATTTGATTGAAGTAGATAGAACTTTATGGGTCAACATTTTCTAAAATATTCTAAAATTTGGTTCTTGTATTTGTTCCTGCATATAATTGCAGGTACAAATGATCTATTGACATGTAGTATTACATTGAATTCAAATCAGATTACATGGACAAACTAAACTGGCATGGAGGCAGAATCTGACGAGGAAGCAAAAATTATGCTACACAAAATGTGAAAGGTATGCTAAAAAATATCACTGGGGTGGTGCTTGTAAGGGAATCTGGTGTCTTTCTGGACACTTAAATAAAGAGCAGGTCTTTTTTGCCCAGACCCACTGTATTAAGACCTAATGGAGCCTTCATAGCAGGCCCGATTCTGTCACCCTTCATCTCCGCCACAAAGGAAAACAGGCGAGCTATGAAAAGATTACAACTTCCTGAAATATACATGAATAAATCACCAGTGCCTGGCAGCCACGCTACGCGAGATTCAATTATTCAAACCGTCCAGAGAGACTGTGTTGTAGGGAAGTGCTTCTTTTTATCTCAACATGGTTTCGTATGGGCTCCTTACCTCTGTCTTTCTGCACTCCTTGGCTCTCTCTCTCTTCTGTTTCTTTCTCTCTCTCTCCTTCATCCTCTCTTTCATCTTTAATTTCTGCACCGGAAGTTCTGCACGTTTGCCTCAGTCTCTCTCCATTGCTTTTGGCTTTCCCTGCATTTGGCACTCTGACTGCTTTCATGCTTTGCCTTACCCCATCTTTCTATCTCCGTTTCTCTCCCCCTTCCCCATTCCTCCCCCTCCCTCTCTTCATGTTTCTTTTCCCACACTCCTCTTTTTCCTCCCCCTTCTGTCACACTTTGGTTGATTCTCATAGTTTCAGCACCTATATTCAACCCCCTCATCACAAAGGAAAAAAATGGTAAAACCAGGAGGAATTCATACAGGAAAATGAAAATGATGCTCAATCACTGCTGCTGAATAGAGCCTGATTTCAGTCCAAGCATGTTTCCAGATCAGAAAGGCTGGTGAAGGCAGGAGAGGGAGGGAGCAGCAGGGGGACTAAGGGTAGCAAAGCTCTTCCCAAGTGTATGTCTACAACCTGAACTTCAGCCATAGCTACAGAAATGTTCACCAGAGAGGTAGAGTTATACCCTTCAGTGATATACATGACCATTTTGTTGTTTCCTTGAAACCTAAAAGTACCTGCATATATTTTGGTTAACAACACACTGGAAACACTGAATGAAAAAAGAATCATATTCTGAAGCAAGAAATGTATGATTAAAAATGTGACCCTTGCTTCTCATATCAATGCTGATTCTAATTATCAATATGTTTCTGCCATGAAGACCATTTATTTATTTTTTTGGGGATTTTTCCACTTTTTACTGACAATTACAGTAGAGAGACAGACAGGAAATGCAGGAGAGGGGGAGAGAGAGAGAGAGAGAGAGGGACATGCAGCAAAGGGCCCAGGCTGGATTTGAACCTGGACTGCTGTGGTAAGGCCTGGTCTTGGGTGGCATGTGCTCTACCAGATGAGCTACCCACAAAGCTCATTTAAAATAGTTTAATATGATAGATTTAACAGATGTTGAAAAAAAGGAAAACAGGTGCCTCAGTACCAGATGAGGGAATCTTATTCAATGTATCAAGGGGATCCGTACAAAAAAAAACACCTGCATACGTCAAACAATAGGAACAAAGGCTACCAAAGCTTACTGAAGTTCAAATTATTTCCCACATTCCAAGATGAGAAAACTTCTATATGAGCTGCTAAACAGATTTAAGAGTGGTTTAATGTATAGTATGATGAAGTCAACCACCTCCTTTCCTTCACTTCAACCACCCGATCTAATTCACTGACCCTTTTTGAAAGTCATGTGAGTAATGTGTGGGTAATGTGTGAGTAATGTGGAGAAGATTAACCGCTTACTTTATCTCTCAAAGAACTTGAAGCTTTCCTCAAGAATAGCCACCACTATCTCACTAGAAATGGTTCAAAACTTGAATGACATTATTCCAAGAAGGACTTAAGAATAAGGGTGACTAAACTCCTTATTAATTATTAATTATTCATATATCATTGGGTGTTGCCATTCTTTTGTTTTATATCTTTACTAATCCCTTTAAAAATTAAAAGTTCTCTTGGAGGAACAGCATGGGGCGTACAGATGTTTCAGTCTCATGGCTGTACTCCATGCATGAAATTGCCTTGGCACAAGTTAATGCATTTAATCATGATTCTTATGAAGGGGTGTGAATCAATAATAGCTCACAAATCACAGTCAGTCAATTATGAGTCTCTGATAAAATGCTGTTATATTTTTGTGATGCAGCTCTACTACATTTGGGCAGTATTGTAACTGCTAGAAAATAAACCTAGCAAGTAGTGGAGTTGCTAAATGTTTCAGTTATACATAGAATATCTCCGATTACCATTACATTTGGTAGCTGAATTGTCTGCAACAAAGGCTTCTTAGGTAAAGCTGTACAGTAGCCATCTCAGTGAAAACATTCAGGACTTCTTTACATTTTTGTCCACCCTGGTCATCTTTGAAATCAAATGCTGCTGCTATGTGCGACTGCAAGCCAAAGCAGCTGGATCATCCTGATGGCATCCTCCATTTCAGGTTGCTAAAAGAAACCAAGTAGTCTATTCCATCCTGAGCGGCAGTTAGGATCTGACACCATTCACACATTCACCCATTGGTGCCTTCATCAAAGCCTGCATGACATCATTCCGGGACTCCTTGACAATGTGGTATGCCTCCCGAAAAGTCTGACTGGCTGTCCAAAAAACACTGAGTTACAACAATACAAAAATTAAACCAATGCAAGTTGTGACTATTCCCCTTTGGTTTACAAAGATGGGTGACACCTAGGGTTGAGTGGGGTTCAGTCCAAAATATTTGATTTATTTTTGGTTTGTTGGTGAATTTAAATCTTGATTGCAAGGAATATATATTATGACATATACCTGAAAATATGTTTGAGAAATCCCTCTTGTACAGTTAACACAGGAAAGTTTGTTTTATTCATTAACGACTATCTGCATTCCCAGCATTCTGACTGTAGTTGGTATCTGTAGGTGAAGCAGTAGTCCACTGTGGCAGGACACACAATAATCTACAGCGTGATAATTAACTATATCAGACTACATCTGAGTTGAAATTGTTCATAGCAAACCTGGAAGAAGTATTTGGAAATAAAGAGAAAAAATGACAAAGAGTTGCATATGGTGTAAATTCTGTGAACATATAAGATTATTCCATAATTACTGCCTTACGTATATCGCACTAATTGCTGGAGGCTGAGAAAAGCTGAAGCTGGCTGTTAAGGGCACACAGGAATTAATGATCCCAAAGGGGTTCTTTACAAATGCTGTGTGTGTCCAACCAGATGAAAATTCACTGTGTGATGTTTTGGGCTGAGTGCCCCTAAAATGAAATGCAACATAGTTCTCCAACACCCCCCCATTTCACTGTATCCCTGCGGCAATAGCAGTGGGGGTCAGGGAAGCTTAACCCCCACGGGCCGCACCTTGTAGCAGCGGATCTGACACATCGGGGCCTGGCCCTGCTCGTCGTCCAGACAAAGAGCCCGCCACGGTCCGCCATCTCCCATCTCTCTCACTGCTCTGATCGATAGCCCCATGTTGTCCGATCAATACTGCCGCAAATCACTTCATTTTCTCTCTCCCTCCCTCCTCCTGTAGCCAACCCACGGGGAGAAAAAAGAGAAGCAGTCGCAAAAAAAAGAACAAAAAGAAACCTTCCCTTCGTTCTCCCTAGTGACTGCGAAATAAAGCCCATTAAAAGCCAATGAGCAGTTTTGGCATCAGAGAGCTCATCCTAGCAGCTGTCATATGGTGCGTCCCTTCTTTTATTTTAAATAGCTCTCTGAAGCAAATGTAGCATATCACTGCATTTTGTTGAATCATGGGAGGCTCTTGACCGTCTATGAAACAAAACTTTCCCTCTTACAAGAAAATAAAAAACCTGTCCTTCAGTTCACTGAGGATGAGAGTTCATTTCCTGCACTGTGTATACTATGGGTTTGGGGAAACTGTGGGTCTGCATATCCTTTCATATATTTTCACAAAGAGTGCGCATGCATTCATAAATGTGGATAGACAAAATAATTAAAACACCAAAGAACATGATTAACTTGTAAGGATTTGAGTTTCCAATCCTTTTTGTAGTGCTATATATTTTGAATATTTTCTGCAGAGATGTTTCCCAATTTTCCAAGATGCAGAGTATACACTTTACATGGAAGAAATTCCTATTGGGCTTTTGGGGGTGAAATGATACTCATTGGCCCTGTGAGGCATTTCATTTCATGATGATCTTCATGGAATAACTCTGAAGCTGTTTAACAATGTTTATGGAGATATTATTATCCTGGAAAATGGAAACATGTGAGAAAACAATTTTTGAATTATAGGGTGCATCTGGTCACTTAAAATAGGTTTGCATTCCCTAGCTGCAATTCTATGATGCAGAGTAGTCATCTGACCCAATGACTCATATGATATAACTGCTCATACTGTAAAGGATCTATCACAATGTTAATAATCTATCACCATTATGAATTAGAGAAAGTCAATGTAGGCTGAAGGCTTCATTTGGCTCTCTCCAAATCAGGCCTGGTTTTCAGGAATCATCCCGTTAACTGCCCATGCATCCCTGTCAACAACTCCATTTCCTTTTGTGTTTCCTTTATGTTGGATGTTGATGTGTGCATGTGTGTGTGTGTGTGTGTGTGTGTGCGTGCGTGTATGAGGGTGTGTGACTGTCTGCGTTTCCATGTGCGTTCATGCATTTGTGTGTTTTTGTATCAAGTACGTTATCTTTCCCCTAGTGCTGGATTCATTTCCATAAATACAGGGGAGCTACAGTCAGATCTCTCAGCTCTGTAGTTTTCATTACTGTCAGCTCAAAGTGGCTGGGGCTTTGGGAAATTCCAACACTGGATAAATGACTACCTCACAGAGCTGGAATGAAATTTCACTTACTTTCTTTGCTTTTGCAGTTTCAGATTCATCTTTTTTCCTTTGCCCATTTCATCAGATTGACCGTGCCTTCACCTATACATACACTGTCATACATGCAAGAAGAACAAGACAAACTTGGATGCTGGGCCAAAGAATAATCCACACATGCACAGCTACACACACTGACACACACACGCAAGCACACACGCAACCACCCATGCACACAAAGCATGCTCATTTCTCCTCTTTCATGGGTTTAGCACTAAGCCAATGTGCTGATTAGAATACTGTATCTTTCAATTGAATTTGTGGGTAATTGTATGCACAGGGAGACCACAAGATATATGCGCTCTGCAATTTTCAGCTGTGGAGGAAAACAGACGGCTGAATGAAAAATGAAGTGTAATTTGCTTTTTTTAATGGTTTTTGCTTGGGCCTTTTTAAGATAAACTCAGGCGGTTTCAAACCCAACAGGGAGCAAAAAAAGGAGAGGGAGGCAGGGTACCCAATCTGTGGGTCACAGCAAGCTCAAATGGCCGTAGTGATGTCCCTTTCCCTGCCATCCTGCAGAGCTTCAATGTGCAGGGATCAAAAGGTTAATGCCATTTCTCTGGGCCTTTGAAAGGTTTGACCCCCCTTCCACATTGCTCACTTTCCTTAACAGCCAACTGAAGAGCTGGTGAATTGGGATTTTGGAGAGCAGGGTAAGTGCAAATGATGTCATTAAGAGTGTGCCAGAATGAATTATCAGATGTGGATTGGATATCTAGTACATTGTGACCTGGTGTGTGTGTGTGCGTGTGTGTGCGCGTGTGTGTCTGTCTGTGTGTGAGTGCACATGTGAAAGTGTGTTTTCATTCCACGTTTGTGTGTGTGTGTGTGTATGTATGTGCGTGTGTGCGTGCGTGTGTCTGTCTCTGTGTGTGTGCATATGTGCATGTGTGTTTCCATTCCACGTTTGTGTGTGTGTGTGTGTATGTATGTGCGTGTGTGCGTGCGTGTGTCTGTCTGTGTGTGTGTGCATATGTGCATGTGTGTTTCCATTCCACGTTTGTGTGTGTGTGTGTGTATGTATGTGCGTGTGTGCGTGTGTCTGTCTGTGTGTGTGTGCATATGTGCATGTGTGTTTCCATTCCACGTTTGTGTGTGTGTGTGTATGTATGTGCGTGTGTGCGTGCGTGTGTCTGTCTGTGTGTGTGCACATGTGCATGTGTGTTTCTATTCCACGTTTGTGTGTGTGTGTGTGTGTGTGTGTGTGCACACGTGTGTGTGAGGCTTTAATTAAATTAGTACACAGTGCATCTTACACACAAGCTGATTCTCAATACCACTCCCTTATGCAACTTTAAAAGGTGACAAAATCAAAATTTCCAAAATCCCCCAAAAGTGCACAACATGATCATTGTGTAGCCTAAGTATCATTTCTCTCCCTCAAAGCCAAAAAGGACATCCCCAATAAATTAGCTATGGTGCATTTCTACCGCTACTCCACCACCCTCCACAATGTCCATCACAGTACTTAAAAGAAACACTATGAAGAGATCCCCTTTAATTAAATTATTATCTCAATCACTTAAGAGACTGGCAGGAATGAAATTCCTTTTAATTTTACTGAAACTTGAATCCGGAACAAAAAGGATTAAAACTTGAAACAGAAGCTAAACTGGGAAATGAAAAAGGGAGGGCTCTCTGACGGATGCCTTTCACATGCATTAACACTGATGGGATGAGTATTACAATACTCTGTATAGGCTATTCTCTCATATTTTCAAATATCTCCTCTTATTATTATCATAACATTTTGAAATATCTAGACGAGAAAAAAATAAAATAAAAATAGAAAATCTTGCATCATATATATATATATATATATATATACACACACACACACACACACACACCGATCAGCCATAAGATTATGACCACCTGCCTAATATTGTGTAGGTCCCCCTTTTGCCGCCAAAACAGCCCTGACCCGTCTATGGACTCCACAAGATTTCTGAAGGTGTGCTGTGGTTGGCAGTTCAAGTCCCAGTCCAGCCACAGCAAGAACACCATTGCTGTTGGGCCCTTGAGCAAGGCCCTTAACCCCACATTGCTCCCAGGGAAGATTGGCCCTTGGTTAGTCTAATCAACTGTAAGTCGCTTTGGATAAAAGCGTCAGCTAAATGACAGTAATGTAATGTAAAGATCCTTTTAGTCCTGTAAGTTGAGAAGTGGGGCCTCCATGTATCAGACTTGTTTGTCCAACACATCCCACAGATGCTTGATCGGATTGAGATCTGGAGAATTTGGAGGCCAAGTCAACACCTTGAACTTGTTGTTGTGTTCCTCAAGCCATTCCTGAAACATTGTGGCAGGGTGCATTATCCTGCTGAAATAGGTGGGATAATGTGTGTGTGTGTATATACATATAGTGAATTTAAACATGGTTATATATATATATATACTCCTTGAACAATGGATATTTCATATGTAGGAAAAAATCTTTGGTAGGTACACACTGTGTTTTAGGGGATGTAGCAGTGCTCTGCTCCCCAGTATTTCTTTGACTGTACTCTCTCACCACAGGAATGAAACCTTCCCTTACATCCACTGAAGAAAGTGCTGCCCAGCTTAGGTTCAGGGCAAATAGCCAAACATCCAGCCCATTCTTCCCAGAGGGCCTGCTCTTGTTTTCAGCATCTAGTCATTTACTGAGAGAGTGCAGGCTGCCCCCAGCAGTGCGATACGCTAACTCTTTAATTAGCGGCTGTGCTCCTGCAGTCACTACTATGCTGGTGCCTCAGGATGACAAACGTACGGTAACTGGTTCATTTTCTCTCTCTGCCCCCTATGGGTAATGGCACACTTTAAATAGACCGCAGGCCAGCCAGCGAAACAGTAAGTGATGAGAAACTCACGGGGGCATGTGCATATTGTGCAACCGTGATGTCACTTTTCTTCTACATTCCAGCTTGCTGATTTCATTGAAAGACTGAAAACACTTTTATAGCTTTCTACTCAATTTGTGTCATCATAAGATTCCTTTTTATCCTTAACCTATGATGGATCATGAAACCTGTATGAATTACAAGTGTTTATCATCACAATGCTCTGAAAAATAAGGGAGAAGTTCATTAAATTAGAGATGATCACCTCTGGATCACCTCCATAATTCTTCTGCCTGCACAAATAAATCTGTAGGTGTATAGAGAAGAGTCAGAAATGCTGCTTCCTTTGGATCAGTGGGCGCAAGGTGGATGAAAATTTAAGTTCAACTAAGTTCAGGGCCAGCCCCTCAGACACCATGGTGCATCCCTTCTTATGAGGAAACCCCTAAATGGAGCAAGCTATACTCACACTCCTTATTACTCAGTGAGGTGTGCTAATATTTGTATAAGCTCCTCCACCCCAGAAAACCTGAATCGCAAATAAAATGTATTCTTCCATGACTGAGCTGCCCAAATACCATAATATTCACATGCTGAGATATAAGGATGACTTTTTCAATCACATTCATATCAGATTCATTGACATGTAATCAGAAAAAAATGCTATGAGCATCAAAAAAAATTAAACCCAGAGAATTAATATTCCAGTTAGCCAGACATTTTTATGTCTTTTTTGTTTTAATCTAAGTTGATTTTTAGGACAAATTAGGACAAAATGAGATTTTTTTAGTTTTTTGATATAATGAGCAGCAGTGACCCTCTCTGTTGTAACATGACACCACATCACCTATTTCCAATGACAACTGGCATGCAAATATCGATCTCTTCTAAAATATGATGTCATATCATGTGCAGACATTTTGAAGACAAAAAGAAAAATTATTTGCTTTGACCTAAATTCCTCACCAACCATGTCCAAACTGTGACTCCTGCCATGACAATGGCAATGACATCAACACAGAACCAGGCTGTATATCCTTTTCACCTGACACACCAGTTCAATTTTGTGTATGATATTACTTTAAAGACATTGTGAACACTGTAATAGCATCCAGTCAAGCATAAAAATGGTGATAGCATTAGCAAGTGTTAGCCATTAGTATTAGACCAGCTTTGCTCAGCTGTGCTGTTTGTGCACATGCGGATACCCTGTGAAGATGATTTTCCATATCGCCCACCTCGTATCATCAACCTGCTGCAATGATGTGTGGCAAATGCACACTTCTGTCTATTAGTGGCCCAATGAAACAAGCGACCACTGGGAAAACACACACAACAACAATAAATCAAATATGCTGAGAAGTGTCTGTGATGGAGGAGCAGAAATTGACTGTATGAGGCAGCCTGCGTGGCTTAATAGCCATCCACTAACTTAGGGTACACAAGTGGACAAGATTAATGCTAATCAGTAAAACATGACATTAAAATTATTAATGATGTCACACAAAAATAAAAAAGCTTAATATGAAAATGTTCTTACTTTGGTTTGCTTGCTTTGGTTGACAATCTGTTCAAAATTACCTGCTCTCTGCTTTTCAACACAAACACAATTATGGCCTTGCTAGCTATGGTATGTATAGCCGGCTTCCTAACATTAAAACATATAATTTTCATATTTAATTGAAATTCAAATATTATCTCAATTTCATCTACTTAACACAAATGGCTTTTGTGTTGCCAGCTAAAACAAAGTAATCTGTAAATAATCTTTAAGCCCACTGCTCAACAGAAGCAATACAAGTAAGACAAACAATGAAACAGCAGCATTAAAAACTCATGAATGTGAACTAAGATATAACATACACTATTTTAATTAAGTGCAAACTTTTGTCAGCAGTGCAGTTGGTGCTGAATAACTCCGAAACAGTGCTGCCAATTCTTAATAACAAAATTTACCAGATGGCACAAAATGCTTTTTTGTTGAAAATGTTAAGCGCTTCACGAGGCAAAAGAGTCAGGACAGTACTTCATTATACTTGGACTTGTCACATGATTGACATGATGTTCAGCCAACAAAACCCCAGAAGCCATTTGCTGTCCAGAAGAAACATTTCAGTCTTGCTTCCTAAACTTGCTCCATTTTTACTGTTGCTCCATTCAACATGTTCTGACATAGATCCAGTTTTTGGTTTAATAGGAGGATTTTTTGCAAGACAGAATGAGTCGGAATTCTTTTGTCTTTTGTTTGCATTTTTGAATAATGATGATTGATCTGATTATTTATTTGCTATATTTGCTCACTCAGAGAAGTAGCCAAGGCAGCAAATCATCAGCCTTTATTTTATGAATACATAACCTGGATTGAAACCTGAGACCTGGTTTTTACTGATATTTAGCAAGCCCTGAGATCAACAGTATCAAAAAGAGACAAACCTGCAGTCTGCTCGAGCTCAGTTGGACTGTACAGTAGTTCAACACACAGGTCCTTCAAGATAGCCATAGAAATGTTAAGGGACAGAACAAGTTTTATACAGAGGATGTAACAGCACCAGCAAATGCCCATTAACTCTGAGCTCTTTTAGACCATTCAGACTCTTCCATCTTCCAGCCTGAGGGATAGCCTGTGGCAAAAAGCTGCTCAGACATACATCACTTTTCAGGTGCACAAGAGTCACTTCCCCCTTGCTTTGTAGTACATTACAGTAATTATGAAAAGCTAAACTCAACAGAGGCATCACTCACCATTTAAGAAAAACAATTTAAAAAATTGCCTGGCCAGGAATGACACAATAGTACAGTCACCAGGTGTTGTTTTAGTTCAGCACGGCTGAGCTAAAACATTCAAGACTATAGTGGAATGCTGTTCATTCAATGTTCTAAAAAAGGGTTTGTTTCAATGTGACAATTTAAATATAAACTCGATCCTGCAATTATCTCAAGAAATAATTATTCATATTGGAATGGCTGAAGGGCAGAAGTGCATGGTAGTCAGTAGAACTGTTATGATTATAGTCTTGGTGATTCTTTACCTGAAACCTTCGCAGAGGATGAAAAAAGAATAAGAGGGAGGTGTGTAGGTGTGTGAAATTGTCCCAGAAACCCACTGCAAGGCTAAATCCAGACACCTTGTCCACAGTTGTCTTTTCCAGTTATATGTAATATGTTGCCCCAATAGTAATTTTTTAGTAAACTGTTAATTTAATATTTTTATTTGTTAATGAATGCATTTTTTGTAAGACTGAATTAAACTTTTAGTGTCAGCCTCCTAAACTGTGAATCGTCTGCCTCGAGACATCAGAGATTCCCCTTAACTGCAGAATTTACACCCCTGTCTAAAAACACACTACTTGGGATGACCTTTGAAGTATTTGAAATTGCTTCATTTTATTCTTTTAAAAATGTTATTTTATTTGACTCTTGGACTCTAAAGTATTATTCCTCTTTTTGTGTGTTTTTCACAGTGAATCTGTCTATGTGGCACAAATGGTCTGTTGCCTTGTTTGATCATCCTACCTATTTTATGTTAACACTTTTATGTAAAGCATTATGGGCTGCAATATTAATTCAAAATGAACATGTTTGAGCTACCTAATCTGACAGAAAATCTGATGTGACCCTTTAAAAGCAACTTGTTTCTCAAATTTGGCAGTCATTATCTAGGCACATCTACTGCCTTTGAAAACATGGCAGAGCTGAACTACTTGTACTCTGGTGTGACTGCCTTGTGACGGATTCCTCTGCCTGTGCGCTATCATCATCATTGATAATGCATGGGGATGTTGGTCTCAAAGGGACACTAAACGGAGGCAATCAGCGATTATGTTGTGGATTGTGAGGAGGCTGTTTAGAGTGATTTCCTGACCCAGAGGGTTGGCAGGCAGCAGCGCACGCAGGCACTGAGGTAAATGCAAAGGCCCATGGTTACGGAGCCAGAGCAGCAGCTGCGCATGCAGTGTACTGGTGACCGCTGCGCAGATCCTATGGTTTAAGCAAGCAGGGGCTTCACTTTATTCACCACACAGCAGGTCTTCGGAATGACAGATCAGCGTGTCGGACCCAATTATCTCCCCCTCTCTCTTTCTCGCTCTCTTTCTCACTCTCAGAAAAGGGGGTCACGCTTATTAGATTCACTTCCCTCCTGTTCAGTTCTGTTCTGGCCTCTCCCCCACCCTCTCTTACGGTGGTAATGGAAAACATTAATGCTTGTTAATATTTCATGGTCCGTCTTTTGGTGGCACAACAACAGACTCAGCTATTGGGGAGGTGGACGGGGGGTGTCGACACACTCACCTGGGAGTGGGACATGGGCCCATGGACTCCATACCGGAGCCCAGATTGCCCCTTTTCACCAGAGGGGCACGGCGGAGAGGGAAAGGTCAGTATGAATTGTGCATGAGGTTTGGGGCAGGGGTTGCCATGACGACATAGTCAGCTTTTTTTCCTTCATGCCGGCTCCAGCTGGGTCTCATCTGCACTCTCCGGTTCCACAGATTGGAGAGGGGGCGGGCGTAACGCACATGCATATTCAACAAGAGACGCACACGCACTTCATTTTTTTGTCAATTTCACTGCGATCGTTTCTTGAGCAGCCCACTGGCAAGCAGTTGCAACTTGCTGGCAAGAGATGGCCCTTTAAAGACTGGAAATGGGGTTTGGCATGGGCAGGTGTGGAGAGCTGTGAATGCCCTCTGGGTGTGAGATGTAAGAGAAAATGAAAAAAGGCAAGTTGCAGAAAAACAGTTGTCAAGTGCCTTTTGTGAACAAACAAAATTTAGGCCGAATGCTCTGCAAAATGTAGCACTACTTAGGAGAGCAAATCGAGTCTGGCTTGCCCTTTTCATCTAACACCATTGCGTCCAGAGCAGCGTCTACACAAGCTGGACCCCTAAATCAATTCCAAATACTATGCATGTAGTAATTAGGTCTGTTCAGACAAACTCCTCTAGTCGCCCACCTCTTATTTATTATCTGTACACCTAATTCTCTGCTTTGCAGAGCTCAGCTCAAATTCAGAACCTTGGAAGTGCTCCTACTTCATAGATATACCCATTTCAGGGGGTCAAAAGTGCTCTAGCAGTTGAAGGGGGAGGCTGTTCATAATGTGAGATTCTGTTATTTTCAAACACATACTTCCATTTAACTTAGACACCGTGTAAGCTCCCTGCATTCTTTTAGCAGAAAGTTAGTACATCCATAGCTCCAAGATTGTTACTTTTTTTAAATTAATTAATAAAGGAACATTAACAAAAACATTAATATAAACAAGCTATAGATACATACTGTATATGCCAATGCATAAATGACTATACACATATGCAATCCTTGGGAACTATTTTCTGAGGTAAAAATATTGCTAATACCAGACTTGTACTTAAGCACATTATGCAATGAAAGAGTTTGACAGGCCTCCTTTAATGCCAGAGAGTAGGAGTGAAATGTTGGATGGTGGAAAGATGCCACTACTTAAGGGTGATATGAACTACTATGATGAAACAAAACTCTGCCAAAACACCATAAGGCGATTCTTTAAAAAAAAAAAAAAAACCCAGCAGAAAGTGTTTTGTTGCACATGTCGATCTTTCGTAAAATCTTAACAGCAGCTTTTACTGGGTTCATGTTCAGTGTCTCAAACCATGCACTCTCCCTGGGGAACATTCAGCTGGCACCTGATCAGAGTTGTGCCCTGTAAGATGAAACCATGAGTGAGACGGCAAATACCAGCACTGTTTCAGCATAATGACCACAAGTCAGGAAAATGCAGATGAAGAAACCAGTAATATCTATGCTGCCAGTTTTATTTTAATGGGCCTGATAAGGACCCATTAAAATAAAAGCAAAATCCAGCTGGACACAGTGCTGAACCGTTTGTACTTTAAAGACAATTAACCCGAATGCAATCTAATAAAAGTAAAATGCAAAACCATAACCAGCAATTTGATGCTCAGTCATCAGTGAATGCAGTCAGCACCAGGATTCATGAAAGGGTTAGCATAAATCCATCCTGCTCACAGAAACCGCTAATACTGCTTTGGTAAACAGCCGATGAGGTGCACTTTGACCTTCTGTGACCTCTGGGCCAATTAATCAGCTGCAGACACATCAGGCCATGTCCCCCAGTAATTACCAGACAGCCACCCACACTGGCAACTAATGATGATCATTTCCTGTGTGACATGTAGAACCAGGGACAAATGTCACCAAAGCGCCATGTTCTTTCAAGCTCATGGGTTATGGAAAAAGGGAAAATGAGGTGAGTATACAGAGGATAAGAGAGACGCCAATGTAAAATAAGCACTAATAATCTTCTTACCATCAAAAAATCAACAGAAAAAAGCATTGCTTCTGCTCCTTGAAAATTTGCTTGTGAGTCTCATCTCTCTCATCCAATAATGCCAGACAAAGGAGGTAAAATTACTGCTTGTTCACAAGCTCTCCTAAGGACATGGCAGCCGACCCTGTCAGCTGAATTAAAGATGGATCCACCATTCTACATGCCTTTATGGTCTCCGCTTACTCCCACAACCAAGTCTTTTCTTTATTTATTCATCTGTCATCCACAGAGCCTGTGATAAACGGAGTCTCCAACAAGGAGCCTCTTAAATAATTCATTTTTTTAAAGACAGTTCTTACCCCACCACATCAACCTGAACTGAAAATAGACTATCAGAACATCAAAATGTATGTGGCCTGTGGTTGGAGCCAGTAGGGTTTGAGGGTGATAATGATGGTTCACACCTGAGGTGTTTGGGGTTGCATCCCCTTCTGAGTGGAAAGAAATAGCTTGGTATTACGGCATAACAGATAGAATACAGGACCCCCTACCTTGTGACCAATGTGCATGTAAATACTCCTTCTAGTGCCTCAGAAATCATTAAAAGACCAGGTCCCCATTCCTCACTTCCTACCTCCAGACAATAGGTCAAATAAGGGGTGACTCAACACAGGGATATATTGACAACAGAATATATTGGCACCATTTAAACTGAAATATGCCTGTCAATGGTGTGAACTACAGCGCTCTCTCGTTCCAATGAAACAGTAAATTTCTCATCCATTTCACTTGACACTTTGTGCACATAGACCCACATGTATCAAGACAGCCAAGCACGAGAGATTTAAACAGCGACATGCTGGAACAGTCATTCATAAGGTGCCACTTCCTGTTCAGCAATAGCCACCTGGGGCTGGGGAACATATGGTGACACCAGCGGATAATCCTGTTTTCTGGAAAGAATTTGCACCCCGAACACTGCCTTACGTGCCCCTCCCCACAAGGGAAAATATCAGACTCAGCTCGAAATAGCCCTGCTGATAGCAACGTCACTGTAAAAGCCCTCATTTTTACCATCTACAGTAAACAATGGAGGTAGACTGACAGCAATTAGGAGGTGCTAAGGGTGTCTTGTTTTAAATAAACCTGCAACACCCTCCTCCTCCAAGGGGCAAAGGAAATGATACCTCTTTCTTCACAGTAGATTACAACAGTGCCAGAGTGGGAGGGGCCACATAACAGACCAACTGAGCCTCTGACACTAAAGACCACCAGAGAGTTAATATGACCCCGCCCAGTACTGTTAACTCTTTATGCACCCTATACACTCCTGCACCAATTTTCAGCTGTTCATTGCTTTTTAATTTGAATCATTTAACTGAATGAGGTTTCTCCTTCATGTACAGCAGCCTTTGCATTACATGTAATGGAAAACAACCAAAAGATGAATTGTTTAATTACCAATATTTGTATTTCTTAGATTTGATTAAATACACATAAATGTAAACCAAACCACGAAAGTAAATAGAAAGGGACACAATCATCCTTCACCACTGTAAAGTAGGAACACGACAGATTTGCTTAGTTATTTAGCTAAGTGATCTCAGCTCTTTGGCATCACAGCCACTTATGGTCTTAAAAAGTGAACTGTGGCCAGAGTCATGTGAATATGGCAATTTTAGCAGCATCACCGCTTAAGCCAGAGATGATACAGACCAAGGGGAGAAAGGAGCATTGCAGCAAGCAACCAGAGGTACATGTGAGTGATATGAACTCCATTTTTTATTGTTAAAACCACTGATTACAGGTATGGTCCAGGAAATTGTGTCAACCACTTACTTTACACCCTGCAGTCCATTGACAAAGGCACTGCAAACTCTCTGCTATGAGTGATGTGAAAGCAAATTACCCATCACCCCTTGGGACTTTACAGTGCCACAGTCTGCACATTTGGGCCAGGCAGTATGGTACATCACTGTACTGTGCAGGGTCCAAAATAACATACAAGGCAAGGGGTAATTTTATCCTCTGCAGATATTCTGTGAGACACATGTTCACTGACTTTCAGTAAAACCCAATGGGATTGTGTGGTGGCATGACCCTTCAATTTTTCCGTCCATGTCCCTTAGAGACGTGGCACCACTGGCAAATGCAATAGGACAGCTGTGGCAAGCAGCATTAGAAGTGACACAGGGTTGGGTGTCAAACACCAGAGTCACAATCTCAGCGTGATCTGTATTCTCATCCCCTGCAATGGGGGGAACAGGTGCCGTTAGCACAAAATTGAGGGAGATTCTTAAGCATCTTGGACTTCTAAATGCTTCTTTAAAAATTCTCCGACAAGACAGTAAAGTGCAGATGCAGTCCTGAGATCCTGTGGGGCAGCAGGGGCTGCTGAATGTCACACCATTTCACAATTAAAGTTCCTTGACTGACAAATTAAATGACCTGCATTTTCACTGACAGTGTACACTCTGTAACTGCAAATGTCTCTTCCACTCATATATTTATAAGCTTATTTTCTTCTTACCACGAATGACAAAATCATGGTTATAATGGTGAAAGATAAAAATGATATGCCTCTTAATTAAGGACTTCACTTGACACCACTTGACAATACCAATGTGCTCGACAGCCATAAGGAAAAAAGCAAAAGGGACTCAGAGCAGAAAAGATAGTTAGTCAGTTTTGAATGGAAGAAAGGACTCCTTATTTCACAACTATTAAAAGCACACAAAGATCTGGGAGAAAGTGTCTATTTCTCCACATGATTTTCCCTAGTTCATGAACATAATCTTAACCCTTTAACCTTAAGGGGAGTATGACAAGCACTCTTCTTTTCTGGATAACAACAACAATTCATACTGCAAGCACTTTTTGTGATATGTGCATAATGTAAAAATGACCAATATCATATAGAGCAGAAAATGCATTAAAAATGTCAAGTCACCACAAAATGGCTAGCAATCCTCTGGATTGATCACATTCATATTTTCTGCTTAGTGAGACACAGAACACTCTACGCTCAAAATACACAGTATGAAACTGGAACTGTATCTACAGATTATTTTTCTAATAATGGGAATCCCTGTCTCAAGATACAAATCTACTATACAAAGCACTACTATACAAAGCAAGAGAATACCAATAGATTGGTGATGGCTGTCCCTTCACTGTACTACTTTGTCATATTATTTCAAGGTTCACAGTATGAAAAAGCATGTTACAGCTTGTACTGACATAGTACCATGCAGAGTAATTGAGTGTGGGACAGCATCAGAGTGTCAGGACTGATGGAAAGAGAGGCCCAGAGCAGCGACACAGTGTGTGAAGTGCCCACCGACAGATGCCATTGGCCTATCAGAGGAACAAGGAGTGAGGCAGCCAAGAGGCGAGAATAGAGTTCCAGACAAGGGTGAGCTATCCTTTCTTCTGAAACGCACAGGGCAACAGAATGGCAACGCCTCTGCTTATAGCGATTATGCCAGAATGCTCAGTAGCTCACAGACACACGCCTCAGAGCTGATCGGCCTGGTACCCTGTCCCAGGCAGACAGCCCTACAGGCAATGCTGATACATGGGGAGGGGACACAGAGAAACAGGCCTAGCATGGCAGAAACAGAGAGAAAGAGAGAGAGAGAGAGATAAGGATTAGTATTGTTATTTTCTCTCTTGTTTAATGTATGCATATATGTCTGCATGTATGTATGTAGGTGTGTGTGCGTGTGTACATACATATATGTGTGTGTGTTTGCACAAATATTTGTAAGATACTTCAACATTTACAAGGGCAAATGAGAGAGCAAGGGGGAATGAGACTGAAGAGCAGAAATATATGGTAAATATAGAGAAAGAGCAAAAGGGAGACCAAAATACAGAGCCACAGTACGACAGAAAGGCTAGGAGAGAGGTAAAACAAGAGGAAAAAAGAAACACAGTAAGAGGGAAAGCAATTGAGAGAGAGAGAGCAGACATAGCAACTGTGAGACTACAGGATAAAGAAAAACAGAGACAAAGAAGAGACTGAAAAATATAATGAGAGAGAACAAGAGACAGAGAAACAGGATAAGAGAAAGAGGCAAAGAAAAGGAAATATAATACAAGAAGAAGAAACAAAACAAGACATAAAGAAAAACAGCATTGAAGGCAGAGAACAAGACAAATATGGAATTGAGAGAGGAAGAAAGAAACTGCAAGTGAAGGGGGAGGGGTAGACAAGGACTGGAAATGAGAGGAAGGGAAAGAGAAACAGATGGGGGTGGGCAATAGAGCTGCAGAGCACCCTTCTGTAAGCCCTATTTCACAATTTAAAATGGATTAGTGGGGAACGTTGCAAGAGGGAGGTTATGAATTCTCCACATGAAGAATCACACCAGCTCTATGCAGCAAAATAAGACTGCACAGCATTCTAATGGAGCCACTGCTAAATCAACAGCATAGCCTGTTGCTTAAAGCATCCCCAAGCATGGAAACAGGACCCCATTCAGTCTAAGGGGAGGTATCAAGTGTTTTCAGAAAGGTACGCCTCGGTTACTTATTAAAACCCCAATGTGTCCCATTATTCCATTTATTTGAACACTTTTCACTGATCAGTTCTGGTTTCCTAATGCTTCTTCCTGCATAGCTGTACCCTTGGCCCAGGAGTTTGGCTGGGGAGCTCAGCCCACACCTGCCAAGCTCTGAACTGGCTCATTATTTCTGGATCTCGAGATGCGGCACTCATCGCCCCATGCTCTATGAGCAGAGAGAGAAGTTCACATGGCAGATTAATTACGGCAGGCTGGGCGCCTCATTTCCAGTAAATATGGCTGATTGCAGACCAGAGGGGGCTATCAGTGACCTGGTCAATGAGCACTTGACCCAGGTTGATGGGGGATGTGGGGTACGGCAGAGTCTTCCCGAGGGTGGCCATAGGGGTCAATTTCTGTCACCTGTGGTTGATTCATCACAGCTGGTTTGTCACTGACACCATGTGCAGAGGATAGAGGGCAGCTGCTTTTCACTCATTCTGCCTGTTTGTTTTCAGCTTTCTTTGTTTCACCTTTGACGTCTGCTGCTTACGGCCTTTCCTTCCCATTACTGCCTTCAAACCAACCTCAGGCCATCTGGTCTAGCACACATACATGAAAAATTAAGTAAAACATTAAAGTTCACAGCTGACTGCCAGTACTCCAGGGTTGGTCAGAGTTCTAGAACAAGGGTTGCAGTTCGATTCACCCTTGCAAACACACCTAACGATCTCTAAAATCCCTCTCAAAACACCAGCCTGCACTGACATTTATTACTGATGCCAGCACGCTACATAAAATGGATTTTTTTCCCCCCACAGAAGCAGAGACATAAATTCCGTGCAGGGTGCAGAGATTGGTTTCCAGTTGCCTTCCTCCTCTTTGTCTTGTGATGCCTATAACAGGCTTTGGCTATGCAAATCAGACAGATGCCAGGTGCTACAGGGAGGCTATGTGAAAAAGAGTTGGTGGCATACTCGAAGCCCATCAGCAGGTGAGCAGGCAGTATCTAAGCTCATCCCAACATTCAAAGACTGACCGCAGTATCTGAGATCATCCCAACATTGCCAGAGAAAAATAGAACAGGTCTGACCCATTGACAATGAAACAGTTTAGCTGTTGAGTGATGGACCCTGTTGAATGTTGTGTAACCCAGGGAGTGGGGGTTTGAGGGTCTGCATCATTATCAGGACTCTCCTGGTCTGACTGGGGGATGTTGCACTTGTTTGCATGGGCTTGCAATTCAGCTTGAATGTTATCAACTTGGGACATTTAAAACGAGTGGGGATATTTAAAAATTAAACAGACAATGGCGGTTATGCTCTGACGCATTAGACAGAGACCCACAAATCTATCAGAGTCTCAAAGGTACATGCCTGGGTAGCACACAGATACACACCACCCCACTTAGAAGACCATCAGTGTCTGGCAGTGTTGCCTCCTTGATGGGCCCAACGGTGAAGCGGTGTCAATAGACTGTTGGCAATGAGCCCCTTTTAAGCAGCCTGAGCACCTTGTCATAATTGTGTGCAGCGGTGCGGAGCACACATGTCAAACAAGCCATTAAGGAAGAGCCGGGGAAACAATACAGATTAGATTAGGATGAGCCAGGATCCCCTGGGGGACTGGAGAGGGATCGCGGGCGGGGCTGGGAGACACCCTCTCCACCAGCTCCACCGCCTGAAAGCACACTCTCCAGCTGGTCCCGCAGATTTAGGTTAGTGTACCAAACCAGGAAGATTCACTCATCTGTTACCTTCTCTCTTTTGTGGGTGATAATAAAGTGTCTCTTCTTTTCCTCCTTTTGTGTTAACATTGAAAAAAAGAGGGCGGGAGAGTCTGCACAGGCAAAAGCTGTGGCAGAGTGGATTTGAATGCCATAAAAATGTTAGAAAATAAAAAGCCTTTGCTTAAGTGCCTTACTGGCTAGGAAAACTGTGTAACACTTTTGAATATGACAAGTATTCCAGTACTTGCATTGGTTTCCCTGTGGCAGGGATTTATCAGGAAGAGCCATTCTGCATCAGAGATGATTAGTGGTGATCCACAGTACAACCGTCCAGTGGATTTCCCTTATTTCACAACCGTCTATGACATCATGTAGCCAATTAAAGTTCCACAGACACACAAAGTCCAGGTACCTTCATTCACTAAGTAAGATATGCTCTGTCACATGCAGTCGAAGCAGTAACAACAACACTGGCAGGGTATGCCACCAGTTCAGAGCAAATTACAGGAACAATACTTGCTTATCCTTGACAAGCACCAGCATTAAGGGCATCAGAGGTTATTCTCAGAAAAACCAGTTGCAGTGCTCGTCTCGCTTTGTCATTTAATCTGGATATCTCATTGGAGCTTAAAATTAATGTTTTCTGGAAAATGTCAACAAGCATTGAAAAATACACTCCAGGGACAATGTTCCATTGGTAGCAAAAAGTATATGTCAAGACAAAAGTCCCAGTGGGTTCAAATTATGTTCGGTCCATCCAGCTAAATATTTATCCTCAATATTTAAGGTTCATCGGATCGCAGAACCACCTAAGGTGCCCTTCTAGAAATGCATTCACAGATTGTATAGATCATGGCAGTGTATGGGCCATCGTATGACGACCAGCCTGTCTCAGGATGTCAAACACATGGTTTCATGGTCAAATGGCTGCTCTGACACAGGAACGAGGCAGAGGTGCAGAAACCTGCCCTGGCGTTACAACATGAATCTCCTAGGTAAAGCGCCTCAGGCCGCCCACCTCGAGCCGCCATAGACCGTGTCAGACAGAAACGTCAGCTGGCCCCTCTAACCGATTCCCGCAACACCACTCCCTCCCCTCCTTTGAAAAAGGAGCCGTCACCGTGGCAGGTGTCTGCAGCAGTTTTTCCCAACCCCTCTGCATTTCTTTTGACTTGCGACTTCCAAAACGCGTTTTTCCTCACAGATCAATATCCAGTGCTCCGGCTTTTCCTCAACCCTGCTGCCGGGCTCATGCGGTGACGGCTCAGACAGGAAAATGTCAAAACAAGTCGGATTTGTTTCTCTTTTTATAAGACTTTCAGAAGAGCTAACTATATCCTGGTGCTTACATAGGCAGCATACATAACACTAATGAGGACTGTGAAACTGCAGCAGGAGGCTTTTCTGTTGGAACCCAGGAATATGAGTATATTTGTATTTGTGTACATACTGAGCCTGAAACTTACACCGTGCCAATAATGTCAAATGCTCCTGAAGCCAAAGAGAGTGGGCTAATGTGGCTCTTTTTGAAGGCTCGTTGCTCAGGTAATCTTGCTGTATGCTAAGCAGATGCTAATCCACAAAGCATCTGAAATTAGCCTACCTTTAATGTGAGGCTACTGTCCTCAGCACCCAAAAGATGAGGGAGATTTTAGGCTTCATTGTGCAGAATCAGTGCCATGAAAAGATTTAATTAAGATAAAGGAGGAGCAATAATTAAATCCGTTGCTCTCTGGGTGAGAGTCTCACTGTCAAGAACACAGCAAGGATCAAATTAATTACACAGGGCTTTTTTCTCTTTCTCTTTGTGCATAGAAAGTTCAGTAGGATCCACACCCCTCCAAACAGTGGACTAAAATTGTCACCCACAGAAGACATCCACTGTCAGCATTGCTTACTGAGTTCAAATTCCATTTTGAGACAAATAAAAAAAAAAGTGGAAAAACAACCAATGAAAAGCAAAGGGCTGAGAGAGCTAAAGACAGACAGTGATGCAGGTTGAGGGAGGTGATGTTGGAGGAAATTCAGCAAGCATTGATGCACATCTGTGCCTGGATTGCCACACCCCAGTCCTGTCTCCAAAACTATCCTTTGAGTCCCCTTTCAAATTAGGAATTCAGTTCATTCAAGTTGTCATTTGAGCAAGGAGCCCAAGGCAGAAGTGGATTCCATTTAAATCTGTGTGCTTGCTAGAAGGTTCTTATTCAGTCCAGAGCTGCCCTTCAAAATAATCACAGATTCCAAAGGCTGGGCTATTTTCTACTAATCTGCTCTGTACTCCTCCTTAATGTACTCATTTGATTCAAGTAAAGACAGTTGGTTTGTATGTTTGTCTGAGAACAACTGAGAACAAAAAAGATGCAAAGAGACATCACTTCTTCCTCAGAAGAGAATTAACCAGGCTAAATGGAATTATAAGTCAGCACATACAGCACTATTTTCATGTCTACAGTCTATAAAGAGAGCCAATTTATATGATCCCAATTAAAAAGTGGGGCATATATTGTTCTGTATCTGTAACAACACTTTGAAGGGTCAGTCTTTGAAATTCTTCCAGGGACTGAATAAGACATACCATAATAGCCCAATTTGAAGCATAAGTTCTTCAGATACAGCAGTAAAATTTAATAGGAATCCACAGTAACCAAAGGAAATCAATCAGAGATCCTGAGTCTCATTCTGATGTGCTGGGAATAACTCAGAGAGATTCCTTTTGTTCACCAGGCAGCTCTTCACACTTACCCAGCAGGTATCCATTGCTATTATCACTGTCAGGAATCAATAATTGCCTAGACCAACATTTCATACTACTCAGGACATTTTGTTAGGATTACACCTGTTTTCTTCCAACTTTAACATCCATGAACTGGAAAATGAAATACTCAGGGAACATTGTCCTACATTAAAATGTTAACTAACCAGGTTGCTGCCGGTGGACAATAATCCTATAGCAATATTAGACACCATCTGGGATGGGATCATGAATTTCCCAGAGTCAAAGAATCATCCAACTTTTATTCAATACCCATCTTTACTTTTGGCATGCTGAAATTAAGCAGAACACATTACAACAACTCCTAATGCCTATTCCTATATCTTAACTGCCAAAGTGAGCTAACACTCAAGCTAATCACACAGTCAAACACAGGAGTGTGACTTTAAATCTTGCCAAGCCTTTTCTGTGGCTGAGCTCACTCACGCTCGCACACAACTGCCTTTCCCTAGGGATATAAATCTAGCATTTTTTATGTGTGAAGACAACAGCCTAATTTGGAGCAACTGCTATAATATCTCGACATGACAGGCAATAATTATCTTGGATCGCATGGTAACGGACTTCAAATACAAGCGAGACGCTAATTAGAGGGAGCTTTGTCACTTCGCTGTTATTTCGGCCGCTGAAAAGCGGGCTTTTATTAGGAGGGATTTAGTCAATAATCATAGATGCGCATCCCACAAGCACGGGCCTTATGAACGGTGAGTCTGGTAACAATCACCAACTCGCCTGCCGCAATTACTCTCTTTCAACAAACCACTTTCTGCTGCTTCTCTGATTCCAGGAACAGCCTTCTAAAGTCTTGTAACTATGTCAGCTGGACAAAGTATGTGTGAAACTTGGTTGCTTCTGACAATGGAAGTTCCTTAATTATTACCTGACACTGATCTCTGATATGGCACAGAGGACGAAGCAAGAACATCTGCTCCTCATGTTAATCTCTAAACCACATCTTTCTGAAAGGAAAGGCACATCAAAAGACAAATACAGGTTGCAAATGAAACCATTTACCGAGACGTCACTGCAATGAGGAACATTTAACGAATTGAAATCTTTTTTGCTTGAAGTTTTGAAATGTTTCACAAAATGAAAAAAGTAAAATGTCATTCTGTATTTTTAGGCCTGTCAAATTGCTGCTGAGTCCTCTGCCAGTTTGAGAAAAGACAGATTGGCACAAATGTGTTTTCTGAAGCATGTGCTGCCAGCCGTAACTTTGTTTCACTTTACTGTCCAGCAACTCATCTCCGCAGTCATTGCATGACACTCGATGCAGAGGCAGACTTCAGCCATTCAGTCAGCCAGAGGAGTCACTGATGTGTGATGAGGCAAGGGAGCTGCACCACGTAGAAACCTCCCTCCATGGGCATGACCATGGGGCCATGTGCTTTGCACCCCAACTGTGTTTGTTCCAGATTTGAAAAGGAAGGCCTCAGACTCTCAAATCTCTGGAGTGTTTTACTCCTGGGGTTGTGCCTGTTAAATCGTCAGCCATTGCTGAAACAGCCACTCCATTTGAGAGCACAGCCTTTCTTCATCTGCAAATGAGCCGAGAGATCAATGGCCCGCCCGTTTGGAAGACATCAGGGGAGGTTTAGGCAGTGCCTCTCACATACGGCATTCCTCGCCTGCATTAGCTCACCATGTTTTTCTACAAAGCTGTCAAAGCACAACCTCTCATGCTTAGCTGTGCCCCTCGATTGGCAAACCAATCTACCACCATTAAATGCAGATTACAGAAAGCACAAAAAATACACTGTTAGGGGGAAGAGCTTGTATGTTGTGATGTTTTGTGCAGACAAAAACACAAAAATACCACAAACCACTCTCTGAGTTGGTGAGTTGAGGTGGTACAATAATATACAATTCAAGGAGAGCTGTCCAGCTAAGCAGCTAGGCCAGTCTATTACAGAGGTAATAAGCATTTGTCTTACTGACTGCTGAGAGCAAAGGAGGATTTCAGAGTTTGTTGACACATTTTCCATCACTTTTTTCAGAATCAGTGTACTGGAGTCACTTCTGAGTTTTGAAAAAAATATCACTTGGTGGGTGCTGTAAATATGCCTAGATATGTATTTGTACACATTCACAAATGCATTTTATGTATTTATATATGCAAATTAGTGGTGTGATAACTAGTCAAACACTGACAGACATTGAAATTGACTTTGGACAAGTTTTCAAACACAACCAATTGATGTTCAAGCAAAAGGTTAATGGTACAAGTCTTTAATTTAAAGGGAAATAATACTCCTTCCTACAATGATGGCTAAAATGCCAAAATATGATCTTGCTAAGTGATCAGGATTTTGATTCTTAGCTTCACCTCTAAAGCTCCTTCAGCAGTCAACTTTTCCCCAAGAAAAACTTAGACCATATTCATATAATCTGCAATTTTTTGTAGGCCAAGTCTAATTTCCCACAATTCATTCCTTAGTCACATGATTTTGCTTTAATTTATTTCAAGTTTTCCTAATCAACTATAATGTCACATATAACAGACAGTATAATGACTGTGTGTTTGGCACACCCCCAGTGCAAACTATTTGGTCTACATGTTTTGAAGCATTAGGATTGTCGGTACTCATAAACACCATATGGTCTACTTAAAGACCCAATGTTGGCTTTGGACATGGCATGAAATTACAACACTGGTATGAAATGAATGCAGTTGGTTTAAGAATCCTACTAAGTACACTATTCACAGAGACTTCAGCAGACATGAACCCAGCACAGCTAGTAAAATTTATCAGCCTTAAAAACTAATTTCATGAAACAAAAATGTACTTTCTTCATTATTACCATTTTTAAAGATAATGAACATTAGTGCAGGTCAAGTGAGTTCTGGCACAACCTCAAAAGTACAGGAACACTTTCATAAAATTATTTTTATTCAGTCCCAAAGTTAACTTCCACCCCAGCTCATGAACTGTCAGAAACCAAACTCGTCAAAATGTTAAACTGTGAAAAGTTCTTCCCGTCAGTTTAGTGTTTTAAAGGTCCTCTGGAGTGTAGAATGACTTCTTTACAAAGGCAGCAATTAAGGAACATTCACTGTGGGTTTGTGTGTGTGGGAGATGAGCCAAACAAAGCATCAAAGCATTAAGCTGACTGTATCTAGTGATCACAGCATTTTAAATTCCTCTACATTGGTATGCAGGTGCTGTGAAATGTGAGAATTGGATGAGGAAATGTGAAAAGTGGACAGGGAAATATGCTTTGATGGTGGATTTTTAACTACAGAAAGGATACATTGCCATAAATTGAAGAACATATTCATTTACAATTAGGAATATGAGTAACTACATCCAAAAAAAATGAGGCTTAGTGGTCCATAGTAGAAACTGAAAATCTCACCCATTTGACAGTATGCTTTTTTACTGTCATATTATGTCTATATCTATCTATCTACAGCCTTTTTGTCTGTCGATCATGCCTTTTTCCTCCACCCTTTCTGCCTGTGATCTGTGATAAACATCTACACATTATCAAATTCCCCCACTGTATCCTTGGAGATATTCTTTTGCCTTCTTCCTCATCAGATGACACTGCCACGTCTCAAAATTACAAAAACCCTGGAGCCACTGTATGAGGATACACTGTACACTGTAAGAGGAAAATATTTTTGCTCTACAATGTGAAATATAGAAGAAATATTGCTCCTTTAGCTTACCAAAGCTACTATTACTCATGTAGGTATGTATTAGGTATGTATTCAGCTGATCCAGAAGTTTTATTCTGAAGTGAACAGATAAGAATGAAGCCATCTCAAAATAATCATTTCATCAGCTGTTTCATGTGATACTGACTGATCTGGAGGATGAGGGACCAACCACAGGCAAGCATGACATTGTCGGATTTCAGGCGAGACTGGAGTATTTTTATTATTTTTTTTTAACGTCACACCCATACGTAACAAAAGCTCCGCCAGCTCTAAGCAAGGCCCATATCCTCCGTCAGCATGCTGGGCTGCCAGGCTCCGTCTCATCCCGTCTGCACCATAAATATTCATACCAGCTCCAAAAAACAGCTGTTTGTGCTGATTAAACTGTATGAAGATTCTGCCATTCGCCAGTAAATTGCTGTCGTTTGTTTTTTGACTCTTGCAGTTCGAAAGCAAAAATGACCAGATTTAAAGCGGTGGGGGGGGGGGTTGGTGTTGGGCAAAGCACGCGTGTGACAGCCGCAGGGACCAAACAGTCCAACCAACCGGAGATGTGTCCCTGCCCTACATACAGCACAGGGACAGCTGGGGGATAGATCCAAGCTGAGCTAGAGATGAGGGATCTAATGCAGCAGAAGACACTGCAGTTACACCAAACCAGAGCTGTTCCAGAGAAAAGTCAAAAGGCACCATTTACAGGCAGGAATTTCTCATGTGCCAACCATTTTGTAACAGCAGTTAGACAGCAGAGATGGAGCACAGTGTCTCTGTTCTCATTGGTGAGGGAGTGCCAACCAATTCAACTTTCCTGCTCTACCTTGGTCAGTGTGATTGGTCAACAGGAAATGGGTCAAACCCTCAAGGTACTTACCATCAGGGGTTGGTGCTGAAGAGAAGTGAAGAGGTTTGTCTGGAAAAGTGAAAAAAGAAAAACATGTTAGCAAAATGACAATTAAACCAGAGTTGCAAAGGCATTGCTAAATGCATACATGCTGGATGTTTCAACAGAATGTGATACTGAGCCCTACTTTTTTGATGAGCAAGAAAATATAAAAATGAATTTGAGAATCATTTGTATTCAGTGTGGACCGTCTCTTTGTTGCAGTTATTATTAAAAAAATAGGAAATTATGAAGGGAAAATAAGTGTGAATACAAAAGGGCTACTGAACACACTGACAGCTTTACACTAACCATGCGCCCTCGGGAGTTCATATTCATTTACAATAAACTTGATATTTCTCAAAGCAGGAGGTAGAAAAGAGGTAAAATGAATCTGCTAGAAAATGAATATTTTAGGACAGTTTGAAAGTACATTTTAAACTGATTGAGTCAGCTATGTGTGGCCCATTTGACTGAATACAAACATCCTTGGTCAACAGTTTTGTCACAGATTTTATCTGGAATAGGGCCCAACATTTTGGCCAAACAAAACATAAATATTGACACCCATGTGAAGATGCACCATCTGTAGCTGAGGCCAAAGACTGCATATTGAAATTGTACCAGTGATGAGATAATAAAACTGTGGCTCACAGCAGACAGGGAGACTGAGTAATTTTCATCTCGCCGGACACAACTGAACCGTGTGACAGTGATGGACTGGAACTGGCAAACTGTCACTCTCCACCCTTGTTTCTCTTAATGGGTTAAAAAGTAAAGACAAAATTTGAAATGATGTCTAACATATGCTATTAAAGTCACAAAGGGCAATATGGCAGGGGTAGGTAGGGGAGGGATTTAATTCACCATTTGCTTGGCAAAAAATATTCTCCTGGTGACACTGGAACTCAGTGCTCCACTAAAGAGAGCCTCTCTGCTAACCCTATGAATGAGTGCAGATGAGTCATGATAACCTCTCTGTTCTGAGCAAAGGTTGGAAAGCAGGAGAGATATAAAAATAAAGGTGAATTCAACCCCCACAGAAAAAAAAACTCCTTTTTCATCAATTCCAGACACTGCCTCTTATCAGAAAATATGGATCATAATTTTTTTTTTGTTTATCTCTTCAAAACAACATCCAGGTACCATGTTTACTGGTCTAAATTTAGGCCAGCTTCAATAGGCTTGTCAGCAGCTATATGAGAAAGAGAAGTGGGGGTGGGTGGGGCTGTGCTTTGGCTTCAGAAGCGCTGGGGGTGGGAGTGGGGGTGCTCACTTGCTTTCAAGTGCCTTAGTAACAAAATGTCAGTTGAACTAGTTTTCGAGTTAATCGCAACGGCTGCGGGTTTCATTCCAAGAATGCAGGCCAGCTGGCCAGAGGCCTGACATGGCCAGAGAGAGAAGCATGCACCTGGAACGGCACAGTGATGCCATGAGTCACACACAGATACACCACCACATGGTCCTTCTCTGACTGCTGTGATCTATCACCCCCATATGTCCATTCTACTTTCCTCTGTCCATCACTGCATTTATGAATATGTACTGTGTATACATATGCATACATAATCAATATGTGTGTAGTACATATATATGTATGTAGCTAAGGTACATGACTGGAACCCCTGAGGTTGGTGGTTCAAGCCCCAGTCCAACCACAGCAAGAACAGCATTGCTGTTGGGCCCTTGAGCAAGGCTCTTAACCCCACATTGCTCCCAGGGGAAATTAGCCCTTGTTGGTGAATTGGTTAGCCTAATCAACTGTAAGTCACATTGGATAAAAGCGTCAGACTGTTATGTATGTATAGATGTATGCAAGCGCTCTACGTTTGTGTCAAGGTTTTCTGTGCATATTTTACACATGGGAGACATCTTTGTGTGTCTGTCTGTATTAGTGGATGTGTAGGCAGTGTGTTTATATGTATTTCCTTGCACCCATGTGTGCATTCCTGTGCATGTATGCAATGTTTCTAAACATTTGCTTTTGTGTGTGTGTATGCATGTGCTTGTGTGTGTGTGTGTGTGTGTGTGTGTCTGTGTCTGTGTGCACATGTGAATGTGCTCCTGTGTATATAAGCACATTTAAGAGCGGTGTGCCTGAGTGTGCACAGGTGTGATATCAGTGCAGCGATAACCGTGCAGTGAGATTATATGGCTAAGTGATGGGTTCAGGCAGCGCCACTCCCCAGGAGTTAAAGAGATGTGACCCTAAGCAACGACTAATAATATGGCCCCACTTCACTCTGCCAGACAACAGCCAAAACTGAATCTGCTTGCCTCGGAGATCTATCCCCACCCGAAGAGCTTTTCCATGGATACCATAGACTCCTGCCTGCAAGGCGCACTACTGATTTTTTACAGGAGCATCTAACAGAATTTGTATTTAAATCTAATGACATCCCTCTCCACTAAATTGGCTCAGCGCAAAGACTTGCATACAGATGAAGCTGAGTTCCAAAGCCTGGTGGAGGGTGGAAAAATTGAACGTTTCTGCTTGCACAGAATGAAAGACGCCTCTCGCAGCTTTCAATCAAAATGAAATACGATGTCGTCCAGGTCTCGCCAGGACAACCTTCTGCATGACTGAAAAAGCTCTGCAACGTTTATGGCCCCTGGGTGGGTGTACCGAGGAACCAAATGAGGGTACAGGACCTTCCTCCCTCACTGTAAAATGCCACCTTAGGGCTTCAGCAGACTGGGAGGTGGCAATGTTATTTTAAAACAGGGCAAAACAGTGCAGGAAACCTTGTTTGGTTTCCGTGTCATTTGTGAACAGTGGTGCTGAAATTCAAGCAAACTTTTGTAGCCGAGTGTACCACATCTTAATTAAATATACTGACAAACCAAAAATAGATTTTAAGGAAAGGAGAAAAAAGCTATTTTCCCAGGAGCACTTGTAGCAGACGTTTGAGGCAGATTTGTATTTGGTAAAATAATTCCTTATTACTGAGCCTATTGATCTAACATCATGATAGCTGTGAGTCAAGAGTACAGAGTTACTGGGGAGAAGGATAAAAACATGAAGATTTCTATGCAAACACATTTAGAAGACCAGCAAAGCAGAGCATAACAACAGATAAACATCACAAGTCCTACATAAAGGGGTCAGCTCCTTTGGTGGTCCAGCATGATCATTAAAATGTAGGCCACCTCAGAAATAAGGCCACTGATTCCTCAGTCTCACTGTTGTCTCACTTGATGTGCTTTGTGCTTTCATGTATGATCACATGCTTATTTGAATGCCTGCTGCAAACCCGGTAAGGCCCTAAAGGGACTCAAATCTCTGTGCGCATGCTTACAGAGAGACTGCATTTTACACAAGCTGCTACTGAATCAGTTGGGTCCCTGATGAGCCAACATTCATCACTACATTTCACTAACAGAATCATTCATGTCCATTTGAGTAGGAGAGAGGGCAGCGTGTTCAGCCAGAAAAAAAACACCACTACAACACTCTCCACGGGCTAACAATTTATATAAGTGACCACAACAACGAGTTCAGGGGTGTGTTTAAGAATGCAGCTTTTTTCCTGTTACTGTTTCTGTTTTTGTCTGTTACAGTTCTCTTCTGTTCTGTTCAGCATGAGCTACAACTCAGTGCAAATGATACCCAGTGTCATCTTTGTGTACATACAAAAACCTAGGACTCTCCATGCCTCAAAACCCAAACTCACACCCAAAACATATCACACATAACAATCCAAAAATACATACATGTTTGAAGCAACACTGTTTGCGTGTGTGTGTACATGTGCAAGCATGTGTTGATGCACACAGGTACACATTCATATCCACTTGCTAATACACACATGCACATGACTACACACACATATACACACTCACACATGCATCACGCACTAACACTCACACAGTGAATTGTCATTCACTGTCAGCGAGACATGAAATTGTCACCGAGACGCAGGAACAAACACAAGCCTATGCAGAGCGTACAGCCGATGAGAGACAGCAATCGGGCACATTGGAGGGTGGGGGTGGGAGAGGGGTGGGGTGAAAGGGGACGCAGACACCTACAGTTGTTGAGGAAGAGGAGCACAGCGAAGCCCAGCGTGGCGGTGGCCAGCAGGATGAGGCAGATGTTGCAGGGGATCATGAAGTAGCGCACCACCAGAGAGACCTTGTGCTGGTACATCCGCTCCCGCTCAGGGGGGCCCGCGGGGTAGTGACAGCTGGTCATGCTCTGCTCCACACCTCCACCGCAGGGGGGGAGGGGGTGGGGGTGGGGTTTTGCACACGTGGAGCAAGGAGACAGGGGGATGGCAGAGCCAAAAAATATGAAGAAGGAAAAGCTCCAAATTTTGGGCTCAAACTCTGCTGGCTGTCCTCAGCAGGCACCTCAGCACGGGTCCTCTTGGAAAATGCTTAGGGAAGCTTCAGCCCGTTTCCAGGCAACACATTGTATTCCGTGACAGCATCCACTGCTGAAGAGGAGAGGGGTCATCAACGGTGCCCCCCCCCCAACCACTGCCACCCTGCTTGGTTTGTTTGGTCCTTTTAAAAATGAGCCCAGCGGTGGCGCACAGGAGAGAATTACATAGCACCACTGGGGGCTGTATCCAGCAGGAGAGCAGGTGTGTGACTCGACTCAACTGTAGCTCCCTGGACGGGCCGGTCTCGCCACATTGACGCCGGCTCAGACGAGCAGCAGGTGCACAATCAGCGACCCGGCACTCACGTAAACTCCCCCTGCTTATTTAGCCCCCATTTTAAAAATAAACTCCACGACCCTGAAGAGGAAAAACTCTCTACTCTTCACTGTAAGAAATGAGATAAGGGAAATAAAACCTACAGCAGGGGCTGGTTTTGCTTCACTTTTTTAGTTTTTTTTTTTTTTCCAGTTGCCGGTTTAGAAAATGACAAAATCTGAAGAAGCTTTGCACACTCCTTCTAAAATTCCCCTCTTTCTTGACTCCCTACACCCCCACCCCCTTCCCTGATCGGTCACGCCTCCCTCCTCTCGGGCCCCGCCCCCCCTGCCGCCCACGCTGCTGTCAAGATTCTGGGCCAGGGTCCACTCAGCGTTCGTCAGGAGTTCCTGGTGGGCCAGCCGGGCATCCCTGGAGCCTCACCCCTGGATGGCAATTCAGAAGTGTGGCTCTGAGGCAGTGAGGAGACTCATCAGTCTCACTGTTTCTCTGTTAACACACAGCCAGGGAACACTGCACTCTTTGTATCTGCCTCAAGGCTCCAATGGATTGTTTCTCCCCTCAAGTCATAAAAACAACATTGAGGGGTTTTTGGGGGAGGGGAAAGAGGCTCCCCTTCTTAAGGAGCAGCTAAAAGCTAAGCCGCTGTATTTCAGCAGTGTAATTAGCGGGCAGATAGCAAACAGCTGTCCGGGAGCTGCTGAACCATATGGCTCCCCCCCAATACACCCCAAAAAAGTTGCTTTGACTGTCTGCCTGACCCCTTCACCTCAGGCACTGCCCTGCTCTCTGCCCTCTGAGTGCAGCCACGACCCCCTACAGAGCCTGCACAAAGCCGAAGCCGGACACAATTAAGCTCCTGTTTCCGACAGAATCCCAAGACGACATGAGGGACCCCACTGTTGGTTGGACCGTGGGCTGCTGGGGAGGGGAGCCACAGCCGTGGTCTGGTAGCACTTTGATCAAATGAGCAAACAAGCTGAGAGAGGAGGCTGCAAGGGCTGTGCAGAAATAGAGGAGTCTTAAGTAGAGCTTCCCTTTTTACTCCTTTTGACGTTTGGCTTTCGCTGATCGGTTCCCACAAAAGACGCTAGGTCCCTTAACAAGAGTGTTAAAGTTATTTTCCTTTTGGAGAAAAGCGGCTCGCTTGATCCCTTTTGCTTTTTGTCCTGCTCCTCCTTCGGGCTCTTCCCTGGAAATGTCCTGGGAAGCTCAGAACTGGGTGTTACAGGCTCCTCTCTCACTCAAATGGATCCTGAGATGCGCACAGCCAGCCGGTGCAACAACTCCTGCTCCACGCGCACTCGTCAAAAACTCCAACCCCTACAGCAGCAGGTAACTCTCTCCTCCCACCTCTCAATGCAACCTGCCCTCAGCTGGAGGGACACTGAGAGCGAGTGTGTGTCTGCATGTGTGAGCGTGTGAAAGAGAGGGAGAGTGAGAGCGACAGAGAGAGAGAGAGAATGGGTGTGATTAAGTGAGAAAGGAGAGGGAGAGATAGAGCCAGGAGAAGGAGAGGTAGCCAGGTCCTGACACTTGGTACAGCAGAAGGAGAGGAGTAAATAAAACAGACAGACAGCTCAGACCCTTCCTCTGCCTCAGCCAGCAGAGGAAAAACAGGGGAGAAGGGGAGAGAGAGAGCTAGGAAGAGAGAGGGGAGTGTATGAGGGGCTGTCTCTAACAAAGACAGAGGGGAGGGAGAGAGAGGGAGGAAGAGAGAGAGAGATAGGGGAGGGATTGAGGTTAAAAAAAGGAGAGAATAAAAGCTTTTGGGAATACTTATGTTCGAATGCTGTGTGGGGGTGGGGGGATGTTGGGGGCGACTGCATAGAAACAAAAGATGGTGGGGTGGGGGGCTGTATGAGGAAATGTCAAGACTCTCACCAGCCCTGTGCCGCTTGGGGAATAAAACAATCGCTGCGAGCAAAGTGCCCCAAACAGCTTCCATTTGCAAATGTCATATTCTGTCCAAGGCAACCAGAATGAATACAACAGGAAAGAAAAAAACAAGCAGTCCTTAGGTTTCACATGTGTCCTGCCACATGGACTCATATGCCCTCAGCTGTGCTGTCATGCAGAGCATGATTATTTTTTTCCATGTCGCCACCACCCCACACCTTTTACTGCCTCCAGTTTTGGACATTCTGTCCACTTCCTCTCTTCATTCTAACATTAGGGATAATAAAAAGTACCTAATTTACAATTCACATATCAATCAATGCTGATATTCAAATTGGCAGATTTTTCCCTTCCTTTGGCACTCTCTTTGTTGATGTTGCATTGCTCAAATTCCTTCTCTTCTCAAGCATGTAAAGGAGAAGAAAAAGATAAGTATGAATATTCAGTGGGCCTGGCAGCTGATCTGAGGCAGAACGTACCCCCCAAATGATCCTATTTCCACTCCTCCTGCACTGAGATGCTACTCTTTGAGGTGGTTTCATACATTTAATGAGGTCAACTTCACGCTGAATTTTGTAATCCATGTCATGCACACCCACACATGCAGTGCACACACACATTCAGCCGTTTACTCTATCCTCCACACTCAAACACACACACAAACCCATATACAGAGCATGACACACATGCATGCATACTCACAAACACAAAAACTATCAAAACAAATGTACATGCAGACATGCACGCACATAGCAGAAACATGAGTGCTCCACACAAACACACATGCACACACACACATATACGCACACACACACACGCACGCACACACACACACACACACACACACACACACACTTGCTCGCACAAGCACACACACGTCCCTACTACTCTAAATGATGAATACTTCTGCAGCCTCCTGTTTCCTATCAGAAACCGTTAATCTCCCTGGACACTGACTTTCTGTGTCATCTGCTCTCCAGTCAGGACGCAAACTGACTACAAACTGCACCCTATAAAGCCCCAAATCCCTGTGCAACCCCAAAACACTAAAGGGACTGAAATCACCAAGGCTAGACACCACCCCTGTCTGCCCTTCTATCACACATGAAGCATGTAACTGATCCAACACTGCATGCCCCAGCAGCTGAAATAATCATAAATATTGAGACAACTACATTGCAGTGGTCAGCAGATTGCTAGCAGTTTCAGCCCCATGTGGGGGAATCCATTGTTGTGTGTTGTGTCCTTGAATGAGGCATGTTACTTATCTGCTGTTTAATTGGCTAATATTTAAAAGAGAACGTCATGCAAGTCACCCAGGGTAAGAGTGTCTGCTCAGCAAATACACAGTGATAAAATAATAACAACATCTGGAGCTAGCAGAGCCCTACAGAGGTAAGTTGTGTGTGGATAGGGATTTACATGGAAATGCGATACCTCTATTGTTACTCAATGATCACCCAAGGGTTTCTCAACACAAGGGGGTGCTGCATTACCTCTTTGTGTTCCTGTGACATAAGCAATTACTCACTTAACATCAAAGCCATTTCATATGAATTTTTCATGTTAGCTGTATCAGACAAGGTTAACATCTCTCTCATTGTGCTTTGAAGCTATTCTCTGGGGCAAACCTGCAAATAACCCCCCCAAACACAGGGTGATTCACCAAACATCTGTACAGAGTACTACACTGCACAGAATTTCCTATTTCATCGTTACATGCTGGTTTTTCTTAAGGCTGAAATTAAGCTGCCTAAATTGACCATAAGGGGAGGCAACCACTTTTTTTCCCATGAGATACAAGCAGCCATTTCGGTCATGTGAGAAAATGCTGGCTAACTGTACTGTAGATCTACCCTTCTGATTACATTAGATTTAGGTATTTAACAGACACCCTTATCCAGACATGGCTTACATTGCACAGTATCTATTAATACAGCTTGGTACCTACTCAAACAATTCAGGTTAAGTACCGGGTACTTAAAGGTACTCAAAGGTACAAACACAGTGCCCTTCCTGGATATCAAACCCAGTAGCTTTAAGATGGAAGCTTCCTAACCATTGTACTACATTGCTACCCTACTCACAGTGACTCCCATGAAAACGCCTCAACGTCAGACAGTACTTCTGACAGCATCTGGCTCACATATCCCGTAAGCTTGCTAGGCAGAAAGCACAATCGCCTTAATAGCAGAATTTCTTATCTTTCAGGAAAGTACAAAAGATTTCTTGGGTGATTTATTTGATTACCAGCGGAAGGTCGCAGAGTGTAGCACTTTCAGCTTCTGTGGGAAAACGATAAGACCAAAGCAGACGGCTAGTTAATAATCTCTCCCTTCTGAGAACAGGGTTGGACATGGGGTCAATATTAGACTCCCATAATCACGAATGAAAATCAGTTTAGGAATTATTGCATGATTCATTGTGGTGGAAGACTGTATGGCTTCATAAACCCCAAAATGGGTGGTACTGACAGACCACTTGCTCTCATTGATTGCTATGGACCAATGAAAGGACTCTGCACACTATGTAAAAACGAAATAAATAAAAATGGCAATAAAGCAAATTTAAAAACATTTCAAGCCATAACATGTGGTGCAGAAATGCATCAATTGTTCTCTTTTTGGTTGACGGCCCTCGACAAACCACATGCTGTGATATTGCTCATTCCAGGTGTTTCTGTATACTGAGAGGAATGCTTTTGCCAATAATTAAAACCCTGTCTCCATTGTATCTCAATGCAACAGCTGTGAAAGGAGACGTTTCGTTAAGCACAAGGCTTGGTTTGCAGTGACAGGAGGGAAGGCAGGAGCTCTAGAAAAGAAATAAGCCAAAGCGCTCACAGAGGCTTGCAGAGAGTCCTACCAAAGGCCGTCACTGAAGTAATATGTTCACAGTTTGGGCTGCAGGGAAAAGGAGGAAAGGATTCCAGCGTACAATTTTGAGGGTTGCATCACAAAGTAAGTGCCCCGCTGTCAGAGCCCTAGGCGAGTGTTCAGAAATCGCTTTCACTCCGTTTCAGCTCGTGTCTCTGGCAGCTGATGTTCGTCGCTTCCTCGCATGGTCGCTAATCAAATAAATTAGGCCGTCTTGATTACGAGCAGAGTGCCAGACTATTAGACTCATTAAGTCATGGTTCCTACTGGTGACACAGGGAGGGAGGGAAGGAGAGACACAACCTATACTTGAGAGAGAAAGCACAAGTGACAGAAACAGCGAGAGAGAGAAAGTGTCACAGTCTTGTGCAGCCTCCAAGTAACTGAACCCATCTGCATGGGAATTTATGCTGTTCAAGAGGCCACAATCATACTCCCAATCACAAACAATATATATAAATAAGATAGGAGACAAAGCCCAAGGCAGTAGCAAATGTAACACAGGCTGTTTCCCAATCTAAATCTTTTACAGGCAGGGAAAGGTTAGACAGGAACCCTCAGCTCTGCTTTACACCTGTATCGCCTCTTCTGATCCAGGAGTGATTCTTACAAATGTACCCCTCTAAATAAACAATGTAGCCAAGGGAAAGAGGTGGGACTGCAGGCTGGAGCGGGAGCTCTCACAGTGGAACTCAAGCACCACAGTATCGTACTAACACTATAGTTCCATTAAACATCTGCATGTCATTGCAAATTACTTCAAGTTAGTTAAGTATGGCAGAGTGCTGAATAAGCAAAGACAGTGCAAAATGGGTAGCACATCATTACAGAGAAAAGAGACTGTATACACCATTAACTGCATGGCCCGCCATTATTTGCTAGAGGGTTGATGCATTTTGATTGGAAACCTTTATCAAAATGTCGCTGATGAACATTTAATGAACAGCATGTCATCATTGTGCCCAGATCAGAACAGGTCCTTCACCTTAATGTTAAACTTAATGTTCTTCAGATTATTCCTCACAAGTTCTTTATCTTGTGTGAATGAAATGATTACCTGATTACATGATTACTGTCTCCGCTGCAGCCTAGGGCTGAGGCCCCTGCAATGAGAGCACAAGCTCCGCCCTGCAGCTGGGACAGTGTGAGATCACTTTGCTGCATTCCCAGACACTCGAGGGGGGGTCAGGGATCACGCTGCAACCAGCTGGAGCAATGACCTCATCACAAAAAACAACAGACAATAAGACACAGCAGCACACAATGTGCTTCAGCCAGTGACATCAGCGCCCTGAGATGTCTCCCGCCCGCATCACTGCCCCATGACCGCTGCCACAGCCCAGACTACAGCCAGGGCCACACGGCAGTTTCCCTTGGATACACCTCACATCTGGATTCTCCACTATGATTTGCTGCCTCCAGCCCTGGAATACACACCTACTCAAGAATCTAACATATCCACACACGTAAAAAGCACTTCTGCTCAGTCTGGATTTCAGAGGCCAGGGTCCCTAGAGTTTGGCGGTTTCCTGCTCATCCATGCATATGGTATATAGATATCAGGTACTCAACATGTTACTGCATAGAGAATTGTAAATGCTACTTTAAAGGACCTGACCAACAGTTATCATGTGCTACTTGGGAACTAAGCATTTTGTTAGTCAGCAGTAAAAACATATAAAGAATTAAGTCTTCAACTTAGGTTGGCAAAAGTTGCACATTACTGTTTAAGCAACTGTATCAAAAGAGAAAAAAACTGCTCATATTAGAGCTACTATGCTGGTAATCAGAATTTACTTATTTATTATGGCATTACCTATTTGTCACATTTATGACTTATATTTAAAAACAGGTTACACTTACATATGGACAAAATATATTTTTAAATAGCATTTATTGAAAAAGTACTGACAAACCAAGGGTTGATAGAGTACACTCTCAACAGTTAGTAAGTATTGCAGTAATTTTTGAAAGTGAAATACTTCTTACTGGGTGTTTGGTACTAGTGCCCCCTGTAGGTATGGAAGAGCATGACACAAACTCTGTCCGGGATGCCAGGCGTGAGGAGTAGTTCAAGAACAGAGCTGACAACAGCGAGGATGGCTGCAGAATTAACCATTATTTTCCCATCTGTAAACCAGCTGTCACATTCATTAGCATGCCACTTCCTTCAGCAACACACAAACAGCAATAATGATCTGAGCATTTACGGCGCTCCATGCTCCGCAGTTTCACTTTATTTAGTCTTTTTTTATTTTCCCCAAGCATTTAACATAATAGCCCTGAAGGAAATTACTTTAAATTGTGCTGTGAGGAGATTATGCTGTTAAAGTTCTATTTGTTCTTTTCCATTTCCAGGAAATATGCTTATAAATCTTGTGTTCCCAACTTCCAATACGAAATATTTAGCATGCAGAGAGTAATTACCATGTATGTGGCATATGAAGAATGTTCATAAAATAGGCATGTTGCCATATTTGCTTTATGATCAATGGCATGTTATAAAGACTGCATTGTTGTAACAATCCCACCATTTAATGACAAAAAAAGAATTTTCATGGTTGTTATTCATTTTTATCAAGGTCATACAGTTAATTGCATTATGCAGTTGGGGAATTACTTGTGTAGCTACAGGTAGATTTGTACAAAAAGAAATTACTGAGGTTATCTCATGTAAGGGCTGCTGCCATCACCACTTACTCCCATGATCTATTCCACACATTGATAACTGTGTGGAAATTCTACACGAATACACTGTTGACTTACTGCTCACACACTCACACTGCCCCCTGTTGCTGGCTGAGTGACATCACTTGCAAGCATGAAGTACATAACTGTGGACCATGACCTCTTGGTGGTAGAGCTGGATGACTGAGCTTTAGTAAACCAACAGGAAGGTGGAGACTAATAAAGAGATCATTTACCTGCTGCGTAAATCTCATACTGACAACAGACAAGCAACCTGACTGTGCTACACCCATATCAACTATACAGTGTATGTATTTTGGCAAGTAACTGACAACGAAGTGATTTTTGTCAAAGACCTCTTTAGTGTACAGTTAAAGGGTGTGTAAGAAAAGGTAGGATTTTTTTGTTGAACATCAGAATCGCCATGGTATCATCCAGGACTCTGGGCAATTTTAAACCAGTAAAAGCAGATCTTGCCGGAGACAGACAAGCTTTTTAGATTCATCTGTAACCTGGTCAGCTTTGCTTTGTATCTGGAAAATCACCACCCTGGACTCTATAATCCTTATTTAACTGCAGATGTGTTTCAGTAAGACAGATTTTTTTGTTTGCTCCCAGAAGCAAAGATAAAAAAACAGCAAGTACCACATACAAAAATGAATTTACACACACACACACACACACACACACACACACAAATATCACAAATATTCTCAACAATAAGTCCAACCAACTGTAAACCAACTGAAAACCAAAGATTTTCCCCACAATTCTTGAAGTAAACTGTGTTCAGAAATGGCCATTTATATACTAGCACAATCAAAACATTTCAAACTGGAGGAAAGGTCAGCACTTTATATTCTCCAGCGGGTCAGAGAGGCTTCTAGCATCATCAAAACACATGGCTGAAAAGCCCCCTCGTGGGGAGTGATGGAGTTCTTTCAGCACCCATTAACACTGAATACATCTTTCAGGTTCATTTTCATTTCAAAGCACTTAAAGATGTGGAAAGGGGGGAGGGGTATGTACACTCGCATACATTTAAACACTTACTGACACACACACACACATACACACACACACATGCGCGCGCACACCCTCATAGTTGGATGCTAAACATATCTCTCTCTCTCTCTCTCTCTCTCTCTTGCATTGAGGAGTGATATGGATCTATACATTACCACTTTCCCTCCATCTTTACAGCTCCATTCTTATGTCCCTCCTATTTGTGCTCCCAATTTTTCCTCTATTCCATTCCCTCTTTGTCTGGATTTTTAGCAACCTAAATCAATCAACCATCACACTGTGTTTAATATGTTTTCACACGTTAAAATGCAACAATGTGAGGAAAGAAACTGAGGAGAGCTTATCAATTATTAATGCCCCTACTACAGGCCTCCTGCAAAGACGCTTTTAACCAAACAGCTGTTTGATTTTTCTTTTCAATAATTTGAAAAAAAGTCAGAGAGACGAAATGATGCCCTAACACAAAATCCCAATGAGCTCCCGTAGAGTACAGAAAAAGACAAAAGCTACTTCACAACAGTGGCGAAATAAAAGAACAAGAGATCTGTTTATTTTTCAGCTACAAATCAACAATGAACCTCCTGTAACCACCACAGTCATTCACTGTCAATCCGGCTGTTTTCATCCTTTAATTTCCTTCATGCACCTTCCAATTGCCAAATACCAAAATAGCATCACTAACATTTCCCACAAAGCAAAAGTGAGATCTCTCAAAGAAAACATCTCACCTTGGCATTTCAAAGTGCTCACTTGCCCCTCTAACTCCCTGTTTCAAAGGTATTCTTGTCTCTTAATGCACATTGATAGAAACCTTTCAAAGGTCAGTGACTATAAGGGACAAATTCAGCCCCCTCAGTCAGATTTGCATTCCCTCCGGGGCAAGTCATCAAGCATTTTCTCACCCTTTTGAGGAGCACACACCTGGATACATCTTGCTACCTTGTCTGCACTTACTGTCTACTGGCAGGTGGCAGCATCATTTTGACCATGGCTGTTACCTTTACTTTGTTTTGGCTTAGACAACATCAGTGGCAAAATTGTTGAATATTTCCTGAAAACTGGAAGCTGTGGGCTCCAGTGGGAGACCTGGCTGAATTCGTTCATCCATCTGATGAAGCAGATTGGAGTTTGGGACTTTTGGGGTGAAGCTTTGCTGGTCGTTACCCTGGGAGGGAGGCCCTAGCCTTTGCCTGATTGGTCTCCAGCAGCACAGTTTGACACCTGCATGTGCACCAGCTATGGCTGCTGCCAAGTCCTCCAGCACAGCTTCACAACCTCAGCTGGAAAGACTGGGTTGCTTTCTGTAGCTTTGTCTGTGCCATTTTTGAGTATTTTGTAAAGATGGCCTTCAGTACAAAATTCATACATAATACTACACAATTACACTACCGTATGTATCAAAATGCACACCTAGAACATAGTGACACAAACGTTTGTACATTGTTTCACACATGATCAGTGTTTGTTGAGGACTGGAAAGGCTGAGTCTACATGAGGATCTTTAGTTGAATGTATGAGAGCACACACTCACACCTTTCTGAAAGCTTCTGAAAGCCTATCCTTGGAATGGTTTTTGATCTTCCTTTAAAACAGTGCATGCCATCAGGCTAGCCTGACGACTACCAGTCATTATTCCTCCGCTCCGCTTCCATCATCTTCATCACATTCGTGAGCTGCTGCGGCGATTCAGTCATTCCACAGCAAGGTGCACTGTCATGCGGGCATTGAGGCGTCCGTCACCCATCACCAAAAACAACCCGCTTTCGGATACTGCAGGCCAATGATGAGCGCCGCATTGAGACATGACAGGAGTCCCCGCACGTAATTCACCAGGAACAAACTGATAAATGAGGCAAATGAAGGGGAACAACAATGTCACACAGGAAAACGGCAGAGATGGCTCTCTGACAGCGGGAGAAGCCTGAACAGGAAGAAAGCAATCATGTATATAGACTGCCACGCATTAGATAAAGTAATAAAAATACAATCACTGCAACAAAACATAAATAAAAATCAATCACAAGCAGCACTGGCACTGCAGGAGATGGGGAGGTGAGGAGGGAGGGGAAGGGCCTATCTGTAAAACAGAAGGCCACACAGTGAGCTGGCCACCATGTAAGCCTGGAGGGAAACATCCCCCACATCTGACTGTGACACAATTTCTCTCTGTTAACAACTTGTCCAGGATCAGCTGATTTCATCCACACTACTCTCATCCTGCCAAAATTGCCATGTGGGACATTTAGCTGAAATGATTTGAAACTTTAGTGGAAACAGGTGCAACAAATCCAGGAGATGTGGCTGGAGGCCACAAGTGAAATAAACTCCATCCCAGCATTAACCTGCCTTCCATCAGCTAACAGGGAGTGTTGTCAGGGTTGGTAGAGGGATGCACATTTATAAATATTCCCAGAGTGACACTGATCTGCAGGGTCAAAAAAAAATCAGTCCTGTAGTTCGGCTTGGAGCACTTGTGTGAGCATAAGGCAGGACCATGTTGTGAACCAATGACACATTGCAATGATTCTGAATGCTTTCTCTGGCACTGTCCATGGCCCAGGGCAGAGGTCTTCTGCTCCAGCTCACTCTCCATTGGATCTGCAGAAGTCTAAGAAAAACTGAATTCTCTGAACACACAAAATCAGAAAAGCCTGGCAGCAATTAGTCAGCTTCACGCAGTCATCCAGTGCCATGCTTCTCTACTCTCAGGACTTCACTCGAATTCTCACTCTGTAACAGCAAAAATAAAAACCCTTCCTCTCAGCTATGAATTCTCTCTGCCATGCTGCCGTCTGACATTTTAAAACTGCATGGATTTCATTTGGGATTCCCTTTGATTTTCATGCAATGCACTTTCCCTGGTGATGAATTTAAGTTGAAGTTTTGGAGTTTGGCAAGTGCATAATTTTAAAGGATGACATCACAGCATGAGTTCTGTCTGACCTTAAAAATGTTTTAAAAAGTTAAAAACCACTGAGAACCTCTATCCTCTGCAAGAGATGTGTTTTTTGAGTTGGTCTCAGATTCTCTTGCTTTTTCAAATTATTGTAAGAACACAACCAGGAAGTGTCATCTTATTCACTGAAAGTTATTTCTTACCACATATAGCTTCACAGATGCCACAGAAATCACATATTTTATCCATAATCATAGCAACACAATACAAATATTTTTCCCAAATGTATTTTCCTCATGATTTGTCTACCGACACTAAACTGATCACACACAATCAGCTACAATACCTATCACCATACAAGACTGGTTTGTTGTATTCAAGAATCAGTGCCATGCCCCTATTTCTCTTTAGGTATTCCTAGGGCAAACTCAAAATTGTTAAAATGAGTAGTAAGGGTAAAACAGTCTATGCTGCACAAGCCCTTGGATGAGATATGAACTTTAATAGAACAATTTGCAGCATCTGCCCATTAAAATGCTTTCTACAACCAACAACAAAGACTCTGTTAACATGTTTCAGAGATACCACTCCCGGATTTCTCTCTTCCCATCCCCATTCTCTGCTGTTTCTACTCCACCCAAATCCCTCTTTCTTTTTCTCCCAACACACAATATAAATCCACAGAAATGTCAATCATATCCAGACTTTGTCATATGATCCTAGCCCTTCTCTCTCCTGAAATTCCCATGGGGCAGCCTGCACCATGTGATCCCTGTTTCTTAGTGACTAATGGGCCTGATTTTAACATGTTACCCCGGTAACGGCTGTCAATGCAGTAACGGGACCCTCTGGAATTCTCAGCATTTTCCACTGTTGTTCTTTTGTTCTATGGATTATGATGCACACTGAAAAAATGGAAATAAGACACCTGATCCATATTTTTGGCATTGTTTTCAGTTCAGCCAGCGCCCATGACCACAAGGAATAAGATTTACTGGAGTAATGCTGCATTGATTTTCAAAGGCTCAACAGTGGTAGAAAATCCTCACAGTAATAAGCGAGTCGGATTCATCTGTCCTCTGTCTGCTTTGAACTTACCAGGTGAAGCGTGTTGCTCAGGGGAACAACAGCAGCTTTGTGAAACCTGCGATTTAATGCAGAAAGCCAAAACCATTATCTTACTAGCTATAATTGTGAGGTGATGTACAATATCAAGGCACAAATGAGCATATAGTCAATGTATCTCAATCCCTCTGGGTGATTAAGCCTCAGACTCCATTATATAATTGCTTGTCATTCTATCATTTTTATAGGTTTTGACTGTTATGCTGTACTGTTCATTATTTCTTTGCATTGCACCCTGGGAAGAACTCTGCTCCTCTGTTAAAAGTGTTACATTTAGTCAAATGAGATCTATTGATTATGTGCAGGTTTTAGGTGCCTAGGGGCTCTGCATGGTGGCTACAAATGTCCCACATTCTCTATGCCAAGACATGCATATATGTGTGTGCATATGTGAATATTGTATACATGTATGTTTAGGAGAGAAAGTGCAAATGTGTAACAGGGAAGTGTGCGTATGAATGCATGTGAGACAGGGATAGAATGTTTCACAAGTGAAATGCATTAGACAAACAGCATAGTTTTATAAAGTATAGACTGAGCACAGCATGGCAGCTTAGTCTGGGTAACTCATACAAACCTGCAGATGCCGGGTATGCTTGTGATCCAGGCTACTAACCACTGAGCCACAGCTGCACTTCATTACCAAAGTTTAATGGAAGTGAGAGTCACTTAAACCCCTTGAAATAACACCTGCATCTACCTTACCTTTCCCCTCCTTTAGGAAACTGGCAGATCTCTCACTGTCCAAGGGAAGGAGCAGAAGAGTGCCATCCAGGCCTGAGCTAATGCAAGTCACATGAGTACCTTGTTTAAAAGAACATGTCCTTTGATTTTTAAAATGTAAAATTCAAAGGACATCTTCCTTTCTATCTCAGCTGCTATTTTAATTTTTCCTTTAATAATTTGTTTTGTAAGTCATTAGAAAATTATTCTTTAATATTGTGAGTTAGTAGCAGTATCCATTTTCTGCATAATGTAGAGGTTACACTTGTTTCAGCAACACAGATATAGACTATGTGTATACACCAAGCAATACTTTTCTACTGCATCTTCTGTTGTACAGTGGGATATACAGTGAGGGAAAGCAGTATTGTGTAGATTCATATCACTCACAAATCAGGGGAGAGCATGTAGGAAAAAGACATGATCGACAGACAGCAAGAGGTGGACTGAGAAAGATGCTGAGAAATAATGGAAGAAAGGAGTAGCAGAGTGAGTGGAAGAGAGATGGAGAGAGAGAAGGTAAAGAATGAGATGGAGCACAAGGAGAAAATGAGTCTGTCTGAGACAGGAGGAACCAGGAACCACCAGAAGGAGACAAAGAGGTGAGGCTAGGGAGATATATAGGATGGTAAGACTTAAGTGCCCTTTCAAAGCCTGTCCACTGAAAAACAAGTGGTGAACATTACTGCCTTCAAACCACCGAGGGAACCTTGACCATCAATCGCAACCTGGACAGAAAACTAGCTTATTTAACACTGCACTCTTCCAGTTCTGAGGCTGGGGTCCCCCAATGAAAGACAAAGTACTAACTGCACACACTCACTTCAAAACAGGACCGATTACACTCCACTGTGCAATGCCTGATCTCAATCAATTGCCATCAGTACTGTTAGTAGATACTGGTTATCTACACTAGCCCAGCTAGTTTAACTGAGAGCTTATACCAGATCTTAAAAATACTTTGGTGAAGATTACATGCAACTTTATCCAAAGGCTAATACTGAAGCTGATGGCATTTGTGAATGTGCTGAACAAAGCTTGGAACGTGAGAGAAACATTTAAACTGCAGACAGACTCAAGATCTCTCACTCTCTGTTCAGCATGTGGTAGAATGTGATGCTTTCTGCACATAGAAAACTTGGCCGCAGATCTAACCACCTGCTCACCTCAGTCTCTACCATTTCCTCAAGGCTATTTTCCAGATCCAGAGTCCCCGTCTCCTCCGCTCTCTAATAAATATTATGCGCTTTCCAATTTCATTAAGCTGTCAGTCTGTACCTGCTGTACCTGACAAGCACAGAAATCTGTTTGATATCTCATCACCAAGAACCCAAACAGCAGAACAGGAGGGAGACTCTGAATAGCGAATGAATAAAGGAACAAATTAACTAATTTAGCTGGAAAAGACTGCACCACAAGCCTATCAACTCGCAAAGGTGAAGAACTCAAAGTCATGTGCTTGAAAAAAAAGAAGCTAAATCAGTTTCCACCCCATGGCCCCACAGAATACGGAGGAAACTTCTCTTTTGGTCTCACTCCTGGAATTCACATCGTTGTTACTGCCAGTGGGATACAATCCATTGGTGGGCTACATTATATAGTGCAATATTTTTGGTCAAACCATGACAGGCACCCCTGTGGTCTGTGGTCCACTTTCCTTTTCCTTGGGGACACTCTGTGCTGTTGGTTTGGCGTTTGAATGAAGTTTGACTGAAATCCGCAATTACACAAGTGACCACAAGCATTTTTTACCAAATATATGACATGTCTCCTGGGCAGGCCCCTGAACCCAGTTTCTGCAGGGCTGTGATGTCATTCATTTTGTTCCAACACATTTTCCCCAACAGGGTGTATTGATTTAAGGAAATACTCATGATGCAGGACACTGGATGAACCAGTGCTCTGTCGTTAACCTCTCTACATTAAGATGCATATGGAGTTCAGGCCTAACCATGCATTGACCACCCAATGCAATCACACTGTATCGACTGAAGACTCCTTTCTCTGTTTTGAGAGCTTGCAATTTATAGACAGAAGGGATACCTGCTGTATTGTGGATCTCAAAGACCGTAGTTGAGTTGCTCTTCCCTAAGGTTCAAAAACAGTTTAAGACACAATCAGGTTATGGTACATTGAGCTCAGGACTAAACAACAAAAACATAGCCCTCCTAGTAACGACTGAAGAGAAGACTTAATTGGCAGGTGTAAATATTTCATGCGTCCTCAGATGAGATGACGTTACGCAGACCTTTGAAGAGACGTAGTTTGAGAGCTCCCTGATGGTGCTGTGCCGATCCACAACTCCGGCTGGCTTTAAAGCCTCCCAGCTGCACACCAATTAAACAGGCATGTGACAAAACAGCTAAAACCACCAATTACTCTAATCAACCCCCCTTCAACTACACTGTGGCTGTCCAAACCCCAAGGCCTTTAAAGGTCATCAAACAAATTACCTTCTCCTTTTTTTCCTTTCATTCACCCCCCCACCCAGCAACCAGCAGCATGGAATAATATTCAAGTTTAATGGGGTCTCTTGAATTTTATTTCCGAATCGACTGAGAACATTGTTCTTTTGAGCGCACTCTCATTTAGCCTAGAGTACACATAATAATTGAAAGCGCGATAAAAAATAGCTTCGCCCTCGCAGTGTTGTATTCCATGAAGAATTTTTTTTTCTTTTTCCTGTCTGGTTTGCAAGATTTTACCAGAGCAAAAATAACAACACATTTATCTAATCAATTAGAGCCCCATAATAAAGTGAAATGAGAAATGGCTTCCCATGGGGACAGTGGCATCATAAATAAAACGCGTCAAAAAATGAATCCTGGTTTCATTCAATTAGCCTTACAAGGGATTATGGCTTAATGCACGTGATAATGGGAGAAATGTGCTTGTCAGTTTAAAAAGAGATTATAGGAGCATTTATTTTTAATTACCTGAAGGGCATAAACAAATAGTTGCAGTCAAATAACAATTATGGCACCTAAACATTTCTGTTTGCTTGCCATTTCAACCTCAATGGAAAAGTCTACCAATAAGAATAGATATGAAAAGACAAGCTTATTCTTTTAGGGAAAGCATGCTTGTTCTTTATATAAATAACAGTGAGTATGTTCTTTTTCCTCCACTTGTAAAATGCATATTCTTCACTGCAACAGATACAACAGGTGAGCACACAAGAATGGCAGCCCAGTCTTGATGTGCAAAGTCACCCTTCAGATGGAATTGTGCTTAAACATTTTGCACATAATTCCACCAAGGGGAAAAATGCCACAGCTCTATTCAATCATAAAAACCATACGCTCCATCCAATTCTCTATGATGTCATTTTGGGGCTCCTAAAGTCTTTGGCACCGGTGGAAATTCAGCATGACAGTCACAAATGTGCCAACATCTGTCTTAATCAGTGTCAAAAATGTCAGAAGTGACTGTGAGAAATATATTTGGGGAAGGCTTCCTGCACTCACAATGGTGACCAGGGACTTTGCAGCTGAAATGTCTCGGAAACTGGTCTATATCCACAGCATTTTATTTTTGCATCAACTACATTCATTAACCTGTCCGTTGTTGTGAAGAATCTCTTTAAGACAGTTTTATCTCATTTGATTGTGGTTCAGGCTGTGATTATATACATTAATTAAGGATTTATGTGTTAAAGTGTCCCAGGAGCAAAACAGGTCTCTTGAAAGAGGGAGCTCTACAGTTTCATTTCTTTACATTCTTGACCCTTGCCCTTTTTTTGAACTTGTTGGGATGTAATATGTGCCATGGTCTCTAGGAGCTTGTCCTGGTCATTGACTTTTGACTGGTGTCAGTTGAGAGTTTTCTGTTCTTTGCATCATTAATGTGGTCATTATATACACTAGGAATGTGTAAGAGGCTAATGGAGACCAGGGAGTTAACATCCTACCAGGGGGTGGGGTCCAGGCCCCCAGGAAGGAAATATTGGTAATGTTTTAAGGGGGTAGGGGATCAGGGAGTACATCTGTGAAAATGACAGCTTTCCAGGGTCATTTGTTTCTGGGCTGTTGATCTTCAGATGGGGACTCCACGTAGGGTCCCCTTCAACGGCCCCACCATCCTCCTCTGCCTGCCCTCTAGCCACACTGCCAAAGGTGACCAGAGCCCTCTGTCTCTATATCTGACTTTGTGTTTTAAAACCATTTTGGCACCACCCCAATGCCTGCTGCCTGTCAATCTGAGTCCATGGCCACGGCAACAGGCTCCTCCGTCATAAAATGAGATTTCACCTCAGTTCCAACTCATATGCCTCCACCAATCAATCAACCTTGGACATAAAATCAATATGCTGAACAAAACCGCCTTTTGGCATTCACCTTCTACAATTGTATTGTGTTCAGTAACTGGTTGTATACAAATGTGAGTCTAAATAATAAGCCAAATTCAAAGCAAGATTTAAACACTAAGCACACATGCAATATTGGTCATTTTGTTTTGTTATAAAACAGTTGTTTGATATGACCTCCAAATGGCTTATATTGTGGTTTTGCTTAAGAAATAAAATTGATGAGTGTTTGTTCTGTTTTCTCTTGATACAGTAGCAGCCCCAAGTGGAAATACTTGGAACTACAAGTTGAATTTGCTAATATTTTTATAGAAACGTGAAAAAGCCTCAACAAGATCACACTCTAAACAAGGTTCCACTGTTTCTGTCTGTGTATCTAAAACCAACTCTCCAACACACTGATGTTAACTTTAGTTGATTTGAGGATATATTATACCAGTACAGCCTTCAAATTGAACATTCAAGTCAACTCATCTTGGCCATAACAAGGTTAAATGTATTCCCATCTTGTAACAAGACCCAATTGTTCTAGATTCCAAACAGATACTATGTCAGGTTTCAGAATAAAGCTGTGTATACAAGCTATAAAAATAACAACATGAATCAGTGATATTGACAGCTGCAATGCCTTCTATGGTCACTTGGTGTAAAACATTTCTTTAAGTTACCAATTTGTATTTATCTATGTTGTGACATGAAAGGGGATTTAAAAGTGATTGAATCAAAACTGATTCCAGCCAAAAGATGAGATTTGGACAGGACTTTCCAGTCACTCCTGTGGTGAGTGCTAATGCCAAAACATCAGGTTTCTGTTTGCTCAGGTTAGCTTGAGCCGACAGAATGTAAGGACCTCATACCTTACGTTACAGTTTTCAGTCACTCACATGCCACAGCAAGCCCTGTATGGGGAATGGCCAATAAAGAGACAGCTCTGGAGTATATTTTAGACAAGGTGCGGGCAGGCTCTTTTGCTAGCTAGAAATCCTGGATCAGTACTTAATTTTAACACAAACAGTCTATGGACAGATTGGCGAGAGAATAAGTTGTCCTTGGACCATTTATTCATTTGCTTAAAAGACACTCACATCAAGCATGATTCCCATGACATATATGTTTACTCAAGGAAGTGAAGTGCCATTCCTTATTCAAATGTAGAACAGTAGTATGCCATCTATGGATTGACCCTGCAGACACAAGCCTATCTGCTTTGGTCTCACTGCTGTCCACATGAGGTACAAAGCAGCACATCATTTCTAGGATTTATGATAAAAAACTTCACATAAACATTTTAGTCATGTCCAATGCTGTCCTACATGCCCCACTCAGGGAACAGATGGCTGTAACTAGCAGAGGTCCGTTCTTATAGTGATGTATGAATATGATTTGATTTTTTAACCAGGTCCTGGGGATGAATCATTAAAATCTGTTAGACAGCTGTGCAATGCACACGGACACCTGCGTGCTCACTGAAACACTCCCACAAGACATCGCCTGAGTGCATGGTAACAAGCACAGCTTCCAGCTATGATCTACCAATCATAAGAATGTGAAGAAAATACCAAATGTCAAAAAATGATGAAGCTAGGCCAGTTAATTAAGAGGTGGAGGAAGCATAAATCACAATGCATACTGGCCTTCTGGAAAGGAGGCCATTTGATGCCCCTGACCTGGTCTAAATGCATCACAGAGCATGCGTTTGTACAGACTGCCATATGTGAGGTTTTCTCACATGGTTCTCACAGGCTTGCTGCATGAATGAGATATCAACAAGCAGACATTATGATGTATTCTACTTACAGGAATCATATCAGATTCCTCCTGCTTTTTGGCATTTGCCTTTATATTAAAAATATATTTTTGTTTAAACATGGAGAGGAAAATTAGTATCCACTTCAGGAAAAAGTACAAGGGTGAAGTTATTTTGACCTTTTGCACATAATTCTTCAGCATCTACTGAAGAGCACACTGTCATTCCTTTAGGTATCATATGGGGTATTCTTGGGTGTTGTGACCTGGAATAGAGACCAGTAACAAGCTCCAAATCGGTTTGTCTTCAGAAATTCACTACTGGCATTAAGGAGTATCGATCACTAATTCATTCAGTAACATTTTCTGTGAGGAGTGCAATGACAACTCACTTCTGGTCTTGGTTATAACAAACACAACAAATTAAGATGATGCATTTATATTACTCATAGGGACCTAGAGGATGCCTAGTGGGAGACACATTAGCAGGATGTAATATACTGAGCAGGCACTGATATTACCAGTAATTACCACTGGATGGCAGTAGCTCAACTACATATGAAGTATGTCACACTTACAGAATAACCCTGCTATTGGGGGGACATTAATGTTCAAACACCCTTTCAGCACCACCCAGCTTGTTCTGGCCAAAGAGAAAACAAATAAAACAACAAATAAATACTGTTTTATATTGTCAGCTTCTTCCATATCTCCAAAGCTTTGTGTTCCACCGGGCTGTCTCCAGACACCAGCCATCACTGTGAAAGTTGCAGTGCCCCCATATAGCCTCCAAAGGAAACTGGGTCGCAGGAGTTGCTGAATAAGTGTGTTCCCAATGTGTGGTGCTTGCGCTTGGGCAGACCAGCCAGCCTCCGGGTTAAACAGATGGAAGTGGCGTGCTGCCCACTGCCACTGGAGTCCTGCCTGTGCCAACTTAAACTGAGACAATGTCGAGCGCTCTGTCATGCCTGATGAAGGGGAGAAAATCCAGGGCGTTCGTGTGTGCACTTGAGCATTACTATAAAGCTGTGCTCTTTGTCAGGAACTCAACTCTAGAACTTCACGGCATGTATTTTGTCAGTTAGCGTTAAGAGTTAGGAGCTACGAGTGACTCAGCTGAAAGTTTTTACCTTGTGCTGGTACACACCTTATAATACCATATGAAACATGGCTAGGAGCCCACACACCTCAGGGAAGAAAAACAGTGGCTTTGGCAGCCCAAGAAAACAAGTAATCCTGAGTTTAAAAGAACTGTTGTGGTTTTCTCTCATTCCAAATCCTTTCTGTGACTTCAGGGGACATGCAGGTCTACAAGGGTGCAGCATAGTTAAGAAATTAAGACGTCCAAGGAGGGAAGCGCAAATGTTTGAGTTAACCTGGCTGGTACAGCTGTGTCATAGCTACAGTAATAAAAGCTATTACTTTTCTAATTTATGATAATGCTCAACTTCCAAGTTCAACAATGTCTCATGCAAAAATGTCTTATGTACCTCCAGTATCATTGATTGGCTCATAACTGTAGAACCCTGTAAGAATTGTATAAGAAAATGAACAGATTTTATTAAAATGGTGAAATCTGTGGGAGGGGGAAAGTGGAGCTGTTTTGGGAACATAAGGAGTTGTCCAGGCAGAACAGAGATAAGAGCACTTGGGGCAATAATGGCCTGTGGCCCAGATCCAATTCTACATGCTCCCAAGCAAGTCACAGCAACCCACTGCTACAAACTACGCAGTCATGCATAAGTTTACATTACAAATGATCCTGAAAGCTGTGGTAAATGTTGTACTCACTAAGATGAACACTTAATCAGTACATAGAAGCAACAGCCTATACTTTTCATGACATTTCATGTCATCAAGTCCTGTGGCAAGACAGCAAGAAGTCTGAACTACAAGAGAACAGGGCTTTGTTAGTAGGCCTGATTATTTACTCTGGTCCCTTCTTTGCAAACACTGATAAGACAAAAAAAAAAAAAAAAAAAAACAACTGCAAGCAACTGCAAGGTCATTCAAAGCTTGCAAGCGAAAGGCACAGAGGACATTTTCAAAGTTGACCGTGGCAAAAAAGGTAGAAACTTAATGCATTTTCAGTTATCTGAAAATGAGATATCTTGTGATAACTACGAGTATTTTTAGATAAGACGAAATTGGCTACACAGACAGAATTGGCTACAGGGAAGACCATGCACTGACCAGTAGTAGTGCTGATTTCAGAATTCCACTAGGGGGCACTGAGACTAGATCTCAGTGCTGTCTGTGTCCGCTGTGTATGGACTGAAACAGGAGGCAGGGCCCTCAGGCCACACACAGCTCAATTCAACACGACACCCAGCCCAACCGCAAAAAGACCAAGCTGTTCCCAAGGTGTCCCTTTCAGTTCAATACATATGTCCCAGGATCTACCACCAAAGTACAAAACAGAGGCATAGCCAGTTGCACCATACATGGTGGGCTCATTTTTTGTAAGAAAGGCAAACATCTGAAATATAAAATGGGTGAGTCTAGTGGCTGTGGTAATGATGTGTAGAGGCTTGTGCTGGTTTGACCTCAGATGAGGCCCCTGAGGGTGACAGTCTTATTAAAATCCTCTAGAGGTATGGACCACCCTCTCACGTCACCCTCCCTGCAGGGCATGAAATCACACAAAAATCTGAGAGGGAGAGAGAGACACAAAAAAAGAGAGATGGGGGTCTGTTGTGGCATGCAACAAGGCGAATCCTCTTGATAGATATCAGTCATGCTATGTAGTTGACCGAAACACTTGGCCATACACACAGGGTTGCTTGAGGTATAGGGTTGAGCTCAAGGCTAAGTTTTGGTGGTCACGCCCTTGTGACCTTTGACCTCATTGCATTGAAAATGCTGAAAGCCAAGCACATTATGCTGCTGTGAGGTGGGGGATGAGGTAGGTGAAAGGAGGACTGTCAGCTAAACTCTATGAAGGTCTGGGTCATCCTTCAGAAGCTGAAGGAGAAGGAAACAATTCTGAGTCAAAGGGTCAGGAGAGCTGTTGACCTTTATTCCAGCTATTGCAAAGACACAGTAGAGGTGCCTTGATGGAAAACTGACCAAGCCTAAGAGAATGTCAGCCAGTGTCAGAAATCAGTTTCACCTCAAGTCCAGGCAGGTTGCAGAAGCTAATTAAATGAAGAAAAAGCAGGCACATTTATCCTATTTAAAATACCATAGCTATCTATTAACAACGCTTATTCCTGCAACATTAGATACGGTCTTGTTCACATGTCATGAAGAATTCATGCTAGAGAATGAACAAACATTTAACTTCCCATCTGAATATAATCAGCATAATTTGTCTCAATTTAATTTTGTCTCAATTAAGTGGTCTCAACAGAAGAAGAATAATATTAGTGCAAGCACCAGGATGTCTTTATCAATCATCATCTCTTAATAAAACAAGGATCTGCAAAAAGCTGAAGTCCAAAAATGTTTTAGTACAGCCATATTGAGCCAGAATTCAGGAGGGCATCCCGGGCGGGTCATTGGACACAGGGATAAGACGTCAACAACTAAACCAGATGTGGGTTATTTGAGAGCGAAAAGTAAGTCTCTGGTTTCAAACCCCAAAACCCAGATCATGCACCCCATTTTCCTTGGAGGGAAAGGACTGAAAGCAGAGCCCTCTCAGAAACACATGCAGCTGTCACCTGCTTGGGAGAAAGTCTTAAGTTTTTTTTCTCCTCATAGCCAGTGTTACTCTCTGTACTAAAGTACATAATCATATGTACTAAGTAGGAGCTCAAATGTTATTTTTGATGTTATCTCACAACTTTAAATGAAAGAAAAGTGCATACAAATAGCAATGAATATTATGAATTCTTTGAATAACAGAAACTATTTACACAGGCAAAGCAGTAGTCTGTACCATATGCCCCCTTTCATACACAGGCTTGTGTTCCCTGCCTAAGGCTGTACTTTCCACAGATACAGCATATTTTCTGTAATATGATTTATGGTTCATTTTCTTTTAAGCAACACAAATATCATCACATGAGTAGGTCATAAGATACGAAATCATCACATTAGCTCATTATTCAAAATGCTTTTAATCCTTTTCAAAAGTCAATAAGTAGAGTCAAAAAGTAAATTAGATGCAACAACATAAACTAAGAGGCTGCCCTGAATACATTCTTTGTTCAATGTTGGCTAAACAACCCTCCAGTTTGTAAATTAAATTTTAAATCAGAAACATTAAACAATGGCCTTTAATTTGAGTTGATCTTGTTCATGTATTGCATTCAGTTGTGGTGAAAATAAAAAAATGACTCCCTACCAGCAGAGAACCATGGCTTTTACAATGTGTTCCATATTAAGAGGATCCTTTTATTCAGCACTATGGACTTCTTCTGTTAGCGTATTCCACTGCCAGGCTTGTCTCATTTAATACCTGTCCTGCAAAATAACACCAATCCTCAAGAGTGACTGGAGAGCTGAAGCGGACAGAGAGGGTGATGAATTTTCATACTGTTTCTCAAGAGTTTGTTTGTTCTTTCGGGAAATGCAAATCTACATCACAGGATAAAAGAGGCAGAAGTCAAAGTAAAGCAGCAGAAGGCAATTACATTCATCATGTCTTTTTAACATACTACAAACAGCACAGGTAAAAGGAAGATGGGATTTCTGCACTCTCCATGAACAAAAGCCTGGGCATGAAGATGTGTGTGCAATTTGAAAACCTCTCCAGACAATATGTTTTCTACAGCCAATGCAGGGGAAGAGAAAATGGAAGCCACATGCAGTTTATGTATATTCCCCAAAAGCTTCTGATAAAGGTGACACATGACTCCCATTTGTAAACTCCAGGAGAAATGTCCTGGTGTGTTCCTGCTCCTGGCCAGTCATCAGTGCTGCTATCTATGAGGAGCTTGCATGACCTTGCTACGAGAGGACACAGTGTCAGCTCACAGCTTTCCCCTCTGCAGGTGCACTGGGTGTTTTTAGTGAGCAATGGAAATGTGCACCTGTAGTGTGGTAAATGCCCTCCCCAGAGGACACCTCTGAGGCCAATCTGGAGGGGGGCTGCTTTACATAATAATAGCATCAACTCATTCCACCTCCCTGCACTGACCCTTGGTCAGCATCAGCCATTTATACAAAATGGTAGAGGCTATGATGATTGCACGGTGAGCTGATCCTACATTTGTGGTTGGGAAGTACAAGCTTACAACAGCACACATATACTCCACCTTTAAAGATTTTAAGAAACTTAAGTGAATCTCCATTAAGTGAGGGACCATTGTTGCTAGACTCCCTGTAACCTGAAGTCATCTTTTCAATATCAATCTACACTTCTAGCCTCCACATCCCTTACTGAAGATTTGCCTTCCACAGCTGTGAGCAGAGCCCATTTAGCTGAGCATGAGAGGGAGCCTGGAGCTGCATGGTGAAATGCACTCAGCCCCAGTGTTGACTAACCTGCCAGCAAGCAGTAGAAACCCAAACAAGATGCTTATCCCCTGCGCTCCCACCGCATCTGCGTCTGCTTTAGCCCTCTCGCACAGACCCGAGGCCCTTCTTCGATGCGGGCTGCTGATATAGCCCGTTCCCTTTGTCGCCCTCCACAGCTGCAAGTTCACAAAGTTCACAGAATTCTCTGGAGCACCCATGGCTCATTACTTGGGGGTCTCTAGGAATACTGCTTGGTCCTGCGCTGCTGCCCTGCCAGGTGCCATACTGGTGGAATAACTGGCATGGCCCTTTGGGCAAGCGCAAGAAAGTGTGCCCCACTGCTCCTTTGTCATGTGATAATTGTGGTGGCTTGTGACGGTGCAGAACTTGGGCACCTCACCAAGTGCTTAAAAAATTTTAAATCACTTGGAACATCTGGAAAGATCATTGGAGCAGTGGTGAAGGTGATTAAAAGCTTAATCAGGCAGCTTATTCAACTAATGATTTTATTAAAATTAAATGGCCCTGAATCAATTCAGCTGCACTGCAGTTTACCCTCAACTTCATGTAACTCACTGAGGTAGGTGTTTTTTTCCCTCCTCATATATTTTTTTGTTTTGTGTTAATTTCAGTGAGAATCAAGAGTTAAATATTTGTATGAGGTTATTAGCAATTTGTTACTGAAAGTTAAGAACATCTGGATCAGCATTGCAGCTGGACTGAATCACCGTATAAATTACTTGATTATTTAAAGACGAGTGTAGGTGTAATTATTTCCACTTTCAGAAGTAAAAGAACAATCCTATTTCCCAAAGGGGGAATATTCATTTGAATGGTACACAGAGAGGTTCACTGACAGATTGTGTGTGTGTGGATAAAGCATATTACTTTCATACACGCGTTACTGCTTTTTCATTTAGGCACTGGCACCATTGTTAAACGATTTAAAAGGCAAAGCCATTTTTTAAAGACTGAAACACCACCCACTTGCTCTCTCTCTCTCAAACTCTCCCTCTATCCCTCTCTCTTAGCTACTTTTGTAAAATGCTTTGTATTTCCTTATCAAGCACTAAGAGATACTGAACATGAATGAACTGCAAAGGAATACACTATACATAGAGCTTTTTGTGAAGTGATTCCATATTTGCATTCTCCTTCAGCACAAGTGTGGGCAGCAGACTGGGAGTCCCTTCAGAAGTGAGCCGTGGCACTCGCTGCTCCAGCATTAGCACTGTCTGCTGCATCAGGACACCATGATGGGACACTGCGCCCCTTTGGGCTCCATTTTCGGAAATGCTTCGGAAAATGTGTTGAATTATCCAGGGCTTAATACTTTTTTTTGTTTTGCAATTAAAAGTTAAAATATTTAAAAGTCTACAGGATATCAAAACATGTGTACAGGAGCCCTTTTAAAAGGTAGAAATGAGGGAGCATGCATATGCAAAAAATTACAACAGGTTTATGATACACAGAAGTTGGTAGAGTTAGATGGGGGCATTGCATTAAAAAGTTCATCGGTCATTGGACTACACAGATCCAAACTGGAGTTGAATAATTAATACAATGCAAGTAAAAGCAGTACTTACCAGCAAGGGTAATCCTATGGTCTTCAGTTAGCAAAGGAAAAGGAAGACAGGAAGAAAAGTGTTAGTATTGGTCAACATAAACTCTGTATTACTGGGATAGAGTGAGAAACAACAGAAATATTTGATATTAGTAATTGTGGGGTGGATTTAGAGGATTAGAGGGGTATTTAGAGAACAAGAGAAACAAAAAAGAGAGGGAAGAGCAAGTGAGAGATGGTATGTGATACTGACAGACTGAGAAAACAGCATTTCAAAGTAGTCAGTGCAGCCGGGGACATGGTGTCCCACAATCCTGCACTTCCAGCCCAGGGCAACAGAGCCTAGCCAGAGAAATCTTCATGAGAGAACACTGCACTCCCCCAGAAGGAGATTGGGTTATTAATTAGTGGTTTTAATTAAATTCCACAAGCATCACAGAGGTCTTTCAAGTATTAATGGATCAGAAAGACATGGCTTTCTCTTTTCAGACTCTAATTTATATAACAGCCGTTTTATATTCCATGGTTGAATGCCAAGCCTGCAAAGTACTGTTCTAAAAAAATACTCTTCATTTAACATATCACTAAACACAACATAACATCTCAGTCACACCTCCGTAAGTTAAATGTCATCAAAACAAAAAAGCCATAAAAAAAATTCCATCTGTGTTCTTATGACATCCTGTATAAAAAAAAAACACATTACAAAACGGTGCATCAAAAACAGAAACACTGTATTTGTGATATAGGCTGTCACGACCAGTCAGATGCTGAGGCATATTCTGCAAACAACAACAAAGTATTTTTTACATTTTCCTCAGCAAAGCCATGAACCCCATGGAGCAGGCAGTACCAGACTGGTGTAGCCAAACTAACAGATGCTTCAAAAGTATGAGGTCACTTTCTTTCAGATGTCAACTGAAGACGACATCATACCCAACTCACATCACTGCTCATCTATAAAAAATGACTGACTGTCGGGGAGGTAGTTACCCACGAATAATAAGGCAAGAAAGCTAATCTATGCATTATTAAAATGCAGAGGGAAACTGGTGTGCATCACACTGTGGTCTTACTCTATTTTTGCCTTTTTTACATGTGAATGAAAATGTGCAGGTCTAAATCTCATATAGACTAGATATATATATAGTCTATAAACAGGCACACCTGGAAACAAACAATCATAACACAAATTTCTCTTTAGCTCACAGTCAATAAGTTACTTTCAATATTCATCTTTCTCCTTGCAGACTGCATCTTTTTCCCTCTCCCCTCATATCCAGCTTCTCATGAATTATTTGGGGCTGCCGTCTACAGTAAGTGGCTGAGAGGTGATAGCTGATTTGGATGAGGTGGAGTCTTATGCAGTTAGACAGTAAATGTTGGGCACTGGAACAGTAACTTCTAGTTCCTTGTACGTGTTACAGTCATTTGCCAAACGCTTCATTGGCCACTTTGTGACAATTAACTGCACTAACTCATTTTTCTGAAGCAGCTCAGCAAAGCACTACATTCATTTAAAAGAGGGATCCAAATGGCATGGTATTTCTGGAGGCCTACTGTATTTCTATATGAACAACATTAACATGAGTTTACATATTCAATGTGTTCCTATGCTTTCACATTAAATTCTTACCCTGTGGTCCTTTTGCCAGTTACATGCCACTAGGGAATTGTAGAGCCTAATAAGGGTGCGTAATGCAGGCATTTTGCACAGCACTCTGCACCGACAGCCAACAGTTTGCTCAAAGCCAACAGATGGGGTGAGCTCCACCCCCAGCCAGTAAAAAGGCTATGGTTCATGCTGACAACAGGCAAGCTGAATGGAGCGAAACTGGTTGCTTCACTTTCTGACTCCCATACAGTCATTCAGCGAGACCTGTCACACAGCCAATCCAAACCAGAGGCAAAGCTTCCCTGATCGGAGCTTTTCCAAAGCAGCAGGTTAAACACTAGGTCACTAATGAAAGATAAAAATATGAAAAACCAGCTGTAATACGCCACAAGGATAAAGAGTGTCCCTGTTTAGTGTTGGTGCTCTAGCATATAATTATAAATTAGCTTATTCCATTAGCCCTGGTGTGTGATTGAGAAGACTTGTATAAATGTTGCAAGAGCAGGTTCAATGGTGAAATGCTCTTGATTAAAAATAAGGCTAAATAAGGAACAAGAGGTTCGCTAGCTTGATGTAATTATTATCAAAATTTCAGATAAAGCAATCACTAATATCCTAAAGAAGTCCACTTTTTGGCAGATGGAGGTAATGGAGAGTTATGTAAAGAGAAATGTTTATTTTATTTGTCTATATGCAGTGACAGAAATATGGACCTGGCAACCCTGCGTAGTGGAAACTCAGTGACACTGTTCAACTGTGGGACATGTCACAGCTGGCATCAACTCATAACCTCTCCCCCACCATCGACCATCCCCTCCCCATAGAATTAAATCTTAGGAAATATCAGATGTCAGGAATCATTTAGTAGAAGAAAAGGAAAGGAGAAAAGTGTACTCTCACCAGGAGCCTGTCCTCCTCCTTTAATTATTGCCTTCATTTTCACATTCTGCCTCCTACACTGCTGCAGGTACCCAGGGAGGCCTCAAAGTGTTTGTCTGACTTGCATTCAATCGGAAGTGCTAAAACACTTATTCCGGTTGAGCAAGCCTTTGTTCTTCTGGCAGATGTCAAAGTCAAAATATTGGAGCCTGTAAAGCCTGTATGGCGGTGCAGTTCATGCCACAGATGTACTGTGACTTGGCAAGACTTTAAAGGGATTTTCTTCAAAATTATAAAATGATGATATACAGCACCATTGGTGATTCTCCAGTGGTTATGTCCTTCTAGCCCCAGCCCATTCATGGCTGTCCCAACCCTTATTGAGTGACTAAGAGGAATGCATGTTAAGAGGAATAACTTGAATTACATCAGATACATCCTCAGCTGATCCAGAGCTTACTTAAACCACTCAGAGCTTGCTTAAATACTAACCATTTTTATACCAACCATAAGATATGAAACTTCAGGTTGGACACAATAATAATGGGCAGGGATCCTTCACCAGGAACTTCAAACTGCGACCTACAAGTAACAAGCCATTCCAGTTTCGTACCCAGTAAACCACACAACCACCACAGGAGGGATATGGCCCATTACCCACATTTTGGGAAATCAAAATGAATGGTTGCTCCACCACCTCCTCATGTTATTGTTGACATGTGAGGGAAGATCACATGACTGGAATGACAAAAATTATAATTATGATGTAGTTGCATGAGAGGCTGGAAAGCAATTACCCTTCTCTTGAAAAAAAACCCCAAAAGAAACCAGGATAACAGCCCATGCTGTGAGCCCAGAAATGTGAGCTGATTGGCCAGCTCTTCGGATGTTTGGAATAGGGTGTGGCTTCCTGATGGAGTACAGATGAGGCATGGCAGTTCCTCATATGAAGAACTTTGGAGAATGGAAAAAATCCATCAGAGTCCAGCTGTAAACCAATCACACTCCGTATTCCACACTCTGGTCCCTCTCTCCTCTCACCATCCACAGAAATAACTATGAGGAAATAAAACTCCTATTTCAATTTTTCACCCCATTGAGAAAGTCTCTTCTTCAATTTTCTTGGTCCTCAGTGCACTCTTCCCTACCCCAGGACATTGACTATCGAGCACAGGCCAGGAGAGGAGAGCTCTGCTTATCTGTAGCCGGAGCTGTCAGGATGGTGAGATAGTGACAAGGAGTAGGGAGGTGAAAATGGCCGGGTATTATGGGAACTTTCAAAATAATTCTGCACGTAATATGCCTTGTAACTTATTTGTGTGTTTATTTATGCTTTTTGGGGGAGAGGGTAAACTGAGGGGCAAGGTGTGTAAAATGTAGTCGAAGCAACCCCTGAGAAAAACACATCTTTTCAATGAGGTCTGTATTTAGTGTGATTTGCATTCACAGAAGCACATAGTTATCTGATTGCAGATGGAAATGTAAAAAGATTGCTTTGGCCCCACATTCTCCACACCCCTTGGCCCCTCCAAATCCGCCTCCTCTAACAATAGTGTAATTTCACGCCATGCAGCTCAATTCAGGCCCTTTCTGGACTGCCTTGTGTAATTTAGTGTGTGGAAGTAAATTAAAAACTTCATCATGGACGTCAAAGCATGAGAGACAGAATGCCAATGAGAGTAAAAATGAGTCTAGTGCACTGTGTTGATAGGGAGCTTTCAACATATTTTTCCAAGACAAAGAAAACATGCCTTCAAGAAGAAACAACGTATCTTCAATATCAGTTGAAAAGCTGGCACCGCAAAACAAAGTCATTCTGAAATAACTCAATTTCATTGTGTACAGCAAGACAAATATATAAGGAAACAAACTCAAAATGATTCATTTGTCATGAGTATTGAAAATGTAAGCTAAAATACTTGAATATCCAATCTAAAAAACATTTTACAGTTTACGTGTTGAGGGTCTCTCATAATGTCTTCATCAGGTCAATGTGGTGGTTATCATTGCCTTGTACCTCTAATAGTCTTCTGGCTGCCCCTCTGCTTCTCTGATAGATATTGTGTTTGTCTATCACCCACAGTCCCTGTTCATTCTTAAAGCCTTCAAAAGAGTGGGACTATAGGTATTACCTGCCATCTAGCCATAGTGCATTTACAACACTGCATACCTATCACCTGCAGACCTTGCAGATATTATCAGCGGCATGGAGCACCAGCCCCACGTTCCTTAAATTCCTGACCCTCTCTGCAAGGAACCCCCCTTTACAACAACTCTGGCTCTGACCAGGAACAATGCAACTGCTGGGTTTGCAGTCCATTACATCAGAGCCATTTTAAATAATAATGGACTTATCTACTGTTTTTCTTATGTGATTTAGGTTAAAATGCATTGCTCAATGGATATCTTCCCCATCACTGAATTGAATCCATAATCTCTGTGTCAAATTTCAGCTCCTAAACCACTACATCACACTGCAAGGTTATCTGTATGCAGAAAATCCCTGCTATTGAGGCCTCCAGTCACTCAAAATGAACTTGGACAGTTTAGCACAATACCTCAGGGTTCCTTCACACAGATTGCATTGGATCCCTTTCAATGCCAGATCCACAAAGCAGCATCTAAATGACTGCCATTGAATGGAGAACTCAAGACCAGAACAAAATCGCATCATCCTATAGCACATATATGTATAGAAAATCATTTTCTGACTTGAGCACTTTAGAAATTAATTTGCCCATGTGCATTACTCTGTGCCCAAGTTTAAACAACATTAACCACAGCCTGGTATATTTCAGGGACATTTTCAGACATTAATAATTGTTTTTAAGTTTCTTATCTTCCCTTTGTTTTTAATGGAAAAGTTATCTGTCTAGGAAAAAGTCTCTGCGTGCAGCTTATGCTGATGTGAGTTTGACAGGAGTCCATTGGGATCCATAAAGCATGCATTTTAATGAGTTTTGCATGGTTGGAGAGTACACTTTTGATCCAATCTACTTCTATTGATTCCCTCTCCCCCTTTGCCATTCAGACCTTTGTCCAATATTTAATTCCATCCTGTTGTGGATCAGTGAATAATATAAAATTCTCTGTTATTACATCTTGGAACATTTCCTGCCCTGTGAAGTAACACTCAGAGTCAGCCATGTAACCCTGTTTTGTGAGGGTTTCTGTAGCTTTGCCTTTTGCCACCAAGGTACTCTTTCTCTTCAATCTCCTTCCTGCTGTCTCTTCCTCACTTTCTCAAACATGCAACATGCTTAGATTCTTTCTACACTTCCCTCCCAACAATACCAGCCCTCTCTAAGTCCTGCCTAGAATAAAATCATGAATTTGAACTGCCAATTTACTGTACATATAAAAGGGAGACTTGGATAGTGTTCTCTCAGATGTTTGTCCTTAGAGGGACTACATTGTATAAGCACTACAGATGAGAGTTTAATTAGCAATTAGTGGGAAAACCCACAATGTGGTTGGGGAGTACAGTGGGCAGATTTTCTGATAATAAAACAGTTCATCCAAGCCCTCCTAATGAGGCTGACACATCACAATAAACATGCAGCTTTTCTACAGAAATCATCTCAGCTCATATTAAACATGTCTGCAGATGTGTAGATGAAAAGGATTTCAGAATCTGCACTCATGAAAAGTCAGCACTCGAATCTTTATATAAATATAAGGATAAAATTGCTGTAATCTACCTATTTACTTATGTACAGTTTTAGATATGAATACAGACCATGAACACAGTCATCTTGACAGTGTTTCAACTGGCACAGATATAACCAGGAGAATGTGCATGTCTCATTTTCAGGAGAGCCGAAGTTTGTCAGAGGTTGTCGTGATCAGATTTTAGTGTAACTCACTTGGAATTCATTAAAATGCATGCTGGCCAATTTGCATTTTGACAGGGGGGAGGGTGGGGGTGAATGTGATGCTAATGTATATTAGGTAATTGATTAATGTATTGTGGCCAATTCATGCAGGGACTTCATGGAGAGTAATGGAGCTATCATTCAGCAGGGAAATGTTGCTTTTCTCCTCCCTTGTATAGTAAAATGGCTGCAGCACAAATCCCTTACACCATCAGTCCAATAAATGTGTCAGACGTATGACATATGGAAGTAGATGGAAAGACTGGACAGTGGGGAGGGAGATCTGGTCCCTTGTGATGGATTCTAATCTCTTACTATTATAGCGATGATTGACAGAGTATGCACCAGAGGTTAGATCATGCCACCAGATCATGTGGGATTCAGATTTCCCATTCAGGAAAAGAGTGGATCCAATTTTTCACACCGCATCCCGTCCATCTCTCCCACTTCAACATTCATTACCTCTCTCACTTTCTCATATGCTTTCAATTTGAAATGATGTCATAAAAGCCTCTTCCTGAGCACATTCTCAGACCCACAAATATGACTATGTCATGTTGAGTGCCATTCAATGATAAACAGACCTTGATTTACCTTATACAGGTTTCTCACCTGCATCCTAAATGGTTTGGAGCTAGTAATGAAAAAATATACTCTCAGTTTCACTGTGAAAAGACAGAAGGTTGATATTACCATAACACTCATGTCTGGGCCGATAAAATGTACTATGCAATTTGAATAATCAAATGCACATTCTGAAACGTAGGGGTGCTTTAAGAGGTGTCAAAGGAAGCAATCTGTTGCACACAGAGCAAAAAATTGTGAACTTCTCCATTATATTGGTAATGCTAGTCAGTACGTCAGTAAGTGATATGATCTTCGTTTAGCTCATTTTCACTTGTTTCCTTGGGGTGTAAGTATATTACCAGCAGCACATGTTGCATATTTATATGTATCAGACAGAAACGTCTTCCCTTACAGCTTAACACCTGCTTAAGAACACAAATGGCCAGGTGTCAGATTTTAACTGCAATACTGTGGCAATGCCCTTTTGCAACTCATTTTAACTGCATGCAAATTAGGAAAAGGAATGTATTGTGTGACCTTCTTCTGAAACCAATGCCAAAGCAACTGAGAGGGTACAAGCATTTGCGTTCTTGCCATGGTTCTGTGTCACCAACAAAAGAAAAAACAAAAACAAAAAAACCTCTTGTACATTTTCCCACTGATTACGATAAATCATATTAGTCGTAGGTGATAACAATCGGAAATTCAGTGGTCTTCTCACTGTCCAATCAAATTCTTTGCCTCCTCTTTTAATGATGTGCCACTTTGTTCATCATATGCCTTGGCAGGACAGATATTACTGCATGTGCACACAAACCTACACACAAAAGGTCTCAGATGCAGACATGAAAGCCCGTTACAGCTTTTATTCAGCAGCAGGATGTACAGACAACAAAAGAAGGCATCTCCGTTTCATTTCATGTTTAATAAAAAGACCCTTTGATAATGCCGCACAACAAAAGGATTCACCTGGAGGGCCTGGAGAGCTACAATGGGTGTATTTTCCAAGTGCGCATGCACTAAGCATGATGATTAGGAATGACTCTGATATGTTTTCCCACAGCCACATCTGGGTGGGGACACAGGGCTCTCAAACTTTGGTCACAATTAATAAACATCTGAAAGAAAATAGAAATTTGTTTGTTAGATACTTGCCATCATTTTAAATTGGAAGGGGAGTAAGAAGAGATTTGTAAATTAAATCTGGATGTAAGTATCTATGGGAAAAATTTCATGTGAAATTTGTTTCATAACAGTAATAACATTTTCTGTGAATTGTCACAATATGATTTATGATGTAGTTTTTACAACTGCCTCATCCACAATTGTAATACATGCATGACTGTCCCTCCCTGTGTCTGATTTGTTGAGAACAATCACAAGTGTTTTAAAATTTAAAGATACACCCTTTGGATCTAACCATGACCACAATACATATAGCCTTATGGACAGTAGTCAAGTCTTTGATATCCACATTACAAACAATAATAGAGCTAGAACTTCTGTGTTAACAAGTATCCTTGATTAAAAACATCTAAATTCAAGTGTTTAGTGTGAGTGTTTCTTTTGCATTGCTTAGTCACAGCTAGGATGTTTTTAAGCATGCATTTTTTGCATGTTGAAAGCACTACAGTTATATTGTCTGATACTAATCTCTGATGCAAAGAAAAATAATGACACTCAGCATGTTTACTGTAGACTGTAATCACCATGGCGGTATGTGCCACCATGTTCCCTGGCTTAGATGGAGGGCAACAGCACAGCACTAATTAGTGACTCTTTCAAGGGATGGACATCTGCACTTGTTTAATGAAGCTACACAAATCACAGCCCAACTTTAATCCCAAGGGATGAATTAACCAATCAGTCAATCATAAATGTGTAATTAAGTATTTATGCAGCATGTGAATAACCTACAGTTAATCAAACTTCTCCATTGTCTTATGAGGATATATCTAAAACCCATCCACAACCAATGAGTCAATTATCCAGCATCTCCCTGATCATCACTAAGCCACCAAGATCCGTTAATCTTTATTTTGCCATGAAACCACATTCCTGAAAAACCTGTTGCCTGCTTTCGGGCATAAAAACAAACAACCAAATAAATGAACGAACGAACAACTGAACGAATGAATTTATAAACTCTGATTTGTAATAAAAATGTCTAACCACCATGTCCTGAATAATCTACTACTTGAATAAACCTTTTTTTGCTGGTGGGCTTGTGTAAGCATTTCTTGAGAGACTGCCCCAGCCTCAAGGAGGAACACTGCAGGACAAATGTCCAGACATGAGAAACACGTCAATCAGACCTGCGGGAGCAGAGAATGATCTCAACCTGCCTGGCAACAAAGAGGGTGTGCCAGAGAACAAATTCCAATTCCTGCGCTCCCCCCACCCTTACCCCCTGTTAATCCCAATTCATTAACCTGGTCTCCAAAGTATTTACAGTCACACTCCCAGACTCTCAATATTTACCTCCTGGACACCACTAAAACATTCCATTCCCCTCTGTTCACAGTAGCAAAAATAGTCAGTGCACAACTTGCCCCAATGCACCAGAGACTGTAACTGATACAGTAAAACAATGAAGTCTTCATCCGACAGCAAGACATATTTAACCTGACCTGCTGGCCAGTATGAATCATGTGCATGTAAACATTCTGCCATCAGAGCACATTCTCCTGGTTTCCTTGGTTTCCCACCGGTTCGCGGTCATTAATCATGTTTAGTAGCTCTGGCCCTTGGGACAGTGCCACATTGCCTTTGACGGGGCCTGGTTAGATATGTGTGCATTTAATTTCCACTCTATGCACTGCAAAGACCTGCAGACGCCAGTCATGCTCATCCAAAGCAGATCTGCTTAACCAGTCTGACCTGTGGGTTAGCCAGGTTACAGGGGAATGCAAGCAGCGATGCACCATCCAGGCACTGTTAATACGAAGGAGAGCACATATGGGGGAGTGGTCCCACTCTGTTATGCTCAAAGAGTTGTGAAAATGTGGCCCCTTGCATTATCTGCAAACAGGAGACAGTTACCAGGTCCTATATGCTGTACACACTAATGGGAAGCTCACACAGTCCTCCTTTCAGGATATAGTCTGCACCACATTGCACCAAGCTCAGTGGTCTGAGAGATGCTGACTTCGGCAAGGTTTTGTAAATTTTTGGCCCTTCTGACAGCTAAAAGCTGAAATCTCAATCTTTCTCTTGCTTACAAAAGAAAAATAGATGAAATTCAGAAAATAAAAGCTTGTGGTTTGTTAGCCACTCACATTAGCCATCAACTGGGGCATCATTCTTTGACTTCTGGCCTTTTCATGAATGGAAAAAAGAGAGCAAGCACAAATCACAAGGAATCAGATACAGTTTAGCCAACTAAATGTTTCTCTTTCACCAACATCAAAGGTTAAAATGCCTAGATTGGTATTCTGGTCTTGTCTCAGGATAACCCAGATGCAAACCATCACCACAGCAACATCATATTCCTTCTAAGGGTGTGGGGGTGCCCTTGTGATATTATCCTGCATATCAATGGGTTTCTCTTCATCTGACATTCTACCCCTTATGGAAATTTTTTAATTAACTGCATAAAAGAAAGTGTCAACTTTACTGGCAGGCTTTAAAGAGCACCTGTACAAGGAATTAACAAAGAGCAAATGTGAATGGAGAGTAAGCAACAAGCAGATGATAGCCACCATGAAAGAGAGCCCGGAAATTAAATCAGCATCCCGATAATTAAGAGAAAGCAGTCTGGAACAAAAAAGCTCACCAACGCCTTTCATTCAAATGAATGAAGCCTGCTTTTTATTGCAGATCACGACCCACTCACAATGCAAAGGACAACAGTACCTTCTAAGAGCTGGTACTCCAGGCTCTTTGTCTTCCCTGGTTTGTGTACCATGTAAATGTCAGAAAATAAGCTCTCTGAGGGCTGGCTGTGAACACATGTGGCAGTCCACTGACAATAGTGTCAGAGATGAATATGATTCATGCGGAAAAAATACCTGGTGATGCAAATATGTGCTCTCAAAAATAACATTAATTCGTTCCTTAACTCCATTCAGTTCTGAGAAATTCCACTGGGTCCTCATAGGATGATTGAATGCCTCAACTGTTTCTTCTTTACCAGTCCTCAATTTGAATCCAGTGTTCATGCCAATCAATCTTTAGTAAACCCAGTGGACCTTTCACAGATAGCCAACAGGGTGAATTGGGGCTTGAATTATTCACACCGACGTAGAAGCTGACACCTTGCCAAAGCCCATGGCTACTCCATCCGTCTGAATCTCTCCCAATGGCATAGAGAGTGAAGGGAGCTATTTCCGATAATGGAGTATAAACATCAACCACAGCTGTTAAGAGTAGCGGATAGGGAAGCCTGGGACCAAGGCCTAGCATGGCCCCATTGACTTCCATTAGCTCTTCACTGGATAGGATAATCAGATGCACATGTGGAGGAAATTGCCAACACACATTTGGACTGAGCTCATATGATTCCCATTTTCCTGTTAACACCTCCGGAGATTAAATCCAATGGGAAACTGGTATTGCCTGTGGTATTGCCATCTGAGAGCATGGTGGTTTACGTGGGGGATGGAGGATGGTTTATTTGGCTGGCACTATTTACAGCCACAGCCAACCACAATGTCACACCACAAAAGTGCTCCTCAGGCTGAAGGGTTTGCTCTAAACAGCAGCTTGAAGGACCAGGTCGACCTTCACTGAAAAGCGTGCTGTCCTTTGCAGATTTTTTTTCTTATTGTGGAATAGTGGATTGCCATTGTCGACACAGCTGTTGTTGTCAAAACATTCTTTTTGCCATCAGAATCCTTGTGCATCTTTTTACAAGCCCTTCAAAAAATGAGTCATTATTGTATTGTTTTCTGTACCACATTCTCACAGCACTTTATTTCAGCATGTTATTCTATACAACAAACAACGTTCACAGTCATTCAGTGCTTCATGTCTGTTGCATTTCATCTTTATCAGTCATGCCAGCACATACTAGTACTAGGGCCATACTATATACACTGGAGCAGAAAACAGAAGAAGCATTCAAGCATTAAAACACAGCATGATGGCTTGACACATGCAAGTTGAACAGGCCAACAAATAAAAATAGATTTGGTTTGAGGTCTCAATTTTAATGAACATTTAGATTCATTCTTAAAACCTGGTGTCAAACAAGGGCAATGTTTGATTTTAATAAAAGGAAGCACTTCAAAACATCTGGGGAGTAAAACCATAGCAACACATAGCTGACCACCTTGAGCACAACATTCCCTCAATGGTTTTAAAATATTTTGACAGAACATCCAAAACAGAGATGGTTTAGTAAGATTTACAATGCAAAGCTAGCAGCTAGTTTAAAACATATCGATTCTCAATGTGCCTCGACTGGCAAATAAAGTATGCATACATCATCATTATAGAGAGCAATGCAAGAGAAATATGTAATCAGTGAGGCCCTGTCATCTGTTTATCAATTTTCAGTCACAGCTTACCTCACCAGGCAAGTAATTTCACAATGGAGCCATGCTAGTACGTAGTTGGCTGGTCCCTTGTTGAAGTTACCCCAAGGCAAAAATATGCTCATTTTTTGTTGATTTTATCTGAGAATGTCAGACCTTCATTCTAGATGGATGATGCTTTGAATGGTAACTTCAAACCCCATGATAGATGCTTGATACTAGATTGAATAGAAACAGTGTTTCATACACATAATAATCTCTTGGAGGCTTAACTAACACTTTTCCCCCCATACACTCAGGTTCTAGATTTTCTACCATTGAGTTTCCTGGCACAGAGAATGCTTGAAACACTCACCACTCCCATTGTAACACAATCATACACAGTGCAGTTTAGCAAAGCCATGATATGAATTGCTGATGCAGCTCAATCTCATCATGTGCAAATCACTCGCACAGTAATGTTGCTGAACCCAAGGCCCATCATTTAGGAAACAATTGGATCTTCAACTAAAAACCACTGACCTCCCTTACAAAAAAGCCAATTCAGTAAATAGAGATCCCTGAAAAGGAGAGGGGGATTGCTTTTGGGGGAGAGGAGGGAGAGAGAGTAAGAAAATGGGGAGGTTGGGGAAGACAGGCACACTCCTGCTGTGGCTGGTCACCCAGGCCTGCAATATTGGGCTCCCCTCCAGCTCCCATCCGACAGGCCTCCTCTTAGCAAACAATAGTCATTGACGTTTCCATGGGGGCAGGGAATTGTGGGAAGGTTGACTGCATTCTGTGCCCCAGCTCTAATAGCAGTGCCGACAGTCTCTGCACCATGCAGCCGTGACTCTCATCAACACGGCAAGTCCTGCTGTGTCCCACATGCACAATCACTTACCTAGATCTCTCCTGTTTCAAAGAGTGCCATCACAGACGAAGACGAGTGTGTTTACTTACAATGGCACAGTATCTTGTCTACGATCGCCATTTATCGCGAGGTATCAGATACTCTCAGGATAGATCCAAGAGTTTCTGTAACACTGCAATACTGAAACAACATGTACAGTATGTTCTGGCTTGCTAGGTTTCCTGGCTTCACTGAAAAGTGAATACTAAAAAATCTACATGGTTTCACAAAGCATGGCTATTTTACGGACTAAGAGGGTCCAATACATTAAAACTACATACATATTTTGCCAGAAAAAGCACTTGGGTTATCATGACTATTTTAACAGCTCCAGAATGATCCAACAGAGCAGAGTGTAATAAGAGAAGACTAAGGAAAAAACTCAGGGCAAAGGCACAGACAGCTGTTTTTTCCATTTCAGAGAGGAACGCTTAATTTTCACCATTGTTATAAAACCATGGAACTCAACATGTGGTTTTCAAAGACGCTTAGGGGGCAGAGAGGGGGAGAGAGAGAGAGAGAGAGAGAGTAAGAGAGAGAGGGGGAGATGTATTCTTGATCTCTGTTGCAGGCTGGTACAGCTCTCATGACAGTAACTACAGAGTGGTCAGTGAAGCGCTGCTATAACACTCAATGGAGACAGGCAACCGCTCATGAGGCATTATCTTTTATGACAGGCAGGTAGTGGCCACCCAAAGTGAGTCTGAAGCCCCCCCAGAGCAGCATCCCTCACAGAGATAGCCAAGCACTGCTGTTGGGTGGCGTAAGGAAGCTCTTCCAGACATCTGTATAACATTCCTTCCCCCATCAGTCAGAGCTGGTGCTGCACTGCGTTACCCAAGAAGGAATGCGGAGCAGGCTAGTACAAGTCTCTCTCTTACTCTCTCAGCTTCTGGGGGGGCAAGCCCTAACAAGTCCCCAGCCAATCCATTTGCAGCACTTCTGACCAGAGTCGAACTCCAAGCCACGCTCCATATTTGCTTGTGTCTTTGGGAATACCTCTGCATGCTGAAGGAGTGGTGCCTGATTTTTCACTCATATCTCAAGGGTTAGCGTTGCCCAAATATTAAGGATAACTGGATAACATACTGTTCTTTCTTATGCTTGGAGTGGTTTTTGGGCTACACAGTTATTCAGTGGTGCACGTACGGTCAGCATCCTCACCCCCACCTAATACTCTGTCATTTTCATTATATTTATTTGCAGCCGTGCTCAAACACTTCATCCTCAAAGCTCACCTGTTATATGGAGTGGCATAATTAAGCACTCTGTCCAGCCAGGATGCAGCTAAGATTTGCTTGACACAGTCCTCATTTTCTTCCATGTCACAACAGCTTCACCTGTCAAATTTTACAAGGAATGATATAACCTGGCATAGTTTAATTGAAGGTATACTGTTGACTATCAAATCAAATGGCAAAAGACATACCTATATATCCTTTAGAGTTCAGTGAGCCTCAGAGGAAAGCCCCTGGCATCTTAATGTTTTAGAATGTCCCCACCCTGTAGAGAATATGTGGGTGGAAATGGGATATCTTAAATTCCTGCTCCGGATGGCACATCCTTAATCTCATTTTCTCACAGAGAACAAAGTCTGCATTCCAGCCCAATGCCCCCCCCACCCTAATTTCTGGTTGCAGAACAGTACTTCTGGCAGAGGAGGTCCTTTTGAGATAGTAGTGCCATCACACCCAAATCTAAAACAATTTTATGGAGTGGAGCCATTTGGACCAGAGATCATTGTTCCAGGCTTAGGTCTGTGCTTCCCTATGACTGCAGCTCATGACGTCTTACATATTATGAGTATACCTGCCTTAAAATATACACCTACGTTGCCCATTTGAAGTTAACACTTCTTTCACTGTACATGTTCTCTATGGTTACAAGCAAGAGAGGGGCACTTTCGTGAACTGCTTAGTTCTGTGCATTACACTTTTGTCAGCGACTGTCTCAATCAGCAGATATGTCTGTACATGCTCTTGTTTAATACGCATTCCAGTAAAGCAAAACAACATGTAATTTATTCAGTATAAATCATATAAACTTTGGATCAGTACAAACTGCAAAATAGTCATTAGCATTGATATTTCATTTCCAGTCGTTTGTTTGGGGTTCATCCACATGCTCATCAGTTACAGAAAGCTGAGTGTCAGCACGTGCGTGTTCACTCTTGAACCATGAATTATTTTGTCCCGAGGGGGTTCGAAACATAATACATTTTTACAACCAATACACACCATTTATCCAGAAATTGAAATTGCAATGATTTTTTCCTATATATAGTATATATATAGTACTCTGTGAATCAATCTACCATGAGTTAAGGACAAAGGAAACAGAGCAAGACAATGAAAAAAAACTCAGAAATCAGATGCTTTTTTCTTTCACATGCTTATACCTCTTGGCACAAATCAGTTTATTTTACCACAGCGTGCTTTATAACAAAATTCTTGAAAATGTATAGCAAGTAATTCAGATGAGTTACAGACTTCAGTCTAACTCTGTGAGGCTTGTAATATCAGGAGACTGAAGGGAGGGAGATAGTTAAGTCTTTCTGTGACCACAGAGGGAAATAGAGGCATAAAAAATCCTATTACCCACCACAAAAGCTTCAGTGTTTGGCCGTGAAACCATAGCACTCTGCTTTAATGAGGCTGTGTGCAAGCAGCAAGATAGCAACTGTGGCATAAAGTAAACTTCGGGAACAAGAACCTAGATACACACCAAATTCAACAAGTGTCCTCATCTTCAACATTTAAAAGGTAAAAAAAGACTTTGCACCTGAAAGCGAGGTTAAATAAAGTAAGACTTGGCAACAGTTATGTGGCTATATTCAGAACGGTCAGATTTAATATCTAAGTACAACCTTAGTCCCACTCTGTTACAAAAAGTGTAGTTTGTTACCACTTCTGTTACAATAGGTGATGAGGACACTCATCTTCAACAGGGCTGTTCACCACTATTTATCCCTTAGTGTACCACGAGTGAAAAGAAGTGGGTGTAGGTATTAGTCTCTGATATGTCTCAACTGGATAAAGAGTGCAAAACCAACCCACTCAAACACAGTATCTCTGGAAACAAGGCTATGGGACCAGGACTGTCAAAAGACTGGCCCAATAAAAAATCTGTCTGTATTGAGCGGGGCTTTAGTGGGGCTCAGTTAGGAAGGGAAGCGTCTAGCAAGAGATGAAAGGTCTTTGGTTATTGTTCTTTAAATTGGAGAGTAGCAGAGAGCTTGTTTTGACTAGCGCCGTTTCAATATACATGACAAAGGCTCTCTGTGACTGCTGCGAACAACCCTGGCTTTTCAATTACAAAGCCACTAGCTTACTCGTGTTGCTTGTTTGTTTGTTTGTGCACTACAGGCTCAAGTGCTTATTGCTAAATTTGAGACTTTTTTGCCATGAGGCACAAGTGGTACGATCAGCACAAATCCAGCTGGAAATTCCCTCAAATGAAGCAATGAAATTTTAAAGCAAAGGATGGTGCCAAATTTAAGTTAATTAAAGGGCAAATGGAAAATTCCCAGAAAATATCAAATAAGAAACAATATCTTGAATCCAATTTACTAGTTTATCCATTTTTCATTTAAGTTTCTGGAAACATTTTTTTTTGCAAAAAACCTGTTCTTTCTAGCATACAGCCCTGAAAAGAGGCCATTGGTACAATCACAGCAGCCATCACTGCTATATGTTCTCTGATCATAGAAACCCTACAATCTATACGTAATGATGAGCAAACTAAGCTTTCTTTAAGTTAATGCTCCAGTAGAAAGAAGGTTTATATCGTAATTTTCAACTGACAAAATGAAAGTCATTGTACTAGCGACTAGAGGCAGGCTTGATTCAGTACTTAATCACAGATATCTTAATCTCAAGCACAGAGCGTGAGCAGGAGGCCATGGCTGCTCAATGCGCACATCAGTCAGTATCCCTGCACTAAAAGTAGCTCTTTTCATGAGCATCACAGTTAGGAAGACATGTGGCACTGGAATGCCCTGATCTCCCACCATCTGTCCTTATCAAGCTGGACTGAGGATGCAGGAAGGGAGCTGTCATGTGTGTATTATTAAGAAGAGAAGGGGAAGCTGTTGAAGCAGTTCAAAGTGTACAGAAGTTCTATTTGGAAACACACACACACATAGACAATAGAGTGTATGTAATGTGTCATGTATAATATATAATTTAGCAGTAGTCACATTTACTTATGCAGGTATACAGATGGGATGATTGTCCAAACAGATTTCCCACAGACATGCAGAACTGACAGTGTGCCAGGCAAATCCACCACTGTTTTGTGCACTAAATGTTAGTTTTTACCTGAATAGGGACCTTTCACATGGCAGTAGATAAGCAGCACATGGAAAAAGTCAGAGAGAGAGACAGAAGCATGAGAGGAAGTGACAGAATAAACTATATGAATAAACTGTGCTATTCGTACAGCTGTCAGTGGCATTAAAGTGACTTACAATACAGTTGTGGGGAATACTCAGCCACTTTGCAGCAGTTGCAATCCATTAAAGAGCATAAACACATTCAGCTGAAGTATAAGAGTCTGGTAATGCATGTACCTGTCACAGTATTTTAAGGGTTTAGCAGTCTTTGGTTAAGATGAATATCACATTGCTTACATTAGGTTTCCCTCTGCTTCTGCAGTGCAGTTTGCATCAGAGCCAGTACCCTCTGGACCGGGTCCAGCTGATCCAAGAGCCAGTGTTTCAACCAAGCCCTGCTGACAGTGAGTTTAAGCCTCCACCTCCTATCCTCCCAAACCTCAGCTGCCCTACTTTATCTCAGTGACATTGACAGATAGTATTTACCATGTCAGTGAAAGGCACATATCAGTTTCAAATTATTTTTCAACCCAAGTCAAAGAGTTGGGTTCAGGAGAGTCATATTTTACCATCATACATATTTAACATGGTGCTGGAATGTCACAGCCACAATGCATTCAAGTCGTGTGACCCTGAATATAAATGAAGTGTGTGTGAGCTTTTACCCGTTCAATGAATAAGGAGTAACAGATCTGAATTCTCCGCATGCTGAAAGGAGTCCATGCAGATTTAAGAGGAGAGCAGATAGTACAGAGCTCCCTGCATAACACCTTCCTCCCAAATTTCCCACCCCACCCTTGTCCAATGTCCCAGTCCTGCTGGGATTTAGGGGTCAATTTCTGATGCAGGCTCATCCAGTTCTCCGCAACCATCCGGCTCCTGCCGGTTTCTATGGCTATCTCCCAAAAAAACACTAGGGCAAATGCACGTCATTGACTTGTGATATAACACACACAACATGGTTATAGAAAACAAAAGTAAAGAAATAGTTCAACATGTTGAGGATTTATACAGTCCTTACAATAATAATCCTTATTATTTAAAACATGATATACTTCAAATCAACACAGACAGATTTTGAGTCAGGCATGGCTCATAGTCATTTAGAAAATGTTTTAGAAAATCTGCCCTGGGTGCCCTTGAAAGGCAAACTGAGAGTCAAGTTCCTGGATGTTTGGATATTTGAGCCATTCCTAAAACATCCAAGCAGTAAGGGTCACTTTACCTCAAGACCTAAAATGTTTACCTGGGCTGAACCCCAGGTTTACATTAAGGGAGCTATATGGAGATAACTGTGGAGTCAGGTAGTGAGATATGAGGGCAGGGTAGGGGTGCACTTATGAGATGGTGGAAGGCTGCTGCTTTTTTACTTTTTATTGCTCTCCATTACAAACCCAGGGAAGGTGGGTCAGCAGGGTCAAGGGCTCTCCCTCTGTTTGAAGAGTTTCAACTACAAAGCAGTCGCTGTGGTCACTGTTCAGATCCTAAGGGAACAGACATGTGGGACCCAAGTGGGTTCCTTTATCAGCCAATAGCACATATCTAATGTAGACAAGACTTAATATACCTAAAAACCGCTTAACTCACAGACACACCAAAATATACCTTGTATCCCTCCTTAGTCAAACACACACACTCACACTCACACACACACACACACACACACACACACACACACACACACACACACACACACACACACACACACACACACACACACATAAACCTCCCATGAGGGCTACCACTGAAGCTGGAATATCCAAACTAAACCCTGTTGTATCATCCTCGCCCACTGCTAGCTATATTAGAGGACTACATATTGATTACGTACTCACGGTGCAGACTCTCCACGTAGTAAACATACTCAATCTTTGTAATAAATTGGCTGCATTTACCACTGGATAAATAGTTGGTAATGTGGTCACAAGCCACTTTTGTACTTGTTAAGATGTGCTAAGACAAATTAGGCAAATAAACCTCACAGCTCTGTGTTTGATAGTCACACATCTGAACATTTCGGCTCCAACTTCAGCTCAAAGATCACACAGTACACCCGGCCAGAGTCAGGCAGACCCTGCAATGACCGTTGTGGCACAGGAATAAAACATGCGGTAAGAGGTATTTTCAGCCCATTTAAAAAAAAACAAGGGTGGAAAGCCAGCCTCGTGCTGGAAAACTGCAGCGATGAGCTCCCAACTTGATATGGACTAAAAGTAATCATGTTCCACAGCAATCTTCATTAGGTGAAGGGCACTCTGCTTTATTGGGATTCCAAGCAGAGGAGACCTTGACAGCACGCTAAAGGGATTTATTGATTGCACTTAAGGCAATAAGTGTGCTGGATCCCAGGCAACAATTTAATTTGTTTTCCACCAAATACTGTGGCCGTGTGTCAGAACCCAGGCAAGCCCCCATGCACACAGGGCTGTGGTAAATGCCTCCAGAGGGAGGAAAGTCCTAATGGAACATGACAGGATGGAACAGAAAGGGACTGGTCAGGATGGGACTACAAAAACACCCCTCCTTTTAGCAGTATCAAATTGGGTTATTTTATAAACAATAGACTGATAGAGGCCTGCCATTTTAAATGCTCTGATGGACACCTCTTTTCTTAGTCTTACCATCATTCTTAGGAGGACAGGGGGTAACAGCAGCCAAAGGGAAAGATGGGAAATGTGCCAGCAGCACATTCTATCAGACTGCTATACTTGTGGAAGAGGTTAGAGAGAGCAAGTGTCGTGGGTGGCATTTTCTGTAACAAAAGAGCAGACAAAATGTCTTTCCCTTTTTTGTCACACACAAACCTGCCCTTTCCAGCTATGCTATTAAAAGGTAACTGACTCTTCTTGACTTCACCATTACTTAAGAAACTCCATTTTGAGCTTTAAATAATTATGATGCCCTCTAGGTCATTCCAAGAGCACACAGAGCCTATGCTCCCTGTAAGACTGATTGCTGCATTCATTCACACATTCGCCCTTTAGTTCTGCTGTCTACAAATGAACATGAGGTACCTTGCTATCCACCTATTCCAAAACCCAAACAAAACATAAAGACATAAGGGAAAAAATAAAAATGTAGCCTAGTTTCATTTCAGCCTACATTTGGAAAAAAAATATTCAAAAAAGATGTGATACATTATGGTTTTCTCTTTTAAAGGTACAAATGAAAAAATCCCTTCTATCTGTCAATTTCTGAAGGTGAAAGAGCATTGCTGGTGCTCTCTGTGACAACTTCATTATAATTAAGCCTGTGAGACATCACCCCATGCTCCAGTCACACCTATCATTTTCAGAAGCAATTATTTCAATTTTTAACTTACTTTGCAGTATAAGTGGCCACTTTCACTACCATTGAAAGCTTGAACCATATGGATGCTACAAAAGACAAGAACAGGAGCCGTGACAGATGATGGTTTCTCAAAGTTTGGATGATATTCATTGGGATTCCATGCTATTAAAACCAATATATAGCTCAACTGCCATTCCTGCCATCTCCCAGTTTGCACTCAATAATGAATTAAGGGTCATGGAGAGATGTCCTCAGCCATGCCACAGACTCAGCTTGTAAAAACAGTGCAGCCCGCAGCTCTCCATGTCTGCCACAGGACTATTAATGGGGCTGCCACTTCAGCCCAATCTGTATGTCCATCACTCATGAAATGGAAAATAAGAATAATATTAATATTAGTGTAAGGGGACTGCACAGTGTTTTGATTGGGGTTTCTTTAGATGTTTTCTTTATTGGTTTAATATTTCAGGAAAAGCACACCACACTGCCACTGCCAGGAAATGGGCCAGCAGGGGGCCAGATCCCAACCCACAAGACAAAAAGACAAATAGAATGTGACAGGTTTACCGGCAGAGCCAAATACATAAGCACGTCTGCTGCAAGTCATGTGCTTGCTACATATTCTAGTCTCTTTTTTTCTAAAATAATTTAATGTTTTGGAAATGTAAGTCAGTCTTATAGATGACTTAATAACAAATCGAACATTCATCGGAACCTGCAGCCGGTAGCTATTTATCTTGGAGCCATGATTTGAGAGGTCAAAACACTAGGGAACTATATGATTCGTGCTCCCTGCATTAACTTACATACTCAGGAAGTCCTAAATCAAACCAATGTTTTGCTTTCAACAGCACAGCTAATGAAATAAAAAGAGAAAAAACAGGGTCTCCCAGATGGTACTTCCCTCTCAACATAAGCTGGATATGCATGCACACTATGAACCTGTACACCTGACATTGTAAAACAACATGGAATCATGACCAGCTCCCCAACAACTACAGGAATTATCGCCCAAAAAAAAAACTATATTAAGAATATACCAAAAAAAAAACAAAACAAAAATTGCCGTGAATCACGACTGTTGCAAATGAGGGATACCTTCTTTACTGAAGGAGCCCTCTGCTTCCTCTCACAAGTTCAAACAAAGTCAAGGGAGATGCATAGAGCCTCTTTTATGATCTCTCAAAGATCTTTTGCAGTTCAAACCCTCCACCTCAGAGACCATGCTAGCCTGAGGAATGGCTGCCATACACGCATACTAAAGGTGTACTTTGAAGACAAATAAAAGTACATGACTTGTCAAATAATGCCAAGGTAGTGACCTGAAGTCAATATTAGCTGACATTCAGGGCCATGTTTCTTAGTCTTGCTTCTGGGTACCCCAGTGAGTAATTCAGTTTTCAATTAAGTTTAAATTGTGGAGGTTGTTTGAGCTGTTAATTCAGTGCTAATCAGCACTCACCAGTAATCAATCACCTGCTGGTGTTCTTTATGAACAAAATGGATTGTCTGTGACAAGAGGAAGGCAGAGGTAAAGGCATTTCAGTATGCTGGTAAGTGATATAAGGGAACAACTTGGTAAATTGTTAACTTTAATCGCTGCCTCTTTGTAGCATAGAACAGTATTCAGTTGTCATGATCAAGACTAATTTGTTGTCTAATAAGGCTATTTTAACAATGAGTTTGTAAACTCAGCTGAGAGACCTAAATCACACTTTCAAGGGACTCATATTGGTAAAATATATTGGACAAAAGCCTTTGTTTAGGTACAAACACACCAATAATAATCACATTTCTTTCACAAATCTATATGGCCACAGGATACACTGTGAATATGTCAGGTTCAACAGCTGATTAAAATCTCATTGAAACTGATATCAAACAGAAGTCAGAAGAAACACGCATCTCCCCAGGACCGCAGGGCTGTGAGAAACATCACTGTGGAGCACAACGGAGCACTTGGGTCAGAGCTGTTTCAGCCAGGTGCGGTCGTCTGCACTGTGGATCATGCACAGGCTGCTTTGTGAAGGAAAGTGTAACAGCTATGAGACCTGACATCCTGACTCTGTCTGAAATCCAGTCAAGTCACATGATAAGGCTAGCTGCAACCCATTTCCATCAACAGTTTATTTTTCCTAGAGTACTGAATTATTCAGTCAATGAGAGACCACGCAGAACACTACAATTAAGGACAACATTCCCTTGGTTACATTAAAGTTATGCTTCAAACCAGGGAAGAGGTACCATTGGTATCAATAAAAAATGTTTTCATCTCTTATTGCTAAAATAACTTTTAGCAAACAGCAAACCACTTGACTCCATATCTTTAATATGAAACAGAAAATATTCCAGCCAGAAACAACACCATAAATATGACTGAAACACAGGCGTTTATAGTGTTCTTTGACCAGTTGAACCCTCCATCCTAATGATGGTTAGGGACAGGAAGGCAACTGGACTGTCCTGCAGCACACTCATCCATCAAAGCCATCCGCTCTGAGGGTTGCTCCAATAGAGGCAGGTCAAAAAGTACACAATAGCCAAAAACCCTACACCGCTGCTCCTAAAGGAAGGCAGCACTAGCAAAAATAAATAAACAGTAATACAGGCATTAGAAGAAATACAAAATACACACATGTAATGAAAAGGGGAATATGTTTTTCATATAGCTCAGTGTTTTTTTGTTGAGGAAATGTTTAGCTTGATTCAATACACCCCACACATTAGGACGTTTTTTTCCCCCGGACTGACAACAGTCACCGAGACTTCAAACGAGAAGTCTAGCTGCTTTGATCACATCTCATTAGTGGGACCATTCAAAATTACGTCAAGGTAGAGTATGTTACAAGCATGGTTTTGTGCTGCCTGGTGTCATGGTGCTAAATCATAAAGATCAGGGTTAAATGTTATTTTGGAAGATTTGGAAATAAATAAAGACCATAATGTCTAATAATAATGTATAAACCAGCTGTACATCTCTTTCAGTCATAAAAAGAATACAACATTTTATTTGATCATTGACTGAGGAAGATTTCATTTGTGCACTAAAGCTGTTAAAGTCATACATTCACAGACACATCTACACCAAATCATTTTTTGGCTGTGACTGTGAGTCTTAATGATTAAGCTGTGCGGTCAGGAACAGAGGCACACCTAGCAAGGGGAACACCTGAGGCATTCCTTGCCAGTAAGAAGAACCTTTGAACTTTGACCCCAATCACGTGGGTGCACAACCAAACTACCCATATCTTTTGACAGTGTTTATCAGCAGGGAAATGGAAATCAGAAGTTATGGGACACTTAGACCTCACAGGACGTCAGTGGGAAAGTGGAGTCAGACCAGAGCAGCAGTGATCATTACAAAAACAGGAGCAGGGTCATAGGGCTGGGTGATACGACACAAATCTGTATCCCAGTATTTTCTTGACATTGACCATTACACAATGCATGTATCACAGATGTTTGTCATATTGCACACTGTTTTCTTGTCAACCTGACTAACAATATAAATATAACAATATCACAGTAAAATATAATTGAACCATGATCAAAATGACATTCATTAAAATTAATATTTTATCACCCAGCCCTTGAGTAAGTCTCTAGAAATGAGGGTTAATCATGTTTATTTCATTATTAGAATATTCAGTCTTGAGTTCATCCAACTGAGTAACTTGGATTAGTGTTCCAACAACCAGCAAGAAAGTTAATAGATTGTGAGGGATTTTTTTTCCTTTCTGCTTTGTCAAGAAATCCCACCCAAAAAATAACAGACAGTTGATACTATCAATTTTCTCACCTTAAAGTGTGAATTAAGTCAGAACTCTTTGCCATGATTCATTATTTACGCTGAGAGAAATTCACACAGCATGTAGCGCTTGGGGGAGAAAAAGCATGGTTTGATGATTTGAATAATCAAAGCCATAGAGTATTCAAATGTGATTCTTGATCCAACAGAAACTGAGCCATGAAAATCATATTGTACATTGTCAGCATACACCATAAAATAACACAAAACCATGACAGGTCTGTAATATTTGGAACAATGACAATTATAGTATGATAGTATGATGGTAACAGTATATATGATAGTAACAGTATTATTTTATAAATTTGCATATATCTCCATTCTGGACAGCAAGACTACACATTATACTGAAGCTGGAGGTCAAGGTCAAAAACTGACAACTGAGATGAGACTCCGCTCCTGTATACTTGAACAAAGTGGTTCACCTGAATTGCTCCACTATAAAGTATTATAACAGATTGCATAAAATAGGGGCTTTTGAGCGATGTAATCTCTCTGCTTAAGAACTGACACACAACAGGACCTACTTTTAAAAAGACAAGCAGAACCATCTATTTTGACCTAAATGTCATATAACTAATGGGGCATCAGATATCCCCTCCCCACCACCTCCTTGTCTGAGAAAGTAAGTTGGGAAGGTCAGACCCCTCACAGAGGATGCACCAACCATTTGAACCAATGCCAGGTAAGAGGCAGCATTTTTCATTAGCATTCTCTCCACATGCACTCCTGACAAATTCCTCTTTAGCACTGATCTCTCTCTCTCTCTCTCTCTCTCTCTCCACTGCAAGGTGGACTCAGCAAGTGCCAGGTCCACAGGATTTACAGCACACAAATAAACATGTAACACTTTGCTCATAAAATATGTATCTCAGAGGAAAATAAGTAGGTGAGAAGTCATCGAGAATGCTGATCGGAGAGAGCTTTAACAAGGCATGTTAAATCTAGTAAGCACAGACTTATAATGCAAGAGCGTTCTCTCTCATAGTTCAGAGGCGAAATCTATGCATTTAAAACAATTCAACTCTGATTTCTAAAAACTGCTGCTGGTCTAAATTTATATGCCATGAAGCGACCTCCTTTTTTATCTTCTTTTGGGCTAGTAGTATTAAAAATAGACTGGTGTCCTTGCTGAAGTCTTAAATAAAATGAAAATGTCGCCAATGCACTGTTTGTGCAGAGGAGCTGCAGACTAGAAAAATACCCAGTCCATGCAGGAATAGCTCTCACAAACAAACGTGGAGCAGTCAAAAGCAACCTCTGGACTCTTACTTTGGAAAGCCACACAGAGAAGCCAGACTGACCCCTATGGAAACCAGCCTCAATCAACTCATGTAATCTAAGGTCAGTCTATGACTGCAGGTCACAACACTATCTGCCTGGTTCACTGATTTCAGATCAGTGCAAGAAGTAGATCTCTCAATACATTGAAGAGTCCCTGGAGACTTCAAAACAACAGAAGCCCTTTTTATAACTTCACAAAATTTTAAGTACTATCTCAAGGTCTCAAGAGAAGCCTGGCTTCAACTTGCATATTACTCTGTGGTACTCAGAACAATTACCTTAGAAGATTGGGATACTTAAATCATGATCCTTACAGCACTCACACACTGTATACATTTATAGATATAATTTAAGCATACATGTAATTATCTTGAGTTATATTACATTAGACTATAGCATAACAAATAATAAATAAATACAATGAAATGAAAAGAAATTGCATCATCACTGCAGCCAGAGGGAAAGTTGTACTAGTGGAAGTGGGGGGTTGTGTGCGGCGAGCAATTGAGCCTTCAGCTTCAGTCTCATCTCCTTTGCATTTCCACTGCATCTCCATCTCCTAATAAAATTGGGGTTTGACCATCCTGACCACAGCGATATTCCATCTTTCACAGGTGTGACCATCAGAAACTCAAATTGTTTTGGAGAAGCTGAGTAATCAGCTTCTGTGCTTGTTTCCTGGTAGGCTTTTGCTACACTCACTTTTGTGTTTCAGTTTCCACACCCTTATCTACTGAATTTTTCAGAAAGTCCCAACCTCCAAAATATACAGTAGGGTGTAGGCTGTACTTTGGAATAATTTTGTGCATCATTGGCTGATTGGCAAACCATACCTACAATTCAAATCCTCTTGTCAATTTTTAAACACTTTGAACACTGACCAGAAAAAACCTGAGACAGTGTTTTGTTTCTCAATGCAATGGCCAAACTTCACAGTAATGTGCAGAGGAAGCAGTGAATTTTCTGCAACAACATGAAGACATAATTAAGGAAGGGAGTGTGGCCTGCCGCTGATTTTAAAAAAAGCGGCGCAGGTTGTACTTAGAGACGATAGAGATATTAAAACACAGGCAGAGAGAACTTTAAAAGGCTTTGCCCACAATGTTGGTGGGGCACAACTGCAATGAAAATGACACATTGTTCCTAAGAAACTTTGAGAATGAGGGCTGTCTGACACTGGTATTGTACAAATAAACCTGGCACTATGAGGGGAGCACAAAGGAAGCATGCCTGACTTGTCACTGTCTGACACAGCGACAGAACTAAAAAATGGCAGGCCTCCCCAAAAAAGCAAATGTGTCAGACCCAGAGCAATATAGGGATGTCATCCAGGTTACATACAAAACAGTGTCCCTCAGCTTTATTTTCCATCCATAGTTAAGGGTTTTTTGTGCCAGACGCCTTTGTGTTTCTGTTTATTTTTTGTTTGCACAATGTTGCCAGCAACAGTATTAATATTTTCCTGATGATGACATGCGCACAAAAGGATTTATTTTGGGTGGGTGGGGGCAAATAAAACTTCTGAGACAACAGTCATTCTTCATACCCTTCACTCATGATCAGTAGAAAATGAAACTATTTGTGTTGCGAGAACTAAAGAAAGATGAGAGAGGCTGACAAGGATGGATTTTTTGTGGAGACGGAGGGGCAGTTCCAAACATAAGGGCTCCCCGAGGAGACATTCTCCCACCAGCCAGCTCCCACCCTGCCCCTGGGTTTACTGGACATTCCAATTTCAAACAAGTTACCCGATGACAAATGACAGAAATAGAGCTGTATTCATCTACTGCTGTCCACCCAGCTGTGTGCCAGGGCAACCCCCTCCCCAAACCTACACACCCACAAAGTGCTCACTTTGGATTAATTATGCACAGGAAGATGAAACCATCCCTGTTAATACCATTGCATTTTTTAAGTTTATCTCTTCTTTCTCCACAATAACTGCACTATGCAGCTACAGTAAGAGCATGCCAAGCCTCCATTAGGTTCCAGTCTTGCTTAAGGTATCCCCAGTCCTCTTGAATTCTGCATTAAAGCCCATGGCTGATTGGATTTAAATACCCCACCACAATGAACCATTGGACCTTGAGAACTGCCCCATCTGGAGTCATTGGCTGGATTTACTAATGAGCATATTCAGTAGGATCCCAAAGTCATGACAGAGCCCCCTGACATTCAGACTTGCATGAATTTGCATATCCCTGCAGCACCATCTGATAGCTGGAGTAATGTTCTCATCTGCGCAATAAACTGTTTCCTGCCATCTCCAATAACTACAGTATATTGATCTCAGATTTTACAGCAGGGGGCAAGCTCTCACATAAACAATGAGAGAAGGCTGGAAAGAAACAGAAAGAAACACAAAAATATCTCTCTACCCCAACAAAATATGCATGCCCATTCCAGTATAGATTTGGGAAAACCTGATTGTGTTCAATCCATGGTGTGAAAGAAATTAAATAGGTATGTGAGAGACAGCCCACTCAAAGGCTGAGGAAATGTGCTCAGAGTCACACCCGGTTGTATGCCATTTGGCTGGTGATAAGGGCCACTAAAATAATGGCAGAATAGCAATGCTGCATGAAGATAATGAGATTCACAGACGTAACATGTGCCTGGGCTGTCTTTCTCAATCAAGGCAACTCATCTCCATCTCATTGTGTTGTGACAGCTCTGAGGAGATGGAAGGAGGAGTAGAAGGAGAGATGAGAAGACAAAGCCCATGCAGGATTTGCTCATTTCTCTTTCATTTCTTTTTTTGAGAGAAATTACAACACTTGTCTGAGCGGAAAGAATTTCAGGCACCTGTGCCATTGAAAATATTTAATGCATATTAAGTCTGACGCAAGTTCAACCAAGCAGAGGCAATTAGGGTGATTCTGAAATGTGACTGACAACATCAAGAGGAAAGGCATCATGGAGGTGTTTCTGCCGCAGTGTAAGCATGGGACTGAGTAAGTTTAAGTGCATGTGTGTGTAAGAGATGTACCACATATAGAGACAGAGAGATGTTTTGACAAGAATTGGAACCTGTGAGCATGTGAGAGCATCTGTGTAAATTTGGATGCATCTGCACATGTGTGTCTCAGAGAGGGACCATGAGACCATGCACACATGGCCATGTGGATGCATGTTTGCAGGCTCCTGCTTATGAGAAATCATTGCTGAGAAATGGTGGAGTTTACAGTGTGTTGCCAGAAGCCCACTGCAGAAGTGCACGCTCTCTGTCCCACCCTGTCTTAACTGCAAGAATTTAAGGCCACTGCACAATCTGCACACTTACCCACAGAAATGCAACAGCTGAGTACCAAGAGGTAGTAGCCAAAACTTCGAAAATGGACCTCAGTTTAAATCTGCCATCTACCCACAAAGCAAACATTTTCCAAGTACTTTAACTGCCATTATTTCTTGTCATTGTCATTACCATAATGCTCCCCTGCCTTATGGTAATGAATCTGTGAATTGATTAGTTGACATACATTAATTTCCTTTAATGTATGGTATGGGGGGTGAAAAAGAGTATGGAGAGGAACCCACAGGTTTTGTTTGTTTCAAAAGCCAAGCAAAGGTTTGAGGCATTGAATAAATTGTGATTTGAGGCAAGTGTAAGTAGATTTTTTTGTCTGCTGTGTTTTTCATCTGTGTCTGAGCCAAGATGAATTTTTAATCACATACCCATGCTTTCCACAAAATGAGAATTTGTCATATCAGAGAGGATGTTAGATAAAGGAACAGCTTCAGGACACAAAGCCAAGTCTAGTCTAGTCTAACCCAATCCAAAAGATTGTACTCTTGGATATACAAGATAACAACAATAGTAACAACAACAAAAGAAAAGTGTTCATGTACTTTTTTGCTTTCTTTGATTTAGGGCCAGAAGGGTAGTGAGACTTTCATATGAATTTTTGCATTAGTTTTGAATATGATAAAATTATCTGTTTAAATGAGTAACATCAAGGGAAGTACACTGGTGGCTTGCACTTCTAGAGTGCACAATTCAAGCAACCATTATATGATTTGACTTTATTAGATGAGAAAATGAATTTGGCCATTTTCAGTAGAAAAATAATCAGCAAACAGCAGCAGCAGACATCATAATACTCAGCTACTTTGATCATATTAACTTAATCACACTAGTTATGTAATTGGGCTATTTATAGCTAGGTCTTTTTGATCTAATAGCTGTGGGGACAAAGCATTAGTGTACTTGGTCATCCTTATCCTTTTTGTAGAAATAGAAAAGCCACTGCAACATAATTTAATGTGGAGTGGGTAACTACTGCTGATCCCATCTGTTTGCTCAGTAGCTCTGAGTGTAATGTATGACAGATGTCTGGTTGCCCCTGAAGATCCCAGATGACACTAGCAAATTCAAAAATGTTTTCATGTGGCATATGGATATGCTGGGGGTCACATGTAGCAAATTAGTGGAGTAAATTTGAGATCACTGGTAATGTGGTGATTGAGTACTGAACAATACACGAGCATCCATCGATCAAGTTGCCATTTGGTGCATGTCAGGTCATGTCCTCCTCTTTGTCTTAATAGTGCAGAGGTTAAGAACAGCCCATGAAGTGAGATGAGACATAGATAGATTCTGAACTCAATAACTGACCTTGGAACATCTTATTATTTTTAAAAAATAATGGATGAGGTTACAATTTATTTTGATTAATCTGTTCCTGGATGTTTAATTTGTGAGGGGGATTGGAAGAATAAAATACCCAGGGCACACCATCAGGAGGGTTTTACCAAGCGATCTGGGCAACAGTCAGACTTTGTCATCAATACCCAGATTCATATAAGTAACACTATGCAAATGGTATGTGAGTGAGCCAGAGCATCCAGCTTTGAAAACCTGTGAAGGAAATATTCAGTCTCATATGCATGGGCATAGATTCTACATTCCTCGTGCTTGAGGTCTTTATTATTTTGGAAACAACAGGGCAGAATGGAATAAAGGGCCAAATGAACAAAGAGGCTTATGGGAAGGCTCTCTAATAGCTTCCCACACTGAATGGAGTAAAGCCAGACGGCAGGATGTAGTACCCTCGTCTCTGATCCGGACAGGAGGGAAGAAACACATGCAACAAGAGAGTGAAGTAAGAGCAGAGAATCTAATCTGCATTCTCACTGACGCTACGCATCCTGTCCCTCTCTTATCTCCTTAGCGCTCCAAGCTGTTTGAAGATAAAGGCAAGTTCAAACGTGCGAAACAGGAGAGGCCCTGGAGAGACAGCGTCTGCAACCACCCCCCCACCACCACCACCGCCACTTCAATCTGGGTCCCGTGCCAACATGAACGCAGGGGTGAATTATCATACTGGGATCACATATCTTTTAAATAAAATGGCTTGAAGAAATAACTATTTTACTTACTGAAAAATCAGCTGAATAATCTACCATTTCTCCTGGAAGTTTTATTTTAAATAGGTTCCGACAGTGCACTGTAAATGGCTTATCAGTTCATAACTACCCAAAAGGTAGAGTGGAGCAAGCCTAGAGCTTCATACAAACATTTCTGGACCATTCTAAATGCAAATGTCTGTGCTGATACATAATCCAAGGTAAAAAACCATTTGTAGTAAAATCCCTTTTCCAAGAGCAATAAGTGGCTAAATAAATTTTACAACCTATGTTAACCAAAGTTATCCATGAATTGAATTACCCCAAAGCAAAAAAAGTAAACCAACAGATGTTCATGATGGGTTTATTAACCAGAACATAAAAAAGCTATAACACACAACACACTTTGGAGATTAGGTCCATATGGAGTCTGGTTCCCATTACTGGCAGTCAATCTGTGACAAGTTCATCAGGCCAGGACTGCTTCCAGCAACAACTGGATGCTGAATAGGGCTCAGGGCACCCAAGCAAGACCCAATGCTCTGTTTCTTCTCAGCTCATAGAGAAGGGTAATTGCCAAAAGCAAGCTCCCATGGGGCACAGTCCCAAAAAAGTGCATTCCTCTCAGACCAGGAACAGGATGCCACCACAGGCCTTAATCACGCAGCAGCTGCCAAAAGCAGGGTCCTGTGAAACCCACTTCAGAAATGCTCAACAGGGTTCTCTGTCAGGTGTCGCCTGGCTACAGGGCACCAGTTAAAGGACAGCTCAGGATGGGAAGGAGGAGGGTCTTCTGCCACACTCAGTCAAATTCACACTCAATTAATTTTCCTGCTGGCCCTGACGACACGGTTTAAGCATGCGTTTCATGACAACACCACCACTGCAGGCAGCTGCTGTCCACAGGGAGGCCACAGAGATGGGTATATAAATAGCAGGAGTCAGATCCTGACAGGGATATTAACTTTTTCACAGTGTTTTGGCTCATAAGGTATAACCAAAGGCAAATGGATGCCAGGGGCTTGTTGTCTCTAAGCCCACTGTTTCCTTAGCAGACACATCTTTTTATTAATTTAGAGGTTCCTTGGCATGGTATATTTTGCCAACTACAGGTTTAGTTAGTAGCTGACTTACTAAAGACTTTATCAAAACTCACTGCTTAAGTTAGTGTTCATATTTCAAATCTAAATTTGTGTTACATCAACTAAAACTGCAAAAAATAAAATGTACTGGCTGTTTATCACTGCCAAAATTGTATAATAAAGCCATGCTCTCTGTGGTTTCATTTGGTTGCATATATATGGAAAGCTGATTAAAATCATTCAAAAATGTTTATCTGTTAAGATCCCTTTGCAAGTGGTTTCAAATTTCTGTCACTGACATGTAACATAAGAAAAAAGCTAAGCAACAACAACAAAAAAATCAAAATAAGTCCAAGACAAACATCTTGAAAAGTATTTTACAGGGCCCTGAGAACAGATAGCAGGCATTATCCGTACACTGCTGATTGACTGCAGGCCTGGCTGGTCCTCTGGGACAGTACAGTATCAGCAGCACCAGTGCCCAGAAGTGAAGAATTCCCTTTGGGGAAGCTTGTTAAGGATGCAGCCTTAAGGAAAAACAACAGAGCGACAGATATCAGCAATGCCATTCTGCTGCCTCGTTCCTGCAGGGAGCCTATTTCCACTCCTCTGTTTGTAGATGTGGAGCGTTCATATGCTGTTGAGTTACCCAATCCAAGGTGCTCGGGGCTCTGTTGACTCAGCTCATTTTACAATAAGACAAGCTGTTCAATTGTTATCATTTACATGCATGCTGTATGGCTTAGTTGTTCCCAGTTCACTCAAACTAAATATTCCCCCAATAATAGTCCACAAAGGTTTAATATAACAGTACATTTTTTTCTAAAGCAGTTTTAGATGATGAGCTGGTGAAAAGACCGTCCTGGGCCATACACTGTGGTCATTCACAGGGTTTTGAGAAAACCATTTCATTGATCAGTTCTTTATATTCCCTAAAAGATGAACTCTGCTTGGCTAACCATTGATTGGACTGTAACAATTAATGAAGAAGTAGCTGAAGTAGGGCTCCCTCTACTTGCTTTGCTGCTGTGTTTGGTCCTGCCTGATGCTATCATGTTGCTGTAGTAAACAGGTAGTAAATCATTAGCATGGAGTACAGCCACTTCCTCAGATGGGAATTCCATGTCAAAGTTCATACAGGCAATACAAAGAAGTGACTAATTGGACGGAAAACACTGACTCACTCTGTCTGCTTCTCTGACCCACAATCACAGATGCCTATCAGAAACAGCCTCCTTCAAAGCTTTCCTGCATTCCCAGAGTTCACTGCTGCACTTTCTGTAACAGCTGGGACATTATCTGCAAATCAGTGGAATGCTACTGAACCAAACACAAATGTTTAGATGAAGATTTTCAAAAATAAAAATATCACAACACAATTCTGAATTATTCTTTCTTTCAGTTTGTATTAACCTATGCACCTATCCAGGATATGTTCTTTGTATGGAGACCAATATCAGAAAAGCTGCTGCACGATCACATGCATCAAATGTGCCCTGCTACTGTTCTCAGACCAGCCTGCTTGAAATGTCTCAGGTGCTGATGTTTCAGTGATTCCAGGCTAAGGAAAATGTGTGAGATATTTAATCGAGATTGGACAGGAAAGGCCCAACGTTTTTACAAACAGTCCTCAACAGTGAGTGCTCTGTAGAATTCTGTGCAGATATCAGATGTCAAAATTGAGAATGTGGCAACCACCTATCAGTGTAATAATGGCAGATGGAATAAGATTGATTTATATTGTATTTAATATGACAAAAATGCTCATTTGTTTGCAAATGTATATACATTTACCCAAAAACAAATCTTCCTGGCAAACAAGTTGCTTACTTAACAGAACTACTGTCCTCATCTTTTGCTTCACTTGTACAAAAAGGTTATTTGGTCCTTCAATTAAGGGCACCTCTGTTCTTGGAGTCCCTCTCTCCAGATAGCTAAAAACATTCCTACCCTTCAGTGACCCTTTTCTGCTCTTCCAGGCTTTTTTTTATCTCATCTCTTTTAAATTTCTTCTTTGTCACACTGTTTCAAATTTAACTGAAATGAACACCTTCTGTTCATATTAGTCCTTTGTGTGTTCTGTGTGACAATGATGGGGAAACACTGGACACGTTAACACACACACACACACACACACACACACACACACACACACACACACACACACACACACACACACACACACAAACATACACTCACAGACAAAATCTCCCCACTTGAAGAACTAAAGGTGATCTTTTCAACTCCTTTCTTTTGTCTCCCCCTTTTCCTTCCTTTTAGACTCAATTACACACCTGTGTCCACACCTTGACATGTCCCTAAGCCGTCCACAATGCAGGTACCCATTTAGTGTGGAGATGACAAGCCAAACGACTGCCGTCACGTTTGAAGTTGGGCAGAAAAGCCCAATTCCAGCGCCATTATCTAAGACTAGGCTTAGAGTGAACGTTTGTAAATAAAGAGGTGAAATGGAAGGACTTCCTTTGTGAGCCTGTCTCATGCAATGACTGCGACTTGACAAAGTTTACGCTAGATTTCTTAGCAAATGTATGGCCTGCTTTTTTCTAATAGAGGAGCAAAGTTTAAAACTTGTTTACTCAAAAACAGAAACACCTGAAATGGAGAAAGTCAAGGCCCGGTTGGAGTGAACATTCTTTCAAAGAGGTTCCACCGGCTTGTGACAGCAAAGCAAAGCACCACAGACTACACTCCATCACAGAATGAATAATTCATGGGCCAAACCTCCTTTTGAGAGGCCCATTCATGTTCTGTGACAGACTTAGGCAGAGGAAAATGGACTTCACTCATTCACTCATTCCTGTTCATTGAGTGCAAAGAGAAACTCAATGTCTGTTTTACAAGGCATGCAGTTATCCAGTAGACCAGAGCATCTTTTGAGATGGCTTGTCATGGGTCAAAAATCTTTTTTCTTCTGTCCTGGTTATGAGATTCTGGTTCAGGGAGGCAAGTCAGGTGGAGGGAGATCACCCATGACCAAATCCAGGGACTCAGAGAGGTTGTTTGCTGTGGCTGCTTTTTTCCTTTAAAACAATCTAGAATTAAATAAAATGAAATTTCTCTTTCAATATTTACCACTTCTACAGCCCAAAGCCACAGTTATAGTCCATGAACCCAATAACACTTGAGTTTTAAACATTAAAAGTTTTTGTGTTACATGTGTCTCACTTAGCTTTCCCGGCAGATTGTTTCTCATTCTAATGCGAACATTTACCTACAGCGTTCTGAACAAGAGAATGGATATCAATTCATTGTTAAGGTGCCCCCAAGCCAAAAAAAATAAAACAGTCGAGTTGAGTGGTGGAAGATTTCCAATAATGCAAAATGGGATGTATAAACACCTGTTCCTCAGAAGAGCTTGGCTGCAGCCTGCACCCAGGCCCATGCGAAATGAGGCTTGTGGGTCGTTCGGTGCAACAGGTCCAAAGCTTCCACCAGTGCACTGACTTGTAAATGTGTGCAATTGTGGGTGCAGAAAAGAGGAAAGCGTAAAAGCTCAGCCATTCTTGACACAGTTCACTTCCTTTAGTATGTGGCAGCAGTAATGAGAGGACAGTCAAACAATGCTGCCTCACCAGAGCATGAAGTCACCGGAGAAACCAGCTTCTCGGTCCGTAGCTGAAATTAAACTTGGCTGACGTGTAGGAAAAGCCATTACAAATAACCCATTCTCAGAAGGACACAGACATTAATCGAAGGGTAATTACTTGGGAAGGAGATGAATGACCAATGCATTTACTCCAAAGACGTTTTCATAAAGGAGAGGCAATTTCATGATTGTCTAGATCATAACAACCTAGGAGAAAAACATAGCTAAGAAAAAAGTCAGGGACCACAGAGTTAGTTGGTGGTAGTAGTAGTGGTAATGATTCCTAAGCTGATGTGCATTAACTCACTAAAACTGACAATAAGATAATTGTATTTGTTTCACTGTATAATATGGAACTGGTATATAAAAGCTCTGATTTCACTTAACCCTGTTATATGCATACTCTGGGCTCAAGAATGCAATTAACAAAAAATGAGAGCTAAGTGACCAAGATGATGAGATGGTTAGGAGGCCTCTGGGCAGGTGGAAGACATGTATGGATGACAGTGTTCAGTGAATTATAGAGTGAGTAAAGAGAAAGGGTAAAGAAACAGAGCTGACATTTATAGACATAAGAGGATCTTAGTGAATTGATATTTTAAATGTCTTTAACTTAATAATGACAGTAATGATATAGACAGTCTTCACATTATGCCTCCTGTGTTGTGGAAGAGGACTGCATCTCTGAATCAACTCCCCTCTCCTCTGGTAGAGGACTGCAAAAAAGACAAAATGACATGCAGACTGTCTCTATTTCTCTTGTTGTATCATACTCCCTACCTCACAAAATCTCCACTTCATTCAGTCACTGCTTCTTCCAGTCTCCATTGATTTCTATTGCTCACCAACAAGAGCTGACATTAGTAAAGCGAGGCTTTTGGGATCAGTGATAATAGGGAGTTTGATACGAACTACAGTGTATAATGGTTTTATACCCTGTTTGGCATTCTGTGGGGTTAATCTCACTCTCTCCATCTCTCTCTCTCTCTCTCTGTTCTTATGTCCTTGAGCATTTCATTACCTAAGTGCCTATTTCTCAATTTCTCAATTAAGTGCAAGTATCACTAAAATGATATCTGCAAAACCCTGTTAGTAGAACCAGTAACCATGATAACAAGCAGACCTAGAAACAGCAACATAAAACAATACTGTGCACTTGTTTTTGCCCTTGTGGGCAAATGTTTTTTCTATTAAATTTTAGAGTAACAAATAGAGTAACAAACTTTAATTTCCAAAATAAAAGGTTCCAGTCCCCTGGGGTGGTGTCCACAAGCTGTAGTCAAGACTCTTTCCCCAATTTTGTTCCACAGCAATCACGTTCTCTGTCCCTCAGATGTCACAGTAATGAGATTATGGTACAATGATGAGAGCGCTCACCAACAGGGACTTAGCTATGCCTGGGTTAAAACATATACTCTCTAATTAAACAGCAGGAAACAAAAAGGAAAATGGAATGTCTAGCCCGACAGGAGCGCCTGAGGCCAACAGCAGACATCGAGGACTCCGCCATCCCATAAATGATTCATCAGTCACCCCATTTCCTCAGTAAGTAGCCCGGCAAGCAAACAGCCACTCCCTCACCAGTCCTATATCTGCAAAACTAGTACTGCCATAGGTTGCATGCAACTGCCACAGTTGTTTTGCATGTTTTTGTTAACTTTTGGGAGTGTTTTCTGTGGGTCTTTGTGGCCAGACAAAAACAAAAGTTAAAGGGGACTATGCTGAAGGGGACCCAGCCCAAAGCCAAAATGTGCCCCAATTTAAAGGACACTCACACTGCATTCCAATAAACTGTGCCGTATAAAAGCATTTACTTGGGATGACAGGTGGAAAAAGAACTGAAGAGATATGACAGAGCACCAGGCATGACTTCCCAATCCATACAAAAGTGGGTGCTTCTTAGTTTGGAGAGAGGTCAGTGCAAAGGGGAGGTTATGAGGGACCCTTCTCACACACCCTACCCCAATTCTGTATTTGTACTTTGCGCATAAATTCCACTCATTTACCTACAGGCCAGGCGAACAGAGGGAAAAGGAGAGCCTGTGGCTTCATTACCTGCAGAAGAAATATATTGCAATTCCCCAGGCTGAATTCTCTTGAATTCCATTGAGTTTTCAAAAAACTGACTTTTGGGGAGGGCCCCTGTGCTTCCTGATCATTACATAACTGTCAAATTAGTGTAGGCTGACCCCAGATGACCTCAACCCCTGCTGGCCTGACCTCAGTCAGTTACAGCTTTAAGCCAACTTCCATAAAAACCACAAAGCTGTAGAATTCAGAGCAAAAGGGTGCAAAACTTAAAAACCTCTTACAATGTACTACCACACAACTGATCTCAATAAGACCACAGACGCATAAAAAGGTTGGATAAACTGATATAAAATATATTCAACAAATAATGGCAATTTCGAGAAGGCTTATTTGTTTATGTACTTATGCTGAGCATATAGTATAGGTGTACTGCTTAATGGACCGAACATGTAAATGTTGACACTTCCCTAAGCTTTTCATCTTGATTAGAATGATATAAATGCTGAAATTTAGTGAACTGTTAGGTCATGTTGAAGAATATAAGGTATTAAATTTCCATCAATAAATAGACTGATAAACCAATAACATTTAAAAATTAAACATTACTCACAGCTTACAGAGGATTTAGGGAGACACGTAGCCTATACTTTGTTTCTAAAACTTTCTTAAACTTACCAAACTATATAGCATCTTTCTAATGCCTAAAACTAAAGAAGACTAAAAAAGCTTACATTTTTCATTGTATGTAATTGAAAGGAGTGAGTAGTGACAACTTCAAATTGATAGTGATAACATTAATCAATATTATCAATGCCTTGTTTGTTAATCTATTAATAATGGTTAAGTGATGGGAATTTTTATCTTAATCGTAAATCAACACTGGATAATTTATAGAGATATTTTAAATAGCATTTAAATTTACAAAGAAATATTGTAAACCATGAATATTCTTTCTTGGTAGAGCACTGAAATTCTCACAAAATGGCTTTGATAATTTTCATCATGCTGGTTTGTAACAAGATGCCTAAGGCTTTGATATTACAACTAAATCTCTGCTGTGACAACAGCCACACTTTGAGTGTTTGCCAATGAATGAAAGCCGAGTCCACTCAACCGTTAAACAGAGTGAGGGAATCCCTCCCCACTGCCTGCCATCATTCCCATTGCACGGTAAGGCTGAGGCACCGTGTCCGTCGTGTCAGCTAGGCATGCCTCTCTGCTGTGACCCCACCGCCATGGGCGCTCCCCTCTTACACCCCAAGTTTTGTAAGCATTGAGAAAGCAAGCATGCAGGTCCAAATCAATGGGCCACCTGTCTGTGCATAGCAGGTATGAATACAGGTGTCTGCTCACACAAAGAGTATGGCCTTTAGCACAATGAAGACCAGGCATACAGAAGCAGTTCTCCAAGGGGATGAGCAGGGTAGGTCAGTCTAAATGAACCAACCACATCTGACCTGATATAGCAACCCTGACTAAGGAAAGCACTACACAGGTCATGTTTCCTAGAAACAGTGTAAGTTACAGCTAATATACAAGGAATAACAAGCTTGTATTGGTAGAAAGTGGGACAATGACTTTACAGAGGAGTGAGCTGAATGAACTTGAATCTGATCTTAGGTGTGTCTCCATGGATGACAGCTGTGAAAGTCCATATTCAATGGCAGGATCAACTATGGGTCTATGGCCATGACTAAGTCACCATTTTTTATGAGGGTAATAATTTTTCGTCAAGTAGAAAATCCCCATAAACAATGAATCTATCTCCCGGCTTCATCTTTCACCAAGCAGAAGATTCAACAAGAGTCACCAAGCCTCCTGTGTGGGAGGAACCCAGGGTTAATCTGGGGTACAGGCTCATGGATGAATCAGTCTGTCCTGGATTTAGGTGATCCTACTTCTTTATGGAAATATGGCAGCCAAGCAGCAAACCTTGAGCTAAGAATGAACTGTATTGGGGAGTAGTGGAGAGATTCCTTTGTGTGTGAGTGTGTGTGTGTGTGTGAGAGAGAGAGAGAGAGAGAGAGAGAGAGAGAGAGAGAGAGAGAGAGAGACAGTGTGTGTGTGGTCACTGGAAGAAGTGAACCAGAGTTCAGTGAGAGCAGTGAATGGGAATACAGGTTTACAGGGCAGGACAAAGTGTGGTCGCAGTAGTAAGCACAGAAAACATGCTCCTGTGAGCCAGCCACCACAATAAACCAATTCTTCAGGGTCAGCATGGTCCTTCGACTTAACTGTCCCCTCCTCCTCCACTCTCCGCTCCCTCTCCCCATCCCCCTGCCCTGAACTTCGAGCTCGTGAGCAAAGCTGAGCATTCTTCTCCCATCTACCTTAGTGCCTGGTCACACCTCCCTCACTCTGTAATCAGGATACCTTACACCCCTGAAGCAGAGCCAGCTGTTGTGTGTATGCTTGTGTGTGATTGTCTATGTGCATGTGCATGCTGTGTGTGTGTGTGTGTGTGTGTGTGTGTGTGTGTGTATACATGTGTATGTGTATGCACGTGTGTGTGTATGCGCGCATGTGTATGCGTGCGCGTACGCATCTGTGCACACACGTGTGTGTGTGCATGTGTAAAAAAGATACTGCATAAGTTTGAATGCATGTGCATGTTAGACAGAGAGTGTCCATGTTTTTATGAATAAGTATGTGTGCAAGAAAGAGTTAAAGAGAGAGACTGTGTTGTGTATGGATGAGTGTACTTGTCATATTGCATTATGCCTGTTCATATTTACAGTTGTACGTAGTTACAGTTCATAGACATTCAATCATAAACATTCCCCTGAACACAGTGAAGGTGAAGGGGTATACTTGCCAAGGAGAGGGATTTAACACTCAAAGGGCCAATGCAAACAAGAAATCAAACAGTGGAAAGCAGCCGTGAATAAGCAAGCAGGCATTTATTGGAGCGTGCTGAGGTCAGATCAACGGCACAATACTATTCAACACCTGTTGCCAGTGGAAGACACATGTCCAAACATGTTTCGTGCTTGTTTGCTCAGATAAACCTATTTCTATGGTATATATGGTATGGTATATATATATATGCATTTTAACTAAATTAGTATAGTCTGAAAGTTTTGACTGCTTATTCACAGCCAACCTTTTACATCATTGCAGGAGTGTACAGTAAAAGTATGAAATGGTTTGCTTTTGATTTGCATTCATTTTAAAGAAACTGCTAAGAAGTTTTAAAATAACTAACTCCCCCTGTAGTCTACTGAATGCCATTCCTTTAGTTTTAGGAGGAGTTTTCACTGCCAGATCGCACCTACCAAGATTGGAATGCAAATTTTGTATGTGAACAATTTTTCCCTTGAGCTGCAGTGTCTGGAGCACAGAATAATCTGGCCCTGTGGTGCAAGCAAGTTAATTCTTCCCCTTAAGAAGCCTTTGATTGTACATGTTCCACCATATGCATGTGGAAGATTTCTCCTGTTTTCACTGAGTACCATCTACCCTTAAGACAATTATGTGGTTTTGACTGAATCTTGGTTTTGGCAACTAATCTGTGACCATTAAATCCAGTACACATCCCAGTGAACACTGGTGAAGGGAGACCAGTAGATCTGGCCAAATGTAATATTTAACAGAAGGAGATAGATGTAAGGGATGGCCTTGCCTCTATGTGTGTGGGTGCTGATGGCTACATGTCCTGTACAGCATCCCAAATCCAGGTCTTTTCAGAGTACTTCTGATGGGGTGGGGGGTGTGCTATTATACATTTTCAGCTTTTTCTGATTTTTTAAAGAAAAAAATATTTGTAAAGTGTCAGACCGTGTGCTGTTTTCTTTTTTAAGGCACACATTCCCACATTTATATATTCCATCTTGTTCCAAAGCAAGGGAATCATAAGCGCAATAAAAAATCAATATACTCAACTATCAGTGTTCATGTCGGACACTTTAAGCACATATTTTTCTAAATAATCGATCTTACACATTTATTCATTAAAACAAATGGAAAATCATTCAGGTGAGAGTACAATAAGGCAGACCGCCAGTTCCAAGCAGCTTTGATCATGATTTGACATGTAATGGCCAGGGCCCGATGTCAACTGCATTGCTGCAGGAAGGAGAAAAACTGCAACTTAACCACAGTGACCTGTAGTGACCTTGAGTCTGGGGTCCAGAGAAGCCTGAGAAACTTACCCTCATCCAATCAAAAAAAAGCCCTTCCCCCCTAAAGCCCTTCCCCCAACAGCCCCAAACTGCCCTGGTTTTTTCAACTCCCCCCATGTCGTTACCTAGGACAGCACATTCTTCCATTCACACTGCCAACCTGGGAACAAAAGGCAATGAGGAGCAATAGTGTATGGGAGAGAGAGAGCAAATGAAAATAGGACAGAGAACAGAGAGGTATTGCAGACATCCAGCACACTAGGTATTTTCAGAACTTTTGCAGTTTTCTTGATGTGATCATAACACCCTGATTACATTAATATCAGAGATCACAGACTCTGACATTCAGACAACATGTACTGGATTATGTATTTGTGATTATAAACACTGGTTATAAAAACTGTAAATTCAAATTCTTAGGACAGGTGAACACAGCACTGCTACCAATAAGAGCATAGACATATCATGAAAAGTGTTTCTTGTAAGCAGTTTGGCCAATTGGTAAATCGTATTTAGTATTTGTGGTATGTGGTTGTCATGTGCAATTGAGCGAGGTGTAAAATTGTGTGCAATTTTATGACCATCATTCACATCTAATGAGAGGCAGCATTTCTTCTGTCTTCACTATTGAGACAAATGCTGGGGAATTGGTGTAAAATTGCCAAAATGCCAATGTTTACTTTAGCTATGGGGTGCCAGAAGAAGGAAAATGCAGGCTAGTGTGATGTACTTGTGGCTTTAGTGTCACCTTAAACAGCTCTCAAGACACCAGACACAAGTTCCCAGCTGAAAACACTTATCCACTCCTGTCAGCCACTGCATATTGTAAAGGTCACCTGTTTGTTTTAATGAATGAATGTGATCTCATAAAATTATATAGACAAGGTTTTTAACCAAAATCAAGTGAGGCTGTAAAAGCAAGATATACCGCTCTGTGTAAAGACAGGTACTCAAATAAAATGACCATATCCCTGGGTTTTTTCTCCTTGTAAAAAGTGGCTTCACTCATACATGCTCCATCCATAAGTTGTTTTAAGAAAGATTTTCCTTAGTGTTTCCCATATCTCTCTTTCAGACAGCTATGTACAAGCTCCCTTCCAACCCTAAGCCGAAGTTTCGTTTACACATAAGAAGCAGTCACGATTAAAAGATTGTATCATTAACCGACAGACTTTCTGACCTTAATCTAAAGCTGCTTTATGGTCTAAGCAGAGAAGGAAAAGAGCATCTCTGAGTGTTTGGGTGGGTGAGTAACTGAGCGTGTTTTTTTAGGAGCTGTCTGAACCATGTTTTCCTAATACCAAGAGCCTGCTGCTATGGGGGTGGTTTAAACAAACAGATTGATAATTAACTGGTATGTCTGTTAGAAAAGGACTTTTCTATGTCCTGCCATTCAAACATAGGAGTAAGTATAATTAAAGTCACTTTCTGGTTGCTTTGTTTTGCACATGATGAACATGTCTGATTTTGTTTGACTTTCCTTGACTCTGTTGACTCTGTCTTTTAGAAATACACTTTTCTATGCCCTGCCAGTCAAACATAGGAGAAAGCACTTATATATACTACAATATATACTTTTGTTTGGCTTTCCTGGGATCTATGCTCAACGACCAACAGCTTGTCTCACCTCTGATAGACTATTCAATGGAAACTCACAAACATCCACACACTCACACCCCACAGCATGTCACATTCTGAGAGACACCTGTTGAATTTGTCCTCTGAAACTCAGATGGGAAAAAAAAAACTCTCCTCAAAGTTTTGCCATGATGACTACACCAAATCTTCAATCAATCCCAAGCCATTCATTATTCAACTTCAGCCATCCATTCATGGAGTGGTATCAGCAGCTCTGCATGGCACATGGCTACATGGTAAATACATCTACCATGACTGTGTAACTTAGATCTTATTTTACATATCAATAATGATGAGAACTAATGATCTTTTCATCTGGGGATACAGAACAGTGGTATTTTGGCAGAAAAATCTGGGTCTTTCCCATGGGACCTTTGACTCTTTGGACCTTGGGTGGACTTCATGGACTGGAGAGGGGAAGTGTGCTGGCCCTGAAGTGACCTCCAGAGCTCTCCTTGTCCCCTGGGGATCCACTACTCAGGGAAGACACATTAGAGACACGTCATTCTCATAGTTTCAAAAGGAGATTCAGCAGGCAGTGGCAGGCACTGGGGTCCTGACAGAACCCCTCTCTCTTGCGCCTTAGGACATTTCAGGAGTGCAGCATGGCCTTGTGGGACGTCACCAAAGCATTTGCATGTTTTTGAGTTTGAAGGATTACCAGTGGAGGATAGCGGAAATTCCTCCACCACATTACACAAGGACAGATTCATTTTCCATGTCAACTGATTCCATGGAAAATTTAAACAGTTCTTTTTTCACTTAAATTCCTGACCTATTTTGATGCCCAGTATGACAATTTGAATGCTCAAAAAACTAGTGGTCTCTAAATTAAAGTTTTAGCCTTGGTTTTATTTTCTACATCAAAAACAATGAAGAACACAATGATTTGCCAACATACCTATTCAAGTCAATCAGTGGATTTAATTTAAGAGCAAAAACGTAATGAAGGGAATCCACTGCAAGCCTGCAGGGAACAGGCCCACCTGAGCTGTATGATACAGACACTTTCAAGGTCTTTGATGTTTAAACAAGGTTTAACATTTCTGCAACACCATTGACCACCACTGACCGTCACACACATTAAAAAGGTGAAGCCGTGAAAACAAGACAAGCAGTAAAATGTTCCCTGGCTGTCTCCCCCCTCTCCTTTTCTTTCCTTTCTACTTCGAACTGACAAACTAAAGCCACCCCATGTTTCAACTTGTTCCTTGTTGTAGGACTGCATCTCAGAAATTCCTTCCCCTGCTGAAAAATGGCAGGTATTCAACAGACGCATAAACACAGCAATTAAGACTAGACTATGGGATAACAAACCAATCAGGGGTCCGTCATAATATCTTACTGCAGTTTCTTCTACTGGACATCTAAACCTGCAACCCCTCATCAGGAGGCTTGAGTGGACCTGATCATTCTTGATTCAAAGTCAGGCATTCCATTTTAGCTGAAAGCTGCACTGACCTGCTTGACATGCTGACCTCTACTTATATAAAATAGGCATATACTGATACATTAAATGGAGCTACTTATCACCTGTGCGCAAACAAACACTATTTACACACCAAGAGATCACACAACAACAGCATTTAGTAAGTGGAACTGCTGAAAGTGAGCACAACGAGAAGCTGGAAATAGATCATAGCACTGACGTTAAAAGCTAGAAACAGGCAGAGGTTTGGTAAGTGAAATCTAAAGCTATGACACTGCACACAGTGAAATATCACTTATTTTAAAGTTTTTTTAAAAAAAATCTATTTGAAAACTAACTACTGGCCACTTCAGCAAAATGAGAGCACCATCCCTCTCAGACTGTGACTCTACAAACAAGGGTTTCTGTGCAAGCCGCTGAGCTCAAACTGCCCATTTAAGAGCTAAAGCTGTGTTCAGTTATACATCCTCCAGCTTTTATTTTTTTTAGTTAGAAGGGCTTGAATTCCACCTGCAGACTCCATGACCCCCCCGCCCACCCCCCAATTCCCATCCCCGGGTGGCTGCTATGATACGTGGGGGAAACACACACACAGCGGCCGAGCGAGCGTGGAAAAGAAAACACAGGAACACTTTAAAGTGTGACCTCTGACATGTGGGGAGAGAGCAGTTCCCTGCAGGGCAGGCCCACTCAACCAAAGACCCTGGGTCAGGTTGTGAAACGCTTCCCTCTCGGAAGGGACAATAAAAGCACATACACGAGCCGGGAAGAGGGTGGGCCATAAGTGGGGAGCGCCACTCCCATATCCAGTGCCATGCCATGCCATTTTGCAGATTCTACAATTCATCTAAGCATGCCATACACTTCTCGATGAAGAACTAGAACCTAAGAAAGCAGGAGCTCAAGGGCTGCTTATGTTTAAGAGCTCTTTCAAAATGACATGACAGGAAAGTCCTAAAGTTTAACTTGATCAGAAGGAACTCACTTGCAAGTTGTAACTGCTGTGCTTACTTTCACCTACAACTACACACTACAACTACTACTGAGCGTGTGCTAGCCTATCCCAAGCATATGCATTCAGTTACAAGGAAATTAGCAAACAAACTAATCCAAAAACACTCCTCAGAAATGTACCCTCTGGATATCTCTGGCCTAGTTCATCTCAATCTCAAGGCAAGTACAAAAAATGTCTTTTATTTTAATGGAATATACACAATGCCAGGTAAGAGATGGGGACAATGCAACAGTCAAGACACAATTTCAAAGTATTTCACATTTCTGTCCTAACTGAATGCAGCTTTATTTGTGTATGTATGTGTGTAGATATGTATCATGAGTGTGAGTGTGTGTGTGCATGGCACATCATTGTGGCCCTCTGTTGTTTGACTCCTAAAGCTATCACTTCCCTGTCATTGTTTGCTGAAACAACACCATTCCGAGTGAGGACCTTTACCCTGGCTCAAGTGGCCGGAGGGGCTTCTGAGGGGCAGTGTCGCATTCCGCAGCCCAACGGCAAGCATCCAACCTCTAAACGGTCAGGCTATCCTTTTCAAAGCCTGACCCTGCATGCCTCAATTCACTGTCACATCACTGAATGGACCACTGCACTTTGGACTGGGAGATTGTGATTCCTCTGGCACAGTTGCCTCCATACTACAAAACCACACCAAGATGCATCCTGGGCTTTCAAAGGTATACCAGAAGACACAGGAAAACAATTATTACTATTAACTTTCTATAGACAGTGTAAAGCCCTCCATGAAACAAACTATGCAACAAACTAATACGTGGCCAAAAAAGGAGGTGGAATTCTCCCAGCGTCCCTCAGGGAGCAGGCTCTGAAGATTCCCTGCTGGCAGTGTTTGGTGCATCTTTGATCAGAGTCTTCCGGGAAAGCGCCAAGAGCAGCCCTCGAGAACACTCCAAACTGTAGGTCTTTGGAAGATGTCTTGGCCCATGACTGCATGGCAGGTTTGAGGAACTAGGGAGGTCTTAACACAAGGTGCTAGCACCATGAGCTTACATGTTAACCTACAAGAGTAGACTACACATGTTCTCTATAAGGACACTTGCGGAGGTTTTGATGAGCCACTGCTAATATGAATTCAGGGGAACTAGCTTGTACTCTATCTGTGTGGGGGGATGCTGCTTTGTGGAGCCCTTGGAATGGGTGCATCGCCCACCACAAGAACACCCAGGCACTACCACTATCAACACAGCCTGCGGTCCACATGATACTCCACACTGCCAGTGTAGGATGGAGTGTCCCTTCATCAATCAGTCAAAATGCATTTCTTATGTGCATTTTTACAATTGTTCCCAAAAAGTCTCCAGTCCCTGAGAAGTATGTGATTTCCAGAAAATATTGAAAATCCTGTAAACTGTAAGTTCATTTAGAAAAACTGGAATAAGTGTTCATTGACACAAGGAATGGGGTGGACAAGGGCTGATGGAATGGTGAGGATAAGGATGACTGGATACTGAATAAGAAGATTATTAAACAGTAAGACAGATAATGACCAAGACAAAGCAGGTGTTGTTTTCCTCACTAACCACTGTCATGCACACAACTCGGCCACCCAAATGCAGAGGTCCTGAACAAAGCAAAATTACACCTTGTGGACATTCTCTTTATGCTTATGTGTAATTGTAATCCAAGCTCATGTGCCCCAGCTCCTGGCAGCACTTCTTCTGTGGCATTCATTTAAATGAAAAACAAAAACAGAATCAGGGCACCATAGAAGGTGGCCAGAAATGAAGAGATGGGTTCTTCTTCTTCTGGACAAACTCCAGAGACCAGCACAAGGCCACAGGTGCTAGGACCAGGAGGTAGAGAGAAAAAGAACAAGAGAGGAGTAAGAGAGGAGGGAGAGAGGAGGAAGGGAGAGAAATACCAAGAACAGGAAAGTGGCACAGCAGGCTCCGCTTAAATATTTACCAACAGCAGCGAAGCGCACCTCGAGCTTGGGGACGGGGGAGGGCTGCGGGATGGATTTAGCTGTATAATTGGATCCATCCTGCTTTCTCCTCACAGCATGAGGGAGAGTAAGAGAACACATGTATATCTTAATTAACATAAGTATTTCTGTTTTTCAGCTCCACATTTTACAATCCTCCACCTTCTCAGACTACAGCAGAGACAACCTGGGGAGGTTTCTCAGCTTCCAGGCAGGGGTGGTATTCACAGTGCTAACAGTCTCCATGTGAAAGCCCCTGGATGACCCCTTGACCAGAGTGACAACTTCAGGTCACAGTGAGGAGGACAACCCTCTTTTTTGGTGCTTTATTTTACCATGTTTTAATAATCACTACTCCACATTACTCCATTCCAGGCATTTCAACTTCCCCACACCATCAATTAAGAGTAATTACATAGGTGTCTTCTCGTGCTGTCTTCTCTTAAATAAAAGCTTGTGGAAATGTTATTCACTTCCTACCTGCTGCAAATCCTCTGTCATTCTGATTTTGGTGTTTGCATTTTCTGTGGTATAAAGGAAAAAAAAATCTGCTGCTGACAAAGCCGCCTCATTTTCCATTGGGCTCAGTCAGACACTTGTACGACTACTTTAATTAACATTTTCCTTTTCTCATCAATCGCATGGAGACCAAATTCACTGGTCCCTGACAGTGAAAAAGTCACTGTAAAAATAATTCATTGTCAGAAGTGTAATCATGGTGCTAGGCAACAGTCTTTTGAAATAAAATGCATATACAGAGCGGTGCAAAAAGAGAAGCTGGCTACCAAAATGCATTCATAAATTTGCAATGAAAACAGAAAAGAAGGGTATTATTTTCCAAAACTCAAGCACATAATTTTCTTTTGGAATTATATTCATGTCAAAAGGAGTCCTTTGTTATGTACACCTAGAAAGCAGTTCATCACATTTTTATTGTCGAACAAATATACTTAACTAAAGATTAAAATGTTTTCCTCAAATGATGGCTGCTCTACAAACAGTGGCTGATATTTAACTACACTCTCTGTCTGTACCTCTAAAACATTTTAACATTGAGTGTTAAGAAGGTAGTACAGTCTTACAAAAGCATCTTTTGATGCTGCTTAGGTAGTGACTGAACCTTGAAACTTCAGGGGCCAGAGCAGGCACTCAAACTTCAAAGTCACTTAACTACTCCATTGTGTCAAGCACACACTAAAATCCTTTTCCAAATGACAAAACCAAAGTACGCCCAGTACTGACTGAGTTTAGCAGGGATTTGCAGTGAAGACGATCCTGGTATTCCATTGCAGGGCCTGGGTGGTAATACAAGAGGCTATACCTCTACCAGTTGTCCCCCTGTCCAAGTCACCAGTCCTACACCTCCATCCATCCTTATTGTAAACACCGCTTTAATGCTAGTTTGTCCCATCAAGAGTTTCCCTTCAGTTTTATTTTCTCCAAGCAGTACATGCAGAGCCTTTTAATCTGGTTTAGGTGACCGCAACAGCTGCAAAGACACAGAGAGGGACAAAGACACAGAGCTGTCACAGACATAAAGGCAATGTCTTCTAGAAGCTGACCCCGTTGCCATTCCTAAAAGCCGCACCACCCGCAGCCGCCATATCCCACAAAGCCTCTGTGCTTTCATGTCAGCTCCCTCTGCCTTTGTGTCTGGATTCCCACAGCTTCCACATGGCTTTCCAGTTCGCCACTGAGACTGTTTGCCTAGAGCCTGAGAATGGAGTGGCCGCACCCTGCCACTTTAAAACAGTCCCCCTCATGCTAACCCCAACCCACCCCTCTGTCCCCCCCACCCACCCAAAAAAAATTCCTTGATCTTGTCTCCACCTGGACACTTATGCATTGCTATTGCTCTGACTATCATGACCATGTTGAATATTCAGGTGTTCCTGCACTCATCTTTTGTGATCAATTTAAGTGGTCTGAGAAATATCTGCAGAATGCAGCATATGAGGAATCACTGTTACCAATAGGCATCAATCATATGCCATGTGAGTGGGCCTTCTGTTTCACCCCACTGGTCCCTGCAGGGCCCCATAATGCTGCCCCATAATTACTGCATAACGCCTACCCAGAAATGTCAAAATGTGTTCTGTCCTTCCATTTAACAGCCAACCGGGTGCACCATGATTACCTGCAAGCCTGCTTATGGCAGCACAGCACACAAATACGGCCCTGACTCTGACCAGCAGGGTGGATATCTCACCCATCAGTGTTACATTACATTATATTACAGGCATTTAGCACACCCTCCTAGCCAGAGTGACTTACAGCACTGAAAGAATAAGTCAGAGACATCTCTGAACATCCTAAAGGGCAGTAAAGCCCCAAGTGCCAAAAGTGAAAATATAACACAACTGGGATACTGTAGAATAACCTGGTATGAAAAAAAAACAATCATAGTACAAATAACATCATCAAGCTAGCAGTAGCAGAGTGACTATAAAAGGTGGCAACTAAGTGCAGTAATGAATGTGCTGAACTTAGCTGCTTAGTTCACTAGTATTCCTTTATGTCTGTCACTTTTCTCCTCTCTTTTTGTCCCACTGTGGATGGCTGGGAACGAGGCAGTGAAAAGAGACATGGGATACAAGGGGAAAGAGGAGAGAGGAGCTGTCAATGGTCACTTACCAATTTCATAAGATTCTCCATTCTAGACACATCTATATCTTTCCAATTCCATTTGATCTGAACACAGCTTTTTCATTTAAAACAACTCCAAACAATACACAGTTTGTTTGAATAAACAAATAAGGATGCTTTCCAGGAAGAAGCTGAAAAGTTGGAAAATTCTTAATCTTACATACTGTAGAGTACTGCAGGAAAGCTGAAGTAGGTCTACACTGTGCAGTTTTGTACTGAAAGTCTCACAGTGGCGATCATGTGTTTATTCAGTTTGTGCGCTGCATGTGCTCTTTAATCAGCTGCTGGGTTGATACACTCATACTATTATATTTTTAACTTGCCCTGTCTAAGTTCTGAGATTCATTGATGTTTGTTTCCATCAGGGATCACAGCGAAAATAAGTGTTTGCTTTATGTGCTCTCCTCTAGGCTCAAAAAAACATGTCATCATTTTGAACAAGTACTTTAAATCCAATCTGAGGTATCTGGCAAACAATGTTCCTTTTTTGCGACACACAGTCAACATCTCCCATTTGTCTATTTCCCTACCCACATGGTTCCATGCACCCACTTTCACAATGTCTCGTCATTGTGAAACACTAGTTTGACGCTCATCAAGTTGAAGACTTTTCCAAGGAATGTGCAGTCAATCTGACACATGCAGAGTAGAGAAACAGAGAGAGAGAGAGAGAGAGAGAGATACACACAGTTGTAGGAGGGTTGTAAACAATGACACACCAACTTTTTTATCCTTTTCTTTCTGGGTTTCTGGAGGAAAATTTCTATGAGAAAAGACAATGTCCAAGATCTGATTATATAGCCATTAATCTGCCTTTGAATTAAAAAAATGGATTTTGCATTTGCAGAAGGGGGTTCACTGCTTGTGAAGCAGAATACTAGATATAATGTTCACAGGTATCCTGGTTTCTAACACGTGTCCTACAAGAGTAAACGCTTCAGACTGGGCTGAAATGTTGGTCATATCACTGTTCAAGCAGTAACGGCAGGCCCAGATGGCGTGAGCAATCAGTATCCCTTCACGCAGTATTCCTTATCAGTGTGGCTAAGAGCTATGCACATGCACTGATGAGCATACTGAGGTGTGTTTTTCTTCTTTACATTCATTTAATTTCTACTGAGCTGGTTTTAGTGCTATCACAGACCAATGGCATCACAAAGCAATTTTAACACATGCATATTTACTTGCTACCACAACAAACAGTAGCAGGATAGCTGCTAGGCCAGGCTGGGCTACTGTTATCCTTTCCTTAGATTGCACAGCTATTGTATTTATGTATCACACATATCCTGGTACCCTCCTGTCTTCCTGAAAAACTTTCATTCCATCCCTCTTCATTAAAATTTCCCTCAGAACTGCCCTGGAAACAGCATCGCACTGGCTCCAACAAGGCATGTTGACAAAGATCATTTAAAAAATCAGTTGCAGTTACAAAACAGATGCAGCACCTCATAGCTTCATCACTTTTTTGCTGGAAATGAAGGCACTAAAAATGTCAAACTTCCTTTGAGTACCTCTCTTCTGAAAGTACATCACAGCAATTGTACCTTATGAAAATGTCGTGCTTCAACAGAGAGAATGCTGAGAGGCAGTTCCCATGGCACCAAAAAAATCATTAATTTTAGCGCAGACCGCAGCTTCCATTCACGAATCCTCACGAGCGGCACATTTGCTAACCACACAAAAAGGAATTCATGAGCTAGTACTCGCAAACATGTACACAAACGTACTAAATTATAATTTTTTTGGACCACTGCATTAAAATCATGGGATCACAAAGTGGTTTATGTAATATGAACCACTAGATGACAAGAAAAATAACCTTGTAACCCATGATTTCTGACAACGCTCAGCTTGTTTCTCAGCAATTTGATAAAACTAGAAAGCATTCCTTTCATGCGGTCATGTGCAGAAGGTCACTTGGGGAGACTGACCTTCAATTTTCCTGTAACTGTCATCCCAATGTTTTTATGGTAGTGAAGGTTTCACTGCTGTGGATAGCTTCATGGTGGGAGATCCAAGGTGTTTGAAGTCACCTACCTCCAAAAAGCAGCAGGCACAATTCATCCCCCTCGAGGCCCCCCCAGAGGCCCAATCGAGTGTGTCAGGCCATCACAACTAACATTCCCCACATGCCCTATCAGGATTACACAGTAACACCACTGACAGCAGCCAGCACCCCGACTACCTTCCACTATTCCGCAAGAGTAACATCTTAAACATTGAAGGTCAATGTTATATTTTCAGTTATCTTGTCAGGGAAAAACGCATAAGGGATTGAATCTGAAGAGAACAGAAAACAACACTTTCTAAATAAACCATTCTAAATAACCCCCCATGCTTACAAGAACATGAGATGGTGGTTGGTGGCATTAAATAGTTATAGGCACTAAACTGATAACACATACCCCTGCAGTAAGCACCTTTCCTTGTCTACTTTCTCATAAGTCTCCTCCATTCTGTGGGCCAGTTAATACACTTTACAGTAAAGGGTACTTATACCTTTGACCACCACCATTGGTAGACTAAACGTTATCACTAACCTGAAATAAACTATTTATCTACACAAATTCATATGAGTTACAGAGTTTTATTCTTTAAACATAGAATATAGCTAATTACATGTGTTTTTCATTTGTTGAAGTCTTCTTGGCTCATCTTTACCAAGGGTCCATATAATTCTGAACAGCACTGCATTTGATATTGTCCGTCTGTCTCCTGACACATGCATAGAAGGCATAGGGAGTGGTCAGATGACACGCCCAGCTAAAACACTCACTCTAAGTGTGGTTCTCACACCCCATAGTGTGGAATTGAATCCTGACCATGTCAGTGCTGACAGTGGCTTGCAGCCCCTCAGGGAGGAACATAGCATTGGCTGTAGAATCACCTGTGGAAGGAAGGTTTCACTTGAACTCCTTCAGCACACTGATAATGCAGCTTAGTGGGTGGACTTCCGGGTGAAAATAAAAGGCCGCTGGTAGAATACACTTCCCAGGACATGCAAGCTAGTCTAAACTCTCCATAGATGAAGCTGAGCATTGCTGTGATATGTCTGGGATAATAAAAGTCCCAGAAACTAAGGCATTCAAGAATACAGTATTCAATTCTGTTGAAAGAAACTAGTTGTTTGAGACTGAAAAGCAGGAATGGGAACAGTTAAATGGGAGTTCTAACATTCAGGGCCAGAGCACCTGAGCAAAGGCCACAGGCAAGAGACACAACAATGTCTTCCAGAGAAACAGGAGAAAATGATGAGGAAATAAATTATAGTGCAAAATGGTACTTTTTAACAAGAATAAATGCCTCCACTCAAGAACAAAAGCATTACCTAAATTATCCTACGTGAGGATATGACTAGCCGGAGGCAGCCTTGCTTACTCAACAGCGCGGTGACAGCAAGAATGCATTCCCTGCCCCGGGCTACCTTTCTACAGTGCCTTAGTCACATACCCGGGACACAGTGCCAAACAAAACATCCTCAGCATTCCGGTCCGCACCTGTACACAGAATCTTGTTGCTGTATCTCTTCCTCTCTCATTTTTTCCCTGAACTTTTCACTGACACAAAAGAAGTCTTTTTCCCTCATCACTCCCCCTTCCCTGCCAAACAATGCTGCTGTCATCCTTCACCCAGCATTCCTACATTTCTCCTTGCAGTCTCCATGTCAGGGTTAGGAGGAGGGAGGAGAGGCCTGGGTGGGCATGGCACAGGTACCATCATGTTCTTCAGCACTACCCCCGTGAGTGCTCTTCCACGAGCACATACAGCAAGCACTACACCTCAACAGTTTCCCTCAGCTGCTGCCAATAGTATTGTGTAAATAGAAAACAGGATATTACTTTAAACCTTATCTGAAACATCTCCATAATTTCTTACAGTACACATTATTAAAAGGCACCCAAGGCAGTGCTATAAGAAGATGATCTCAGAGAAAAATTACGAGTTACGCATTTTAATGTATGAAGGCTTTATAAGTCAGCCATTTAAGAGCAATTTGGTGTGAGCTTGCAATGTCCAGCCAAACAAATTGCCTGTATGAGGTTTAATGTTAAAAGCCCAGGAGGCTGAGGTATTATTCAAAACAAAAACAAAAAAACCTGGCTCTGTTAGAATGAGTCTTTGGAGAGACTTTTTGGAGTTGTCTTGGAATCAACAGTTTCAAGGTGATTGTGTTTTATGTTAGATTCAATTTTATTATCAGTCCAAATCAACTAAGCACATGCTCTCAACAAATGTAAAACATAAAAGTATGAATCACACAAAACAGGAGACTTCATTCAAAAAGAAGTAAGCTTTTAGTTAGCCACAAACATTCCCTGCACCAACATGACCTGTACAGAGCCTGTTCAGTGAGGGACAAACTGTGAACTGTGAGCTTATCAGATCATCACTCACCACACAGCTGGCTTGGATGGCAGACTGGGTGGCACGGGTGGAGGCCATGATTAATAATGCACTCAGAGGATGGCCTTCAAAGAATCCCAAGTCATGATGGAATTCCCCAAATTCTCCATCCCCCCCAAACCCTCAGAAATGAAGCTCCCAAATTAGAACACAACTACAGAGTCATGTAGCTGATAATTTGTCAGGACTAACACATTACTGGACAGATAAACTATTGTGCACCCTCTTGGTAAAAGTATTATCCCTAATGATGAGAACAACAGTTGCTTTTCTTGCAATAAAATAGTAATTGAGTTAGAGACAACTGCACAACAACTCCCAAAAGTGAACATTTCTAATGAATGCGGTGTTATTTATATCAAACATTGCTGAAAACATTGCTTTTTATTTTATGGCTCCATTTTTTTGCATGATTGGACTGCATGTGAAGAGGAATATCAGTATCTGTGTATTCATCAGGCAGCTAGCATTCAAACTGTAATTTGTTAACCCTGTCCAGCTCTGTTGTTCAATAAGTAATTGATTCAGTGTGCAGTGTTCACTGGATGCTGAATTATGGTCATAAAACTGCAGGAAACACAAAATGCAGTCATCTAAATATTAGATGAATAAATACAATACAGCAAAGCCTGTTGCATTGTGTAAACTGCATGTTAAAACCACACATTTGACCGTTGCTCCACTTTCATTTTCATGCTTTTTCATTTTTCCAGCCAAATCAATTGACAAGGTTATCTTCACATTGTGGCACTAAAGGGTCCACTGTAGCAAAGTATCATTCTAACATTCTTTGCAGAGAAAACTGTAATACAAATGATGCATGGATATAGGATAAAGTCTTAACATGTCTAAAATTGAAAAAATAAAATCCAAATCCTCTGAAGACGATTGAGGTAAACGTGCAACATAGGATTTTATGAAAGGTTTCACCTGAAGCATGATGATTACTGAATTTGTTAGATCACAACATTGGCTTCCCATGCAGGTAAAACATTCCCATAGTCAACTTTAAAATTCAAATTATCTCATCCTAAATCTTTTCTTGTGTGGTTTTGTTATTGAAAGATACAAAATAGGAGAAAGAAACCTGAAGCTGTAAAACATACCAATTGCAACACCAAAGCTGAAACTCATTTTAACATAACCTGGAGACAGCATCACAACAACACACTAATAATCTACAAGTCTCATATTAGACAAACAGTGTCAGCCAGAGGGGGAGGCTTCATTTGGCAGGGTTTGTTCATCTCTTTGGAGTGGCTCCCCTGGTACAATTTTGCTCCTGCAGTCTACCTGCACCAGGTTTGCCTGGAGTACAGCTCACCTTGTGAACTGCAGTGTTAAAGAAAGTGTTAAAGTATGTGTCTTTTCAGGACCATGTAAACTTTGGACATTCCTAACTGGGGTAAAAGTAAAAACAGGACAAAAGAAAAAAATATGGCATTTTGCTAAACTGGAGTCACACAGCAGTGAACACAGACAAACTGCAAATGCAATGAAAAAAACATAGCTATGACAGTATTATCTGGAGCTCAAAAACTGTTACATATAAATAAGCACAGAATGTTACAAAAGTGTTTCACGACTGGTCAGACAAGTGGAGGAATTTCTTTATGTTCCCCAAAATCAACAAAATGTTTAGAAATACAGAAGCATGTGTCAGCAGGTCTGCTGGAGAGCCCTAATCAGAGGATCTTTATTTGGCACTGATCTTTGTTGGATGACCTCCCACAGGTAGCTGAAGCCTGAAGTTTGAGTGGATTAGGACATACAGACTATGAACAGCTGCAGAGGTCAAGCAACAGAAGCTGGACAAGCTGCCAGCGGCTTTGCTCCTAGCACTGTGGGGAGAAACCACTGCAAGAACAGCACAATTCCAGCTTTATCTAATAGTGCTACCATGTGTTCCCTGATCAAAAACTGATAGTATGGATTTGACAAACAAAATGAAGTACATGTTCAAACTGTTCATTATAGCTAATTCTTGTGCAATACTGCTAAAATTGTTGAGATGTTCACATTCTGGTGCAGAAGTTGTATTAAATAGGACTCCTTGTCCTGATTCAGGAAGCAATTCGAAAACTATTTTAGGACTCATAGTTTAGACACAGACAAGGCCGTGTCTTCTTCTACAGAATTCATCTGAACACCCATTTCCTCCTCCTACTCTCAATTGGCCAAAGCTCTGTGATTCAGTAAAAATGAGACGTTCACCGGATATGTCCTTCATGGCCCACAAATACATCTCCCCTAATGAGATGGGTGCAAAACTGACAAACACTACTAGAAGAAAGAATTGAGTGCTAGTGTAACTATCTCCATCACAACATTACATAGACATTTAGAGATCAAAACCCATTCACATGAGTGACAATTGTAATCAAACTTCCTGCCTGGCACAATACCAGCTTCAAAAGAGTAAAGGTTGCCAAAGATTGCAGGGGCCAGCAGACCCTTACTAGTGCACAGTACTTATTAGATATTAAAAAAAAACATACAGAAAAATGTACCAATAAAACTTAAAACTCAAACAATAAGCAAGAAAAGAAAGATTGTGGTTAATATACAGTAGGCTATAATCACATGACAAAACTAATCCTTTGCTCATTACATCAAGAAGATACATTTATTTCTTTTTGTTGGTATACTTTAAAAGCTTAATACATTTTGGTGGGAAAAACACCATGTAACTATGTGGAGCATGTGGAGAACCAGCAATTCAGGAGCAATTTCATTCCCCTTTCATTCAATTCCCTATGGACCCAGGAACTATTTTTTTCTGACATGACACAACTTGATTTTATTTCCTTTGATCCACTGGGAAAAAGGTACAACCAAGATCCACGGGGAAACAATCATTTTAAGACTTGCCTTCAGGACATAAATAAAACAAAAATGGACCCTCAAACGACTGGTGCTTATTATCCACATTAACTAAAATACATCAGTGAAGATTTACACCAGCTGCTTGGGTACTGATGGTCTAAATATGGGGTTCATTCCAATACCAGAAACATGTATCCTCCTCTCCTCCACAACCACCCCATCTCATCCCTCCCTCCAATTTCTCAGATTCGAAGAAAGGGAGAAGTTGAGGTGACAGTGGAGGAAAGGAGGATACATTTTGTGAGGACTGGAACGCACCAATGGGCTAAGTTAGATATGTACGATTTGCCATCTACTGGACACAGCCAGCACACCTAGCTCTGCCCTGTGTTGAGAAAGACACAGGTTTCCTGTACATCAAGTTTGAGAATAAGCCATTACATGCTCCTGCTTGCCTCCTATTACCCTCATTTCTGTGTCAAGCCCCTGAATTCAATCATCAACCACTGCACCAATATCAACAGCAAACTCATTTCCAATAATTTTGGAATCCACATCGCTATCTTTATACACCAGACATGAATACCTCATGAAGCCAAACTGAAGTCACAGAAGAGTTAACATGTCCACAACACAGACAGAATAAAAAGCTGGATTCAAAAGATGCAAAACCACATAAACTGAGGTGTGGTGAGAAAGCAGAAAGTTCATGATACGCATGTGAAGTGAAAAGGGGTAGGTGGCATGATTTTCAGTAGTATTCAGAATATTCAGAAGTTGAGTCTACCTTCCACACAGTGCTCCACTTCCTCCAGATTTCTCAGGGTAATCCTCATCAGGCTGGAGTTCAGCATCAGCTCATTCTGGTGGGCCGGCCACATGTACTCCGGTGCCATGTTGACAAAGAAGATCCTGGTGTCCCCCGTGGCAACCTCGTTGTCACAGATTCCTGGGTCCCCAAAGCCTCCAATCATCACCTTGTTGCCACCTTCCAGCAGGACTTCACCATTCACCTTGGACTTGCCCTTAAGGTAGCGCCACACTCTCACCTGTCGAGAGAATGAAAGAGGAGAACAGGTGAGGTGAGGCTTTTCCAGAAAAACTCCCTTAACTGCTCTGGAGGGCATATGGTCTTAACCATACATTCCAAAGTAGGTCCTAAAAAAAGATCTCCCATTTTCATCTGCACACTTTTTTATTTCAGTGCTTTAGAAGTTGTATATACATTTTTCCAAATGCTTCTTCAAATAATTCAGTATATTCCATATGAGCAACATCTAATTGACTTGCTTCCTATTAAAAGTCTAAATCTATGCCTCCCATGATGTGTTTTCTTGTGACTGGGAATCGGTCAGTCGTTGATCCCTGACAGGAGGTGTACCTAGCAGCTTACCTTACTTTGCTGCATTAGAGCAATATTTGGGGTGCCAGTACAGCAACAAAACCTCAGTTTGGTGCACTGTGCCTTACTGCAGCAAGGAGCAGCTGCACAAGCTGTCAACCCAACCCCAAAAAAAAAAAAAATGTATAATTTTAGAAAAAATTCAATACATTCATGTGTTTCCAATGAAATTATAAATATTATTGGCAACATCAATGCAATGCTCAGGCACTGCCTGGCCAGGACAAAATGTGCCTTTATATTTTGAGGTGTCACATTGTTACACATACTTCAAAGGGGTTTTAAAAAAGATAATTTTGTTCTCATTCATTTTCCTATTTCTGTGTTCCCTGAATTCTGGAATCTGATTTTTAATGAAACTCTGAAAAACCAGTCATCTGTAGCCTGCCTACAGAAAATCATCCAGCATACTGTTTCAGTGACCTTTTCCTTTAATTACTAAATTTGGATGAGTCACATCACCTGCTCTTTCCTGGACCTAATCAGCTGGTAACTGAAAGCAATATAGAAAACTCGTTAAAACTTGTCAGCCCTAAGGGGCAGGAGTTACTCCTTGCTCCTTGAGACCAAAACGTAGCTGAGGGAAAGCATGCCTGGTTTGAGCTTCAGTGCACATGTTATCAATGGCAGCAGATCCTAATCTCAGAGTGGGACACCACCATACTGCAGAGGGCCCTTAGGCAAGAAATTTTATCCAAAATGCTTAACACCCAGCCAGGTACTTCGGCCATACAACTGGCCCTATTTTGAAATCCCCTGATCAGCCTTGTTTAGCAACACGGATAACCAGGATCCCAAAAAGTAACAGAGATTGTAAAAATGTATATTATATGATATTATAAAGAATATATGACACTGACTCAATTACTGAAGAGGTGTCATAGTATAGTATTAGCAGTTTATTCTGCAGATTACAGTGGATCAGGATTAGCCTACATGTGGACCATGTGTCTAATGCGCATAACATGGGAACGCATGGAGCAAGCCTGAATCCAGGGTGGGGTCACGCTATGTTGATATGCAATCCTTTTTAGAATAAAATAATGAAGGTCTATCCCTCTGCCTGCTAAATGGTACATAGTGACCTCCTTCCCCTTTTTTCATCATTAGAGCTGTAATCAGGCTGGTCACTTTGTCCAGGTTCTGGGTGGTTTTCCCCTATCTCTCTTGTCAGGCTGACCTGTGTCAGCTCAGCCTGTTACAGTGTGAAGAGGTAAGCAGTGCTAGCATGGAATCCTGTTTAGGTTCTTTTTGTGGGGTGTGCTATGCTTTGAAATGTAGTGTGTGTCTTGGCACAGACGGCAATTTGAGCGAACAGCAATACTGTCTATATGTTCGCAGGTATCGAAATGGACAAGGTGTGATGGTAGGCTACTACCCAGATCCATGGGGAGGAGATAGGGGCAGTAGCCGAAAGCGTTGAAATATCTACACTACTTCAACTTCTGCATGATTTGCAGCATAAAATATAGGAGTCTGAATTCTGCTGGGCAATATTGTAATAAAACGTAGAGTAGCAACACGTGAATGTCATGTGTCAATTTTCTTAGAGTATAAGAGGAGTTTAGTTTAAATTAAACAATGTCAACAGTGTCTAGTTTGTCTTATTAAATAATGATGTTAAATGTTATTAGCCACGGGTATGTTGACACAGGAAAGCAAGAGTAAAATATGAAAAAAGCTGAACAAAGATAAATTCTTTTGAAAATGCTTTTGAAAAATCTTATTTTCTAACCTCTATGTCGTCAGATTTTAAGTTGAGTATCCCAATTCAATAGCACAGCACGTCTGCTAACACGCAAAACTAATTGCTTTCTTCGAGAAAAACGCCTCAACATTTTCCACCTGCATCCAGTGCAGAAGGCTACGTACTTTAAGCCTAATCTCGAGGAAGGATTCCGTACGTGTCCATTCATTTTCCGCTTGGGGAAGAATAAGGTTATGTAGACAGCATGCTGCTCATTCTAAAATGGCAATTTGTACCAGCACAAATATCACACCATATAAGGAAACAGAACACAGGTATATTGAGGTGTTGGTTAAATCTGTCGCATGTCTAAAACCTTAAAATACATTTAGGTAACACAGTCTAAGATCCAGAAAAGAGCTGGTTAGCTTGAGCGAAGCTAAAGCTGTGACAGCTACCTAAGGTAGTAAATACATTTGACCAGGCTTCTGCCCAATTATATCTCAAATTCATGTTTTTACCTCTTGACACATAAATACGTAAATATACAGTTATCAAAACTTTGCCTCAACCACTAACATTGTCAGGTTTACGTAGCCTGTACAGTAATTGAAATGTTGCTTGCCACACATAGCTCGGGTTTAAAAAATAGACAGGCAGAATACAGCACTGGCAGAAAAACACTGGAGCAGTTTGTAGCAGGTGTAAGACAGCCCCTCATATCATGGTGATAGTTTTTCATTCTATGTGAGGGAAACTGTGTAACCTTGGTTTTTAATGTACATGCAGTTGTGAGACATGTACCTATGACAACCCGTATACACGTTGTGAGCATGCTACATGTGGGCTTACCTTGCAAGAGTAGGTATTGTGCACCGGGTCCATGTTCATGATTTCTTCAACAGTCCCAGTTAAAACTATATTTGCCGATTCCTCTCGTTTCTCCAGCTCACTCTCGGGGCAACTTCCATAACAGTAACGTTGATACAATATCCCAAGCACCATCACTGTCCACACGTACAAGTTTGTGTTCCGCTTACGTCCAGTGCCCATGTTTCAGAAAAAAAAGTATTAGAATTTCTTGTTTTACTAAAGTTTTGCTACTAAAGTTAAAACACAAGCACAACAAATAACCGGTTTTGTATGTAATATTTTCTCAACTTCCCCGCTAACGGCATTTAATCTCAGCAGCAGCTAGCTAGATTTCTTGCATCTGAGCAGCAAAGTAGCTACTTTGTTGCAAGCCGGGCAGAGAAGGAAAGCGATAAATTCTTTCCCATAAGAGAAAGAATGTCCGGTACTGCCAATCCTCGCCCTCTCTTTCACTCGATTTTTTTTCCCTCACAAGAATGACGCTACTGATTTGCATGCAATCTGAATTACCGATAAGATTGGTAGAAGTCGACGGAGCCCTGAGAAACTGGTGTTAAACGCCACCCCTTGGAGAAACCGCATCAACGCAGGTCCTCGCGCGGATTTTCAAACATTGTACGGAACGTTTTCTTAAAGGAGATACAATTTTACTATCAATTGAACTGAATTACAGTTTCCTCATCAACTACTTTATTAATAATTGATGAGGTGATCAGTCAAATACTGACGTTGCTGTTTCAATTCAATTTGGTCTATAATTCACGGCCACATGTTCCCATGTGCGCATTTTATTGCAGAAACCATGAGCGTAATATTTCTGCTCTTCTAAAACCATAATTTCTGTGTATGTTAATCTATTCCTGGATAATGACAGGGCTGTTTTGTTCAGTTGAATATAGTGAGCAAAATGTAGTTGAAGAGAGCTGTTGTTGCAAATGTGTTACGTTTTCTTCGCCTTGTCTTCCCCACCACTGTTCACCCCTAGCGATTACCGCAAATGTTCAGTTTCAGTCAATTAGATGCTGTTAATCCAAGACGATAGGGTTTTAAAGGTGTCATCCACACAGTTTGTATGTCTGTCATTTTATATTATTATGTGTGATTGATGGGTCAAATGGTAGGCCTACACAAATGTTAACAAATGACTAAGTTATTTTGAGATTAATTACGGGGTTTACAAAATTAATTGGCCACTGTAGTACATATCGCGGAGTTTCCAATGTGAATAGTGGCGACCCAGGACAAGTCTGATTTATGTAAATATCCATGTGTTTCCCGTGTTATATCCATAGTTGTTCCATAGAGGCGAGATCATTTTGGTGGGAGCTTGAAATGGCATTGCAAATATAACCATGATTTTAAAAGTCACTATGTATTGTAGGATGAAGGGTGCTGCTGAGTGGACTATCAATTTATTTGTTTTCGCTTTTCATAATCATAAGCACTGATAATTGTGGACTCCAACTCTTTATTCCTGGAGTTCTTCATTACAGGAACCCTCTGTGTGTCCAGCTCATCTTATGAAGATGGCACGTGGACTTGGAAGACATACACAGCATATAACACCCACGGATGTAGATGGACGCATGGTAAATTCCCTCCGCTGCCCTTCATTTTCCTCATGTCTCCTTCCTAACAAACATAGCAGTGGCTAGGAATAGAATGTCACAATAGACAACAAGTGTAGATAGTGTCCTTTCATTGTCCATTCATTTTTATGAGACCTGGAATGGTCCATCACCATATTTCATAGCTTTAATTGCACTTATTGTTTGTTGCAGGTAAGTTGAGAATCTAAAAGTTATTGCTATGTCAATGTTCATTCATTGTTCAGTCTTATCTTTTTGCATTGTGTTGTCTTGGGCAGTTAAGCCCCTCCAAAGCCTTTAATCAAACATTCTGAAAAAAAAATCCAAGTGTGACTCAGCTGTTGATTAAAGGGAACGAAGCTGAGAGGAAATGACCAAACCCAGTGCAGTATCTGTAAGCAAAACCCAAACCCAGTGCAGTATCTGTAAGCAAAACCCAAAACCAGTGCATCATTTGTAGGTAAGAGTGGACTTTAAAAAATGGGTGTTATTAATACTTTATATTTTTAAAAACACTTCATATCAAAATAAATTATGTTAAAACAGTTTTGTTTCCCAGCGAATTCACTTCTTTTAAAATGAATAACACAAGTAATTTCAATAGTCATAGTATTAGTAGTACTGTGCATCCTTTTGTGTTTAATCCTAAAGGAAATTTGATTTAAATTCAGAGTTAAAACTTACATTCGTAAAATATATTCATTTCCTGTATAGAAATAATAAACAAATCAGCCCCAAATGAAGGAGCCAAAAGAGAAGCTCAGCGTCTCTGCCCAAAACAAATACTTACAAACTGAATACATATGCAGCTATGAAATGGAAAAAGTCAGGGTCACTGTTTTGGTTGCATAAATATAGAAATACATTCATATAAAATTTTCAGGCATCCATAAATCTTCCCTGTGCAGCCTTGTCCTTTATCATTAGCTGGCCAGTTACACTGAGTCTCCAAGTCAACATTTGAACTTGTTAGTTTTTGTACTTTTTTAATATGCTTTATGAGTTGATCATTGAACCTACAAAATATTTCAAAATGTTATCTTTTGTAGGCTCATCTTCTCATTAGATATCCTGTTGAACCAACAAACCTGACTTAAGCACAGCTAGCTGACAACATTTTTACACTGCATGCCTGAAGTACTGCAGCTTCAGGTCGTATGAGGATAAGTAAGGTTCCGGTGCTAATTTCTGCTTGTGATGGTTTCCACAGACAGAGACTTGGAGTTGCTCAACAGGTAGTGGAATATCTCAGTTTCTCTCCTTTTTGCGTGGCAGAGGAGTATTTGAGGGCCTTATATTAAAAATCCCAACCCTTGGCCAGGGAACCCAGACGCCTGATGCTGAATGCATTTAACAGACATGAGCTGGCACCTTGTCTGTCTAAATCTCATCCTATCTGTTAAGGCTGAAGCTTCACACACCTACTCCTTCCTCTCAGCTTGCACAATGTCTCTCACTGGGCTTATTGCATAGTGCCTGGAGAGCAGAAAGTCTTCATAAGGCATCTTACAGGATGTGTAGCCTATCTGCTTTCAGAATTCCCACCCACCCTTTTAAACAAAACAATTTTAAAAACCTTCGGCAACATCAATTCCTTAAGCACTAGTTTTTTTCCCTCTCTTATAATCAAGAAGTGATTATAATCAGTTACACACAGTTAGTTATACAGATTTTTTTAAGGTTTTTTAGTCTGCATAGGATTGCAGCTCTGCTCTCTTTGCAGAGTGACTTTCCACTATTTTGGCAACTCTCTCTCTCTCCTTCCCAAATCTGGCAAGTGCATGGTGGAATAATATGAGAACTTCACGCAACAGTGGAGCAGGGAATTAGATTGGAAGATTACTGTAATAGCAGGCTGTATTTCCTCAGTGTAGTGTTTACACCCTACTGGTCTCAGCATGCTAATGCTTAAGATGGTTTAAAGACGACATGCCTGATGAAAGATATGACACCATGGCAAATGTTAAGTTCCTTTTGCTTTTCTTGCAATACTGTGTTTATAGCAAGAATACAATGTCAGGGTCCATCTCAACAGCTTATAATTAAACTTATATCTAACTCAGAAGAACATAATACTTCTAAACAATGCCTATAGGGCACATATTTACACCTATCTTTTCAGGATCAGCAACCAGTTGCAACATGTTTACTTGCATGACTTTAATTGAGTCAAAGGTTTGCTAAAACAAGAGAATTCCAGTGGCTCTGAGTTCCCTGGGGAATTTGGATTGTCCATGTGTTTGAAAACTTTGTCAGAAGAAAGGATATTACCTCTACTGAAGGATGCCAACCTTGAGAGGCAGAGTTAATGAAATGTCAACTCAAGCTATTGCTTGATTCTGTCGTTCATCATGGTAAAATGGTTTAAGCACATAATTTAAGAGAACACATTACTCCCGCATCAGCCTCTGAAACAGGCCTCATCCAGCTGAGAGAGGCATATTAAAATGTGTATATGAACCATAATTTCCATAACAACCATTACTTTGTTAGTCTTATATCGGTATTGGCGCTGCAAGCGATCCAGAGTATCAGACTGGTGCACTCTAATATGAGAGTTATTTTCTTAACTCTGTGTTCCTTATCTCTGAAGTTCTGCTGTTGTAGCAACATTTCTATATGTGTCATTGTTCTTTTTATGTTCTATACTGAGGTATCATCACTTGGAAAAGTTTTGCTTAGAACAAGAAAGGGGCCACTGCTCTCCCCAAAGCCAGCCTTGGGGGGACGTTTTTTGTTTTGAATTTTCATCTGCCTTAGCACTTCCACAACTGGAAAGATTCTTGGCATCATTTTGACCCGGAGAGGAAACGGCAGATTGCTCCATCAGGTGTCATCCCGAGAGGATAACAGCAATAGCAACCTAGGCCACATTGCATCTCTCTCAATCTCACTACTTCTCTGGTATATATGCAAGGAGACTCCACACATAGACACATATGGTTAGAGACATTTCCCTCTCTGTGGAGTTGATGGATGCAGAGCTATAACTGCTGTTTTGCAGGCAAGTATCTTTTATTGATTTGATAAAGATTCCATACCTGTTTTGGGTGGTTTTACAGTAATACCAAGTTTTCCTATGGGTCTCGCACATTTTTATTAATTAGATAACCATGCCCTGGTCTCTTTGCTCGAATCAAAATTGAATAATGAAACCCAATTTCTTTGTTGTAAAGGTTATGACTGAAATGCATTTAATACAGCACAAATATGCAGTGCATTAATACTATTGCATTTGATGCAGTTAAGAAAAAAGAGAACTGGAAGCAGAGGATGACCTTTATTTCTACTTTACTAACTGGCAGGCAAGATCTTGGTCTCAGCCAGGTCTAGATTGGCTTCCACTGTGTCCTCATTCTGCTGCCTACAGCTTGATACTGAAACAAAGGATCTCTTGATGACATGAAAATTTGTCACATCTTTGACAGCTCAATTGTTAGAGATTCAGAGGTGTGACAGTATCAGCCATATCTCGTGTGAAATTATTTGAACATGTAAAGAAAAGCTTAAAACTTTCAAATGTGACTGAGCTGTGTTGTGGAACAGTCAAATGCTGGAGTTTGCCATGGGCTGTGTATCTGGCAGACATGATAGGAAATCAGGCACCAATAAAAATCATTGCCAAGATGACCTGGTTTAAATCAAACTGCACTCACTGCACAGGGCCAGTAATAATAAGCATTACTTATATAGTCCATATGCCTGAAAAATGCATCAGTTCAATGACCATAATGATTCCAATATGCTTTTGATAAAATACTCAGTATGGAAACCAAAAGAGTCTCTTCTGTTTGGGTGTCCTGGGAACAGATCTAGCTAAGCTGAAACAATGAAAAGTTATCACTTTCTTTGAACAAGAACAGGTGTACAATTGTTCCTTTGGCTACGGCCCCATGTCTTTCACTCTCTTGCATCAGTCTGTGTTACTAAGGACACCTGGAGGACACACCCGCAGAGGGCCTACCTCCCTTACATCATCACTAGAGAAATGGAGAGCTGATGTGCACTACACTGTAACCAGAGGTTGCTGCCAATATTTTCCTGTGAACATCATGCCATGCTGTCAGCAAGTACCACAGGGCTTCATTGTAGAGCATGGTGTGCAAAGTAGGCAGGAACAGATACCAAGATATCAGCCTCTGCACTGCTTCTCACCTCCAAATGGGCCGCCCCTTCCTGCTATCAGAGTCCCTGTATCACTGTCACATTCCTGTCATTCACATCTGCCTCCTCTCACTTTCCAGCTCAACAGATCTTGTCCTCTGGCATCTGACATCCCTCACTACTAACATGGCAGCTTTTTGGTGGTAGCTACGTGGTAGCTTGGTTCATTTGTTATCATGCAGGCGACACCACTTTGAAGATACAGAGAGACACTAAGGTCCCTGAGACAAATATCCATGTGATTTTAGTAATAGTTTAAAGATAACCCAGGAAATAAGGCAGCCTTGCGTTGAAATCAGTGATAATGGTTTTCCTTAGACAGATCCTCTCAGCCGGAGTGAGCTCTAATGAGGCATTTCCATGTTTTCAGTGTTATCTTGTTTATTTCCTGTCTGCTGCACCCCAGTGCCTCTGTGGTGATGGGCAGTGTGGGTGACAGGGCCTCAGGCCCTGGATGCAGGCTCCTCCCTGGAGGCCAACTCATCCTAATGTGCTCACAGCTGATAAAGTGGGTTACACAGCTCCCATGTCCACACACATTCCTGCCAGAGATAACCTGGGACAATGGTTCACATGGCATAGGGCCATGAATATTCTCAGTTCTGAAAAACATCAATTGTGTTTATAAGAGAGATGAGAAAAGGCTTTGTGTGTGTGTTTTTATTTTCAATAGGATAAAAATTAGAAAAAAAAAGAAAAATATAATGTACTGGTCTTTCATAGGAAGTACATACCCACATTTCCATCTCTTGCTGTCACTAAACTCCACATTCATTGTCAGTTAATGAGAGCCTATCAGAGACCTGCTTCATTTGGGCAATGAAATGTGTAAGTGAAGTCAGTGTGAAGGAGCATACTGTGATATGTTCTGACATGGAATGACTAGAGAAAAAGCAAACATGCTGTCTGTGTCATGTGCTGATACTGTAATGGGCACAGACTTATTTCCCACTCAGAGGACAGGCAAAGAAAAGCTGCAATTCAGAATTTAACACAGAAGACAGTGAAAGTGCTCATAATCCAAAATGACCCATTCCCATTGAACAGAAATCGACCAAAACCCTGTTCCAACCTGGCCTTTCTCCAGCCGAGTAAAGGCAGACAATGTCATTGAGGGCCTAGCTTGTGCTTGTGAATTGAGGGAGGTTTGATGTACAAATTAAAATAGTATTGAGAAGCAAATCTTGTTTTATGCACTCCAGGACCAGGCAGACATGGATATTCAATGTAACAAAAAGTGATTAACTACAGGAGCCATGTAATAAATGGATTGAGCCATATCATATACCAGTGCAACTAATTAATCCCTTGAGTTGGCTTGGATTTGCATATTCCTATATATAATTGTATTATTACACATCTCCTGCTATAGCATGTTTTACAATTTGTATACATTTTCCTCGCAATCTGACAAATTTTTAGAAAGTGGTATTTGAGGATACATATGAAATGTGTGTGTGTATATATATGTATAAACATGAAAGGCCTTTGATCAGGGATGAGATGAGGAAGTTGTTAGGGTAGGGGTTGAGGGATATTATGTATGAATATTCTGTTCTCATATGTTTCTGTTTTCCACTTTTTGATTACACCCCGCTTATCAGACTTCTGGAGTTCAGCCCCTGAGACCTATTTACAGAGAAATGAAATACCCAAACAAGCCCATTCTACTCTGTTTGATTGTATCCCCATTAAGGCCTGTTTTTTTGCTACAAGCTTGTTGCTTGGCGCAGTGAAAGGAAGGATGGACTTTAAAGCCATGCAACATCATTGTCTTTGCCAGCATCCCAAGGGACGGTTTCCATTGGGTGGAATGAGTGGAGGGGTCAGGACATAAATACCCATCTCTTTTATGGAAGGAGATTAACCTATTGGGAAGTGTGACAGCAGCCACACAGAGAAAATTTGGAAACTAGTCCATGGGGGCCACCTAAGTTTCCCACAGCACCAACAATTAATATGTAATTCAAACATCTCGTTCACAGATTGAGTTTTCAGGACAGGAGAAGAGGCCCTGAAGACGCTGGGAAACCTGTGGGTTTTAAGGCACACTGGGGAAAATGAAAGGTGATGAGTATTTATTTAAAAAATCTAAAAATGACTGCATCCGCCAGTTGAAGGCCACATCTGTTATTTTGTTTCTCTTTTTTATTGTTTCTTTTAAAGTCTGACATCCCTAGGTAATCTCCTGCAGTCACAGTCTTCTTTGACGGTTGTAAAGATGGCAAAACATTTAGGGTTTCAGTTTGACTAGATACATAGCTCTGCCTAATGATACCTGAGTAAAACAGGAGCAGCTAACTCCTGCCAGCAGTACTGGAGTACATTGGATACTCGCTGCCTGTCTGTTAATGGATGGTTGGTAATACTTTGTTAGATAACCACCTTAGTGTTTATCTTCTTAAATGTTGCTGGCTAAACTGCTGGGCAGGGCATGGAATTTTTCTTTTGCGCAGGGTACCTAACCTGAATGATCTCAATTAATAGCCAGCTGTGTTCATGGAAAATATGTCTAAATATATGGTATGTAATTCACCTGGGGCAAGAGCACCTACTGTTTACTGGATTATTGACTTGATTTGAGTGGTAGGGCAAGGACTGATTCTTAGACTAATGCAGGAAAAGTAAACAGTTTGGTGAGGAGAAAGTGAGCTGAAATTTGTGGAACACCATGCATGACATCACTTACTAATCTCTCCTGAACAAAAAAAACAGTTTTTTCCAGTACCCAGTCCCTGTCTTCAGAAAACAGGTATTGGAGCACATAGCTCTCACACAATATGATTCATGTGGCTTCAACTCCTCAAACAGGCAGGTGTAAACTGCTCAGAGGGTTCACCTTCTTACCCACTTCACTCCTTCCTCTCATCTTAAGAAACAAGCTTCTTCTTGATGGGAAGGAAAATGGGAAGGAGCATACAGTCAGGAAATGGTGTTCGTGCGTTTGTGCCTCACCACTTGATGAAGATTTCACCAGCCAGTCGGGACTTGTCAGAAGCGCAGCAGGGTCTTTGCATAAGTCCTTGCAGTGGTTCCCGTGACAACTCTTAACAGCACAGAGATAAAGACGCCTGCAGCCTCGTTCATGTCTCATCAGAGAAAAATGCCTGGCTAGATCAGGGGCCCTATACAGCATCTCGGGGCCCAAGGCAAAGCATTTGTTACCCTATTTTTCCTACTCTGCCTTTTAATTTCCCCGACCCCCTGTCTGCTTTACTGGAATTTCCTATCAGCACCCAGCAAAAAGGCTTATACTCCCTTAATGATAGCCTTCCTTTAGGAAACATACAGACAGTCTTGTAGGATGATTCAGTTCCTTAATGCTGTTTTTTTTTTCATCTTTGATTTTCTATTGGGACTGTGCATGGATTATATTGACATGACTGTGTTTATGACTATATGGTAATGGAGACTAGCTATTGCATGTTTTTTCCCTTATTGTAAATCCAAATTTTAGAATCTTGCCCTGTCAACTGTACTTTTTGAATTAAAAAGTTAATGGTCACCATCCTGCACTGGTGCCTAAACGTGGCACAGGTGGATGTTTTCTATAAAGACCATGAGTTCTAGTAAGGGTCAGTTGTAGTGGTGCATGAGGCAGAGGAAAAACAAACAAGAAGTACTATGAATATACATTTGAAACTGTATAATCCATTTGGCACTGGTGAGCAGACAGTCATTGTTTCTTTATTGTGTCATGAATTATGTTTTTTTTTCATTGGACAATTAGTATTGCTGTAGATATATACTGTAGCCATGTAGCATATAACAAAAAAGGGTAAAGGTATATCTTAAAATGTGTAGGAAAAAATGTATGACAGTGTTAGCTCCTTAATATTCATTTTCAGTCAATTAATAGCTCAACCAAACAGTTTTCAGCTCAGCCAAGTGAGAAGCAGCATGTGGGCTGACTCTACTGGGCCAGGAGTGGTCAGCCTCATTTTAGATAATAAAGTGCCTCTGTCTTCACAATATACACCAAAATAATTATTCCTGAGCCTTCTACCTTGAGCTGATTGGTTATTTAATTGAGTATGGAATGATCCACCTGCTTAGATGAAGTGTCTGCTTATCAGTACATTTCAAACATACCTCATGCATAATTCTCATATATGATTACTATTTCATTCCCTTACTTATCATCCCAACATTTTTACCGGTCCACTGATTGTAGAATATATTTTTAAGATTTAAAAAAGTGCTAAATGTGAGTTTGAGGATATAATTAAGCAGAGGATATGATGATCAGTGTTCAGCAGTAGATGGAGCCAGGTGTAGTTTAAACAGGTGAGTTTTAAGTTATCGGCAGCATGTGGTGAGCGAATCCACTGTTCTAATAGTGATGGGGAGGTCATTCCACCAATTTGGGGTCAAAATGGAAAAGAGCCTTTCAGGAAGAAAGGGCCAGGCAGCCAGATGATGTGGAACGTAGAGGTCTTGTGTGTAAGGTGAGAGTCCAGCCTCCAGGCAATGAGGCAGAGTTCAACAGTGAGTCAGCACACTGCGGTTTCTCAGCTGCAGTGGGATAACTGATTCATTGCACCCCATCAGTGTGAGTCATACATATATGCATAGAAGCACACACATACTCTTCTTACACATACATGTGCAACACTGCTCAAATTCAAACATGCACCTACATGCTGTACCCCCTTACACACAAATTAATATACATATAACCACACTCACCAGTGACCATGTCCTTGCCCTCTCACAAAAGCATTGTCAGATAGCTACACACAAATTTTCTCAGTCAGTTTTTACTGTGTTCATACTGTAATCCAAATACTCAATTTCTCTGTCACAAGCATGTACATTTCCCTACTTTAAAGAAGACAAGTGCATACACATGTAACTTAAATATCCATAGAAGAAATACTCTGTGAGTGAGTATGTCATACAGTGTGGATATACTACCAGAGAAAAGCACCCAATGACCCATAGTTTAAATAATAAGCCTGCTAAAAGTTTTATTAGCTCTTCATGATGGACAGGCAATTAAAGATTTTTTGGAAGATTGCAGAAGAGGGATATGGAGAGTGAAAGAGAGTGATAAGAAAGAGGAAAAGCTTTCATCTGACAGTTCCTCTTCTCTGTATGGCATCTGCCCTCTTTGACTTTGAGTTGATACAAATTGCACAAAGCAGGTTGAGAGGCACAGAGATGACAGCTCTGAAGATGGGCGTTTACCCAAGCTGGGGGCACCCAGCACACGCACCCTTACAGAAACAAACACACTGCCATCAACTTTGCATGTAAACTATCCCCCTCCATTTCAGTCTTCCTCTTCCTGCTGTAAACCTTTCAGGCTGCTTCCCCGTAACTTTAGACAAGATGCTAACTTGTATAAATGACCTGGTACTTTAGATCTGTTTGGAATCAATAGCACTGGGGGATCAATTCCTCAGATTTTGGATTATGCATTTTTGTCTGAATGATAGATTATTTCTGTCATCTATCTATCATCATATTTTAAGTAGGATTGGCCTTGTGATGCCACAGTTTGATTGGCTTTGCGTGCATGCAGGAGTCCTAAGAGGTGCAGAGGATTCAATTGGAGCAATCATCTCTTTATGCAGAACAAAAATATTATTATTGTTATTATTATTATCATCATCATCATCTACAGTCCATCTGCATGAGAAAGGAAAAAAGAGCAAGCAAGTGTGAGTTGTAGAGAGACAGACAATGACACAGGGAGAATCCTCCGGGCTCGATGCATTCCCTGTTTTTGAAACATTCCCTCTGTGAAGGCAAATTTAGTGTAATAATGTGACATCTGTGACTGCTTCCATTCAAGGAAGTATTAACCTGCAATACATGGCTTAGATAATGTGTTAATTGGCGAGGCTGTAACCCAAGGACTCACCAAATTGAAATGGGTCTGTGTGAAATGGGATGTGATGAGAGCATCCTGCTTATTTCTGTTTGGCTCAGCATCTTGCTACCAGGAGACACATGCTAGAGAGAAAAATTAATAAATCATAAGAAAACCTGCAGCAGCCTGGCTGCTTTCCCAAAATCCCAGACAGTCCATTTGCTCTTGTTCGGGATTGCCAATTACAGGGTGTCTGTGTGCTCCTGTACCCTGACAGCTGGGGCCATTAGCCAAGAAGGAAGAAAGGAGAGGGAGAGGACAGGGGGGTCAATGTAAAAGGAGATGGAGGTGGGGAAAGAAGGAGGGCTTAACCCTCAACAGGCCAATAACTGTAAATGATGCCAAAATGCATTGAGCTGCTCGGAACACCTCAACTAAGCAGAGTGCAACAGATCTACTGACCTAGCGTGGGTGTGTATGGATGAATCAGTTTTTTCATTCTTATCTTTGCTCATGAATTAATCTGACTTTTAGAATTTCAGATGCCAGACTTGCAGTGCACAGACTGGAAAGCAATGTGCTCCATCTGTCGATTGTGTATCACCTGCTAGCAAATTACATCATCAATCTGCAATTGTTCATTATGTCACCCCCTAACACTGATCCAGTGTCAAGTAAATCCAGTCTCCTTCTTATCATTCATCACATTGTGCACAGGAATACACAATGCCAGGGTCAGGTACACAGAGAACATTCAGTGTTCTATCCACTTATCAGCATTACTTCTGAGATAGGTCTGGCATGTATGTTGGGTCCTAATGTGTTTCAGGTCTTGAGTTATTAATTTAAACTGCTGACTGCCTGGAGAGTCAACACACCTTTTATCCATGGATTAGACTGCTGATTACAGGGACACCACAAAAACCAGTACATACACCAGTCATCCAGGATTGTAGCGGTGTAGTATTACTGTAGACTTTAGCAGATTTGTTTTTCATAGAGCTAGGTAGCCTTTATGTAAAATTGTCTTAAAAATATTTCTTTTTATCAGTGGAGATTACATGTGCCATACATGTCTCACTACTATAAACTAATCAAAGTATGCTACTGTGGATCGTCATCCTAGAGGTCCTGTCCATGGATCTGAGGTGCTTATGCAGCTGATATTATGAGCAAGAGAGAGTAACCTCTTTATGCCTCCAAAACAAACTGAAGTTTTGACAAGCAAAAAGACTATTCTTTGCAGGACTGTTTATTCATGAATGGCATATGTCAGCAAAAATATCCTGATTGGTTATTCCACAACATCCGACACCTACTTCTGCTGACTCACAGTATCATATCAGATAGCCCTGAGACAGACTGGTCTCCACCCAAGCTGTGGTATACTTTGAGTAGTTCTACAGTGTTCACAAAACCTTGTGGTGTCACTATCAGTTGTGCTTAAAATGATTGTCCAAATATTGGTGCACTAATAAAGTCTCTTTAAACTCAATTATCTCAATACAGTATATGCACCTGATTGTGGTCCATGCCAAATTAGCATGTGTTCATGCTTGTAATTTCTATTTAAATAGTTGATGAAATAGCGCCATCTATTGACCATTTGAAATTACATTCAGCCTGTTAAAGTCCTGCTTTTTTCTTTTTGAGAAAAGCTTACAAAAAATTGAAACATACCTGAATATCTTGTTTGCACTCCATTTGGTAAGATTTTCTTCTCAGATTGTTGCCAAACCATATAGTCATTAAAATATTAGCACACATACACTCTTGATGCACACTGAATTGTTTTGTCTTAAAATATCAGATACTGTCTAAATTAAAATGGTTCTCTATGTGTAATTGCTTCTCCTTGAATTCTCCTTAGTTATTCCACATAGAGGCGAGTTCGATCATAATGGACAGAGTAGGTATTTATTGGATGGCCACAATATCTCCTGTGAAGCACTAGCAACAAGGAGTTCCAGCTCATTGAAATGTCACATTTAATGTTTAATACCCATGAAATTCCATAAAGGAAGCAACTATAATAATACTAATTAGTAGCTACAGGCATTACACTATACCTACATTTCATAGTACTAGATCATCTTTCATCCTAAAGGGACAGGAAATATTAACCATGGCAATTAGCATGGTAATTGATCTTCGAAAGGCATAACTGTAAGTATATTTATAAAAGAAATACTTCAATTAAATTATGTAATTCTTTCCCTTACCAACACTAGTTACCCTTTAAACAGTTTTAAACACTTTAAACTGCTTATGAAGACTTTATGTAGCATATGCAAAGCATTAATAACCATTCATAATTGGATGGCTTCATGTAATGCCAAATGTGACCTATGTTACTTCGCTAAGGGTTAAATGCTATAAAGGGTGACGTAATACATGCTTATGCAGGATGTTATACAAACTGTGAAATAATATGTCGCTTGATGTGGTCACCTTGATGTCACGAATCTGTTCAAATCATCCAAAGATAGATCAGTTCCCTTTGTGCATGGTACAACAGTGGTATGATCTCTCATATTAAAAGTGTGTTATTTAATTGATGTCTGTTATTACACTTGCCGATTAGTTCCACATAATTGTCGTTAAACCCTATTCAACAGTATTCAACAATTCCTCGCTATGATCACTAGATGCTGCTCATGAGCCACACAGTCACATAACTTGTGCCCTCCACACTCAAATTGCTCCATGATGAAATATTGAAGGAATGATAAACTTAATAGGAAGTCCTCAAAGGACCTGTTTTTATTTGCTGGGCTTATAAATTAAAGTGCTTTCACATAAACTCCACAACCATGTGAAAAGGTTACATTCAGCCTTGAACCCCCTGCAGGATCTGCCATATTCCTCTCCTGTGTTTGTGCTCTAGATAACACTCAATCAAGCCAAGACCCTAATGATCAAAGGACAGGTTTTGTTAGCTGTGGCAGCCATCCAGTTGATGCATCCACCATAAATGTACACACCATCAAAATAAAAACACCCTTTATGCAAGGGTGGCAAGCGCACGTGGGATCTGGTGCCTGCGGGCCCTGGCATTCCTCTGTATTTTGCCCTGGAAACCTTGGTCTAAAAAACAAAGAAGAAATGAATTCACTTCAGTGTGGATAACATGTGTGCCATTACAAAGGGGCAACACTTAATCACCAGCTCCATTCAGCAGTGGATCAACAAAAAGGAGGATTGAAATTCAGACTGAAATGGTAGTAAAGGCAGGTTTGTCCAGCCCTTCAAAAAGCAGCTGCTTTCATGCTTTTACTTTCTCCTGTGCAGCCCTTTGATGTGGACAGGATGACTGAGGGATCATTGCTGGATTTGATTCACCCAATAAATGGGGATGCTTTTTGTTTGAAAAAAGAAAAACAAAGTCAAGTTGGGGGTAAACCTAGCATATCTTTCTGCTAGTAAGGAGAAAAAGGAAGATGAGGATGAATGAATAAGAGAAGCAGGCAGAGAGGGGAGAGAAAACCGGTTGTGAGAAAGAGCTTGTCTTTACAAAAAGTGTCCCCTCTCCTGCTGGGTCCCAACTCAACTCCTGTACCCATGTCATTCCCTCCTGTCAAAGGAGAGAGGTGACAGTCCCACATATGGAGCCAAGACAAGAGAGATCCTCTTCAGTGTTGGCCCCCTGCTGAAGGAAAGGGAAAGAAGCCGTCTCATTTGGTAAACAACAGAGGGTAAAGAATCATGTCTGTTTTTTATGTGTTTTTTCTGAATGTTTAATGTCAAACATTTTCAACAATGTTGCATTTTCAATGTCCTTTTTTGGACATCTTCATTCCTACGTGCCACTTGTCTGACTTTTGGAGGCAAGCAAGCCATGTTCATTACATTAACTTTTTACTGTTTAGACACATTGCTGAATGTTCACTTAAATCAGCAGAACACATTTTAGTGATATTTTTGTAAATAACAGAATGGTGCAACATGCAAATAGAGGGTACCATCAACGCTAACAACATTATGGTGTAATACTGAGGCAAAATTATGTATAAATTATAACTAGGACTTAGGACAACTATGTGGTGAAACTAGTATATAAATAAATACTAATTAATATAGTATTTCACATCTTGTTTCTGTGGTAATTTCACTATAACACCATGTACATGGAAGTAATATACCTTGTAAAAATTACAAGGTGAAAAATAATTTTAAGCAAACTTTACTGAAAAACATTTTGTAAGGGTTAGAATAGAGTAGTTGTAGTTTTGTCTTTTTTTAGAATTTACATTTGAGATCATACTGAGGATAAGAGGACGAGTCATTCTTTGTTGCCTTTTCTGTGTCAATGGCACAGACATGCACAGGTTCAGCCGTTTCCATCTTCTCCTCTATATTGTTGAAAGGCTTCGGTTTACCATCTCCTGCCCTGTCTCTGGCAAAAGCCCACAACGACTCCAGAAATCCAGGATTTTTCTCATCCCTTTCCATGTCACTTTTCTCCAGAACAGGAAAAGATTCTATTTGATCCTCAAACTTTTTTGATGGCTCCTTGGAAAAGCTGTCCATGACGCATTGCTTCTGGTTCAGGCTGGGCTGGCAGAGGTACTTGTACATAATAGCAGCAAGGACTCCACCTGCGATGGGACCTAGCCAGTAAACCTGCAGTGCAAAAAGCAGGTTACTTTCTTTTCGACCACGACATCATAAAAACTTCCATATCAAATACTATTTTAATGGCTAAACCCTAGAGAAATTCCTGACTTCTTTTGTGAGCGACAGTTCCCTCTTCCCAACTAGGACAGCCAAATAGCCACAAGCCAATGAAATTATCACCTCAGTTATTTAATCATTTTATAAATATTTAATAAATTAATTACCATGAGGAAATAAGGTCAGTCACTTCAGTTAATTATCTAATTACTACAAGTAAAGCTTTTCAACATATGCAGTTGCAATTAAATGTTTACCACCAGGTTATAACATGTTCTACTTTCACAGTTTGTAAAAAAAAGCCACTCAACAATGCACAAAATTAAAATCTCAATAAAAATACTCACTTTCAAAACAGAGAAACATTTCAACACCCACCCAGTGTAAAAATAAGGAAAGCTGTATAGAGTATAATGCATTTTAAAATGAACATGAGAATTTAGCACAGTGAAATGGGTGCAATGTTTACCATTTTGTTATTCAGTACAACCACCATCGATCCAGATCTGAGGATATGTGCTGCTTTCAGGCCAGGCTGGCTTTTATTTCATGACAACATTTGTGTGGGCAAGGACTGACTGATTCATTATTTGGGATTTTTTATCTACTAAATGTTGGCAGTGCAGGAAAAATAAGCAGAAGTGGACCTATTGATAGAAATATAGATGGACGTATTTCTATTGCAAAAGAATGGAAATATTGTAGCAGGGCAAAATTGTTGACTTGGATTAAACACTGCTAAACTGCTTCCGTCTGATCTCTTGCAAATCTTGTAACTTCAGAAATCAGGTGCAAACATGACAATCTATTAATGCCAGTGAAGTCTTACCCAGTGGTGTTCCCAATTCCAGTTGATAAATGCGGGTCCAAGGGAGCGAGCCGGGTTCATACTGGCTCCAGTGTAAGGCACCTGAAAAAAACACAGCATGAAAAGGAATGCCATGAAGAAACTGAAATTTTAGAAAGAAGACAAACTCAATGCCACAGCAGCACACTGCAAGAATCATCATGTAACTTCAGGTTATTAACTTCCTTGCTAGTTTCAGTGATAGACCATCAGAATGTGAAAATATATTAGAAAACTACATACACCAAAGTAAACACCTGTCACACAAGTGAGTCCACTGTCAATCACAACATGGACATTAGAGTCATACAGTCTGACAATAAAAGAAAGTTACCATACATGATTGTATTTGTAAAACACACATGAAGTGTTGTTTTTAAAAACAAATGCAACTTCATGAAAACAATTTATGTCAATCATCATTTTATGACATTACATTATGAAGGTATTCATAGTTCAAACCCTTAGGAGGAAGGGTCTGTAATGTGAATATCCAGTAAGCTTTGTGTTGTTTTCACAAAACAATGTCAAGAAGGCAGGTAACCTATGTATATGGCCGGCATTTCATTCCTTTCTTCCATTTTATCAAATAGCAAAACAGAATTGAGAGTCAGAGCTGATGGGACTTACTGCAAACAGGTGCCCAATGGTGACAGAAAAGCCAATGGCAAGAGCAGCCGAGCCCTTGAGGTCACTGTTCTTGGGGTCACAGGTGGTGAAGACAGTAAAGACAAGCTGAAATGTGATCAGCAGCTCCACCATGATGCCCTGGATCAGTGATATGTCAGAGCTGAGCTGTTGGAAAGCACACTGGTATCACTTAAGGATTGTTCAACAGGTCACCTGTTACAGAATCATAACACCAAAGAAGTCCCTATGTCATATACTCAGTTGAAGCACTTGTGTTTAATGTAGTGATTTGCCCTAAGATTTAAACCAGTGCTGATCATGCAGTGGTCTTCCTCCGATCCAAGAAGTGGAATTGCAATAAATAAAGTGACTGTATCAGCCAAGTCTACTGCATATGGTAAAGAGTATGTTTAAAATCAACTAATTCAACAGTTACAGCCAAAATTGTATTTTCACTTTCATTTTCGTGCCTTGTCATATGTTAAATATGATAAATTAGTCAACATGGCTAATTTTGCATCATGGTGCTAGAAAGAGAACATCATGACATGGTGCCAATCTAACATTCCTCAGGTAACAGCGCTGTGGATAAAATATAGAAGCTCATAGCACCAGCCAGTTAGGAAATCGGGTGTCTTAAATCAACATTTTGAGTGTACACCGTGCATCTTAGCTGGTGAACTACAGAAACTACAATCACTAGCTGTGAATGGATTCATCTCAGAAATGACTGGCATTCCCCAAATTACCTAACATTAATGTAGCGATAGACAAGTACCCAGTACATTTGTTATTAAAAATTTTAATGAATTTGTAATGTGCATCTTCAGACCAGAAGTCTTCTAACTGAATTCCCTTATGTTATCAATTGAATACAAAAACAATTTGTTAGGTGTTTTTTCAAAAGCCTTGTCATATTTTTCCAAGTTATGAATGACTTTTCATTGCCATTGTCATTGTTTATATATGTGTGAAAGTTAAGCCCTAGACTAACACAAAAGTGTTTGAGTTTAAGATTATTGGAAAATAGAAGAAAAAATAAAAATGAAGAAAACCTTAATGAACACTGACAATAGGGAAAGGCCAAACAAAACCTCAACACTAAAGCAAAGAAAAAACAAAATCACCAACTCCCATATCACTCTTTCCAGAATGATACACAGTTTAAGGTGCACTCTTACTGCATCCTCCTAAAGTTACATTTTTCTCCCATCATACAGTTTAGCCAAAATACATGGAATAATGAAGTGAGTGAGATACACAATGGGTCCTCCAGTGTCTTACCAAGGTCACTCCAAAGGTCTTATTCTCAGTTTTGGGCACTGCCACATACACGATTGCACTGCCCGCAGCAGCTCCAAGGCACTGAGAAACTATGTAGAAGAAGGCCTTATCCAAGTTGAACCTTCGGGAGAATACTAAGGCCACAGTCACAGCGGGGTTGATGTGAGCGCCGCTGACATGACCGAAGCAGTACACCATGGTGGTGATGCTCAGGCCAAAGCAGAGTGAGATCATTAGGATGGTGGAGGACTTCGTCCCCTCTTCTGTTCCAGCCCATTTTGTGGAGTTTAAACCGATCAGGACAAGGAATAATGTGCCAGAAACTCTCCTGTAACCGCCCTCAAAAAACGTTTGGTGAAGACCTCTCTGAACGCACACATCGTGCTCCTGTGGTCAATGACAAGTACCACCTGACAAATAAGAATATTATATGAGGGTAAAGCTACTCTTTTGGTATCAAGCTAGCAATTTTTACTGTAAGAAATGTTTATTCTAAAATGCATTTCAACATCTCAAGTGAACCACAGTAATACAAGTTATACTGTTAAACACCGTATAACATTAAAAAAAAAAAAAAAAAAAAAAACCATTGTACAATACATGCATGCTACACACACAACCAGTTATACACTTTGCAGTCCTAGAGAGAAATTGTCCCTAAATTATTTTTGAAAAATTCATTACATTCATGTCAACTTTACGGCATCATTATCTTGGTCTATATAACGACCTTATCTAATGTTAGAATGGAAATGCCAGGGCCCATGAGTTAGACATAACCTGTTTATAAGTGCTCGACATGTGGCTGGGAAATTACCTAAATATCTTATTGGCTGACGTCAGACGAATTCAGAATACTTTTGAATTAAATGGTCGTTGTGAAAGATTAAGGCTAAGGTTAGGTAACTTTGCTATATGTAGCTGTAAATACAGCTTTATTCTGGAAATTAAGCCAAAATTAAGGATGCGTCTTTGTTTCAGTGTAGTTCACGTTAGCTTGCTATTCAGGAATTTACTAAATGTCCTTTAGAAATGTGTATTTCTCATTAACTGACGGTCAGTGTTGAATGCTTGAGCCTGCAAAGCTATGTAACTTTGACGTTAGCAAGAGGAATGCAAAGAGGGGACCGTTTGAGCGTTTTAGCAGTGTTACACAGGGAGGAGGTTGAAGCATTAATTTGCCGACGTGAACTAGATATCGGTACAGGCCAAGGAACACTAGCTATAATAAAGCTATAGCTAATGTGTCCTCAATAGCATGAGTACTTGCTTGTGTTTACCAATTTTAATCGGTGGGTGGGCAGTGTACAGGTTGCACTCTATCAATAACCCACAACTATGCTTTAAGTTGCTTAAATAGCCAACTTTATCGAAAACCGAGTAAGAGCTGGCTATTAACTGGTTTCATAAGCATTTAAATTAATCTGAAAGACAATGCGAAGAGCTAAGACTATACATATATTATGGTAGATTAGCTAACGTAGCGTGAGTAACCGAGGATAAATTCATATCTTAAAGGATAGGTGTATTATAAACCAGTGACTCTCTCATCAGAAATATAATATATCACCTAGGTACAACACTATCGTAAATGTAGGGAACAAGTTACATTGTGTGTAATATCAAACCTAATTTTAACCGAATAACATTTTTGTATTTGCCTGCTAGGCCCTACCTGTGTTGCAGCAGCTTTTTGTTGATGTTTAAAAAATACCGTTGGTCTTACTAAAATTCCGCGTGAGTTGAACTGGTCGTAGAACTCTGCTCAACAATATTCCATTGGTGAAGTGACTTCTGCCATAGTGGCTGTCCTGAACGATTAATCACTTGAATGAATTTATGGAACATTAAAATATACTCTGAAAATAACAATCTGAATGCAGATTGGAAGAACCATGGTGGCGGTTTGGCCAGCAAAGTGGCAGTTACACCTTGGGTTTTGCTGTGCAGTATCATCTTAAGACTTGTTAAAATGATTAAACTAGATGAGCTGGATGAAAAGCATTTTGTTTTCACTGCCTTGTAAATATACTTTTATGAAGACCAAACAAAAATGCCATGGCATATGCTAAACAAATCCATTTCAGACAGGCACTGTGAAGGAGTGGACCCTCCCAATTCACTGAAGCATTAATGGCTTGATTGTTAACCATGGTTAAATGAGATGTTAATTGAAACTTGGTGTTTGTTGCTCTAGCTATTAAAGTAGCATTTCAGTAGCATGTAGAAGAGAATGTGAGCCACAAATGTGTGTGTGTGTGTGCACGCGTGTGCAATAAATGATTGGTTTACCAAGTTGCTTTAACTTGGTTGTTTTTAAGCCTTTTTACATTTGGTGTCAGAAGTGAGATTTTAGCCCCTGTCCTTTTGGGGTGAGCCACTTTTTAAAAAGCTTTTCAATTGTTTTATGCTGAGTTTTTAATGAACTTGGAGATTTTTTTTTTTTAAACACAAGCAACCTTCATAAGAAAGGAAGGAGTATGCATAGACCTGTCCAAATGAAGATCCAGGTGGGGCTGAAGGGGGACCAGAGGAAGCTGACAGAGCAGCAGGGCCCAAGAGTGGGAGCAGCTGGATACCCCTTTAATTGAATGGGGAGCTGTAGCTGGCTCTGGGAGGAGTTCTGGTCCAGAGCCCAAAAGGGAAGCAACTCTGCAAGCCAGTATGAGGGGGCCTATAGCCAGTTGGGAGGTGGTGTCCTGTCTCTGTAGTGAGGTGAATGCCAAATGGAGGAGCTACCTTGGTTGTCTAATTGGGGGGCCGAGCCTCGACAATCTTTCCAGCATGGACTTCTTGGATAACTGGGTTTGAATGCAGACTTTGTATTAAGACTGGTACCTGCCAAAGCTCATCATGTATTCTCTTGTGCTTCAAGTAAAAGTGTGACTAAGAAGCCTGTAGCTCTCCAGGAAACTGGAACTGAAAGACACCTGGTGCATCAATAAAGCTGACCACCTCAACATGCCTCTTTTTTAATAGTGAAATTGGTTATGATGGTGCAAGCAGTGATAATAATCATGGCCATATTTAACCTTGTGGATTTATAAGTGTGAGGAGAGCCAGGAGGGTATTTCCATGAGACACAAAGGAAGGGAAAGCATAGGACAGGTGGCCATTGAAACCTCTGTAATCCCTGCCATGAATAGATCAGTGCTTCTCCTCATAGTCTGCTGAAGAGAGGGGGGTGAGGCTGTGGAGTGATGAAGTGATATAGAAGGAAAGGGAGAGAGAGGACAGTGGGCAGGGTGGTGTGTGTAATTGGACCCATCACACTGTATTGCAAGGATGGTATTGCTACAGATGTGTTAACAGTTTCAGGCTCAATGGAGGAAGAAATCCTCACAAAGGGAGGTGTGCAAATATTGTGGGAAATAAGTCCAGTCTTTAATATTTCATGAGGCCCCTTCAATCCATTCATGAGACCACATTCCACTGGTGAGGCCTGCATTCAGGCCCACTTGGCTGGCTCAATGGGAAGGGCCTTAATTGAGTGCCCGCTCATTCTTTGGCCTGGGTGGATTGTTCTGTCTGTGAAAGCCCCCTGGCCTCTTCATCCTCCTCCTCTTCTCCAAGGGAGAGAGAAGAGAAAAGGGGTTGCCTCTCACCAGGGAGGAATGAGATGAGAGATAATAGTGGAGAAGTGAAGTTTAGACTGGGCAGATCCCTATTATGGCAGTTGTGGAGTCCCCTGGGTGGTGCTCAGGCTGAGGGTCAAGTAGGCATCAGAGGTATGGGACTAATGCTATGTCAGTGATGGCGGAATGGCTGTCCCGGTGTGGAAAGCTATGGGCCGTTGGGTATGCAAATTCATGTACTCTATGAGTATCCTCTGGTTTCACAGTGCATGGGCATAAAGCCAACACACCTAGAATGTGTGCAAAATATATGTTCTGTTTCAACTGTATGTTTCAGAAACCTTTTTTGTGTTTTTTGTGACAGTAGAAATGTCATTTTTCTTTAATCTTTCTTATTAATAAATAATAAATTGAACTATTAGATGAAACACATTTTATCACCCCAACCACTAAAATTATCAGGAATATTTCACACTGAATCACAGGGCAGATGTATTTCTCAGAGCTTAACACTTTCAAGATTAAAATGAATTCTGTTTGATTTGCACCATTCCAGGACACTTAATCACCGAACTGCGGGTGACCTGCAAAATGTTCAATGGGCTCAAATATTTATTTTCAACATAAAAACACCTGCCCTCATGTGGGAATAAAGGTATATGACCAATGATTTATGAGAGTGGTAACATTAGCTCGCTCACTCTGAGTCTGGCTTTTGGCTGAAGTGTATCTAGACTTCTGTGTGTGCCTGACTGCAGGGTCTGGTCCTGATCCTAGATGAGAAGGTCATTCCTCTCTATTGGCCAGAAAGACTCCTAACCACCAACATATACTGACTGAACCCTCAGGGGACTCTGTGTGTGTCCAATATGCTAAGAAAGTGTTAGAAGGAAAACAGAGCCAGCTAAGGACCTAGCTGTGAGTTACCCCCATATATCCATACTGCTGAGCTGCTCACCATTTCCGGTGTCAACTCAACACACACCTCGTAACACAACATATTGTGTCCTGTACAGGCAGGTCACAGGCACCGGATCAACCAAAGAAAAGAGATGTCCCTGCCTGTGGAAACCCTCCCTCCCAAAGGCTGGATAGTTATGCAGCGCCTAACTATGGGGCTGCTGGCCACAGGTGGTACTTGCATTGGCAAGATTTGCTAGAAGACAATTTGGCACATAAATACACTGAAGCTTATTTCTTTAGCAGGATCGACATTTTCATAGTGACTAAAACCTAAAATCGACAGGTTTATTTATTAAAATTACAGAAGTGCTGTCCGGCAAAATCCTTCTGTGTTATGTAGAAGAAATTGTACCAACAAACTTATCAATCCAGAAAAGTTATGATTCAGTTCTGGACATTAGGTTACTTTAATTGTAAATTATTACTGTATGTTTTGAGTGCCAACACAGGAAGATTATTATATTTCCAACAGACAACACAGGTTTATGTTAGTTGATAACAAAAGGGGCCTCCATTTTTCCACTGTCAACATTATATAGGCTTTCAGTTTTCAGGTCATCCCTCAGAAAAGCTGTAGGTTGTGTCTATATGTGTCTGTAGTGTTTGAGAAGACATATTGTGTGCCTGTAAATTCATTCTGTTAAGTGACAGCATTCATCCTAAAAATATTTATACCCTCACCATCAAGTGAGGGAGTGACATAGAAAGACTGTGTGGAGGTTCATCTCCTCCAGGTCACAAAGAACCTGAGTGTGCCACTGCCTATGGCTGGCTGAACTCTGACCCCTGCGGGTCATGGGGTAACATTTGTCCCGTGATAATTGGACAGAAGGGGCTCTTTCGCTCCTCATTTAACCTTTTCTGATGGAATCCTTTCTTCCCCCTACCATCACAAAGGCCCTGGGCCTGACCCAGTTGTTCCTGGGCTATACCTCCCCCCACCAATGCAGGCCTTTTAAAGCTGGAGAAAAGCTGGAGTGTGCTGGTCCTGGTCCACAAAGGTAGGGTTAGTGACCTCCCACGCCCCCTGGGCTAGGGGCATTGTTCCAGGATTGGCCACAGCCTCTCCTGTGGGTGGTTACGGCCTACAACCAAGCCATGGACTGGGGGTAAAACACTTGTTAAAAGGTGATTCCTCTTTTGACTGTCTCTCTCCCAGCTCTCTGGGTCATTTGTGTGCATGTTAACGATGGATGGGTTGTCGGAGGCTGGCTGAATTGCTGTCTCAGATGAGAGCAGCAGTCTGTCAAAGTAAAAGTTCTGTGTCCCTTGCTATGTCTGGACTGACCCAAAGACCGATGTGAGGCAAACAGCAGCAAAGGCAGGGATGGAGCATACAAGTGTGAAAGGCCATGTTTGAATGCTGCAAACCTCCTTTTGGAAAGGACAGAAACTCACAGGCTGCGGGGTTTCTTAATTTTGAGTTGTTTACACAAATAATACAAATATTGTTTTATTATTTTATTCGTTTTCTATGAGCGTAGCATATCCCAAGTCCACTTTTATCTAAATGCATTCCACATGAACCTCATGTAGCCCATGATGAAGCATATGGACTGTTTAAATGGTACAGAGTGGCTATATATGTCAGTTATGGCTATAGACATGATATGTCTGTCAAAATTGCTTGAATTTCTGAATATTTCTGTGTATCTCTTTCTGTATGTGCCCAACAATGTCAAATTGTTTTTATGGCTATACCAAGTCTGTAGCCATTACCGATGGCCATTCTGTACAACTCTGCACTTGGCATACAAACATACTGCTAAATAATGCACAAAGATAACGGCAAGTTAATGCTTCATTTGGCATCCACCCCACTTCATCCTCTGATGTTTCCACGGTGTCTGACCCCTACTGGCCAGACCTGTTGTTGTGCCAGTTGCAGGCACATGTTCCAACTGTGTCCAGATGTCAACCATGCTGTCCTGCTGGAGGAGCTGGCTATGACTGGCACATTACCATATGGGACGAAAGAGGAGAGCTCTCCCAGAGCAGCCATGGCAATCTTGGGGACAGATGTGTATTGTCCTCACCACTCCTGCCACACCCTTTGATGATGCATGACAGGATCGTACAGTATTGTCAGCAGCCCCACTGCCCTCTTCTACTGCCACTAAAAACAGACAAAGGAGCATTCAGCTCCTCCCTTCGAACCTTTTCCCTCTGGAAAAGCTCATTTTAGTTTTGTACTTTTACATCTATTCTTCTCTTTTGTTTTCCTTCCTTTTCAGGTAATTGTCATTTTCTTCACTGTCCTTTTGATGATGGCCTAATAGTGAAAGGAAAATGAAGCCATCTTCCTCCTTTTCTGTTCTGACTTTAGTGCTGTTTTGTTGAGCTAAAAGACACCTATGATGCTTCTGGGATAACATAAAACCAGGGAAGATGTCTGATACATTAATGTGCATACAAACACTTTATCAGGGAATTGTGACTTTTTAAGTAGTCACTTGATGTTTATTGATTGTTTACCTGGTTGACATTATACATTTTGTTTTGTCAGCAGAGTTCCAAGGTGAGCAATATTATCCTGACATTTGTGATTATGAATATTAGCCCCTAAGAACATTAAATAGATTTAATGAGATTAAGACTCATAAGAAAGATGAAAAGTTATGTAATTAAACTGAAAGAAATCTGTGCTTAAATGGATGAGTCATTTTGTGCTGATCTGATTCCTGTGGTGATCTCTTCAGTAAATTTAAGAGGAGCTAAATATAGAAGACAGGTGATTTATGGCCCAGAAGGTGTAATCTTCCTGCTGAAAAGGCAGTCCCCCTGTACATTCATAAAGCTGTCTAGCTGCATGTAGAATGAAATGCTTTACCTTTAAATGACAGTAAAATTGGTAGTTTTACAACTTTCTTCAGATACTCACACTTCATCCTCAGAAACATGTATCTTCATCATTTAAACTTTAGTACATGGATGTATATAACTGCCATGTTGTTGACAAATAAAAACAGATACCCCTCAGTCATGTTAAGTATTAATCATGTGCGTGACTTTTAGTTGGAATGGCAAACATGAAAGTTTCAAACAGTATGGGGCCAGTATATGAAGGAAATAGTACAACTACAGGTTGCACTGGACTGTGCTGCAGCAAAAATAGGGCCCAAACACAAGCAGCAGACCTTAGACGTGCTGTCAGCATGCTTTGAAGTTGTTCCTTTATTGTGTCTGCTCTGTCACAGATGTGACCCTGTCACACTTCCTGTCCACTCATATGCCCCATTATTCCTTTTTTCCTTCCCTTTCCGCCCCATTTCTCCAGCCTTCTGGTCAACTAACTCCCACATGCACAGACACAAACACACCCAGCACGTGCCCAACTGTTTGGATTTCTGAATAATACCGTTAAATTTGTGCCGGTCCCTCCCCCATCTCTAATGTCACCATCCTGCAAGACATGGAATCCCTCTGCAGATAAATATTGTCATTACATGGAGGGACAGATCAGACTGACTAACACTTTCCCAATAGCATTTGCAAATGATATGTGGATAGTATGGGTGAACATGAGGGGAAGATGAGGTTCAACTGAGTTGTCCTTTCATAACTTAAAATGTGGCTAGTGTTAAGCAACAAAGAATAGAAATTGATATAGACATAACAGAAAGCTAGATACTTACATATACACAGACAGGCCATGAAACACACAGGTACACACAGTGACACATACCCACAGAGAGACAGTGATTCACATAACGCATTGATACACACCCAATAACAGAAGAATACTGACTGTTTGCCATAGGCTGACAGCTAGACACACAGAGGCCTTAAGTGAGAAGTAATGTTGAATGTGTGTGTGTTTTTTTTTTATTGTGATCTCAGGATTACAACAGCCAGCAATTACAGCTAGCGTAAAATGAAAGATAAAGCACATCCTGAAAACCCGCAATGCTAAAATGCCTGCTGATAAGTAGGTCTATTTTAGTTTACTCATGCTTTAGGCTGATAAATATTATCATTAAAGACTAGGTATATGGGTAAGCATATTTAAAGATAAGGGCAGAAATTTCAAGGTAACAAGGAGCAAAACCTCAAATTTATAATATATAACAGAAATGTCCAGGTTTCCAATTTCACATAATTCAGGCTGTCTTGCTCCTGAATGCACTGTAAAAGTGAAGTCCCTCTCCTGTTGTCCCTAAGCGAACCGTCTCTGTGGTATGGTGACATACTGACAGTGGAGGACGCTGGGAGTGTTAATGAGAGAGAGACGGGTGGGCTCTCACTCTGGGCTTTCTCCCTGTCATTACCTTTATGTGTCCTTCACTTTGTGCTCCAAAGTTTCTGCCAGCATCAAACAAGCCCCTCAGATGCAAATCATGCAACTCTTATTATTCTAGCAAATGACAATTAATTGATTTTCATTCACATCCCTTGTCAGCTCCCCCTTTTCATTCTTATCATTCATTTCAGTGCAGACCTGGCATCTCAACAATGCCCATCGCAGCCCCTGCTACACACAAACATCCTAACGCATGGAAATGTGCTCGCCATGAAGAGAGAATGGCTTTCATCTCAAAGGAATGAGAGGGACAGAAAGCAATCGGTCTTGACACACAAATATATGCATTCCTCCCCATCCCCCCCCCCAAATGGACCCCCCTCTCTATTGCTTCCATCATCAGAGATCTGTTATGCCCTCCTTTCACAGAGATTGGCATTTACATCAGGGCTCCTAGTCCATGTTGTTTTTCCTCTTTTTAATGAACCCAGTGAACTCCACTCTGTCCTTCCAACCTGAGTAGACAATGGGAGTTTAAAACTCACAATAAAAACAGCAAAAGTGGAAAACAAATCTAGCATTGGCACAGTACATATAATTAATCGAACACATGTATAGAAATACATAGTCAGGACATTAAACATATTGTTAAATGCAAATGTGTATGCTTTTCTCTGTGTCAACATTGTGAATGCCTTCAGCTGTAAATCAAGTTGTTATAGGAGATAAAAGATAGAAGCAAGACTGAGACCCTAAAAACCAATCACACAATCATATCCGCCATGAAAGTCTTTTAGGTTGTTGCATAAGGTTTCATTGCTTTGGAAAGCTACTGTCTAATATTTAATAGTGTCTTACCTTTTAAAACTACAAGAAGCAACTAATGAAAGGCTGTGCAGAGTTGATAGGGACGATAAAATGGGGGTAATAGAAGGCATGGCAGTGCTGTTTGTGGAGGGCGAATGTATATTTTGGAACATAAAGCAGGGGTGGAGGGTGGCCAGTGATGTGGCTTTCTTTCCCACAGGTGACAGCTCAGCTTTGGTCGGTGTGTTCGGTCAGCTTATAAGTTGAGTCATACAGCCTTTGTGGACATCAGAGAATGGACTTCTTTTCTATTCTCATGTCTATCTGGGAACAAACATGACATACTGAGGGAGAAACTGATCTTATAACCTGAATATTAAAATCAGGGATGGGAACTTTCCATATTTTAATGGGTTTACTTCACCTGAACACTTTCTGTAAAATATAAATATATAAATATACAATGTATATGGCTTTATGTCTGACAAACAATAGCATAATCAATAGCATATTTATAAGATGCATTCAGTGATCGAACACCCAGTGTTCTAACTGATTCTGACTTTGGCTAACTAAACAACTAATTGCTACAGAAAGACATTAGGAGCAGATTATAATGAATTGAGAGTGAGCGTAAAATTTATCTTAGAAAATACTGCATCTCATGCACCAAACCATTTTTAGTATATTGTTTCATTAATATAGTCAGAACATTAGGCCAGGAATGATTTACAAAACATGGTCAATATTTTTAGCTAGCTAAAGGGGTGTCATGCATATGAGGTCTGAAAGGCAAACATGAGCATTTTTCCTCTCCCAGAAGAAAATATCTCCATGCAGTGACTCCCCAACCCACTCCTCTCATTTTGTTTTCATTCCTATTCAGTTCCATTCAGTTGACGGATCCATCTTCACAGCCCTGTAGACCTGAGTGTGAGACCCAATGTGTCTTCCCAATTTACCCTGAGATTTAAACCTTTGCTGCTCACACACACACATACACACAAAAACCTCACATCTCAAACTTTGAGCAAATCAAAGGACACAGAAGTTTTGCTTTAAGTGAATGAAAGTAAGGAGGGGGCAGGGAGACAATGAGAAACAATAAAGGGGAAGAGGCCATTTGCAAGGGCCTGGTTTGCGTGTGAGCATTCCCTCATGAGGGCTCATCTGGGGCTTCCCCGCGTTTGTCAGTGTTGATTGTGACACACACAGTGCAGAGAAGAGGCCTCCCTCCATGGTCACCAGGATCAATTAAACTCCTGACAACGGTCCGCTGGATTGGGATGCCGTTTGCACGGAGAAGCCCCTCAAAGAGCCCCTTTACCCCATCTGTCAGGGGTTCCAAGACACATTGTGTGGGTGTGTGAATGTGTGTGGGTGTGTGTGTATGGGGGTGCAAGGGGAAAGGACGTTAATCAAGAGTTAGAGGAAGGAAGGGAGGAGGCAAGGAGTGTGTGTGGGAGGGAAGGAGTGTGTGTGGGAGGGAGGAATTGTGTGGGTAGGAAGGAGTGTGTGGGAGGGGACTTCATTCATTATCCTGATATTCAGGTTTTATTCAGGATCTATTAAGAGTGTTTTTGTCAGGGCTGTTTGTATGGAGGATACTCCATAATTAGTGGGAGAAAGACAGAGGTGAGAAGAGAGAGATAAGGAGGGTGGAATGGATAAGACTGCAGAGAAAAGTGAAAAAGAGCTTGGCAATTTTAGCCCCTCTGCACTCCGCTTGCTTGACCAGATGATTGCTTTGTTAAACCTATTGCTATGGTCTCGATTGTGATCATTCTCACAAAGACCCATTACTTTGGTTGGTGTGAGATTCTCTCAAATCTCAATGTGTCTTTTATTGGAGGTCATACACGCACAATTCTGCTCTTTGCCACAGCTGGTATGTTCATTGACAATAGGGAGACAAAACTGCCTTGATTAGTTCTTCTTTGATTAGGAAATGAGCCTTGATGCTTCGCCCTCAGTGCAGCAAAGCACATAGAGGAGCAGTCTTGGGCTTTTTAATTCCTGAACCCGAACCACCCTGCCTCCTTGTTGATCAGAGTGGTGGAAAGGGGGTTCATGTTGGCTGGCAAACACAATGGGAGAAGTGGTGACCCCTGACCTTCTTCATGACCCGCTCTGTTCCAGGGTTTAGGGGCTGGGGCAGCTGTGGATAAACTACTGGTGAATGGGTGAATAGTGCAAACTTGTTAAATAGGTCTGTGTTTTTCCCCCATTACACTTTTTCTTCAAAGTGAAGTCCAAATTAAGCTTGGCACTGGCACTGATTGGCTAGTTTATAATGTTGGGTGCAAGCAGAGGTAGGCAAGATGAAGAAAACAAAGCTGCTACAGGGGGGCTGTCAGATATTAGTGAAAAATAAATCAAAGAAAACTTCATTAAATTCATGTGTTGGTAAATTCATTTTAAAATAAACTAGTTAACTGTGGATTACTTTGAGGGACATCAAAAATGTCCTCCACGTAAGTTTTTGGACTACTGACCGAAGATCAGAGGTATAACTAACATTTCTTAATTTTTTCAGCAGATCTCAACCATATGGATCCATTTTCTGCAAGCCAAAAGGCACATTAATTCCTCTTCAGCCCATCAAAAAACAGTATGAACGCATGGGAGCCCTGGGAGTATTTTGCATTGGATTAAAGCTATTGGCTATTCACAGTAGAAAAGTACATTATAATTTCTGAAACTACCCCAGAACCGCAGTATTTCAACCAACGACCACGCCAAAAATAAACCAGTGGCTCTTAACGCTAGATGGCTCTCGTGTGCAATAGAACTCGAATCGAGTGCGAAATGAGTATTCATCGTGCCTGAATGTGCGTATGTGTACACAGTATTTTTCACAACGTGTGTGTGCTGCGGAATCTTGTATAAATATCTTCCTGCTTCTCTATTACTTTGTTCACTTTCAAGTACAACACATAGAACAGTTTCTTACTAAGAAAATTAAACGTGGTATGTAATTGAAAATGTTTCCCGACAGATGGTTCAACCGTCCGGATGTGGTGGTAGCGGAGTATTAAATATAAGGTCATATAAACCGGACACCATACGATAAATCTAAGTCGCATTCGCTGTTTCATCATGCCAAACTGTAGTACATAAACTTTCTATTAATGCATTTGGACCAGGGTTCACGAGGACATTTGCCACTCTTCATACTTAGCTACAATGTTTTAATTACTGTATTAGTTATTGAGTCGCCAGGCTTCAGTGTCGAAAAGCTGTCGAGCATTTCAAAACCATTCAGCTTATTTGGCGCGCTGATTACGCATTATCAGCAGGTACACAGGTGCATTGCTCTTGGGCACGCGCAAGTCACCACAAGACCGTAAACCTCTCATCAGGCCGGGGTCTTTAATCAAGAATCCACTGATAATCTGCTCAAATTCTTATGAAGTCCTCGTGACATGATGTAGTTAGAACACGTATAACCTTTCAAACTACATGCACTGAGGTTAATGTTGTGAAAACATGTATGCCTGTGGAGATAATATGAAACTGAAAATAAAGTAATAATTAACTGAAGTGTCTCATACAGAAGCTCAGATTTAATTGTATTCACAACATACATTTCAGCCAATAAGGTTCCTAACTTATGACAATTATGAGCTATGAATTGGTCTACATTGGCTTATGTCAATAGAATATTTGGTCATTTGGTCGCAAACATGTGCTTACATAATTTACAAATGCAAATCTAACCTGTACTAATTGCACTACACCAAACAAGTTAATGCAATGTACAATGTTAGCGCTAAATATTTCCCAGCAACAAGAAAATACAACATGTTCATTTAACATACACGGTGCTTTGGTAGGGGTGGGGTGCACTCTTGAAAGTAGCACATTGTATGTGTAGTGGGTGCTTAAGTAAAAAACTAATGAAATGCAGGAATTCTGTTGGCTTGCCACTTTCTCTCTGGATGGACTATGAGGGTCATAATTTAAAATGCTAACTTAGAAGAAGGATGACTAAGAGGACAGAGGCTGGGAAAGGTAATCTGAAAGCTGTTTAAATCAGCCAAATGGGACAGGCTCTCTGGGGGTTCAGTGGACTATTCATTTGCCCTTTTAACTCCTCCCATCCTTCCTACAAAAAGGTGCCAGTCTTTGACCAAGTAACCCTGTGCTGGAGTGTCCAGGGGGCATGTCACAATATCAGTGCTGACAGAGTCGGCCGCTCCCGTTTCTCCATGACTTGTGAATCATAAATGTCTGGCCTCCATTGTTTGAGATCTCATTTTGTGGCATTGTTCTCTTGGACCTTCCCACCAGAAGCCAATAAGGGTAACATGGTCTCCCATCGAGTGACAGTCTAGCATTCCTGACATTTCTAGTCGTCTGTTCCCTATGACATTTCAAACCGCTAGTGTTGTTCAAGGAGAGCATTGTTGTCTGTGAGCATACTGGGTATTGGCATATTGATGGCATGTTGATTATATTTCCTATTATTGTATATGTTTTATAGAGTTATGGTTTTTACCTTCATATTCCGTGGATTAGCCTGGGAATTTGCTAGCTGTAAAGTACACAAAAGTAATTGAAGATTCTGGCTTCAAAGCAATGGGGTCAATATCTATTTTGTCTAATGAATTTGGAATGCAGTTTCATTCCAGGTTTCACATTTCAAATACAACAATAGTGAAGTAAGATTAAAGTAGAATACGTGAGTGGATGCATACATACTATGGTTATAAAATGACACAAATTATGAACTTCAGTTTTGAAAACAACTAGGTTCACAACTGTGGGAAAATAGAAAGAATGACAAAAGCAATAATGTCATTGACATGTCTAGCTACATGTCATACTCTGGATTTTTTTTTTTTTTTGAAAACGTACTCCACACTACTGTGCAGAAATATTACAATTAAAGATGATATGAACAGCAACACTACTTGCATGTACATGTATAATTGACATGACTTATTTCAGCAACATCAAAAATCTTGATGATTTTAATGTAAAATGTAGGCCTCTTATGGTCCCAGCTCCATTGTCTTATTCCCAGGTCCAGACACCGTGCTCCTCACTGAGCAGTTCCTTTCATCTTTCAGGCTTCCTCCCTGTTACAGCTGCCGCAGTCAATAGCAAACTGAGCAGCAGTGGAGCTGTGAGTTACAGTGAATGTCCTCGGACCCATGGGGCTGGAGACTGCCCTGACACGCGGCCTACCTCAAGAATCCCTGTAATCAGAGCTTCAGCAGGGGAGCCCTGCTCTATTACCAAGCTGCACTCTTTCCCAGGAAGGTAACCAGGGGCTTCTACCACTTCAATGTAATATGGCAGGGAAGCACACATTCCGTAGTCATCGTTATTTTTCTTTATTTCTTTAATTAAATACCCCCTGCAGGCAGAGGTGAGAAAGTTTTTTTTCCTTTTCTTCTTCATCTTCTTCCGGACAGCCTTGGAAAAAGTCTGCATGAACATTTTCCCTTTAGTCAGAAGATGAGAAGAAAAAAAAGCAGAAATGCTTCTGCTCATTAAATTTTCCTAAATCGTTAATGGGTATATTTTCTGCAGCTTGAAAGCTGTGAAGTAATGGAGAATCACTTGAGACAGCCTTTCAGAACTTGCAGAATGTGTGCAGTAGCTTGCTGTTAAAATGCAGGTGAGGAAGCTGTTGCAGTCCTTAAAGATATGTATCAGTACAATGAAGACCAGAGAAGTGAGGGAGAGCATTTGAGAGTGTGTGCGTGATGATTTGGTGTTTATTAGCATTAATTGGAGCTGATATTAGAAGCCTGGGGACCTTCTGTGTTTTGAGGGTCAGTTCTGAGAGAAGAGTGTAGAAGTTAATCATGACCAAATTTCTTGAATTTAGGAAATTCTAATAATTCTAATAATAATAAATTAATAATTCTAAAATCCTATCAGATTAAAATTCAAATTGTTTTTTAAATGCATCTGAGATCTTGAAATTCATAATTACAAACAGGTGAATCTTGTGTTTAATCTAAATTTCTGAAGAGCAAATGGTGGGGACATGCAAGGAATGGTGGGAACATAGTGGAGGTTTAACTAAGATGTTAAATGGAGAAAATTAAAGTCTCATCTTTTGGTGATTAGCGGCTCTAATCCTGTAAAGGGTGCATACAGTCTCAGTCACCCCCCAGGCCTTCCTTAATCTCTTCTAGACAGTGAGGGATCAGAATGATGCTAAACTGTGAGAGGCTTTAGAACACTGTCAGATATTTCTGCTCTTGCATTTAATACCATGCCCAGCAGAAAAGGAAAAGACATTCTAACCATATAATGACTGTAGGCACTTTACTGGGCATTTCCCTTGCGTGTAGCAGTTTGACTAAGCGCTCAGGGTACTTCACCTGGGAGTGGACCCAGCTTCCCCCAGGGCTGTTCTGCAGGTGGAGCGCTCGGGTGAACAGTGGGTGGTTCTTTGAAGATGGGCTCGTCACGGCCCGTGCTCCATCAGACCAGAGGCCTTTTCCCCCCAGGGCATGCAGAGTTCTCCCACTGAGCCCAGATCAGTGCAGACACTCACTGGGACTCTGCAGGAGAAGGCAGGATTAGTGTTTTAGAAAAGCCTAACCACTGGGATCGGGGGCCCTTTGTCAGCCTCAATCCACCCTGATAGAACAGACACAGAGATTTTCGGCCCTGTGAGGTGAGGGCCATTTATATAAGTGCTGGAAGCTGGGAGCAGTCAACTCCATGGATTGTTCAAAGTCTGTGAAAAAGGATATTTGCTTATAGCCCTGTTTATTCCACTGTTTGTGCTATATTGATAGTTAGATATATAGGATACATAGGATAGAGACACAACTTGAAGGCTTTAACCACTCAAACCTTTTCAGTTTCTTTATTTGAATAATGGTTAATATGATGAGAAATGACCATCAGATGGACATCCCTGAGAGAGAGAGAAAGGGGGGGGGAACATGGGGATAACATTTTCTAACCGAATGGCAGGATAAAATTTAAAATAGCCCATTGACACTTGATTCTTTTACCATGATTCTTGTAGTACATATGTAATGTAATACTGGTGACATTGTCTATAGAACTATAAGAACTATAAATATGAAGACTTGAATTTGTATCTTCAAACAAATCTTTGGTAATGTAAACAATCCTTAGGTGCATTGCCTTATGGCAGAGTTCCCTCTGCCCCCTGCATCTTTAAGCTGAATGAATCCATTGATCTGTCTGAACAAAACATTAGAACTTATACGAAAAAAGATTTTGTTCATAGTAACATGTAGTTTGTAATCTCTTCACAATTTGGTAAAAAATAAAACTTTTCAGGTGTTCATTGAAAACATTCAGGACTGTTTTTATGGGCACAATGAGTTTGTTTGAAGTATTTACTCAACTCTGTTAAATGTTGAAGCAGGGGTGGGACTCTCCAGGGAGTTTGCTGCTCCCCACCACATCCATAAGAGCCAGGGGAAGGCACCTGCAGCAAGGACACCTAAAGTGGATCCTGGTAGGCATAGCCAGGTCTGGGAGAATGGATCATCCTCTCAGCGGTACACAGGCTAAAGTTGTTTTAAAATATGGATCTCGAAATACAAGCAATCCGTGAATATATCAAAGTATAAACAAATAATCATATGAATTAATTGTATGAAAATAGTATGAAGTAGCTATCTGTCTCTCATGACATCCCTTTTGTGCTTTGTTGGGAGGATGAAATGCAACAGTAACACAAAGAACCCTGACAAGATTGGGTGTGCCCCAATGTTTCCCAAGGGCCCCTTGTTGGCACCACCTCTTTTCTTCATACACTTAATGGATCACACCATACTTAGATTGTAAGACACTTGCCATCTCTGGACTCTTAACAAGTTGGCTTGCTATAGCTTTCCAGATTGTCATTAATTCTGGAACCTCATTTGACTTTGCATGCCATAGTGTCTCTCCATTCTTCTTAATGGATTCATTTTGTTATAAGTCAGCCTTTTGATGAAGATAAAGATAACAGAGGATTTCTAGTGTGACCATTGTATTCAAAGAATAGCCACTGGACAAGTGATAACAATCTCATGTGATTAAACTGCCATTTAATATTAGCCATTGTAAATCAGTTCTAATTTATGTAAGAACAAAGTTCTAATTCATGTAAGAATGTGAAATAGCTGATATTTCACATTTAGTTCTGATATAAATATGTAAACTCATAATGGCCAAACAACAATGTTTTCACAGCTCTAGGGTAACCTGGATGTACTCCCACTTAAGCATGCAAAAAAAATTGTGGTAATCCCCAGGGAAAAGTTTATTAAGTCTAGTGGGGCTTGATTTGGCATGCAGAGGCTAAGGGGGGCAGTCAGAAGTGGAGAGGGGGTCAGAGACATCCACAGCCAGTCATTTGGTACATCTCATCTCAGAATTCCACACCTCTGCTGTTTCCCTCATGCTGTCCCTTTGTATCCCAACCCCTGCAAGGTTAGTCAGACCCACAGGCCCCAGACTTCAGCATGACGAGATGCTGAGTGGGACTCTCCAAGGGAGAGGACTGGGAGACCTAAGGAGAGACAGAGGAAAGGAGGCCAAGCTCTCCGGGAAAGAGCAGAGGTGGATGAAATGCGATTGAGGCCAACTCTAGCTGAGATCCATGCAGATCAAGGTGTAGCTGTAAATCAAATGGTGCATTTGTCAGCCATGTGCAATCAGGGCAGGGAACATACTAACAACATCCAAAGTCTTGTTTTGGCAGAGCTTTGCAAGCCACCTGTTATTTTTTGTTCTCCTTCATAAAAAACATTTATGCTCATAAGGATTTAATCCTTGAGTGCAGTTAAGCCCTCTTTAGAGTGTGTGTGTGTGTAGGGTTGAATGTGCTGGTGGTAGTGGTGATAGTGTGGGGGGAGGGGTTAAAGGGAGTAAAGGAGTTTCTTGTTGTGGCCTCAGGGGTAATTAAAGTGATTGGGGTGGAGAGCAGGGAGGCTCTTTATCTTGCAGGTTGTAGCAGGCCAGCTCCAGCCGCTCGTGCATCACACCACTACTCTCACTTTACAGATCAAGGGCCCATCCCCACCCAGTCCACCCAGCCCCCAGGCCCGGCGCTCTAATGAGCCTGAGCGGGAGTTCCCTGGCAGGTTCCCCTGGTCACAGACCAGGGATGCTGGGGTCAGGGACCCAGGGACAGGAAATGCGAGCCAGCCAGATCACAGACAAGGCCTTCCTGGACTACACATAATTAAATGGTACTTGATAGAAAGTACAGCAGTTAAATCTCTCAGTTGTATGTTGTTCTTTTAAAAAGAATCCACACCACTTGTTGAATGAATTAACCAAAGAGTCTGTGTCAAATAACTACACTGGCTGTGTACATCTGCTAACCTAACCACCACCCCTCCTGTGCATTCTCTATCCACCTTGATTTCACAGGTCATCACTCCAAACAAGGGAGGTATTCAAAGCTGATATACCAGGTTAAATAAAGATTAATGTAAATGTCCAAGTGAAGCACCGATTACAATTCTTTACCCATATAAATCTGAGGTTTGAGATCTTGATTTATATTTTATCTTTCATTGTATATATTGCAGCCCATATTTTACATATTTCAGATAACTGAGGGTGTTAAACAGAAGGGAGACTGCAATCTTGTTTCAGCCATTTCATACTTCAAACACCTGTATTTCCACCGTAAACACAACATTTGAGCCACTGGCTGTGATGTGTATGAAAAGGGAAGGAGGTGACTAATGTTCACATTTGTCCACTTTGGCTTTTTGTTCCTCTTCCTCTCAAGAGTCCATTGATGCAGTTGATACAACATGTTTTCAGAAAAACAAATCGTGTCCTCCAAGTCTGTTTAGCCCTAAGCACAGTGAGGGGAAGAGACTAGCTGCTGAAGTACTCACTAAGTGGGGGGGTGCAGAAGAAGAGGAGGCGCTGATGCACAGCACACCACCATACTTGTGCAGGTGCCAGTCATTAGAGAGAGTTTACAACTGGACTTCAAAAGGCCGCAGATTTCGGAAGTCAAGGCCCTTGAGGCTGGGCTGCTGGAGAACACAAGGCATGTATTCTTCTATGCTTCACTGGAATGCCCTCAGAGCAGGCAGAACAGGGCCAAGCATCTGTTCCTCCAGATCAGCCCCTGACACACTTGCACAGAATTCACTGTTCCTTTAACAAATGGAAAAAATCTACTGCATATAGCTGTTTCCTTCCTTTTAACACTCAAACTAACCATAGCTATGGAAATGAGAGAAGCCTGTGTACAGGCATGCATTAGAATGGGAAAGAGAGAAAAAGTTGAATTATTAGGTCTTGATATTATAAAAGCATATTTGTTATCACCATACTAACTTCATCATATGCTGTATGACTATTCATCCATAAGAAACTGTCATGTTATTACTCCTGTTATTCAGAAACTTTCATAAGTACCATTTAGCTACCAGAACAAAATCTCTACCACTGTAATGTAGCCCCTGTACTGAAGTTTTAAACAAACTTTGTATGTCATCTGACAGCATCAGACACCCCCTCTGCCAGCTGCGCTCACAGGAGAGCTTCCCAAGAACCCTGCATTTTCCCGTCTGTTTCTGCATGTCTTTTGTGTAAGAAAATGACTTGAGTTCAGACAGTGCTGGTCTCCCATGGTGATGGTCAGTTGGGTTGGGGATAGAGGGCCACTCATTCAGTACGCCATTGCCATAAAAGGCTTTTTGTCACAGGAGAGATGGGGTCGTCTCTGGCCTCCACAAGCCAATAAAGGCTCACGTTATACTTCTGTTGTTTTGTTTGTGAACCTAAACAAAAGTATTTATTTATTCAAGAGGGAGAAAACACATAAAGGGGCAATTTGCATTAATTTTTCTCTGTTATAAATGAAGTCATTTTTGTGTCACACGGAAGTGAGCAGTAGTGCATATTCAACTGTCAAACCAAAACGAACAAAAAAAGATCAATGACACCATTACAATGCCAATCAGGAGGAAATTGTGAAAATGCTTCCTTCATGCAATATTAGTTCTGATGATTTTTTTTCTGTTTTGTCCATAGATTTTCACAGGGATGTGCCCATTTAAGACAATTATGGGAACTGCATTGCAGAGTAGATCTTCTGAATATTTTAAGTTTGATGTCCACAATGAAAAAACCCTGAAAAGAGGTCTTTGTAAACTAATGGAATTATTGAAAAGCACAGGAAGCAGAGAGCTCTGGTAAATCCTTTTCCTTGACATGGTTTTCAACCCTCTTTTACTAAACATCATTAGCCATTGCATGGATTAAATACAACGGAAGTCTTGAAATTGAAAGCACAAACAAAAATGAAAATTTGTCTTTTTCTTCCCCTTTTACTTTCTACCTTGGTTTTCAAAAACAACATGATGTTTCCTTTTCTTTGTTGTGATCACTATTATTATTATTATTATTATTATTATTATTAGAAGGTGACAGTAGTAACAATAATATTAGTAAAAACAGATGTAAGAACATCATGGGCATTCTATTTGAAACATGATCCATTTTATGAGCCGTCATCAGGTTCATATAGATCCTAAAATCCCATGTCTATGTTAATTTGATGAAGGCCACTGAAATTGGTTGAAACATCATGTTTTTCATGTAGCATAATGAAGGATTTGTTTAGTGACACGCTTTCACAGAAATTTTCCAGGATTAAACTTTTAGGCCAAGTATCCTCCTATTTGAGCACAAACTCACTTTTGTTCTTCCTATTATCAAGACTCAGCAAACAACATAACCTATTTTAAATACAGGTATTTTCAAAGGACATTTTGTCTGTTCCAAGTAATGCAATGAAGTAATCTGTGGACAAACAATCTTTGTATAAAGAACAGTAAAACAATTAGGAAGCTATTCACAACAGTTCTTCAAATTGTGTAACCGTTAATGAAAATATTACCGGTTACAGAACATTGTTCCCATCATACCGTCATACTGCAATGACTTATAATACATTGTTTTTAATGAAACTTTCTCCTACACAGAAGCCATTAACCATTAAGACGTACTTCCTTTGACTTTTTCCTGACAAATCCAAATATCTTGCCTGCACATGATTCTAAGTTAACATTTAGAATTTAAATTCAGGAAATAATGGTAATTCACACATTTTTTATGAAGGTGGAATTCTGAGCTATGGGCAAAGCAGCAGTATTTACATTGGATGTGTTAATTTTCTATTAATATACATTATATTAAAACAACTACGAAGAAGCTGGTAATCGTAAATTGCGTTTCATTGTTTCCAACTCATTTCTCAAAGGTTGACTTATGGGAAGCTATGCATACCCTATTTTTAACATTGATTAAATTTGCACAGGATACAATGCTCTAATTCACCACTTTAAAACAGTAGTTATAATGCAGCATGTTATTTACAAGTGTAAATAAAAAAATCTAAACAATGGAGTCTCTAATAAAGGACAAGCTTTGCAAACAGCCATGCAAACTGAAGTTCTAATAGTGTCCCAGCAATAAAGCCTGATTGCATTAGACTTGTAGCCAACACAGATTTTCTACAAACATTGGTCCATTAAGGGTTCCAGCAATTTGCAGAATTTAATTTAGATTTTTTTAGAAAGAACTGGGTATGTGTGTTTGTCCTATTTTTAACAGACACCAGGCGGAACATCCAAATGCTTCATTGTGCGACATTAAAGTGGTCCTCAGCATTTCGGTGAAGTGACCCATTCCAAATAACCTATATAATTTGGGAACTGAGGTCCATAATAGAGTCCATTTGAATCTGCTGACAAAAGATTTTCTGAGGGGAAGCCTCGATGAAGAGTGTGAAAAAGAAAGAAAGAAAGAATTTGGGGATGTTGGGGGGGGCTTCAGGAGGAAAACAAACTGCCGCAGCCGACTTGAGTTGACTTAATCTGATTAGGCCAACCTCATCAACAGCCCACTTAAAAAAGAGAAGAAAGCCATGAATTGGGCAAAAAATGAGTCTTTCTACAGACAGAGGCAGGGAGTTTTAGTGAATACAACACATTGTGTGGAACATGCTGGTCCACAGATGGCAAAATGAAAACAAACTGTTTGAAAAGCAAAGCAAACATAATTGATGCAAGTTTTTTTTTTTTCTTTTGCAGGTATGAGAACAAAAAAAGGAGTAATAAGATTAAGAAAGAATAAAGTTAAAGTCCATGAAATGCCTTTCAATCTCACATTGGTTGTGGTCACTAACATTGGGTCTTGGAGTTTTAAACGCTGAATATTACGTCCAAACACAGCAGAAAAAAAAACATTTCCATATTTTAGTTAATTAAATTTGTGGAGTTGATCATAAATCATTGCGGAGTCTCAAAAAATGAAAGTTGAAAAGATGAAAGGCTCATAAGAAAGATGGAAGGCTCAAACCAAACACACAAAAGCAAGTGCGGATTAACCTTAAAAGCGTGATACATCCAATTACTTAAGATAACCCTAGCAACAGTGTCTGTGAGACTACTGCGCCTCATGTGCCAAAGACCTCAGTTCTTTTGACAAGTTATCATTCTTCAGAATATCTGTTCTCTCCTCCACACCTAACATCTGAGACCCAACAGCATTCTCTTAGAAATATTAACTCCCGATTTTCTGAGACTTGGTCTAATTATGCAATCAAAACATGAAATGCTCTCACGTCGCAATTTTGCAATACGAGATGCCCATAAAAAAGGCACTTGCATTGTCTCTCTGTGCTTTTGTTTAAAATGCACCAATTATACAAAATAAAGACACTTCATTGTCTGTTTAAAAGGAAGGAGCTGGTGTACATGCTGCTACCGTCATTCAGACTACGTTCTAAAATCATTCCCTCATGCAATCCTTCTCCAGAGGAGCTTGGCGAAGCTCACGCCATGCTGCAGCATTACGCATCGCCCATGCTGCAGCATTACGCATCGCCCATGCTGCAGCATTACCCATCGCCCATGCTGCAGCATTACCCATCGCCCATGCTGCAGCATTACGCATCGCCCATGCTGCAGCATTACCCATCGCCCATGCTGCAGCATTACCCATCGCCCATGCTTCCAGAGGCCAAAGAGCACACTCACTGATGAGTCCCTCTTGTACAAAGAGGGATCCGCGAGGCACATAATTCTTAGCTAATTCATTGTGTTTCCCTACTGTTATGGCACAGAGTAAGACGTCATGTTTATTACAGGTTATAAGGGAGGATTAGGGTAATGCAATGAACCTTCTTGTTTTAATATTGATTGGACACCAAAGTATCAATACCTGTGCCACTTCATGCATATAGTACCACTACTGATTCAAGCAAGTACAATGCAAACTTCTACACATGAAAAGTATAAGACACATATCACAGTGTAATGAATGAGAAAGAATCTATAATCGTGAGATGTATAAAGCAGTGTCAGACCTAATCTTGAACACTCTAAAGGTCTCTGCTTGTACTACAGGCCTTTCAACCCCCATTCAGCCTAAAAGTGGCTAAATAACCATGTTGAGTTTAAAATATAGGAAATTAGGACAGGGGTTTCCCATAATGAATTATTCTTGTCAGCCCTGGATTAGACTGGTTATCTATTGTAACTACATAGCAAATGCATTATTAAAATGTCTACCACTCATGGTTCAAGCTTTATGATTTAATAACAACAAATCTTTTTTTCCAAAAAAAATCTTTGTTTCTGTGTGTGAGAGAGAGAGGGAGAGAGAGAGGGAGACAGAGAGAGTTTGTGTGTGTGTGTGTGTGTGTGTGTGTGTGTGTGTGTGTGTGTGTGTGTGTGTGTGTGTGTGTGTGTGTGTGTGTGTGTGTGTGTGTGTATGTGTGTGTTTGCTTATTCATGTGTGCACATGTTTATTTGTAGTGCTAAAGGTGTGGGCCTTACTTGAACTAGGCTGCTGCACAAAGTATGAGGGATCCTTCATGGTAAATGCATAAAGGGAAGGTGTAAGAAGATTGCTTTGGCAAAGCCAACTAATGCAAATATAATTGACTCCATTCTCTGCTCTCTGCTTAGGGATTTGCCAAGGACCATCAGCTAGAAATGAACAAGGTCCTACAGAAAGTGGATGGGGAGCATGGTTTTGTCTTTTAGGAATGGTGCACTGGACTGTGCTACATTTGGATGTGTCCTGAGCCTTTTCCTCTCTACTGACTCCTTGATCTGGTTGTTGAAGATTACTCTCCCTTGAACTAAAGGCAGATAAAATCTATTATTATTATTAGTAGTAGTACTAGTAGTAGGAGAAAAATGTAATACAGTAATGCTCCACAATGAACTTAAAAAGCAGTAAGTTTTGCATCCCTTCACAATTTTTAAATACAAATCTTAACCCTTAACTCTTTTTATCCTAACCACAATCTAAAATGATTAATGAATTATTAATGACCTTACAGTGCACACATTTCAAGTTTTTATTGATGGAAGTTAATTAGTGAAGTTCATTAAATTGAATGATGTTGTATTCATTTGTACAAAGCTAAAAAATTACTGATCCAGGCAGAAGCCAGTCCTGGGCTTTGCATTGCCTCCAGAAACACGGGGAAAAAACATCAAAACATTTATGCATTGAAATAAATAACCACAGTCAAAGAGGTTGTAGATTGTGTTTCTGAAGTGAGGGAATTAGTCTCAGTTTGGGCAAGACCCAGGGTTTAGGTTTGCATCATCACCTCCCAATCCAAAAGCAAATAAGCTAAATGTGAGCAGCCATACACACACAGCTGGCCGGGCAGGCCAATGGAGCGTCCGCAAACATGCGCCCAGCGTGCCCCAGCATGGCCTTCCCTAACCACCCAACAATGGTCTGCAAGCTGCTGCAACGCAGACTGTGAGCATGCTGTTGAACATACCTCAGCCAATTAAAGCTCATACACCAGACAGACTAAAGATTACATTTCACACAAGCTCTAATAGTTTTATTTTCAATATACCAAACAAGTGAGTACATAAGCTTGTGTCTTTTAAAAAAATGGCTTGACAAGGGTAAAATGAAGTATTGGGAATGTTTGTTAGTAATGCCAGAAATGTTAACTGGCTTTGATTCACCAAATGGTGACTATGCAGCTACTGAGCAAGCTAAGCTCATATCCACCAGATCCAGAAATAACCATAACTATCCTAGGCTAAGCAGACATTTACCAGGTTGTTTTGGGAGTGTTTATATAGCAAGAGAATCACTTCTGCTGAGTATATTAAAGTTTTTCATTGATCTGGCATTGCTGTACATTTTTACATGTAAAAGTGTGTGTGTGTGTGTGTGTGTGTGTGTGTGTGTGTGTGTGTGTGTGTGTGTGTGTGTGTGTGTGTGTGTGTGTACGTGCGCGCACGTTCACGCACGCCTCTGGCTAATTAAATAATTAATAGTTCGGAAAATAAAATATTTTGGCAGCTGCTTGCCTTGAGGAAAACTATCACAACATTTTAGCACAGTCAAAAAGGACACCAAAAACTGAGGGAGAACAAAATAAGTGATGTTATCACATCCTCATGAATCTCACTCAACATTGAAATATATTTAATATCAGCAATCATGTAAATAATAATATAACCAGATAAAATGTTGCACTACATTGTTTGCAGTAGAGGGCAGCAGTGCACAAGGAAATTAATTTCCGAAACGGACTACTTCCGTAGACTGCTTCATATCACAGGATACCCAGTAGTCTCTTTTCTGTCATATGTCAAATGTTACTCTTAACATGTGAACATTCTACAGAATTTTACAAATTACCCCACATGAATTCATAAACATATAACTTCCATCCACCTAGTCTATGTGCAGTTTTGTTCACAGCATCGTAAAGCACAAGGACAAGGTTCATAGATATAAATCTAAAAGTAACCCGAATTCTGGTTCTAAATACAGATATGTGCATAGATGGGACTGCCATCTGCCTTACAATGTTTAAAGTTGTGAATACGTTGGGCTTCAACTTATATAAAATGGTAGTGGGTGATCCACTGGCTTGCCACGCGCAACACAAAGAGTTACATGCATAAACTGGCGCATGTTATCTTCCGTAAACTTAAAAAAAAATCTTGGCGAAATTGAGATCTACTCTGCTCTGTTTACAAGAATCATGCTAACACGACGACTCATTGTTTACAAAACTAAATTGTGAGGTGCTCCTGCTATCAGGAGGAGTGGTTTTCCCAGGCTCCAAGCTGAAGAGGGTGTATTCCTGTAACAGGAGCGGTCTCTCGTTCCTCTGCAATCAGGGAACACTGCTTTGGCACGTGCTATGCGGAGGCAGGAGTGCACTGAACGAGCGCTCACAGTGGGGCTGGCACGAGGACAGATGTTGCTCCAGCTTCCCCCACCCATCAATGCCTCCCTCTCTTGCTGTGATGATTGACAGCTGGAGGTTTATCCGGCCAATCAGAGCGTACGAAGATGAATTAGAGTACAGTTGCCGGCTGTCATTGGTTTCCTGTGTGCCACTGCTTCGCGTGCCGATACAGCTGTTTTTTTTTTTTTTTTTTTAACTTTCTAGCACATGAAGGCAGGGAAATTAAAGGCTAACTTGCTTATTTGTAAATTATAATACAAAGTAGGCTTAAAAACAGTTTTACTGCATATTCTGTCTTTAAAAAGGTAGCTCCACTGACGCTGAAGTCGTTCCACTGACTTACTTGCCGTGGATAAGTGCAACCGTTGGTATGTTCCTAACCGCACCTCTCTGAAAAATCAGAAATGTACAGGTGGTCCGAGCCCTACGTCACTGGAACTAAACATTTATTATCTTTATGTCAATTACATGTAGGTTATCTTCACATGCAGGCTAAATAATTGGGAATGATGACGACTAAATTTTTACTGTTTGAAGGGTAAATTCTTGCAGGCAAAAGAAGGTAGTAACAAGCAGCCACTACATTCCCCTAATACTCCTTATCACTTCACAACCTGCCGGGCTGCGCTCACCGCTTTGTTGTTTGTACCTCCAGGGCTGATTGAGCAGCGCGTGACTGACAGCCCGCGAGGGTGTTGTCCAATCATCGGTCTGCCCCGCGCCCAATGGGTGAGTCCGCACGCCTATTGGCTACAGCGAGTGTGGGAAAGAATGCAGAGAAGGTTTCACACGAACTGGGAGCAGGCGGACCAGCTATAAATATCACGGGCGTGTGGAAGTCTGAGTTGACTAGCACAAGGCTACCCAGTAACACACGCAGTTAAATAAGCGACTAGACGCGATAGAGCTGATCAGAGTTACTTGCATGCCGCTTTGTAGTTGTCATAATAGGACTGTAGCCAAGTCTTACCTCTGATTTCATCTGCTGTCAGGTAGAAATCATAGGCAGTTACCAACGATCTAAGACGTGACATTGTTTCTCTGCGCAGCTGAAGGATATTTTGTACCAGTATTATTAATTAAGAAAGAATATATCACTGAAAATGCCAGCCGATTCCATGGAGAAAACCACCGCATCTCCAGTAGCGGGTGCCCCTGCCAGTGGAACTCACACACCGGACAAACCAAAAAGTGCCAGTGAACACAGAAAGGTAATACACTTTACTAAGCCCACTAACGGCGGCCAATTAAGTTAATTGTCTGATAAGTTTTTTTTCCATTCACTCGCCTATTTAAATATACATCGCAGTATGTTCCCTATTATAATTTGAATTATGTTTACATTATCTGCTGTATTTGTTAAATTATAGTCGGTCTACATTTATTTTGCAGTCCTCGAAGCCCATCATGGAGAAACGTCGGAGAGCAAGAATAAATGAAAGCCTCGGGCAACTGAAGACTCTCATCCTGGATGCACTTAAGAAAGATGTAAGCCATTTGTCAAAAATAACAATAATAATAAAACACTTGTGCCATCAATGAGATTATAGGAATATGAATTGTGGATGTGTAGATCTTTACTTATTTTGATTACGTAAATGATTCCAGAGTTCCAGACACTCAAAGCTGGAGAAAGCAGATATCCTGGAGATGACAGTGAAGCATTTGCGGAACTTGCAGCGCGTGCAGATGAGCGGTAGGTACTCAGCACCATGTACCTCTCTTATACCAAACATATGCTTAATCACTGACATTTCTCGGGCCTATGATAGTCTTTATCTGTGTCATTGGAACAAACAATATATTCACAAAAAGACTTATCTTTTCCCTAGTGACCTAAATTTAAATAGCATATGTTTTAGTATATGCAATAAATGAAATGAGCTTTACAAACAAAGTCTGTTGACTTTGATAGGAAGTTACACTGAGTAATATTTCTTCCTTCTTCTCCAGGTGCACTGGCAGCCGACACAACAGTCCTTAGCAAATACCGAGCAGGATTCAACGAGTGCATGAACGAGGTGACCCGTTTCTTGTCCACTTGTGAAGGGGTGAACACAGAGGTCAGGTCCCGGCTCCTCAACCACCTATCCGGCTGCATGGGGCAAATGATTGCGATGAACTACCCACCACCATCCTCTGCTCAGCAGCAGGCTCACCTTGCTCAGCCCTTGCACGTGCAGCTACCCTCGGCAGCCACTGTGCCAATCAACGGTGTCTCTATGCCTTGTAAACTCAGCCCTTCCGAGGCAGTGTCACCGAAAGTGTATGGCGGTTTCCAGCTTGTGCCAGCCACTGATGGACAGTTCGCTTTCCTTATACCCAACCCGGCGTTCGCATCCGCGAATACTCCTGTTATCCCGCTGTACGCCAACACCAATGTGCCAGTCACTGTTAATGCCAATCCTATCCACACCACATCTTCGCCCACCGTGCCTTCCCCGGTGCAGGGCATGACGTCCTTTGCTGGAGTTTCAAAGACTGTGAGCCCGATGGGTGTCAGCGTTGGTGCGGACAGTGCTGAGTCTGTTTGGCGGCCGTGGTGATTGGACTTTCGTGAATTGGAAAAGGCTTGAAAGAAAAAAGGAAACACTTAAGTGACTTTTCATGACGGAGAAAGTTCCGTTTTAAGGAACATGAATGCTCTTCTACCGACCCTGTTCGAATATTTATTGACTGATTCCATATTTGGGATGCTGGTGATAAATATGTTTTTGTTAAAATCCGTCAAAATGTTTATAGTGTATTGATTCATTTATATTGTTTTGAAATATAGTTTTATATAAACGTATCGATTACTGCTCTACGCCAAAGCTGTTTTATATTGCTTGTTAGTTCCTGTTCACGAAACTTCTCAACTTGGAAAGTTTGGGTTTGGAAACAATAAAACCTTTAGAATGACAATTGAAATGGGCTGTGTTTAAAATGCTGATGTTCATGATGTTCAAACTAATGTAGTTTCATGTTGAATAAGCCATGTTTTATTTTGCTAAACCATGAATTCATCCTAAATAACTCTAAATTATCTTCCTGATAAATTTACAAATCTGGTCGTTTAAGTCAAGAAATAAATTAATCGTACATGGTCTTTCTGTCGTAAAAACCAGGCGAATTGGGTGTCAATGGACTCAGTTATTAGCACCCATATAATCACATATCGTTTTTCATCATTAAATGAACCTGCAGTTGACTAAGGTATTTGTTTTGTTTCAATAAAAAAAGTATCTTGCGCGACCATTGGAAATTAATTTGTAATTAAAATGAACAGTGATGTCTTGAGCTCTATTACCAGAATAAGGAAATTCTGGAAACGTATTAACCTAAAATAATTAATTTTACAACAATAGGTCTTGGGCATACAGTAACAAAAATCTGTTTGACAAGGCCTACATATCTTAAAACATGACGATGCTATTTAATTAAATAATAGAATAAGCCTCATTGCATGTTCTAGACGAACCCACTCTCATTAAAACGAGGCTTGGAACTCCATAGGTACAGTTAGTTTGAGGGACCATGACTTTTTATTTACAGCACGTGTATTCCCATTAGTATAAATCCCCTTCCTCCCTCCATCCGCCTCCTCTTCCATTTTCCTGTATATATATCCCTGGGATGTAAGCTTATCTTATCTTTCCCTTGCGTCCGGAACCCGGGGTCGTGTTCCTGGGGCTGTTGGCGTGACGCTTGCCGTGTGCAAGCCGCTTGCAGTCGGCGGGCCCCAGCGTCTCCCGGGTTGGGTTACATTTAGTCAACTGGAAGTCTAGGGTATCAAAGCTTCTCGAAGCACAGTGCATTCCACGGGCAGTGTACACTGAATTACCTGTCGAACTAAGTCTTTCAAGTTTCGCTAAAAAGGGCGATATCGAGAGTAGGTAAACCCCTTCAATTTGTCAAATTTGTAAAATCAGGCCTTCTAAATTTAAAGATCAAAGATTAGTCAAAGATATTGTTATTCCCGCATGAAATAGTTTCATACGACAATAAAATGTAAGAAGTTGACAGTTGTCTCTGTATATCCTTTAGAACGTAAACTGCAAGATATCTCAATTTGCAAAGTGGCAAGTTTTCCCAAATATGTCATTATGTAAGTTCGGAGTAACGTTGTTTTTAACTGGATAGTTTGATTGCTTAAGTTGAAATACACCCATTACAGGACTGGATTCACTCTAAATAGTGTAAATGTCAATAATGTGTTTCGTTTGAGCAAAACACATTTTATGTAATCGTCTACTATCTTGCTCGTGATTCCTTAAGCTTGCCAACAAGTATAGCCTACATCACATAAAACATAAGTGCGTATTTTATTTGCTGTCCTCCTAGCTGGATTCTTGAGGAATCCCTCTTTGGTAAAACGTTTCGTATAACACGAGCCAGCGAATCATAAAAGCCGGCCTTTGCACAGGCGTCACTGGAACACTAGTTGGCAGCGTGTGGGCTCTGCGGTTGTTCCTTGTGCGCTGCGTGTCTATGTTAATATTTCAGAGATGCCTGCGTGGTGCTGAGGTCGTGAGAACCGAGCGAACCAGACTGCTTGCGGTCGGGCATGGAGCCAGTCAGTAAATCCCCGCTGGCAGCCCGGGTCGTGCATTGGCCGCAGCACTGCTCTCAGGAGGTGATGAGGCGCACGCGCGCGGCCGGCGAGGAGTCAGGCTAGAGTCATGGTAATAATTGCAGCAGTCTCTGGACTGAACTTTATGACAGACACACCTACTCTGGCTACTGTTGGAATAGCAGTTCTCATCTTGAGCTGCCGATTCCCTCGAAACAATGGTGAACTTCCTCAGGAAAATAAAATGATCCTCAGTTTTATTTATAACACAAATGAACACATTAAGCTGATTTTCTTCTTTCGATGATGTTCCCATAACACACGCACTTATTTTCTGTTGCCTAATCTTAGTAAATAATAATAATAGTAACAACAACAACAACAACAACAACAAGATCAGTCGTAGATACTAAAAGTGTTTCAAGTTTTTCTAGCTAACTTGGTTTTAAGTCTTAGTAAGAATTGTTTTCTAGCTAACTTGGTTTTAAGTCTTAGTAAGAATTGTTGTATTTGCATGCGTGTATATTTGGGTGAATTATTAATCGAAGTTAGCAATACTGTACTTTGCTTTTGATAATGTTACGCGCAAATTATTGCTATGAATTAATACATCTGATAATGACCCTGATACCACTTCACAAAACCTAAACATAATCAATCCCAATTAATGTACGTGTAGCTACATCATGAAGTTTGCAATCTTTATAGTCAACAGAATTGTTTTCATAAATCTATGTGCACGTAAGTCTTCGCCTTTGGCTCAAGCAACTAGTTTGAGTCGAGAAAGAAGGCATATGGCCGAGGGCGTTTTTCTCATTAGCAAGGTTTCAATGAGGACCATTTATTTGAGATGGTAGTTCGTTCTCGCGGAGGTCAGGGTCGCGAGCTCTGAGCTCGCTAATTAGATCTCGTGCTTTCACTCCCAAGTATTCAACAAGCGGTTAATGCACGCGTGGAACGTGGAGGCAGAGGCAAATCCAAAACGTGCATCCAAAATACATTTTACTGGCATTATGAAGTTACGCAGGCTCTCCAACTTTTTTGCCTCAGCAGTACTTTTGGCACCAAATTATATAAATCATATTTGTGTGACAATTTTCAGAAATGCAAACTGGACAAATGCTTATGGGTTTATCATGTATCATTTGCTGTGTTGGGTAACATTGGCATTAGGTATACTTTTTTCATTACATAACCTCTTCCCTAACATTTTTTTAATGTTTTTGAATGACAACGGCTGTCACTGAGTATGTGCTTTTGTTTAACGAAAATAGCATGGTTCCTTGTGGGTAAAAATAAAATATCCTTACAACTCTCCTGGCGTTTCACAGATATACAGAGACATTACAACATATACAGAAACTGTTTGATTTAGAGCCCTCTATGTACATCCAAAGTTCTTTAGACTTGGGAAGGTTTCGTTTTCACCATAATCCTGAGCATTAAACAGCAGTTAATATTACATTGTTGTTGTGTGAAAACAGCACTTTTTACTGCTATGAACATAATACATTTTTCTGTATGTCTGTAATGGAATGAATTTATCAGTACCTGACAATGTTTCAATTGGGCCCATAAACCATGCCCCTTTAATTAAATCTGCAAACCAGAACATGAGATGTATGCAAATTTCTAACTGGGCAGAATCTGCGGAGCAGGTTGATGCTGTCTGATGTAAAGTTTCTCACCATTTTCTAGTCACTTTGTATTGACATAATAAATGAAGTGAACATCCTATATGGACTGCAATGCGAAATGGAATATGTTATGCCAAATGTAACATAATCTGTACTAATTTGAACAACAACAAGAGGAAAAACATGCAGTTGTTGCTCGCTATGCTGACATCAACAATGATTTTTCAGATGCTGCAGGAATGAAAATCTTTCTGTTTGCAAGTGTGGTTTCCTCTCTATCTGATACACACACACTCGCTGCTATTGAAAAACATATGCACATGCACACACACTTATAAAAACAAAAATTGAAAGAGAAGGAGTAAATGAGATTCAAACATGCACTGATCTGTCCTTATAAGAAAGCCTGCACATTTAGCTTGTCTACCTCTTTGGAAATAGTAATTAAACAGTGTGGCCAATATGTTTCCGGCATTTTCATGCTAACTTTTACTTTCCTGTGATTTGAGACACATCCTCACTGGCGTACTTCTAAATTTGCTGTGGTCAAGGGCTCCATTCACAAGGGCTGAAGGAAATGCTCAGCATGCTTGAGAAGAGACATGTAAGAAGGGATGGGAGGGGAGACTTGGGGTGAGAGGATTCCAGAGAAGAAACTGAACAACACCACCTTTCACTGCACCTGTTTCCACACAGAGAGGGGGCAGAGAGAGACAGATAGAGTGTGTGTGCAGTGGGGAACCCTATTTGGGAAATCCTTGGTTATTGGCATGGATTGATACCAGAATGGCTTTGTATTTTAAATGTAAAAAAAATCCAGATGAATGAAAGTAGAGGTCTTTTTGGACAAAAATAATTAAGCTGCAGGGTGATGTTAATGCATACTATAAACCAACAGTGCACTGTGACAACTCAAACTCTGCTGGCCGTCTTTAATGTTGACACAAGTCATGAATGTCCTGTTATAATGAACTAGACCAATGTCAATGATTACGTATATTACAACAGGAAGTGAGTCAATGAAATAAACAGACACAAATGTTTCCGTATTAAACTCTCACCTTAATTTCCATCTCAAAAACAGATGAGTTTGGTCTGACCACTGGGGTGCTGTTACATGCTTATTGTATTTTTTGTTGTTTTTGACTTTGCTGCAGGTAGTCCTCAGTTGGTGCTGTGTCCCTTTGCCATCAACAGCAGCTGTACTAACCAGAAAGAAGTAATGACATGAGTAGCATTCAATGAGAAGTGGATGCCAGAAAATATGCAGCTTTCTAAATTCCACCATCAGTTTGTTAATATGTACTTTCTGCCTGCAACCAGGTCAAGACTGATGAATGGATGTGGTGTTTACAAGGCTCCACCCATTCTGGTATTCATAGTACTACATTAGTTATCCTACGGAGCATGGCAGATGGGATGGAACGGGTGGCGGGGGAGGGCCTTTGGGCAGACGCAAAGGTGGTGCTTCGGTGCCGGGTGTGGTGGGGGCACAGCGTTTTAGCCCAACTCCTTGTCACCTGTCTGCAAGGACGTATTTCTGAAGCCAGGGTTTCACTTTTCACTGGGTTCTCTGGTTTCAGGACGTCGGTCGCATTGGTCTTAACCCGCCCCCACCCCCCCACAAATGGTGCAGATTCCGCTGGGGAAAGTAAAGACCCCTCTAATGGGTCAAAGGTTTCACTAAGCATTTATGTGCCTCAACTACTGAATGGCCTCTGGGGAAACAGCCCTCAGTTTAGTGCTAATTTTATTTATGTATTTACCTCTCAGGAGGACCGTTGTCCCCCAGACCAGAGTGCTCAGCTGCTGGTCTTCTATTTTAGCTGCAGTTCAGAATTTGTTTTTGAAAATAAATACTTGCAAAATGGTAAAATAAATAACATAGTAATGTTCATGTCCTGTTCCAAGTCCGCTGTAAATACACTCAAAAAAGTAAGGAGCTGCATATATCCGGTTTACAATTTTAAAATGATCTATTTAATTTAAAAGTGTTGTTGCTGCTGTTGTGGCTACTATAGTATAATTTCAAATTGTTTGTATATTTCTCATTACAAAGACGATTTATAGGGTATACAGTTTATCTATTATCTATTTTCAAGGTTGATATTTATCAAAGATATTTATGTTATCATCTTTGTTCAAAAGGAACAAAAGTGGTTAATGGATCTGTCTGGTTGCAATGCTGGTTTCATAAGCACTGAGCCACTCAACAGGTAGTGAACTAGGGATGCATTAAGCCCTCAAATGTAATCAATGAACCAAGTTTAATACTGCTTATCCTTTTATGACATATTTCATTAGTTCAAAACCCTCATTATTTAGGTCCCTATGAAACACTTGCATTTACTCAAATTTTACCTGCTGAGTTGTTATCAACTGTAGTATTGTGTAGCACCTTTCAGTTGACTGTAAGTTATCTATATCTAAATATTTGGCTTAGATAATGAACATGTGAATTGCAATTTTGTCTAAATATACTTTTATGATTTGCTTTAAAGAGTTTTGCAAAAAATTTGAACAACTTTTTGTTCAACCCCAGTTTTTCTCCCCAGTCTGGACTGCTGTTTTATATTTGTTGGCCTGTCTGTATGCTGTAATATCCTCCATTTATTTCAAAGAGCACACTCCCTCTTCAGAAATTCATGGAGCCAGCTGTGGTTTGTTGTCCATCTGCAATCCACCAGCTGAGCAGTGCAGTCATTGCATCAGAGGAGTGCATTGCTCATGCAACTGGTTCAAGCAGACTGCAACCCTCCGATTGACCAGAGGAGTCACTACTTTTCAGTGCCGAGTCTTGGAAATGTCAGTTTTTGGAAATGTCAGGATTTGATTTTAGACCATGGGGGACTTCGCAGCTCAAAGGTGTGCAATTTTGTACCAAGGAGAGGAAATATGAACGGCTGTTTAAAGCCTCAAACTATTGATGCATAGTCCCCAGTAACTCTGGTATGGTATTGTTAAAAATTAAGGATACACATTTAAACAGGAATTGATCCTAATTAAGGAACAAAATTCCCAGGGATGCTAAAGCATTTACAGGCTGCACTGTACCTGCCAGTTAGAAATGTGTCTCCTCCTTCTTCTACATCATTCTCAAATAGCTAGCTTAACAGGGAATACCATTACCATAAGGGTGTATACTTTCCTTGATGAAATGAAAATTCTTTCCTCAGGATCTTTAGGATCATATCTTCAGCATGGTCAGAATTCGGAAACCTTACAATGGATACATTTTGATGCATGGAAAATGTAAAATAGTCTCCTTATATAAGGATAGCAGATAGCATGCCGTTTCATCATGATGCCATGAAAACTGTTTTGTTTAACTGTTTGGTTATCCAACAAAAGCAAATTTAGGAGGAGAACTTCCTTTTTGTATGGTTCAGTGGCCTGGAGCAGAGAGGAGCCCTTTGGATGTGGAGAAAGCCAAGCCAGGCATCTGCTGGCTGCGGGGGGTTTCTATGGCATGGGTGTGAGTGATAGCTCACCTCACGCCTGGCTGCATGGCCCTGGATGGGACGCATGGGTGGGGGGTGGCAGGGGGTTAGGACAGAGGGGGCCCTCTCACAAGAGGATTAGGTTATTTCCCTTTATACAAATCCAGGGAATTAACCATGGCCCCCGGGGAGCACTGAACTTGTGAATGGTTGAGTGCTGATCTCCAAACCCTCAATGTCTTTTCATTTCAGAAGGAGGGGAGGTTGGGGGGAAGACTGAGAGAAAGGAGTCTGGAGGGAAGCTTTTAAAAATAACTTTCCTGACTCCTACATTCTCATTCATTTCCCTACAAACTGATCATCCCAAAAAATGTTGGCAACCTTTTTGCAAGAGTTAATCAGGGGTGTCAGTGACTCTTGTCTTTGGGGGCTTGTGGAGGTTGTGTAATTGGTACAGAATGGGTCACTACTAGGCTTAATTAAGCATATTCCTGTCTTGGGCAGGATGGTCTCCCTGTTCAGTAATGAAGACACTTCTGCTTCATCATGGCCTATAAATGCTTTCCTTGCAACACCAAGATTAGAAGTTTGTAGAAATGTGAAACCTTGTTCATGGAGGGGTATTGGGATTTGGTCATGATATTAGTAATGATGTCACTTAGGCCCTGAATGAACCGGACTTACTGTATGTGAGTCAGGCACCAGTGAAACATTAATGGACACATGTCTGACTGCTCTAGCTGATCGCTCAGGTGGAGAGACCTTCACTTTAGCTCATGCATGCAATAAATTACTCTGACTGTGTGTATATCAGTGTGTATGCATGTGTGCTTGTGCGTATGTGTGTGGCCATGCATGTATACTTGTGATTATATGAATGTGCACTAATCTTTCGGGACATGCTTTTGCAATTCAATGTGTGTTTATTTTGTGATTTTCAGGGGTCAGTAGTATACAATGCCCTGCTTTCAGCACACTGTGCTATTAATTGGAATTGCATTAGATATTCTGTGCATTCTCACAATTCTCAATCATTTCCACTTGAAAAATTAAACCTCTTCCATTACTGAAGCTGAGATGAAAACATGGGTTGTTCAGTTCAAATGAAAACATGTGTACCCAGGAAGAGTATTCTTTGCTTGGTCGGATTCTGATGTCAATGCAAATATTAACAATGATTGAAACCACCAATTATTTCTTGGCCTACCTGACCAAAACATTCATTAACAGAGATAATAAATAAACAAATATTTATTAAACCAACCCTTCAGCTGGTCTAGGAAGGAATGGGTATGGGGTATTTCTAGGTAAGTCTTTTCTAGTAAGGAGACAGAAGACATCCTGCAATGTAGTGGGACCAGCTGTACATGTGTCTCATGTTCAGACTTGTCCCAGACAGCCACATGGGAAGATATCAGCCACAGGCCTCTGACTCAGGCTTAGCTTGTCTAATGCAGATCTCTGTGTGTGCATGTGTGTCATCAATCAAATTTAAAAGTACCTACTCTACTACCACACCTCCTAAAGGCTAGTGCTATCCAATCATACTATCCGATTATTCACGACACGGAAGCTGCATTGAGGTGGAGCGCAATTACATAACAAGGACATAAGTGAAGGCATCCAGTTTTCTTGACAAAAGTTAGTGCTATGAAAGATTGTAGCCTTCTGCATGGAGATATTCTTAACTTCTACAAGTACATGCACATGGGCACAGTAGTTCACTGGGCAGAGAAAAAAAGAGGTTTTGCACAGGACTAAAAAAACTTAAAAACTGACTGCCAAATCCATAATTGGTTTCCAGATTCCAGTGACGTGTGGTTAGCTTTGATGAAGGCCTTTTTCCCATATTTATCTGTATGGCACACAGCTTAAGTTTAGCTTGTAAATAAGGTAGATTTTTAGTGCTCGTGGCCTTGGCTTTCCTTCTCCTGTATAAAAGCTCACCTCAAACAATGGTCATTTTTCCACCAGCAACAGACAAAAAACACAGATTAGATTGTTTAAATGTAGGTAGTAGATCATCCTTCTTTTGTGGTGTGTCACCCCAGGGTTATTCAACATATACAAACTGGTCTGAAGCCATTTTACTGGTCAGCTTGTATGTTGTCCAGCGTACCAGCTCTGTGACCTCCTCTCATAAGGATAGATTAGCTGTGGAGGGATTTGTGGGCTGGTATGACTGGAAGGATGTGGGAATGTGGCGCATTGTCCTTGTACAGGATGTCCTGGTGCTTGGCCCGCTCTGGACAGGCAGCGGCCCAGCCAGTTTGCCAGGACAGACGGCTTCTGCCGCAATTGCCAATCTCCCTCACCAGATGTTACCAGCCTTACACAAGCATGCCATTGCCATCAGGCCTGGCTGTTTTCCATCCTGCACAGTGTTAAAGATCAGTCTTTCTTTGCTTTCCTTCTTTACACCAGCATTCCTCCACATGTGGGATTTGGATTATAAATACCCTCTTTTACTGATAGTCACAGCCCCCCATATCTATTGCCCCTCAATCTGATGTAGTTAGAATGTAAACTTCACTCTCCCTGCAAAGAGATGTCTTCTTATGTAAAATGGAGAGTAGTGTGTCCTCCACCTGGGGAGTTTATTGCTGGTATTCTCATTCAGGGACAGCATAAGCAAGTAGTGTCAATAAGTGTATGGCCTCACTCCAAACAAAGTGAAGCAGAGTTTACAGCTGGGCACACAGACTGGTGGTGGCCTTTTCTCTGTCCATGTTCTGCCTTTCAGACATAGTCTAACAGCAAAGAAGGCAGAAACAAGGTGTTACTTTTATTGTTAAGTCCCCTCAATCAGGCCTCCTGTAAGAGAGTATAGACCTTTTCAAATTTGGCTTTCTGTTTCTAGCCAATCATTTAATTATTTACCACTTAGGTATTAAAAGATATGTCACATTTATTTGGTTTCACAATGATTTGTTAACTGAAAATAAACTATTTATTTTTTTTTCCAGAATCAGGAAATAATCAAAGAGCTGGATGCTGTGGGTGTTTTTGAAAATTCTCTAAATCATTCCAAGGGGTGGTGGACATTGCAAAGATCACTGCAGGGAGGTTGGATTGGTTTGGTTGGTTTATTTGCCTTTCTTATTTATTTTATATTTTTTCAATTGTATCTCTCATGTCACCACAGCACCACCCACAATTTATACAGTATTACAGGAGAGCTAGTGTCCAGATGGAAAGCTGTAGTCGTGACATTTGTTTAATTCCTATGATGTTTTGAGAAGTAAAGGAGTGAACATGGGGGGCTGCAGCTGACTTAAGCCCATCCTGAAGAGTTTGCCAAATGTTTCCCAGCGCTGAGGTTATAATCCTGGTTATAGTAAAGCCTTCCTTGAACTGACACCATATAGAATTATAGAACCCACTCTGCACTCATCAACATTTACCAACTGACACATAATGCATTTATGAATAGATTAGTCTTTTTTGTCTCATTTCATATTTTTCTGTAAAAAACTTTGGACTCAAAAGGGTTAATACAAAATGATAATTTGTGCAGTGTATTCTGCCTATAAGGCTTTGTGAGTTTGCTTTTCTACTCTCACAGTAAATGTCGTCTTTGAGGGGTGTGAACACTTACGCATATTATCATCCTTATGTAGGTCTTATCTGTCCTGGCTGATATTTCAGCCGGTGAGTGTAGCTGTGGTGGAATGACCATGGGCTCAGCATGATATCCTACAGAGTAAACATTTATTTTAACCCTTTGATACAATGACATCTTTTATCAATTATAATGGCAGTGGATAAACTGCCTGTCCTGTGTTCTAATACACCCATTTGACATTTATACCATTTTCAGAGGATATTAACGCAAGAAGGTAAGAATATATGTACTGAGGTAAGATAGACTTCTAAGATAGAACATTCTTTTAGTAATGGACTTACTCACACACACACATACACACACACACTCTTTCTTATACAAATTAAAATGCACTCACCATCATACACACCTTCACAGAGCCACACACACAGAGCAGAATATTTTTGTGAGGCTGACAAAAACAACTAGAATAACAGGGAACAGTATTTTTTTTCCCTTTGGCAGTGTGATAGTCAGCACAGCACTGCTAATGGATAAGATGAGTCAAGGAGGAGGTGACAAGACAAGGAGAAGGACAATGCAACAAGTGTGGCTTTTTTAAACTTCCAAAGATGACAAGATTAATTTTGTGAGGACAAATAGTTATAATGGAACCACAATGAAGCACTTTCACACATATTTTGGGTAACGTGTATTCAAATGTGGCACAGAGGCACACTTCAGAGGTTTTCATGCTTATAAAGCAGGTAATAAAGGGTTATGGTCCATCTACCTGCCTTCTTGACCTAGACAGCAAAATGGGCAACAAAGATTGGTTGAATGGGTTATCCCATGTCAATGTGGAAATAGGACCATCCTGTTTGCTGTCAGCAAACACTTTTATTTGGTCAGTGGCACTCTGCAGGCTCTTCAGTGCTGCCATGTGACCAGTTGATTTTACCATACTATGCCTCCATGTCCAGAAGCCCTGCTTATGGCCTGTTCCACTGCATTCCACAAGAACAGCCCACAACTGGACAAAGCAAGAATGAGACACACAAACATGAGTATGACAGGTCAAGGGAAGATTGTGTGTATATGAGTGTGTGTGTGAGAGAGAGAAGAATGTGATTGTATGTATGACAGTGTTTATGTATATGAATGTATGCATGTAAAGAAGTGTGTCTTTGTGCGTTTTTTTCTCATATGGTCAATGGAGCTTAAAATATCTCCGGTCACTATCAGAGAATAAAAGGCAAGGGTATGGCTGCAAATGGGAGCCTACATCTGGTTGGATCTCCTGCTGCTTGGCCTAAAACCACAAGTTACTGTACATATAGCATGGCAAAATATATTCAATGTCCTTCGGTCAGATCAAGCTCCATTACCCTCAGCCATGTGTTAACACATTCCCTCTCTGTGTGGTCTTGATCTTACCTAACTGATTTTGGGACGTTCCCCCCAAAAATTAATAGCAATCTGTGGCATAAGACACTTTTAATGAGGAGGTCATGTTCTACCTTTTGACATGTGACTCACTCAGGAGAAGAGCGCCTCTGTCCCTCAGCTGTTTTCCCACAAGCATCCCCCGCCCAATCCTTCTGTCTGTGCAGTGATTGACAGCTCTCACCCACTGAGGGTCTCCTGGTCACACTGTATAAGCACATTGAGAGGGAATCCTCAAGTGGAAGACAGTGGAGTGGCCCTGTAGAGTTCCAGTATTGATTGCGCTGACTATCTCACAGCCAAAGCAAATTGTTTTTGATTTCTTTTTTCTATGGGCAATCAATACTGCTTTGTGTGGGTTTTCTCGTATTCAGTTTCAACTCACTAAATCCCAAATGCTTCTTTTGTTTGCATGTCAGTCAACTGAAAGGTGCGACCACCCCCACACTTCCCTCATCTGAACCCATGATTTATCATCTAATGGTCAAACACAAGTATCTGCCAAAATTTTTTCTATGTTAAATAATTAAAAGGGACAAAGTTTCATTCTTTCAAATAATACAACAAAGTGCTATCCTTCCTCAGAGCTTGTGTCTGTATGTTATATCCTACATTACAATTTACCAGCTAAGAAGTACCCCAAACAAAAGAAACCCAAAATCTGTTACTCATACTTACTGGAGTCATTTGTAATCTTAATTTCAACAGGAAGTACAAGTGATAACAAGTTTTTCCTTTGCAGTGCTGAGCTAGGGGAACCAGGTGGATGGGGAATGCCGAGGTTGGTGTAGCCGGTCAGCTGTAAAAGGAAAGATCAAGTTATCAGATTGAGGGAGGAAGTTTTGAAATTTGGCAGAATTGTCTCACCATAAACACAGCATCTTGGGCTGATTCGGTGGTGAGTCCAGCCAAAGCATAAATCCTTTGTGTAAGGATGAGCCCCGTGGCCAAGAATGAAGTTGACTTTATAATTCTGCAGGTCCACAGTGGGGCATGCCATGTTTGCCCTTCATGTTGTACAAAAGTAGCTCCTCTGTTCTGCTGTGTGTCTACAGCTGGACCAGTCTTATATTCCTCCACTGCCCCGCAGGGTGAAACCTGTTGGCATGGAAGCAAAAAACAAATACCACTGGTCATTCTAAATGAGGGGAATAAAAAGAGGATTTAAAGTAAACGGTGTGTGCCTCATACAGCACTGTGTCCCCATCATCATACTGGGTTATTGGATTTAATTCATGAAGAGAAGAGTTGATCCTCCTAGTTTACTAACACCACCACTAACAGTCCCAGAGGCTAACGAATGCATCCCCTGTGCCTCTCCTGTAACCTAGATTGTCACCTGTACATACATATCATGAAAAGGAAGATCCTGTCTATGCTTTCGCTTAAACCTGTCCATGCACAGTCAGACAGAGTAATAGCCAGGATACTCTCAGAAATAAGTCTGTTACTGACAGAGGCCTGCTCCTTCCAGGAATGCTGTTTCTCCACAGTGAAAGACCCTTATCTCTCACTCTATACCCCCATTGTCCCTTTCCAGGACACAAAGTGGTAGCTGGACAGTGTGATAGCTATGAATGTTACTCCTCAGCCAGCTGTACAAGGCCTCTCCAAGTCATCCTACAGTGGGAAAACAGTCCTAGCATTAAAAGCTAACTGTGAGTCCTTAAAGGCCTTTCACACCAAAGTGCAGAGGGATTCACAGTATGCACCCAGATTGTAATTGCTAGTGCTTACAAATGTCCCACAAAAGGTGAATGTAAAGGATTCAGAGGAAATTTGGACAAATAATACCTCTGGAAACCTGATGGTTTCTGTCCATTGACATCAATGCAAAGTTCACCATTCAGAGGAAATCTTTGTTTAGAGTGTCCTATGTCACATCTTTTTAATGTGGCCACTTGCCATCACTTAAATCCCACTGGCCAGATTCACAGCACTTAGACACAACAGACTGTCTGAGAGAAGCAGCTCCCTGACCCCAGTCTCTTCCTTTCTTGTCTCAAGTGATTCCTCTTTCGAAGACCGTTTACTGTTTGTGTTTCTTTGTAGTGTGGATTAATGGTTCTGGAAAGATGCATTTCCCTAGAATTATTTTTGGAGACCTGTAGTGTTTCTGGGAAACAGTATTCTTTTTAACTGGTTGCCAAACTATTCCAAGCCAAGAGCAGATCTGCAGACTGCACTGCCCTAGCGCTTAGTGCTGAGTCACTTCCATGCTGAGCATAGAAGACTCACTCATGTGTTTCAAGGTGGGGGTGGGCCACCTGTGTGGGTAGAGCAGGGTTGGTGCTCTGGTGTAGATGTGAAAGATGGGGCCTTTCTTTGACCTCACTCTGCCCCCCAGAAGAAAAAGGCGTCTTCAAGCACCAGGTCTCTGACCTGCCAGTGAGGGCAACCATGCAGTGAAAGTTTTAGAAATCAGGGACCTAACAATGAAACATAAAAATCTGCGGGGTTTGTGACGATTCCCTGAGGACATCAGCCTCATTGATTGGTTTAGGAAGGGTAAAGCGTCTAAAGATATTTGGTTAATTTATGAAATTCTTTGTATTTTGACACATTTAAAACAAACAGTTTGAACACACACACATGCGTGCACACACACATATCCAGTTTTTTTTTTTCTTTTTAAGGACAGAGGAAACATCTGGTGACAAGCAGAAAAGCACCTCTGCTCCATGTGTGTGATCTGTGTCAGCAGTGTTCCTGGCCAATGGGACATCCAGGAAGACCCTCTCCTGGTTCCAGACCAGACCCAGTTTCCTCTTCTTCCTCTTGCCAGCGCTAGGCAATGGAGCTGGATCACTGACCAGACACAATGAAAATTTCATCTTTATTTGACACCCGCAGACATAAAATATTATTAAATTAAACTACTGACACACCCGTTATTCACAAATTGCAAGCCAACAAATAATAATGGACTTTGATTCTAAAGTAATGCAAATGGAGTCGCTGCCCACATTCTTTCTTTTTTCAAAGGACTAATGGGACACTTGCAATCAAAAAGCAACACCCTTAAATTAGCATACAATGGTTGACTGCAAAAATAAAAAAAAAAATGTTTTTTTGAAATATTAAATACTTTTGTATGATATTTGTATACATAACTTGCATGTCGTCCTTTTCACTACCAGACTCAGGTCCATCGTGTTGGTTTAGAAGCCCCCCTTATCAAGACCCATAGACACTTTGTATGGGATTAGGTAGTGACCCCACTGCTTGATTGACAGCTGTCATGGTGGCAGAGCTCTGTCATGTGTGGCGAGCAGCTCGGGGTGTGTGGTGGCCAGGCTCTCTGCTTGCTGGCCTACTCTCCTCAGAGCCTCTTTAGGTCCTGTGGGCCGTGAAGCCCTTATTGTTACTGCACCTGAATGGACTGAATGGGATGAGATAGACTGGGCCCACAGAATGCAGGGCCCCCCCAGACAAAAGGGTTCCCCCCGTGACATCACCTTACCCCCACCCCCCTCTCTGAATGACGCAGTAGGATGGCTCTGACATGAGATGTCTTCTTCATACCCTTCTCTACAAGTCTAATTAGGGGCTCTGCTATGTGTATGTGAACCCGATATTCAGATTTCATCTACTCACTTTGAGTATTTATTCAGCTCTTTTTCAGATGGATCTCAGCCAGTTAATTTAAATTTGAAACAGCAGTGGCTACAAATTTACTCTTAAAACACCTCAAAATACTTCTGAAGCTGTTGTGAGTGATTGTAATTACTAATTAAATAATGTATAATTACTGTAAAGTATTAAATACAGACACACCTACACACACACTCTCTGACACAAACTCACATGTGCACATTCCCACACACAAGCACACACACCTTTATCTATGCATGAATCAGAACGATTTCAAAAAGATTTATTTAGCCTGGTACCACTGTGTTTTTTATTTTGTGGTAAAAACAGAATGTACATAGATAGATTAAATCCAATTGTGCCCATATAGCTGCTCTAAAAATGCAAGGGAGCAGAAGATAATGAAAATATCACTAGAATGCATGCAATGTTTGCAATGGATGCAATGTTTTCACACAATACTGCAGTTACATTCAATTTATTCAATATGTATAGGGCTTTTTACATTGTTTGCTTTCTCAGATAATGTGAGCGGAACTGAGATAATGAGGTTAAAGCTGAAGAATATTTTCTGGAAGTGCAAAAACAGTATTCTGCTATAAATCTGTACTGTGCAGAGAACTGAAAATGGTACTCTGTTTTACATTTTTTTGCATGTAATGAGCTTTAGGGATTTGCAGAATTAAAGAATTGTTTTAGATGTAGATTTTATTTCATTTTGCTTGTTCTTTTAAAAGCTAAGCATCAGAAAACAGATTAGCAGACTTCTTTTTAAGGGAGGAAATCCTCTACAATTTACGTATTCATGTAGAAGCAGGTGGAAAAAAACCCTTTTGTAAATCACTTAATGATGAATTCCCCCCACTTTACATGGTGGCTTTTCTCCTCGTGCTTCACTTTTTGTGCGTCTGCTGTTAAAACTGTATAAAAAGTTTATTTTACCATGAAATGAGTAGGCATGGATAAATGGCCAACTTTTGGTTTTTTGTCAGGCTGTGGAGGAAAGGCTATTGGGCCTCTGCAGACTGGGGCAACTCGGGACCATATGTCATCATTCCGAGCCATTGTGTAGGCGGGTCTCTGTGGCAACCACATCAGCTGTGGCCATTGTCTCCCTGGACTCAATAGCCCATATATTCATTGCCGGGCTATTGGAGCCCCCGGAACAGAAACAAATTGATACATACAAGCTCCAGTCCCGTCAGGCTCACATGACACATTTCAAACAGGACAAAAAAGAACATTTCGGCCTGTTGAAAATCTTGAGAAAAGATTGGTCGCTATGGGGATAAGGAGGTCGGCTCGATGCGGCCCATTAAACTCCAATCAGATGTAAATTTTTGTGGGCCCCCGCCTCACAAGAGCCCCCTTCACACCACAGACACACATTAAACAGTTTGTTTGCCAATTCACATGTCATTTTAATGGCTTTTTATTCCTTCCCTTTTGTTTAAATTAACAGAATTACAAACCGTCATTGATTTATGATAACTGGGCACTCAAGCGGCTTGTCTATGGTATCATCCTCTTTTGCTAACTAGTTAGCTCGAGAAAATAGAGGTGCAATCACAAGGACTTTACTTTTTAGTTATTATCTGGTGGCTGTTGATGGTGATATCCTCAATGATTAGAGTCAAGTACACTGAAACATTGTCTGTCTCAAGCTGAACCCTTGAATTCATCATTTCACTCAAAATCATGATAAGGTCATTGATGACATTTGTTGTAACAGATACAGATACTTAAGGCTTTTCCTGAGGGAATACAAGAAATGTAATTGTTAGTAATATTTGTAAGGTACAACAACTGTTTGATACATTGTCTGATGCCTTTTCTACATACATTATTGCATTATACACAAAATAACAATCTGTTCCTCCATCCATTAAAATAGTTCATTTTAAATGGCAGCTTTACAATCACACAAATAAATTGTGATAAATGCAATATAGATATTTGAAATGTTTTTGAAAAACAAAATAAACCCAGTCTCCTGGATATAAATGTAACCTAATCAAATTAAATCTCATATTACATCATGCTTGTAAGGAGAAAAGGTCATTTTAACTCTTATCACATTATCTGTTGATATCAGCCACAGAAGATTAAAACTGCCAATGAAAAAACATTCTCTTGGCCCATTTTCTTCATACATTTTTATGATCTGAAATCATATTCTGTTTGATACAAATGTTACAGCTTTATCGTAAAAATGTTTTCCTAAAAGCTTGTATTTCAAAACATTCTGCATTTCATTCAAATATCAAAGAAAATAATTTACTAAAAATGAATGTAAAATACAATGTCTGCCTTAAAGTTTTGTAAGTGTTTATCAAGCATACTTTCTGCTAATTCAAGGCCTGTGATGTTTCATACAAACTCTGTTGGCTGGTTGCATCGTTATTCATTAGTATTATTACAGCACAAGTTTTTATCACTGTGTGCGCGCGGGACAGGAAGTGAAGGGCATTTTACACACGACCACCACCCCATGATTGTACAGAAAAAATATTCACTGGGATTGTGGGTAGAGAGATTTGTGCAGGAGCACTGTACTGTTCATTGGTATTATTGTACTTCAAGCAAACATCCTTTTTTTCAAGAAAGAGCAAAGTAGAAGTGCTAGTCTTTTGAAGCCTAGAATGCCCAAGTCTTGGTCCAAAGTCATCCTGTTTCTGCACTGTTAAGCCTAATATGCTCTGAGGTTTTTCAGCCATACTCCACTCCTTAACCTTAAAGGGAGAAGCAGGAAAGGGCGACCCAGGTCACTCCGTGAAAAATCCCCTGAAGGTTTTCATTGAAATTATCACTCAACATGCATATCTAGCTGAATCTTTGTACGATATAATTTGTCATTTGTTGGTAGGTCAGTTTCTTTTTAAACTTAACGTGGGAGAGAATTTGCTTAGGTAGGTAACCCAAATATGTAATTATTGTTAATAAATGCTTTATTGTGTCCAACTAAACCTTCTCCCTGGGTCCTCATCTGAACCACATCAATGTAGTCAAAAGCCATGCCTCTAAACATCCTTTCTGTCTCTAAGATTGTATTGCTACCACTCAACAAAATATTCACTAATAAAGAGTTCATTAAAGGAGGTCAACAGTCATTAAAATTTAAATTGTAAAATATTGGCCCAGCACCGGACATTTTGCAGTGTGTGGGATTTCAACTGACACAATGCAAAACGCAATCATATTTGACCATTTTGTTTTGGCTTCTTAAAGATATCTGGGCCCACTTAAAGAAGCTGCCATCTCTCTCTTATTCAGCCCTGTTGTTTTCTATGTAAACCCAAATCAGGGCAGGGGAGTGAGTAAACACTGGGTTGTGAAATGTTGTCGGGGTAACAGCTCCATTCGTGCCTGGGCGGCTTGCTGGTTGAGGCCTAAAGGCAAATAAAGGGACTGGCGTGGGCTCCTTGCTCTGTGCCACTCTATCTCAATGGGCCAAAACCCCCCACACTTACCAGGCCATCACAGAGTAAATATTTAAGTGGCACTAACACTGTACATATCCTGAATAAAAGACTAAAGTCTTGAAGGAAGAAAGCCTTGACGGCCACAGATGCGAGGCACCAGCCGCTGCTGAAACCTGTTATTTCAGTTCACAATGGAGGTCCCGCATCTCGGGTGACCACTGGTCAGGTCAGAGTTGAACAGCATGCTGACACCACGATGACTGATTACAGTAGCTCTACCCCATTGGCACCTATTTTCATATGCTATTGTCCTGGCTATTACACAGTGCTCAAAAGGAGATTACAATCTGTATTAGTAGATCATCCTTCCTCTAGAGTGCTTGACATGGAGAGTGCAGTGGTGTGACAGCTTCAACAGGGGTCTCTGTGATCAAAAGACCCCTCATAGCTCTAATGGGTTTCCCTCTGAGCAGTTACTCTTGCTGTTACCGCATACATTATTGTGACCATTCATACATTCATTCATACATCAGACACTCTCACACTGCAAAACCAAATACGACCCCTGTGAGCACACTCATGTGCACAATCACAAATGCACACTAAAGTACAGACACTCAGAGGACAAAAACATACACATGCACATGCAAATGCCCACACTCCCACACACACACACACACACACACACACACACACACACACACACACACACACACACACACACACACACACACACACACACACACACACACACAAGTATCAATAAACACACACCTACACACAATACAGAACACGTTTCAAAATCATAACCATATTCAATGCCCTGTAGACTTGACCTCATAGCAGTGATTAGCAGAACTTAAAAGTATATATGTTAAAGTCCATACCTACTTTTGTAGTTATATGTAAAAAGACTTTAAAAAAACTATTTCAGTGTCCTCCATTACATGTCATTTCACTTGAAACAAAGAAAGTGCTAAATATCTACTACATATTATATAAAACATACATAACCCCCTCTTTATTACTGATTTATGCAACCCATTTACGGTTCATAAGAGATTATTGTGGCAGAGTACATAAACACCTATAACTTTGTTAATTTTGGCCAAGATGAAAAGTCCAGTCACTTAATAATGTTTCCAGGACTTGGAGTTGTGTCAGAGATTTGAGTAAATGTGGCATAAACAAAAGGATGGAGAACAGTGAAAAACATGACAAGCTGCTCATTGTCTATGTGGTTTGCATAATTTCAGTCCTGAGCAGATCCCCTGTGTTCTCCCAGGATCCATTAGGGATGAGTCCGGTACAGGACTATGACTGCCACCGACCTCTCTCTGCTACCTTGGGCATCACCTCTGGCCCCTGGAGAATTGAAGGAAAAAATAAATCCTACATAGTCACCCAACAATATAATTGTCCACCTGGTAGTTTAGTTGAAGTCAGAAGGACACCCTTGACAGAAGAAGAGGAAAGGGGGTGAAAGAGAGATGGAAGAGAAGGAAGGAGAAGTTCCCAGGTCCATGGGCTCCAATTATTCAGAGATTATCTCCTCACATCCCCTGATCTCTGAATGAATAAAGTTTGAGGGCACATTACTGACAGCTGGGTGCACCGGTATAGGGGCTGTAGGCGGATCAGGGGCACAGGTTACCGTGTCAATCTCCGGGTGACCCCCGGGGGAGAGGTGGTTGGGGTTACATGATGAGGTGACAGCGTAGAGGCATCCCCTCTTAGCCCCTGTCTTAAAAAGCCCAGGCAGGATAAAAGAGAAGGGCAACCACATCAGAACGTTTTTATTCTTACAACAGAAACTCAATAATCCCAGGGCTGTGTCCTGGCTGGTGACTTCAAAGGACACAAGACTGTTAGAGTGAAAGAATGGAGGCAAAAGTCATCAAGCTAAACTAGTTCTAATGGCTTCAAGAGCTAGCCTCCTTTCTTTCACTCTGTCTTTCACAGACACACACAGACAAATATACAAATAGCCAGCTGACCCCTCCAATTCACTTTTAATATCATAGTCAGATTCTATGCGTTGCATATTGGGATTTACACATAGATAAAACAGTAACATTGTCACACATAAGAGAAATTTCAGAGAAAAAAAACACAGAAAGTTTTGGAGTAGCACAAAGAACTTAAAGGGATTCCCCTCTGATATGGCTGGTAGCAGGTAGGATTTTAATTCAACAAGTGGTTTACATGTGGTGGTTAATGTACAGGAGATGGACTCAAAATGTTGATTGGCTGCATGCAAACAAACATCCTCTATCTTAGAATCATATAGTGATTTGGACCTATGGAATCCTCCCCCTACTTGTGAGGCTCACAACTATGAATCTGACTAATTTCTCTCTCAGTTTTGGTATACTTTTGCTCAGCTTCCTGGGTTGTGCTTTGTCAACAAACCAATGGGCTGTAATGACTACTGAGTGGTACAATAAATTAACTGCCTACAAGAGCTATAATCACCATCATAAACCTGCTGGCAACAATCAGATCACAGGCCTCATAGGTCACAAATGTTAAGACAGTTATCTAGATGCTTTCCCAGAGACTGAGCAGCTACGATGGCTGGGTCAACAGAATTACAAACCGTCAGTGACAGCAGTTACAGGGTCAGTGACAGCACGAAGAGGTGTGCAAGTTTTGAAGATCATACTGTACCATGGGCACTTGGCTGAGCTCCATGATGGTGCCCCTTCACTCAAAGACTGGGGCGCTCAGATCTCTCAGAAAGTGTCACCAAGCCTCTTTGATATTTACCACAGAAAAAAGCCACAGGATTCTCATGCAGTCACACAATGGCCAAAGACATGGGTATGTCTAATGCAATTAAATACATGAGGCTGTGCCAAGAGAACCCAAGGCAGGGAGACAGTGGTAATGAGCTGGTGCTTTCAGCAGAGGGAGGAGGCAGGAGGGAGGGTTGGGAGAGGCTTTCCTTTAATTCAGAGCTCTTTGCAGTGCCCCTCACACTTAAAGAGAGAAAGGGAAAGCGTCCAGCCAACACTCATTTAGTCCTCTTTAAATGGCATTTTTCACATTCCGCCACAGACAGACAGATTCAACAGACACAAGCGTGTATTCTGTCTGATAAAGCCCTACATGAAATCCAGGGGTCTTTTCCTTTCATTGCTCCTGAGCTTGGGTCGCTCATTACATCCAATGAATACACAATTTTTTAAATCTTATTCAGAAAATGTGAAGAGTGCAACAAAACATGGAGGACAAACTTAACTTGCATCATCTCCTCTAGCAAACTGTGCACCAGTACATGAAATGGACCAATGAGATCTCAAACTGAATGTTAGTTTAACGCATTAATACACCCATACACACCTGACACATTCATGCTACTGCCTTCAAGAATGTTGTAAATTCTTGGTCATTTTCATATTTTTTAATGATTGTTTCATGTTGTATCATACTACATACTGTACTGAGAGCACAGCAAATGTAATTCATTGCAGTTATTTGAATTATCTTACATTTTTGCAACTTTTCAGAAGAGTTTTTGTCACATTTATAAATGCTGAGTAAGAGGTCCCCTATTACCAGCTTCAAGCACATGTTAAAGTCCTTATGAAATAGTCACTTTTGACTCCTTTCTTTTAAGCTCATTCAGTTAAATCTTTTTTCTGGCCTTTTGACTTGTCTAAGAGTGATGTATAACAACAAGATCTGTCAACACTGAATACACAAAAAAAGCAAGAGCGGAAAAGAGTGAGTAAAAAGAACACAGACAGTCGTGTAAGAGCAGGCATCGCACATCTCTGAGAGAATAATCTGCATTCTTGCATTTTCAACACTTCGGCCATTTAACACGTCAAACTTGAAAAGCCTGCAGTTTTGTAGAAACCTATAGAAAGGTCTCCTGCTGGTCCTGCAAAAACCCTTTTCTGAAAATTCCCAGCCCTCTTTGCCCCAAAAAAGAAAAAAATCCCCTAAACATTTGACTTTCTCACTGAAAACAGCTTGCTAAATGGTATGTGCGTGATGGACTCCTGCTAGGGGTTCATACTGCGCAGTGTGCCCACGTCGCGCAAAGTTGTGTCAATACCATTAACATGAGAATGACAGGAAAAAAGAAAGAGGGTCAAAGAAAAGCCGGGAAAAAGTTCTTTTTGAATAAAAATCAGAAACTATAGAATTCTTTGTTTTCCTTTGGTTGGGGTGGGGGTGAAAAAAGGTGAAATCAAAGACATTGATGGTCATTTTTTTGGTTCAGAAAAAAAGAGGTAGAGAATGAATGTCTTATTTACATCCCAAAGGGGGCTAGATACTGCTTTAAAGGAGGGGAAAAAGCAGGCCCTCCATTATGGGTGCTGGTAGCAGGGGCTCTGGAGGAGCGGCTGAGGAGCCTCCCTGCCAGGACGCGGTTAACAAGGCACTGGCTGAATTAGAGAATGGCAATGAGTTTTTAATTGGTGACACATTATATTTATCAAGCTGACAGCAGAGCCCTGATCCCCAGGCCTTTCTTGTTTTGTGCCTGCATCCCGCACCATTGCCTCCTCCCCCACCACCCCCCGGTGGCCTCCACTCTACGAGATACCCTCCCATCCAGTGAGGTCCTTCACATGTGAAAAAAAGAATAAAAACATAATAATCAAACGTCAAACTGAATGATAACACTGAATTATTCATTAAGGGTCTTTAAACGTGCTGGATAAATCATGGCCACCCCACGCCCCCCCAACCCCCAACTTCTTTCTTTAACAAAGGTCGCTCTTTGTGCCCGACTGAATCACCACAAGACAGTTTAAACCCACACATAAAAGGAAATCCTTTTCAGCCCCATTTAGCCCTCCTGACAAGGCTGTGCCGCATGCGAGGAAAAGTTATTAACAAGTGTTTAATATTTGTATCAGGGTGCTTTGTCATTCTCTTTCTGTCATCATCTGTGTACAGCTCCACAAAGCCAAGATATTCCCTGTGCTGAAAGGCACTTCATGATTCCACACCCTAAAAGCTGAAACTGGCCCAATTTCACCCACCGTTCACTTTTATTTTGCTTTCAACGCTCAGTTTACATGAATTAAATGTTCTCTTGTTGGGTGTACCCTCTTATGACTGAGAAGCCAATTTAAAAAGGAAGGATGGTTTTTGAGGTTTTATCTCTGTAGGCAGAAGACATAAATATCAATACAATAATTACATTTAGAATAAAAAGTAACTTTGACTTAAATTAAAACATTATCACCGAATCCAACCTAGCTTATAAAAACCTAAAATGTTCATTTAATTTGGTAATATTATTTCAGTTATTTTGAAATGTAGGTGGAAACTGGCATCAAGGCAAATTCAACAACTATACAGGTAATTATCTTACACAAAAATAGTATCTGTTAAAGTAAGTAGCTGTTTTGAGGCGACAAAGAAAGACTAAGTATCAAATAAGGCTTTTCTCCTGCACATTGTTTAAGTTGGACATTGTCTGGGTTTGTTGTGCGACAGAAGCATGCAGGAACTCAAACATATTTTCAAGAATCTTTTGTTGACTCTGGGGCTTAACGGAGAGCGGGAACGACAGGGAGCGGCAGGCTGTGTTCTACATAATGGTGAGGAAAGAAAAGGAGCAGGAGAAGGAGGTCTAATGAAATATTTAAGATTCAGGAGAGGAGTGTGGGGGGCAAGGAGTCTTGGAAGTGATGACAAAGGATTTGCGTGGGCCCTCCATTGTGCGGGGGTCTGGCGGGAGCTGGGGCGGAGCAGCGGGCCGCCACAGGGGCGGGGTCAGCCCATATTGAGCAGGCCTGTGTCGTTCCTGGCCACAGCTGTGGCTGCCGTGCTCCCGACCGGGCCACCAGCCCCCCACCATTGTGCCACATTGTGCTCGGCAAAGAGCGGCAATTTAACACAGAGCTGATTGCACGGCTACAGCTTTGTGTCATGTCAACCGGCTCCCCCTCCCACTCCCCCCCGCTCATCCTCCCATCCCCTGCCCGTCCAGCTTCTCAACACCAACATCCCTTCCTCTGTCCCATCTCTGCCTAAGTTGTTTTGGAAGGGATGACAAGGTGATGAATTCCTCCATCAGAGTGGCTGAATGAAATTGCCAGGAAAACTCAGGCACTGCCACCACTTGGCCAACCCACCCATCCACCCCACCCCACCCTCCTGACTTTCCTTGGACCCTGCCGCTTTCGCACTAAGCATGCCTTGATTTATGGACTCTCCCCTCTCAGGAGCATATGCCCCATTTAAGAGCCATCCAGATGGGTTATGCATTTGTTAACTGTTTCAGACCATTGTGTTAGAGGAGGCCCAGGTTCTCCTTTTGACAGTGGGATGAATTTGGTGTGAGGCATGAATTCCCTCACTTGTACCCTGACTTAACCTCCATGAAAGAAAAAATGAACAAACACTTGTGCCTACTTTAAGAATGTAAAAATAGGACTATTTTGGTAATTGCATGGCCCATTTCTGTGCCAGTTGTAGTTATAATGTTGCAAGACTTCCTAAGAGAACATCTGAAGGGAGGCACTCATGGGATTCCAGATATTTAAAGACTGTTTAATGTTCCTTATGATCACTGTAGAATGCTATGGAGGCTGATGCCTGCACTTGAAGGACCACACACTGTCTGAGCCAGGCCTGCTGGTGATGGGAGTACCCTGCGTTTGTATATTGTGCAGCAGTGACTCATCTAGTTGATCAAGTGCTTGCGAGTCCCAGAGCCCATTATCTGAGGAGCCTTTTGCTTTAATAGCATAGATGGTGGATTGCAGAGTAAGAGGAAGCAACAGCAGACAACAATGAGCAGATCTGTTTTCTGATGAATGGGTGGAGGAAACTGCAGTGATGGGCATGCAATAGGGATTGCAAATCTGGAGAAGATTAAAATAAGGGATGAAAAAGAAGATCTGCAGTAAAAATATTCTTCTTATTTACGCAAAACCAACAACAATTCAGCAACAAATGTCAACATTTGAACAATGAAAGGTTTCAGATGTTACAGGATACCCTGCTTAACCGCAATAGGCTAGTAAATAATTCTCTGGTGCCCATCATTCAGTCAAAAGCCAGATGTTTGCATTTGAGGGATGAGTTTGTGTGTGAATGCCTCCAGGATGGTAATGCTAGCAGGTTCCTTCACAGCTTGTACTGCACCTGCAAAGTAAAGACAGTTGGTCCCTTCAATACCCTTTTCAAATACAAGGCTTGTCAAGTTCTAGTTCCTAGTGGGTTTCCTTTTCCATCATGTTGACCCATGTCACTCAGCATGCTGACGTTACTGGTTATGATTTTCTTCCAAGTGTGCTATGCATGGAACAGGCAGGGCTGTGCTGAAGGCATTGCACTTTCACAGGTCTATGGGCTGGAACTACAATAATGCATTTGTTATAGTGATGATGGTGGCAATACATTCTGTCTATTTCCCAAGATTTGCATAAAAGCAAGCAAGTTTGTAATGAACTGACTATTGAGTACCAAAGAATGTCTACTCCAACAGAACTGCAGCCACAATCATGTGATAGAACTTAAAACAGAGTTGACATAATAATATCCCAAATTAATAGCTGGCTAGTGCTGATGTATATTAATTTACTATTTATTTTATTTTGCTTATTAGTTTATGAGCAAGAGAGTGGAGGAGAGGGATTTTGATATAGTCTAGTTTTGGTTAAATATACATAGATGTATATTTATAAAAATACAAGTTTACAGTATGTTCAGTATATCACAAATGCTGCCATTATGGACATCAATCCCCCACAATACATAAAAATGCAAAGAAAGGATGGGCAAGATTGAAGAGTTAAGAATCATGACAAAAACCTGTTCCACACTATTCCCCATACCCCATAGCAAAGACCTGTCACTTCTAATGGCCCCTTGGCTGAGTGGGCTCCTGTGGCCCCTGCCGAAATAATAACTAAGAAAGAAAGAAAACCAATGCAGCTTAATGCTCTTTAAAAAGGTGGAGTACAATTAAAGTAGTGTCCCCTCCTAAAGATGTCCACCCCCCAACCCTGCTCGCCTGTGCAGTTTGATGAAGTCTGAATGCGGCTTACTGAGGGGTCAGGGATTGGAGTAGAATCTGCTGTGAATAAGAGGCCAGTGCCAAAGGCCCTGGATGGCCATTCTCACATGGTCCTCCGTCTCTTTCAAACACAAGCAGATTTTCTACACTTGTCTGCCCCTGAATGCACTTTCACAGGGCTGCCCTCTGTATGGTGGTGTTACTGGTGCTGCACGTGGGCTCACTGTGTTTTTAAGTGCGTGTAAATGTGAATATGTGTGTGTTTGTTCATATGTAAATGTTAATAAGAATGTGCACATGTGTGAGTTTCCTCTCAAAAACGTGTCTGTATCACCCCAGCATCTTTTGCCTCCTTCAAAACCATTTGAATTCAATATATTCAGATAATATTCAGTGTCTGAAGATAATGGTTGTAAGGTTTTATCTTTCAGTGGCATATTTGTTCTCATACATTATGACACCCTATCTAATGTTGGAAAATGCTGCCCCATGATTAGCCTTAGCATCACCAAGAGAAAGAGAAAGGGCTTCAGTATCTTCCTCCTGATCAAGCAGGACTTCTTTATATTTGAGCTGTAGAACAGGCTAGCAAATATGATTGGGCATTCCAAACTGCAAAATAAGAGATAAAAAGGGATAAAATGTTTTTCCATGCCACAGATTTTTCTGTCAATGTCATTAGTGTCTAAAAAACAGAACTGAAAGCGCTGATGGAGAGAGCAGACAGTGCACAGAATGCGAGTGTAACACTATGAACACTTTGAAAGCTGCTCTGTGATGAAAGCATAAGGTAAACCACATGTTCCTCATGTGCTGGGCCATCTGCAAGTGACCGTTTTCCTTGTAGTTTCTGCTACCTCTATTAGAACCATGACTAAACAGGGAGGAAATATTTTTTTCTGATCACTTGGTGAAGACCATGATTTCCCTGATGGACGTCCTTAATAAGTTACCTGTGTTCAATTGCAAGTGGAGTGATGCTGCCCAACCTCAGGGACAGACTTTGCTAATAAACCAGGGGTCAACTACTACCTCTGATGAATCACAATCTCATGTTAATGAAATGCCAACTGGAATCCATTCTCTGGGTTTCTTCTGTAGTAAATGCAAAAATAGCTACACTTCTCTGGCTCATCACTGTTTATCTACCGAAAAAATATTTTTTTGCCCCAAAGGCCAGTAGAGTTACTAGCTAAGCACTAAACAAATTGACAGTTCAATTAAATCAGACTTACTTCTGAACCACAGTGGCAATGTAAGCTAAACATGACACTACAACCAACAACTATTTTCTTCAATTTTCATTTGTCCAGTAATCCAAAAACAAAATGTCTATTAGTACAATGTTCATCTACTATGTCTACTACATATTCAACTGGTAAACACATCAGACGTCTCACTTGTTCCTCCGTAGTAGAAAATAATTTGTGTAAAACCCAGCTGACAGCATTCTGTGGACATCTCCATGGAAAATTCTGTGACCACAAATTGCATGCCATAAGACCAGGCTTGATGGATTTAGACAGGCAAGAATGTCTCAATTAGGAAGGCAAATTTTCAGACAAGAGGATTGCATTTCTTTCAAAACTGGGAAACAGTGAAGACTGCAAACTTTTAAACATGGATTTAAAAAATCTTATGAAAGCTCCATATTAGCTAAACAAAGTTATCTACCATGTAAATGTTACTTAGTGGGAATAGGTACAATTCAGGGGAAGCAGTGTGTGTGAAACAGTAACCACTGATTGGAATTCCTAATCATATTCACAAACCACACTCGATACTGCAACTTCTGCTAGCAATTCAGAAGAGTGTAAACAAGCATGCGTTCTCCTTAAAAACATATGGGGGCAGCTGCCACTTCTATTCACACCACAGGCCACAAGTTTAGATTGCATAGACATGAGCTGGAAGAAAACACTCTATGTGCAACTCATAAGGTAGACAGTGGGCGCTTGACTAAGCAGCAGAGGTCCCTGTCAAGCAATGAGCCATGGACATGCCTGCTGATTGAAACCCTCCCTCCATGGATGACGCTACAGCTTAACCTGGAGGGGCTGCTGGTCATGGCTGGCAATTTCACATTCGAGGTAATATGGAAGTCCATGAGGCCCATCAACACACTAGAATCCTGCCATCACAGATTGAGCCAAGCAGCTGACCCTGCCTGATATTATGATACAAAGTTAATAATCTCAGTGCTGGTAAAACCCACAGTATGCTTCTCATACTGCTCTTGCATTACTGGAGTCTTCCCTGTGAGGACAGGGGCACAACGCATTTGTGATGGTCTGGCTGCTTCTATTGCTGTTGTCATGGGGATGTCTCCAGTGGCGATGGCTGGCATGTCTGAGATGTTACATGAGCTCTGTCTGCAAACGCACAGCCGTATTCAGAGTCCGGTGTCACACTGGCATGTGTCTGTAATGCATCCGGCACATGGGCACAATCACCACAGCACTGACACAACAGACTGCAGGACAGGATGCCACCATTAAACAAGAAGCTCTCACTCTTACATTCCTTCAATCCTCCATACATCCAGTATCCAGCAGGTTCCAGTGTTGACTACTTTCTCATATTTAGCTCAATATTTAGCCATTCAAAAAGAGTTGATAACTCTCATCAGTTGAGTGTTTTAATGTTTTAATGCTTGCTTGAAATATATTTTAAAACATGACATCCAAATCTCAAACAACAAGCTGATACAACTGTATCTAAGCAGAATGCTTCACTGGCAGAGTCTTTGAATATGAACTAAACTGCTAATTTTAATGCTAGTTTTGTTATTGTTGGAGTTTTTTTTAATTAATTAGGAAGCATAAGAAATATGAATGAATTTCAGTCATTTTAATGGATTAAAATTCCAACTTGAAGAGACATTCTTTTAAATCACCTATTTGATTTATCTTTGAATTTCAAGTTGTGCTTGGACATACTTTTTAATGAAAAGGACTGTAAAAATTGTAAATGTATCACTGTTGGAATGCAAAATGATTAGCTTACTTTCACAAAATATATGGCTTTGACAGACCTTTAGAGATGTAAATCATTTGCAAACAAGAAGTGGAGTGCAAATGGAGCACACTCATTTAACTGAACAGTGGTAATTAGAGAGGAGTTCTGGATTAGTGAAAGCACAGGGTTTTTTTGTTTGACTTCCTCTCCATCTTGAACAGCATGTATTGGGTCTTGCAGAATAAGAACAGAAAGGAAATCAATTAATCTTGACTTCTGTGGTCTTTCTGCAACATTAGACATGCACAACAATACATCATTTTTAGTATCCCTTGAATGTGTTTGTTAACCTATACCACAGGGTCCTGCCACATGCTACTTCCACTGTTGCATGACTTCCTGTAAGTGGGCAGCAGTGCAGCAATAGAAGGGCAGAACTTTTTAACTTGAGTGATTGTAGGTGAACAGCATACATTTTATATAAATGTAAAATATATCTATACACACAGTCGGCCCGCCTTATCCACTGGTATATGGTTCCAGGACCCTGCAGATGGTCAGGACACTTACATAAAATGATGTAATGTTTCCCTTACGTGTTCATAACTTGAAACCCCACCTATATGTACTACTAAGAACTGCTAAAACCCATGTAGTCATACAGACTACAACAGGGGGTCCTCAAAGTTACTGCAGGGGGTCCACGAAATTATTTGATCCCAAACTTTTTTCTTTGAAAAATTTAAATATGTCAGAAAATACACTAGCATAAATATAACCTGTAATAAGCAAAGATAAATCATTATATTCATTCAAAAATTACAACAGTTACAAAAACATGTTCTGTAAATATATGAATCTGTCAATAATTATTACTTTAATGGCTCAGCATTGTATGCACCATTACAAAGTACTTTTATACATGGCATTATAGGCTGCCCGAAACATTAGTGTAGGCCCGGTTTAATAAGCAACACAATTTTATACAATATATTATTGGGGGTCCCTCTGCTGTTGTATGTGTAAGTTAAAGACTTGCAAGAAAGAAAGCCTGGTTTTTATTCAGTATTATTATTTTTTTTTTACTTCTTGTTGGATTCAGGGGGGAGTCACAGATCCAGGACAGATTATTTTAATTGATTGACCATTAGGCTATTTGGCCAATGATGGCAGTCCAAAATAAAAAAATCCCTATTTATTCTATGCATTCTGTCACAGGGCTTTTATCTGTTCAAAAACATTTTTGAAAAAAGGGGCAGAATTGTGTTGGTCCCTCCACCCTTTGGAAAATCAGCCGCAGTGCTTCTGTTGCCTTTGAAGATGGGAAATTAGGAAGTGAATCACAGAGCTGCTTTAATGTCTTCATTTTATCCAAACAGAGGATGATTGTCCTTTTTCTGAATAGAATGTTTTGTCTGGGAGCAAGACACACACAAGAATATTCTTAGTGACAAAAAAGAATAAAATATCATAACATATTGGGGCTCAGGTTTCCTTTATACCACCCATAAAACAATCTGTGAGTAAAGAAATGGAACCACTGTCATGTTGCAGACCTCTTGTTCTGATGTACAGAAATTTGCAGTTCAATTTATCTACATTTATAAAGACATTTATAAGTCTACCTGTCCACCAAATTTTTTACATTTCCCAGGGGATGGCAGAATTGCTGTGTGTGTGTGTGTGTGTGTGTGTGTGTGTGTGTGTGTGTGTGTGTGTGTGTGTGTGTGTGTGTGTGTGTGTGTGTGTGTGTGTGTGTGTGTGTGTGTGTGTGTGTGTGTTTGCTATTTTATTGATATTTCATGTTTATAAATGTATGGAAAAACAACTCAGGGAGAGAACTGTGGGAAAAGTTGGGTCCAGCATCTGGTGCAAGGAGCCATGAGAGGCATCTTTGCAAGCAATGTTAATAACACACAAGTGGTGCAGGCCAGTGTTCATCCTCGTTATTAATGTGTCTTCACTCGTGCCATTCAAGCTGAGGGGACATTCCTGCCGTAATGGGAAGCAGCTGGACTGGGGTTTCCGGTGGACAGCTGAGAGCCGGCCGGACAGGGAATGCCATGGGCACAGCCTAACACCACCACCCCATTACCCTTTTTGTACATTTTTGAGGTTAATTCCATTTAAATGTATCTTCTTATGTATCCATCCTAGAGCCAGAAATGGGTCCAAGCACATTCAGTAACATCGGCTGATCATGTCAATTTTTTATTAAGGAAAAAACACAAATATTTTTGTTCAGTGGTTTCTTTGCCAGAAAGAAACTGCCGAACTGATTTTCGGAAGACAAAAGTGTACCTTCAGTTTTTCTCCCACCAGTAGCTTTTTCACAGGGAAGGCAAACAAGGCAGCAATTGTGGCAATAGGGGAGTGACCTCATCAGTCCCTACACATTGGTTTTAAAAAGCAGAAAACCTGTCACATCGAGGAAATATGACTTCCTCTACTCAACAGTCACACAGAAGTACAGCACTTTCCTATGCAACTTTTTAATGACTTTCTTAGAGGCCAGGAAGCTTCCAGAAAATTCCCCTGGTTTCACCCGCATAATATGCTGGGGTGGGGGGATACAAAGAGCCTTTATTTCTTTCAACTTGAATGACATAAAGCAATGGAAGATGAATAAATAATCCTTATAGAATGTGAAGAGAGGGAGCCAAACAACTGCTTCAGAGAACCCAGCGAGCTCGTGCTGTATTTGTGAAAGTAAAAACAAAGTCGGAGAGGGGAGAGTGCAGACCACAGACAAAGGAGAAAGGCTCTTTGTATTTCTGCTTTAACCTTCCCCCCCATCTCCCCCCACCCCCATCCTTTTAATCTGTCCCACTCCCTTTGGCTCAAGTGCAGTGAGCTACGGCTTGAAAGTTGACCTCTGTACGGCACCGTTGGTTAACTTCCACTTGCCGGGAGTATTTTTAAAGAGCACCTTCTCCTCAGTGTGTACACAGGGAGCGGGGGCCGGCACGCAGACCTCAGCCTTGGCTGACGCCCAGCGGGGCCAGGCAGCGTTGGCAGCAAGACCGTGAGAAACAGGGGGGCGACACCCAAATGTCATCACAGCTGCAAAACTGCTGAGCATAAAAGCCTAATTACAGAAATATGTGCCCCGCGGCCTCCCCACAATGAAAACAGAGATGCATTTTGCTGGCCGCTGCCAGCGCGCCGCAGTGCGACTTGTCCCGCGTTATGTTGTGTGGGATTTACTACGAGATAGGAATCCCAGAATTCCGCAGCTGCCGCCAGACATCAGGACACGCTTCTGCGTGTGTGTGCGCGTGTGTGTGTGTGTGTGTGTGTGTGTGTGTGTGTGAGAGAGAGAGAGAGAAAGGGAAAGAGAGTTTGAGTGGGAGACGGTACGAGAGAAAGATTTAAATCATTAATACTAGGACAATGGGTATTATACTGAACTTGGGGGGCAGTGGAAAAGTCACATCAGAGATTTCAAAAAATAAGCACCATTGTTAATGTGATTGGTTGCCTGACTTTTCACACACACATTAGATAAACAATAATACATTGGTTTCAAAGTTTAACTTTTAAGTCCTACTTTATAACTGATGTGTAGCAATCACCTGGGCAAAGTCAGTCGCCAAGTACCAGAGCATTTAAATCTTGATATGATTTTTAAATAACATTACAATTTCATAGCACAAATATGTTTTTTTGTTATGCTGTTATATCTTGTACCTTGGGTGTTCTTACATGATAATATATGAAAATTATATCTTTTAAAAGTCAGATCCTAAAATCTCAAATGGTAGTATTGCTATGTTATGGTCAGAGGTTTGCTGTACCAACCTTGCATAGGGAGAGCAAAATGATATCCTTTTATCAACTCCTGTCTTAAATTAATACAACCATGGTTGCCAGCGTTGGCTTGTTTAAAAATGGCTGGAGATGTGTTATATAAAGGTGAGAAAAGCAACCCCTTCTATACTTCTACAACAAATACACACACACACACACACACACACAGTCTCGATTGTTTATTTAATATACATTTTACCTCCATTGAGAAATCAGTGATGTTTTTTAAGCATCTTCCTCCTCTTCTTTAATCAAATACAACAGCAGATTATCAAAACCTTCGGAAAAAGGAAACATAACACTGTTGTTATCGGGCACCATCTGAGAGTGTTTGGGTAAGGGAATAGCTCAGTGTAAGAGTAGTTTTCAAACATACTTGTGGACAGGAAGTCAGGGACAAGCCGCGAGGTACAGCCTGTGTAAACAATCTGTGTGTGTCCCGTCACTGCCCTAAATTTGTCCAAATACTTTGAGTTTACATTAATACTTCTTAATCTTTATGGCTCCACTTCTTCTTATTTTAGTACAAATAAGCAAATTCTGTCTATGGATATAGACATATGAGTATTTTTTCCTTTTTTGCATGCCATTGTTGTATTTAATTTTTCATAAAAACCTAACATTTCCAATTTAGTATGAAAGGATCATTGTCAATTTACAAATTGAAACAAGTGACCAGAGAGCGGATGCCACATGTTAGGAGGGTATGCAGAGTTCATTCGGACATGTAATCCGGTCACCAAATGACTTTTTTTCCTGTGGAAACACTGTCTAGGCCTAGCCTGGGAAAGTGGAGTGAGGCACGCACAGCTGGTACTGCCAGTGCCACCCACACACTCCTGAGCCCTGAACTACAGTCAGTTCATAATGAGACACACAAGACAGCCCTTCACTGACCCCACCCATGGCTGCATCCCTCAACTCACGGCGCCATCAGTCGGTCAAAAACACACATCGGCTATTTGTCTGTTTTTACTTGAGAGGTATAATTCCTCCCATCCCCAGGAAATGTAAATATGAAATATTGTACTTTTTTGAGAAGCCATTATGTATTATCTGGCAAATAATATGGATAACATGCAAATGTCGAGTATGTACTGATTTTGCTTTTGTCCAAATCTGCAAAAACAGAAACTTTTACGAGAAAAGGTAGTTTTCCGTGGCACAAGCATAAATATTTTAAGCTTGTTTCATTTAATGATATAATACGTTGCAGATCTAATGCAAAGCGAATACAGTACAGCTACATTAAAAACATTTGTTTAACCCTTAGTCTGTAATTTGTGTACAACAGTACTAGTGGTTCGTGTTTAAAAAGCCCCCTTAAACGGCAATACACGTTCAAGCTCTTTCATCGTATTAATTTTCCCTTCCTCTGCGCTTGCCTCTTTCGTTACCTCTGTCTCTACAGCAGCACGGCAACAATAGCGGCACGCGCTTGGGCACGCGCTGTCAAGTTGTGCTGGTCTCGGCTTCCGCGCATGCTGGATCTGTCGCGTGTCAATTCCCTGTCAAGCCGTAGTTACTGAATTCGTCGCTTTTCTGTAACACAGCGTACATGCTCATATTTTTGAAAATGTTATTTTACCAGAAGTTTTATGGCAGTTTGAAGTTTCATGTTTACACATTGTATCATTCTTAGTCATATACAAGGAAACAGTCTTTTGAGATGCACTTGAGTTTTCACTTGCAGTTTTAAAGAACATTGTCTTGGGGATTGGGACACATTAAACGGAAATATTTCATTTGATTGTGATTGCTTTACTCCTGACATAATGATTATCTGATGAAAAGAAAGGTTCGGTATGCGTTTTCTCTTCTATGGAGCCTGGAGAACATTTGGCTGTGTGGTTTTGTTCATGAATATCAGATTTCACCCAAAAGAAAGGAATTGTTCTATTTCAGTGCAGAAGGAGAAATGCTGTAAATGGGAGCTGATGGACAGGATGGTCTTGAATATGTGACTCCTCCACAGATTCAGGGAAATGGAACATAATAACTAAATAAGGGTGACTCATCCCGGCCACTGAGCAAACTACTGTTGATTTAGCAATGCTATTGGTTTTGTCATGGGTTTTAATGAAATAGAAACTATCTAGGGCAACAATGAGCTATCAAGTGCTATGTATGTTTCTCACTTCTTATAAATTATTCATTTCCACTGGATTTTTCAGTGGATTTTAGTGCATTTTGTAAATGTACATGAAAGTTCTAGGTATGTACACATGTACCTTTTAAAATCTTGTATCAATGTAAGCATTACAAAGCAGACCAGTCTTCAATATCAAGTAATATAGCTAAAATTTAATTTTACTATATTTTACTTTAAAGATATAGGTGGTGTCTATGTTTCTGTGTCAATACTTTTATCATTTCTTGTGTATTTGTGCGTTGTGTGCTTGTGTAGGTGTGTGTTCATGCTGATTTGTGTGTGTGCGTGTGTGTGCGTGCCTGCGTGTGTGTGTGCGCACGCGCGCGCGCGTGTGTGTGTGTGTGTGTGTTGAGACACAGTTTGAAAGGTGGCAGGAGGTAGAGAGAGCCTGCTCTTGTGCCTTTCAAGGTGTGCTATTTGTTCAAGGCTGTCCAAACATTTACAGAGCGCTGGCAGCCCAGGAATGCAGAGGCAGGGCTGGGGCCGAGAGCCCCAACCGTGGGAAACCGCTGCTCTCCTCAACCTCTGCAGGCAGACGCGTTCCCCCTCAGGCAGTGTCAACACAGCCAGTGCCAGAGATCTGTGTGGCTGATAGCAACAGCTCCTGTCAGCAGCCACACACACAGACACACGCGCGCCGTCACACGCTCTCAGCAGAGCAGAGACACACCAACATACACACAAATTTCAGCAGACACACACACACACAGACAAATGTTCATTCACAAATGTGCATGAATACAGGCAGACACACACACACACGTGAACAAATGGACATAAATTCAAACATACGGTGCGTTGATCTCTCAAAATGCACAGAGGCTTGCTTTATTACCCACACAGGAATTTCCAAAGAGGTCTCTTTTAAAAAACCAGACTAAAACCCTGGTTAGTCTGCATGTTCATTGCTCAACAGGCAAAGGGTACTATTTGTTCCTTGATGGATTTTAGAGCTTGTTTTGAAGACAGTACTCTCTAATATGACCGGAACAGCCTATGGTCCAAAGTCGATAAAGCTGAAGACAATGACTTGCTCTTTCTCAGCAAATGACACTGGGATTAGATCTGGTAGTCATTTATACAGCAGTGCTCTGCTTGGTGGGTGGTTTGCACTGTGCATTGTTTATTGTGTCTTGAATATGGGGAGGAAGGGGTGTGGTGTGTAGTCAGTGGGTGATGTTGAGCCTGAGGTCTATAGAGAGACACATTCACACAGTGCCGAGTCAGGGAGTGTCCATAATTTCCTCTAGAATGTGTGTGTGTGTGTGTGTGTGTGTGTGTGTGTGTGTGTGTGTGTGTGTGTGTGTGTGTGTGTGTGTGTGTGTGTGTGTGTGTGTGTGTGTGTGTGTGTGTGTGTGTGCGTGCGTGTGCATGTGCGTGTATGCACACTTATGGGGAATAAAAATTGTTCTCTAAGCAATTTCATCCTCCAAAAAATACAGCTATGCCAGATTTACCAAATGATACTGCATGATATCACATAATCATCACTGAATGGTGAAAATAAATGGGGGAACCTGGAGAAAAGGTTCTGTGTAGAAACAAGTCACAGTACTGTACTGGTGTCTTAGGCATCCACAGTATTGCAGATGTATTTTTCCTTACACATTTGTGTAAGCTGGCCCAAAAATAATGCTGGGTGTACGTGTGTCTGCTTATGCGTGTATGTGTGAGTGTGTGTACTGGGCTGAGGTAACCCCTTTGACACATGCAGGGACACAACAGGGACCTGAAACCCAAACCAGGAAGTGTTGCTAAGTCTGCGGGCACAGGCATGGTTGGTCGGGAGTATGAGAATGATACTGAAATAAGAGTTCTACGAGGTGCGGGTGTGACCAGGGTGGGCGTGGACGCAGCAGCACGTTCCTGCCATGTTCCCAGCACACACTAACCTTTGTTATCTTTCTCTCCACACCCCTCCCCCTTCCCCCACCCCACTCCCCCTCCAAACCTGGCCTCAGCACTTCTGGGTCAGAGATGAGATCATTCCCTGGAGCCCACGCTTGAAAATAAACACACGATTTCTCCCTCAGATACGCAGCCACGTAAACACTTTTGAGATTATTGTTTCTTGCGTAAATATTTGCCGTGTGTGTCTGTGTGGATGTGTGTGTGCATCTGGGTGTGTGTTGCAATCCTGGACCGAAATGGCAGCTCTTTTGAGATCTTTGGTATTGAGATTAAAGCTGAACTTTGCATAGTAGCATGCCTACTGTAGAAATTATGAGATCCTCTATCAGTACAATCTCTGCTGCTGTGTAAACAGACAGTGTCCCCATCCAACCGTCCTAGGCAGAAAAATCAAGAATTTGGACATTTTGAGTGTAGTGGGGTAGGAGGGGAGGCTGAATAAAAACTCAAAGTACTCAGGACATATGGAGGATGGACAGTGCCCAGTGTGAGTCATTGAAAGTGTTACTTGGTCATAGCATGGCTGAGTATATTCATGGGGTAAATAGACAGGCAAGAGAACAGGAGAGGAGGACAGCAATGCCAATGCACGTACACTGGTATACGTGTCTCCAGGCAACAAACCTCTCTGCCCTGGTAGGTCATGTGACCTCATTTGTGGCAACAATTGCCCAATCCGCTCCTGTGAGAACAGCCAGCCAGCGTTGTGGGAACTCTCCTCCCCCTTCTGTCTTCGTTTTACCCTCTCTACCTCAAACACTGCCACAACCTGTGGGAGGGGCTAAACACCACAGGCATTAAGAGAGCGTATGGCAACAGGTGAGACTCAGAGGTCAAGAACGCAAGCGTTTTCTTTTCCTCATATTTTCACACTTTTGGCATACCTCCCCGAGGCAGCCCTCTCAAGACTTGTTCAAAAGGAAGAGAGAGAGATAAAGGAAAAAAATAGAAGTTGAAGTGTGGGAACTTCTCTCCTTCCTTTTTTCGCCCCACCCAGGCGTTGTGGCAGTTTCAGTGATGTTATCCCTATAATTTCTGTCTGCACCTGTTCAACAGGTAGATTAATAGACTATATAATCCTATGTATCTTTATCAACTAATGCTTGTTTGTCTCTTTTCATTACATGATGGCATGATGGTGTTCTAAAATGCATAAACACAGCAAAATATTACATTTTGAAGAAAACTTTGATTAGTACTACATGATGAACAGAAATTGCTCCTATTTTTCCAACACAATTGTTTTTGTTGTTTTTTTTCTTATTTTGAGATTTTTATTTTGTATCATTCTGCTCAATTTTTTATTCAGTGTTTGCAAATGAAGAATTGGGGGCGTAGAGAAGAGTTTTTTTTTAATCTAGGGACAGATAATCTTCAGTATTTATAGAGAACATGACAGAGAGTGATGAGAGGTATGATGTAGACATCCAGTATCGCTACAGGCTGTGCTGCTGTCAGTAATATGTAGCTTTGTGTTCCTACACTGTTTCTTCTGGCAAATGACGGCTTGTCTGTGGATGCAGAAGTGGCTCATTTATCCTTTCCTAAAGCAGAGATAAGTCATTTGCAGCAGAGTAAATAGCAGGGGAAATCCTCAGAGCCAACTGCAACAGTGTGTTGATACGAGCAGAGACGGTGCTAATTTTGCAAGGGCCTGCACACTAGCAAAGCTGAGGAAATGTCCTGACAGCCCGCCTGAGGACAGCTGGAATTTGCTCTCTCAAAATCAATTAGTGTAGCAGGGGTGCAGAGTACGAAACCATCTGATGCTGTTGGCAGAAGCCCCTGATGAATTTTCAAACAAACACTGGATGGTTTGTGTTCACGGGCATATACATCAATACTAGCTAGCGCAGCAGTATTTGTCTCCACTTCAACATTTCCTCCTGCATAAATTTTATGTCTGTTGAAGGCCCTGTTGCAGTGTTGTTGTTCTCAAGTTCCAGTACTGCCCCCCACTGTGCATAAAAGGCACTGCAACCTAGAATCAAACAGTGTTTGATCTCTCTGGACCCCAAGTTTGTGTCTAAAATGTTTAAAAATGAGCACAACAGTCAACAACAATTCTCTTCTTCTGGAGATATATGTCTTTACATGATAATTTCACCTGTAACTCTAAGTAGGCACCTGAAACATTGAAGTATTCACATTCTTTCATAATTCACATTCCAACATATACTTTGCTCTCCAGATTGTGTCCCTTTGTTTTTTTCATGAAAAACTGGAAATGCTTAAATTAGGAAATGGACCTAAACCCTCTAATTTCCTATTAGAAGATCTGAGAATGCAGCTGCAAAGTAACAAGTGGTTAGCTGTAAAATAATTGTAAACATTTTCATTCTCCATAGACATAGAAACTTTGGATGCTTCGAGGGACCTGTCTGCTAATGCTATTGATTTGAAATATGAAGGTTTGCTATTTTCAAGTCTGATTTCAAAGCATTGTACTGTGTCTCACTAGAGACAGCTTTAGCATTGTTCCTAAAAATAGTGTATTTTAACAGTTGTATAGTAAAAGAAGCATTCTTATTACGTTAGGTCAAATTTTCAGATTCCTCTTTCATCTCAAAGATGCATATTCAGCATGAGTGTGGTGCACAGGAGGAGCTTTTTTCATTTTTGAAGCCACTCAGAAGATTTGCCAATATAAATCATGCATTTATAGTTTTGTAGATGACCTCGTGAAACTACACTGAGCACCACCCCTCCCCCACCCTCCCCAAACACCAAAGCATTCATTTAAAACCATTTACATTCTCTGCTCTCCACATGACAGGCTACCACATTTATTTTCACATGTCAAAATGCAGAATTTTCAGGGAACTTCCTGGGTCTTAAATATCTAAGGGCTCAGGCTTATTCTTTCTTCTCTATGGTTTATTTTTATTTCAGGTCATCCCTTTTCAAAAATCATAATGAAATTTGTGTTGGCCAGACCAAATACATGAAGGCAAAGTTGAAAGGTGCTGGATCTCCACCTCCTTGCATTAGATGAAAAAGCCCCATAACAATTTGACTATTATGCTTGCAAAGGTCCCCCCACCCCCACTTTTCTTTCCCTGTGCCTGAAAATCGGGGGTTTGTAGGTCATGTCTTGCTCAGGAGGCTGCATTTAATCATCCATCTCTCTGACAGACAGGTCACCTCACAGGCCCTCATGCCTCTCCACTGAGGCGCACTTTTTCCCTGGTGATTTATGGGGTCTGACTCTGGGCACACTCCACAGAGGAACTCCATGCTCTCATCTTCACCGGGAGCACCTCTCCCGCTGCTGTCTGTCAGAGCTCAACTGTTTAATGTGGCTTTGCTCTGGTTGTCTGTGTGGACAGATTCACCTTTCATCATTTTGTTTTCTTTTTTTTACATCTCTCAGGTTGTCATCGGCAGATAGGCCAGGTCTTCTCAGATCTGGTCTGCTCCCTGAAGAGGTGCGACAGGTTCTCCAACTCTGAACCATTAATGTTCTTGGAATTGAAGAGAGAAACGAACTGGTTCTGTCAGGACAAGTGAAATTGGCTGATTTTGTTCATAGCTGGAATGACAGCTGGCAGATATCAGGATTAGAATTGGGAATTAATAATATTGGGTTTTTATATATGAATGATCTTCTTCTGTATTAATCCCAGAACCTTTAACACTATTATATAATTTTCACTCTGCAACTCAGAAGTTCTTTGTATGTTTGACACATGATCCAGCCTAAACAACACATTCTCGCTGAGTTAAAACATTGAGAGTAGACTTACCTGTGGCGAAAATGACCTGAGGGATTTTTTACATATTTACAAGGGCATGCTGGAGTGTCAGCATGTCAATATTGATATTAGTAATAGCACATGGGAACAAGATTTTGGATGACAAAAAGCCCTGGAAGATCCAGCTCCCCCAGCTGAAGTGAATGGCAGAATAGAAAACATTTTTGGCAGAAATGTAAAAAAGAATGAATTTTGGAATGTCTTGCGTTTGCTGGGGAGGCAAGAAATAGGTGGGAACTCATTTTAGGTTTCATGAAGCCTCATCTTCTCTAATGGAAACCAAACAATGGAGCCATCACCCAACTGTGCAAGGAGGGGGCTCTGGGAACAATTACCTCTAGGTCACCAACATCAGCTGCAAGAGCTACAGAATAGAGGGTTTGCTGGCCTAAAGGCATGCTGTGATGTCAAAAAATGTTTTTGGATTTACACAAGGTTCGGTGCAATGGATACACCTCCTTGTTTCCCTGGCAACAGTGGCCTTTCTGGGTTCTTTGACCAGTGCTCAGTCACTTCAGTTAAACACTGCTAAAACTTTATCCATACCCATGGTATGAAATTAATGATACAGCCATTTTAAGTAAGGTTGTGTTTATATCTGAGGTTTATCTGTAGAAGAGGGTTAGAAAGTAAACTACCCCTGCCAACCACCTAAATAAAACATTAATCTTAGTCCCAACAAATAATGACTTGCAAATAGACACTTACAACTGCATACAGTTGTTCAAGGCTTGTGTCACTAGATGAATTCAGCATTGGTCTATGTTACTATAGAGGCATATGATACTCATGTGATGTTAATTCAAGGGTAAATATGCATGTATATGTGCTGCATACATATGCTGACCTTGTTCAAAGTGGCCCAGGAGCCAAAACAAATGAGAATGCCAATAAGATAAAAAGTATTCAAAATCATCTCTTCACCTTCCCTCTCTCTTGTTCTCCCTCTCTCTCACCTTTGTGAAAAGACCGTGGGAAGCGCTGGTTGACAATAGTTCACTGGACGGGTGAATCATTTGGTGTAGTGTTTTCAGTGGAAGGGACAAGATTGTGTTACACGCATTTGACAATAACAATGTGGAAATAAGTCTGGACCTTAAGTGAAAGAAAATGAGGTGACTGCATGTGTTTGGAGGAGTGAAAGGATCTGTATTGTGTTGGAGACCGACCCTCGCCGTGCTCTAGGGACAGAGCAGCAAGGGGATGCTTCCTGCTTTTAACCTTCCTAGTGTATTCCCACCTGATGTTTGAACGGTAAAGAACAGATGGCATTGTGGGATTTACCAGTCCTGACTTCTTCAGGACTTCTCCTATTGTTCCACAGAGTTCCAGGCAGAGTTTACCTCTGTGATGTTATTAAGGCATGATTTTAGTGCATAAACTTGCCCCAGTTCAATGAGCACATGTCTTTTGTCCTCTCACTACATCCATAATGAGTTTGAGCAGTCATAGGAAATGGGCCTAGGCTACCATGCCTTGCAAACACATTTGAAGAGAATGGATGATGGTCTCTATACGGGAAGTTAATATTTAATACAGGCAGAGATGGTTTCAAATTTTATCTAGGTTTTGGATTATCCGGAAATTAACTTGGCATTGCACAGAATTAGTATTCGCCTTCCATTCATGAAGATACACAGGCAGCAGTTTTGCATTTTTAAATAGGTGTTATCTTACACTGTATTTACTTCTATGACACAGAGAGAAAATCCAAGACTAAACAATGGGTAAAAGAGTACATTAACTAAGATTTAAATGTTAGACAGCTCTCTCTTTTCATTGATGAAATCAGAAAAATTAATTTATAAATCACTTTTTTCAACAACCACAGAATGTTGTTTCTGACAAAGAGCACGTACAATGCAGGCCTGAATGTCTACTGAGACTGGGAGGAGCTGTTTCACTAGTTCTCTTCCATGGCTCAAACACACATCTTTCGAGCTCTAAACATAACCTCCCATTGCTGCTCAATGTGCACCACCCTGCTCCAACGTCTGTAATTTCACATACAAAACCAGAGCTGACTTCGTAAAGTCCATCACTGTTTCATTTCCACACATCTCTAGTCTGATGAGTCAAGATTTGAATCCAAATCTGAGTCAAGATTTTACAGACGATTGCTTATGATCAATCATTTTGAATCCTTACCCTTTCTGTGTTCCGCTCTTTCATCAAGCTTGTGTCATTGGTACCAAAAAGCGACCTACATTATAAACTGGGAGGCAGGAATACGAAAGCAAGAGCAAGAGGGCGACGAAAAGATGCAGGGAGGGCATTTTTACTGCTTCATGCTAATCACGGTGTCTTTTGCAGAAGACTCAACTTTCAAAAAAGAGAGAAAAAAAGGGTCTTGAGGAAAGAGAAAGGAGTGTAGCTGTAAACCTGTCACCTTTTCAGTAAACAATGGCCTGAGTTTTCTAATAACAGATATTCAACAGCAGCCTGTTGATAATGTTAATGTTTGTGTTCAGAGAAGAGTCATGTCATAGGACACATCTGCTTTGACTCTGCAATAAAATTCTGAATCACCTTAAACTTTTTGAATCCAGTCCTAAAGTACTGAGGAGTAATCCATGGCCCATACAACTTCAACTGCAATTCAACTGACAGTTTTAAATGAATAATTCTTTGACATTTTTGTTTGCTTATGACTTGGAAAATGAAGAGCTCACAATATCTCTCTCACATCAAAAATTGGGCAGGTTGCAGGTGTTGATGTGTATTATGCATTTAGGAGTTTGGATGATTTTCTGTCTGTTCCCCCCTTCCTCTTGTTGTCATTTGAAAGTCTTTCTGACCCCTGCAACCCTTCCAGTTTTAGCATAGACTTTTATCTCTGTGTCAATGTTTTATTCTTTTGGCTCCTGCTGAAGTTTGAGCAGTAAGACAAAGCAACGTTTACACTAATAGCCCACTAGGTCTTTCATTGCAGAAACAAACAGTGCAAGAGTTAAAGTGAAAAGAATTTTAACATTTCAAAATTTTTTTCCATCTGTTCTCAAAACAAATATTGACCCAGCTCCCCTGCCTGGTCAGCTTTAGTCTGGAAACTCAGAGGGCGAATCGAGGTAGTACAACCAGAGGCAATGGGTGGCAAGTCAGAGGGGAGCGTGACAATGGCCGGCTCAGGATGGGGCTCTCCCTTGTGGCTTGAGCCACCAGACAGAAGCAGGGCTGATGAGTGGAGTGACGCCATCCTGCCGCCTCTAATGGTCCCATCCATGTGGGGGCGATTGTGCAGGTGCCACGGCCCCCGCTGACACAGATGTTGAAAGCAGGGAGGGGACAGCAAGGGCTGGGGCTTCTCAAAGGCCAGATTACAATCAATTAGGCTTTAATGGGCAGGATTTGGACTTGTAACCTGTGGCTTTGGGGGCTGGTATTTAGTGGAATCCCAGCAGCACAGTTGGTCCACACATCAATAACTTCAGAAATAACTTGAGCTCCAGTGCTGAGGAATGGAGCAGCTGCATGGGGCCGCTTGTGAGCGCAACCACCGCTGTCAGAATCTTCCTCTGAGCGTGCTGAGCTCCCCCTGCTTTTTCAGAAAGAGGTTTTTTCTTTCAAAGTGGAGAAAATGCCCATACAAAAATGTTTGATAGGAATAGCCAGCATACTCTTGCTCTGCAGCCAGTCAGACAAATTCAATAGAGAAACTGACCAGTCCTCCAGGATGTTTGTGTGAAAAGGATGAAAGAGGCCTGCATTTTATGTTATGTACTGTTCCAAAAATCACTACATGTAACTTGTCTGTGGTACTGAGTAGTCAAAAAGGTGCTTTTTTCAACTCTCCAAAAATATACAAGAAGCTAATTGGTTTTACTGTTCCAGGGGACTTGGTTTTATCATCAAAGGTTTCACCATCCTAGCAAAGCCAAACTACACTACTAAAGCAGTGTAATCTCCAGCAGAAGAGATATTTTAGACCTGAGCTGAAGTACAAGCCATGATATGACATACTATTTTTCACTTAATTATTTCAATATTTTTCACATTTATTTTGAAGGTGCACTAGTGTCACAAGGCAGTGGCCTAAAGAGCTGCACCATTGCTGCTGGGCCCTTGTGGTCACTCATGTCATTATAGTGAGGGATGGTGCCCTGGGGCTCACACAGGGAAAGAGAAAGACACAACAGACAGCCCTGGGGGATTACCTACAGTAGCAGGCATTGCCTGTCAGCACTGTCTCTGTGGGAGGGCTAAGGAGTGGGTGGGACTAGAGGTCAAACAGTTATTATGTTCAGCAGGGGGTGAAGAGGGGTCACCTGCACAGTTATGTCACTATCCTCAATCAGTTAAGGAACTGGCTTGGTAAATTCTTTGTCCCCTTCATTTACTGATACACACGGTGGTATTAAGGTGGTCTAAAGCACTGTACAAATATATGCTTCCCTGCATATGGACAGTGTTTGCTATATGTACTATTGGAGTTGTGTATCAGATGATCAGAAATAAATCCCAGACTGGGCCTGAAAAACATGTTTTGTGTGGAACACACTCATACAGTACTGATTTAAAGGACAATAGTATTGGTGAAATCTGAGAATGGGAACATCATAGTCATTGAGGCATGCTAGTTGTATTCATTTTGTAGGCATCTGAAAATGCAATAATTAGAACACAGCCAACAACCAGATAATCCTTTAGAAATGTTCAAAAATCAATCAAACCAAAATATATCAGTACAGTGATTTTCACAAGACAACTGTCAAATTACAAATTACAGTAGATGACAATATTAAATTAATTAGGAAAAACACCTACCATGACACATGTAAATGTTGTGACATTTAATTATTCATTCTTAATTTCCATGCATGACGGGGTGCAGCCTGATGGAAGGAGCCACCAACAAACCAGTGTTATTTCAAACCAGTGTTAGTCATCAGTCACTCATGAGTTTGTCAATAAGTTGATGAGCAATGCTAATCTGACTAATCGATAACCTTGTTCTTGTTCAAGCTTTTCAATGATGTCATTACAATGAATCGCAAGTATGCTTTGAGGTAATGTAAAGTAATCCATGGTTACAATACACCAATGTATCATGATATGTATTTATTATTTATTATATTTGAAATGAACCAAAATATATTTATAGTGTCATTCAAAATGTGCATAAGTTCAAGCAGCTGTTTTCTTGTGTCAACAGTTCTTATGATCTCAAGGAATTTGGTCAGCAGTAACTGTAGGCAATACATAAATGTAGAACCCTAAAGGTGCTATTCAGAGCATACTGCAATCTCAACAGAGAAGGAGACTATCAAGCTGATGAGCACACAGCAGTCAGTCCTGGGGCAGTTTGGTCTTCTTTCCATTCAGGAAAACTATAACATTTTTCATAAAACCACAAAAGAATTTCCAACAACAAAATGCACACTACACAACCCCACAGGTTTGCAAAAATATGTGCTTTTTCCAGATTAGATTAAGTATCTCCCAGGTTAGATGGTGGGGGGAACACTGGTAAGCTTGCTGGAGTCATGATGATGGGGCTGCCAGTTATTTTGACATACCAAACCTTGTGTAGGGCCTAAATAGGTGACAACTATGCTATAAAATAAAATAATCTATGCTTAAAGCCAAGAAAGTCAAAATCACGGGTTATTTCATCCATTCAATTAGAAGTGTTGCCCTTTTTATTTCATGAGAGACAGGTGTGGTAACAAGCAAAGCCCCTCTCTGCAATGACAAATAGCACATGCATATTCGTCTCAATAAAATTCACCTCTGTCTCCAGACATACAATATATTCGACAGGATTAATGAGCCAGTCCTGAGACCCATATGACATGAAAGTGAGACTATGAGACTAACTCCCCATAGGGTGTTCTGTGAAGACTTCATCTGTGAATCCTGGGTGTGGACACTCATTATTCCACCCAAACAGTGTAGTCTGTGGGTCCCAACTACAGCTTTGGCTACTGCTGTTACACTAGGCCCCAGTTTGTTAAAAATCCTACAGGTTACAATGCCCAGAGACAGGCTCTAGCTGTAAATTGGTCAAACCTTCCTATAAATCAATCCATTTTATGAAGCCAAACATGACCTCATAACATGGACCTTAACCATAAACCACCTACATGGAGGTAAAATCATCAACCTGAAATCTTTTTCTGTTCAACTTGTGTATTGGTCTTTGTGTATTGTGTATTGGTCCATATATGGATCCCTTCATGCTGTGAGTTTAAAAGAAACTAAATGTTTCAGAATAAAAGTTGTATCTAAAAAAGCCCTTTTTCTTATACAAAATACATTCAACTGATTTTTATATATTCTCATAACTATACAATTAAATACATAACTTTAAAATGCAAAAATAAAATGATTTTCTGTAATGTTGGCGGTGAGGGAATAATTGACCGCCTTGTTGCCTGGGTAGTAGAAATGACACAGCACGAAGTTCTCAGTGTGTAAGGAGGAACACATAAGAGTATGAGAGTGGATGAAAAGATTTTTAATCTATGGAAGGGGGCTATGAGGGAGAAACCAAATGTATCCAGATAAGTAGATATCAATTATCTATGTGGACAGAAACCAATGAAGAATTGTGCTCTTGTACTCTTGTAATACCTGTCCACATCATGCCCGCTCCTCACCCCTCCTACTTTTGCCCTTGACCCTACTGCTGGTCCATGTCCTTGCCTTCTTCTGCACCCCATCCTCTGCAATATTACTCTCAGTGGGAATTCCCAAAAGTGGTTGAAGAAAGGAAGAAAAAAGTTATTAATTTGAGGTTCCCAGCCTTGCGGTCTGGAATGTTTCCCAGGCTGCAGTGGGGGTAGCTTCAGCCCCACTGGGCCATTTTCCTCTGTAGTTTCATTAAACAGATTGCTTTCCTGTTGACTGGGACATATGCACAGAAGTCCTTTTCACAGACCTACTGCTACTCCTGTACTTTTACACTGTCTGGACCCTTGGTGGATAACAGACTTTTGGAAGCTTCCGTGATTAGTGAATCTATTCAGTTAATGTTAATGAGACAAATTGCTCTGGTGTTGGAGTACTGGAAAGACAATGACAAGACAGACATAAACAATGTTAGTTTACCAGTGGTGCTAGAGGTCTGAATACACAAAACAGCCCTGATAGGCAGCCCAAACAGATATCCTTGGTGCTGGCCCTTTTTTTGTTGGAAAATTGGTTCCTTGACTGTTTTGTTGTGGGGGGACATTGATGTTTGATGTGAAGAGACTTGTGAGGGGACATGATGTAAAGTGATTTGATTTACAGATCTTTCGCCTTTCTGACAGGGGGAAGGGAGGGTTAAAAAGGTTTCTTATCTCTCCAGGTGCGTCATTACTGGCTGCTTCAGACAAGAAACAGAAGAAAGGGAGGAGAAAAAGAACGAGACTGAGCAGATGAGAGGAGCCCTGAGGTCACGCAGTCGTCATCTGTCAAGCTGGGATTGTCTATGGCTTTACCATCATGTGGCGGCCCGCCAGCCACAGGTGGGGAGAGTCTGAAGTGCGCTGTGGGAATGCTATGACATCATTGGGCTCTTTGCCTGGCAGGTTTTTTGTTCGTTTTTTACTCACAGCTGAGTATTCTGTGAGAGTTGAAAGTGATACAGTGTGTTAATAAGCAGGCACACACTGAACAATCTATGAAAAATAATAATTACAGAGTGCAAAATATTGTTTTGTCTTTTGTGTTGTTTAAAGGTTTGTTTTGTGTCATTTGTTCCATTTCCCTGTTCTAATTATTTTGTTCATGATCAAGCACACCAGCTTTTAAAAAAAAAAGCCAGTGAGGCATTCTTTTAAAGGTTTACACATTTTTTGTGGAATCAAAATCAAACAGCAGTTGACCTGTGACCTGTGTTTCTTTTGTTATATGTCATTAAACATGGTACAGCAGTTACTGCCACTTGTTACTCTTCCTATTGCGGCAAAGCTTGGCAAATAATCTCCAGTCCAGCTCATGCAGCTGGGGGGTCATAATCCTTCGCAGCGCCACGGCAGTCACCCAGATAAGAGCCACTTCTCCTTGAGAACACGTGCGACCACAAAGTCCGAGCCACTACTCTCAGAATTGTCAGGAAGCCCTGTCCTTTGTAGCGTGAATGGTTTTCCCTCAATACAAATTCTTCCATGCTCTCGACTGGAGAAAGACAGCATTGACTCCTCTGTTTTGTTTGTTCGACGATGCATTCATTGCCTGTGGCCTCACTGAACCCATTGAGGGCGCCATCATTTAAATGCAACAGCAATAAGAATATGTCTTTTTAATTGGGTCTGCAACACCGGTTTGGCAATTACAAAGAATAGACAACGCTTAATGTGGGTGACTAAGAGGACTGGTTATGCTGGTACAGGACATGAGACAGGAAGTGGTGGCCTCTATTATATGTGTGAAGACCATTCCCCTAAACTGATAAGGAAACAAATCTGTCCTTTTCATTTTTATCTAAATAATTTTTGAAGAAAAATGCTGTGTGAATCACAAACATAAAGCATGGAGATACAATGCATTGATGAGTAAATATCAATACAACTACCAATAAAAGAAGTGGAGCTTGATTAACGCAGAGCCTTGAAAAGAATCACTCAATATCCTGACATCACCTGACATGAACAGTGTGTCATAGCTCTCTCTCCCTCTTCCCCCTTCCTTCCATACACAGTATAGTTCACATATTAGTGGCAGTACATATAAAAACATAGACATAGTCTTTGGAGCAATTTTATTGACCATCGTTAATTTGTGCTATTGTGATATTGTGTTCTGTGGTTACAGTCTAGGATGATCCCACCAGAAACTCCCTGAGGGAGTGCACCACACCCCTCTCTCCTGCGGTTCTGCCACTTCCCTCTCTGAAACACTGATTGCACTGATATGTATTTACACCTCATGTGCGGAGGGAATTATTTAAATTAAATAAAGAGAATGTAAGTTGGAGACAGGAGGAGAGAGGGAGGGGGAGAGAGAGACTGAGAGAGAGGTAAATGTGTGACAGGGCAGTGGTGCAGTGATACAGCCCTGGGCACTGGGTGGGGTGTCTGTGGTATATGGTTGGGGAGGGAGGGGGCTGCAAGGCAGCTGTGATTTATTGTCTGCTCCTGACTCCACTCCAAACTTTATGGCAGTCCTCTTCTAATACCACACCCAGAGCTAGCCAGTTTATAAGTCATATTCCCTGGCACTTCCTCCAACAGTAAATCCTACGGTATGTGTTTAAACCCTTGAGGAATATTTAGTGTTTGGAGTAGATCACCAGAGCCCTCTCCTAAGGGCTCTTTTAACACCTAAAGGACTATAGGTTTATTATATTATTTATTAATGTGTTTTTTCTCTTACTGTGAAAAAGGTTCATTTTAAAGGTCCACCACTACCATATTTACTTAAGTGTTTTAAAGTTCAAAGTGCTGAATGTGTCATAATTGCAGACGAGAACAAGCAACAGAGCTGTATCTATGAGCAAACAATATTTCTGACAGAGAGGGTCAGAGCTGAAAGAGATTGGGAGTGTGTGTGAATATGTGTCTGAGACCGTGAGAGTGTGTGTTCAGTGGGTGCATTGTATATGTGGAGTTATATGTGCACCCATTAATATCTGAATGAACGCTATGCATACCTGCATCAGTGCTCTTGTGATGGAGAAGATACTTGCATTGTGGCCAAATCCACTGAGGCCCAGTAAAAATTAAATTCCTCACTTGTTAAATGGTCTTTTGGGCATAGTGGATGGGACCTGTGCCTCGCTGTGCTATTCTGACATTGTTCCAAGGTACAGCAATTATACTGGGGCAAAGTGTTGTTCAGGCATTCGTCAGCAAGCAGCTTGTAAATGTGCTTCCACCAGAGGAAGTTATAACATAACAAACAACTCAAATTTCCACACTCACATATTTAACACAGTTTCCCAGTCCCAAGTCACACTAAAATGTCACTTTAATTGTCCCCAGCTATCTACTGGTCCTCTGGACTGGTCATTGGGTATAACAGGTACCTAAGATTGTCTGAGATGTGGTTGTCTATCTAATTTTCACAAAAAAATTTAATAAAGCTAGTTTTGTCATGCTTACCTACTAAAGATTTATGCTGGTATACATGTATTACTATGTATTTTCTATAATGTTTGCACCGGACTGTACACAAAAACTTGTGAATAGCTTTTAATCTTCTACGCCACCCTGTGGTCAAGGGTATAAAGTGTAGTCGCACTACATGCTTGTTTTGTTTTCCACATCTGAGATAATTTTGTCATGTCTTCAGTTCATGAGGGTCAAAGGATTCCGCTTGAAAATTCATGCAATCCGAGCGGAAAGTGTGATATAATTGTTTCGCTCATATTAAAATGTACCACGTGCCTGTTTCATTCTATCAAGAGAAACTGACTTTGGGTTATTCTGAAATCTAGTTAGCATTGTCGTGTTTGCATTTTAAAATTTTGAGGAGGGCTTACATTTGTGCTTAAATTACATTATGTGCCACTTAAAAAAGAAAATAAAATGAATGGGTCTTCCCACATTGGCTCCGAATTTCACACGGAGGTATTTTACATACAAACAAATTCAATGCCACGAGAAGTGTATTTCACGTATAGACCTTATTTGTATGAAAATAAGGTATTTGTATAAAAATATTTGTATAAAAATATATTACGAGAACTGTTAAGGCAAACACACACTTCTATAGTAGGTTTATAAACATATTTTGATGATATTATCAGTCATACCTTAATTTCTTTTCGTGTTGATACGTTCTACTAATTATGGTAAATAGCCTATTTTACCATACAGAGGCCGACATTAGTGGTGTCCTAAAAAAGATATTTGATATAAAACAGTGAGACGCCTAAATTCTGGGGCCATAGTATATTTGAAGGAAGATACTGTGCTCTTCGGGAAACTATGCACTTTCTGGAAGCAGCAGGTTGTTGTCTGTTTCCTTCGGGCGCAGTAAGCGAAGTCACCCATGTACAGAATTTGGGCAGAAACATTACAGATCTAAACCCAATGGTCATTAGTATAACACTGAAAAAGGTCCAAGAATTGTGGACGTCACATGTACTCGTTGCATATTAAATATAAATACATCATTGCAAAATATACTTCTGTTAAAAACCACAATACGATTGGAAATGACTGTAGTTTATCTAAAATTGAAACGAACTTTGTCTTCCACGGTGATGGAACGTCTGTCTTCAATTCCATGTTGTTCCAACAAACTACCGCATGCTGTTTATGCAAATATTTTTTTTTTCGTTCGCCACTTTTGAAAAGACGCGATAACATTAATACAGTTTGTACAAAACCAGACCCAACCTTGACATGTAGATGACGGTTTGATCTCAGGAGGGCCTTGATATCCCTTAATAGTTCGGAAACAAAATCGAATATGGCGAATTTCACTTTCTTTAAAAATGTGTTTATTTTCAAAACATCTCACAGTAAACAGCTGTAAGGCGTCGGACGAGAAACCTTGCATGTTCTCTTAAAAATACCGCGCAGTGTCTGTAGCTGTTTACATCATGAAGGTATTAACCACTGGATTTTTGCATAATACTTACATTTTTCTGCTTATACTTGATATTGATATATTGATGTTAGTTCTTTTGCCTCTTATTAATATGGAACCGTGCATGCTAATTAATGTTGACGTGCATTACCAAGCAAAAGTTGATAGTTCATAAATAGGCTACAGCCCCTAAAAGGCAAATGAGAAGAATTTGAAATTTGATATTGCCATCATTTTTCAATTATACAAAATTCCTACATCGTTGTCAGTCTCTTTTTTTGGATAGATACATTGGTTCCAGTTTTAGTGCATTTATGTAAAAAAGAGTTTGGTGGAAATTACACTATCTTTGCTTAAACTGTAGATTTTGGGTTTGGTTATGCTGAGATCACTGTCACTCTTAAGCACTCACATTGTATGTACTGCATGTATCCTTGATTGGTCATTGTGATTTACACATTCCTCCTTGCTGTGTCATTGCAATTGCTATGTAAATACTATTTCTGGTGCCACCTGCCTGCCACATGGAGAAGTGTCTGTCTCAATGTTGGCCTTGTAAACCTAGGGAATGCCACAGGCAATATCAGCAGAGGAAGGTTTTCTTTGCAAAGAACAATGTTTTTCTGGCTTCTTTTCGCTCCTGCTCTTTGCTTGGGATTCGTTTAGCCAACAGCCAGTTGCCGGAGCTGACGTGCCAAAACAACCAGGAAATCACCTTTTAATTAGACACTGATAAGTAGCTGCAGCAGATTTTGATCTTAATCCTAAAGCCTCACAAATAAGGGGTTAATCAGATCCCACCAGTTTGAGAATGCCTTTTGCCCTCTCCAGGTGTAGAAGAAATGTAAGCCAAGCACTTTGTTTGTTAGTACTTTTGGTAACCATGAACTGACCTAAGATCAGCTTCTTGAACCAACAGTGACATCATTTTGCCAATATAGTATTTATGGGACACATTACATGCATGCATTCAGGCCATGGTGGAGCAGATTTAGTCCCTATATATTGTGATAATTTGCCAGTGCTCTCTCTTAAATTACCTTTGAGGTTCCTCCTGTTTGAGGATTACAGTTACTAGCCATTTAAGAGAAGGGGTGGTCCAGAAGCATTGTTGACATGAAATAATCCTGATGATGGTAAACAGAGGATCTAGCATGTCACAGATGTCAACAAGCTATGACAGAATTCATTAAGTCAAGGAGAGTTGAAGAAACGAACTCTGAAAAGAGTTCTATGCAGTGAACCTTCAGCATACATTTTGTGCAATGCCATTCAAGTGTTGCTGTGTACATAGAAATACATCACTTTAAAATCTAATCAGAAACATATTTTTATTACATTACATTGAAACAGATGTTTAAATTTATTCTATTTATTCTACTCTTTCACCACTAGGTGTCTCTATAGCCTCTACAATGTAGGCATCAATACTATGCCATTGAAATATGAGTAATTACTATGACATTTAAACATGCTTCTGAATGCAGACATGCACTGCTCACATTTTGAGGCTTGCAGATTGCAAGTGCATAATTTACTCACAGAGGTGTTATGACAAATACTACTTTTTTCATGTTTTTGCCTCTATAGATGTCAAAGCACTTTCATTGTTCTTAAAATTAAGTAAACCATGTTAACACTGAGGTTTTATATGAGACACCACTGGAGAAAGATATTTACATGGGACTACTCATTTATTTCTGTATTGTTAGATCTAATGTCTTGTAAAAGTGCCAGATTTTAATGTAGCAAAAGAGTAGGATTACTGAATTAATTGGCAGGATTATTGCAGAGCAAACAGTGAAAATCCAGCACAAAAGAACATAAGAGGATTATGGTTTGGATAATGGATAATGCCCTCTGGATGCTGCTTCAAAGCTTAAGATGAACTGTCAACTAAAACATTGGAAGAATATAACTTTTTTGCCAGAGTCATTCTAAGCTTATTTAGTTTTGGAAGTAAAATTGTATATATCATTTAAAGACACATTTTGCTGGTACTCAGTTACATTGTCATTATGTTAATAATAGTGTTGAAATTTAATAATATTGTTGACCATGTAGGCCTGTTGGAAGATGTCTTTCAAAAACCTTTAGCTAGATTATCCACTTTTGTTTTGGCTTGTTCATCAAGCTGTCATGTGAACAGCACTATTAAATAGTACTATGAGTTAGTTAACCAATTATCATATGCTTGTGCTATATCACTCATTCATTCTCTACTTTGGGAAGTTGATGTGAAATAAGAGGAAAATGACAGCATAATCATTAACTGTATGAGCATCTGAACAATCTGTGTGGTACCTTAGGATCCTGTTCTACTCCAGATATCATCTCATAGATCTGTATTTATTTCACCACTATTATGAGTCAATTTGAATCTTTACTGATGCCAGTAAGATTATTTAAAAATTCAGCTGAGGAATGAAATAATTTAAAAAAAATAGAAACTTTGAGAAACAAATAATTATGAAAAAAATTTAATTTTGGGTTCCCAATGTTATCGTGATAAGTATCACACTTAATGCATATCAAAGGTATCATTGGATGAAGTTTTGAGGTTCTGGTTATAGCAAGTTGCCTACATTTATATTTGGTTTGGATTTGGATTATGGCCATCAAGCAGTTTGTCTTTAGACACCATATACCTGGTTCCATCACCCATCGCCCTTTTTCCATTGTAGTTAGGTTGACAGGTATGCTGTTTATGTGTTTAGCAAGACAGGATTATGCAATTACATTGTTACCTACATATCTTGCATGTAATAATGTACAGTAGCAATTCAGGTCAAATATCATGCTCAAGAATGCATCAGCAATTCCATGCCTAAGTTCCATACCTGCTGCTGTTTGGTTAAGTCTCCCTATGGTCTGTCCATCCTGTTCTGAGCAAGACTGCAAACCTGCACAACACACAAGGGCCAGACAGCTTGAGAAGATGCAAGATTGTATTGGTATAAAACTGTTGGTTACAGAGAGGATTAATTAATGTTGTGTTCATCTGGGAAACCTCCTGCTATTTGTATAATAATCTAATGTGAGTAGCAATAGCCCCTGTCTTCTCTGATATGGATTCAGAACAGATTGCTTTGCTGCTGTTGATATTCTTTAATTCCACCCTATCGTCTGTGCAAAGGTAAGTGCAAGGTCATGTGTTGTTCATTGCCCTAAGAGCACACTGCACTCCAGATGTTTTTTTAAAAAGGTTACTTTCTTGCCAATTTTGCTACATGTGAGTACTGTACTTTTTCAAATGATTCAATGTTCAGAGACCAATCTCACATTTCTCATTCCAAATTGTCAAAAGACTGAAAATCTATTAATTTGATAATATGTTACCTTTCTTGTACTGCATATGTGCTGAAACCATTTTAGCTTTGTAGTAGTAATGTATATGTACTTTAACACATTACACGGTGTAAGTGGCTTTCTGGCATGTAATCATGCCCTGTAAGATTACAATCACATGAGCTTTTCATCTGTATAGATGTTCCTGGCATGCCGTATGACGTCTGCACAGCCAGGCTCGACACCATGTGGGCCCTGTATGCACAGCCTTGGAGAGACACACTGGAATCAGTCAAAATCTACATCAAACCCCAAGCAGCAGGTCAAGCACTGGAGTGACCCTTGTTCAACTGCCCATTATATCATGTTGCTATGGTTGCGGTCAGGTCATGTGATCCCCATACCTCTGACCTTTCCCTGTGACACACTAACTCCTGTTATAAGTGGGAGCTGCTTGTAACTTTGGAACTAATCAGGGTCATCTTGATATTCATATATGCAAACATCTCAAACCCAAGGAGAGAAAATCTGTTGGAATACAAAGTTGGACTACATTAAAAACAATGTGATTTCAAACTTGTGTTCTGAGAAAGAGTATGATGGAAAATGTGACCCCTCCAAAAATTTGTCAAAGTGAAAGAGAGGATGACATAACAAAGGAAACAGTGACCATGGTAAGCCGCAGGAACAATGACAGCAACATGTGTCAGAGCATGCAAGGGCTTTGCACCTCAGCCCTGGGGCTGCTATTTAAGGCGCAGAAATGGTACGCCTCCTCTGGATGCTAAAGGCGTTGGAGCAGGGCACCACATGTGACTAGAAACACCTCTCTATTTATAACGGGTGAATGGAGCAGTCACACTTTCCCACAAACAAGGACGGACTGTGGAGGACATTGGCCATGCCAGCGTAGACTGGCACCATTGCACATTAAGGAGAAGAAGATATGCAGGCACTGTGACAGGTAAGATTGCAAACCTGCACAACACACTAGATAGCTTGAGAAGGACTAGAGAGCTTGCGAAGACACAACATTTTATTAGTTGTTGACTACAGAGAGGATTAATTAAATGTTTTGTTCATTTGGGAGACTTCCTGTTATGCATGTGATAATAGCATTCTGTTTCTTTTGGTAAGTGCCTTTTCACCTACAAAAACATTATGGCAAGTGGTATGTAAGAGTAAAATGTCTTGAATTGATGTTTATTGGAGTTGAATTCAAGGGCATCAGACCTCAAGGTGGAATGTCTTTATTTATTTATTCATTTATGCATTTGTTTTGTTCTAGACTTGTTCAATAGCAATCTTGAAGTCATCACCAAAATGTATTATACTATTTAAAAATTGATGATTCATGGGAGCAAAATTTCATATTTCCAAGTAAAAATATAATTAGAAAGGAGAATACTTTCCTTTCAAAACTCATAGAACTCTTTGATCAATCTTGCAAAAAAGGTTTATTTCTCCTCAAATACTGTTCTGGTTGGAAAGTCATGGCTTTTACAATATGTCTATTTGCTAGTGGACTCACAGAGTGTCTCTGTATATGTGTGTCAGTAATGAAGCTTCTGAGGTCAGTCCAGTCCTGAGGTCAGATCTGTCCTGCAGACATGTAGCAGACTGCCCTGCAAAGGCAAACTGCGCATATCATTGTGTGTCATAGAGGAGGGGCTCACTGTAACACATCCCTGCCCATCACATGTTGAGCTCTCTGGGAGGACCCCCTTATGCATACTCTGGGATCTATTACAGTGACACTGTGCTTGTCTGACGCACTTCTCTCCACTACTGTCCTACCTCAGCCATGTTCTTCCATCTCTCAGATGACATGCCATGTGAGCTGCATTTCACTTTTTTAAAAGAGAGAACTGAGCATGTCAGCTTGCATAGAGAAGGTGTCACTGACATGGGAATGACCCTGTGGACAAGCTAAATGAATATATATGTATGCATAAGTACAATAAAAAGGTAATGCATATGTTAATAGCATGAGTATTTTTGCATAGCAGTATCACTAGTGATGAACATTATTTATAATAGTGTATTATCTACGAAAAGAAATGGTTCATGGAAGTTCATGAAATTTAATTGAGTACTTGCATTCCTTGCAGATGCTGGTGCTTATAGAGGCCACTTTTTCAAAATGGATGATTTGGATCACAGTGTCCACATCGCAGAGCGGGACTGGGACTTCTTTTTCCAGGAAAGTGAGGAGTGCAACCTTCAGCAAGCAGCACTAGCAAGGCTAGATGAATCAGGCCTGAGTGACTTTGATGAGTCAGAATTCTGCCTCTCAAACCGGGATGAGACACTTAGCCCTGTGGTTAGCGCTCACAATTCCATCGAAGGGTCGCACATCAAACCTTATCCCAATTCCGAAGGCCTTTTTGGTCCTGAGAACTCTCTCTCTAGAGGTGAGGATGAGAAGTGTTTGGAGACCTTTGTGGATAGTGAGGACTCTGAAAAGCTCAACCATCCTGAGCAGCTATGCCTACAACATTTCAGCAGAGAATCCAGTCACAATAAAATCAAAGAAGCTAGAGAACCACTTAATGCACACTCTGCCACTGGTGGGGCAGAAGTTCACCACGAGATAGCTAGGGACTCAGGGAACATTACCAACTTGACAAACGTAGAACTTGGAGTCAAAATTAATCCCACGGTAATGACACACCTACCCACACTATCAGTTGCACAAGAGGTCAAGCAGTTTTTGGAGGAAAATTTGGAGAGAGCACTCGATATCTCAGAGAACAGTAATGTGACATCTACATTATCAAGCTCACCACCCAGCGAGGAATGCAGACAATACAATGCCCCATCAGAAGGGAAATCCCACTCTGTGCTGAAAGGATCAGAAGAGGGAGTGAAGGTGGGAAAGGAAGAGTCACAAGCAATGCAGTCATCTTTGGAGGGTCTTCCTGCCCCAGTCTTTGAACCTCAAAGGGACTCACAAACAAATGCAGAGGCGCAGCCTGATGCGAATCAGCCTGCAGGAGCTGAGCCTCTGAATGATTGCACTGGGAATCCTGCTAAAGAAAAGGAGCGCTGGTTTGTGACTGTGAATGATGGCCAGATGCACCTCAAAGGAAAAACTAGGCCATCAGCAAAAAAAAAAAAGAAGAAAAAAGCTGGAGTAAGGATCCACCAGAAGTGGACCATGGGTTCGGGGGGCTGGACCCAACAACTCAGAGTAATTCAGGAGCAGAGAGATTTGGAGTTTCTGAGATAGAGATACTGACAATGGACAATACCTCTGATGGCTTTACCCCTGACTGCAGACTTTTGGTGGAAGGGTCTTGCCTTAGCGAATTCACTGATCCCACCAGTTCAGAGATGACAGGACACCATGAATTAGAAAACAATTACAATTTAAAAAATCATTCACAGGAAACCTTGCCTGCATTTCATACCTCTGGTGGTTTGGAGAAAAAGGGAGCCTGTGAAACATCACAGTATGTATATGATTCCCAAGAGCAGCAGGAAGTGACAAATGAATACAATTTTCAGGATAATTTGCAAATGTTTGTTTCACCTCTGGACAAATCAGCAGTTCAGCAGAATGATGCTGCTACTGAGAGCTCTCAACTACCCTGTGTTGTGGTTTCCAATGAGAGTGTGCAATCTGAATCTATCGCTGATGTACCCTGTAACCCTCTGAATCACCAAAACCTCCTGGTGAAGCTGCTATTTTCATCTCCAAGTAACAATGGTTGTGAAATGTTAGTCTCCAGCAAGGACTCTGACCATGACAGTATTCCAGGCAGTCATGAAGGGATTCCTTCACAGGACAATGCAAGAGCAGACAGCAAAGGCCAAAGCCTTCTTCCACACACACAGAATGATGGAACATATCATCATGTTTCAGGACACATCACATTACCTTCAGACATGTCCAAATCCATAGAATCAACAGAATTTTCAGACCGTTGTTGCCCTAAGAGCATTCCTGGTTTCATAAGTACTGAAAAGTCAAACCTACATGACTTTTCTGCAGTAGGCCACAATGAGATACATACAGAAGACAAAGTAATGCTTAATTCAAAGAAGGATCTATTGTACAAATGTACCGATGCAGGAAATCAGCAGATTGTCTCATCTCCTTCTGAAACATTTCTTTCAGAGGAGCAACAAGTAAAAGAACTGCCCAAACATACTGGGCTGTTGGTGTCTGAACTCAACAATGATTCTAGAGAATCAAGCCAGTCTAAAGATTCTGTTGCAGAAAAAAGAGTCCTCAGCCTGTGTAAAGAATTTGACAGAGTAGAAAATGATCAAGAAACTACAATGAATGGCATTTGTGTAGATAATCAAGAAGTAACAAATTCTAATTTACAGAAAAGCATAACTTGTTTGGGTGTTGCTAAAACAGATGATGCACAAGCAAAATATTTAATTCCTGAAAGAGATTCCCCTCTCTCTGCTCCTGGAAATACTGAGCCCTCAACAATTGTTACAGATGGTTCATGTTTACGAATGGCAGGTCAACGAAGTGAAACCTTGAAACAGCCTTATCTAGAATCTAACATATTGTACCCCAGTGACCCCGCAATTTCAAATGAAAATTTGGTTGAAGTCTGTCGAAATAACAGTTCAGTCATGATGCTTTGTGATACCATCTCAGATGATCCCGAGAAAAATAATAACAATCACACAGGAGATGGACCGTGTCCACATAGTGAAATTATGTCTCTATGTTATGTTATGGCTGATAGCACAGAAAGTGTGACTTCTGCAAAGTTGCCGGACTTCACACAGCCAACATCAGATACTACCAGCAATCTAGAGTTACAGAGTGAGGAGGTTTTGGCAGAAGAAACATCTGTTGCCATTGACGCACTGCAGGATAATAAGAAGAACGTTGAGGAAGATGAGTCCACTCTTTCCCAAGAGTTGGTGACTTGCACAAGAGAGTCAGAAAACAGAGAGCTGGATCAAGCACTTGACTCCACACGCCCAGTTTATGCAATATCCTCCTTTTGGGATGAGATGGAAAAGTTAACAATAAATGATATATTACACCTGAGGTTAGTGAACAATGCCCATCACCCCAGGGAGTATGCCCACCTGCAAGATGCCGCTGATGTTTCTGATGCTGCAGACTCAGGCTATTTTCCTCATCCAGACGACTCTAAGCCTGACTCCAAGCGCTCAAGTGGGGATAGCTCCCTTTTTTCTGATTTTGAAGAAGAGTTCCTTCAAACCCCCAATGCCAGTGCAAACCCCAGTCCTGAGCCCGAAGACACAAAGTCCTCAGCTTTGAGGTCCCCTCAGCCTGGCAAAGTTTGGTGGGGATGCAAACCGGACCCAAGCTACTGTGAGTCAGACAATGACGCAGAGGACATGATGGAACTCTCTGCTGAGGGTACTGCTCCACTGCTGTCAGACAGTCCCCAATGTTTTAGGACAATGTCAAGGAATGTAACTGTGCAGAATCTGCAGACTCTAGAGTTGGACTCACAGTCTTGTAGGGAAGTGCCCTTGCCTGTGATTGTTAATGAGGAAGAAAGCAGCATGTTTTTCAGTATTGGCCATAGCCCTGAGGAAATTTGCAACTTGGTTCTGATAGAGCATGGAAGAAATTTGGAAAGTTCACCACCACCTTTTCTTTCAGGAGAGGCCTCATTGGAAAGTTATATGGCCTCTGTCCCAGAAATCTCTAATTATTTCTTTCGTGAGGATGAGGCTGAGGCCATTCTGTCTGAAAGAGCTAGCCCCATTGTTTCATTCTGTGACAGAGAATCATCTGACCTGTCCCTACCTGAGACTTATGATTATTTCTTCTCTGATTTTGAGGCTGGGAATATTTTCTTCCCTCCAGTTCAGAGACCCAGCAACCACATGGAGACAGCCATTCCCATTTTTTCCTGCTCACGTTCAGTAAAAAGGAAGCTACGGTTTATAGAAGAATATGATTACTTTTTTCCTGAAGACTCACCTGTTGAATCAGAGGATGACGATGAGTGTACACAGGTCCATGTGGTGTCATGCTACAGCAGCCAGATCTGCGAACCCCTGGACATCTCAGCAGGACCAGATATGTATGAACACTTTTTCACAGACAAGGACTGGAGGGGAAACCTCTTCTGGAGGCATCCCTTCTCTCTACGACGTGTGCAGCTCACAGGAGTGCTATGCGGCCTTCGTGAGAGGGCCACCTTCTGGCCATTTTCTGCTACAGCCTGGAGAGGGAGCTCAGTCTTTAGGACAATGGACCCAGGCAATGCTATGGATAATCAAAGTGGCACCACTCCTTTTCCAAACTCAGTTTTCATGGAAAACCAGCTCTGCAGCCCACTCTCCATGCAACAGAGAGACATGGACCTGAAAGCCGCTATATCTTTTCCAAGTAAGGCTCTGTTTTTTCAGTACTGAATTTTAATGCTCCAAATTCATGGCACAACAGTCATTATAGAACACACTACCATAGGTAAATTCTGAAGTGTTTGTTTAAATACTATGTCAGTTCTACACAAGTAGAATGCAACTTCACCCAGGGCAAAGTTACCTACCTAGAAAATTAGGGTTTGAAATGAATGATGTACCAATTCAATACAGTACAATTAAATTAGAGTTAAATAAGAGACCTCCTTCAGCGTAATGATTTCTTTGACATTAATAGCATGTTGTATAATAATCAAACTGAAGCAGAAACTGTGCACAGGGCCTGTCTTTTCTAATTAATTGTCTTAGCAAAGCAGCATTATGGGTTCAATTCAGTAAATTGCTGATGGGATGTGATTCTTCCCCTGACTGGGACTAATGAATCCTCCACCCATAACTACTCTGAGTATAATTAAAAAATTACTCCATGTAAGTGCCACACAGACCTTTTAGAGCCCAAATGTTCTGGTGCAAGAGTAACCATGAGCATTGCCCCTGCCCAACTAATTTGTGCAAGATACTATTTAGATCATTGGCTCAGAGGGAGAGGTAAAAATAGCCTGGCTCCAGTCGAATAAGCAAAACAGACATTTAAATCTCTGTCACATTTGATAGAGCAGACTGGATCAAAGACAACAGATGTGTGCCTGCTTTGGACTTTCCCAACAGCTCTCTGTCTGCCTTTTTTCTGATGCTTATGCAATAAATAAAATTATCTATAAACAAGTAAGTACATGAATGGTCATCTTTTGGATTCAGTGTCTGTGAGTTGGAACATGAATCAAAGTAGAGTGCCAGTTTATTGCATGTAGCATGTTGGGAAGGGTCCCTGTCTATGTTCTCAGCATTACACACACATTCATTAAACTGATCTGGTCCAAGCCTGTTTCTTTGAAAGCTTGGCTAATTGCAACTTGACTCCCTGTACTAAATGTACAACCTATAATAAGACATTCTCAGTATCACCACAATTCTAAACCTTTGCTTTTAATAGAATCATTTCCAGGTTTTGCATGTTGAGAATAAATTTTCCACTGCATTTGATTTTTATTTTACTGTTAAAAGCTAAAGCTTTGATTGACATTATGACAGCTTGAACCATTGCAAGGACATGGCTGTGGTATGTTTGTAAAAATCAACTGACTGCAAAGAGAAGAAACCTTGTATGTCTTACTTGCATGTCTGTTACTTACTTTATTTTGTTTCTTACTAGAATACTATAATCATCAATAGCAGTACTGATTAAACTCCATATTGTGATATATTTATGTAACGCTTGGGATAGCAATCACAAGGATTACATCATGTTTTCATTCTGGCCATATCTTAGATATGTGTGTGTGCTTTTTGGTTATACACTCAATGTTTTGTCTTGCATGTCCTTTTCTTTTCATTCATTTTTCTCCCATAGGAAAGAAGGGTTTCCTCTTCACTCTTAGGCAGTCTGACATGTGTTTGGTTTGCATTGCATTTGCCTCCTGGGTGCTAAAGTCTACCAGACCACAGTCAGAAGACACTTGGAAAACAGGTATGAACATTACACCAAAGGAAACACAGAAGTTTTTTATAAGAGACTGAACACTCTCTTCAGGTACTTGAATACAAACAAGTCATTAAAGAAGTATTTTCATAATTTTGGGAAGTGTAGAAGCCATTTCAGTGTCATAGCTTACAGTATAAGCAAATCCTTGTTGTAAGAGGCTCATTGTCTTTCTGTATGTGTGTGTTGAGGAGGGGGGGGTGGTATAAAATCAATGGATTATATTCAAACTCATCATGGTGTTTAAATAGATAATTAGTTAAGGTTTTGTGTACAACAGTCACATGCTGAATCTGTTTCTGTTCACATACTAATTACTTTCAGTCACTGATACATATCAATTACCTCTGGAATATTATCTAGCCCTCCTAGCAAACGTGAGTGCAATCTCAGCTATTCGATACCTGCGGAGATACCTCAAAGAAGATATGCCAAGAGACAGGAGGTGACAGCAGGCCCTGGTGGTTCAATCCTATCTGTACTGAAGATTTTCCAGGATACTTTACTTGGGACCAGAGCTCAGGAATGGTTTGGTGCAGCTTTCTGTGATTAACATTTCTTTTCATGTTGGTGCAAGTTTAAGAGGAATAAGTCCATGCCATTTTTTAACACAAAAGACAATACTTTATCCCAGAAATGCAGGCTAGTTTGTTTTATTCTACCTCGAGAAATGCCATTGACCCAACAATGACAGATATCCACAGCTTCATGTTTTTTATTTGAGTCATCAATCAATGGGAATGAGATTTTGTTAGATTGGTTCAGAAATCTCTTGTTAAGGCTTTGCATTAAAATATACTCAAAAGACAGAAATGATGTAAACTAAGGTTATTTTGGAGGCTACAACTATATCCCAATACAGACCTGAAAGATCTTATTGCATTTCCTTATATTATTATTATAATTATTATTAGTAGTAGAAGTAGTAGCAGTAGTATTAAGTAATACATAGTCAATGTCATGCAATCAACCAGTCATATGATTTGACCAAACAATAATTTGAAACCTTTTTGTCATTAACCATTAAATAATGAAATGCTATTTCATAGATGAGATGTGGTTTTAACTGCTCCTATAGCCTTCCTACTTCTTTCTGTCAAAAACAATGGCATCAGTTTTTTTATTGTGGCAGCCAGTTTAACATAGTTAATTGGGGATTCCTGATCCTTGTGCCATGCCAGGTCAGGAGACCCTCTTGAGGTAAGAAAACTAATTATTAATCTTCACTTTCAGAGCATACTATCTTTTTAAGTGTGGCGTGTAATATTATTCATTATTCATGTTGCTGCTTGATATTATTCTTATTATACTTAATATTTCCATATTACTACAATGCATATTGTTTGTGCCATCTTCAAAAATGTTACTTATTTTTTAAAATAGGGGATTTTTTAAGGTGTGAAATGTGCTGGAAGAAAACAGGATATCTGTCTACTGGTAATATGTGAACACTTCGTATATCAACAGCATACAGAGAACATGTCCTTGTTATATTTGCTCCAGTGTCGGCTGCTGAGCTTGAAACCGGGGAGGAACAAACTATACCTTTAAACCTGTCTTTACTTTCAACCTGTTCCCAATTAACCACCTTGATTAACGATAAAACAAACTGTTCATGGAGTATTCAACACCAGCTGATATGAGTAGAGTAAACAGTTACCAATTTCATTTTGTAATATAATTTCTGTTTTTTACACATGAGAGTTATGTTTGTTTTACCCTTTGACATTTTTAATCTGTCAACAACTGTAAAATATAAATAAGCCTACAATAATATGTGGGTTTAACAAATACTGCATGTGTTAGTAAAGAAAAATATAAGGTTACTATTACAAAATTAAACTGGACACAATATACTCTACAGCAATTAGAGTAGATTACTCTGTGAATTAATATTTTATTGTTAATCAAGGAAGATAAATGGGAACAGCAGAAGCATAATGATATGGTTTAAAGTTCAAGTTTGTTTCGCCCTTATTTTGTGTTCACCAGCTGCCACATATTTGCTCCCACTGACTGTGGTTTAAACAAGGTCAATGGTGTCACATTACTGGATTTTAAATACAACTTTTCTCAGGAAATGTTTCTTATTATTTACTGATCCAGCTGATGACTTCTGAATAATGACACTTCTGAAATTTCTGTAATTTCTCATCTGTAATGAAGTTATCAAAGCAAGACTTTGACTTTGTGTCAGGTAGGTAATGTGATATGTTGTGAACTTTTATGAAATTGTATGTGGTAAGAAAGTATATGAAATGTCAGATGAAAATGTGACAGACATGTCTGCAGGATTTTCTGAATGTTGTTTTTTGTGACTAAGAGAAAGACTTGGGTGTATGGTGTATATGGGTATATGAACCATTGCAAAGGTGAAGTTAAATCCAGTCATTCAAAAATTATGTAAAGATCTGAATTCAGAATTAGATCTAGAGAAATAGAAACATTTGCTGCAAGTTTTCCACACAACAGAAGTTCTCACCATCCTTTTTTTATTCAGAGTATTGAAAATGTTGTGGGTCTTGCAAGTAATGAGCCATTCTTTCATTTTTCAGCATATATCTGAGTGTGTTACTTGTATAAAGTCATCAATTCATTTATTTTGTGACTGTCAATTTGATTATGTGTAAAAGCTTTGTGTAATTAAACATTTTCTCATTTTCCTTCTCTTGCCTCTATTGGTTAGTAGTCTTGAACAATGTGCTGTACTTCACATGCTCCAGCAGAGGGTGGTATAACACTACAATGACATGCCTCCAAGTTATCTTTCAAACAAAACTGTCAAGCTACACCAATGAAATAATTCAGTGGGTGGGTTGTATATCTCATATGCATGAATTAGCATTCTAAATATCATTCACTCACATCTATAACCCAAAATTTTTAAAATAAAATTATACCACTTGTAGAAGTGGTGCCTTGACCATTTAAGCAGTTGGACGCATTCGGCCCAGCCACATCAACATGTCCATTTAGCAAAATTTATCCTGTTTTATTTTGAGCTACAGAGACAAATGAAAGGAGAAGTTTAAGGGCAAAAATGGTCCTGTTTTACAATGAAATTTGAATTATTTAATTATAAATTATTTTATTTTCAAACGAAATACAGAGACACAAAACATATTCCATAGACTGTGCAATTTAGACAGACTGCAGTTTAAATAACATCTTAAATAATGGACTTCTACTGTATTTATGTTTGGGAAAGCTTGCACTGGGTCTACAGATAAACAAGCCACAATCAAAAGAGGCACTAAAATATCTTCATCTCATTATGCCCTTCAGAGAAATATCCAACCATCTTCTATATTACCTAATAAATAAAAAAAATGTAACCACAGTTATGATGCGAAAACGTTTAGAATGAAGAAAACTAAAACAGAGTTAAAAAACAAAATGACATATTTACATATGTACAATATTATGCTACAGTCAATGTGACGGATCATTTATCATCGAGCTGTCCCTAAATCTCACATTTCAGTCTTGGAGAGTGTGAGAATTTCAGTCTGGGTCCAGTTCAAGACTTCCCCCCCTGACCCCAGGGAATAATTCAGCAGCCTCCACCCAGGTGTTTCTCAGTCCTTTGGGTTATGCGTGCTCTAAAAGTTCATTGTACTCAATTCTGCCTGTTTCATGAGTCTGCACTTACCCTTACAATCCTTTCATACTTTGTGTCTGGATGCTATCATTTCTATCATAAAAAAGAGCTATTTAAATAAATTCATGATTGTAAAAATTGAAGCAGAGATGCATCTATTGCAATGCCACTTTGCATTCCCTGGTATATGTTTCTATGTATTTTCTTTAATAAAGCAGGGTGCATTTGCCTGAAATGTTGCAAGTGCTTATTTTGACCAGTTGATCTGGGTCAAACCACTGGCACAACTTTGCAGGGGAACCACTTGATTTTATTCAATTTTTATATCCACTTTCCCCCATTTTCTTGTTTCTCTGAATTTTTGGATCATCAGTTGCACCCCTTGAACGCCCCCCAGGAAAAGCTTCATGTCTGATGTTCTTGTCTTCAAGCCAGTAACTATTTAACAGGACACATTCATGGTAAGCACCTTCGATAACTGACCCATACGAGGCCATGATTCAGTCCCCTGAATGGTCACCTATATGTGAAGCAGAAATGTGTGCAAAAGCTGCAGTCAAAAAACAGACCTCTTCATTATTCACTTTTTATGACCATCTCTGCTGTGTTGACACAGTGCTGTTGTCCCTCTTCCTCAGGTCTGCCAGCGGAAAAATCCCAGTATCACGGTTTAAGTCCCAGATGTTGTCATAGTCTTCTTCCTGGTCATTAGAGTCCTCATGTTCCAGGTGAGCAAATGTATCTGTTAGGGTAACAGAGGGATTTCAGGCCATTAGTTTAAAGCAGATGAGTGTTGAACCTTGTCCTTATTCCATGTTATCTTGCCCTGCCATTTCATTCATTCTCCCTATGACATATGCATAGTGGCCCACCTTTACAAAGCCTTGTATTTTTTTTTCCAAACATTGGGGCACACAATGTGATATGGAACATATGTCTGAAGAACAAGTGCAAAGCAAACAAAGCTGGTGAAGAGAAACAGAAACATAAACTAGGTATTTTTTGTGTATTTACAATATGATCTTGGAGGTAAGCACTTACTCACTGAAACTGCTCTGTATTTGTGTAGTTTGGATGTTACATTTTTGGATGGAATGTTTGCAATTGTGGAAAGAGGAAAAATCTAAAACAAAAAGAATATTCTGAATTTTCCATCTTATAATGTATATTTGGTATATTTATGATTCTCTGTTTCTACTTTTATTAGTTCTACTGTGCCATCTTAGTTTCTATTCATGGCAGATTTTGTAGTTCCTATTAATGTAAGGTTTTTGTAATCCTATTTAATGTGTGTGGGCAAGTGGAATGGTAAGACAAGGCTAAGCAGTATGTGTATGAGAAATAACCAGCTGTGGGTTATGAATAGTGTCCTCATACACTGTGTATAATTCAGTGATCCTTCACGCTGTGTTCTTGTGTGTGTGCAGCAGTCCTTGCAGCATTAGTTTAAAACCTTGCTAGCTTAGCTTCACACCCACATCTGTGTTTATGATCTGTGCTCTTACTGCCCTGATGGCATGCCCAGCCTTGGGCTGCCACACCTGGCCACGTCCCACCCCAGTCTGCCCAGAAACAGTGCTTGTCACGACTTGGAGAAAAGGTCAGGCTAAAATCAGCAGCTGAGGGCGACATGCCTCGACAGCTCGGGCTGAGCTGGGGTAGGATCACACAGAGCATACAGATGCAGACACAGTCCAGAGCAGTCACACAGGCCAGGCAAGAGTCCAGAGTGACTTACACAGCTTATGATCTTTGTTCATTTGTACCAGTTAATATTTGCTAGTTAACATTTACAATTCAGGTGGAGTGTCTTGCTCAAGTTTACAAAAGCAGGGCCTACCCTCGAAATCAAGCCTGCAAACTGAGTTACAAGGTCAGCTCCCAAAGCATCACATCACAATGTGACCCTGAACCAGTACTGCTTCAGACTACATCCGGCTGTATGACCACAGCCTATGTACAGATTTAAGTGAGGATGTGATTAAGAAAAGATAAATATGTTCCTCCTACATCTGGATGTTTAAGAATCAGTATTTTGGGTGTTGTTAATGGCAGTGCATAAAGACCAAATTTGTTCTGTACTTTCCCTAGCCATGTAACTGTGTGTATTTTTGACCAATTTTACATAGAAGTCTTCCCACTTTCCCTAACATTATTTCCCAGACATGTTTTTGCATGAGGAAACAGAATGAAAGATTCAAATGAACTCTCTGCTCAACCCTGTCGCTGTGGGATTTGCAGTCAGGGATCCATCACCAAAGCCCATGCTACAGTAATAATGCCAACTCGCACCACATATTCAGGGAGCTTCATCTGACTGTGAAATGGCAGTTTGTGGACCATGGTCACCGCATGCCGGACATTCCCACCTTGTGAATAATCCGGGGACTTCCGCAGGCATTGTGAGGGGAAGGTCGCCTGTTTGGAGTAAGAAAAACAGAGAGTGGTGTTATCTGTTTGATCAGGGTTATATATAGCCCGTCCCCACTGGAATGCCAGCCAGATCCAGAGCTGTGACAGCGGGGTCTGCATGCCCGCGGCTGCCCACCCAGCCTGCTGGCCGGAGCTTGGTTACACGCAGTTGCTGTCAGGCCTTAAAGGCCAACATGGCATTTTTACGACATTTGGCCGGATCTAGTCTTTTGCCACAACTTGCATTTTACATTACAGCAGTCTTGTGTTATGCCCAGATAAATTCCTTCCCACGTACTCCTGGGTTGTTAGAGGATGTTTCTTTTATGACTGTAAAATAATGCTATTTAATGGTAGGTGTTGCTTTGCAAGTTTTTTGCTGCCTGATTAATTTAGCAATGCTAGTCAGCCAACATACAGATAGCAGATTAATGAAAAGCTAGTGAGCCAACATACAGGTAGCTGATTAATATAGGGCAGATACCCAACACAGTACATATATACAGATCTCTTGTACATTCTGATATTTTTAGGAGGATGAAAGTGTAAACCAAAGCATACCTGTGTGATGTTTCTGTGCCTGTCTTCTGTTATGGGGGTGGATAGCAGTTTCAGTTTGGAGGCAGACTCAGCACTTTGATTGACAGTCCAGTGTGTGTTCTGAGCTTCCTGTTTTTGGGCTGGGGTGTTCCTGTACCTCCTGCCCAGGGGAGGGGTGTGCAGCCTGAAGGTGGAGGGCAGCAGCTGAGGGCTCTGTTGCAGTGCCTGGGATGTGCAGAACATAAGATCAGAAATCAGAAGACATATCTGCTGGCAGTACTCAGGTCTGGATCCTTCAGGTAAGTGTATATATTTGCAAATATATACAATATGTACAAAGCAAAAACCATGAATTTTCACCTCCTGGCCTTGCATGGTCACACAGTGTATAGGGTACCATTCATTTCAAAACCTTGTTCATCACAAATCATTTTCACAATTGGCACTCACAGCCAAGGTATTGAGAAATGAATGTTTGATTATTTGAGAATTTCAATTAACATTACTGTTGAAAATTAACCATAGCAAATGTGTTGTGTATGACGCACAGCCAGCCAAGCGTGTATCAGATGGTCATTAGGAGGCACATTCATAAGAGCTCAGAGTGCATTGCAGCACTTACGATGGGTTTAGTTTCTCAGAAAATCACCCTAGATGCCTTTTGTAATGCTTTTTCATCATCCATGTTATCGCCTAATCATAATGCTTGCAAGCAAACTGTGAGTGTGTGGCCTAACGACCCTGCCTGTTTCAGTGCGCTGGGTCGGCTCGGGCCTCTGTGTGAAAGGAGAGCAGAGATCCAATACTCTGACCCACTTACCGCTGGCCTCACATAGTTATCTTCACCCAGATACCCCCCAGGGGTGTGGGGGACATCATACAGGGGAGACAGTGGCTTTCGGGGGCCACACATGGTGGAGTGCCTCTGAGGAACAGAGAGCTGGCACTTGGTGACTGTTTGTGGGGTGCTCCAGCTATTGGACTGAACACAGAAAAAAGGTTCTATGTAGCACTCTGAAGGTTATTCCTTTACCTCCCTGAGGAAACCCTCACGGTTCCTCTTAGATGTTGATATTTTAAAAGAGTTATTTGTAGAACATTCAGAACACAGTTTTACATAGAATCCTCTGGAGATATCAGTGTCCAGGAGGAACCTTTAATGGTTCCCACGGGAGAACAAACAAAGAATTCTTAACAAAGCTTTTTACTAAGAGTGCAGAATTTAGGGTTACTCAAGTTTTCCCAGACATGTTGTCTTTTTTTGGTCCAATATTACCCCATGCATGTAGATTTTTTAATTATATAAAAATGTCCAGGATTTGGATATGCCCACCAGGGCTCCAAAATCAATAACACCTGCAGTGCACAGGTGTATCATTAACCCTTGTTCAACTTTGTTAATGTATAGAAAGAGCCAAGTGAGAAAAAATCATCATCCACCTAAGCATTCCTTGTACACTCAACAATACCATTTAGCACAAATAGGGTAGCCCAAGCAATAGGAATATATTGAGCCTGTTATCAAACAGTGTGGAGAGAAATCTCATGTACCTTGATGAGAGGGGCCTTTTTCACTGGCTGGACTGTGGCTTCCTGGCTCAGGGAGGCATAGGGCATGTTGTATACGGGTGAGAGTGGCCCATCCTCAGATCCGTTGGAGCTGCAGGCAGGGGAGGAGCAGTGCAGTGAAGATGGGGGGTGAAGCCCAAGGATGGGCTGCAGGCGAGAGGACACGCTGCTGCTCCGGCTGCTCAGGCAGGCAGATAGATGCGTCTCTGCAGAGGTGGGCCGGCTGGAGATGTACTGTGAGGGACAGGGCAACAACCTCTTAGATCAATGGTATGTATGTGCAGTAAAAAAAAAAATACTAAACAATAACATTTTGTCAAGTATATATTCATATGAATAATATGTTAAATGACTTCACAGCAAAATATGAGGAGGCAGCTAGATGTGCATGTCATGCTACATATCATGTTCAGACACTATATTTTGCTTCATGAGGCAATCTGTGAGTTGAACAAAGAACAGTGGAACATAGGAGAGCAGGTTGGATGCTGTTTTTAGTTCCCTTGTCCTGTCACGGTCAGGAGATTTTGAAAACCACAGAGCGGTTACATTCATCAATGAAAGAATGAATGGCCTCTGTTTTTTCGAGTGGGCGGCCTGTTCACTCCATTATTAATGAATTGGAAGGGAAGTCTGCCCGTGGGATCCTGTGGTCATGTGACACTGTGCCACTGAATCCCGCTCAGCACGTAACAGACAGCCTCATCTGGTGTCAATTTCACTGGTACATGTCATGGCGCCTGATTTTTCCAGTAGTCTGCATAGTTTACTTTCATCATTATGTGGAAAATAAGCCTATTTGCCATATTTTTGTCGGGTTTTTTTTTTTTGGCAGATTTCATGTCATTTATTGCATTAAAAGCAAACCCAGGCCAATATCTTTCCCACTGATGACTACACTATTTAATACAGTCACATTTCCTTTATGTTTCAGTAGCTCACATTAGTCCTCTGTTAGTGGTAGCATACATATTTATAGACTATAGAAACCAGAGGACTCAGTGTTTAAATGTTTGGTACAGTGTGTACATGGTTGAACACTGCATAGCTGTTGGTAGCTTAATCTTTTATACTTCTGTCCTGTAAAGACTCATGTTCTCGCTATAATGGTAAGTATACATCTGAATGTGTATGAGAGCATACAGAAATGCTGTGTAAATGCAAATGTTCAGTGATTACTGTGTGATCTACATAGCATGCAAACTGTTGCAAAATATTGTACTTACACAGAGTGGTTCCATGTAACCAGGGGACAGAGGATTGTCCAAATGATTGAGGTCTGGTAGACCATTGGATCCCCTCTTATTTGGGGAGTTTTTTGGCTCCTGGTTGCTGTGTCCACTCCATCTGTAAAATTCTGGAGCCTGCAGGGGGCAGGTAAGGCAACTCAGTACGGGAGTTCTGTAGCGTGAGTGACCAAACAACAATCCACTATGGGAAGTAAGCTTCCCATCACAATAACAGAATAGCCTTGGACCTTGCTGCTTACTTCAACAAGCATAAGTGTCTAACATGGGGGAATGAAAGCACAAATATGTCCTTCCACAATAACAACAAAAAAGATGATGCTTTTGTGCAGTGTTTCGTAACATGTCTCACCTCTGTCTTTGTTGGGGTGTAGATGATGTCATAGACTGGAGGAGGGGGGATGTGCATTGTTGCAGCTGTGGACTTGAAATGGTGAATCCAGTCATGGAACTCATTCTCATCCAGGCAGGACACCACAATGGGGTGTATCATTTTCCCTAAAGACAAAACCACAGCTTACAGAGTCAAACAATCAGTCTTCCAAATTATTTCCCTAAACTACATTTGTTCAGTTACACCAGGTAAAACAGCTATGATATGCAATGTGGGGAAAACTTTTTAAATGATGCACAAGACTGCAGTCCAGCTTACAAACTGTATAAAGCTTACCTTCAATCACAAAGGTGTTGGGCTTCACATCCTGGCAAGGAGTGGTCACACTTACAGTGTCTAGAGGAAGCTTCCCCTGAAAATGCAGATGCCTTTAACCTTTAACCTCTTAGGAAAATTTGAAAGGCTCAGATGAAACTTGGGTGACAAGAATGATGTCTGTTGTATTAAAAACATATTTTATCATACTATTGTACAACATTCAAGTCTCCTTTGCAGCACACTGTAAAGGAACCTGTTACATGTAAGTCAAGGCTTGCTCAGGCCAGGCATCTCACACACTGGTAGCCTTAGTGTTCACATGTTGCCCATCTGTTCTTACTTATGCCTGTGCATTGTAGCACAAACCATACACAGCTTGCTCCTTTAAATACTTTTAATGTACATAATTGCAAAGGGTTTAATGGCATATTTGGTGTCTGAATAAAGCATTTATAGCTAAATATCTGGTCAGGAAATATCTTAATTGAAAGTCTATACAGCAGTTCTCTTGGCGTGAGCTCTGGGCTCATGTCATAAGTGACTCATTTCCTCTCTACCTCCCTTGATATGTGGTGAGAGCTGCAGTACATTCTGACTACAGTATGTCACTACCACGGCTTGATGTTGGCTTTCTCTCTGGGAAATGCTGCATAAACACTCAGGATTATGACCGATCATGATTAATTACCTTGTAGAAGAGGCCGTTCCTCTCTTCCGACAGGATGATGAGTGTGGAGGGGTACAGCACTAGCAGCCTGTTGTACTGCTCCTGAAAACACATCACATTTAACACGATGAGAATGATTGCCTTACATTCAGTGCTTCAGATATTATGCTTTTTTCTCCATATAGCCCAAGACTACTACAGTTCCTGATTATAATTTACAATAGTTACGCTTTTGTATTTTTGTAGGATTTTGCTCATACAATTTTGTGTTGCATCACAAGTAGTTGTGCACAACTATACCTGCTTTTCTACTGTTTGCATTCTACACTGCAACTCCAATTGCTCAATACGGGTGCCCATTACATGGGAGCCTACCTGATCCACAATAACTACCGGGTGAGGTTCATAAATCAACAAGTCCCTATTTTCTCTCAAAATAAAAACACTGTTGATTGGTAGGCTTTATATTTCATTGCAACATTTTACTTCATAAGCCATTCAAACTAGAAGCATTTTCCTTTGACATTTGCCCTGTTTGTCTTTACTAATGAGGGAGTGGCAGCCACAGATGACTGGCCCTAAGGTGAGTCAAAATGCTACGTGCAGGCTATAGTTTTGCTATCAAGTGCAGGCTATAGTTTAACCAGTTGTTTTTTCCGTTGCTTTTTACTATTTTACAGTCTTAAAACTGTGTCAGATTTCTGTGAAATATTGCTTATAGAACCATGGATGCATTTAGTGTCAAAAACACAAATGCGGAGTGCAATGACAAAACAGAGTCTGGGGCCATGTGTTTAGCCATCTGACTATCCCAGGAGGTTGAGACCAACATGTTGATCTGTTGTGAATATAAAACCAAAAAAATCATGAACAAAACTAATGCAGCACTGGCTTTGATATGTCTGAACAGGATGTTCATTGTAAGGTTCTGTGATTACGCAGATATGAAAAAGAGGGATCCTGAGATATCACCCAGGTTCAAAGGAACACAGCTTATGCCTTGAGCTAATGTCCTGTCAGATCTCAGAGTTGCACAATACCAGGAAATCTGTGTGTCATCACTGTGCTCTTATTTATGTGCTTCTTAAAAGAAAACCACCATTTGTTAATGTATCCCACCTCAGTATAGTGTGTTATTTGTGGTTATTGTTCATGCACTGAGTTTCTTTCAGTAATGAATACCATATGGATTTCCATTACACAGTCTCCTTTGTTAACAGCTGTTACTTTAACAGAAGTGCTGTGGGCTGAGTTGAGCATTTAACTTTTGAATCACTGAGTTTACATTATGACATCATCTGGTCTAATAAAACATATTAGATAGCCTTGGTAGACAGATTTGATAGACAGGGCGGTGTTACCTGGCATGGCAGGTGCTGCAGCCTCACTTTAGTGACGTAGGTGATAGGCCCCAAAGACTCTCTCTGGGACCCCTCCCATTCATAAATGGGCTCATTCTTCACTGAATTCCTGAGCTCCTCTCTGCCCTTGATGTTGTCATCTGTGTTCTGGGTGAAATTAGTCAAAAAACACAATATTGGGGTCAAGGAATCCCCAAAGTTCTCACCTACAATTTAAACATATGTTTACAGAGACTATATAAGTTGAATTTTTCTGTGGCTCCTTCAGATAGCCAATCATAACAAGGTGCTGGGTTAGAAGCACAGAACAGCAGATGGGCTGCCATTTGCAACACTTGTGGCAGAGCACTGGGCCATCCAAGGTTATGACTGATTCAGTAATGCTTTCCGGTCTATAATCCAACACGGGGGAGTAAAAGGATTTGTCTTGTCAGGCTTTGTAACATATTGCAACACAGTTACAGGTGTGTGCAATAAGGACACTCCACAGCACAGCTGAAATTTTTTTCTCTTGTTTTATGTTGCCGCCATGACCAAAACGTAAGGTGCGCTGTACTACAACTTCCACACAGAGAGAGCCCATCACTTGACTGACTTTTTGTGACTTCAACATTAAAACACAGCAGAAATGACTTACCTTGAGCCTGGCATGAGCATTTGTCTCAGATGAAATCACAGTTCCCCCATTGCCTTCAACATGTTCCTTCAGGAGGCTGAACCAGGTGTCTAACTCCTCTTGGCTGGAGCAGAAGACAATGATGGGGTTCAAGCTGACTCCTATAGAGGGGGATAAAACCAGGCCAGGGTTAGTACAGGAGCAACAGTTTTTCACAGATTCCCTTGGACAGGCAAACCCCTAAGTTTGTGACGTGAACCCTCTGGAAGGTACACCAGCAGGTTAACTAACCACAGTACATTGAAATTGACTGTGTCACTAAGTACATTAATCTCTGTCGCACCTTTGAAATGTAAGGTTAATTGTAAAGCTAATTTGATTTTCAATTATAAATATGGCAACATTTTTCAACTACATTTTACAAATACAATGTCTTACCCCCTTTATTGATGGGTAACCATTATAAATTTGAAGCTGTTCTGACAGATCTGATTGTTCAAAAAAGGTGATAATAGTGACTTCAGTGTGCCAGGATGCATTTGAAACTGCATTATACCTAATGCAAACCTTGCAATTTCATACAATGTGAAAATGCAGGAAAATTTGGAATTGTTATTTTCCTCTGGGAATTTTCTTCTTTGCATCACTTCATATCATTACACACCAGAAACGTAACTTTAGTGGGTGTTTTCTATTTTCTCTTTAAATGTTTCTAGAGAAGCTTGTCTTCTCTTGAGGCGAAAGTCTGTTTCTCTCATGTATGAACTAGATTCACTGGCCTGCATAAGTCACGCTATGCAACAATGCACCACACCATGTGAATAAACAAACACTCCTTTTTATGTACTGTATTTCCTGGGGAGGGTTAAAGACTAAGTGCATAGATCCAGATTGTCTCTTTCACCAGTCCTGCATACCACAGATAACAGGACAGATAATATCTTGGTTCTTCCAAAAGTGCAATCGTCATTACAACTAAAGCGAGTCTGTTTAGGAGCCAACGCTTGTGATATTTACAGCATCTTACAGCTTACAAAGCCTACCTCCTGAATCTCTGTCTTTCACTCTAAGATTTAAATTATTTCAATGAAGTGTAGAACCTATTACTTCATAGTTATATATTAAAATCTAAATTTCTCTGCATTTTTCTGAATTTTCTTACGATAAAGTTTCCCTAAGGTGTTCTCTAAAACAACATATAGTGTTGAAGTCAGTGCTGCGTATGTGGATGGCCTTGTATGAATTTGCAGTGCTTTTGTATGGGCACGCAATGTCATCCTTAACAGCTGAGAAAGTTGCATCGCACCTGTCAGTGAACAAGAAGTTCTTTGTATGACCACTTCTCCTTGGCCACACTGCTAAGGGTTTGTTCCATAAGTCATGAGGAGTTCATGTCAGCAAACATTATCATTTAAGGTCCTTAATGTCTCAGTGGAATGTCTCCCCACTGTTATAAACGCTTTCTCTTTTTTATATGAATATTACTTAAAGAGCCAGGAGAGGCCTGTTGAAGGATACGATGAGAACCTTACACATTTGTTTAAATGCTTCAAGATACAGTGCTCAAATATTGTGGGAAAATATTTATAACATTATAAGATTTAGTTTTTGCTTTCAATCATTTTACTTCAAATAAAGGTTATATTTTTGTGAATATTTTGAATGAAAGATCAAAAAGGTAAACAATGAAGAATTTTTTTACTGCACATTTTGCTCATGTTTACCAGGGGTGCCAATATTAGTGGAGGGCACTGTATGTGCTAAGGCAAGAGAAAACATTCTCCACATCCTTACCAAGGTGTTTGGATAGAGTTGGTCAGGCAAATATTTGCACATATTGCAGCAGATAACATTAAACCACATGCAATATGTGCTTCATAAGATGCTAATCAAAGAGTTTGTTAAGAAATGGAGGAGGAAAGAGGCTTACAAAACCAAAATAATAATAAGATGTCAGTTTTTTGGGGGGGCATTTTGTATGTTATATATTTACACACAATTCTCTGTTAATTATTGTTTTTAAACATTTTCAACAGGAAAAAACAGGAAGGGTCAGCTGTGTGCTGATCTGCTTGTAGCAGATGGCCAGCAAAGTTCACATCGCACATACACACTATTTATAGTTTTTGAAATGAGGGGGGCATCTTGAAAATGTGATGAGGACATATTAGTATTTTGAGTATGTGTTTGGTTTTGTTTTGTAGTTACGCTTTATGATATTATATCTACCCATCGTAAAAGACATGATCATCGATCTTGCACTGGAATCCTACTCCCTAGAGCATGTTGAGACACTGACCCATAGGTATAAGATGACTGTATTGGTGGGACCGTGGCCCCCATTTAAAGATGTAGCCTAGTAACTGGCCAAAGTAGTATCATGACATCAAAAATAGGTGGAGGTACAATTAGCTGTCAATCATTGATCTATTTAAATCCAAACATTTTGCTCTTCACAGTAAAACACAATAGTTGGTTAAAGTCGTTGAAGCACTGGGAACTTATGAGGGCTCCACACATACACAGTGTCATAATACCCATTACTAGAGAAGTCCACTTACCATTAATTTGGAATGCGAAGTCATTAGGCTTGCTCACGCTGTCACTGTTCTGAAGGTTGCAGATTGTGAGCTCTTTCAATGGAAGTGTGCCCTGTGGGAACGTAAAGGAGACATCTATAATATCAGTTGAGTCATGACATATTGATACGTGACAGCATCACACTGTGTGATGTCATTTCACATGTACTTACATCTACTGAACCCCACAAATGTGTTGTATGTCTTGTATACATTATGTCTTGTATGACACATTTTTAATGCAGCTCATACATTTTTTATTCCTTCTTGCACATTTCAGCCAGTTTCATTAAAATATTGGGCAATAAAATTTACACTCAATGCATCCTGCCAAGCCATCCAAAACAAAGAGGTGGGGAAATCAATTCCCAAACACAAACTGCAATAAAATGTGATGCACCTTCCAAATTGAGTTGGAAAGTGTAAAAGTTGGAAAGTAAAAAAAAAAAAGTAAATATATTTTGGTGTATGACATTTTATGTTTAAGACAATGATAAATTGAAATGAAAAAATAGTCAAACAAAGGAAGAGATTTATAGCGTAGCAGCAGAATGAAAAACATTTATGATTGGTACTGTGGGGAAGAAGTACTGCTCTTATCTGTGCTGCCACACCTGCCCCGAGCAAGCACCACCCCAGACACCATAAAGGTTAATAGTGACTGTTCATGCCTCATCAGAGAGGTGTAACCATAGATCATTTTCTTATGTAAATGAACTGTCTATGGACTGTTTTAACAGTCCTTGAAGGGATATAGACATGAATGAATGAGTTTTCACTTTAGTAAACATGTTGGGAAATATTATCTGTTTTGTTTTCTCCATCTGTTTATTCTAGAGCAGCCTCATTTGAGATTACATACATTAGGCATGTTATATTTCTCCCTGGAGTCTTCTATGTCCTGCGGCTGCTTTTTTATTTTACTACTTTTACTAAAACTTGTCCCGGCCCAGGTTCTCACTGACTGACGAGTGAACTCACAGAGGAGTGTATTGGCTCTGCCCATGCCAGCTGTAAAATACTTGAGCAGGGGAGGAAGTGTAGCCTTGCAAAACCCTTACCTGGTAGGTCAGTCCAGCTGGGTTGTTAGATACAAAATGAAGGTGTGTCTGGAAAAGGTCCAAGAAGCAGTCGTGTATGTCCTGAGGGATGTAAGGCAGAAAGAAAAGAAATGTAGAATGAGATTTTAGTTACTGCATTTTTAACAGGAAGACACAGAAGGTAAGCAATCGGGTCATAGAGCTGATGTTCAATATTTATCAATGCTGTACAAGTAGCCTCTGAATTCTGAGGCCACTGAACACTCATCATGTGTAACATGGCTGAAGTGTTTGTGATGCTAACAAGGGATGTGGCACAGATTTTACACATGATTTGCAGGCCTGTGTTTGATTACAGAATGTTCTTGTCCTGCATGTGGTCTGCTAGAGCAGTGAGCACAGCTCACATGCTGCAAAGGGGAAAATGACTGCCTGACATGGTAGGTTTCCAAAAGAAAATAAAAACCCTTATTTTGTTTTGTGAAGGCACAGGTAAACTTAAGTAATGCAACAGCAATCCTGCCCAGTAAATGAATGTCAATTCAGGTGAATGTGTTTGTTGATTTTTAATCAAATATGCCTTGTAATCTTATTTATGTCATAATACGTCTCTTTTCATACTGTGTATCACAGCTGATTGAAAGCAGCTCTCACACTCTGCAGTAGCTGCAGGTGATTCAGTCGCAGTGCCTCAAGTTTTTCTCTCCATGCTTTCTCCCTTCTTCCCTTACTTCTTGCCTGACTGTTTCTCAAATTAAATTCAAACTATCATTTTTGGCAAGGTTAAACAGTAAAATGCTATTCTCATGGAAGGTTACAAGTCTATGACACCTATTACACTGTGACAATAACAGCATGTCAATATATCAACATGTTAGATTCTAAACATTTATGGAATAATAATAAGTAAAGTATGTAAACTGAGCAAAACCAAGAAGAAAAGATATACAAAAATCTATAATATATTTGACGTACACTCTCCCTCTCTCCCTCACTCCCTCTTTCATTCCCTCCCTCCCTCCCTCCCTCCTTTTTCCTCTCTTTCTGTGTTCCTGGTGCACACAGAAGTGAGCACAGGGATGTTTCGCAACTCTGATGGCTGTGCATGTTCAAACACGGGTGGTGATCCTCTGCGTTCTGTTTTTCACCAGCTCACTCTTGCTATCAGATAAAACAGCAGCGTTTCACTGTTACAAACCACCCACCACTTTACACCTTTGTGTTTTCACTCAGCAGTAGCCCACATTGACAGCACATTCTAAAATCTGTGTGATGCAAACTCACACCTTTTCAGAATATGCATTTATTGAAAGATTCTAAATATTTTTTATGTGATAGCATAAAATGAGGTGATAACAAAGTGCAAGGTGCAAGATGAGTTGTAAGCATGAAACTAAGAATGCACAACATTAAACTGACTCTAGCTATTAAGCATGTTTACAAACATTAAGCTATGTTTTTAGCCTAAAATTAGAATTGCATAAGCTGCGCAGGAGTAGTCAGCATAGAGTAAGTTATTCATGACCCACATCTGCCAGGCTGTGCAGGAGGGAGAGGCTTACCTGGCAGTGCAGGAAGCGGAAGCGCACTTTGGAGCTGTGCACCATCCTTCCGTAGTTCTTCACATTGACACTGCTCTTCTTCCAGCCCCCAGACCAGTCACATGCAAAAGGTGGATCCCATTTAATGTTCTCTATCATTTCCAGATCCTTTGGTGACATTTCCTGCATGGAAGAAAAAAACAAGAGGTACTGAGAAAAAGGAATTTCACTTTTAACAATGTCAGCTTTGATGACAGGACTTTTACCTGAGAGTACACAGCAGTCCAGAGGGTCTCAAACTATGACACACTTAAACTCCAGCAAAGCACAACATTCAAAAAATGCCTAACCTCAACATTTTGGACTCAAACACTAACACAAACCTTGGTCAACAATGAAATCAAACAAAACATCCAATTATTTTATTCATTTGCCTTGAAGCTTGTTAATTTATTACTTGAATCAGAATCAGTGGGTCATTACTGATACAGCGAGAACTAGAGTTGGGCTCAGGACTTAGGAGGAAAAGGCTTGGGTAATATTTGGGTGAATGTTGAATCTTGGGAACCACAGAACTTTTGTTTATCCAATGAATGGAAGTCTTAGTACCGAGTCCCAAAAGAACTCACCTTCCGTGGCGTGACAGTGCACAGGATGTTTATGATGCTGTTGGACTTCACCTGGCCCTCCTGTGGGTTCTTTTTACGAAACAGACGGTTGCTGTTTCCAGGGGAGAAAATTAAACATTAATTTATATTTGCAATATCAAAAAATGGAAAAAGACAGAAGTTATTATGGGAAATGTTTTAAATATTGAGGGCAATTCTGTTCAAATATATTTGCCTTGACCAGTTCCATCTGTTTTAGGGTTTTATGCAATATCCATCAGAGTGGATTGTGTATTGACAGGTATTTTATTGCCTGTCTTTTATATTTGTCACATCATGAATAATTTCATTATGTCGTATGTATAATTCCCATTCCAGATCACATCAACCATCATATCACACTGTGTTTGGGTCAGATTGACCCATGTTTAATTTTTACTGAAAAAGTAATTGACTAAATTAGGAAGTAATTCATTTAATTGACACAGATGATGGAAAATTGAAGTCAAATGTGACAATGGATTGAATTTAAACCTTACTTTAACATTTGCAGTCCACAGCAACATAGATCTCTGTTGTACTGGAGAAAGATATTCAATGCTAAGCTTGAATGATGCAAATAACACTGGTGTCTTGTCAATAGTTTAGGTCCATTTGACCTTATTATGATAATTGATGAATTTTTTTTGACCAGAATTTCCATGACTTTGTATTCATTTCCCTATGAAGAACATGCAAAATAACACATTTTCACAATTTGATATGAAATAATTGACACTTTCGTTGTTAAATGTTATATAACATGGCAAAACCAAACCATGTATATTAGCTGTATTGTTTGGAATTGAGGCAAACCATGTTATGTATTTTACAGACAATTTTCTCACTGTCTTGCTTAAATTTCCCAACAATGCCCTGGGTCAATTTGACCTTTTGAACACTGCAAAAGAGTACAAGACAACAACAGAACAGAAGGGTTAAGTGACCTAAACTACTGAAACACACCATTGTTATTTGCATCTCAGTTGCTGACATTCAAGCTTAGCATTGAATATCTTTCCCCAGCACAACAAAGATCTATGTTGCTGTGGACTGTGAGTGTTAAAGTAAGGTTTCAATGCCATCCATTGTCACATTTGACTTCCATTTTCCATCATCTGTGTCACTTAAATGAATTACTTCCTTTCAAAGCTTTTTTATTGATGAGGAAGGAAGTCCCTCTTACCAAATGTGACAGGCTCGTATTCAACATTTGTGAGTCAGTTTGCAATTTGCAAGTGATTAAGATAGACAAAGGGTTTACTCATAGTTGGAATGAGAGGAAATTGTAGAACAAGTCAATGTTGTAAAACAGCAACTGCCAAAAAGAAAGGGGACATAAAATGTAGCAAGTGAACCGGAAATAACCAATATTTACCATGTGTTTATTGTGATTTTCAATCTGTAAAGCATGGATTTGTGAAAAAGAACCTAAGTGAAAACACTGAGGTTATTGTTCTCAATAATCATTTTGTTAGTTTGAGCAACTGGCACTTTGGACTGTTGTCCGCTGTTTTTGTTTGAAAAGCCCTAGCCCTCAACTGAGCGAGGTTCTAGTCAGCTAGCAAGCGCATGCGCGCCTCAGTGAGTGAAAGCTGATCCCCCACAGGGACTCTGCGATTCATCGCCAGTGTCTCAATAAACTGATGGAAGGCCCCCTCACAGTAACTCTAGAGAGGAATGGCATTCCACTGTGTGGTGATGGGAAACGGTACACTCAGCTGCAGTCAGCGTGTGTGCTGTATATCTTTAAAACCTGGGGAGCATCGCAGCACTACTACTTACATAAATGAGGCCACCAATCAAAGCATTCTGCCATGTTTTATTAAGGAACAGGTGTCCCTGGTTCAGCTCAGCATTATTAGGACTTTACAATAATAATATTTTAGTTTCTCCAATAACACCATGTAAAAGTAACAGAATTTAATTTTTAAGCCAGATTTCACCATTTGTTTTTCTTTGAAAAGTGTGTCAAGATTTTACTTTATTGTCTAGGTGCTGATTAGATAAGATGTGGACAATCTTAATTGTTTTCAACAGACAACTTTGTCGTTTTCAGCTGTAAACTGTCTTTATAATGTGTCTTTATAATGTCTGCCAATGTCTGCAGAGTGGGTGAAGCATGTACCAGAGTGAGGATGTATTATCAGAAGATGCTTGCAGGGGGTACAGAGAGTCTAATGAATTGTGCATTACAAACATGTACCCCAGCCAAATAGTCTGGGACTATTTTGTCCTTAACAGTTACAGTATGCAAAAAAGCAGGAAAATCCCAAACGGACAGTCAGTGCAGAGAATGCAAACAGGGAGCAGGGAGCACAGGAACCCTGGCTTTTTCATTATGCACAGGCATTGTGGTTGATTAAGGGTAGCGCCCTTAAGTTCACACATCTCTACTCAATGAATACTGAGACTTCCAGCATGCTCTTAAAACAAGTCTGAAATAACAGATTGCATTCAGACAAACTAGCGGATCAGTATAACTGAAGCTGATCCCTGGAGATTCATTTGCGCCTGTTCAAAAGAGCCAGTAACATCACACGAAGGATTAAAGAGTGCTATTCTCACCTGTTCCTCCGGATGAAGCTCTTGCTGGAAAATCTGAAGTTGTGGTGAGGGACACATGACATGCTGCTCCCCATGTTGGCCTAACGTGTGTGTGTATGTGTGTGTGTGTGAGCGTTTGTGCTCTCTTCTTGTCAGTGTTGACTTCCTGTGTTATATCCTTACTGTAGAAGCCCTGCTGTAATCCAGGCAGCTGTGCTCTCTCTGTCAAGGTGAGGCAGATAGTGAGGAGAGAGAGCAGTGTGCCAGAGCTGTACTGCAGCCGCGTGTGTGGGTGTGTCACACTGGGGGCACGAGGGCGGACCTTGGGCCAGAGGTGGGGAATGTGCCTGTGTGTGCGTCTCTCTCTCTCTCTCCCCTCTCTGTGGTGGTGAGGGTTAATAGGAACTGGTTGTGCAATGTAATGGTGTGAAAGTGATACAATAAAGGCGCAGTCCAAATTCTGTTCTCTTTCTCTTCTTGTATGAGTGTGAGTATGTGTGTGACTGTGTATTGATTTCGGTAGGTTTTGGTTTGTGTGGGTCTAGGTGTTTGTTTGAGAGTGTGTGCCCCCCATGAGGTCTGAGTGGAGAAGTAACAGCCTGGCAAAAAACTTTGCATGGGATTTTGTCATTAAACTAGCCCCAGGAGGGAGACAGGGGGCAGTTTAAGTGCTATTTGTCACACCTTCAGAGGGACAAATGGTGCTTATTTTGTAGGGTTCATGGCCCTTTAATGGAAGTGCAAGACTGTCAATTTTTAACATAGACGTGTCTCAGCATAAAAACATTATTTATTCTAAAAACAACAATAATGGCCTGAATATCCTAAATTCATAAACTAGCCTTGCATTCTCAGATGTCTGTGCATTAGTTAGCAAGTATCTCATGCTTTGCAGAAACATAAGTACAGAAGACTTGTATTAACCAGCCACTTTCTTACTTTCTTTGGATCAATGTGATCATTTTGAGTACATTACTGATCGGGGTAACATCTGCTGTCCAGCACGTGTGTGTGTGTGCTGTCTATAAGCACAACCAAGACTTTTCAACCAACTTTTTGGAAAAATAGACCATTTTGTTTGGATCACAACAAGCTTAATGATTTGGTATGAGTATGGCTGACGTAGAGTGCCAGTCACGTGTCAGCTGTCTGATACCTTTGCAAATACTAATATATTCTAGTATTGTTTGTCAAGATATCAGTCCTTTCTATTAGCATCATTGTTTGCATAAGGAGTTGTATGCTATTCTGTGGGATTATTTCTTAAGGCTTCTGTATTTGTATTGGTGTAATGATTTTCCATCATCTTCCTTTCGCCATACTGCAGGTTACTTTTAGATCTTTGGGCATTAAATGGTTACAGAAAATGTTTGGAATCTGAAGAGCAGGAACAGCTTTGATGTATCTTCACTCATAACAGTTTCTCAATCGGATCCCTTGTGTGAAGGTCAGGGTCGGTGACTGGAATGCAAATATTGACCTAAACAGCATCAGCTTCAGAACATTATTACAATTGTTTTTAATACTTCGGCTGATAATAAAATGAAGAAGGAATGTGTTGGTTTTACATATAATTTAACGAGAGATTCATACTTGAGACAAATATATAGAATGACCTATAAAATCTCACTACTTCCAATTAAGAAACCCCAATTTCTGCTTTAAATCTGTTAGTCAGTGTTTGGCAGGTCAACCACAAAATGAGTCTATATTATAACGAATCATTAGGCTTTGCTTCCCTTTGTTTGAATCACTTTGACCTATTTTTGCAACAAGGTAATAATTGGCAGGAATTTCCAGAGTGGTTGTTTTCTGTTATTCTTTATGGAAGCTCAATCTAAGTAGTACCAAACGTCATCTTGTTCAACTGCAAGATTTTAATTTTTAATATTAAAGTTTAACATGCATTTTCATGACAAAATATCCAAACCCTGAGAATTATTAACACAGATGAATTGTGGAATTGGTTTTCATTTAGGAAAGGGACATTGTCAGCGAAGCGGAATGCCAATGTGGATAGCTAGTGCGTTTGAGAGTGGTAAGGCAAACAGTTGGTCATGCACATTCCTTATAATGAAAAAGGGGGAATTGGGAAACGCATGTGAAGGTTTTAGAGGGCCACATTGGAAACCACTTCCGTGGTTTGACTCATGGGCAGGTTCGCTGCATAAATAGCATGTCTTACAGACACTTCAGGGAATTTCGCTGATAATATTGAGATCTGTCTGCGTCTTGTAGCTCGTCACAAACTCTGGATCGAGAATATGAGTCATCGTGAACTCTCACAACGTAGCGCATTCCCCGGAGGAAGTGACGCCCCCTTAGCAATAGGAACACAAGGGATTCTGAATGTCTGGGAAAGTTTATTCTGCGGTTATGCTGGCCTCTCGCTGATACGCTGTCTCTTGACAGTTTCGGCGACGGTTGCCAGGCAGAAACTGGGTTGGAAATTTCTGCGCGTTTCATGAAAATACAGGTTAAGAAAATCCTTTGAATAGTCAAGGTTAGTCTACATATTGGCCAATACCATTCGAAGTGTATTTAGGCGATGTGTATGCATTTACTGGGGATTTTCCTTCATAAAAGAAAACATACATTTGTGTCTGTAAAGTAGCAACAAATTACAAATATTTGATGAGCTCATTATCATGCCACTGCCTAAACATAAAGTTTCATTAAAAGTAGATGGCACAATGTCAGGGGAAAGGCAACGTTAATGCACTCCTCACTCAGGTCTTGATGACCCACCAGAAATGCTGTTCACTTGTGACCTCAATTTCATCAAACCAAAACTAGGGGTGTGCAAGCTTCCATTTTAGCAGAAAGATAAAAATAGATTGCGTGATTACTTCATTTCAGAGGTCATGACGTTGCCACATACAGTGATGATGTCCTGATGATTGAATGCTGATACTAGGACAATTGGTGAGGCAAGTTTACTTGGGCTTCCAGGAAACACGCTTCGAGCTCAAACCTGTTGTGTCGGATGACCATATGATGATGTTTGTCAGCCAACTTCATTCCGTGTAATGAAAACATCCTTAATATTCCCAGCGCTTGGGTTTCCCTGCCCTGTGCAACAATTTCCATTCTCATCTTCCCTGATTAAATTCTATGTACATTATGGCCATTCATTTTGCCCATTTTTTTCCAAATAACTGTTCACAGATTCATATCTCGATTAGGCAGAATATACTGAGTGCTGTACCTGAGTGCTGCTGACAGTCCTGTTGTCAATTGCATAGCAGGAGTCAGTGCATTTCACACATCTGTAAAGGTTGTGTTACAAATGGGAAAGGTTTTGTAGTTTTATGTTTTGAAGTATTTTGTATTTTAGACTTCCTCCTTGTTTACTCTTACTGTGTGTGTGTGCGTGCGTGCGTGCGTGCGTGCGTGCGTGCGTGCGTGCGTGCGTGCGTGTGTGTGTGTGTGATTTTGGGTTATTTTGTGTATTTATGTGTTTAGTTGCACCAATGACAGGTGATACTCATATGCTGAGCTTTTTGTGTCCCTGTATTTCAGATGATGTCTGCATCTGTGAGCAGTCTGCTTTCCCAGGCACACAGTGGGGGAGCTCTAGGTGCCAATCTCTCACCTCTACTTGTTTTAACAGGGAGTGCGTGAGGGGGAGCTCACCTCATGTGACTGAGAGAGAGCTGGCAGTGTGAAAATTCTCACGGAATCAAACAGCAAAAACACCCCATTGGATGGGGCTTCTTTAACATTGGAACCCTGTTTATGGTTCTTGAAGTCTTTCCTGGACTAAACCCTCATTAAACCCCATTCTCAGCTTTCCTCTGAGACTTCAGTTTTATTCCTTTCACAAGCTAAAAAGGAAGTTACACATATCTGAATATTTTGTGTCCATTTTAGAAGCCTTTTGGCTAATGTAGAACACACAAACAGATTTTGAACATAAAATGATAAATTCATGAAATATATGCCTTGCTTAAATGTTATGCATGAGGACATAAGGATAAGCACCTCTGCTATTTCTGTAAGGTCAGTTTCCATGCAAACAGTTGCATTTTGGAAATTAATGTATATGGTGATATATTTGTCATGATAAGACAATTAGAAATAGGCTCATATGTCATTATATAGTGAAATAATATTTTGGGAATTCATGTGTACCTTCTAAAGAATTTTCATATATATATGATCATTTTTTGATCAGCACAGTGTATTAGTGACTATAACAGACTGGTAAAGTAATGAACTCCTCATCAGAGGAGGGCATGCAGTTGAGAATGTCTGGACATGTTACTGTGAGGGTGCCACATACCACACCCCCCTCCTCCAGCAGAAGGCATCAGCGTTTCTTTCTTTCTCAAGAACCTCATCAACAGCCACTCCCACTGCTTCTCTGGCACAGTTGTTTTGGAGGGTCATTCATGGAGTACAGTCCCCAAAATGAAGCAGCTACAGTATGTAAGTGTATCATCCTGAGAACAGCATGGCTAGGGGCTGCTGTATCAGTGCTTACAGCCTGTAAACTCATTAGCCACTGCATGCCTGCACAGGGGCTCTGCGTCTGCAGCGGCCCTGACGCACGCGGTGACTCGGTGAGTCACAACCAGGTTGCCCGTGCGAAGGCCCGGCCCCATCTTTCTCATCTGATTTTCCACACTGAGACATTACCCTGTCCAGAAATGGTTATTTATGAGAAGAGCAATGCCAGTAACAGTATGGTCACATTTCAGAAATGTGTGTATGCAGCTTTCACAGTACAGAAATGCTATCTTCATGCCCTCTCAAGATTCTATTGCCACAAGAGCACAAAATCTTACCTATGCTGGACTGCCCAAACCTTGATTCTTCATAATGTTGCCACAATAAAAATGAACATTCTATTGCTGTCTATATCTTGTATTCTCATTAAAATTATATTCCATATCCTATTCTCTGAAGGATGAACAGGATGAAATGTGTGCCTCAGTCAATGGCAAAAGACACTTTCATTTTCCTCAGGCGGATGTTCTCCAAGCATACATTCCCTGGCCCTAAGTGGATTTGCGCCTGCATGAGGCTCAGTAAGTGAGCACAGGTGGGCGTTCTGTGAGACTGAGGTCACTAGGGGTAAAGTGAGAGTGTTCAGCTGTTCGGCTGGATCAGGCAGGGCAGTGGGCGAGGGGGGAGTCAGGAGAACACAAAGCTGCTGACCCGGTCACATGACAAAAACCCAATGATTCCGCAATGCACAGAGCTGGCCCTTGTAACCTGAGGCAAAACTACCACTACCCGAGGACACAGGTGCTGGCTAGATCAGATGACTAGCTTTAAAGATCATACTGAGATGGTGGAGGTAAGTTCCCTAGAAATAGATTTAGGATCAGCCAAGCTAACCCTGATCTCAACCAGCCAAAGGTGTACCAAAAATGTGGATACTGATCCAAGACCACAGGCTATGGTTTGCAGACAATTAATGTGCTCAGTAAAGTTTCTGGCAGGAATGCCAAGTAAGGGTGGAAATCAATGTTTTCTTGTTTCTTAACTGATGCTTGTAAAGGATCAGTTTGTTATGAAACCAGGCCTACAGCAAATATTTCCTCCATTCACAAGATCTGACATATCCAAAAGATATTCGCATTGGCCTGTTAGTAAACGTTCATTCTCTAGTAAGGTTGCTCTTGTGCATGTTGATTTGTTACTTGATTGTTCTCCTTGACAGGTTAATCATTAGGTTCCAATCTGAAGCCCATGTTATTTTCATTTCAAGTCTCTAGGACTACATTTCCCTCATCTAATTCATTATTTGGATCTATGTGCTTTGCTTTGTAGGTCACTCTGATGGCTTTAATGCAGCACCACTATACACATTCATCAACCCGAAAATGTGCAAATGTAAAATCAATGAAAAACAGGAATTCAAAAACAACTCTCCTTGAAAAACATCTTTATTTGTGTTTGTACAGGAGTGTATTGCTTTTCTCTTTTAATCATAGTGCAAAATTCAGTTAGTTTCCACATAAATACAGCAAATACAATTTACATATAAATAAACAATGCACATAACATGGAATAAGTTAGAACTGAAAAATGTACATTTACATCAACACCAAGCAAATGTGTAATTATATATTTATTGTCAGTTAACATTTATTCATTGTATTTGAAAAAATAAAAGGCCGAGGTCATATGTAGCACAGCATTCATCCATGATCCTGAGCCACCATGAATAAAACCATGATAAAGAGCACATTATCATCATCACCATCATCATCAATATAGATGAAGCTAAACTAGAAACAGAAAAGCATGTGCACTTCATTCTCATTGCTTCTTTGCTCCTCACCTACAACAAGCTGTGACAAGCAGAATCCTTCAAAAAAAGGAAAATGTAACTTCTCAGAAGTTTGCGATCCTACCATAATCCTAGTACGCTACATTGCCATGGTAGTATGATATTGTACTGAGCACAGACCCTCAGTGACCGTACATGCCCATTTTCTGTGTGACTCTTAACATCAAAACTCATTCCCCCCAGGATTTCTTGTTAATGTGGATAAGATTAGGTGAGTTTACCTTAAAGCTAAAACTGTTGAGTTAACTCTCACTCAGCTGAACTAATTATTGTGACAGATGTTAAGCTGAATGACTTCTTTTCGACACTGATTTATGTTATGTAAAGCCACAGGAAAAATCAAAACACCTGTTCCATGTATTTTTTCTTTTATCCAAAAAACATACATATTGACACCCCAGCCTATGTGGGGTTTTTCTCTAAATGGAATGTAATGAAATCATTATTCCTACTACAAAGTATTCAGAGGTCCCTGGCATGCTGTTTTGTGTGTTTTTCCACTGAAAACAAATGTCCACTAACACTATTCACAAGAAGACAACAACAAATCACTGTTATTTCTACATCATGTATTGATTTCTATATTCATTTCAATGACATTTCAATTTGAGGATAAAATGGTGCATTATGTGTAATGTTCTTTAAGAAGACTAAGAAAACAATTACTTCATTTACAATGCTTTAAACCTGGATACTGGCTTCAGAAGTCCTTCATATGGTGATGAACTGAATGTTATCTTGCTACAATAGGCAGCTATCGGTCATGAGCATTGAAACAAGTGACAACTACGGTCAGCTACGAAGTCTGAAGAATGTAAGTGCAGCACCCTTCTAATAGATTTTAACTTTGCTGAGTTAGCAGTCACTTGTGAGGTACGTAGTGCATATTTAATACTTTTTAATAAGTGAGTAAAGAAAGTCAGAATGGGCTTTCATTGCGTGAAATGTTCCTGTTTTATATATCTCATCACAGAGGGGTTATGCTGTTTTGTCAAAGAGGTCTGCAAACCTGATTGTTTTCATCAAACAGCTATTTGCTAAACATTTATGTGAAGCTCAGTATATTTTGGGGGAAAAGGAAACAAAGAAGATTTTTAAATACGCCTTAAAAATCATGAGACACTGAAGTGTTTTGGTTTGAGTGGATCTTGAAGGTGAGACCAGGGGAAAATTAAAATACTTAAAACACAAATGTATAGCAGGGAAATGGGGCCACTGGTAAAATGAATTAAAATACCTAAAGGTTTTCATTTTTTTGACTGCTAAATCATGTTTTGGATCCACCTCCCGTGTCTTTTGCTTGGAGAATTAGTCATGCTAAAGTGCCAACATTCCTGTAGAACAATATCTCCAACTAGCACCAGGAAACCATTCTCAGCAGTATACCCTTCAAAATAAATAAAACATTAATTTAAGGCTAAACTATGTTCCCATTTTCAGTTTTACATTTCACCATGCCATCACAGGCACACACTTCTACAGCCACTGCACATACTCCATTTATTTTAATCCTTTAGAGAAACTACAGATCGCAACAAAATAATGGTTCCTACAACAAATGTATTTCAGAGTTTAAAATTCATTCCTAAATAAGTATCAACAAAGTTTTAAAAAATATTTCAGTCTATTCAAAACCTTGGTAACATTAGTCCCAAAGAAATGAACCTCACTACACCAAAACTGCATTTTAAAATAGGTCAACTTCAGACTCCCACTGATAAATCTGCTCTCTTTTCCGATTGGGTACTGCCAGCTTTCCTGATGTAAATGAGTAAGCTATGAGACAGTGGTGGTCCCTGAGCTGCAAGGTAACATAGAAACTATTCTGATTCTGTTTTGGCTCTGCACGGTATGCATCCTTTTTCCACTTCAGGTTACATAATTTTGAAAATGTAACAAATCAGATCTTGTACTAATATTAGGATCATCATTCCCCACACCCATCCTTTCAGTTTTTTTATAATGAAAATGACTTACATTATACTTACATTACTTACTTATATTAATTACATGCTGTGCACAAGAGCAGTTTAGCCACAATGGACACACCAGTTAGAGGTAAAGGCTGTTTGACGAGTGAAGCCTACTAGTTGTAAAACATAACTTTCATGTAAAACAGGTTCAGAACATTACACTTAGAGAAGATCTCAACCCTCACACCTCCCCACCCCCCGCCACCCCATTTCCCCTCTGATAACTGTAGCTCACTGGCCACCACTTACATCAGAACCCCAAAAAGGATAACAGTTGGTCAAAACCATTCTTTGAAGTACTTGCTTCCTCTAAGTAATACATTTACGAATAACTGTTGTTCATTACATACTTCATGTTTTACTTCAAGTCTGGCTGGATTTATTGACCTGACAAATTGTGACTGCATTGCTCGAAACAGTTCCACTGTTCCAACCTATCAACCTGTAGTGTACAAAAGGTAACAACATTGCACATTACTGCCACCTACTGTGATGCAGTAGTAGTGCAGCATAACATTCTGCCCAAGAGGTCAATATTTCAGTAAACATGCATGGCAGATTCAGTCAACAGCTAGATTCCTAAATTGAATAAATAGAATTTAGCATTAGAATACTATATTAATAATTAAAAAACCATAACAGAAAAAAGATATACTACAGTACATGTAAATTATGATACAAAAAAATAACTTTGCACTCTGAGGTTGGTGTGGGGGGTAGGTAGGGATGCCAAGGTGAGAGGGGACAGGAGTAATTGTCTTTTTTTGGGAATGCCTTAATCTGGGGAACACTCAAGTGTCCCTCCAGAGGAGCCAGCATCTCTGCGGTAATAGAGTTCTGACAGAACTCAAACTGCAAAACATCACAGCACCTGCTGTTTCTCTCTCTCTCTCCCCACCACTTCCATTTTCTGCCCCTCCAACTCCTTTGCCTGCTTTACCACCTTCTCTTCCTCCTTTTTCATCGCCCACTGCCCCACCTTCTTCATCTGCCCCTCCCCCGCCTACCTCGCTCCCGTGAGCGGGGGTCAAACGGAGCAGTTGCGTCTCTTGGACAGGCAGGGCTGGCGGGCGGGAATGGGGGCGTGGCGGGGTTGGGCTCTTTGTCAAAGGCTGGTGGAGGAGACGGAGAGGGTGGGGGAGGAGGGCGGGGGGAAGTTAAGGAGCTCCAGCACGGCCACCCCAACACTGCTGCGGCGGGTGAACATGCAGGAGGCTGCCACCCACTTGTTGCTGCGTGGGTTGTACTTCTCGATGGAGTTGAGGCTGGAGCTGCCATCGTTGCCGCCCACCGCGTATAGCCAGCCGTCCATCGCCACCAGGTCATGAGTGCTTCTGCCAAACAGACATATGAAGGACAGGATACAGACACATGTTTGAACACAAACAACAGCACTGGGGCCAGGTAGGCAACACACCAAAGGAGACCAATAAGACAAGCAGGTTGACTGCTGTCATCATGGGACTGCTTATCTGAATGTGAACATGTAAATCAAATGTGAAAAAAAAAAAAAACAATTAATCAATTAAATAGGAATGACTTTACAGGAAAAAAAAAAACATTTATACATTTAATAAGGCAGTGGATATTTTATTAATTTGATACAATTATTGATATTAAAGATCAGAGATTTTGTTTGAGGAAAGGGTAATATTTTAATCACCTTCCCATCAATGGTCTAGAAAGCTACAGAACATCCTCCCCAGTATGGAAGCTGGGAAGATGTTAGTGTTTATTAATGGTTACTACTTCTATAGTAAAAAAATTCATTAATCACGTATGTCAAGAAATGCTTTTATTATGCTTGATTTCGGGAACAATATCAAGGGGGAAGTTGGTTCAGACAAATATTTTCTGTTGAGAAACGGAAATGTAGAAGATTATCAGGGACAGCAGAGAGACTGTAACACCAAGGAAAAGGATGTGTTTTCATGGACATACAGTATCAAATGTTCTGAATCAGACCTATAAGGGTATTATTTCAGCACCAAACCAAACACTTCTCTGAACAATCATAGTTAAGGTAAGCAGAGCCTTTTCACAGATAGTTCATTTCTATTTACAGTTACATGCACAAGAACTAAGATCTGAGAGGTAGAAGGATGTTTCCAGAGTCCTCTAGACACCTGTGGAGATGGCATTCATCATTTACTGACTGGACCACCTCTGGGTAGCTTTACTTTTCCAGTAGAGAAATTCAACCACATAATTCCCAATGATTTGCTGTCTTATTGAATGTATTCTCTCCCTCTAATTCTGAAAACATGTTCACAGGAAGAGGACTGCGTGATTGATTCTGCCCTGTGAATGCAGATGCGTACACATCAGACACTGCGCCCCTTACCTGCGGATGTTCATGGGCGCCACACTCTCCCAGGTGTTGGTTTTGGGGTTGTACCTCTCTACTGAGTTGAGGCAGCTGGTCCCATCGTTGCCCCCAGCGACATAAAGCATGCCCTCCAGCACAGCGACGCCTGCACTGCTCCTACGGCTCAGCATGTTGGCGATGGCTGTCCAGGCATTGCTCTGGGCCAGACCAATGAGAGATCAGGACAGTCAGGTCACATGTTACTGGGTCATGGATCGAAATCACCTTGACAAACTGTTATTTCTGCACAGTACAGCACAAATACCAGCACAGGCCCTACTGTATAGTTTGACAGCCTGGTATGTTGCCTAATAAGTAATTAATCCTTGCCTGTGTTCTTTAAAAATACTCAATGTGATTGAATATTAATAAAAGCAGAACATCAACATGACTGACTGAAATAAAACATGTCCCATGTTTGACATTTGAAGCAGTATGAAAATAGATAATCCTTGGCACTGGTTCCACAGCTCCCAGGGCTCTTTACAGCAGTATTAATGATTAATAATGCATATTAACACATACTGGGGAATACACGCATGACCTTTACCTGAGGGTCATACTTTTCTACTGTGGCTAAGTGTGAGGAGCTGTCGTATCCACCCACTGCATACAGATTTCCATCTGGAAAGTGGTAAAGAACAAACGATGGTTCAGTGTAAAGCTGATGGGTTTTTGAGCTCTTCTCCCGCTCAGTGCACAGCTAGTAGGATTGATGGGTGTAGCTTAAAGGTCAGATTCAACAAAATGTATTTTGTCCTTAACATTGAAGAAAATGCTACACTCATGCAGTTTTCTCAATAGTGTGAGGAATGATTGAGAAAACTTGTTATTCAATATTGAAAGATTCATGTTTTTCAGTATGATATACTGAATAACCTCTAACCAATAATAAACTAATAATCCGACTAACTACTAAACTGACTGAATTTACACCAAACAGACTACTCTGTAATACGCACCCAATGTGGCTACACGGACGTATCTCCTACGGGTGCTCATGGCTGCAACGGAGGTCCAGGTTCCAGTCAGAGGGTCGAACCTTTCAGCACTGAGGGACACAGAGGAGGGTCCACAGAACACAGCAGAACTGTTAGTCCAATCTGCACATTAAACTGAACTCCAGGAATGGCCAGAAAGGAGCCATGTGGTACCTGTTCAAACAGGAAGCTCCATCATATCCCCCTGCAGCATACAGCAGGCCATGCAGGACAGCCACACCCAGGCAGCTGCGCCGTGTTCCCATGGAGACCTCCGGCTGCCAGGAGTTGGTCACAGGGTCGTATGACTCCACAGTAGCCAAGTCTGAGGTGCCATCATATCTTAGGAAGGAATGTCAGTCATGAGGAGGGAAGGCCAAATTTCTCACATTGTTTCAGGGGTATGGCCAGTAAGCACTCTTTTGTCCACATGATATTCTTGCCTTATTTCTAACATTGAACTCAGATTAGTACCAAAACAGGATTCTGACCAAGACTACATGGTGAGACGATTACTTTATTTTAAGATACCAACCAGACTGACAAGCAGGACTTCAATGTATTTAATCTGATATATTTCTAATAGTAAATGAAATGTCACAGTGGACTGTAAAAGGTGTTTTGAACAGAGATAAAAATGTACCAAGGATATGACTACCAACACAGCTTCATTCAGGTACAATGAAGCTTTAGCAGCAGAATAATATCATGTGACTGCATTAAAGCAGTGAACAAACTACTGTAAGTAAGAGATGTCTAAATAGAGCGCTTACTGTTGTGTCGAGTATGGCAAAAACCCAAGGATGAACTTTGAAAACAAATTCTCAGCGTCTATTTTTGTGGATCATACAACCAAGCTAATTGGAAAAAAAGCTGTTCTACAACAAATGGGCATACTTCAAAGTGTTACCATTAACAGTGGTCAGATACAGCAATGGGAATCAGCTGTTTTACTACAGAAATCCCTTACCCTCCGACAGCGTATAGTTTGTTCCCAATGGCAGCTACCCCCACCCGTGCGCGACGTGTGGACATGGACGCCACCATGTGCCAGCGGTCCGTGCGGGTGTCGTAGGCCTCACAGTCTCCATGGATGGCGAACAGGCTGCCTCCCCCTACAGAGAGCGACACAGTGGCCCTTCCTGAGACAGTGCTATACAGAGATACTGGACCATACAAAAGCAGACGGTGTTTGGGCTAATTTACCAATACCAATACCAATTTACCAAAAAAAAAAAAACACAAACTAGGTGGAGCTCTCCATAGGAAATATATCAATATTCACCAATGCTGGAAAACACATTCACTAAAGAGGTAGGGTTTGACAGCTTGAGAAGTCATGGCTTAAAGCATCATCAATGGGCAGCTGGCTGGTCTGAATGGGGAGAAGCAACTGTGTTTTTGAACTGAAAAGGGGTGAGACACTGAGGGGCGGATGGGGCACTAACTGACAGCTGATAAAGGGTGAAGCACCGAGGGAGGGACAGGGGCACTGAGGGGCAGATGGGGTACCGAGGGACAGACAAAGGCACTGACCGACAGCGAAGAGTACAGGGCTAGCGCCCTCGCAGCGGCGGGGGCGGGTGCGGCTGTTGCTGAGGACGCCCCTCTGCTCAGGCATCAGGTGGTACTTGAGGGCCTCGATCAGCAGGTCCTTACACTCAGAGTGGTGGCGCACCAGCAGCTCTGTGTCCACATTACTCATCAGGAAGTCCCGTGTCAACAGTGGCAGCCGTACGCACTTCATCAGCTGGAGAGAAGAAGGAGGCAGAGGAGGAAAGATTCATATCATAATGGAAAAAGAAAAAAGGGAGTAGAAGATAAGTAATTAGCTTACTTAGTAAAAGAAGTTACATTTTAAATGATTGATAGATGGCTAAAATAAGAAGATGTAGTTGCTGATAGATAGAGAAATAGAGTGCATCAGTGGCTCAAATTATCAAAGACAATCACTGCGTTCAGTGAGATGAAGTCTTAGGCTCACCCTGGGCACGTGCTGCCGACGGCCGTCGATATCATGTTTAACCCAGCTTAGCACCGCCCGATACACCTCCTCCTCTGATGGGACATTCAGATTGTCACTAGAGATAAGATCCAGAACCTGCAGGGAGCAGATCCCATCCCCAAAATGACTTTACAGAACACCAGTGCCAAGTTACAAACATCAAATGGCAGAGCACAAACATCACCAGTATGCATTCACTATAATAAGCTGATACACTCTTCTGAACCGTCTCCAAATGTTCACAGTGAGATTGAGATTGTGCTCATATTATAATACTGGAGATTTCCTGAAGTTGTACTTTCCTCACATGTAATTGACAGAGTGCAGGATTCTGGCACGTCCCCCACATAGGAAGGGCCAAGCCTGACTGCTGCTAAAATCAGCGTAATTCCACACTCAGTGTCTCATCATCGCTTGATCCCTGGGCCTGCATGCAAGGGGTGTGTCTCCTGCCTCCTGGGCCTCAGCACCTCCCCTAAACCATAACACACACGTATGCACGAGTGCACATGAGCACACACACAGACACAAACACACATGTGCACACACATGCAAACACTCACACAGGAACTAGGAAGTTCATAACCACTCCACACCCTTTCTGACATGCAAGATGGACCAGCCAAACTGAATGTGAGTCAGCAAAGGTTTTGTACACACATACAACACTGAGCCCTACAGGACATCACTATGTGATATTACACACCTGTATGTTTGCAGGATACAGTACCTATCTTAAGTATGCAATATCTGGCCCAGAATACTGTGACAATGTGAGAACTGTTAGAGGCTCCTGTGATTGCAACATTTACTGTTGCAACCTGTTTCACAGAGCCATCAGAGAAGCCATTTTATGGGTACACATCCTAGTACAGTCTGGCTTTAGCATGAAGACATGGCTCCAATAGGAATTTCATGTGAGCAGTTATTGGGAATTCGGAGAAACATATGGTATCAAACATCCTGACATCGATAATGCGGTTTATTTACTGTAGCTTCTTAGGTCTATGTCGTGGTTTTCACCTGACACAACATAACGCAAGTTTAATACATCAAAGTATAACAAATAGCCTGTAGCAATGTTTAGGATAATTGTCCATTTAATGCACATAGCTGGGGCATACTGCAGTAAGTGCTTTACCAAAGGCTGTTCCAGCTCTGGCTTGGCCATGATTCAAACCCCTGACCATCCCAGGAAGACTACAGCGCTCTAAACACTGCTGCACTCATTGCCATCATATGTCAAAAATCTGACAGGGAGGCATCACCAACATCGCTGACCATGGCTGCTCTCTGACATGCCTGTAGACAGCCTGCAGTCTGGGGCTGTGCTGACTGACACTCTGAGCCAGGTGGCCTCAGCCTCCTCCTCCTCCTCATCATGGCCCAGTCCCATATTCTCACTCACAACATTTCCATTACAATAAAGAGCTACTGTAGCTGCAGCTGTAGAGACATGCTGTAGAGACAACAGAAATGCTTTGCAAGAAAATGTAACAGGGTCCTCCAGAGAGTCCAAGTTCTTTCTCTTCAACGATAGTGTACCATTTTTTGTTCCCGTCTCTGCTTTCTCACCAAATTGCTGTCTGAACTGCATCGCTAACCTCTTTCTTCCTCTCCTCTTTTCTCACCCCTCTCTCCCCCTTGATCAGGATCCTTTCTTTTCAAAAGAACAACTGAATCACTTCCCAGATATGGAGAGCACACATTTCACCTGCAGTCAATCACTTTAGCAGGAACTTTGTGCTGCCGGGTCAGGTTTGTCTGTTCAGGTCTTTGTTTTTCTTGCTGACTGAGACACTGGGCAGCTGACTACCACAGCAAATACTCCATGTCAAACCTCAGAACGATAAATATGGCACATTGCGGATAGGACAGTACAACCACAATGATAACAACCAGTCAGCATTCAAACAGTTGTCTCCCTTTAAGTAGGGATGACGTAGGGGGCTGATCATCTCTGGTCATACCAACCCATGGCCCTGCTTCCCATACACTCTTCTCTTGTTACTCCAAAGTACAACTCAAAGTACAGCTTCTCCCCTCATATTGCGAAGGTTATTTATGACAATGCTCCTCATGTCAACCAAAAATTGGATGCAAGGGATTTTAAATCTTAAATCTTTTTTAAGAATTAAATTAAACCTGCAACATATTTAAATGAAGATGCATTCCAAATCTTGAGTGTAATAATTTATAATTCCACCAAAGATGATACCGATGACACTATCGACCACATTTCACATTACCTGGAAAATTCCACATTACCAAAATCTCCTCACAACTGGCCCCGGAATATCTTTCCAAGTCCCAATCATAACCCCAGATATTATATATAGTGCTGAAACTGATCTGGGGTCAGGGCCTCCCTCCAAATTACCTGTTTGAGAGGTAGCAGCATGAACTCCTCAGTCTTGGAGACCTCTACAAAGTGCTGCAGGACATACTTGTGTGCAGACTTGAGGAGGTCACTGCAGGAGTGTGTGTCGGCAAAGCCGCGGATGCCCAGGCAGTTAGAGGGGTCCAGCTGGCTGAGGAGGAACTTGCAGCAGGCATCTCGCACCCCGTTGAGCTGTAGGAGACTGGCAGCCGGAAGCAAGGTCTGGTGGTGGTCACATCAACACAGACAACGTTACCCAATCGTCTCATCAGTCATGCCTAACCAGATCAATAGAGGATGTGGGGCAATGTGGGGCCAAGGCATGGCCAGGGCATGCGCTGTAGATTTGCTCCCTGTGGGTCTGGACCTGCTCTGGAACAATAACCACGAAGCATTTTATCTTTACTGGTTACCACTGGGTTAGACAAATTTGCTGTTCCCAAAATCACAAAAATGGTAATTTCAATACAAAGGTTGTTCAAATGCATGCTTCAGTCTATAGTTGATTCATCAGTTTTCTGGTGTCATAAACTTTATTTTGATTATTCAATTTTACTGGCATGGACTCAGCATGCAGAGATTGTATAACTGCAACATGCTGACAATTTTTATTTTATCTGACATGTAACTCAAGAATAATAATCCTACAGCCATTTCTGAATGAAGCCTGCGGTGCTTTGAATGAGAAGTTTTTAATAGCACTGCATCAACACTGAAATGAGCCTTTATTGGACCTGTCAAGAGCCAAAGAAAACTGTTTAAGAGCTGTATGTGGCTGCCCAGTGGACCATGGGAGTCATTTTGGAGCAGACACTGTATAGCTTAATAACAGTTGGCTGTTATATTCAGCTGACGGGCCCCCTCCAGAATGGCGAGAGGCCAATGAAAAGTTGGACTACGGATAATTAAAATGCACACAATCATTCATTATGCCCATGCACAATATGCAGTCTGTAATGACCTCCCAAATTCATATTCACATACTGTACATGTCCAGTGGAATGTATTCCCAATGTTTCTTGTGCTTCTATGCATCAATCACCCAGGCTCCCAATAATGTGTTTATGGTAGAAAAGGACATGAGCTGACTTATTGTATATATATATGAAAGTATATATATTTGCATTTTCAATATATGGGTGAAACAAGGAGCACAGGCCATTGGTCTTCACTCCTTCTCCTGGAAGGTCAAAGTTTGTACTGGGTTTTCCTTTCATCTAAACTTTTACAAGCAGTTTAGACCTAAGAAACCAGGTGAGGCAAGTTAAATTCAAATTGTGAAATCCAATAACTTAATTGGTTCATTAAGTTCTGAGAGAAAACAACCAGTACACCTGCAGCCTTGTACAACCACTGCCATAGGGGGGTTCATTACTAAAACAGTAATTTCCCACTGCATGTTCTGAATAGAAGACTGACTCACCTGCACGTTGCCCTCACCCACTACAATCTCAGCAGTGTATGCATACTGCACCAGCTGCTCCAGCGCCTGTGGGTCAATGTCATGGAGTGTGACGTGGGTCTGCCGACTCTCTGACATCTCATCTGCACAGTCAAACATCAAGAGAAATCTTTTACAGGCACTTTTTGAACGTTCACATCTGCACATCTACTTGAACTTTTCCCTTTGATCCAGTCTACGGCAGGAAGGGATTTAAGCAGAGCTGGAGGAGTGGGGGAGTGACTGAGTACTTCATTCCATCTCATTACTGTGACTCCTCTGTCCATGCAGGAGAGAGCACATGAGCTTGTTTAAATATGCAGTCATTGCATTGGAGGGGTGCACTTCATGCACAGCTGGTGCAGGCTGACAGCTGGTTCAGGTGCACAATTGACCTAAGGAGTCTCTATTACACAATGAGACACAAGAGATCACACCTATTGAAGAACCAGCAATAACAAGGTCAGGACCCAATACCAGACCCTGGGACAGACTGATGTACAGTAACCCTGTGTTTTAGTGGGAAGACCTATGTGACAGCCCCAGAATTTTCAAAAATTTCACATTAATACATACATCACAAACTCTTTTTCATTGGATTTGCCACATCTTCTACAACTATATTTTCTCTAGTACTTTCACCAAGTAGCCATTCATACAGCATTACTAAGGTGTCGACAGGCAGGAGCAGGTGACAGCACTATCAGCACTAGGTACAATTAATAATTTCTGAAAGATGGCATTCCTAATAATCATTAGCAACTAACAACTCAAGCTTATAGCAAACCATTAATTCATCATTCAAATCATTATTCATTTTGTTCCTTTTTTTTTTTTTTTTTTTTAAATAACTGAGACCATCATTTTCATATGTTGAGACTGACATTTCGCTCCCAGTATGAGTCAATTATAAGCTGTAAGGCACTGGTAAGTCAAGTCAAATAAATACTCCTCATGTGATATACCCATACTCTGCTCAATACAGGGAGGGGAGAAACACACGATCAGGTGACCTACCCCATGAAAGGAAAAGGAAATGACAAGAATTAGAACTGAGGATGAGAGCCGGGGACAGAGGGAGAGAGATGACATGCACTGTGCTAGAGAAACATGTGGGTGTGCTCAGCAGATAGCCTGACAGAGAAAGCACTGACATTAGCAAGTTAGGAACATTACATCATGACGTTGTCTGAAGGAAAGGATGTGATCTTGAGTCTGTTAAGATAGTAAGATCAGCATTTCCAGTTAGAGTGGACATTACTGAAACGAGGACAAGGTCGCAGAACACTTTCAGAGCTTGAATGTTTCACAGATGCTCGGGGGGAATAATCTAACAATCCATGGCCCCTTTTAAGCCCCATGAAAAAATGATAGTTTATCTCATCTTGCGTAATTACACCCTAGAGAAAGGCGTCATATTTTTGGCAAAAAAATTAATGACCAGACTTTCACCTACTGTTCCATTTCACAAATAAGTGAATGCAGTAAAGGCCATAATATTACATAATTTTTCTCTACTGTGTTTCTCCACGATAACTTGCAAGTCATGTAAATGTCCTTGATTTATATTCTTATGACTGAATATTCAAATATTTGGCTAAGTGTTGTAGTTTCATAAATGCCTTCTTGTTTATTACACCTTTCCCCTAACTGACACACAGAAGGCCTGCTAAACAGAAATACTCCTGTCATGAGGAGCAAAAGAGAATTCACTATGTGAAAGATAAAGGACAGACATTTGCTTACTTGTAAGAATAGAAAGAACAACTTGGAGTGTGGAGTGACAGCAAACATATGAATTGGGTGGACAAACACCCATAATCAGCAAAAAAATTCTAATCCAAAACCCAACATTGTTAGCCAACTTGCTCAGAATCTAACCCTTGATGGTGAGGTTAAGCTGGGTGCTGTGGAGGTAGAACTCACTTGTGAACATGGCGTGGAAGTAGGGGCTGCAGGAGGCCAGCACCACCTTGTGTGCCTTGATCTCCTTGCTGCCCACGTGCAGCACAATGTCACACAGCAGGCTGCGCTGCCTCATCCTGTTCATTGAGACGAAGGAATCATGGTAGTGGCGCTTGGAATTGTGGGAGATGCTGTGGCCATCGCGGTTCAACAGCTGCATGCCGCCCTCCATCATGGTGCAGCGGTCGGTGGCCTGGTCCTTCCCTGGCCTCACTCGGGGCGACTGTGAACAACACGCCTCTACTCAGCAGGGTAAAAGTCGAGGTGTCGATCAGAAAAACATAATAATCATAATGATGAAAGTATGATTGTTTTAGATCATGATTTTTGTAATGATGTGACTGCAAAAATGTAAAAACCCTGAGTGGATGGAAATACAGCTCTATGGTGTTATTTTGCTTGACAGAATTAAAAGACGATACAGTCCAGAGAAACATTCATGATGAGTTCAATTCAGATTACACTATCTGTGCTGCATTAGGACTCTGATCAATATGAACCCAATTTTGTCATGTTGAGCTTACCAAAAGAAACTTGATCTAAAAATGTTAGGATCTGTATGTCATCTGGGACCCAGACATTTGTAGAAACTTCCATTACTGTAATATTAAGAGTAGCCAAAATTCCAACCTCATGTGGAATGAATGTTTATTAACAATGGTACACTAATCTAGGTCTTCAGATATAATCTCCTCTTATATGGCAAACAAATACCACAAGGACATCTCACACCTGCTTCTCTGGCACTTACTAATATGCAGCATGACTGTTTGCAGTGGTCGGGTGATCAAGTTAAAGCCAATCAAATTTCAGCCTGAACCTGGCAAGCAAAATCCTAGCTTAGCTTGGTTTTTTTTACTCAGTTGTCCTTTGAACTTTGAATAAAAAGTTGGAAGTTTCACAATGTTTTGTATGCACAGAGCCAATTTCACAGCACAATGATTTAACAGAGCAAGAATTCCCTTGAAACCCAGATTTTATTTTTTCCAGCACACTAATATACAATCACATACATACATATGTGCATATCCATGCCATTTTGATACCATAGTTACCGAATACAGTGAAAGCCAAAGGCTGCGACCTATTCAAATTTAGAGGTAAAGCTAACATTTTACATGCGGACAGCACATCCCTTTTCTCCAACACGGCAACTCAATTCATTAGACCTAATGTCCGTCTTCAATGGACGTCTTTGTGTGATGCAGTCCTCACGGGTCAGCATCACGTGCTGCCCAGCTGCCCTATGCTGGCATTTGGCAGAATGCCCTCTGAAATTTTTTTACAGGACCTCTCTCTTCCAGCATGAGCACAGAGTTTATCCTCAGCTTAACATCATCCTAAAAATAATTCCAAAAATAGATTTCTTCAGCTTACCAAAACCCCACATAGTTTCTGTCTGCTATCCAACCACTGAGGCTGGTTACACTTTCACTGCACCATCTCCCTGTGTACAGTCACAGTATATGTATGTTACTATTTGTTGACAAACCAATGAACCCACTCTAAAATCATAGGCATTTTCACTGTTGATTATCAATCAACAAGCTAACAAGAAGTTTCAGATGATGGTATGGAGATGGATGTAAAGCGATGACTATGTTATGCACTATTCCCAGTTCTATGGGTGATTAATACTCACCAAGACAGAAATCAGCTGAGGCCCACCTATGCCTTAGTTAAAGCATTCACATCAGTGGTCTGCCACTTCTCTTCTATGTGGCAATCAAATAATATAAATAAACAGGGCCAAATTAAAGTCTGGGTGGGCATCTACTCTGCAGGGCCTCTGCAATGCACAATCTATTATGTGAAGCTGAAGCAAGTATTCATTAATTGGTGGAGAGGGACCTAATAAATCAAGCTGTCACTGACAAAATCAAAGAGAAAGACCTGCTCTGAATTGGCACTCAACAGAGGAAACAAACAGAAATATTCTAACTGATGTGTTCTGCTGTATGCCACTGGTTTCAGCAGCAGTGAGTCTCCAGCGTAGATGATGTGTTGCAAATGATGACCTGCCCAAATCCCCAGGGAAAAATGACAGTGTCAGGCATCAAATAAAAGGAGAGCAGTTGTGCTTCACTGCCGGTCCTTCGGCCCAAGGCACACTCCCCATTTTCATGCAAAATTAGATCCACATGGCTGTCAATGTGATCACAAGACCCCGAGCTGCAGCAAACAATTTGTCCTGACATGACAACTAAATTCCACACTTACACTGTGAGCCATTCTCTGCCTTATAACATCTTATAACTTGCTGATCACCAAGACTTTTGTTGATATATATATTGGCCTCTGGTTCTGTGCTAGTGCAACAGAGACAGCCATGTGTGTCATTATCTTCTTCCTGTCATCCAGAACAGTGGTAATCAGAGAATTTCAGACACTGATAAACTAAACTGTCAGATGTGGTAGAGGATGTGCACATTACATTTGCAAAAAAAGGCACACCAATTTATTGAGCATTTGTAGTATTCATTTTGTATTTGTAATCTTTGACCCAGCAATTTTCTATTTTTAAAGCTGAAGGTACATGAGCCTTCATCAGAACTTCACAAATGGAAAATGTTCAGGTCATTAACAGTACACTAATAGGAAAAAAATCATGTCATGACCGCAAAAACATCAACAATCTAAAGACAGTTTTCATATATTAAAATGCATGTGTATTCTTTGTTCCACACATTCTCCATTTGTGAAGTTCTTAGTGGATCTTTTTGCTAAGACAAAACGGTTACATCATCTGGTTGTTTACAGGTGAGGTAGCGGTAGTCTGCATCCACTTACTGAAATCAAATCAAAAGGACCAATCCTCTCTCACTACCAAGAAAACAGGGAGTTACACAGTAAAACTGTTCTTTACAGTGTGTGCACTTTCATAATAAGTCAGTCACCTTGAATTCTGTTCTGATTTTATTTTGAATGCCCATGCCATTTATCTATCATCTATTGCTACCAGGATAAAAACTTACACATTTCCCCTTCAAACCATGACCGATAGCAACTTTCACAGTCAACCATTTCTATGACTGTACTACTGTACTATTTCCTGCTTTCTTAGTCATGAACCTCTCAAAACAGAGAGATTCTACCTCAGACAACTTTCTGGTTAAATCAGGGTCACATCACATACAAAAACATTTAGGGAGCCCATCTAGAGATTATAAAATCTGAATCATATAAAATGGATGCATTGCAAAACAATCATTGAGATCCGTTAAAATCCATTTTAAAATACAGAAGCAGAAAATGGGTCAAATCTGTAGTTACTGACTAATCTTGAATTTTTGTCAGTTGTGTCAGTTGCACATTTAAGCTACACAGTCTGTAAGCAGAAAGAACAAAAATCTGTGCAACCAGGACCAGGTATTGCATGCTTCCATGATTAAACAGTTTGCTCTCAGTTACAGATTTTCCTTCTGTGCCCAAATTAAAGATATCAGTCAGCAACATGTAAATGTCCACAAAAACAAACATTTATGCTACAACAGCCCCAACCTTTTAAAATTGCATGTGTTCGCATAACAGACGAACATTGTAGAAGGATGTTACTAACATTTGTCACTGTCATTCTTTACCTAATCTACTTTTTCAGCATCAACATTTCTGTCATGTCAAAGTGTTAACTGGTTTCTCTGAGCATGCTGATTGGTCTACATTTGCAGTTTCCTACTGTTGTCCCTTCAGTACATTTAAGGTGAAAGATTTCCAAAGCTACATTTCAACGTACCCATTATGTCTTCTTTTTAAATTTTAAACAACAAATTATTTTGTAGAACTTAAGCCAGGATGACTTACATAAATAAAAGATTATACAGATGTACAAACATTTTGCAGTAATTTTTGAGAGATCATTTGCATTACACTGATACAACAACATTGCAACCTGCTTGATTAGAGCCATTTGTATTTTCAAAATCCCAAAAATGGGATGTTTCTTGACTCAGGAAATTCAAAAATTTTCCTGCTTTTTCTGGGGAAACCATAGTAATAAATAGGATATAACATTTAACCATTCACTAATGAACAAGACACAACTAGAGTTACTGACAGTGACATATAAAATTATTGAACTGATAAATAAATTAATTGGCCTAAATGAGTTTGCTATGTCTAAATGAAATTCGGAATAATGTCTTGCTCAGGATTGGAAATTGGGTCTCAGCCACAAGTTTCAACGCTAAGCTCACTATCAGAAAAATATTATTTTATCTTATACCTGACACACACATGCTTGTGCAAACATGCACAGAATAAATGAATCCTCTGCTTTTCAGATAAATTCAGGGTCAGCACCTTGAGGTGGGAGACAAGGTTCCCTGACACTTCAGCTGTTGTGCTCAGCAGTCAGTACCTAATGGAATGTGGCTGGTTTTGACAAGGGTCTTAAATTTAACCAGCCACAGCACTGCTTACTTCCCATCACGCGCAGGTCTAGCATTGTGTGATGTGCCATTCCATGCTAATGAATGTCCATGCATTATGTAGCAGATCAAGGTTTGCTCATGCATCCCAATTCAGTAGTTGGCACAGCACGTCCTGTCTGTTGGGAAGAAAAATGTCAGTTTTACACTGGGTAAACTTGAGTGCAGCACAGAGCAGGGAACAGACGGCTCCCATTCAGCTACTCATTACTCATGATTATAAAAACCACTTCAAATTAAATGAGGGGGCACTGTCAATAGCCCTAATAGTCTCATTTGAGAGTGCAAATGAGACAGCAACTTTCATTCCAGTGTCACAGGCCAATTCAGCTTGGTTTACACATACAAACATGATTCCCATTAACTCACTCTGATCAGGGAGGTTAATCTCTCTGCAAGATCACATAGTTTTTTCTTTACTTTTCTTCACTGATAGTTTAAATGGAAAGTACCACCAGAACCAGTCTTTGTCCATGTTCTTATCCTACTGTCTTGCGCCAAATGACAGAATCTTGCTGTAAATAATTCACAGGCCTCCTCTTTAACGCTCCCCTATTGTCTGGTGTGACCTGATTCCATGCATGTTCAGGAAAATGAGAAAACAACAGAAGTCTGCTTCATGATGATACAAAACTACATCTTAACCTTATTGTCACCATAAGTGCTGGTGTCTGTTTTAGTCCAGGGTAAGTATAGGGAGCACAAATCATGGCCTTTAATTACTCTTATCTGCCTCTTTTTCTGCTGTCTCAAATGTATTAGGATACGCAACCCTGATAGTTCTAGTAAATACTTCACATGTACTTCATTTTAAGTTTTAAGCATAGGGCAATACTCTGCTTTACATAATTTTCTAAGTATTCTTTTTACTTTTCAGAAAAAAGCTATCAGCAGAGTTATACATATAAGGTATACAAAATTATGCTTGACATGACACAATAATCCTGCAGAGAGTTTTTCTGGAACCAAACCTATTAATCGAAAATGTGTTGGTGAAATCAGAGCAAGAAATATATGGTGAGGCACTATTTTCACAAGCTGACACGTTCCCATTGACATGAAGCCTCCTCTGAAACAACTGTGAGTCCCAGCATGCTGACATGCTGCTCTCAGCCCTTTCTGTGAGGGCCAAGGTGCATACATGCTGACAGGAGGCGGTGGTGAGGGAGGGAGGGAGGGAGGGAGGGAGGGAGCAGGAGCGAGACGGGGGGCAAGGCTTCCATTTTAGAGGTGATTCACCAGCCAAGTGTCCTGGGAATGTGGCTCTGGGAGGATGGCTTCAAAAACCAAGATAGGAGAGTTGTTCTGTGTTTTGTGATGTGGATTTTCGGATCTGTTTTGGATAAATTATGTGTATGGTGTGGATTAGGAAAAAGTCCTACTCAATCTAACTTTGGCTAATGCCAGAGACCTGCCACACAATACTACCATAGGCCATTTAGTGTATTTGCACTGTTTGTCTGTCTGTCTGTCTAGCTTACAATTCTTATTATTGAATTACAGTTGTTCTATTGTGTTCACTGACTGATAAAAAGACTGTCAAAACTATAGAACGATTCTTGCATGTTTTCTTCAACAATTTCCGTACACTCTTGGTGTCTGGATCTGCAAACTGATACCAAAAAACAAGGAAAATGTCTTCACATAATTCTTCTTAATTCCACAAGACAAATACAATATGGAAGCTTTCAAATATTTTTTGTCAGCTATAAAGGCTATGTCTGTTGAAAATAATGGTAACTAACAGGTAACATGCATGGTTACGTTACACAACTTCTATTTAAATAAGACCTGGAGTCATAGAGTGGGCAGATGCCAAATGTAGATAGGGTTTTCTTCCATTTGGTGAACTGATGTCAGTTAAACCAGTTAGATGCTGAAATATGTTGCTTTTCACTTGCTGCTCAAGTAGGATATTGGAAACAAACTGACAGTGGGTTAAGGGTGTGGGAAAAACACTTTTTTTCTAAGCAACACCACAATGAAGAAGCAATTGATAAATCATTTAAAACAACTGAGATTAGCCAGGAGGGGCCACCTAACTGAAGATTTTTTTGTGCCAGATTGAATTTTATCTTTGGTATTAACAGTACTTCAGCAAAGAAAATTATCAATTTAGCTTACTTTAGGTTTACACATTTTAATAAGGCTAATCAGTCTCAGTTTTCATAAGTGCTGCATTTCAATGCCAAAACCAGGCTTGTATCCAAGGTACAGTTTGATCACATTCACAATTCAAGGCATTCAACCTAACAGTTACCACACAATGTCAGGGATGGTACCAGAGGTGCACCTATATCAATATTATACCCAGAGAGGGAGTTACAACAGTTGGGGTACATTCCCAACATTAATCACATGTTCCTCCAGGAAATATCCACATTTTCAATACAATTTAACTAAATATTAAACAGATAACCATCATCTGTAGGTAAACATGATCTAAATCCTGTGCTGTAATGGTATGGTTTTTTTTTCATTCTCTGACTGCATTAGCCACCTTAAGAGCATTGCCTTAAATTCCCGTCCTAGTCCATATTCAGCACATCTGAAATAAACTGTGCAGTTGATACTTCTGCGTTTTTGTAAAAGGATTATAGCTTTACAATGATTCTCTTTTGTGATTTACTTACATACATATGTCAAAACAATCCAGACATTGCTTGAACGTGTATCTTTGGTTTAAAAATTCCCCTGGTACCCTCCTCTGGCAGAATCCTCTGTCTTTTATTGTCCAAAAGATCGGCAGAAATAACTACTGGATAGTATATACGACACAGCTTTTTTGTTTCTTTATTTCCTTTCCTCTGTTTATTTCTGGGAAATGCTGTACATGGTTCGATTCTACTAAATAATGTTCGCCTCTGGCGTCTTCATACGGCCCATCTACATAACCGTGCGAGGCATAAAAAATATGAAGCAAGCCATCAGTCTACTGTTGACGTAAATGCAAACCGCATGAGTGCCGACATTCATTTAAGGTGGACTTGGGTAATGCGGTGGTTAGAGGTGTGCATATGACCTTTTTCCAATCTACTAACAAATGATACTGTGAATGACCCTTAAATTATGACCAGAAGAACAGTCGTATATGACTGTATGCCAACCTTGCTGTGTGCTTAGCCATACCTTATTTTAAAAACATGTCAATTGGTTTTACAATGACACAATAAAGTCGATCTGCTTAGCCTCTTTCCGGACTCCACACTACCTTAATACGCCAATGATGACACAATCTGCACTATGTTTTCGAGGAAGCTTGAATTGCAAACTGCATTAGCCACCCAACAACACATTGTACACATAGCAGCTGCGTATTTTAACAACTGAAAGCATTACTGTGACTAACTAGATCATATTAGATAGCAGTTTCATCCTCTCTGTGATCACGACACGGCTGGATAAAAATTAGCTATATTGCATAGACCTAAGATCCATAAAACTAAACACGGGTATTAAACTCGCTCGCAAGATTCACCCAGCCCAGATAACAATGATACGAGCTAGTGCTCGACTGTTGTATGTTAACGAACAGTTAGATAACTATCAACATTTCCTATATGAAATACACGTTAGTACTCGTACTTTTTTTTACCTACTATGAATTGTAATGTGAGACGAGTAATGTGACGTAAATCTGCTACATGTCAAAACATTCATTCTCTTTACATTCAACGGCAGTCATTTCGTAAACAAAAAAGCCCAGTAACATGAAGAAAACCATCTCTACTGACTGCAATGTGGAGCTAACTGTAGAAATCTAACAAACTAATCGCTAAGTTACCTTGCTTGAAAACCTAACAGCAAGTTCCAACTTGCTGGATCTCACAATATGGTTCGGTTATTATATTGCTAATTGGATTGTTATGTTATCCTATCTAGCACAGCTACCTGCTATAAATCGAGGTTTTAAAAAAACTCACCCGTCGTGTATGTCTGCAGAGGCACCGTACGCTATTTCCTTCTTAGAAAATGATAGCTCTTATCAGCTGGCCTTTCCGAGCTGTTTTGCTGCATTGACGACACACTAACAGCTTAAGTATAATATCGAGTATTTAGTCTTTGTTTGCAGCAAGACACTTGTGTAGCGTTTGGGGACTTCAGGATCACATGCCCGCATCAAAACACAGCTCTGTCTCGGCTCGAGTCAGTTTGAAAGAAGAGTTAGTACATTGTTTGGTTGTATTGACCCTCCCGCAATTTTTTTCCAAGTCTGCATACAGTTATCTGAACCCATCGTTTAAAATTTTAACTCCTGTGTAATGAACAGGGTGCAGGAATTTTAAAGGTATGTGTGTCGGGAGAAGGCAACCATCATGTCATCTTGACACATTCGTCCCATGTGTCAAAATAAGATATATAATGTGAATAGTTAGAAGGGACATGAATAGATTTTCGCCATGTCGAAGGTGCCGGGTACGGGAGGAACGTTCCATCCACCCCATACACTCTACCTAAAATGAAGAGTCTAGCTAACATGAGGGAACTGAGTTGGAACACTACAATTGTATTAATATTTATTTTTTTCTTGTGCAGCTTTGCCCCTTGCACGCTGCAAGGGAAAAATTGAGCTTTTGCATGTATCTGCAGCACCCATTTTGTCTTGATGATAGCATGATATTATTCTACTTTGGTAAATTGTATGTTGGTCTGGCACATCCACAGTAAAATTCAATGTTTTCCTACAGTGTTGTATCTAGTTAATAAAATTATTGAGACTGACTTGCTCTGTGAATTTTAGCCTTTCATCGACTTTGCCATTAGTTAAAAATTCTCTAAACATAAAACCAAAATTTGATAGGCGATGACCGGCCCCGGATGTGGTCATTTTGGACGGAAGTTGTAGTCACGTTGTGTGGATCCAGCATGGCATCGACAAGTAAGAGGTAAAGTAATGTTACTCGTCGTTCAAAAGTCGTATTTCTCGCTAACTAGCGAGTTATCAGATTGTTCAAATAGTGTTTTTATTCGGTAAGGAGATTGACTGTTGTGGGGAACAGAGTGAAAACAGCAAGCCTTTCCTCACATAATATTTTGATTACGTTTATAAGGCCCTTCAGGTAAAAGCAAGGGTTAGCAGCGTCGGCCAAGACTGGTGTGTAAGATCTGCCAGTGTGCTGAAATTAAAAAAGTAACAAGGTGGTTTTAGTTTAATACGAGGGTGACCTCCCACATGCCAGCTAGTCGCTACCAATAGGCGACGTCTGTCTTTTTATAGCTTTCATTCGGCAACATGTGCTTTGGCAAACAGGCTACATAGCCATTTGGTGGTGTTGTAAGGGTAGCTCCCGCATGTGAAATGTAGAAAGCAGTAGTGTTCTTACTGTAGATGACAAAGTCAGTAATGTAGTGGATTGTCATTTTGCTACCTAACACGTGTGGTTGTTATTGTTAGACAAAGTTGTACTTTACTCTTCACTGCATCTGCAAATTGTTCTGAGCACGTTTCAGTACTTTAACAAACAGTACTAATGTTTGAATTCTATAGATTTTTGAAAGTAAATGTGAACAGACCGCAAAGTTTATTCAGCTGGTACTACAGAATTGGTAGAGTACATTACAACTGTATAACGTTAAATGGTCCTCTTTCAAGGAATGCTCTACAGCTCTAGTCATTGGGATTCACGGTACACTGGTTATTTTCGTCAGAAGTGTGTTCTCAAACGGATGTCTTTGCTGAAAGTGTGGCTGTAAAATGGCTTTCGTAATGAAATTGCTTTTTGGAAATGCATATTTGCAGACACATACAAGTGAAGGTATTTAGTGGATGGATAAATTAAGTAATTGGATCTTTTTCAGTTAAGATCAATGCAATGGTGGTGTTATTTGATAGTGTTATAAAATGCCTACGTTTGCACACTGCAGTCACATAACCCATTGCTGCTGCTGGATAACATTGTTTGTCTTTTAACTCTCAGGAAGCTGGAAGACCTGAGCGTGGATGAGTTCCTGGCATCGGGCTTCGACTCAGGAGATGAGGGTGACTCTGGAGACGAGGCCCCTCTGCTGCAAAATGGAAAAAGCAAGAAATCTGCTAAATCTCGTAGCGGAGAAGTCAAGTAAGAGTTGCACCATACCAGCTTGAAAAATGGCGATAATTTGAATGTATGTAATCAGTTCTGATATTAGCTGGATTTTATGGTGGGAGGAACTTTTAGTATAACGATGCTATAGTATTCAGGCATTTCCGTGTCTCGATACCATTGTAGAGGTGGTAGAGTTTTGAACTGACAGTAGCAGCAATGCAATTAGATTAAAATGATGAAGATTCTGGTCCCACGCATTCAAAGTCCAGTTGCCATGTACGGCTTTTCCACAGGGGAGGGAAAAAGAAAGGCCAGGCGTCTCAGCACAAAGATCAGCTCTCAAGGCTCAAGAGCAAGGACCCAGAGTTCTACAAATTCTTAGAGGAGAATGACCGCACACTGCTCAACTTTGACGACACAGATAGTTCTGAAGATGAGGAGGAGAGCAAGTACCACACATTACCCAGCCACCTGGAGGTGCCTGCTTCCTAAGATTTTTGTAAAATTTCTTGCGTCTGCTTTGTGTTTGATGTATTGTGAAAATGGTATGCATTTTGTTTAGGATTCAATGTCTTATAATTGTGTCCTACAAACAGTACGAGTTACTTACTTTCTCTTCAAGTACTGACATGAAAGTTTGGATTAGAATTTGATATCATGTGATTAACACTTTTCTGCATCGATGTGGAACAGGCATTATTCACATATTTGTCTGTAAGCATGTTTCCGTGTCTGTGTGTGTTTAGGAGGCTGGCTCTGGAGATGAAGAAGAAGCAGATCAGGCATCAGCAAAGAAATCCAAAAAAGGTTCAGCAGAGGTCATTAAAGTGACTGAAAAAATGGTGGAAGAATGGAGAGTGGCCATCAAGGTTAGAGAAATTAGAACTGATGTGTTATTTCAAATTCCAATGTTGGCTTAAGGTTCTGCAAGTCTGGCTCTGTTGGTGATATTCATCAGGAGGTACACTCATGGTCTCACACTTTGTGGGTTGCTCTGGAGAAGAGTGTCTTCTACATGATTGCAATGCAATTCTGTAATAGCAAGTGCTGTAGTTATAAAAACCATGGAAATTCGTGGTGCATTTGGTTGAGGCATTTGTCATAGTGTAGGGGTATGTCCATACCAGTGCTCATTGTGGCAGGGAATCGGATAGCCACATAACCAGCCCCATTGTCATTGAGGGAGAGGGGGTTCTGTCAGCATAGGACCCCAGACCATGCTATGTGTTACATACCCTATAAATGACTGGGTGTCAACAATCAGTGACTTAGTTGGTCAGCCCTTCAGCACAGCTTTTGGCCTGGCCAGTGGATTGCAGAGTGGCAAAGAAGTGATCAGTTGATAGACACTTTTCCAAAAGATTGCATATGCTCATGTCCAATACAAGTGAAGCAGTGCGTATGTGCCTGTGGTTGCAGTTGGATATACCAAATTGGACAGAATATGGGGTTAGAAAAATTATACATGCAACATCTTGTAATGATTATGATAGAATTTGTAGTGTATTGGTGACATGATAATGATGATGATCATGATGATGTGGGTGGTGTGTGTGCGGTTGCCAGGCGGAGCTCACTCCCAGGTTGTTCCGGGACATCACACAGGCCTTCAAAGCTGCTGTGGCAACCACCAAAGGTGAAGGCGGCGACCCATGCCGCTACAAGGTGGAGGACAGCTCAGGTAGGCCTCGTGCCTTTCATCAGCAAGAATGAGGCTGCGTCCATGTGCTCTCAGAATCACTGTATATATGAGTTTTCCACCAAGAGAAAACTGTTGAGTGACCTTTTCAAGAAACATAACAGAAAATAATATTGTTCTAACAGAATTTGGTAAAGCTCCATATAGTTCTCAGACAAAGAAAAATGTACATATTTTGGCAACCATCTGCCATCAAGGCAATCTTATTATTGGCTGTAAGCAGCCTGCATTTATTATTATATGTTTATCATGTAACAATCATTGCATGTATATTTTTGGAGATGTTTGCTATTAATTAGAATTGTGTATCCAAACTGTAATATGTTTGTAAACACAATTTGATCTCTTGCTGTACAAAATACACCATTTAATTAATACCTGTAGCCTGCTGTTCATATTGTTTGATATTTCCAACACTGCAGCATTTGTTGTCAAATATGACTTTTCAGTTAACATCTGGTAAATCTAAGTTTCCAAATGACACATGAATGCTGTAGTCTTCCGAAGACAGTGCTGATTGTGCAAAACTGACACTGTCTAAAAGAAATACACTATTTATGGTAGAATAAAAAACAAATTACATTGAAATGAAACAATTAGATGAAAACAAAAAAAGATATCATCAGGAATTGAGCCTCTATGTTCTCCAGCAAAGAATTCCTTAATTTATGGGCCTGAATGGGGAAAAAAAGGTGGTCTTCTGCTGATTCACTCATGATCAGTACGTGTCTGTCTCAGTGTTCAACGCCCTGGTGATCTTCTGCATCAGAGATATGTTTCTGGCCATACAGCGGATGCTTAACCTCAAGCTGGACAGAAATCAAAAGAAGTGAGTGTCTCCACCTTTCTAAACTATTTCCCTTTAAATTGAACAGCATGTATCAACCTCTTTTGTGACATGCTCATGATGTCATAATCCAATAACTTTGTGATCTTCTTTCACCCTTTGTTTTTCCTAGACTGGTCCTACCATCCTCCAGCCCCAGGTGGCAGAAAAATCAGCTGGACATCAAGATGTACCTGAGTGGCATTGTGCAGGTGCATAACCTTTGCAGTGTATACCTCCAGTCTGGTGTATCATTGATTGTGGGAAGTGATGCTACTCATGCAGCTTGGGTACCTCATATGTTTTTAGTAAATATCTGAATTGTCTCCACCCCCCCAGCTCCTGTCTTGCTTAACAGAGTCTACCGTCATCGGTGCAGTACTGAGGCATGCCAACCAGATGGTTCCCTATTACCTCTGCCTGCCAAAACAGTGTAGACACTTACTGAAGGTGAGTTTCCCACGTGTCACATGATCTTAAAGTAGTATGTTAAAGTGCGTCTTATTATGTAGCTATTTCAGGTTTCAAAAATAAAGGAGGGGTGTGTTGTGTCCTAAAGCATACTTAACAGAATAGATTTTCTTTTCAGTTTTAATATTATTGTGATAAATAATAAAAATGAAATGTTTTGTTATTGTTTGGTCTGAAAAGGAAATAAAATTTATTTTAACATTGTCACATCCTGATTAAAAAAAGAAGCCAGTCAGCAGTTGGGCAGGTTTTGCGTGTAGTTGTGTTGTATATCTGCAATTTAAACCCACTGCTATTTTCATTTGAGGATTGTTCAAAATTCATCTGTGTAAGTAAAGAGTTATTGAAGTGACATGACAGGCAAGGCTTCTTGGAGATAGACATGAAGTTTGTAAACTATATTGAAGTACCTGGTCTGCGTGATGATGTGGTGCTGATGTTGTACCCAGTGTATGAGCTTTCACATGCATCTCACTGTGAGACTTTTACATCCAGCAACTGATCAAGCAGTGGAGCACAGGGGAGGAGACGGTGCGGGTCCTTGCCTTCCTTGCACTCAACAAGATCTGTCGACACAAGCAGGAAGTCTATCTCAACCCTATCCTCAAGGTACTTCATGTCCCATTCACCCCTTCTCTCCCAACCCCTTCTCTGCTTGTCAGAAACCCATCACTGTTTTCACTATCTTGTGCCTGTTTGGTTTGATAAGTTTGATCACAATATATTTTGTCTTTGGTGTTTTCTATTTCTCACGTCTTATTTTGAACATTTAAGTAGAGGGATACATTTTCATATTTTTATAAAATTATATATATGCATGTATTTTTTAAAAAGGTGTTTTGTTATTCATCACTCCCTTTTAATTTTCCTTTTGATTAGAGAACCTCACATTTAAAAAAATTTAAAATTAAGTTATTGTTACTGGTCATTGGTAACATATTCTTTGGGTTTCAGTTTATCTGATTTTTTTTGTTGACATCAAAATGTGTCAAGAAATAATTTCAATGTGAAAACAGTGCCGAAATGTAAGAAAGATTGCGGAGGATGTAAAATGATATCACTCACCCTAGCCCTCTGACCTGCTCATATATCACTAATGAATGATTTCAAGAGACATTGAGCTGTGGTAGTGGAGGTATGCAGTTATTTTTGTTATATTTTTGCGATGGAATATAGCCTTTGGGTTCTGCTCACCTGTTTTGTTAGTCTGATCAAGCCTCTTGTTTGTGGTTTTTCAGCAAATGTACATCGCTTATGTGAAGAACTGCAAGTTCACATCACCCAACGTCCTCCCCATGATCAACTTCATGCAACGGACGCTGACGGAAATGTACTCACTGAACACTCAGATGTCTTACCAGCACGGCTTCATCTACATCCGCCAGCTGGCCATCCATCTGCGGAATGCCATGACCATGAAGAAAAAGGTAGTCACAGCTTTTTCCAATAAATCACACCTCGTCTCTTGTGGGCTGCTTAAAATGGACCATGAACACAACACATCACATTTCCTGTAGGTACTTTGATGGGAGGCTGTGCTATGACAAAATTAAACCCTCTGACTTCTCATAGGAAACTTAAAATCCACTGCATTTATTTTTCTTTATTAGATACAGCATAGTAGAAGTATTGAGCATGTTTCAGGGAAATGCCATAAGTGACCTTCACAGATCTGTCACTGGCCAATAAAGGTTGCTGTTTTTTTCCAGTCCATTCTATTTCAATTATATACCTCAATTATTTTAGTAAAGAAAATAGTGAAAAGTCTGTCCAAATTTGAGGCAGCAGTCAGTTTAGAAGCATGGTGTGTGCCCACAGCATTGAAAGCAGTCGGTGTCATTGTGTTTACACTCTTTGACCAGTGTGTATGTGTTGTGCATGGTCACAGGAGTTGCACCAGTTTGTGTATAACTGTGTAATCTTTATCCACAGGAAACGTACCAGTCTGTGTATAACTGGCAGTTTGTGCACTGTCTGTTCCTATGGTGTCGGGTGTTGAGCACCCTCCACCCCAGCGATGTCCTGGAACCACTCATATACCCCCTGTGCCAGGTCACTGTGGGCTGCATCAAGTAAGGATACATTTATTTTTCTTTTCTAGTGTGTTATATCTCCAGAGAACTGTATTTTTTTACCATTTTAAATCTGTCAAATTCCTGAGTCTGATTTTACTGGGGATTCCATTATTTTTCTGATACTGGCAGGAATATGGGGTTTCATTAACGAGTTTCCATTCACATACAAGCAGGTGTCTTCATAAGTATGTTCCTTTCTTTGTCTATGTTGGCATACAGAGCTATTATTTCTTTTAATCAGAATAAAAGTTCATTTTTTAATCAGATGCTTTCAAATGAGACACAAGTAGCTGATGGCACTGAAGTTTCCTAGTCCACCAGCAGATGGCAGTGTTGTCCATGGCAGCAGATTCACATCTCTCTTTTCTCAGCTCAATGAAACACAGCGAAAGGGTTACAAAAGCAGCCAGATGAACTATTGTAAGCCTTATGTACACAATTGTCATATTGTCTGAATATGTCTGGTTTCTGTGTGCCACAGACTGGTGCCCACGGCCCGGTACTACCCCCTGCGCATGCACTGCATCCGCGCTCTCACCCTACTCTCCGACAGCACCAACACCTTTGTTCCTGTCCTGCCCTTTCTCCTGGAGGTATGCCATGCTCTGCACTGGAGACATAGTCCTTTTGGGTTCACAAGTGTTTCATAAGCTCTTTTATTTGATAGACCTCAAGCCCTTACAGTACAGTGTTCCCAGCATTGTTCCATTTGTAGCACTGTTCCATTAGGTAAATATGTTTTTATTTTGTTCTAGTTATAGGATAGGCCAGCAACATCAAACTAAATGAACATTAATTGAATAGATTCTTTGTGAAAATCCTGCATTAGCTATAATGGTTTTAGTGTATTTTGTTCTGTGTTATATGCCATTATGTGTTTGAACCATGCATATTTAAGCATATTGTGAGAGTCTTCTGCTGTTTTAGTTTTATTCTTCATTTCCTCAAGGCCTTATGCTGATATTTCATTATTTCAGCAGTAAACCTGATATCCTGGAACAATTGGGAAATGTGGAACTACAATAAGCAAGAAATCCGTATTTGAATTCTAATTTTAAAAAAGTCTATAAAACAAGAAATAGTTAATCAACACAGTCAATATCTGTTCTCCACCTGGGAAGTGTAGTTGTTTGGGAGTGATTGTAATTTTATATAGAAATTCTGATGTTTAAAGAATTAATACTAGTTTGAGGTTTGGTTCTTGGAGCTCAAGTTAAATTTAGACAAAGCATTTAAAAAGGAAATGCTAGTGTATTTGTGTGAGGGGGAAGGGGGGGTCAGTTGTTTTCCAGATGGAAAGAAACCGAAACCATGCAAGTTAGTGGCTGTTAAAGGCATGGCCACATGCCAGTACAAAGTAACTGAACTTGGGTCTTAAGATAACACTGAGTGATTAAAACAGCCAAACAAAAGCCATCTCATGTCAAGCAGGGACCCGTCTATCGAAGTGCACATCGCATGTGCGACACCTTTATGTTAAGGTGAGGCGGAGGGCATAAACTGTCAACATTTTCCACAGCTTGGGCGCAGAGCTCGGCTCAGCGCGTGTGCGGCCGCTGTCAGGCCTGTGCGGTTTTTGTTGCCGTGAGAACAGCAGCATAGAGACGGCAAGCAGCTGCGACCACAGGAAGACAGGAGGTCGGGAGGGGGTGATGGGGTTGTGGGGGGGTGGTTGAAGCGTTACCTCGTGGGGAGTGGTCATTGCCTGAGCAGAACTGGCCTTGGCCAGACTGTGATACAGACGGGGAGGGGGGAAGGGAGATGGTGGGGGCGCTCTGTGGTTTGTGCGCTCTGCTGTGAATGCTCTGCTCAACCCACATCCTCTCTGCCTCTGGCAGCTAGCAGTGAGCTCCCCCATCCCCCACAACCCCACATCCATTACATGTGTCACTGCGTTCGGTTTAAAAAATAAAAGTGTGTTGCTGCTCTTCTAAAATTAGAGCTGTGTGAATAGTTGTTCGTCTCTGTGTTCTTCAGGTTGTCACCCCACTTTCAGCATGGCGAGGATGCGCAACAGCAAGCTCCTATCTGCTTTAAGAGCCGCTGTTCACATCAGGCTCAATCCAACTGACCACTTGAGTCAACCCCCTCCCCATCTCCCGCAGTCCGACACCACATCCGATGTTTACACAGACAGCCTGGCCCCGAGTCTAACACACAAACAGGCACGCGCACGCACACACACACAAGGATAGAGATTCATGCACACCCTAGAGCTGACCTACACTCTCCACAAGCAGTCCATAACAAGCATTGCATTTTAGCCCATAGTCTCAATGTTCTGGACCTATCAGGAAGTCATTATCTGTGGGAAGGCTAATGTGTGTTGGCTCGAGGATGGGCCATGAACAGCCATTCAGATTCACATGCAGAACCCAAGAAACAACTAAGATAATTCACTTCTTGAGATTTTCCTTCTAGGATACAGGGGATTTTTAAAATATTGGAAACATTTAACTGTTTATGAATATTGCGTTACGCAGACTCGGTTTAAAATTTGTTTCCAACCCCACTCCAGTCATTTTGAAAGGCTACTCTACATGTTTTAAACTGTATCCAGTGGGATATTGGACGATAAGCCAAATGAAGACTTCAGTTCTTTGAGAGATTCAGGAAGTGGAAATCTACTTTGCACTCTGTTGCCCAGACCTTCCCGTAAAGATTTAATGACATTTAGATTTTGTGCTTTGAGAGGCCATGGAGTAGGTTTAACTTTGTCCTGGTATTTATATGGGTCCATTTTGATTGAATAGTATTTGACCAACACAGAGCACCTGATCGCCTAAAATGACTTCACGTTCCTTACCATGCAGGGTAAAAATCAGACCCAAAGACAAGATTGCTTTCCATACTGGTCCACCATCATTTTTAATAGTTGGGAACAGGCATTATGGGTTAAAGGTTTCCTTTGGCTTTCTCAAGCATAGATCTGTTCAGTTGTAAGCAAAAGAGGAAAAGATGATTTATCAGACTATATACTTTATTGCACTGCTTAGAAGTCCTGGGTTTATGGTCATTACACCAGGACATTTGTTGCTGAACTTATGCCCTGGTTGCACAGAGTTTTCAGGTGGCAGCCCAACCATAAGTACCAGCTTTGTGAAGATGAAAACTCGCATGCTGTTTTTGTTGCGACCTTGTCACGTATGTGTATGTTGTAGTCTGTGGTCGTTATTGAGGCCTTTTTTTTTTTTTTTTTTTTTTTTTTTTTTTTTTTGCCGCAGTCTTTTTGTGCGTCCATCTTTTCTTCTCAGTGAACTTTGATTTGCAACCACTGTTCCTCTTGCTGATGCGGTTTTGCCTTGACCACTATATGCCATCTTGAGTTTCCACACTAATAATAATGTATATGAAGTATGAGATGACGATTTATTTCACAGGGAGAATGCTGAATAACAAAAACGCAAAAATACATTGTCATACAATTACGTGCAGCCAATGTAACCAATCATCCAATTAGTTCTCATAGGTGAATATTTATCATGGTTTTGTAATTCAGCCCTAGAGAAGCATGTTTCTCCTCTCATGAGGTTTATTACCTATCAAGAAAATCTAAAAAAAATAGTTGATACCTGTTATAAAATGATTCCACTCAGTGTCCCTTCTCTGTGCTTTATATATAGTAAAGATTGGGTACTAATGTTATATTTTATCACCAAATATGAATTGTAATATGCTCAGTTTTCTTATTCTTATTCTCTAAGAAATAGTTTTTGTTTCATGTATATGGTCCTAAGACAGCATTGGTTATTAATGCTGCACTTGTTATCTGTTATTCAGGTCTTCCAGCAGGTGGATTTCAACAAAAAGCCAGGCAGGATGACCTCTAAACCAATTAATTTTGCGGTGATTCTGAAGCTCAGTAATGCCAATCTGCAGGAAAAGGCCTTCCGGGTGAGTTGTGGGGAGGGGAGGGGAGTTGCAAATCCAGGTGTATCCTCAGACATAACCAAGGTGCTGGGGAAGTTTTGAGGATGTTGGTTTGCTCTCTGAGGAGTGGTCTCCAACCCTTTGATACTGGTTAACCATCAGAAGAGGCTGACTATTCTTTGTCTGCCAGTGTCCTAAAGTTGTCTCAGTTCTGTAGCCTTGCTTCTGACTGTGAAGCATTGGTTCAGAAAGGTGACTTGAGGTTTTTTCCATTTGGCTTCAATGGAAATCTTACACAAAGATTATATTTGGCTGTGGTCACGTTTAGCTTTGGTTCTCCATTTTGTTCATTTAATAGTATAGGTGTTGTGACTGATATTTTTTCATGTAGTGTGTGTTTATGTAATGGAATTGTCAAGGTGTATAATTGTATGTGCACGTTTGTAATTGTTTTTGTAAATGAAAATGCTTATTTGTGTTAATGTTTCCAATAAACTGTTATAGTTGTGTATCTGTCTAATCGAATACTGCCTGTTTATGTAATGGAATTGTTTATTTTTATGTTTTAGGATGGTCTAATCGAGCAACTGTATGACCTTCTCCTTGAGTACTTCCATACCCAGGCCAGCACCATCGGTTTTCCAGAGTTGGCCCTGCCGTCTGTCATTCAGGTAGGGCATGTGTCCATCACTTTTACCCACAATTCCTTTGTTTCAGTGTTTCTCCCAACTAGCTGAACATCTATTGGCAAGAAGTATTGTCAGATGGTCTTTTTCACTGATACAGTCATATCAGCTAGGCTTCACCTATAAATTAATAAAAATACACTTCACTGGTAAAATGCTGTAAATACATTGAGTATGTTATGATCTTACCTTTACAATTTGTCTACCGATTCTGACTGTATGTGTGAAGTTTATACACATACATGCCATATGTTAATTAAAGGACAACATATGCTGGTACAATATTATGACATGAAACTTAAGATGAACTAAGATGTACAATATGAGGCTGCATGTCTAATTTATTTCATGCCAGCTTTTTTTTTTTTTTTTTTTTTTAAATAAAAACTACAAAATCCGATACGTTCTCAGAATTAACATAAAAGTAAATATTAAATGCTGTATTAAGAGAATGAGTTTGTAGCTGACATGCTTAAAAGAAAAAACTTTAAATAGATAACACTGATAACCACAGAAAACTGCAATTGCTGTGTTTAGAACACAAGCCCCAGTGTTGTTAGCTGAGTACTGGGGGGATTGTCCCTGATGTTGAGTCCGCGGTTGGGGCTCTTCACTCAACGCTGTGACACCCACAATGGCAACTGTGGAGCACGTCCTCTTCAACATTTGCCTGTGATCTGCTGACTATTTTCCAAACTATAAGCCTGATAAGTAATACTGACCAGCTACTGTTGATGTGAGAAGAGGGCCTATCTAATCACTAATGACTGCTTATGGCCTGGGGGTACTTTTTGTGTTATTGAGGACCTAACGCAGCAGTACCCTGAGAAATCCTGTTTGACTTTACCCCACCAACTGCAGGAAGGACAAAGCCAGCTCCTCTCTACTGCTGTAGACTTCCTTCCATAGTCAAGTAATGACACAAACCAATGTCTTACCAATAATTAAAAAAAAAAAAAAAAAAAAAACTTTTCATAACTGAATTTATCACAGAAAAATGTAAGGAAATTCACAGAGCTACAATTTCTTTTGGGCACCCCAGCAATTTTTGTCTACTGAAAGAAACTTTTGAAAAGCAAGCTTATGTGGATACTTTTTTTTTTTTTTTTTTTTTTTTTTTTTTTTGAAGAGTTGGCAACACTGTAGACAGTGTTTTTTATTATCATAGAGTTGGACTCCAGGCAGTTAACCTCCAAGCCAGAGTAACAGTGCCTTGTGCCATGATCTGTAGCGACCCTCTCAGCTTGGTGTTATTTATATCCACGAGAGCTCCGGTGGCTGCCGGGCCACTTCCTGCAGGAAAGCCTCCGGCACAGGACGCCCTGTCTCAGGCGTGCGTCCAGCCACATTTCAGTGCAAACGTTTTGAAGAAGGAGCCACATCCCTCATTTCTCTGGCCAGACAAAATGCAGGCGCACGTGTGTTTGTATTAAGCCAGACTTCAGGCTAACGGTGAAAACCAGACGTCGGATGGTTTTCGCATTCTTCCTTGTGACATGTGGGAGTCTGATATTTTACACTGATATTTTTCCCCCAGTCAGAATCTGCAACATTTGCCACAATTCACTGCTTTCTCTAGTAGGATGTGTATTCCTAGGTAAAAAGATTTTTTACAGTATTTTTTTTTTTTAGGTGTGGGACTGTATTTGTCATGGGATTGATGTCATCAGACCTGCTCACATCTATATTATTATATTATCATAAAGTTTTTTGCAAATGTATAAAACATTATGTTATTGTGTGGCAAGAAATACCCCAAACTGATTAGCTACTGAGAATTTGGTAATTTTCAGAGTTTCCACAGAAAAGACCACAATCCTAGACTCTGTTTTTTCAGACTAATACCCCCTGACCTCCTGTAAGCAAACAGAAGTTAAATAAACAGATTCTTATTTTTGTTTCTCCTACTATTCCTCTTCCTCATGGGTCATGAGCTTCAAGCAGTGGCATCATTTAAACTAATCAACTAAATTGAGCCAAAAACAAATTCTGTTTGAAGTGTTGGGACACACAGCAGGTGGACAGGGCCAGCATCATTATTTCATCATTATTTTGGACACACTGTGTAATAATGCAGATGTGACATGAAAGTCATTGGAACACTGTTTCTGTCTTGCTTTTCTTAAGCTTGCTGATTAGCTAATAATATGGAAAAGTACTATTTCATCCAGCAAAAATGAATTGCTTATGAATTGCTATATGTCGCATTTGAACCAAAAATTTTCTTTTTGATATGTGTAACAAGTATCATTAGTAGCAGTTAAAAAGAATGTTTGCTTTGAGATTCTGTGTTTATTTAAATTTGACATTACACATGGAGTGGATAGAATCATAAACTACATTCATATCAGTTAAAGAGCACTTAATGAAAGATAATCACTAAATAAATGATCTTTGCCAGTGTATTACTGTACTTTACCAACTGTCAGACTTGGTAAAAACAGAACTCAGAATACACTAAATAGGTAATTGTGTCCTTGTTTCTGACCACCAGTCACTATGAATTTGTTGTTATTGCACTATGTCTATATGTGTTGCTATGTTGATGTATTGATAGGTCAGTACGTTTGAAAGAGAATTTGGGTGTGTGCATGTAATATACAAATTACAAGTGTTTAGGTAGCTCCATACAGCTGATCTGAGTCAATAATGATTTTTTGGCTTAAGCTATACTATGAAGAGTAAAACAATGCCAGGACTCTTGTCCTCTGTCTTTATTTACCTCAAATTCTTGCCGATGCTATTCAACAAACAAACATTTTTTGTTCCAACTTAATCTAATATGGCCTTAGTGTTTTAGTTTAAGCCTTAAGCCTGAGTTTATTTTTTTAAGCCTTAAAATAAAATGGGTAGTTATTCTTGGCAGTTGACTCCGCTCTCACGTTCTGTCCTGCAGCTGAAAGTTTTTCTGAAGGAATGCAAAGTGGCCAATTACTGCAAACAGATCCGGCAGCTATTGGAGAAGGTGCAGGAGAACTCCGCCTACATCACGGCTCGCAGACAGAGGGCTGCCTTTGGGGTGGCCGACGTGTCGTCAGTGGTGAGTCCACAGCCAGGCCCTAGCCCGGACAGCATGACATAATACATAACCCTAACCAGATGCTCACAGCTCACATTCTTCTGTCCGTTTTCATCAGCCTGTGCTGCACTGCACCTCACTTCGTTTTGCAGATTGGACTGCTCAGGTCGTAGCTTTGCTGACATTCTGCCCTACGGATGGCTCTCCAGACATGTTAAATACTCCTCCTATGAGCTGCTTTGGTTTAAGAGCCCTAATTGCCAAATGGTAGTTAAGTGTAAGTTACAAGCTCACACACTTCATCCGCCCAACAGTTTTGCAGGTTCTTGGCGCCAACATGTTAGTGTTATCAGGGAATTGTCGTCAGTTGAGAATGTGATACCACACGCCTCACATTTTTAAATGTATTTTTTTTTAACAAAGGACATGGGGTTATGTAAGTCTAAAAACAAAACATACAATGAAGTTATGCTCTGTACATGTGCTGTATGAACAGAAGTAAGAACCCACAGCTCATTTTTATTCATGGCTTGTGGCTGTACTTGCAAAAAGAAACTGTTTTACAGAAGGTGTCTAACTGTCGCTGTTATTTGCTGTAGCGGTAGTTATGCATTACTCTGAGCATATTTGAAAATATTAATTCTCCACTAAAAAGGTGCATTCTGTTTGTGTCTATAACGGTATAAGTATTTGGATGATTTTGTGATACACCCCCAATTCTCAGTAAACACTGAGAATCGGGATAACATAAAAGGCAGTGAGCCAGTGATAGATCAGCATGAGATTTCCCCAGTGCATGAATTTCAAACCAAGACATGGTTGTGTGTGGCTACTGTTAGTTGTGGAATATATTTGTATTAGCACTAATGGCAGCAGTGTGAACATTAGAATAGGTTGGTAGACAGTTTATCGGTTTGAGTTTTTCAATGCAGCTGGACCCCTACCCTGCCACATCCCATGATGCCAAACCCCACCCCCATTCCTGTTTAGCATGGCGACCCTATCAAGGCATTCCTTGCTGAAGTCAGTTGGTCTTCGCCCACCTCCTCTGTCTGGACTAAAATTGCAGCTGTGGCCAGATGAGAAAGAGCTTGTTATCAGACATTGTAATCGAGCAATGACCACCTGCTCTGGGGAGACAAAGGGCACCCACTGCCTGGACCAATCAGAGCAGAGCCAGGCTGGGTGGGGTGGTGAGCGGGAAATGCAGCCAAATATCTCAACACACACACACACACACACACACACACACAGACTGCTGCTAACCGCCTTGAACCACTGTGTTGCCCAGCTTGCCTATGTAGATAGATCTGTAATGTGAAGGCCAATGAAAGGACAGGAGAAACACCACAAATTAGGAATATGTCAGCAGTCTGAAACATAGACCTGGACTATAATCCACAGAGGAGGGGTAACAGACCAGGATATGGTGCACTGGTTGAAATTGCAGGGCAGGTTTTTTGCTTAACTTGTTTTAATTAACAGTGTTCATATGCTGCACACAAGCTTGATAATGAGAACAGGGGCAGGGTAATACTAATGAGGAGGAGAGAGCGTTGTGGCCCATTTTCCCAAAGCATAGATATCGGTAAAATTTTTCAGCACCTGCCACCCCCCCAGCTCAAACCCCAGCTCCTGGGCCTTCAGGGCTACACCCCTCCTTGTCTGCAGTCCCGCCGCCACTGCACCCTTTGCACCGGCCCGACACATTAATAAATATTTAAGAGTGGAATTAAAGAGGGGCCCCTCCACATGTAATGTAGATCTTGGGAGGTGTGGCGCGCTCTGCTGGGCCAGACAGCATGGCACCTGGGCCCTCTCTCTCTTGCTCTCTCTTTCTCTTGCTGTCTTGCGCTCTCTCTCCCTCTCTCTCTCTCTGGGTCGCCGAGCAGCACTCTCAGTCGGGAGGAGATGTCCTTCGCTTCGCGCCATGCAGTCTTTCCGCCCCGGCGGCCGGGTAACCTTGCCATCAGCACTTCAGCCGTGCTGGCGGAAAGGACATCCTTTTGGCCTTGTGCCCTCCAGATCTGTAAAACAAACGGGTGAAACGGAATACGTCTCACCTTCCTCTCTTTTTATTGGTGTTTTTTTTTTAGTTCTGGCAAAAAAAAATTATGCTGTTGGCTGACAAGCTTGTTCCACTTGGTGAATATGAACATGCCTCTCAATTTAGAGCTATTCATTAAGCTATTTAAAAAAAAGTTTTGTTTTTTTTTCTTTCCCCCTTTTTCCAGAAGAGATTTCTGTTAAGTGAAAAATTTCTGTTTCAATAGTTAGTAGCTTTCTGTTTCACTAGTTTGTGACTTCTCTTTAGCTAGGATAGTTTCCACGTGTTCTGTGATGTAACAGTAACGGAAAAGGAAATCAAAAGCATACATGTTAACATTTAGGCTTTATTTGATCTGAAATCAGAATCTTAGTTTGTTTTATGTGCATTTTTAAGTTTAACACCAGTTGTTACATAAACAGGCAACTTAGTGCATGTAACTGGCGTACTGTGTTCTGATACCAAATGGAAATTGTATATAAGCATATCTTCTCTCTGCTGATAGCACTGGGGAGTTCACACCACTGAGGGCAGGGTGGTTTCGGCTTTATTTTGGGGAATGAGGAAAGCGAGTTGGATCAGGCAAACACAGAATTAGGAGAAGCTGATTGGATGTGGCTTAATGAAAGGAAAAATAAAGGGTTGCATTGAACAGCTGATTTCCAAAAAAAAAAAAAAAAAAAGCATCCTTATGTTTGCCATCCCGCTCATCTACCTGTGTGAAAAAGCCTGCCGTGCAGCAGCAGTATGGCTGATCTCTAATACAGGACTTATCGCTTTCGCCTTTTCCCCACCCCCACCCTTAGCCAGCGTAATAACAACACCACAAATTTTTATAAATGCGTTCAGATAAGAGCCAACCCAGGCTGCAGTCTATTACTGTCTATTGGGTTTCAAGGTTAGATAATCTTATTTGACCTGATCAATACCAACAACAAGGACCTTTGGGGGAGGCTAGCAGAGAACTACTTCTCAATCTTTTCCCTGTTTTTTTTTTTTTTTTTCCCTGCTGCTTTCCTGTCAACCCTACTTCCACCCCCTCTCTCACAGCTGTACATTTAAATATTTTTTTTTATTCCGATCTACCTCCAGGTTTTAAGACTGATTTAGTTAGGCAGTGCTTTGACCCTGTTTCTTATCATCAGTTTTGAGGTTCTGATATGTTTACAGAAAAGCAGACTGTTAGTACATGAGAAAGCAAATGGTATTTTATATGGCTTGTGCTTTATAAATGTCTGAATCAGACTGCTTCTTGTGTGGTGAATGTGCCCTCATTATAAAAAACATTGTGGTTGTGATCCACATTTTAGTCACTTTTCCTGTGTCCATAGCTTCAGCTCTACCTTTGAAATTATTTCTGTATGCAATTCAAACAGGGTTTGTGGCATAATGCATGTTCCATGGTGCTGTGTTGTGCTTTTTGCAGGAGGCCTGGGAGAAGCAGACTGCTGTGGAGGGCACCCCCCTCACCAAGTACTACAGCCAGTGGAAGAAGCTCCGGGAGAAGGAGATCCAACTGGAGATCTCAGGGAAAGAGAGGGTAAGTCCTCCTGGCCAAAGGGGTGCAGAGCTGCACACCACCTTCTGCCAACAGGGGGCCTCACCACCCTGTACACTTACTGCCGTATACTGTCCATGCATGGCATGAATACAAACAATTAAACGCTAAATTAACTTAGAACTGTGTGCTTTGGTTTCATTTACTGTTCCAGAGTATTGCAAATATTATGATGGATTGGCAGGAGGGATTCTGATGGATGGACAGGGCTTTGCCAAGAAAAACCCACCGCAATTGGCCACCCAACCTAAAGACCACTGCAGAGAGGAAATGTGGTCTGGTTCAGTGGGGTTAATGAGACTGTATAGGGCACTGTGCAAGCTCCTGTAGCAGTCACTTAAACCACGCACTACCAGTCTCTTGCAGTAAAGGGGTCATCAGAATTGTCTAGGCAATGGCCGTAAATAAAACAATTATATCCCTGTCCTAGCTACATAGCATAAAATGTATTCCGCACCATATGAGTGTTTTGCAAATCAGATAATGTATCAAAAATGACATGTAGATTTTGGGGTGGAGATAAGTCAAGCATTGTATCACTGGGAAATAATCTGTAACGCAGTGTCATATTTTAGGGGCTTGAATGATACAGGAACATGGTTTATTTTTAAAAGTGAAAATCCAGGCAGTCGTTGGAATGACTGGAGTGTTTTTGGGCGAGGTGGGGACGGAGGCCGTTTCACAGCCAGCAGGCCCGCGCCGCCCCTGGAGCTGGAGATGTGTTCTCCCCTAGGGAATCGGCGGCCTTTTAAGACGCACTCTTTTTCCTCCTGCGGCATGAGAAGAAAGGAAACGGTGACTTCAAACGGCGCGGAAAATGTTGGGGGACGGGGCGAGATGCGCGGCGGTCTCTTTTAAGCATGGGCCGGGGCCGTTTCAAAAAAAAGGGGACACCTCAGCTCAGCACCGCCTTTTGATGTGTGTTTTGTGAAAGCGGTTTTTTTTAATGACACCGAGAAAGCAGTGCAGGCATAAACGAAACTATTTCCTCAGGCGCCGATTCAAACGCACAGACCCCCGAGGGAACCCGTGCCGTTTGATATCAGCCGTATTCCACGTTGGTTCACTGTTGTTAGAATACTTATATGTTTTTTTCCCCACATTACATGAATAAATAAATGCATTTGAGTTGTTTGGTCTTAAACCACATCTTTTTTCCTCCCCTGTGTTAAGATGGAAGACTTGGACTTCCCCGAGATCAAACGCAAGAAGTTGCAGGAAAGAAAAGCGGACGACAAGAAAGAGTTTAAGGATCTCTTTGAATCCGACAGCGACTCTGGTGATGAAAGCTTGGGACTCAAAGTTAAAGGTAAAAAAAAAAAAAAAAAAAAAACTGTCATTTCCTTGTTTCCCTTTTCTGCCAGTTTTTTGAAGGCAAGCTCTACACAGCTCCTCTCCTCTCCTACTTTAATTCAGTTTTGTTTGTCTCTGTCTCCAATGAATTGGTAGCTAAGATTGACTGACTCATAAGATTTGTTGCAGTGCTTGGGGGTGGGGGTGACCTGCGCCTCTCTCACAGTAGGGCTCCGCCTCTCAGGTTTCATGTAGCTTAAGCGCGTTCCTCTGACACGTCCCAGAGACTTGTTTTGTTCTTCACCATGGATCAGGAGGAGCAGCTCAAGGGCTCCAACGTGCAAAGTTAGGTGTTTACAAACACCCTCAGGAGAGGATTATGCAGGTGTCCCCGACCACCCTGGGGGCTGAGAGAGAGTGCCTTCACTGACTCACAAACTGAGGAAACCAACGTTTATCACATTTTGTTAGTGATTGTCTAACAGCAGATATAGCTGGTTAGACCTGTTGGGACATTACCGGATATGTTGTAAGTTACTTGCCATTAGGTTAGATTTTGTTGGAGGAGGGAAAATTCCCTTTCGGTCAGAGGTCACTCAGACTGCATGCATGCACTTGTCTCCGAAGTGCCATAGAAGTGCAATGTATATAGATACATAGAGGCGATTGTAAACAACTAGAGACTATACTGTTAACAACTGGTTTTGAATTGTGATATTATGTGCAATATAATAAGAGGCTTGTTTGTGAGGGGCATGTAGTGTTTGCAAGCAAGAAGTATTGCACTTCTCAACTCCCTTTTGCAATTCCCATGGCTGCCACTAGGAGTCTGTATTCCTTTGCATGGAACAGAATTGCAGTGTCTCTGACATGAAGATAAACCATAGTAGATGTGATAGGGAGACCGCATGGAGTTAAAGCTTGAACTTTGATGCACGTAGTGGATGAAATGTGTTTAGAGCATTATGTTTTTTTGTGCTTTGACATTTTATTTCCCATTTATTATGGTAAGACCTTTTTTTTTTTTTTTTTTTTTTAAGTTGTTGACAAGGTTTATTTGTACTGTCTTGAGACTGTAGCTGTGTGGCGTCAGCTATAAAAGCGGCCCCTGACATTGCAGGTCCCAGCCTGTTCAGTTGGAAAACAACAACCAAAGCTCAGAGCCATCACCAGCACTCAGTGGTGAGGTGAAGTACGTTTCTGAACCCCCCTGTAAAACATGTTTACAGCTCAGCCAGCGGGAGTCTGCTCTCTCCTGCTCTGTGGTGTGAAAAGCAATCCATAGAGCGAGCCTGGCGAACACCGTCGCCACGGCACCGCGATCTCCACTTCTGGGCGCCCGAGCTGACGCCGGGTCAGGCGCAGGGCACAGCCGGCCGCCAACACATGCTGCTCACAGTCTGACGGCCCTCTCAGGAAAAAAAGGGGGAGGGTGTTTTTTTTTTTTTTTTTTTCTCTTCTACTTTTTTTTTTCCTTTTCCATTTTTTTTTTCCCTGCATCTGGTATTCATTGTGTGAAGTCCCCGCAAGCGGCCGGGCGGCTGCCCCAGGGACGCTCTCGCCCCAGCCCCTCACGCTCACAGGAAGCGTTTTTCTTTTCGCAGGCTTGGATCCCGGCGGGGGTTCCTAATTCAGAACAGTTGGCCAGGAAAGACGCTGGCGGGCCCGCACCCCGCTCCCGCAGCACGCGGTTTAATGGGTCCGCCGGCCCCCTTCCGCCCCCTCCTTCCCCCCCGCCCCCATACCCCCACATCTGATCCGGAACGCTCGGCGACTTGGCAGCCCGTGGAGGCCCGGCTGGTGGTAGACCGATCAAATAGTTGTCATAGATACAGCAGAAAGAAGGGAGAACTGAAGGGAGGACAGGAATAAAAAAGAAGAGAGGGGAAAATGGAGGAAAGTGTTGTTTTTCCTCCAACATTTGCTTATTTGGTAATTAGCTTTTTATTTTATTTTTGGTGCATTTTATTTATTTCTTGTTTTTTTGAGTGATCTCATAATGCAGGTTTTTGAGGGCAGACGCTGGTTACCAACCGTCGCCCCAGCCCCGTCTGGATAAGAGCGGGAGGGGGAAAAAAGTAAGCCAACCTCCGCTCGGAAATCTTCCAGCGAGCGCTCTGAAAACAATTAAAGGCTTTTCATGTAGCGGGCTCCTGGGGAGAATGGCTGCCGGAGCTGGTGTGGCGGGCTCCACTGCCTGTGAGGGCGGCAGCGCGTAATTAGGGATTCTGTGGTGGCGAGAGGGGAGGGGGACACACACTCATTCTCCCTCTCTCTTACTCTCTCTCTCTCACACACACACACACACACACAGACTCATTCTCAAACACACACAAATTATCATTCACATTCAAACACACACAACACACACATTTACAAGCAAAAACACATTCACACGCACAGACATTCACAATCCATGTTCACACAAATGCACACACATGCTCACTCAAACACACAAACATACAAAATAAACGTACAAAGAGCTGCTGAACTACAGCTCTGCAGTGAGGGAGCTGCTCTTTGTGCTGGGGCACACTGTACAGGGGAAGGTCATGCTTAGTGTTGCCCATTGCCCTCTGCACTGTATTGGGTACTTGGCCTCAGAGTTGCCCTCTGCTGTGGGGCTCAGTGTTTTTCTCTAAGTGTTGCCTCTTAACAGAGTGAAACGGGGCTCCTCCCCCCTGATTGGCTCTTAGTGCTGCTCAGCTTGCAGCCGGACCAGTTGCCGCTGCATCTTAATAATTAAAGCAGCAGGCGTCAGCAAGGGAGCGCCTCCCGGGCAGCTTCTAATCAAATCCTCCTTCAAAGTGCAGGGATTTCGCTATCTTCCTGTTAGAGCGGCCAAACCACCCCGAGCAGACCATCCTCATTTGTGGATTAACGGAAGTCAGCTTGTGGCTCTCATGAAACTACCTGCATTTGTAAGCAGGAGTTTTTACATATTTATATATTTGAATGGTTTATTTGGAAATTTATTAAGGATTTTTTAATGTATTTTTTTCCAAGATCTGCATTGTTGTATTGGTCGCATTTGTCGTTTTGGGCCACAAGCCTTAGATAGTAGGTCTATATTCAGCCCTCGCTCAAAACCTAAGCGACGCCATTTGAATGGGCTTCTCATTGCTGACATAGACCATATCCTATCCAGCTGATGTTTTTTGAAGATAAACTTGAAAGACTTGTCTTTCCTTTCCTCCTCAGGGTCTTGGCTTTTAAAAAGCAGTTTAAAAAGCTCCTGCCCTGTAATAGATAATTGCAGCCCATTTTGATTTTTTTTCCCCTTCCCTGCTTCTATTTGTGTTTAAGGTAAAGTCCATTTTTAAATCAATCTGTAGATCACTGCACTCATAAATGCTGTAATGGCTTCCCTCCAGGAGCAGCTTCATTGTCAATAGCACAGCACCATTTTTTTTTCTTTCTTCCTGTGTCTTGTTTGGTACATAAAGATTCTCTCTCACCCAGTACCCACAGTTAAAGGGTATATTTAAACCATAAATAATTCTCTCTGCTTGTATTAGTCACTGAAATAAGGTGCCATCTGATAATTCAGTTCAGCTCAAGTGTTTAAGAATTGCCAGGGTCTTTTAGGATCATTAAAACTCAGGGGAATCAAGATATTATCTGTATTCCAGTTACGCCATACGCCTTCAGAAACCGATGCTGTGATGTGATGTCGCTCGTTTGCAGTGGGCTGTTAATAATGATTCTGTGGTGTTGTGTAATGAATAGAGAACACTAACACAGTGGGACAGTATGTCCCCAGTAACTAGCACCAGTGTAATGCAGGCCTTTCTCACTGCAGCTCAATTCCTCGCAAAATATCGACGGCTGAAGTCGGAAATGGTCTGTTGAAATCAATACAACTGCAAAATAGTCTTACTCCCAGTCAGGGAATTTGAACTTTTTTGTTTCTTGTTTCTTCCTTTTCTGTAACTTCCCTCAGCATTTTTGCAGACCAGTATAAAAAGCGTGAATTTTAATGAGAGCTTCTCCATTCTCCCGGCTGGAAGGTAAAAGGAGCGGGAGATGAAAGCAGGAGAGGAGAGAAGGCCATGCCGGAACACAGCGCTCTGGAGATCAAAGCAGTGCCGTGCGAGCGCTGTCCTGTCACTGCTAGTCCAAGCTTCTCCTTGCCTTTTTTTCATTTTGTATTTTATTTTGTTTTTGTTCTTGCTCCATAGCCCTTAACCCACAGTTATATAATTGCAGTTTTTGTTTGTCCCTCTTGGTTTGTGCTGAGCCTCGTTTCTGAGACACGTAGGTCGCTGCGCCTATACAGGCAGTACACGCAGTTGCTTGCACCTTGGCCGAGTACACTGGGCACATTGCTGCTGTTTGTGCTTGTTCTTCAACACGACTGCAGAAAATAAAATGAACACTATCTTTAAAGGGCAGGTCGTCATACACACCAGCACGTACGAGGGCTGGAAGATCAAAAAACAAATGAAACGGTCCACGGCAAGACCTGTGAAGTCTGTCTCTTCCTTTCCCATTTTCTCTGTCTGTGACATACCTGGCAGCAGCAGCTCTGCTAGGAGTCTGCTCTGTGTGCAGTTTCATGCTTTGACGTCTGAAATCTATGTGTTCCACAATGGCCAGTAAAAGCTGGCGATTGAGTGGCTGGCTAGCTGCAGGGGGTTAATCCCTCTTCCTCTGTGCCACTGGTTCTACAGGAGGACAACCAAAGGAGGGTGAAGATGACTCTGATCTGGACAATTTGTCAGACCTGAGTGATGAAGATGACGATGAAGAGGGAGAGAATGAATCGGAGAGATCATCAGGTTCGTAGAGGGAGAGGCTTCTTTTGTGGGGTGTGCAGCTTGGAGTCCTTTTTGAGCAGATTACAACTTGATGTTACTGCATATAAGCAGCATTACTGCTAAAAATGTTGAAGCCTTTTTTGCCAGTGATCAAGTGAGTGAGTTAAAAACTAATTAAAATGAGATATAATGGATTCTTTATTTTCAAATAAGAAAAAAAAAAATGTACAGCTTCCCATAGAATGGGCTTCACTTACTTTGAGAAAGAGTTCTTCACTCATTTACTGCTTCTGCTCTAAACCTGGAATGAACAATAAACACAATTGCAGCTTAAACATTTTTCATTTAATGTTTTTGCCCATATTTTCCTACAGCATGTGATATTCTGCATACAGTACCCACCTAGTTTCAGTCGCATCAGACTTCAGACCTAGAAGCTAATTAAGGTCAACACACATCAGGTGCAGGGACAGTGATTTAAGTAATATTGTAAAGAAATCGATTCCAGTTAATCAGTGTTTTGACAGTGACTCAATGTTATATCCCAACTGGAAAAACAGAAGGTGGTGTTACTTTTTCTTCCCATTCTGCAGTCAAATCATATTCCCCTTAAGTCGTAGCACCAAACGAGACACCTGCTGCCATTTATATGCAGCTCTGCTTTTGAGATCCTCATGTAGCTTGGAAACAGACTGCAGGTTCTGTGCATATGGCTACCCTTCACTTCTTCTTGAACAGAGGGAGGTCATATCAGCCATTGCCCTTAGAATTTCCATTAAGATCACAGCATTGCAGTCAAGGTTCCATCCTTTCATTGTGCTTTCCATAGTGGTATAGCACTGCTTTGGAAATCACCTCTCACCTCTCACTGAAAGTGTTGAGGCCTGAGGCCCTAATACTGAATGCCCTACTGTACTTCACACAGGGAGCAAGGTTCTGTATTACACTGAATTACTCTGTCTTGCTCCGCAGATGATGATGATGATGATGATGAAGAGGTGAAGGGAAAGACAAAGAGCAAGACCAAGGCCAGAGAACCAGCAAAATTGTCCAAGTCAGACCTGAAGGAGTTGGCAGATGGAGATGAGGACCTAGTGGAAGACCTGGAGCTGTCTGATGATGACTGAACCCAAGACCCTGCAAGGAGGAAGCAATCTTCACTTTGTTTCACACTGAACTTTTTTTTTTTTTTTTGTTTTAACCTTAATTCAGGATCCTGACTTTATTCAGACTGTCTTATTGCCTTCCCCCTTGAGTTTATACTTCATAAAGAGAGCAACAGATGTTTATAAAATATACCTGTTTTAAAAAAAACAGTCAGAGTCGTGTTTTCTTTTTGAGACAGTGCGTACCATGAACTGAAGCTTTATACAAGTATGGAGGCACTGTACCTGTGGTGACCTGCTTTCATTTGGAATTCAGGTCACAGAAGTGTGCAGAGACGTGTGCTAGGACTGCAGCGTGGAGACTTTGGGGAAAAAAATAATGGTATGGTATGGAGAATGTCATCTGTATGTTTTGTGATTTAGTCAACAAACACTCCTGTAGACATTATTTCACTATGCTCAGAAAGATTTGGAAGGAATATGGAAATTACTGAAAGCTGGATGCTGAGAACAGATGGTTTTATCCAGGGTATACAATATTTTATTATATGTTCAGTGCAGGTGAGATTGCAAAACTGGGTATTGTGTAGATTTTTGGTTCTCTGAGAAGTTGTGTGTTCCCGCATGCATCCATGTGCTAGTCGTGTTGTCGTCTGTTGGAGAAACGGAGGTCTTGCACCGGCCATGCTGCAGCTCTTGTGGCATGGCCTGAGAACAGGGTGGAGATCTTGACTGGAGCAACCGTCTGACCTTTCACCAGCCCCTTCACCCAGGTGGTGGAGTGAGAACACAGACTATGCTGTTCTTCCACCAGCTACCTCCTTCCTTTACGCTTTCTCTCCTTTCATTCCTTACTGTCAGTCAGAGAATAAGACAGGGATGTAGGACAGTGCAGCATCTTGAATAATAACCCTTTGCAAAAGGGATCAGTGGTCAGTGTTTTAGTCCGTTATGTAGAGTAGTAATGCCTCATTGCCATTGTCTGAACCTTGCCAGAAACCTAGTATTACCTCATCAACAAAGCTCACTTGCTGTTCCACTTCAGTGCTAGAATTTGGTAACCGTAGACCCTCAAATTTGAATACACCCAGCTGTAGGTGAGATGCATGAACAAAATTATGTTCTTGTTTACCTGTTGATTTGTTGTTAATCCTGTAAATGGTACATTTATATTCCATTAACCTTGTCATGTGTGTGTTTTGATAAATAAAAAATAAAGTAAAACCGTTGTTAAAAGCCTTAGATTTAAAAAATTGGATGAGTAGTATCTTTTCCAGTAAGCCGTGTGTCAGGATGACCGTGAAAGGCAGTATCACGAATCCATGGCAGTTGTTGGCTGTGATCCCAACACTTACTGCTTGAGCTGGAAAACCATAGTTAACTGTAGCAAGGAAGGGAGCTGTCACCCAAGTGACTGTTTTACTGAATGTAGCAGTTATATTGTAGACATGAGTGCAGATTATTTTTTCTGTACAGCTACAAAACTTTGTGCAAGGGTGTGAACAGCAGCCTGTGGGCTCCAAAATTTGACCTTCTAAGTTGTTCATCCATAAAAAAAATACATTTGTTTGTCCAGATGTGATGTTCAGAGAATGGGCTCCCTGTATTATAACACATAATAACATAGTAATCACCCACTTATTTAATAAAATATACTTCAGATGCTTTTTGATAATGTAACACTTTGAGGTCATAAGAGTAGCATAATAATGTTAATTGAAGCCCTGGCTTTTGCACACAAATTACTGCTGAACAATTCCTTGGGAAAAAGTGTACTGATGCTAAAAACGTGCTAAAAGTCATGATGGTGTTTACTTTAGCAGTCTGCCGAGAAGGCTTTAACAGCAGGCAGATAAGGAGAGTGACTGGTTTGTTTGTAGAGGTGGGTGGAGGTGTGTGTGGTAGGGTTTTCACAATGTGTGAATTCGAGCAGCAAGGTAAGAGTGTGCCTGTGTGCGGGCAGGCTTCCCCTCGTTTTTGTGTCAGCCGAGACCATATCATGCAGAGCACCTGGCGCTGGCTGTTTTACAGAGAGGGCCTGCTGGAGCCAGGGAAAGGGAGAGCCCAGAGACCCTGGCCTCCATCTGAACTTCCTGCCCAGTCGGCTGCTGAACCTCAGCCTCTGCCCCCCAGTCCTCTCCCCCACCACCATTTTAACAGCCCCCAGCTCCCCTCCCCACTCCCAGACCCTCTGAAAACAACAGGAGCATCTTGGCAAACATAAATTTCGACCAGCTGGTGGTAAAGAGGGGTGAAAGTACCCAGTGAAAAATCTTTGATCTGGGAATTAATTTTACCAGTGATAAAAAGAAACCAAAATACTAGATTTGAGATGGGAAAATCTACAGACCATTTTAATTTTCATTGTTTACACAATTTTTGTTTGTTAAAAAAGCCATAATGAATTCTAAGATTTGCATAAAGAGCTCTTTGCCTTTCATTTTCCTGTATCAGAGAAAAACAATATAAAGGTTGATCTTTGGCATCCATTTACAGGATGAATAATTATGTATCATGTCAACCTAAGTATAACAAAAGAGCTATAAATATTTGTTTCATTGTTTTCATATTTATTTGCTATTAAGCAGCATTTGAAGGTGGAGATTTTAATGTTACAATAGAATGTGCATCAAACAAAATCTTGGAAAGAGAAAACTAACAAAAAGTACCACCGACATTAGCAAGTCATATTTTGTTCAGTAAGGGGAGAGGGAGGATGCGTGCAACTACACTTAACAAAAAGTACCACTTATGTAACCTTCAGGATATTTTTAAGATCATAGTGAGTTACTGTACAATTAGGCTTTGTTTGTTCTCCCACAGTAGTAAACGTGACCGTGTGCAGATGTCAGGATTGAAAGAGCCACGATCCATGAACGTCAACTGTACTCTGCTGCTGCCAGGCACTTCCTGTGTCCCATATGTAGGCCAAGGAAAAGGTCAAAGTTCACAAAGAAGGGGGTCAGGGCAGTAGAGCTCAAGGACAACTAAGTCTATATCAGCTAGAGTAAAGTAAGTCCCCACCTTCTCCCTGTCTCCGGTTGCATGAGCACTGGCCATAATCCTGTCCCTTTTGTGGATCATCCAGTCAACACACTCCAATAGACGGGGTGGAAGTGCGTACCACTCAGATCGCTTCCTGTTATCTTTGGTATTGATCCGTGGAATGCATAGTTGTGGTGATGAGTTCCTTCCTGCTTTGTCTCCTTTTTCCGATTTATTTCTGGGACTGACTTTTTTTCTTCAACTGGCTCCTTTCAGTTTGCTCAAGAAAAGAAAAAAAATCTGAAAAACATTTCCATTTTTTCCAGTACCCAAAACCCTGGGCATCGACAAGTGCTCTGTTCATCCTAGGAAAGACGCGCTTCCTGTATTGTCTGTCTGACACTGAAGAATGTTGTCTCTCTGTTTTTTCTCCTTTTTGGCAGGCTGTTAAAGACCAGCTGTATGCTTGCGCTGTCTCTGTGATGCTTCCTGTCTCTCTCCCTGAACCCCCTCCCCCATTTTCACACATTTTTGGATTATACTCCTCTGCTGCCGAGTCATCCGTGGGTTATGGGACTTTTCAACTGATTGTCTTTATTCTATTTTCATTTATATATTTTTTGTCCACATGTGGGAGTCTCAGTATCAGGGCCTCCAAGACAGTTCTTCAAGTTTATCCGAAGGTTAGTCCGAGTTGGAGGCTGGGTTTCTCCATTTACTGTCTCTCTCTTTCCCCCTCTCCTCTCTCCTTCTTCCTCCCTCCCTCTCTCTGGCAGAAGCTGAAAGCTGTCCCTGGGTTGTTTTTATTTTTTTATGTTACATTTTTTTTTGTTTCGTCTTAAGACGGCGGTTTGCTGCTGTCGCAGACTCCTGCTGAGGAAGCATTTCCGTTTTCCTGTTTGGGGGAGGCGCGGCAGGCTGGCGGCCCGCCGTACGGGGAGGTGGCGCTGCCAGTGGAGGGGGGGCGGTTCTCTGTCGGTGGGGCGTCCCGCTCTGGGGGGCGCAGAGCAGATGGCGGCAGCGGGAAGGCCAGCGGGAGACTGGTCATGTAGAGCACTCTGCCGACACGGCGGGCCACCTGAAGAGAGGAACCACATGCCCACATCAGAACAATGGCCACAGTACACCACTACTTTAAGCCATGCAATACATCCTCAAGGACACCAGAATCTCTCTTTATTGATGAGAGGATGATGTGTCCTGACATCAGAATTAGACAGTGCTACAATTAGCTGTCAAATGGGAAAATATGGTAGCACCACCTATTTTGTGTGTCATGCCACCTCATTCTCCCATAACAGTTTCTAATTTATCTTGACATTGTTGTAGCTATTACCTATATATTTAACTGGAGATTAATACATATCAATTCCACAAAGAAGAATAAATACTTTTCTCAAAATTAAACACAGGTTTAGTATAAGCAAAACAAGAATTTATGAAAACAGTGTCTGCTTTTTGGCAGGAATGATATTACACCATAGAGGATCATTTTCCCATTGCATAATCCTTAAATTATCATTTTAAGGTCAAATCATGATAATTATTCAAAACAATGCTGAAGTTACTCATGGTTAAAATGTTCTTTCACAGTATAATCAAACCAAACTAAGCACCCTTCCCTTCCATCCCAAGAAAACTTCTCCACAATTTGGAATTTGCAGTTGTCCAATGCCATTTGCACCCTGCACAAACAGCACCATAGCTGAAGCTTGCGTAATCTGCAATGTGCTTGCACTACCAATCACTACAGGCCGTACAACAGTAATAGTGGTGAATTGGTGTTAGCACCGATCGCCTCGAGGAGGGACAATTATCTTACTGATTACAACCGTTTACCAGTCAGCACATGGAACATATTTGCAAAGACCTCATGCCTCAGACACCTCAGGAACCCTGGTTGACTTAAACCAAGACAGTTGTGTTCAGCCAGCTTTTTGGTAGATATTCTGAGCATGTTTCTGTCTTAATATGCTTCAAATACTTGATTTACTACAAGTAAACCAGTCATCAGTCAATTACAAGTGACTTAAAAGGAATCTGTGAATGAAGATGCGGCATTGGCTTTTGATGAGTTGCTGAAGTAGCCTACTGGTCAAACGTACAACGTGACCAACTTACATTACCTATTTTCAGGTGCAAAATGCCAAACTGGCATGGTGCTCCCTCTGGAGAAATAGTTGCATGTCTATACATGACTGAGGCCTCTGTGACCGAGCCTTGAGCTGGTGGTAAGTAAAGCTGGCCAGGCCTACCTGGGAGCGGATCTTGAGGGCTGGGCCAAGTTTGAGGCCCATGTTGTTGAGGAGGTGGTCCTCGGTGAGTAGGGGAAGGGTCTCACCATCGATGGCCTGCTCTCGGAACACCTGGGCGGGGAAGACCAGCAAACTCCTCAGTGAGGGGGGAAGGGGTCGGGCGTTTAACTCTCAACCTTCAGCAGAGCTACACCCTACTGTTCTATGGCACTGACCATCACAGCATTTTATGCTCTTCCTTTAGTGTCCTTGCATTGGGATAGGCTGAGAGTGACTTGGCATGTTCAGAATTTGAACAATAAAAATAAAAATGGAGAGAAATCTAGTCCACCATGGCCGGTTTCAATGGAGAGTGGAGTGGTCTGTCATTCTCTTGGCCAAGTGATGTTTTGAAAAAGCAAAGTTCTGATTTGGGTTCAGGGTTTTTAGGATACTCATATTCAGTATTTGTTTATAATTGATGTTAATATGGAAGATACCAGGTGGCTTATCCTGCTAAAGCACCAGGCTGTCAGTGTAGAGGCATGCCCCATGATCGCATGAGCTTGGAGAGTTTCATTTGACAGAGTCGTCCCTGTCTCAACAGCTCCTCTGTATGATCAAGTGCATGCAGACAGCTTTCACCAGCTACATATGAAGTGTATTTGACCTGCTTACTGACTGCATAACCCCAGCCACAAAGTGAAACGAGGCAGTGACTGGCAGCACATGTTTCAATGTGGAACTCACACTGGTGTGCAGTAATGTGTTTGGAAACCAAATGGGAATTCCAAATTGGGAGAAAATCTTGTTCTTTTACATTTATTTTTTTTAAAGTGGGTAATAATGTTCTAATATTTTTCTGCTAATCGACAAAAATTACTGATCCTATTTTTATTTTCCACATCCTGCCTTAGCTTCACCCTCACCTGTGTGTATTCGGAGCATCCAGCCAACCCATTGATGAAGCCACACACTTCCTCCACCGTCCACTTGCTGATGTCCTCCACAGGCCCTGCCTCCTCTCCGTCCAGAAGCAGACCTCCCATGGCGCCTGCACAGACCCCGGAGGGGCACGGAGGAAGCAGAAATCATTAGTGACAGCCAGAGCTGTGGAGCGGAGCTACCTCGCTCCCTCTCCCCCCTCCCTCTGTGCACCACACATCCACATTAATGGCCCTGTCTGTTATGGGGGTTCAGCAAGGGTCAATTTGAGGGCTCCTTCCTGAGGGAGGTCTTCGTGCTGGAAAAAGAAAGCGGCTGTAATGCATTTCATGTGACTCATACATCTCGCCAGCTAGGGGGAAGGAGAGAGGGTGGGGTGGAGGGATCCTGGGGGGGCACCATGCCTGCAGAGGACATGGGCCTCTAGCAACTCCAGAAAAATAAAACAAAACAAACAAAAAATCCTCCTTTTTATTCAGCTAGGAAAGTTTGGCTTTAACTATGAATTCATTTTTTTCCCCTCAATTTTGCATGCTATTTCTCTCTCCTCTTTTCTTGTTCGCATCCAGAAGTGGTTCAGAATGAAGGAAAAGAAGTGTAGGAAAAAAGATAGGAAAAGCTTAAGTTATTCAGCAGCCACTGTGCCTGTCTGCGTGGCAACTCGCACGCATGTGTGCAGTCCTATCTCCTCTAAGACTTTGCCACACCGCAGCACTGGGGTATGTTTTGGCCCCAAGCAGCACAGACAGAGCTGGCTACTTCCTCCTTGTCAGGAGGCACCGACACTTTGCTATGTCTGAAGGAACTTGCTCTAAGGCTTTCTGCGAGGAGCTTCCTCATTTTAGCGGCATCTCTGTTTTGTTTTGTTTTTTAAACAGGACTGGCAATACAAGATTCCAAACAGGTCTATGGTCCAGTGTGCCATCAGAAATACATAGACCTTGACTGGCCCATGTTGACAGAATATCAGAGAGCAGACTTCTGAAGAGAAAATCAATAGCAATAGCAACTCCTAAATTCTGACCCAAAATAAAAACCAAATCTGAGTCATCCTTGATATGTTTGGTTGGATGAACCTGACTGGAAAGTATTAATAAGGAACTGACTATTCTGGAAAAATCTCAAGGTTTATTTTCTTTTTGCAGGTTTTATAGTGCACTTGAATACCTGCAATAGAGTGCCTTAAATACAACCCAAAAGAGTGAACGTACAACTCTAGATCTCAATGACATGGTCATGATCATGGTCACATTTATGAATCAGAAAGGTGTACATTGGGTAAGGTGTACTCACCGCTGTGGAAGTAGGGACTGCAGTATGGGAAGCCAAAGGGGAAGGTCTGTGCGGGGAAGGGTGGCATGGTGCCCGGAGGGAGGTATTTAGCCTCACTCTTGCCAATCCCTGGGGTGAAGGAGTGATGGCTGGGGGAGGTGGGCCCACCGGAGCTGCAGGGGGCACTGAGCCGCCCAGACGCCTCACCCAACTCTTTTACACCCTCGCAGGGTTTGGTTGCATCCTTTCCCTGGCCCAGCTCAGTCCCAGCCGCATGTACATCGGTCTTGGCCGGGCCCTCCAGCCTGTCTTCCCCAACCTCTGCCTCACTCTCCGAGTCCTTCATCTCCTCATCCTGCCCATCAGCACCTCCACCATCCCGGGCCCGGCCCTCCCCATGTTGGTCCTTGGACTCATGAGGCCCCTCCTGCAGGTCGCCTCGGGTATGGCCAGCTTTTCGCGCACTCTTGCGGGAGGACCCAGGTTCTTTGGGCGGTATGCTCCCTGGCACCCCCTGGTGGTTAAGGGAGAGCAACGGTGTGCTGTTGTGTCGCAGCACAAGCATGGCATTGCGTCGATTCAGCTCCTCGCGTAGTGGGTGCCCCTCTGGGATTTCGTGCAGGCTGCGAAGGGCAGGGTGGTCAGGGGGAAGGCCCGGGTGCAGGCCCAGAGGGTCCCCCAGCAACCTCTGCCGGTGCAGTGTCTCTAGCTCCTTCTGTCTGAGCAGCTCTGCTGACATCTCCAGCCTGCCAGCAAACAACAAACACCCAGCTCAATATTCACTCATACAGAGACAAAAGTTGTAAAGAGAATTACTTGTAATTGTGCACTGGAAAAAATTGAGCTTCTGTGGAGGATTGCATTACTGTTAATTAGCCATTCATTCACCATTCAATTAGCCAGGTCAGGTGCTAATCACCCACACAGCATTAACAAAATCAATATTATTCAGGATTGCCTGCTGTTGATGGGATACTTTCATAAAGAGAAAGGGATATTCTTTGTGTATTTGTTTTATTTTCCTGTGCAGCACAGTAGTGTAAGACATTTCCAATGTGTGTATGAAACATGCATGACTGCAAATACACTCTATTCTGTCCCAATTTTAAATGAAAATGTTAACTTTACACCTATCATAGCATTGTAATTTCCCTCATAAATCCAGCAATAAGGCAGATGGCAGGCCTCCAACGAGCCCTCTATGATGACATGGGCCAGGGAATACTCCTATAAAATGCAGACAGTATGCACAGAACATGCACTTAATAGTCCTATTATATAGGTTTCAGGAGCAGCTGTGTGACCATCAGTTCCACAATGCACTACCTTGCCAGGTTCTGTTTTCTAAGCATCTCCTGCTGGCGTGCGAAAATCTCAGCCTGGGCGGGCTGCAAGAAGCCATATCCTGTGGGGAAGGGAAGGGCGCATACATTTCAATGCATGAGGAGCAAATCTGTCAATTTACATGAGAAAAGCTAATAGTTTATATTTGTACATGAATGTTTATATATTTAACATTTATCTTATGTAATTACAAATACATATATGCTTCTCTGCTACATATATATACACAAACACACACACGCACACGCACACACACACACACATATCTATATATAGCAGGATAATGGCACAAGTTATGCTGAAGAAGAAAAGTACAATTTCAGTAAAAACAATAGGCATTTCATTTCCATCTTCTCTGAAGCCTGTGACCATGGCAAAACTATGCCGTATTTGTGACTGTTTATTGAGCTGAAATGAATTGTGTCTCACAGATTAAAAGTCAGTTGGGAAGGTTCTCAGTGAAGGTGGAATATTTTGTTTCGGTGTTTCGGTGGGGTTGTGGCTCACCTGGTGCCTGACACAGTGCAGACGGCATGCCAAGGAAGGGCGGTCGCAGGTGAGGTCCCAGTGCAATGTGGGGGGCAGTTTGTGGGGACAGGAGCGGTGGAGGGTGTGACATATCCCTGCGGGATGGACACAAAAACTGAGATAAGACACCAAATACCTACTATATAATGTAATGGTTAAAAAATAGTATTTTAACTACATAGTACAACAGTAACAGTGCTGAAAACTGTGATTTTTGATGTGATAATGACCTGCAGATGAAGAAAGGATAACATATAAAGCAACAAGCTAGCACAAAAAAAGATCACCTGGTTGAGGAGAGTAAATAGTTAATAGGTAGTAGGCAAAGAACATGAGGAAAAAAGCAGCACTGATAACATGACCAGTCAAGCTGATTAGTAATAGTCCTTTTTGTCCCTCAACATCCCATTGCTGGACAGGACTGATATTGCATGCCTCATATTTTATTGACATTTGGTTATTTTTAAAATCCATTTCCTCCAGGGGGCTTTGCTTGACCTGCAGCTCCCACATCACACTGGCCAGCAGTGATGTGTGTGCCCAGGGATCCCACACCAGACAAACATAAAAACAGAATATGCAATAGCAGTGCGCCACAAGCCGACAGCTGTGTCAGGACCTTTGCCAGTGGCTGTTTTTCCCTTCTCTTCCCCTTTCTTTTCAGCATATGGCTAGGTGCATTTTCTTCTTTTTGACTGAGAAACTGGACAGTCCTCTCTCGACTACTACATTCTGTCTAGAGCTCCACATAGATTGGGCATATGTACATGGGGGTCAGGGGAATTTCAGTGAGATTGGAAAATAAGAACATTGTTTGGGAGAAGACCAGTAGAAGCGGGATCTGGAAAATGCAGGCAGGACTGGAGTGGGAATATGAGGGACCCCCTTTTCTGGGGCCTGTTCCCCCCCTTTGCTAACATGATCCTCCCGGTCCTTCCTGCCCTCTCCTCCAGGGTCCACTGCTCATGGCCCACCGCCTCTGCATCCCTTTTTTCTCATATTCTCCTTCCACCTCTGCGTTTCTGCACTGCTGGAGCCCACAAGCTACAAAGAAGGGGGAAGGGGGAAGAAGAGGGGGAGGCAGTGGAGAGCGAGAAAGAGGCCGGGGGTGTGGGGGGCAGGGGAGGTTGAATCTCCGATCGACCCACTGCAGCTGAAATGTTAATGCTAATCGCGTAGCCGCGCCGCCGGCGCCTCGCGCTCTGGTGGCAGTTCCAATTAATCTTGGAGGGGGGCTGCAGCGCGTGACCTCCGGCCCGGGGGAGCTGGGGAGGCAGCCGAGCGAGCGCTGCTTATGTAATTACACTGTGAAGTGTGTAATCACCTGGCCTAATCCCTCAGGCCTCGCAATTAGCCCGGGCCCGCGGTGGCCGAGGCCTGCCAGCCGCAGCGCCGCCCTGGACGGCCCGCGGATGAATAACGGTCAATTAAAGCTGCATGACCGGGGCCGGGAGGCGTCCGCCCGCTCGTAATTAGCTGTAATCATGGGAGGGGAGTCGTTGGGGGGGGATGTGCCCGGCAGACGTGCTGCTCGTTTTATGGGAAGCAATTTAGGGAGAGAGGGAGGCATTAACCGTTTCACTCTGGGTTTGGCAGACAGAGAGCTCAGAGAGGTGTGGTGGGTTGAGGGGGAGTGACACTCTCCCCCAACCCTGTGCTTGGGAAACCGATTGCACTGTATCTACCCAATATATCTTCCTGTCTGTCTGTGTATCAGCCTATATAATCCATTACTTTACAGCTATTACATTACAATTAGTGCTTTCAGTGAGATACACTACTCACTGTGAATCTGTCCATCTGTCCTATCTATCTATGAGTGTGATTATACTATAATTACACTACAATGATCATACTAATGCACAGGTCCAAAGAAAGAGAGGCAAAGGGAGATAATTACTCAACATAATTACAGTTTTTTTAAAGTGTACCAAACGTGTACTACATACCTGTCTTTATAATGATATAATCCTAGCACATTGCAATGGATATACATATTGATACACAGTTAAATGTGAACTAGGGACAGCTTTGGTCCATATTTTGTCTTGCAGGACCTGATACACATTGGATCAGTTTTGTTGCACTTACATGGAATACATCACAACATTTCATGTAATTAACCTGGTGTTACCTGGCACTCCTAAAGTCCATATGTAGTGCCTTATCTGGTTGATGCCAATGAAACCCTGAGGAATGTAGTGCTCAACTCACAGCCAGCACACAGATGTCCCCACAGAGAACTGCTTAACATTTAAACTTTCAAAAAATCCTCTCAGAGGGATGCAATCTCTAATAACATTCATGAGTTCTGTGATACACTCACACATTCTTGTGTGCAACAAGACCTACTCGCATGAAATGTTTGAGAATCCTCAGGGGGTATTTTCTTTTTTTATTTCCCTGTGCAGGCTGTGAAGACATGTGAATCAAATTTCTGTGTTTCCCACATTGAAATCAACCAATCCACATATATACATATACAAGCTGGTTATATTCAGCCAGGCGCCAAACAAACACAATCAGAAATGAACCAAAACGTAAAACTTGTCCCTTTTTCAAGCAAAAAAAGTTTTATAAAAATGCTGTGTATGTGAAAGACATGCCCCAAACCCCTGTGAGGTGCACTGCCTCTCTATTTAGACCGCTCGGTGTTAGGAGAGTGGAGCTGGGGCAAAGGCCCCCTAATGACGGGAACACAGGGGATTAAAATCCCAGCTCCACAGGAACACATTTGCAAAGGAAGCTCATTAAAATGTATGAAGCTTCCATGTCCTGCCCCCACCCCCCACACACCCCCACACACACCCTCCTCCCTCACTCCTGGCCCTGCTGCCTCTCATGCCAAAAACATTTGGATTTGCAATGCAGGTTACAAAATGTGATCTGGTATTTACGATGGGACAAACGGCTGGCAATACTTTAAAACTATCGTTCCCCATAAGGATTTGTTTTTCATAATAAGCGCTTACAGCCTTATGAAAATCAATTAGGGAACAGTGATGTGCCTTGTGCTCTGGCCTTGAAATTTCAAACAGCAGTTTGAAAATCCCTCTCTCCGGTTCCCCCACAGATGGTGAGAGCAACAATGCCATGCATCTGTCTCTTAACTGTTTCTCACAGGCAGTAACATGGACACAGGGCCTTTTTTCTATTGTGAACTGTAATAAAAATCAAGAATGCAGATGGATTTATCTCGATCTTTAATAAGAGTAGATAAAATTTGTGATATAAGTGCATTTTCATAAATAAGAAAGAAACATTTAGACTCAATAACAATGTTGTGTGTGTAAAATGCCAAAATTATTCCCTTTTCCTTTTTCTCCCACAGCTGGGAGGTTATTGTGGATCAGGAAAGCGTGGACTAGCTTTAAGGAAAGAGTTAGAGAGAGGGAAAAGAGAAAAAAATATCAACATCTTTTTGCCCCCAACCTCACAGCGTGTAGGCCTAGCTAACATACACACACACACACACACACACACATGCACATTGCGGTCCTGTGTGGCTAATTATTCTCTCCAGCGAAACCCACAGCGGCTCACTGACCAGATCCACGCTGCGCTCCCGACAGGAAGCCGGGATGGAAATTTTACACCCCCGCACGGTGCAGCCGGGCTTCCTCCTCCCGCTCTGCCCATTATTGACACTCTGGCTCCTTGCGCCACATAAATAATCGACAGCCAATTACCCCCGCTGCCTGGGTTTTGTTTGCGTGTGGGGGGGGGGGGTTAGAAGTGAGTGAGCCTCGCGTCGCCAGGACGGACAGCTCAGCCCCACAGCGCCGGTCCAGCAGGGAGCCTCGCCAGCACTTCCTGACGAGATCAAATTGAACAGGGCCGCAGACAGATAATGCAGACCGGTTGATCCTATTACTGCAAATTTCGATTTCTTTTTTAACCCTCCCCACCAACCACCCCCCACCCCTGCCCCCATATATACTTCCCATTTTCTCCTTCCCGCAGCAACGCCTTTTTTCACAACCAGGCCCCGCGGTCCCGCGTTCATGCAGTATTCATTCATATAGGGGCTTGGGTTCGTTATTACTCTAAAATATTCATGCTCTTTTAAAGTGTGGTTTTTTTCTTTCGTTCTTTTCCCCCAGGTTTTTCGTTAGGCTGAAAAGCAGGCATGGGGGCTCGGGTTGGGGGATGTAGGCCAACGCTTCATCCTCACACAGATGTCCGCGACTTGCATCTGATTCTTCACAAATGTTCCTGGCCTGGCTTGCAGTTTCTCCCTCAAATGTCCCCAGCTATTTGCACCAGACCAGAAAGTAATAGCATGTGTGCAACTGGAAAGGTCTGAGGTTGGTGCTCGCCAGGCCAGAGGAAGAAGCTCTGGTCAGGGATGTGTCTGTTATTTCAGTTCCTGCACCATGCATCCTTCCCCTCCCTCCCTCTCACTGGAGCAGACAAACCTCACTCACGTCTCACCAGGATTTCATGGCTTTGGGACGCAAACACTTTTTTTTTCCTTGAGTAGTTTTTAAGCCTTTGTAAATGAGTCTGAAACAAGCTTGTAGATTTTTGTTCATTTGATGTACCAGACTGTACCGTGTGCTTATGTATGTGTTTGTGTGTTCAACAGAGAGTGTGTGTGTGCTTATATGTGTGTATGTGTTGAGTGTGTGTTAGTGCCTGTATATCTGTATGACTGTGTGTGTATGTGTGTATGCATGAGTGTTTTTGACCATGCGGGTGCCCGTGCAAGTGTGTGCAAGTGTTCTAGGACCTACCTCTCCGAGAAGTGGGCGTCACGGTGCTGCGGTAGGCCCTGCTTGCGGCGCTGGCTCGAAGAACTCCCAGCCGACGGCAGGTGGGCCTCCATGGCCCCGGGGTTCCGCACCACTGCCACTGCCTCCTGCCGCGCACGCAGTAGATCTTAGAGGGAGGAAGGGAAAGAGGAAGAATACACACAGACAGACTAAGTCCACATTAGCTCCAACACTATAATCTCATCAATACTTCACTTTGGTAATCTATTACAAATGCTCAGACCATGCACATCACATATTTAAAAAACAGCACCCAGATACGTTGTCACAGGAATACAGCTTAGCGCTAAAAAATATTTAACAAAGCACAGGCATAGTGGCATCTCCATGATTCTCCATTGACCCATAACAGAAAATGAGAATTAAAATCCATCAATTGTGCATATTTCAACAAATGAATGTATACAATACAACTGATCACTCATTACTGGAATGAAAAAAATGTATGTTTGAGATCTAAGCAGAGTAGGAGGAAGCTTTAAAATGCTGCAGTTGGTGATAAGTGATTGCTTCCAAGACCTCACCATAACCACAGTAATTTCCCATAACAACAAAAATATACTAATGTTATTTCTGTTCCTGCGATCACATTAAAAACTATGCTGTTTCTACATTTTCAAATCAGTGCTTCTCAAAGCACAAAATAAAAATAAACAAACAACATACACTTCCAATCAAGGATAATTACAGGGAATTAATGACCCCCTTTTATAGCCATGACTTAAGTTGTTAAGCAATGCAATTACTGGAGATGCTAGCACTCACACTCACATCCATGGTGTGCTTTTGAAGCCACTGTAAGTTGTGGCTCTGGAAAACATAGGAGGGTTAAAAGGCAGCTGGGATATCCCGCTACAAGGTGGTGGAATGGTCACACCACTGTATCACATTATGAAATAGGCTTGTGATAGTCACTGGACAAGAGTGTGCTTGGTGGATTGTTTTCCATGGTATCTCATTTTTAACACTTGTTGGTTTCGTCCAATGAACTTGAATTTAAAGTAACAACAGATTAACACTTTTTTGCAATGAACACCTATAGGAGAGGATTTGTCAACCTCAAAATGGGTGGAAAAATGTTGTGTTATCAAAGTCTCACTGATATTCACCTATCACAGTGTTGTGCATTTTGTGTGTACAACAAAGCCACTTGATTGGTTGGACAAGTCAGTGATGAACAGAACATAGAAGTTCCAGACACTATGGTATTACAGGAACCATCAAACCCTGGACGCCCTTTCAGAAGTTGTTCCAGCCAGCAGAGGGCTGGAGACACTGGAGAGCACGACAAATTTGGCTGGATCCATACTCCTGCAGGAACCCAGCCCACAGGAACGAGCGTGAGATCATTAGCAATGTAGGCAGCCAGGAAAGGAGGCCGCGCCTCCGCCGAATGGCTGTTAAATAGGAAATCCATCATCCTCTCTGCTTCTTTTTTTAACGCTTTTAATGACAGGATGCCCGCGGGGCCAGCGGCAGGATTTCAATGGCCCATGTGCAAGGGTCGGAGATGTGGTGGGATGGATATTAATGCGCCTGTTTATTGATTTGTTTGTTGGCCTGGTCATGGTGGGGGGGGTGCAGAAATCTATCCCTTCCAGCAACCAGGAATGCAAGAGGCAGCCTGGAGCTGCAGATGGCTCTAAGAAGGCATGCTCCACACTCCCGCCCAATGCTGATGATCACAACACTGTCTCATCGACTCCCAAGGAATACTCTGCACGGCTTTGCTTGCAACAAACAGCCAAGTGGTATTCTTGTTGTTGTTTAACTTAATCAGAAATGTGGACCTTCAAAAACCCTACCCTGCCTGAATCTATGTACACTTCCTGTGCATTGCGTGGGTAGACGGGAATTGAGAACTACTTCAAGGCAACTGAATGAAAGGGCTGCTTTCCTCTGAGCCAGCCTCTTGTCCTCCTTCATCCCAATCAAAGCAGCTGAGTCACTGGGATACCTGGGGCCACACCCCTAAGAGGGCCAGCCGCTCAGACATCACAAAGAAAGAGGGCTGGGGGGAAGGAGAGTGTGTCCAGGACAAGAGAGATAACAAAAAAGAAGGATGAGACAGGGTAACAACCATGTCAGCAACCACTTGTTTTATTTGTCACTAGTCACATATTGCGTTAACACTGAACCACATTAATTACAGCCCACCCCATCTCCCCCACCCCCCAACAGACAGCTTTCCTCCCGTGCCGCCATCATCTCCTCCTGCTACCTTTTGTTTGTTGGTTGCCCCCGGCAGCGGGGCCGCCATACCTGACCGCGAAACGGGAGCGGCCGGGCTTCACAAAGGAGCCGCAGGATTTACACAGCTTCGGGTTTCCTTTGCCCGTGCGCTCGTGTGCCTTTTTATTTTTTTTCATGGGGTTTGCCGCCGCCATTCCCACATGCCCCGCTTATCCCTCCTTTGTCACCTCCTTTTTTTGACCGCTTTAAAACGGCCCTATGAAGGAATCCTATCTGCTAAGCTCCGCTTTCACTTAGAACAAGAACAAGAAAACACAGTGCAATGGTAGAAAAGCTAGATGGGGCTTATGCTGGATTCTTGCAGCACTACATATGTATAGTCAGAACTTTGCCAAAAGGCATCAATACAATCCGCTAAGATGCAGCTGAGAAATAGCGTGCATTTCGTTACTACCCAGAGCATGTATGTGTACTATTACATATAAATGTGTCACAAAGACAAACAGTACAGAAACTGGATTAAACACATATAATTTTGAAAATCACAAAAGTGGTATTTTTAAAGGTGGAGCAACAAGGAGGCAGGGAGAAGACTCTGTTGGTGAGTGAAAACCCCAGACCTTTCCAGCCATAGACGTGGTATTACAATACTGTGCCATTAAAAATACTACTAATACATTTACACCTGAGGAAGTATACATTTCTTTACGGTTTCAAAACAGATGTCTAACATGTCATTGTCAGCTGTGATAAGTAGCCACGGGAATTTCCATGCGTTAAGGGTCACATGATTTAAGAATCTCTGTATGAGTAAACGACATGAAATCTACCACGGATCTATGGCACAGTTGTTTAAAAAAGTGGATGGAACTATTTTCTTTGCATCTCAATGTTGCAAAGATGTTTTTTTTTAGCTCAAAAATTTTTTTCTGCACAAATAATTGTGAAACGTGAGAGCACAAAGACAGATGCACAGAAACAGAGACTGGCTTTATCCAGTCTAGAATAGAAATCACCTTCCCGATCCCCCCATCCACCCCCATCCCCCAACCCCCTCCGTCTCCACATTGTCTTTCTTTCAACGTGCGGATGTGGGTGCAGGGCCCCCCAGCCACTTACGCTCTCACACTGCAACCCGGCTGAGAGCTCAGCACAACACCTTACTCCCCTTGGCCCCCTCTCCGCACCCCCAACAAACCCCCCAACCTCACAGGCTTTTATTCCAGAGCCCCAACTTCAAACACATGAAAGGACGCTCTGCGGGGACTCACGGGCGCGAGAGAAGAGAAAAAAAGCAAGGGGGGAGAGAGAAAGAGAGAATAAAAAAGAAGCTCTAGGCTTGGAGGGTCTGGGGGTGTATGGGCAAGGCTGGGGGTAAGTGGGGAGGGTGGTGCTGGAGTACCATGTCAACGTCAAGCAGCCTCAAAGAGCTTTCTGGATCAATACTGCCCCTCTAGGCCCATCCGTTGGCCAATGCCCATAGAGGAAAGGAAGGGGTGTGTGTGTGTGCGTGTGTGCATGTGTGAGAGAGAGGGGGGAATCCAAAGCAGGTATTCTGAATCAGACTTTTTTGAGCCAGTAAGTGGCTTTCCCAAGTTCAGACCTCCATAAAAACTATGAGCATATGGGTTTTGTGGGAAAATAACAGTACTTCCATACAACTGAAACAAACTCAAACACAGGAAAACAGGGATAACATGGGTATAGGCTGACAGATGCTCCCAAATGCCCGGCTCTAAACTTTAAACCCAGTGCCACCACAAAAGTCTTGGCTGCCTCCCTTACTGACAAAGGCTTATCATTGGATTATAAGATCAACAGGCATGGGCAAGCTCTACCAAACACAGTCTCCATTGTGGGAGAAGAGGGCAAACAAATTGGCATATTGTGTGCATATTTATCCAAACAGAACAAGCTTCTATAGCAATGGCCAGTCCTTTGGAACACCTTTTTACATGTTGCCCCAAGTCACACACCCACACACCTAAACACAGGTGTGTGAGTCTACAACAGAAATGGGAGCTATAGTTACAGTGTGATGGTGAGGAAGTAGGTGAGGGTTAAATCGAAGGACAAGCATGAAGCTTTTCCTAACCCCTCCCCATCTCTTTTCTTACTCTCAGTCTCTGTAGCAAGCACTGGACTCCGCTCGGGGCCAGGTGTGTGAACCCATCTGCAAACCCCTCTCCCCCCAACCTAAACCTCATGCAGCACATTACCCTGCCTGAATAGGGGTGTGAAGTCATTCTCGGACTCCAAATATTTACCACAACACGAATCCTTTCCTGCATATTGGCTAACACACTTTATAGATTTCCTTAAGCATTTTCAATAATGTTGGCTGAGATCAGGGTGTGAAATTGCTTTAGGGCTCCAAACCCACAATTTACTACTTTGATATTGTTAAACTTACATATCAAAGAAGAATAATCATAACAATACAGACAGTATGACTGAAAAACTCAAAGTTGAGTTTTGTATGCGCTGCTGGTATTTGTCTTTTTTGGCATTGGCACAGTGTTTTGGGGTGAGGAAGGAAATATGGGACTCTTTTTTAAACTTCCAGAATATCAGCAGTAATTCTTTTCAGATGCAGAAACGGCAGTTAAACCATTTATAGTCTTTCCCTGTTGGATTGGGGGCCGGCAATCAAAAATTATTACTGATCAAATAAAAATAAAGGTTATATCTACTCCTTCTCTTCAGCGGATGTGAGATTGATTACATTTACGCTGGTGAAAAGGATCATTAAACCTTGTGCCAATTAATATTACATTCTTATAAAAAGCAGAGATAGATTAATATTTGATGGAACAGATTTAGTATGAAAGCCGTCAGTAAAGTACAAACCAACTGAAAACAACAGGAGGGTTTACACAAGGAAATGTATGTTCTTCTTTGTGTCTTGGCTACTTTGCTCTCATTTGTGTCTTTCCTCCTCCTCCTCTTCCTCCTCCTTGTATATTTAGTAAGTAATGACTGCAGATGCCAAAAGGAAGACTATTTGTTGTTGCCATAGCATTGGTAATTTGGAGGTTTGGCTGGCAGCCAGTCAGAGAGCTTGATTGATCTCTAACAAACCGAAGCACCTCTGATGGTACAATACTGCAGTTTACACGCTATCTTTTGGAAATCAGGACGTCCAAAATTTTGGCAACTAAATGAACAGCTTTGGAAACTGAGGGGTTTTGAAAAATGAGGGGTATCTACACAGAGAATTTGCCAAGCAAATGCCTAGCTTCATAAATCTAAACATTAATGTTTCACATTTAATTAGCCATTCATTTCCACAGAAATCTTACATTGGATTAATGTCCTCGATCACTAGGCTATTTAGGCCCTATGAGTGACAATGATTACCCTTGCTGTCACCTCTTAATCTATGAGTGGATATCAAGCAGTTTTGAAATCTCACAGATTGGTAGTCGAACAGTCGGTAGTTGTTAATGTCTCCTATAGAAAACCAAAAACTAGTGAGAGCATCCAGGAATAACAACGATACAATGCAAAACAGTGAGTACCAAGATGAAAATACATGCTGGATGAAAGATTACATTTATTTAGCTATGGGGACACCATTAGTGATTATTGAATCATCCATAAAACAAATAACAATGACCAATAGAAACATGTTAAATTGAAAGACAGCCAGGCAGCTTGATAAATTACAACAGCTGGTGACTTTGTGAGACCAGAAATTGTGGCAAGTACTTCATATCTTTTCTGGACTAATGGGTGTGGCAGTGTTGAAATTCATTGTACAGTCCTGAGGTACTGTCACTAGATAACAGAAATATATGGTACGCTGGGCCCAATTCTTCAAATTCTACAGCAGTCTACTTATAATGTGTTTCAGGATCAATCACAGTGTACCTGCTAACAATTTTCAAATAACATAAAGTAAAATAACACGCCCTAATCCTGATGACCAATTTCATCAATGACCAATGCCTCTGCCTTTACAGGCAGTTGAGTCTTGAAAATGCCATATTCTCTACACAGATGTGACATTTTGACATTTTTGGGGTGAATATAATGTCACTAAGAAAATACAGAAAATATTTCCCAATGGTTTAAAATGTACAATTATATCATATGTAGTTACAGGGAACTGACTGTGTTTTGTGCCTCTCAGAGCCTCATTTGCTCATTACTTTGTAGTCCATGTAGTATTTTCTCATTATTGAGGTAGTTGTGACCTCTCTTCGAGTTGTCAATTCTGTTGCCACTGCACGCCCACAAGTCTGTTGCTTCGGGTTCAGTTTTCAGTGCATTGGAAATGGGGGGCAGTAGCAGGTCAGGGTTCTGTGCCTTTTCTCTTTTTTGTATCCATTTTCCACCCTTACCCTGTGTTGCACTTTGGGGGGTCAATTTTAGCAGTGTGGCAGAAAGACCAGGATTCACACTCTAACAGATTTTCAGGTTCGTCCCAGGGGCCACAGTTCCGTGGCTCTCTACCATGTAAGCCCTCACCCCGCCATCCATCCCGACCTCGTTCGGTCCACCCAGAGGGATTCATGGGCAGGATTTATAGCGGGAGTGGAGCCCGATCGCTCAGCTCTTTTCCCGGCCTTAAATTAATAGGTATAAACCATCTTTACAGCCCCCACTCATGCCACAGGTAGTATTTCACCCTTTCTAAAGCCCCATGCCTTACCCCCCCCCGAGCCCTTCTTCCCCTCCCCTAAACACTGCTCTGTTCTCTACCTCTGAGTAAACACACTGTAGATGTGAACATTAACTATATTAAATGATATAAGCATTTGACTTGCTCCTGCACCTACTCCCCTCCTACATTCAAGGGAGGCCATGCTGGGGCCTCCACACAAAGACAACAGGGAAGTGAGAATCTCAAGAAGTGGCAAGCCACAGTGCACATGCCACACTAAAAGGAAGCCCAAACATTGAGAGTACATAAACAGTACTTCAGCCAAATTATGTATTTGGTGTGGACACTTCTATTCTCACTGAATCAGGTTTGTCAGTAGTTATGATGGTTAACATTTAAGAGCATGTGTTTACATGTGTTTAAATTACAATGTGTTCATTAAAATTAGAAAAAAATTGGGAGTAGTAGGTAATCAAAGTTCATCCATCAGAAACAGATTTTTTTCTTAATTTCATCTAAACTTGTAATGTTATGGTAGAGCATATTAATTATTTTTTTTACTCCAGCTTATGTAAAATATTATTTTTTATATTAAAAAGTGATAGAGACTTTTACTTACCCATTACAAAAACCAATGCAGAAAATGTATATTCCTATAGTTTTTAAATTGTAAACAATTTATTTTGAGGTCCTGCATTAAACTTAATTCAATAAACTGTAATGTATTCTTTTTTCAGATAATATGGTTAGCAACTCATAGGGCACTAATTCATCATGAGCGCTGGCTAAAATTGGCATGGGCAAAAACATGACCCACTGAGACTGTTTCACCCCTAGTCATTTCACGCTGACTCTGTTGTCGTCCACCATCATCATGATCGCGAGGCTGAGGTGACAGTGAAGTCTGCTGCAGGTGATGTGTGGAGCCCAGCCAGGGCAACTAATGTGATGCTGTGTCAGACAGAGAAGGCTTTTCCCTAAAGCTCCACAACCAAAGATAATGTGAGGTTCAAAAACACAGTGTGTCAGCACCCAAAAAAGGGAGGGAGCAGAAAGGTGAGCGTGGGGGAGAAGAATGTGAGAGGGGAGAGTGAGGGCGGTGGGGGCTCAGCCTGGAGCTCACCTCCATGGCTGGGGACGCCCATGCTGTTGGCCAGCTGGTACAGCCGCTGCTGCTGTTCGTCGTACGACCCGTGCTCATTCAGCGCTGACATCATCCGTCTGTAGTGCTCCTCCGGGGTCATGTGACTGGCCAGCGGCTCCAACGCAGGGGTGTGGGAGTTCTCTAGGGGTGTGCAAGGGAGAGAGAGGGGCAGGGCTGCCGTTTACTCATCATTCATGCACAAAAAGCAGCAGCACAAATCGGCAAGAAAAGCTAAAAATGAGCTTTGACTAAACCTATACAGGGTGAAGATTGCTTGACGTATTGATTGATGTTTACACAAACATACATACAATTATATAAATGCACACATTTATTAAAGATATGCAAAATGATAGGTCTTTTTCCCCTAATCTTCTGTACCTGTGGTCTGAATAAGGTAGAGTTGAGTTTTTCAGTAGGGGGGAGTTTACCCTCCTGAACGAAACCTGAGACTGGCTTTGGGCAGACAAGATGAAGCAGAAGGGGGAGAGGGGAGGGGGAAGAGATGATGGGCAGGCAACAGTACTCTTGGGGGGGAGGGAGGAAAAACTGCACCATTTTTGCTGTCTTCCATGAGCTGTCTAATCCCCCCATTGGCCCTCAGGTGTGTGATGGTGTATGTGTGTGTACACACATCTGTGTGTGTGTGTGTGTGTGTGTGTGTGTGTGTGTGTGTGTGTGTGTGTGTGTGTGTGTGTGTGTGTGTGTGTGTGTGTGAGACCCTCACTGCTTTTAAGCCTGGCTACTCATGAGCCTGGCTCTTGCAGCTCCTCTGTCTGCTGCAGCCATTAAATGGACATCCTGAAGAGTGAAAGCCTGCTCCTTTGCCAGGTGTCAGTGTGGTGTGGCTGTTCTGTGACAAAAGGGGGCAGCTGCCCTCCCCTTCGGCTCAAATGGCAGGCTGTGTTTGGGTGGGGACACAAATAAACACTGCGCGTCAGCTCAACACAATCTCGTAATCTGCCTGTTGATGATGGAGTTTAGTTGGCTTTCTGAGGTTAGACATCGGTCACCACTTTAGGCAGTGTGGCACTGACTATGCAGGTAAACATAGTGACCTGTTGTGCTTAAATCTGTGTCTTAGGAGAACACAAAAATTTAGCAATGTGAAAACAGTAGCCGCTAGATGCCTGTGCCAAATACATATTAAAGACCATTTTAAAACAAGACAAATTAAAAACAAAGGACATTTGCAAACATATTTGAATGTCAATTGTTATTGCTCATAATTATTTTTGTTAGCTGCTTAAAAGCTTTTGAATGTTTCAAACAGATATATGTAATAAATGTAAGCCATCATGATGGCATACTTATGATAATCACAAATTTTATCTGCTCCCTCCTGGTGGGGGTCACAGAACATTTATACATTTGAGTGTAGAGTGTATTTGAGTGTTCAAATGGGGTCATGTGGAGGAACAGGGTTCAGGAAAAATGAGAGATAACGGTATATATGACCCATTTTTTAGTGGTCACCGCACAGGGACACAAATACACGCAATGCACACACACACACACACACACACACACACACACGCAACTAATCCCATGCACACGCTCATTTACACTCCCACAAGCCCCCCTCTCTCTGTTCCCTCCCGCAATCAATGCTTTTTAAAACTGCATCATCTATTATTTAAGGAACTAAGTAGTGGGAATCATCATTCATTTATGAGCCGGGCCGGTGAAACCGGGGCGAGTCCAGCGCCCGGGATGCACGCCGGCGGCCCTTTCGCTCCCTCCCGTCCAAGTGATGGACAGACACAGATGCCTGTGGTAACCTGCTCTGCTCTGTGAGAGTGTGAACGCATGAGAGCGAGAGAGAGAAAGATCCGCTTCCGCCACTGCTCCTGTTCCTGTCCCCGTCACCACTTCCTGAAAAGATCTGACAGGCCCGGAGCAGGGGGTTATCTGGAGGTCAGGGACCAGAATTCACCGCTACAGCCCCGAGCTGTTCTTCCACAAATCCTGCAGAAGGCTGAGTCAATGGGCCAAAGCCATGCTACTGACCACAGGAAATGCCACCCATGCAGGTCAGACTGGAGCACCTGCTTTTAGACTGCTCAGAAAAACCCGTAAAGCCTTCAGCTGAAACAATTACTGCGGTGATGATGATCTGTTATTTTCTTCATCTTTTCCATTAATTACATTTTTCACTAAGGATTCATTCATATTTTTTAAAAAAGTTCATTTTTATAAAGTTTTTCCACCAAAGGATTTGATCGCAGACACCATGCTGAAGCTTGTGGTTTGCATTAGCAAATTATTTCTTAATTATCGTCTTTGATTAAAATGGGTCTGAAAACATCATTTATAAAGAGGGTTAAGGGCTAAGATATGAATTAACAAAATACTCATGTGTATTCAAAACAATATTTTATTCCATTAAAAATCATTTAAATCAACCCATTCAATGTAATGATGAATTGTTTAATTAATTAACCATTTGTAAAATAAATGTAGCTTCAACTGATTAATCCACCCAATTAGTCTCCATAGCCTTACATCTTGTATACAATACTTGTAAGTGTCGGACATGGAAATTACTTGACTGATCACTTGTTTTGGTATGTTGAGATTGTACTTAATTTTTTTGGGTAAGCCCAGGCATTAGGCAGGCCATTGTGATTACATTATGTCAAGCTGCAGATCCCAGATGATCAAACATCAAAAGTCTTTTGATGTCCCCAGGCAGTTCTGTTGAATATGAAATTATTTACTGCTGTTTTCAGTACATACCTTTATTACTTTTTTGTCTTGGTTATTCTATTGTATTCTTATAGTATTACTCCTATTCTAATGGGGTCATTACATTACTGGAAAGGAGCCTTGTATTTGATTCCCATTACACCATCATTATATCCAATAAGTATACTCAACACCTGCCTGTATGTATGAGCTGAACAGAGTGGGGAGTTCAACATCCTGTTTTCTCACACTGCCCCCCTAAAACCATCATTATCGTAGCAGCACTCCCTACTCTACTTTATCTCTCTGTCACGCACACACACAGTCTGAAATATGTGGTAAAGGTGAAGATGGTGGTACTCTTACCTTTGGGTGACACGCTGCGGGGCCTCTTGCTCTCTGAGGGGCACTCACTGCTGCTGTTTGGGGAGTAGGATCTTCTCTTGCCTAAAATTTCATCTGCAAGAGGAGGATCAGCCATTAGTCAACATGGACCTCTGGGCTCCAAAAACACAGTGCTTCCCTTTTGGCCTTTCAGGTTTGCAATTTTATATATGTGAGTGTATCATGAGAGGAGTAGACATGCATGGAGGTGAGAGCCAAGACGGTGTGGAGAGAGGAGCGGAGCAGAGGAGGCCCCACAGATGGAGGAAGAATGACATGGACTCTACTCATGCAGAAGGAACAGGCTTCTCCTCTGAGGGCTCTGAGGCCTCCCTCATGCTGCTAGCCTAGGGTTTATCACATAACACCACCTCACCCAGTCCAAAAAAGACAGTGGGTGAAAAAAGGAAGTGAAAGCAGAGCAGCCCAACCTTGGCTGTGTCCTTGCTGAATCAGAGGATGATAATCTCGCCATGTACCTCCCCAACTGCCGTGCCTCCTCCTTCTTTCAAGTGAGTTCCCTCTCTGTGCTGGCCAGTCTGTTGTAATGCTAGACCCCCTAGTGAGTCTCCTCATCAAGTCCCTCCTTTACTCTCTCCCTCCCTCTCTCCCTCTATCTCTCTCCCTCCCTCTCTCCCTGCCTCTATCTCTCTCTCCCTCTCTCTCTCTCTCTCTCTTGCTCCCTTGGCCCTGAAGGTCCTACTCCGATTAGGATAGAAGGAAATGCACAAAGCTTTCACCAGCACTCTGCTCTCTGTCAGAAAGGAACCTCTACAGCATGCCCCCCCCAACCACCCACACCCCATCCCCTCCAACCCCCACCCTTCTCCCCACCAAAAAAAAAAAAGAATTAAATCAATATCCTGCTAATAATGTGGAGGGAGGGGGTGCTGAAAGTGTGGTGCTGTGTGCGGGCAGGAAGGAAGTAAGGCCATTTGTCATTGCTCTCTCTCTCTCCACACTCCTGTTAAAGCCACAGTGCCTGTTTCCTCTGTCTTACTCCCAGTTGCAAGGGGCAGACGGATGAGATACTCCCTATGAATCCATCGCTTACAATTCAGCATGGCTTTCCATCCACTCCCAGCACTGCACCCAAGGGCTGATGGGTAATGGCCAGTTTTCACTCAGCTCAGCTCTGTGTACAGATATGAGGCTGGTCGGACAAATACACTATGACCCGGTCCTGCCAAACAGCATAGTCAGACAAGTTCAGGGCCATGAAGCCCCTAACGCCCTCACCACACACACATAGACACACATACCAAAAGCAAGTTCTACTCTGCGGTAACAACCAGCATTTTTTGCATCCTTGCACAGGAGAAAGAAAAAAGTAGCAGCAGAAAGAGAAAGAATTAAGAAAAAAAGATGAGAGAGGAAAGAGCCAGCCCCCTGCATTAATAAGTATGTTTGAGAGGCCTGTAAGGCGAGAAGCAGGACCTATAATGATCTGGTTTGATGCATTCTCTGGGGAGAGCACATTTACTATTGTTCCAGCAGGGGACCTAGTGTGAAAGTACTCACTAATGGATCCAGATTCACTCCTGCCAGGGCACAAATGACTAATCAACTAGCCCCTGCCCCCAATACCACCACCACTCACCACTAACCCCCTGATCCCACCACTCTGGTCCAGCCACCGACAAAATGGTTCCCATTAGCCTTTTTCCACTAGCCCTTTTCAATATGGAGATTTTTCTCAGCCTTTTCCTCCCTGTATTATATCACTGCCCAACAAATCAGCCATTTAGTCAATAATAACAGGATCAATCATCAGATTAATGACTTCATGAAGTCTCTGATCGACCAACGTTATCTGACCTCATTATCTGTCCTACTCATACCATCCAGGGGCTGTGATTACACCTTTATTACACTTTTATTATGCCATTATCATTGGGGCATCCATGAGGTGTGCCAACTGGGCCTGGCGCTAGCATCTCAGACCCGTTAAACATGCCTGGCAAGACCTCAGTGCTAATGCCAACAGTCAAATGCACCACTTTCTCTGGGGTAAAAAAAATGAGCACAGTCATTTTCCAATCAACACTGGCTCCATACCACTTTGACTGGGATAAATCTTTCCTTCCTCATTCTGCTTATCCTGATACATGCGGCCTCACCAACTGGTTTTCAAACCCCTTTCATTTACTTTATTTTATCTTTATTCATTAGCCAGGTAGGTCAGCTTTCCCATTTGCAGTGCTGGCCTGGGTAATGTGGGAAGTGTACTCAGGGGGTTTTATACCCGGTCAGATGTAAGGGGTGATTAGCTGAAACAGAGAGCCAGTATTTTGTGGGAATTTGACCAAGACACCAGGGTTAACACCTTTATTTTTTTAAGTGCCAGGGTGGGAATCCATCGGCCTGTCCTTCCGGCCCTTCAAGATGTAATAGGTGAAGTCCTTGCAGGGGTGCGGGGGGGTGCTGCTGCTGCTGGAGGCAGTTCTGACTGCCACTTCTTCATTTGGGAATAACACACAAGACGAAAAGAAAAAGTTCAGGGCCGGGCTGTGGGGGAGTCATTATTCTACATGGTTAACTCAAGGCGTGTGCTGAATCACTCAGACAGCTTTATTAAACTTCAAAATGAAAGAGCCTATCAGTAATCTGCTGCGCTGACATCACACGGCCTCCTCTGAGGCCTCATAAATTACAACTCACTCCACAGTCTCGCCGGACGGAGCGAGGACGCCATCGCCATCATGGCCCTTATCAAATTCACATTCACGTGATTTTATTAATGCGAGTGTAGTGTGTGTGTGTGTGTGTGTGTGTATGTGCGTGCATGTGTGTGTGTGTGTGCATGCTGCATAATAATTCTGCCTTAAGCAGTTCACAAAACTGACTTTAAGTTGTGCTTCATTTGAAAATATAAAAAACATACCGATATGAATATAACACGAATAACATATCACCTTCAGTTCTATTCTACAGTTAAGCCACTGAGTCAGGAATTTCCTCCACTATCTAAGAAGCTTTCAGAGAGAACTGAAAGTTTCTGTAGTTTCCTGCAAATCAGAAAGAAAGGAGAAAAGAAGAATGTAGTGAAAAGGAAAGTAAAGAAACGCAAAGAAAGGACAAAGAAAGAGAGTAAGCTTTGCTGGTTGGGGGATGGCAGAAAAGTCCCCTGGGGTCACATACACTGGGCTGGCTGAACAGGCTCTGGAGGGTCAGAGCTTTCTGGGGGGAGATCTTTTAATGCCAATTAAATGCTGCTTCTTAAAGTGCAGATGCACCCGTCTCACACCAAATAGGCCCTGGCTATGGCCTCACCCTCAGCTGTGCCAAATCTAGCACCTCCTAGACTAGCCATCAATGCTAATACTGTGCCAGACACTGATAACAGAAATGATGTGGCTGATTCTAATGAGGGAAAAGGCAGAATCTTGATTGTATCAGGGATGTGGACAACTAACAGTCTGGTGCGCTGGTCAGCAGTCAGGGGGCTACCTTGAATTTCACTCAGAGTGTGAACGGGTAAAGGCGCAGAGTGGGTTTGGGGGACAGGGCGCTGGACAGGGAGGGGTAGCCTGGGGAGGTCTGATCCCGGAAGAGGAAGGATGGCTTGAGCGAATGAAGGTTAAGAAGAGAGAAAAAAGAAGGGGCAATAGCATTTCTTCTTCCTCTCCTCCAGCCAGTGACAGCTCTGACAGCCAGACTCCTTAATTCCCTTTTCTTATTCCCTTAATCTGTCATCTTTATCAGGCCGCGGAAGTGCAGGGCGGTGCGCGGGAGCCGCTGCCCCCGATCAATCTCCGCATTACGGCTGACAGAATGGTGCTAATAACTTATTGATCCCGCGTTTGCGGGGCCCTGCCGGGGCTGAGCGGCGCCCATTGATTGGCTACAGGGGGTGGGAGCAGGGGGCGGCTGAAGGAGGGGGGTTTGGGAGAGCTTCCGCTCCCCAGGAAGATGCTCTGCTGCCAGGAGCCCTGACTCTCTCCTGCAGCAAGAGCCCAGGAGAGAGGGAGAGAGAGAGGGTGGGGAGAGAGGGAGAGAGAGGGAGAGAGAAAGAGAGGGAGAGAAAGAGGGAGGGGGAGAGGGAGAGAGATAGGGCAGGAGTGGGAGGGGGAAACAGAGCAGGCAAGAGAGGGAGGGAGAGAGGGTGGAGGGAGAGGGAAAGAAAAAGAGAGGGAGAGAGAGGGAGGGGGAGAGGGAGAGAGAAAGAGAGGGAAAGAGAGAGGGCAGGAAGGGTAGAGGGAAACAGAGCAAGAAAGAGAGGGAGAGAGAGAGGGTGGGACGAGAGGGAAAGAAAAAGAGAGGGAGAGAGAGAGGAAGGGGGTGAGGGAGAGAGATAGGGCAGGAGTGGGAGGGGGAAACAGAGGGAAAGAGACAGAGAGAAAGAGGGAGAGAGAGAGAGAGAAGAAGACAGGGCAGAAGAGCCAAGAGTGGGTGGCAAGAAACAAGATGAGGGAAAAAGAGAGGGAGAGACAAAAGAAGACAGGAAAAGAAGGAGGGAAGGGTAAGGTCAGAATGACAGAGGGAGGGATAGAGTGTGAGAGAGGGGCTGGGAGGGAGGAGAGGGATAGGGTAAGACATCAGAAATTGGAAGGGTGACACTGGTGTTGGGAGGGAGAAAGGAGGGACACAGTAATGCTGAAAGGGTCAGATAGAGTTAGAACCAGAGAAAGAGAAAGGTGCGGCAAAGGGGAGGCAGAGAGAAACAGAAGCAGACAGAAACAAGTAGATGAAGGGAGAGAAAGAATAAAGAGGATGAATGAAGAGGAATGAAGTATTAGGCCTGATGGCATCAAAGCTGTAACACAGCCAAATTGGCCATACTGTACTCCAAATGGCTGCTAGAACCACACTGACAGGACAGACACTCCCAATAAGACAGAGCACTGAAAGAGAGGGAACAGCAGGATCATAGGACAGGACACACTGTGCCACTTTAGTTCACATTTACTCATACGTTTCTTTGTGCTTAATAGAAATATGGAAAGCAACCCTCTGTAAATTTGTCCTTGAATGAAAACAGGAAAAAAGTCCAAGGGAAAGAGTCCCCCTCTTCCAGTATGATAACACAAATTGTTTCAAGGGTTTTCTCAGTTGTGTGAATTCAGTTTATCAACTATTATTCTTCACCGGTTAGATTTCCAGCTACACACTTACTGTCACACACACACATTGGACACACATTATATGATACATCTGTTTGTGCAACTTTCTCACGCAGTGTAAGGGAGCAAAGAAGAAGCTATGGAGAAGCATAATTAGGATAAAATGTTTAATTCATTAGCAACAGTGCCCTAAACATATGCACATGAGCCTCGCCCCCCCCTTTCCCCCATGTGCCCTCCTCCCCATCAACACTAGTGGAGAGGGATATATAAAAAACAGCACCTTGCCCACCCCTGACAGCCTCTGTCCTGGCTACAAAGCCAAAGATGGGGCTTTGCCCCCTTCCCTCCAGTCAGACAACCTATCATCCCTCTCCAAATCCCCTAACCACCCACCCCCACCAAGCCGGCGGCAGGCTGCAGCAGGGGCCACCTCAGCCCCCTGACTGCTGACGCCCATGTCACCTCCCCCATCTGCCCCTCAGATTTAATTAACAGGCTTCTCTCCAACAGTGAGGCCAGCTTCCTCTTCCTACAACGCCCCCACCCCCATCCTTTCAACATTGCCTGTCCTTCTCAGTCCCCACAGTGTACTCCTCCCTTTTCTTCTTAAAAATCTTTCTCCTTCTCTCTCCTTTGCTCCCTCCTTTCCTACAGTAGCATGTCTAATGTCCCAGAAAAGCATAAAAAGGAATGAATGAAATAAACATCTTTGCACATCACTAAACCATAAAAGTTTAGAGGGTCTGTAGATGACATTATTGTTGGCCAAATTTCAAATTATTTCAAATGAGTTTCAGATTTAATTTACAAGTCAGTAGGTATTTTTGAAAATAGATTCTGGGGAATCGTTATGCATAGCTTACCTGATACCAAGTCACAGGACTTAATAAAGGCTTATCAGAGCTTGCATACCTGCATGACCTGTGTCCTGTCAGTTATACATGGCTCAGTGACTAATAGAGCTTTATTTAAAACACTGTGCAAATGAAAGTTGCCTACTGTAATGCAAAAAAGTGATGCAGTTTTTTAATTTCATAAAAATATATTTATTGAATATTGTTGATGCAGACAATATGTACTATGTAGATGTTTATCATCAATTCATATAGTATTTGAATTTGCTCCTGTAACTAAGATATCAATTTGCCCATACAACTACAAACCAAAACTAAGGGCAGCACAATTTAAAAATAAAAAAAACCAGCCCTCAGGGTCCCAAACACAGGTGTCCATAAACTACTGTGTTTCCCAGTTCAGGATATGATAAACAGCTCTGAAACATTTCCTTAAATGTATGAGAAGATAACTGTTTGGTAACATTAATTTGGCAATGTGCCTCAGCTCCTTATTAAATCCAGGGCTTAAGCTGAAATGACTACTATTGGCTGACAAATGTAGAAATTGGGACGCTAAATTTGTAAAAGCAGTGTAATCTTCCATGTGAATGTACATAGCCTCTCACCTGAGAGGAACTTTTTCTTCTCCCTCTCTCACCCTTATTTTCTCTACCCCTCCCTCTCTATCTCTTTGCTCAAAGACTAAATTAGACACATGGGGACACTGGGCGATAGGATTGGACTTGTTTACAGACACAGGGTGAGCTGCTTAAACAGGCTCTTAAATCCGCATTTAATGCGCCAGCCAACAGATCTGAAGCCTCACCCACGCCAGAGAGTCTGCTCCCCTCATCCCTCCATGTCTCCCTCCATTACGTTTGAAATTAATTGAGATTTTCCCTATTAAGATTACTGCTGTCTTCCGACAAATCCCTCCCCACCTCACGTTCAGGATCTCCCACCCAAAACGATTCATCACGTAGCTAGTCTGTCTAGTTTTTTTTGGATGGGGGGATTATTATCTTGCACCTCATAGGCAGAGATAGGTGCAGACACAGTGCAGAAACGCCTACACCAATAACAGGAAGGAGACATGTCACTGCTGCAGCTCTGTATTATAGGCAAAGCCCCCAGGTGGCCGTCCTGCCTCGCCCGCTCTCACAACTGGCACAGACACCTGATTGGAACATGATCTTGCTAAGCTCCTTCACACTGACCACTGGCAAAGTGGCCAGGAGAATGCTCACCGCAAGTCAAAGCAAAGTCAAAACCACATCAAAAGTCAATGCAAACTGCTGAGTGCCAATACATTTGCTCCCTAATATAACAGTTCTGATAATGGGGACACCACTGTAGGCCTACAGCACAGTCTCACAGTGATTTAACATGATATGCCAATTGTATTCATGACAAGATAATTAAACTTTTACATTCATAAAATCAGTCTGTAAAATTAATTTTCAACGGAAGACATAAAAAACATTGCTGCAATTTCAGCTTTGACTGCTGTCATTCTCATGGGCAGAGAGCAAAACTCCTGCCGGAGTTCCAGCCCAGCCCAGGGTCTGAGAGCAACGTCTCAGTTACAGAGCACAGAATTCACTGGCTCCAGGCATAATCAATACAGCAATTAGAGTTCATAAACACCAGCCTTCTCATCTATCATGTTCCATGCTCCAATGCTGTGACACACAGACAAAAGCGCCTATGCGATATCAATGAAACCTCAATACTCCGACAGCCCCCTAAACAAATTCCAAAGAAAGTTTTTAAACCTTCTTAAGGTCAAAGTATTTCCTATCGATAGCCCCAGGGCAGAAAACACCACAGTTAAATATTCAAAAAGAGTTTTGTCACAGTGGTCAGGAAATTCAAAGGTAGCTAAAGATATCCTGAGAGACTGAAAACCCAGCTACTAATCTACAGGTGAGGACACAAAGGGGGTTTCAGAAAATAGTCTGAGTCATGCAATAGGCCACCTTTTGGTGAAATAAAATTAAATCTGACATGATTTATGGACTCTAGTAACAACTGACCAAACTGCTGCTACACGCATGTGGCCACAAATAGCAGGAAATGTATAGGTCGTCCAATGCTTGCTTGTGCTGCTCTGTACCCTGTCCCACACACTCTCCACATATGAATATCTGAGATGGGTATTTGGCGAAAGCTCACCAGAGTCCAGTGGGAAATTAGGCGGAAAATTAGCTAACATACTGGTAACATACTGGTGTAGCAATAGCTGTTAGAAACTAAAAAACACTTCTAGCTCTGGACACAGTAGGTTTATGACCACATTTACTTGTAATTACACATCTTATGCCTTTAGCTGGCTGCCAGTTACGTATATACCATGTTTACAAATAACTGTGTTCTATCTTAATTCTAAATTGCTGAAATAATAGTTGTAGACCAATAGCTAACACTAACAGTCTATGTGGAAACACGTTTAAAAAATATTTGTTAATGATTCATTTCAGATGGGAGCAAAATACTGAGAGCATTGATCATTTGCATAACTATTTAAAAAACAAGAAAAACCATCACAAATGGTTCCTCAGGCAACCTACACAGCGTCACCCATTTAGTTCCAAATACTTGTCCAGTAGACACACTTGATAAGCAGGAAATACTATACATAAATGCATTTCTGTTGTCTGTTTCTGGAAATTATAACATATTAATTACCAAATGGGACTTCCCACCCACTCTGCCAGCCTTCAAGTGAGGTAATTTACCATCTCTGAAATGTTGTTCAACATATAACACCTGTATCTAACCAAAGTAATATATTTGATATATTTGATTACACTGCTTAATTTGTGTTTTTTTTCCCTTAAAATCAAGTTTTCTCTTCATTTCATCTGTTATGTGTGCACAGATTTTAGGGAGGTCCTGTAGTAGCCACTGCTGAAACTAATTGGAACAATGTTCATTTTTTGTTGTGCAAAACAAAGCATTTTTAGTCCTTTTTAGCACTGCTTGCAAAATTTAGGGATGACCCCAGTGGAAAAGGAATCAAGTCCAGCTCATCTTGGTTATTGATGTGTTCTGGTAAGGGGCTGAAATACACATCAGATTAATATCTTTCAATTAATTCATTCAATTACCTTCATCTACTATGTCTTTGTTTAAGATCCCATCGGATTAAGGGTAATAAAGCCATTTATTAGGAGTGGAAATCGCAAAGGTACAAATAAGCTTGGAGCGCAAAAGAAAATGTCAAGCACACATTAAGTAATGGGCTTGAGAGAGACACAAGGGGATGAGCAATGTGGTTAATCTCGCCAATTAAGTAAAGTATGCCAAATGAACTTACTAATACTAATAAATCCTTTTAGGAAAAGAGAAGGACAGGGAGGGAGGAGAGGGGACTTTTATCCTGGAGCATTTCATGTGGGGGGGGGGGTAGATGGGTGTAATCGATTGAAAAACAAGAATCTGTGAAACGACAAGTTCCATGAGTGTGAAAACACCTCCAGCAGCACTCGCACTAAACGGAGTTAAAGGCAGTAAATAAAAAGATCAAACAAAGACACAGAAGTTTAGGGCTTGCCATTCCTCCCTCCAATAAGAAGATGAAGCATGGTAAGCGTTCTGGGTTTTCCTGGTTTTAGGTGTCCTACCTGCTGCTGGAGAGCCGATGTCCACACTGTTGCTCCTGTTGATCTCGCTGCAGGGCTGGCCCTCGGGCATGCCGGTCTGCCGGGTGTTGTGCAGGTTGGTGATGATCGTTGTGAGGTCACTGTCGCGGCTGGAACACAACGCCAGGGGGAGAGAGAGCTCAGCTCTAAATTCACGTCCAAGCCACCCAACCGACTCTTTGCCCTCCCTCCTACTCCCCCTCCCCGAGCTGAGATAATTTATGTGTACAGGTTTAGACAATGTCACATCATGAATTTAAACAAGACACAGAAACATCACCCTTTCCTTACATACATTTCGAATTGTTACCTAATCGGTCTTCAGAATAAACAGTTCTGAACAGGTTAAATGCAAAAAACGTATTCAGCTACACATATACTTTGCATGATCTAAATGGAAGCTGTTTCAAAGGCCAAATTCTCAGGTGTGCTTCACCTGCAGTACTTACAGTGGTGTAGCCAACAGCCCATTTCTGATTAACTGTGAGCACATGCTTGTGCCTCGAAGCGGCCTGTACTGTCACTGGACCAACACGGGCAGACGTGATCACACCGCTTGGAAGACTCCCCACTGGGGTGCGAAATTGTCTATGAGAGCGTTTTCCTCCCCCTTCCCCAGTCAACACCCATCAGCCCCCCTTCCACCACCCCCTTACTTCAACCCCCGCCCAACATGCTTCCAACCTCCCAGTGTCTGACCCTGGTGAGATGGGCAGCTAATCGGTTTGTCTAGGTCCTCGTTAATCAGATAGAATGGTCATCAAGAGTCCATAGGCTCCCCGCTGCACACGTTTGCCTTTGGCTGCCTTGCAAAAACACACAGAGGGTGACAATTATGTCTTCTGGTCGCCGACAGCAACAGGCTGCAGCATTGCTTCAGCTATACCTCTACTGTGCCCACCTTTTTGGTTTTGTTTTTATAACAAAGGGGTGGGAGGGGTCATATGAGGGTGCGTAGTAATCCCTTTTAAACATGCATGACACGTGCAGAAATTTTAATCACTTCCAGAAACTGCTTAAGAAAAAAAATGACAGACAACTGCCTCAAGCAATTTTGTTTCTTATCCTGTCTAATCTTCAACCTTAAGAAACGTTAATCAACACATTGCGGGATTCATAAGTGGTTTATGAGCTTAAAATGAAGTGATTAGCTTTTTTCCCACCCACCCCAAATCAATACTGGTTAAGGAAGCGCGTAGGACAAGCTTGGATCAGCATAATCTTCAGAGATATCAGCAATAACAGGTATAGATAATAATTTTACTGCCATGCCCATCAGGAACGTAACCCTTAAATGTCTCAGACAAACACAGTCCAGGTGTACAGCCAAAAGTACAGCTTGACAGAATTCAGTAGAGGCTGGAGTGCTGGGTCAAAAGGAGGGTAGTGTTAGACTAGACAGACTCGTTAGACTAGTTAATAAGAAAAGTATAACCATGATTATCAATATTAATATTTTAGAATAATTTTACAAGGAGCTTACTCCAGAAATTGGAAAGGATATGCCTGCCATTTCTGAATGTGCCATCATCAAAGGCTGAGCCAGGCTGGGGGAGTTACTTTTTTGTGCATTTGTGCGGTTTGGCACGGATCACGCACAGTCTGAGAGCAGATGAGGGAGGCTCATGCAGGTGCTCCCTGGGACACCTCCGCCCCCCGACCCCCTCCCAGGATGGAGGGTTTAGAGATTAGGGCGGGATATGTCCACCTTCCCGTCATCCCTCATTAGTGCCCCAGCTCTGAAGCCTGTCTTTTACCTATCAAGACCTGGGGAAGAAGTGTGTCATGAGGGCATTTTAATGAAATCTGATTACAGCTATGATCTCCTTAAACAGCATAATGTTGTGCAATACCAGATTAGAGTATGGGGCATATTAGAAACACATACCACTGTGGCCATGTGCTAACAGACAGAGAAAGAGACAGAGAGAGAGAGAGGAATAGGCTTTAAAGGGGAGGCTGAGTGACAGCTGGGTTTCTCTAGCCGGGTGTGATACCCGCCTCTGTGCTCCACCGCTGACAGTCAAGTGGCTCTGCCGCTTGTGCTGACCAAAATTCTAGCCTTGACGCACGCAGATTACAGGCCCCTGGCTCGGTAATGTGCGGCTGTCGCGCGCAAAGCTGTTTTTAAGCCCTACCAAACAGGCGGTGGAATTTATTTGCTTCAGACCAATCTGGGTAACCATTCGCTCGGCATTCATTTCGACCAACTCCCCTAGCCAACCCCCCACCCCCAACAAAAAAATCTAGTGTGATGAACAGCTCTTTGGGGAAAAAAAGAAAAGAAAAAACACTGCTTGCCAAACACACTGGGCTGCATGCCATAGAGGAGAGTGGCGGGACGCATTCAGGGCATGACTTCACAGCACAAGCTCCCTCTGTGGGAAATGACAGACGCATGTCCTGGCCTTTCCTCACAATCACTACAAACTTCTTTACATCTTTTTACAGTAAAAAAGACAGACTTCGCTAAACAGATATATCAAAAAGGGGAATACAACAACAACAACATCATGCAAAGGCCTGACAATATCCCACACCCCCTTCCCCTGCACCACAAACAGAATCCATTCTGCAGTCAACATACAAACAAACTGTACAAAAATATGGCTTTTAGGATTTGATGTTATTGTTGTGCATTCATACATACCACATTTTTATTTGCATACCATACACATCTTTAAAAATATTTAAATAACCAAAATTGTTAGCCAGGTAATGATTGTGATGAATAAGTCATGAATAAGTCGTGTCAAAAAAAAAATGTCCCCTGTTAAAATTGTGAGTGATAACTGAGCAGAGGTTTGGTTAATGGCCTTAAAAGCAGCTCCTGGGATCGTCAATTGATGGCCCCTCTAATTAGTTCCTGATGCCTAGTGTCTCGTGCCTCCCCTCAGATAATGAGTGCAGAGTTAATGTACTGAATCCCTCAAAAAAGCACATTCACACACAGACGCACACGCACTCACACAGATACACACACACACGCACTCACACAGATACACACACACACACACGCACACACACACACACACACACAGACTCACACAGATACACACACACACACTCACACAGATACACACACACAGACACACACGCATTCACACAGATACACACACACACACTCACTCACACAGATACACACACACACATCACACAGACACACACACACACACACACACACACACACACAGACTCACACAGATACACACACACACACACACACAGATACACACACACAGACACACACTCATTCACACAGATACACACACACACAGATAGACACACTCTCACGGACACACACACACACACAGATATACACACGCACGCACTCACACAGATACACGCACATACACACAGATACACACGCATGCACACACACACACAAATGCCTGACTGCGATCTCCAGGAAAGGCTGAGCTGTAGCGGGAAGGGCCTGGGGCCATGGAGCGTTCGCCGGGCACGTAATTAAAGGTGGAATGCACGCAAACATCAGCCGCCGCAGTCTCGTCCCAACTAATCCCCTATCAGCTTCAGCTGGGCAGGGTAGTGTGGGAGGGATTTATATGGGTGGTGGTGAGGGAATGTTCATTAAAATGACCATGCCAAAGCCTGCAGTAATCCTAACATGAATAATAATGCGGTCAGGAAAAAAAACAGCAAAAAAAAGAACAAAGTAAATCACACAAAAATGTATATGCCGTTTCTGTTTTGTGATACTTCTATACATATTTTACATAAGACATTTTGATTTTTCAATAAACTCTCAACAAAACCTCCTGAAACAAAGGGTTCCAAATGCATGGGCACTTGCTGTGAACAATAAAAACAAACTTTTCATATAGTGCATAGTGAAGTAAAACTGTCTAGTACACCAGAGCCATTTTATGAGATCACCAGAGTAGTCTGTTTCCCCCTTCACCAGCAGGGTCTCATGTATGAGTATTACTCAACCAGCCCAACACAGCCACCTTGCCATTAAAACATTACGAGGAACTGTGTGAACGTTGTTCTGAGGCATAAACACCACAGCCCAAATCCCTTTTTTTTCTACCACAGGCCTCAACCCTAAATAGGCATCAGAATAATAACTAGACATGCCACATATGATAAATACAGTAAATGCATCAAATTATATGGCACGGTCTTCATAAACACCTCAGTTGGTAGCCTTCGAGAGAAAAGAAGAGATGCACTCAACCATCCCGCCAACCCCCCCACCGCCCGCCCCCCCACCCCTCAGAGCTGTTCTCCCGATGCGATAAAACCATCCTGAACTTCCTACCTAAGCAGGTTATTATCCCAAAGAGAGACGCCTTTCAAAGGATCTGCGCTAAGCCCAAAGAGCAAGGGCACCGTTTGCTGGGCTAATTAGCACACTTTCGCTCCGCTGTCCCAATTCGGCCCTTTAATGAGGGCTCACGGACGGCCAGCCAAGGTCATAATCTGAGTCAGGAGAGGTAAGAACTGGGCAGCTGACTCAGCGCAGAGGCGGGCAGTGGGGAGGTGGGGGGGACTGACAGCCCTGCTCATGACAAAGGTGCTCTTATCGCCAGGCACACTCTGGACACAATCTCCATAATCGCGTCCTAAACCGGTCAATGCTACTCATCCCCAGCGCCCAGACCAATATAACGACCCAGATATTAACCCAGCTTGAGCTGGTTAAAGGGAGACGTGGTTCTGACAGTGCGGGCATGGACAATATGTGCATGAGGATTGTGTTCATTTGTGTGTATGTGTGTGTGACAGGGGAGTTCTGTTGTTGCAGGTATATTTGAATCTAGAATGATCAATTCTGTTTAAGGAAAGAATTGTCAATACAGCTGTATGACCATGTATTTGAGAATTTAGATTCTACGAGTATTTGAACTTGTATTTGTGTATGTGTGTAGTTTAATGGGACTGTGCATTTTATTTGCATTTGTGTCTTTTGGGCATGAGTTAGGATGTTGTGTATGTGTGAACATGAGAATCATGTACATTGAATGTGTAAATAAGCATTACTGACTGTGTGTTTCGCTGTACCAATGTTGTATACTCTCTCTGGATACACAACGATATCAAACATTGAAAGAAGAGATTGCTTTCATTTCTGAGGTTTATATTATGTTATTGTTTCCCTCATACCCTTTTTTTTTGGGGGGAGGTGGTTATGCACATCATCAACAATTTAACCAATACATTGTTTGTCCTCTGGAGTCAAATAGGTCAAAGATGTAGACTATGAGCAACAAATTAAGTTCATACCAAAGAGACAATTTACAGGCACTTCACTCAAGATGTTGTTTGGCCTGGTGCTGAAACCATCAAGACTGGGCCTGGGTGAAAACTGTAATGTATATCATGACTTCTGTATGGCTGGATTTGCCACTAAAGCAAAAGCATATTTGACACTTTTAACTCCTCAAATTAAAGGATGTGATATACTGTACAGTTAATTTGCATAAAACACATGAATATCACATCAAAGGCCAGAGAAGATCAAACCAACACGCCCGAAAAGTTTCAGTACTATGAGTTAATAAGAGAAAAAATGCATAATGAGACAAGACATGTCTGCCTGCGGTTAGATATGTCAGATATGATCACTGGCGTGGGCAACCTATGTTCCCCTAGCGCCCATGAGTGGTGCACAAAAGCAGCGGCATGTGACCTGCCACAACCCCAGGGACTGGACCCTGTGCAGTTGTCCCAGTTTTCTCCCGGTTGTCTCAGTTTATTTTGCTTTTTTTATATTGCTTTGTATGTGCGGTTGCAGCAGTTCTACACCTGTAAGGGGTTCCCCATCATGCAGCGTGGTCTCGACCTGGCAAGAAACATTCCTCGCCTGCAGACATAGGAAACAATGATTAGGAAAACAAAGCGGCAGACGGTCGTGCTTTTTGGTCTCGCAGCTGCCAGGGAGAGACAGCCAGAGTCGCAGCTCAAGTCTCGCTGGTCACACAGTGGGCACAGCCAGGACGCGGGTGGCTGGCGCCAGGAGAACGGCACCAGTCCAGGGGCCCATCAGAGCTCTCTCTGTGATGGGACCCAGGAGGTGTGATCAATAGGCGTGGGGGGAAGGTGGAGCCAACAATATTATGTCATACTGTCCTGTATGACACCAGTGCAGACAGTCAGCTGACATCAGTGGTTGAAACGGTGGCAAAAATGCCCCGAATCACGGCGGGTGGCAGCGATTTGGCATGTGAGAGCTTGCGCAGGTGCACACAGAGGAGGGGGAAGGGCTTGAGTGGGTGACAGCTGTTGCCACTTGGCATTTGTATGGATCTCCAGGAACAGGCCTGGTTTAAATCCAGTCAACTGCAGTTTTTCAAACGGCAAAAGTCAGAAGGATCCGCATGCTTCCTCAAAATGCATCTTGTGCAATATGATCAGAAATGATATCTGTCTTTTCTTGCCTGTATTTATAATATTGAGACACTGCAATGCCAGAACCAGCTGAGTAAAAAAAGAAAAAAATCCATGGTAAACACTTCACACCTGTGAAGAAGTATGTGAGCTAATGGAACTGGGTTTTTTCTTCTCTTTTTCACTTTTTCAACTCTGTTGCTAACAAGGGCCTCTGTTCTTTCCACATTAAGACCAAAAGAGAGGTTGATACAGAGGCCTCCAACAGAGCAGGGAGACAGAGAGATAAATACACAAGTAGATACATGAATAAATAAGAGCACACCACATTCTCATGGGCTTCTGCTGTTGTTCCTCTACGTGCAGTGTATACGCACTGATGGAAGGTCCATATACCTCCTGCAGAACAGGAATTTCTTCATGGTGGAGACTCAGAAGGACTCAGAGGGAGTAACTGGAAAGCCTTGCCTGATTAGGACTGGATTCATTACCAGCATGTCAAAGACTCCGGTCCACTTCTCTCAGAGTCCAACTAGTTGGTCAAAGGCACTGACCATAAGCTGCCTGAAAGTTAAACACATTTTCCGAACCTTCTCAGTTGGGGGTGAATTCACATCCTTTTAACATGCTAAAGAATCTAAAATAGCTTTCCTCTGATTATGGAAAGTTTTCACATCATAGTTTTTGAGCAGTCTGCAATCTGATCATTAACATGCTGTCACCCTTTGTCTGCTCATAACCGAAAAAGTAGTTCACAAGTTAAAAGCAAAATAAGACTGTGGGAGAAAAACAGGATGATTTGCACTTTTCAAAAGCTAAAGCCAGGTTGCTTTACAGCATTCACACACCTGTCACACCACAGGCCGATAATGAGGGCGTGCTTTGACAGAAATAGCCAAATCATTGTTTTCACCCATTCAAGGCCAGTTTGTGACGACAACAAGATGAGGGGGCTGCCCACGCCTGACTCTAGACACAGCTACAGAAAAGGAAACCCTCTTCTTGTTTGAGTACCATGGAAGATAAGAGATCGAAAAATGAAAATGAAGAATTTTTTCACTTTTCATCCACCCCCAGCTCAGGGTTGCTGTCTTGCTCATTCCTGAGGGAGGGCAATTCGGGGATCCCCATTTTGACAGGCCTGTTTCTCAGCAGAGACGCCCAGAAGGGAGGGCAGGGGGGGAATCCTTCCTCTGAGGCCCTCGCGTGTGGGTGCAGCCAGGGCCTGAAACTAGGTCTTTTCCATCACAGATTGGGACTTCCCCCACCTACACCCAAAAGGGTAATCACCCTGCCACTGGTTCTGACAGGACACCCAGCTCCCTGTCTGTTCATGTAAAAAATAAAAACAAAAAAAATTAAGAGCTGGAAATCTGGTGTAACTTTGCCAGGGTAATGTAACATGTTTCCTGATACCAGCCGTGTGAACATCAGGAGAGGCAATAGAACATAACATGCATCTCTACTGAAAACACAACGGCTGAGCCTGGTGGAAATGCAATGAGCCAATTTCTGAAGTTAGGATCAAGAGCCTGAAATACGTGCCTGAAACCCAGCTTGTCAGAAAAACATTATAAACGATAGATGCAGGTACAATCGGACTTGAAGGTCCCTTGTTGTGAAGAGCCATTTTTAACAATGCTTCCATGTCTGCGTGTGTCAGAACAATTTGAGGCAGCTATTGAGCTGTGAGGTGTTTTTGTCATCAGGAGGAACCACGTTATGAACAAGCGCGAATTCGCAATAACTGTGACCAGGTCACTTCCACTGCCATGCCCCCTTTTAGCCAGTTGGCATGAACAGAAACACACACCTTCACATACACACACTTGACCTCCACGCCACATTTCAGCCTCTTAGGGCGAAAACTGTGGCCGCTAAAGTATGGTGAATTTTTTGTGGACTGACCGACCAACCAACCAACCGACTGATACAGGGACCTACAGAGCTGCTGGTCACAGCTAAAAATAAAGCCCTGAGAATGTTGATTCCGGGGATGGGTCTGTACTGTACCACAAAGCTGACAAACGCAAAGTCTTCACTCTTTTCCAAAAAGCAACTCATGCCATCACATTTTTCCTCTCACTCCCCCGTATTGCCTGTGCATCCCAGTCAGCATGCTGCCCATCAAAAATGAAGAACAAGTAATCTCAACAGCACAAATAAACTCTTCCCTCAAACCTAAAGATCCAGAAATTAAAACGAAATATATCCGCCATAATTTTAATTACGTGTGACCATTTCTTCATGTTCTGTGCCCTTTCCATCATTAAAAGGATTTAGGACCTTGTGAAATCCTAAATCCCTTTTTATTAGTAGCTGAGGCCAATTACTAATAATGATATTTGAACAGCACGCACATGCTTGTCTGCTTCTGCTACCTTTATCGCAGCATCACATCCTGAGTGGAGAAAATGTTAACCATGCACACCACTGCTGAGATTTTCACTGGAAAATAAGTACACCAACAAAAAAGGTTTTATTCAACTTTTTTCCGAATGGACCATTTTCGATACTTGTTGAAGCATACTATTGTCTTTTACTTATTATCCCACATACATTTAATTCTGAATATAAAATGCTGTTTGACTTCATTAACTTGTATCTCCTGCTGCTACAGGGCTTGTATGTATTAATCTTATTAAGTGCAGTACATGGTGAAGAGCAAAACAAAAATAAATATACATGCACAAAGTTTTTTATGAATCCAACTCTGAATGTAACACAGTCTTGGTTTACCCCCTTTTTTTGAAAAATGTTCATAACTCATGGATAAACTTTAACAAACTGCTCTATTCACTGTAAAGAATATATTTTCCACTCCAAGCAGAAAGCAACAAACAAATACCACCAAAATACAGACCAAAGTGAATAAAGCAGATGCAAAACCACTACGGTGAAACATCACAAGTACATACCAGCATTGAGAGATTCTAGCACAGCTTCAACCCTGGAACTTGGCCTGGCTCTAGAAAGTTCCGTGGCTCAGCAGGTTCTGTTCTGAGCATCACAGGCATTGAGAGTTACTGAGTTATCAGCCCCGTCACCAGCGTCTGGCTCCCCACAGAGAGAGACAGGGAGAGAGAGAGGACACTTGCTTTGCACTACCGTCGGTTTGCATTCATAGCGCAGACAGGTTAAACCCTTCTTCGTATGCAGCTGAATTTATAGCAAGGATTTAAAGAGTGTCTGAGCAGCTGTGCAACCCTTGAAGGGGTGGGGTAGAACAGCACCAAAGTCCAGACAAAATAGACAACCATAATTCTATGCATCTATTTTTCTCTCTTTCACACTGCTGAGGTAATAATGTCTTTCCTCCAAACTTGGGTAGATGACCCAACTCATATAGAATACGTTACAATCTATGTGTAAATATGTGTTTAGCCTGCAGAAAACCAAGCATGCATATGTGAACAAATCCATTTGATTCCAGCTCTGCAACAAGAATACTCACTGAAAATTAGATGCACAAAATGTTAATAGGCCATAATATTCCAGAGTCGAAGGCCATTTTTGGGAGAGTGCTCTGAGTCCCTGGGATGTCCCTGTCAGCAGGTGTAATTGATATAATGCGTCAGGGTTCTTCAGTAATGACCCAGACTTGCAGTCAGCACATTTTAATGGAAGCCTTGTCTGCACATACAGGAGAACCGCACGCAGGTAGGGTTTCGACAAATTCTCGATTGTACCTTTTTAGCTGAGGATATTTGGAACTTTGTTGAGCACAATTACTTAGCTAACTCATGTATTAAGTGTGACTTCAAGATATAACTGTGAGTTCAGGACTTCCAAAAGGGTCAAGTCTGCTGAATTTGTTATATCTATGCATTTACATTTTTTTTATTCTGAAATATGCTCTAGCTTCTTAGCAGTGAGAGGCACATTTGATGACCTTACACTACCTTCCAGACAAAAATGTGTTCAACACTGGTGCTCCTGGTGCTTCACCAGCGATGTAGATGTAGATTTGGCGGAATCACTCATTTCATGATCTGCTGCCATTTTCTGCTGAGCACAAACTCTGCAAGAGGGTCTTATTTCTCTCTTCTTCCTGGTGGGCCTACCAACTAATCATCTGCAAAGCAGGACACCATTAACATTAATCTGGTTAAAAGATATAGTAAGAGAGATGAACCTGACAGGCCTTTGTCCAGGATGAAGACACCCTAAGCCCTTTTCTTCTGACAGAGCCTTAAATCCTGTTACCTGTTACCTCTCAGCCTTTTTGATTCCATTTGTTGTTCTTGTGGATCATGTGCAATTATATTCTGCTCTGAAAATGCTATCACATGACAGCTGAGCATGAATAATTCTGGACATGACAAGAAATGGAGGAAGAGTAGAAAATAATTATGCAATGACAATGGCGATCCATGCGCTTTACTGGCGACTCGTGAGTAAGCTTGTAAATGAAACCTATCCTCCAATTTTTTACCATCCGTCAACAAAATCCAATTCCTTTAAACCCATCTACAACTCACTTACCAGAGCTGCACTCAATGTAAATCTAATTTAAAAGATTGAACAGCCTATTATCCATTTTCGGTTAGACCCACATTTGTGCACAGCAGGGACGGATAGTGAGCCCTCTGAACAGACTGGAGCAGCGGCTCCACAAAGCCCGTCGCCATTTAAAGGGTAAAAAGCCCTGCATATCAGTCTCGAGTGTCCTGTAAATTTGTTAGCATCTTAACATGCAGGCAGCAAAAGTGTTGAGTAAAAATGGCAATAACGAGGTTAGCATACTATGTGGCTGCCCTCCCTATCTCTATCCAACACCTGCAGTGTTAGCCTGTTTGAATGAAACCATAATTCATAAGGAATATGATTTTTGTAATGTCTTTTCTTTGTTCACATAATGGAAAATAGTTTTTTCAAATAATTTTTAAAGATATTAATACGTTATATTTTCTGTATTATTACTAACTACAGTTTTAATATACAGTGTACATATGTGTTTCAGGGTCAATCAGTTTAATCAGGGTCAATATGATTAACGAGAAAGTAGCATACTTGCAGAAATGCAAAAGCAGTCTGTAAACCTTACAGTAAACCTTCAAGCAATGTAAATTATATATTATATATACAATTATATACAGAGCATAATTTTATTTATTTGTTCATATGTGTGTATATATGTATAGTGTTATTATTATATTATATTATATTATATTATATTATATTATATTATATTATATTATATTATATTATATTATATTATATTATATTATTTTAGAGATGGTGGTAATATTCGGTTCAGTACATGAGGAACGAGGTAAAAAAAAAACTGTCTGAGAGAGCTGTCAATTTTTCTGGTTTCTTTGCACAAAAGTCCAGCATTTTATCAGAAGGGGGTAGGCTTCCTCATCGCCCACGCTCATTAGCATCATTCTGGTAATGCACTGACCCCAGCACAACCTCTCGCTGCTTTTTAGGGAGCACAAGCCCTGTGTGTGTTTGTTATTGCAGAAAGCCTATGGTGACATCCTTACAGTTGCACGCCCCCCTTCCCCTCTTCCCCAGCACATTTCACATAACAGCTGAACGGCCGCCTGCACTGCTAACAGAAGTCTCATAAATACATGCTCCCCTCCACCTACATAGGCTGAATGCATAAAACCTGTAAAACCTGGGACATGCTATGTATTTAGGTCAACATACAAATAAATAGATGATGTGCACAAGTATATATAAGAAGCATGCCTGGGACCATTAAATAACCCAGAAACATGAGCTTGAACTGTGGCGGTGGGCTGGATGGATTTACGTTGTGCACTGTTTCTTCCATCTATCAAAAGCATATATCTGTATATACATTTGTATATACTACATTTTGAACTGGATAGCTTGATAATGAGTTAAATGACTTGTGGGTGAAGAAAAATGAAGAGAACTGATGGATCTTCAACACTTTTCAGATGTGAAATTTGAATTTGCAGTAAAGCCCTTAAGTCATGGCTGTGTGGCATTTCCTGCAGCTTCCTGGCTGCATTACGGTATCATGCTTTTTTCTTCTGTGTCTGTATGTATCTGTGTGCATATATCTGTGTGTATGCATTTCTGTGTGTGTGTGTGTGTGTGTGTGTGTGTGTGTGTGTGTGTGTGTGTGTGTGTGTGTGTGTGTGTGTGTGTGTGTGTGTGTGTGTGTATGTGTGTTTTGTTTTCTGATTTACAGGAACAGTTCCCTTACAATTAGTCATCCACTAACTCACACCCCACCATCTGCGAGATGCTGGATTCTCAGGCAGGCCCACGCACCCTGTTGCCACGATGCTGTATGTCATCTTAATCTGGTGTGTTACTGCTAACGAGTGAACAGCGATTTCCTCTTCCTTCCCCACTCATAATCCTCATTAAACAGGCTGGTACTTCCTGGAGAGCTGGCCTGAATCCAACTCAGCTCGCAAGTAATGCAAAACATTCATCATAACGGAGATCAGCCCACAGAGAAGATCATCCTGCAGCAGAGTTCAGCTCAACATGAAACCAGCTCGGAGACCAGCCTTTTGAACCCAGCCCAAACCTGGACATGAATCATGAAGTCACAACTACTCATGTGTTAAGACTATTCATGTGTCAGGCCACACTTGATGGGATTTCACTGCTAGCCACTCAAGCATTTGGAATTATGCATTAGACCTTCTTAAATTACCCTGCCCAACTCTTAATGTTGTATATTTTACATAATTTTGAAAACATGGGAACATTTCAAAACAACCCAAACTTCCTGACATCCATAATAATCACTAAAATTTTGAAGTGTATTCACTTGAAGACACAAACAAAAAATGTTTTAAAACTTATATGCATGGCTCTGGCAGAATTTATAAGACAAAGCAGACATGCTGCAGTTTGTCTTGAAATGAAAATTTAAAAAGTCTGAATGAAACTGAGAGGTACTGTTTAAAGCATGAGGGTTTCCCCTTCGATGTTTGTCAGGAGAGTTAGCGGTTGTCCTCCTCCCTCTGCTTCACACATTGCAGGTTCCAAGGTCTTGGGACTGCAGTGGGGCGGTGCTGTACACACCATAGACCAATAAGATTGAAGACAAATCAGGGCTCATTACCATTAACCCGAGTCACCCTATACGAGAGGATAATGCCCTCTGATGAACCAGTCAGCTAAAGCTCCTCATCTCTGATTTGCTGGTATCCCTGTCCATCATTGAAAAGACTTTGACAAGCCTTCTTTGGCTGAGATTTAACTAGTGATAGATGGAAAGAATTCATATCATCAATCTGTATATTTATGATCCATTTTTAACATGCCTATACAATCATATCTTATATGATATGTTATACATATACATACATATATATACATGTAAGCATATAAGTCCATATAGACATTCATATGTCCTCATATGGCTTACATTTTTGTCAATCACCCAGTCTCTGCCACCCATTTCCCATATCAGTATACACAGTAAATCAAGAGGTCAAAACCACATGGGAAGATGTGTCAGTTTTGCATCAAATTGAATGGAGTGCTTGTTAAAAACATTTGCCATCCCCCATGTGTTGAAGTACCTCTGTTACAAAAAAGTTTCCTTCCCTGCTTCATTCACTGAAGCAGCCATGCATTTATGAACATTTTCACTTTCTCAACAGTTCATGAATTACTTTTGTGCTGTTCAAATCTGAACTAATTTTCCTTTCTACAGCCCTCTCATGGTTTCTAAAAAATTCAGCAGGCCTCAAAGGTGTTTTCTACCAACAGTTACGGCTGATACATAGAAATCATCTCACGGCAAGCATTTCTTCTGTAAGTTACTTGGTCACTCTCCATAATTGCAAAGCGATAACCAGATAATCTGTCTGCAGGTATAACTTGACATAACTTTTGTACCAGTGCAATGTGTGATGGTCTTATGTTTTTTTATCTTAGATTATGGTCACCACCTTTTTGTAATCCATATGTCTTTAACATGGAATTTACTCCAGTGGAGTAAACAGGAGCCAAAGACTTAAAGATGATTAAGGTCATGCTCTTTGAACTTTGAACATATGCTCTAATTATTTTCTTTTCCTAGTGCATCCATCCAGGCATGCTCAGTAGCATACTTCATACTCACACACATACTTCAGTGACACACATGCAGCATATACATTTTCTGCTCAGCTTCATGTTGCCATCTTTTTGACCTTTTTAAGGGAAGTATTTCTGTGTCCACTGTAGTGGGACAACTTCCATTGCTGCCCCACTTTTTAGCCTATTTGAGTTTAAATTCCCACTATCTGTCAATCTAATTTCTGTTTATTGTGCATTTTTCTGCTCTTAATTTAAATGACATGGCATTTAGTTTATTACATAACAATTCATTTAAATGTAGCACAACTAAAAGGAAGAAAAATGAAACAACAGATTTAATATATTTTACAAACTACACTTCAGCTTGTTATTTTTGTTTAATGCTCTATGTACAGTATTCAGAAGATATTTTCTGAAGACACAAGGGTGCATCCAGATCAGGGGGTGGAATGAACTGACCAGTCATGGTACACAATGAACACACTACAGTAAATACGAATAGACAGTAACATTGATTTCACTTTACTTCAACCTTCAGTGTAAACCAAAAGCATTGAGGAACCTCACATTAGCAGATCAAAGATGCCCATCTACAATTAGCTGTATTTGTTGTTCATGTTTCTGCTTTTGTGTCGCCTGCTAATTTGGGACCTTGAGTGTTAGCAGTGTATTTACTATTGCAGAACAGCATGTATGCGTCTGTAGTGGCCACATGTCATATGTGTGTGCGTGGTGAGTGTTTCTGTGGCAAAGGCTGCAGAAGTGTTATAAATTCCCTCTAATGATACACTGATGTCTGGAGAGACCGAGTCGTTACTGTCATCTCAGAGCAGCAATTACAACATGCGAGAGCATCCCAAATAAGGCTGAATAATGGCAGCCTGCAAAAGTCTCACTTTATCTTGAATGGGTGGGTGGGGGGCTGAAATATCTCTGTTACCATATAAGCACCCATCTTCAAGGGTGTTTATTTATTTGTTTACACAATTGCAAAAAAAACCGTGCTTCAATCAAAACGGGGCTGTGAAGGCAAGTAAAGGTGAGCAATCTATCTGGTGGCCAAGAAACCAAATGTTTGTGATCATAAAATAAGGGAGTGATATTTGAAAATGCATTTAGGCTTGCTAAGATAGACGACGTTGTCTCACCTCTTTCTCATTATACCAAAGCGCAGCTCGTCCTCCTGCTTGAAGTCACTGTGGTCACCATTGGCTTTCTCACTGCCCTCGCTGTCGTCGCTGCTGAAGACAGATGCCAGCTCCTTCTTGGGGATGCGCGTTGGAGGGAAGGGGGTGGTGCGCTTCTCCGCCAGGCGTCCGCGGTTCTGCGTACAAAAAGGAACACACAGGGCACACACCCCTTTGAGGACACAGATCTCTCTCTGCCCTGGCCACTGTTAGAGGAGCAAGGCAGCACACATGCAGGACCAGCTCAATCTCTCAAAGCAGCTGAGTATCGCCTAATATCTAACTGGGCAGCTTTCCCTAAGGCCCCACCTTGGATGACATAGTTCTATCAAACAATGTTGCAAAACACAACAAAACAAGGTACTGGCAGGAAGTTGCATTCCGAAGCAAATACACATTGTGTTTATCAGGAAATATGGTATCTTTCGCTGTGCAAATGTTCCATCACCTCCAAAGCAAACAAAAAAACATGCTGATAGTTTCTTCTCCATGGCTTGGAGCAGTTATCAATGGCTGTGACATTTGACCTAAAAAATAAAATCAAACAATTTTTTAAGGGGCTTTGCGTTTGTGGTGGTGAAAACTGTTCCATGCAGGGGGATATTCTGAGTGAAAAAGGACTTTTGCGGCAATATAATAAAATCATTTCATGGTCCTTATTGTACCTTTGAGACAGTTACTTACTAAGAATGAGCGACATGGGCCATGTAACGGCACTGTTATTTATCACCAATTACGCAGTCCGGGGACATGCAACAGAGACCTTATTCTACCACATCGCGCATGACAAAAATGATGCAGCTCCAGTTAAAACTACATTTATCTCCCTTCCCCATCTCCCTCATTTCTATGACCTCAAAAATCAGCTCTACTGTCAGGAGGGAACGGGCTGAGATCCATCCAATAGCAATGCATCCGAGACCACAGCGAGATGTGCACTAGCACTCCCTACAACATGGGTTCATGTACAGTTTCCTTCACATGGTTTTATGAACTTATCTGAATGTAATTATGATAACAGTAATAAATGTAGTAAATTGGTTCATATTAAAAACATGGTTTACAAATGACCATTTTAAGAACATTCTTAATACCTAAAGATGTACAACACCTACATCACCTACTGCCAGGACAAGTTCAACACTAAATAGGTGCTACACAAAGCTTCATTAGCACACAGCTCATGTACCTCTAAACAGTGAATGTGTATTTTACAGTACTGAAACTGAAAAAGCTAACTTTCACACCAATGATAAAATATTCCCTCAGCTCTGATGTCCTTGGAAATGCTAAAATGGAAAAATATCAACAAAGTAAATGAGTCTGCAACCTGAGGGTGTCTCTCCTGCACTGTACTACTTATTTTTCATTACTTAATTTCAAATTCCAAAATGTTTGTCCTCAGTACACTGTTTTGCACATCACAATATTTGCTATAAGTTAAATCAATCCCATAAGAATATTTTTTCAGTTTTCTCATTTTGGATGTTTTACTTTTCTACCCATGTAAAATGCCTGCTGTGACATGATAAGACCTGGTTGTATATACCAGATTTACTGATTTTGCTGTGGGACAGAGAAAACAGCAACACTGTCATCATCATCATCACTACCATATCCAACACTGTCTTGCTCTTTGTCTTCATTACTGTCAAATTAAATTCTTCTTCCTCCACCACTATTCCAGTACAAATGGGAGACTGAAAGGGGTCTGAGCCCCTCAGGGTTTGGTGGGTGAAGCTCAGAGACCTTTAATGTGACCTGAAGAGGTCGTAGCAGATTAGCAGGCCTCTGTCAGAGCACAGGGAGGGACTGGCCAGCATTTCCTCTGCTGAGCATCTCCTCTCTCCCTGAGACACTGACAAGCCCTGCAGCTATTCCCTCCTCCGCACGTCTACCCTACACCTGTTACCACACCCCCCAACACACACACTCACAAATGCTCACACACAGGCACACTCACAAAAACACAAGCAAACACTCATACAAGCACACACATGAAAACACACACAAACGCACACAAACAGTCAGACACAAACTCACACACAAGTACACACATACACTCATACTCACAGACAGACAAACACACCCTAGGGGATGCAGCATGAGTGGTTGTCCGGGGCGGTGGTGTTTAGCCAAGAGGCAAACAGGTGCAACAACTCAGGAGTCTCTCTTGTGGCATACCAACTAAAAGAAAAAAAATTGAAAAAAAAACATCCCAGAGGACGATCAGGCAGCACGTTCTTCTGCACATTCCCCTCGCTTTTCTTTTGCTAGCTGCACAGGGTTTCCTTCTCTCTCGTCTTTATTCTTTTAAACCTGGCTCTTCGCAGCACGGTAACTTCGTTAAACTTTTATGAATGGGGTGGGAGGGTGCAGGCTGGGTTGGAGGGGGGTTGCGAGCAGCAGAAACGCAAACCTTGGAGGATGGTGAACTTCCCCTTCTTCCTGCAGTGAGGATTCTTAAAATTATTTTTGTTGTTTTTGTTTTTGTGATGCTGAATTTAAGAATTTGACTCACACACCACACACACAATCTCTCTCACACACACACACACAAATAAAAACATAAAGTAATTTCTATACGAGTACACAGTGCCACCTACACCTCCTACACACATACCCCAAACAACCATGGTCAAGACACCGAGACTAATGACACCCTTGATCATGGGCAGTTTAGTGTCAATTCAGATTAATAGCACAAACAGGCCATCGAATGATGCCATGGGAGCACAATCTGAGGAGCAGAGCTTTGGCTTCACGAAAAAGAGGCTCATGGCATGCCCTGGTGTATACAAAGCTCTGCTGGAAGCTCTGGACTTCGAGATGGGACTGTCAACTACTGTACACATGCGCAACACGCAAGCAATCTGCCACCACCCAGAGCAGGGCATTGATAGTTTCTACCAAAAAACCTTTCCCCCAGCACCACTGCTCCACATCCCCCCTCCCAAACACCTCCCCTCTCTCTTTCTTCTCTCTCACTGATGCACAACTCTGCTGCTTTCAGAATATTTCCGGAGACTCCCATGCCACAAGGGAGGTCATTCCAAAAACAGAGCAGTGAAAACTGCTCAAACCTTCCCACATACATGCTCCACAAAAAATAAATATTGCCCTTGTTTTATGTAAATTTTGTAGAATTAATAATAGAATTAATAAAAAGAACTAATGAAAAAATACACTGAGCTGGAAAGGAAAATCATAAGCCTTTGAAAAATGGTTGAACATTCTTTTCTTTCTTACAGAAGAGTGAACGGAGGCTGGGTTGATGCTCAGATGCTCGCAGATGCGCCAGAGAGCCAAAGTGCTCGCAGAGACACTCGCTGAGGCACGGTGTGTGGTCAGCCGTCAGATGGCCATGGAAACAAAAACATTTCTACATTTCCAATGACCCACTATGAACTGCTATGAATAAGTCCTCCCACCTTTTATGTCTGAAAACGATGGGCCCAGCTGACGTGCTTTGCACAAACACTGCCGTCACGCCCACAGACACATCCACTCACTGCTCCAGTCCCATAAAAGCTTATCAAATATACAAACAATTAATGTGTTCCTGCTTTAAAAATATTAAAAGGGCTCCTGTAAACTGTCAGATGGGAAGCATAATAAAATCTGATTGCTCCCCTAAGCAGCATAACCAAAAAGGCTGAGCAGACCTGACAGTCCTTACTGGCACTGTCTGTTGTGAAAACTTTATAAACCAGACACATGCACACACACACACACACACACACACACATCCACACACATCCACATAGACACACATACACGTAGACACAAACACACACATACACACACACACACACACACACACACACACACACACAGTACAGCTCTTAGAAGCTGAGAAAGCATGTCATTGGCCACATGGGATCAAGTTTGTCCTAAGATCCATACCTCCTGATTCTTATGGATCAGGAGGAAAATAGCAGAGGGAAACTGCAGATGGGGGGGTCTGCACTGACTGGACAGTCTATGGTAGCAGACCGGTGACACTGGTCAAAACCCTCCATGCAATAACACAGACACAGCCAAAACTGTCAAGTCAAAGGCTACTGCAACTGACAGTAGCAATAACTTTTTGAAAGAGATGAAATGCAGTGGTTGTTTCTCACTTGGTAATGGGGCAGAAAGTATCAAAATCAAACATTTCGTTATGACTCCAATTCATCCCTGTCCACACTACTGTGAATCAATATGGTGCTTTCTGAGTGACAGGATAACTGCAGACACCAGTTATTTGAGACAATCGAGCGTTCAGCTGTCAGACAGCCAACTAGCATCAAAATCTTTTAACTCAATGTTCAAAATTTCAGTTTAAGATTATTTCTTCATTCCATCCAGGTTTGGATGAATAGGTGATAAATAGGCAAAACCACATGGTGCTTGTGCAGTGCTATATGACAGCAGTCGCATATTTACAACATCTGGGGCAGCAATGTAGTTGAACTGTTATGCAGTTGGGCTTGTAAGACACAGGTTCTAAGTTCAATTCCTGGCTACACTGCTACTATTTAGTAAGGTATGTCATCTGAAGTAGTACTGTAGAATACCTAGCTGTATAAATGAACAAAGTGTACAATGTAAGCTGTGAAATTCACACAGGATGAAGGTGCCTGCCAAATGTCTAAAATGTAAACTGCAATAATTTCAGCTTCTGGGATGGGGTGGGGTTTATAGTTGTTCTTTTAGTGAAAAGAAAAAAAGCATGAGTATGTGAGTAAAATTATTGACGTTGTCAGATTTATTTATACACAGACGCACACATGGCAGTGGCAGCCCATGACATTCCTGCAGCTGTGGAGCTCTAGCAGCCCCCCCACTCCTGTCTCCGTCCCCCCTCCCCCCCTGCCTCCCCCCAGCCTTCTCCCCAGGGGATGAATGCCTAATGAGTCACGCGCCTGTCTGCCGTAACCTCTCAGTGTGTGAGCGTGTGGGCGGGACGGCGGGCAGACTTGGCGCGAGCTCAGGAACAGGGGGAGAGGAGGCGGGGGGCACCGATTCCCACCCTGGCTCGCTTTACTGGCGCGTTCAATTAAAAAAAAATCAAATAACCGCTTCAGCTTTATTTGCGGGAAGGCTGCAGCTTGACAGCTAACCAAATCAACTCATTTCACGTACATGCCGATTATAATCGCATTGCATTTACAGCATTATTTTCCAGGAGAAATGTAAGAGTGAGTTCGGGAAGCTTGCATGCCATGGCATTATAGTAGAAAAACAGGTATGCACCAACAGTATTAAACCAAAAGTGTGTTCATTATAGGCTGGATAAAGCTTTAGAATGTGATTATGTTTATGCTACCATTTCAGAATTTAACACTTGTTTGAAAAAGCAAGAAAAACACAGATGTATTGGTTGCCGTGGAAAAACACTGTTGCAGGAAACTGAACCCATGAACCGCCACCCCCCGGACAGCCCTCCCCTGCCTGGAGTGGGCTTGTCTCAGACCGGTGAAGCAGTTCACCCGCGCTGGGAGGTCAGTGGCAGCCCAGTGATGCATGCAAACCCCCCTCTCAGCTTGTTTGTGTAGGCCCTGAAAGTCAGCCACCAGAGGCTTTTATGGACAGGTAACGACTTGGCCATTCTTTATTGCAGAAAAAAATGTATAAGGGAAGAGCGGAATGAGAACATATTAAAGAAAGAGAGACAAGCCCATGTCAGTAAAAATACTGAAAGAAAACTGTTGACGGAATATTCTGAGTGACTGTTCTGTGAAACATCTAATGTTACTTTATAATTGTGATCAAGAAGTCTTTTAACATATCACTTTCCATTTTCAGGGGGGAAAGCATTCCTGATGGCACAATTTGATATTACAAATCCACAGACAGCAATGTACCGCAAAAGGCTGGGTTTACACAGAAGTAATCTGAAGGCCAGACATTTCATGCAAGCTTATAACATGCAAATCAGATCAAATAATCACTCATTTGTTCTGCATTCATAGTTATTCCAACAGTGCATGTGACAGACGGACCGTAAGGATCATTTGCATTTCAGGCTCAGGCCAATACTGATAAATACAGTCAGTGATGCATTCTGTTGCGACACACCCATTCCTGCCATTTCTTACTTTGTTTAAATAAAGAAGACTGTAAAAATGAATACAGAGTAATGATTTGAAAACACTTGACTAAACAAAAACAAAGACGATAAACTTTTGTAAGACATAAAGGCAAAGGCTACATTTGAAGAGCTAGTCAAAAGAGGAACTGTTTACCAGAAAAGGGGTCAGGTCAATAATAGCATGTAAGCACAGCTTCCACTTCCTTTACTGTTGCCATGGAACCACTGGTTGTGAGTGACAGGCAGCCATGTGCCTACTAAAGGACACACTTCTCTGCCCAGAGCCCCCTGAATTTCTCCAAGCACTTTTGTATTGAGCTGACACAAGAGGCCAAGTGGCTCAGCCCTACTATTTGTTACATCATGGAATCAGCTTTTGTGTTGTGTCATGGAACGGTTTTTTGTCCCAGTATGAGTATGACAAAGAGTGGCAAAATACCATGTGAAACTGCCAAAGTAAAGGACACTAGATTTCTTTGTTTTATTGTGGTCTTTGTGCAGTTTTTAGTGCGTGAAATCTTGAATCCATGAGCTGAGAACATTGACAGTCTGTTTCATCATTGCTTAGGGCACACCAGATTGTTAAACTGGAGAATTTGCAGGTTTGTGCTGGTGTGTAATGTGTGTGTTTCTTTTGTGTGTGTGTTTGTTTTGTTATACTCCAAATGAGTAACTCTTGCCTGCATTTCTCCCGGTCAGTGAGTAGATCCAGAATGAGGTGGACTGGCATGCACTCACTGAATGAGAGACTCGGCGTCAATCTGCTGCGAATTTTCAGGGGTTATTTAATTTGCTCTAATTTAATTTGATTCGCAAATGCAACAGACTGCTGGGAAACAGGAGCGGCTGCCGCCGCCTGCCACCGCCTGCCTGCCGCTGTCCCGAGGAGGGATTCCACTGTTGCCATGACAGCACTGCCTCTGCACTGAGGGAACAAAGTAGCCAACAACCACCCCCTCCCCAGTCCCCCTCCATTTCCCACCAACACTACCACCACCAATCACCCAATCTCCTCACAAATACTGGTATTTCTGGATGTCTGGAAGGCAAAATTTGAACCTGCTGTTCAAAAAATATGTTAGAAAGCTTCTTTTTTAATATTCTTGTTTTGATCTGTCTTGAACTGGTATTTATACCTAAGCAGTGATGTCTCAGAGCTGGTATTTCTACCTGAGCAGTTAGAATTTTCACCATTATTTTTAGAAAGGAAGTCAAAAAGTGATTTCACCTGGAGTCAGAATTAAAATATGTTCTTTAATTTACATTCCAAGATAAGGAAGATATTTCACAGGCACCACTTCCTGTTCAAACCCCTGGACCAAGTAAAATATATCATTACCAGAAATTATGTCAAATCCAATAAAAGTTCACTAACACCCTGGCTGATCACATTGAACAAGCTAAGACTTGTTTGTGGGGTGTGAAGGATCCTGTGACTCTCCACTTGTTTTCAGTTACTAATGGAACTCTCCTTCTCTCTGCCTGTTTTCAGTTTCATACCTCATGCTTAACTCTCCTTCTCACCTCTTGATGTGGGGAGGGGGCCACATAACTGTAACGAGCTGTTTAATTATTGAAAGCTGATAATGACTCATTTATGGGAATCAAGGCCTACAGTAAGTCCTTACTTTGCTCTGGTGAAATAAAGCCCGGTAGTTAATTGCTGAAGCCCCTGTCATGTAGAGTGAAAGGAATAATTGCAGGTGTGCTCTGCCAGCCAGCTCTGCGCAAGTCAAAGGTTTCCAGCACCTTATGTCCATTATCTTTTTATATCTCCCTATATCCTCGTTAAAGCAAATGCTCATTAATCACATCTTTTTTCATCTCTTACAGTGCTTTTTCATCTCTTTTTCATCTTTCTTGTGGTTATCATCCCATCTTCAGCACTCAGACAGGCAATGAAAAGGTACAATATCGCACACCTCAACCATAAGGCCCACCCCCAGCAACCAATTCCCCAAACATACCCCTGCCAGTTTTTTTCCTTCCCAGCATGCAATGAGGGAAGCCCTGATTCAGAGATATTTACGAGCCGAAGGAGAGTGTAATATCCTCCCGACCTCTGCAGGTTCCGCTGAAATAACATGGTGAGGGAAGCACATTTCTCCTGGGAGACAACAGCAACAGTGCTAGCCAGGCAGAGCACTCTTAAAAAGACCCCCCCACATGATTCAGCCCTTCAGACCCCCAGACACATGGAATGAAAAGGGCTTTAGTAAATCACCCCATTTAAAAAAAAAAATAAATGTGAAAATAAAAAAAAACATATGAAGCAAATCAATGAAAAAAAGCTAAGTAAGACAACTATGCAACAATCATACAATACAGTTTCCCCTTATGATGTCCGTTAGGACATCATTTAATTTTTTTTCTTAAGTTTTCCATCACTTCCACTCTTAATCTATTCATTGCTAGGTCATTGCAGTATGGGAGAGAGATAGCTGCTTAGGGTTTCATTCCTAACAGGTTTGCCACACGCTGAGTGATTCTTAAGCAAATGCCTGGCACTCATACAAGGACCCAAATACACACACTGGGCCTCATTTATCAATATTTCCATAATTATGCCAGTAATATTATGTGTGAATGGATACAAATGAAGAAATTCTACTGGATTTATCAAGCATGCACAGACACAGAATTTGTTCTTGTGTGCATATGTTGACAAATTGTTCATAAATCAGAAGCATTTTCACAGAAGTTCTATTAAAGTTTAAAAAATAACGTGGCAACATTGCTAAATGCTTCTAAATACAAACATAGCAAAAATACGGAGGAACAAACCAGAACAATTACACAGAGAGCTTTAACATAACATATAATCACAAAATACAGTTATCATAACTGTTAGCTATTATTAAAAAATAACACAACTAAACTACTGGTACTGAGCCACTGAAGCTAAAAGACAACATCCAGATTAATTTAGCTACCCTGGCTATGCGAACAATTAATTAAATACAGTCAGGACAATAATACTGGCAGCTTTAAAATGAATTTGTATTCACAAATTGCAGTAAGGCAGCTGTCACATTAACCCTCAGGTTGCATTCTGGTGATGTGGACCTATGTGTAATTTTTACTTAAAGAAAAATGATACTTTTTTTGACCTGAAACATGGACTTGGCTTCTTTCCTATGAAGAACCAGCAAAAGAACACATTTTCACAATTTTACCATGGCAAAACAAATGACACTTTTAATTGATAAATGTTATATAACAGAGGTAAATGGCGAAACCATATGTCTTATCTATATTGTTTGGAACTGAGTTAACTTATTTTACAATATTTTACAAAATACCAATAATATCCTGGGTAAATTTCACCAAACAAATCACCAAAGCATCCAAAAAGTGAACACAACACAAGGGTTGACATAAACAGATATGTGTGTAGAAACTGTAAGCTACGATTGCTAAAATGAGTACGGAGAGAATGCAAGTCGGTATTACTACCCAAGATTAAGCCAAAATTCAGCATTAACATAAGTAATTATAGTTAGCTATATAATGATGGATTTAAAATGGATTTAAAATGAAGTAACTTATGTAACTGTCAAATTACCTATTTATGCAACACTTTACAAAAGCCTTTGGGGCTAAGGTTTGGTGGGGGGGGGCATTGTCTGGACCTGTAAATTTGACTAATAGCTACATTTCTGGTGGTGCATCACAGATAAGATGCACATTGACAGTGGTAGCTCTTTCTGTTGATGTAGGACACAAATTAATGGAAGGCCAGCAAAATTGTAAAACCCCTTGTCTGACTGCCATTTGATTTTGTGGGCTGTATGGAAACTGGATACACTTGCACATTGACTACATAATTCAATTTAGAACATTGGGCAGTATGCAGCTCATGTAGGGCAGAGATATTCCCAATCAATCTTCCTTGGACGGTAACAGTCACCATGAAATTCTAAATCAAACTACAGTCAAGTATTAAATAGATTAATCACGATTGCACAGATGAAGCATCACATTTTTTCAATGTTGAATCCAGTTGTGGCATTTCCATAATAATTTGAACCATTTTCTACAATATAATATAATATAAAATTTCTCACAATTTATTTAAATAACTCTAGGACTCCTCTTAAATCCAAATAAGGGATAAATGAATGAGTAAATCCAATAATATAAGGTTAAACATTTGTTTACGCATAGTACAAACCCTTTACAGCATTCGTGAAATTTGTTCAGTGCCTATGAACACACTGAACAGAGTGTTTGCTTTAATGCATTCACAAACAATTTACAATCAAATTTGAACAGCTCGTATATGATAAATTAGGTCCAATATGATTGGATGCAGGATTGTTTTCTGCAAGTCAAAGTTCACCTCCTTGAAAGACTTAATTATCTAGTGAAATGGCACTTACTGTAAAACACAATATCAATGTACATGCTCTTAATACTCAAAACAAAACTGCTGTCTTGGAGATCCGGTGGTTCTCTAAACTTGTTTCCATGACAGCTTCCTGCACTATACCCAATACTAAACCCCACTACCCACTCCATCCCACCCCCACAAAAAATGACGCTCGCAAGCTCTGCCTGACGACACAGTATTAAAATGAACAGTGGAGGGAAAAAAGCCGAAGCAGAGGAGTGAATCCTCTTGTGACAGGCTTGCTGCCGTCCAGCTGTGCCCGGGTGAGCCGAGCGTGCACAGAACTCTGGGGAATACCCTGAGAGAGAGCCAGTTCCGCTCCATGCCTCCGTCACATCGTCCCCGTCACAGTAATGAGGCCCGCATAGGGACGGCGCCCCACGTCCTCTTGCTCTCCACAGCACCCCTGAGTTTACAGCTTCAAATGGGTCACCACAGCTGAAGGGTGAGCTGTTTCTGAGCACTGGAGCATATCAATGCCAAACGTCCAGATTTTATTGTGAACTGCTTTCAAGGGGTTGTCTTTTATCAGCAGAGATAGGCCTGGTAAGGAGCTATAGGAGAATGAGGCTTCATGAAACCCAAGAAAGCCAAATGCATCATACACCATTGGTGGCTTTTCTGAACCAGTAGCTGCGTTTTTCCCTTGAGGACAAAGCTTTTTGATTGCTTCAGACAAGACAGAGACTGACAGGTCTACTGTAGCTCCGCCCCTTGTGAGATTCAGGAATCTTCACACCCTAATCACCAAGGTAAATCCCAGACATTTTCATTTTGGATCTAATTACTTGGAATATTTTTGATTAAATAACATATCTCTTACATCTAATTTTATGACCATATCATTAGTGTTTGTTCTATCAAAATTTTATGTGAAATAAATATTACCAAATAAACACTTTATGTCTACGGTCATATTTGTCAATGAAGTTTCAAGCTTACAAAAGAACAAAATTAATTGATCTTGATATCACATTTCTAGACTTTATCCAAAGAGAAGCCAAGGGACGAGAATCCCTACCAGCTTACATGAAAGATGAATCTTAATAGTTTAGTTGTTAGGATATTTTTGTTTACCGATGCCATTCATTAGTATCATTATTTATTTTCAGATTGAACAGCAAATAACAACATCCTTGTTCCTGCAGCAGGAGAGACTTGGAGCGGGGATAGATTACAATCTGTTATTTCGTCTGATGAGCATACCCAGAAATCCCTGTCCTTCTGACTGCATTTATCATTTAACAAAAAAAACAATTGTGGAAATATTGAAATTAAATCACAGAAAAGACTTTTACAGGCACAGAAGAAATGAGCTCACATTGCAACCAATCACTGAAAAAAGCCTGTAATACACTGATTATTATCAAGGTACACGAACAGAGAGCTTGCTGAAGATTTGGCAATTATGTGAGACAGTTTGTAAGCCTGTTCATGTCTGTTTACTCATGTTTTTGTGTTAACTTTGTGGGTGTCCTTTGTGGGTGTCTGTGTCAGGGGTGTGGGTGTGTGGGTACATGTTGTGTGTGAGTATATGTGTGGTTTCTGCTGTGCCCATTGCAAAATCAGACATTTGTGTCTGTGTGACTTTATTGCAGTAAAATTATATGTATGTTTATGAGTCTTTCAGAGTGGTGCTGCCATGCTGTGGGATTTGTGGGCCCCTGAATATTTGTGCATACACGTGTGTGTGTGTGCGTGTCCGTGTGTTTGCATGTGTGTGTGCATGCATGTGTGTGAGTGTGTATGTGTGTGTGTGTGTGTGTGTGTGTGAATATGTGTATGTGTGTGCGCGCACGTGTGTGTTTGTGTGTGTGTGTGTGTGCATGTTATTATGGGTTTTGCTGGTGTGTCATGTTGTTACCGCTCAGAGAGCACCGGTGTTGGCGTGCCCTGAGGGGGAGGAGAAGGGCGACGCCAAGACAGACGAGACAAGCTGACTGCCTCCCCTCCTCCTCCACGCCTCACAGGAAACCAGCAGTGGGCTGGGGAGAGACAGAGAGTGAAAGCAAAGGAGAAAAAAGAGAGAGCAAGAGAGGAAAATGAGCGAAGGAGAGAAAGACAGAGAGTAAAGGGGAGAGAGAAACAGAGAGAGAAGGATGGAGAGTGTATTCGATGTAAAGAGGGAGAGAGAGAACACATAAAGTTACACCAATAGGCCTGAGAAGGAGCTGTGTGTTCTTCACAAAGCTGAAGGGGCTGTGAGTAACACCCCTCTGCCACCATTGGTTTGGGCTATAGATAAATGTATTGATGCCAACAGCCACACAGTTAACAATTCTGATAAGTATCATTTCCACCTGTTTCACTAAATAGACATCATAGGCTGAGTATGGCAATGAACATGGATAAGCCACTCAGTTTTTAAGTTTTCTTGGGTGATTAAACACCATTACATTTTCATATATTTTTTTCTTTTGATTAGAAACAATTCCCTGTCAAAAACTGTTTGTTTGACTGTAGCAGTTATTTAAACACAAAGTAAAATTGACTTCAGATAGAGATGGCTGAATCTACTTTAATCTCTCTAGAATCATGTTTCTAGAAAAAAACTCTAAGTGGGCTACATCTGGGGCAACCTTCGAATTTGCTTCCTGCGTGAAGCCTTCCCCCAGCGTCCTACTTCATCTCCCTTGTTTTAGAGCTTGCCTCCTCCACATGCTGGCCTACAGATTTAGCCCTGCACGTTTTAAATCTCTTGGCACCTCTTATCTTGATTCCAGCTCAAACTTAACTTTTTCACTTTACTTGTATGGCTCCCGCACGCCCACCCCCCATATCGGGCTTATCTAAACCGCCTTTTTAGTTGCACGCTGCACATATGTGCTAATCGCTAGGAGCAGTGCTCAGCAGCTTGGTAAGCAGCTTACAACCTTCCTTCTAGATTAACCAGTGGAAGCAGCAACTGGCATGCTCCTATCAGATGCAGATGGGCACCAGTACGGATTGGCTCTCTGGACCTTCAGCCAATGTATCCCCATGGCCCACAAGCTCAACCAATGAGAGCCCAAGCAATAGGAGCCAGACCTGTGTCATCCAATCACATCTCGGAAAACTCCAGTGACCAAAACAGACCCTATAGTGAGGGTGATACTGCATGGCCAACACATCCTGCAGTGACTCCAATGATCTTGGGAGAACAATCACAGGAAGCAAAGGCTTCCATGAAAGGTGCAATGAGTCACCCATTCAAATTAAATATTGACTTTTGGGCAGGTCTGTGATGGCGGCACACTCTTTCAGCCAAGGTATCCAGCCGGGGGGACCACAGTGGCTGCTGCATTTGCATTGTTTCACTTTCCTGCTGCCTGGAGTCATAGCACCAATGATATGTCAGGGGTGGCCCATTAGCTTCCTCTGCAGTGGAACAAGCAACTTCCGCTTTTTTAACTCTCACCCAGCTCTTGAACACTAAAATATCTATTGAGATAGCTTCTCTGAATCAGCCTGGAGACACGGAGTGCAGCAAACCTGCCGCCCTTACTTTTGACTGGGCGATACCCCAAAGTGGGGCACAATAATGGCACAGCTGACAGGGGCAGAGCAGGAAGGGGGCTCAGCCTCCACCCCTCCATCCTGACTTCTTCCTAACCCTTGCAAATCGATTCCAAACTGCCACAGTCCATCCATGTATTACAACAGATGTAGCTAAGGAATGTTTGTCCTACAATCTACATATGCAATTACACAAGCAAAAACACACACATGCACCATTAGCAGGGAGATGCCAATCATTACAGAAGAAAACTCAGAGATAGAGGAAATGTCTGCATGCTCTGTACCAAGATCACTTGCACCATCTACTAAGTCTGATAATAATATATCAATGATAGCTAACCAACCAGCTTCACTGAACTTAAATATGTAATTACTGTAGGAGTGCCAACATCTCAGAGCCACCCATACTCATGTTAGAGCTTTGAGGACAGACTATGTATTCTTATGGCACATATCAAATATTCACACATAGCCTTATTGTAATTCCTGTGTTTCTTTCATATGCTGTGATTACAGGTCACTCTATTATTACAAACAATGAAAGCACTTAAAGAACACTGCACCAGCAAGGGAAAGTAGTTAAACAAATGCAGTATATGTGGCTGAAGTATATGTGTTTTGATATTTACATCTTCATACAGCAGGTTAATTTGCCAAAAAAAAAATTGGTGTCTATTTTTGGAAGTACCCCCTGGAAAGAAGATTCTTTAAAGGGTGAGCAGCCCCAGCCTTGTACCTTGGCCAGTTGGGTCCGCTGTCAACAGTTTTCTCAGAAGACTGAACAAGGACACGGATGAGCTGAGTTGCTCGACACACACAAACACTGACATTTCCGGTCACCTTTTGATATCACTCATAAAAACAATTGTACAGTATATGGTCATATTGTTTTAGATTAAACTGTGTTTTTTTTTTGGTTCATAGTAGACTATAGACACATGAATTTGCTTAGCAGATGATCTTACTCAAGGTATCTTATAATTTCATACAATATGACACAAAGCCAACAGATGGATTACATGAGAGTCTTTAGTGAAGTACCCTGCTTACAATTACAGCTTCACTGTCCTCTGGGCTCTCACTCCTCAGGTCTGAGGTACATTGCTCCACTTACCATTCCACAAAATACTCAACTATTATCATGTAATGTCCAATCTATGTATAGAATGACAATTAAGATTTTATTTATTTAAGATTTGGTTTAAGAAGGCATTTCATTTCATATTTTCAGCAATATTAAAATACAGCACTATTTTTTTTCAGTGAAGCAAAACACCTTATTGCTCTGCACAAGATTAAAGTCCATAACCACATTTTTAGAGATCCTGGTTTAAAGAACAAACAAAAAGTGACTGGTCTGTTTGAATTTCCAAAAAGTATATTATGCACATGCAATAAATGGAAAAGTGGACACATTTGTGAGTTTGGTCATCAACTCGCCAATTTTTCAGGCAGTTGTTAGGTAAGAAAATCATAATGGGCCACAAAGAACAAAGAGGCACTCAAACGCTCATCTGAACTGTACTCTTACCACTGGAGACGAAATTCGACACCCAGGGCAATCACAGATTGGAGGATGTACCTGTAAAATTCCTTTGGACATAAGGGTCTTCAGACTTTTCCCTACAGAGAAATAAAGAGAGACAGACAGAGAATGATGAGCATCGTTATGACTTTACCAAACATACCTTTCTTGTCAGGGGCCAAGTGCAGGATAACCAAATGAAAGTTAAAGTATGAGTTAAAAACAGCTAAAGTGCTACACAACCAAAATGTTCACAGAATAGCTCCTTTGTTCATGTTGATACTTTCAGCTGTACATTTCACATCCAGAGAATCTGCAGTCAGTAACATGTTCTGTCTTCCATATTTCTCAGAACGTTATTTGTTAGTGAATTATTCTGTCGTCCAGGAGTCTGTTTTCATAAATTGGATACAAAAAGCTGAAGTTCTTAGAACACTGGTTGCATTTCAAGATACGTTCATTCCACATTACATGGTAGAGGGGTCACCCTCAACGGTCGTCCCCCTTCTTCAGAGAATAATATATAATTAAGTAAAACCATTGGTACCATTTCCAAATACCCACATGCACCTAAACAAGCGTGTTTTCAATCTGTTCAAATAAAAAAAAAATAGGGCGATATTTGTATCCACCCGCCCCCTTCGGGACTTAGTAACCCAACCTTGTTCAGTCAGTGCCGTGTAACTTGAGGGGAAAACACAAAGCACGCTGGACGCGCACATACTGACGCAAGAGCTCGCTCGTGGCTTTAGCGTTAGCCAACCACGTCTGTACACAGTAAATGCACAATAAAAACACAGTGCAATCCCATCATTATAAAAAGCACGACAACACCAGTAGATAAGGTTTCAAAACTACTCACGTTTATGTAGATGTGTGCTTAAACGGTTCCTTAGTTACCCCAATATAGTTTTTATTATTTTAATTTCACAGCTGTCGTTTCCCTAACGTTTAAATACGAGATTCCGACCTGGTTGTCATGAACGATTATATTTAGCTAACAACGTTGCCTAAACAAATCATAATTAATGATAACAAATGCATGAAAAACAATCATGTTTACAAGAATGTCATCGAACAATCTATCAATGTTATAGTTTAACAATATGTATCTACTCTTCGGCATAGTAAAATTTAAGTTTCTAAAGTGTTTTGTCCCAGGTTTGACAGTATTACTAGTATGCAAAGAAACGCATGAAGCCCCGTCACAATACTCAGATACACTTGGCATTTCACCTTATCCCAGGCGCAGGACTCCCAAAGCACCGTCCATAGTTTGCCTGTCTTGTGTAGAACTGCAAGGTACAGCCAAGTGCCTTCGCTTTTCTCTTCTTTTTGTCTGCTTTCAGTGCTAAACTACGCACTATAGTTGCTCTACCGCCGTGTAACCCTTTAAGTCCAAGACTGCTCCCGACCAGGGAAAATATGTAGTACTACACAATATAAAAACATGCAACATGCATTTACATTAAGATATACATATTCAGAAATCTATTAGTTTTCCATTTGCGTATGTGACTTACAATTTTAAAATTCTTACCTTTGTGCCTTATACTACGTTTCCAATCTTTGGCAGTTTCCCTTCCACTGACAAACTGAAACTCGTTCGGGGTGAGCCATTCGCCCCGATATTTGATAGAGGGTCCCTTGCTGCCTTGGCAGAGCTTGTTAATATATAGCAAAGCCTTGTTCTCCCCACATTCCACTTCGATGCAGGGCTCCCCGTTGTCAAAAAAAGGCTGAAAGTCTGGAATGGATGAGAATCTCTCCAACATTAAGTCTTCAGGGTAGTGGTGAAGGTGTTGATGATGCAGCGCGGTGTCATGTAGTCCCAAGTAAGCACGATGATGGGCGAAAATCTGATCGTACGGCGGCGGATGAGGGGTCACCACGGGGATAGAGGTGGCATTTAAAGGGGCCAGGTATTCGGGCTGGTTAAAGGCAGCCAATGCCATATCGTCCCCATCCAGTCTCTCCTTTTTGATAGCGGGCATGTTACTAAAAGCGCAGCGCCGGGTAACAAGTGATCAGCGTCTCACTCAAATCAACTTGTGTGTCCTCTTTACGGAGTTGGTTGGCTCCCCTTTCCCAGACTGGGCTACTTTGTTTTTACGCAGGAGTCCCGTGTCGCTCTCTGACAGCAGTGCGTCTAAGTTCACCAACAGATTTCCATTCAGTTCACAGCTCTCTGTAGCCTCCCTCTCCGCTGGGCTCACAGCTCGCTTGCATGACGGGTTTCACCGCTCTCCTGCCCACTACAACTAATCTGACTCTCGCAACTAATACCTGACATCTTGGAGAGATTTCAGCAGCCGAAGACATTATGTCGGTTAAAAATGCGTATTGATCCTATATCGACCACACTGTGGGATGATGTTCTTTTCTTCAACATGACATAATTATTTTTCCTTTATTGTCTCTTACTAGTATTTCATAACATGACTTGCTGCTTATGGGATAGAAATATCCCTTTTTTACTGCATTCTAACTGCTAATTAAAACTACGAAGCGAAACAAGTTAGCCTACTTGTAGCCTATATATTGCGACCACGGTACCTGAACGGCGCCGTTTGCGGTGTCACAGAGAGATATGACACATTTTTTAAAAAGTTAACATACTCCACTACCGCAGAGGTGCTAACCCACGAGCCCCCTTCTGCGTTCCGTTTTTTCAGAGTTCATCTGCGAGTGATATCTGGAACCACTGAGATGTTGTTGAGGCTGTTTTTTAACCCTATATATCTCTCTAAAGTCACGCTTTAGTTCAGAGACCCCGACCAAACAAGATTTGCACTCTCCGCCGTTTGGCCCATTTAAACAGCACAAGCTTTTCAAGCGCGAATGTCGAAGGGGGGTCGCGAGGGACGCCAATGTTGCAGTACGAACGACGAGACAGTTTCACAGTATGTCATTTCACTTTTCGATATTGCGGTATTAAGTTCATATTTTTCATTTTTAAGCAAATGGACACTGCTGTTCAATTCAAATATAACTTTTCAACTTGTCATAGCCTATTGTTAACCCCCGCATCCGTTATTAGCCCTGGTAATTAAAGCATTATGAGTATACCAACTATATAAATATCATTGCTGTATATTTGCACTACACATATATACATATATTCATATTTATTTTTATACATACCCGAATAAAGGTAAACGAACATTAAGATGTTAAAAATGAAGCTGTGCTTTATACCGCTATAGAAAGGTTGCTCAGATATCAGATTAATCCGTTTGTTTCCCTGACCGTGAGAGGTCTCGCAGACTATCGTCATTGTGGGAGACATGGCTCCATAGTGCACATTAGGCATTCTTAATGATCAGAAACTTAAGACGTGTAGCACATTAAAGAGTGGAGACACATAAATATTTGATGTTTCCTCCACGGACAGATAAATAATAAAGCCCTGGAATCAGAGGCTACTGAAAAAAGTATATCCGCCTGATAAAAAAAAAAAAAAAAACCTCCTTGGCACTAGAGGCACTTCTTGTTCACTGAACAGGGTCCTGGCCCAGCACTAAGTAGAACTGGCACCTCAAACACCAAGGGCATGGCACCCAACTCCAGATTCATGTCTCTGGATGGCATACACAATTGCTAAATGTTCTACTCATTCTATAGTTTTTCACCTTTATTTTCTTATTCCATTTGTTTTTCTTCTGTTATCTGTCGACCCACCAAAGTCTGGTTTTTTCACTGTTCTCTTAGAGTAATTTGGGAGTAGTGCCAGTAGTCCACTGACCTTGTTTGGTCTTTCACACACCATGATCTGTCTCCCTGGGCTTCAGTCCGTTACCACTTGGTTAATCCATCGGTAACTGCAGAGCTTCCCAGCTATGAATTTGCATTCCCTGAGACAAAATATGTATTTTAGTCCACTAAGACAGACATTACACACTAAATTTTATCCATTAACACAAGCACTTTGGTTTATCCAACACTAACGTAAGATTAAATTGAAGTATACAACTGTGAGCAGTTAAAACAGAATCGCTTTATTATTGATGGTATTTCACTTGACTATCTGGGGCTGTTGAAAACAAATGTGAATGGGATCTTTGTGTAGACCATAATGCAAACCACAGTTGTAACAAATGCTTGAACTAAAATTCTTGCACTTCACTTTTTTAAACAGGACTCACATATATGCAGTGTACCTGCATGTCTAAAGAAAAGCAAGAGCTAAAAAACAAAGATGAAAGTATTTTTCTCAGTAGATTCAAACTTTCATGAATAAAGGTTTCTCCAAATGTCAACCTCAGGGTACAGTACCAGCAACCCAACTCAACAGCTAATAAATTTAAGCAACCAAAAAATATTTTCAAACAAACAATATTTGCCTTTTTAAAGGAAACTTGCTAAAATCATGTTATAAAAATAACACAATGAATAACATGTTTTGGTAAAAGTCTAATTAAATATACATATAATTATACGATAGATTGGGGGGGATGCAAATAAATGAAAATATAAATAATAATCTTCTCATTTAGTGATCACGGCTGATGCCGAGATCTGCTCTGTTTTATATTCATGGCCTGAGAATTAGAGGAACCGTTAAGGAATTGAATAATCTTCCAGACCTCGGAAAAAAAAAAAACTTGCCTGCCAAGTTGGATCTCTCTTAGAATAGCACAGCTTGGGTTTTTTAGCTTTGGTGTGAATAGGTGAAGGTGGCTCAGGGCTGCTGTCAATTCAAAATTATATAGGTCTCCACCTACCAAAGAGGAGCGCATATGACCAAGTCTTAGAGCAGATACAGAAACACACGTGCATGGGCATACACACACACACATAAACATGCATTTACATTGCTCCCATTGCCATGGGAACACATGGAATACCCATTTCAAGACTTGCGATGAACCACATGCCATGTGACATTGAGGCCTATAAATCAGTTCAAATGTCCCATAAGCCTCTGCTTCAGATCAGGGTGACTGATAGTGAGGAGTGCTTGTGGCACAGCTACAGTGACATACAACAAGAGTAAAAGCAAGGGCAGAGTAGTACTGGAAGAGTGGAGAACGGGTGGACTGTGGGTTTACAACAGTAAGCATTGAGAAAGTGGGCATGAGTTGAAGGAGAGGACCATAAGAAGTGCTTGTTAAAATTAATCTGCTTCACTTTCATTTCCATAACCAAAGTCTGAGTTGCCATGTAGTGCAACTGATGGGCCATAAGACGCTTGAACAGGTATATATTTTTTTCCTTCTGTAACAGTGCTGAAGCTCAGAGGTAGAGATTCCTCAGACAACAGAAAACTGTCAATAGAGAGGGCCACTCAGTACAGAGGAGATCCCACAGGATGTTAATGTGTGCTTTAAAGCGTGCTCTCTGCAATTCTGAAATGGAAATAAATCTTTGTATATATTAATCACCAAAGACTCATCAAAGGCAGAATTCTGTACACAATCCATTTTGTGCTGGGGAAAGCAGAAAGGGCAGGGGAGTTTGGGCACCCTTCCCACAGCTTTGGAGCTGGTGCTGCAAAACCAGCCTTCCCCTGGATCCTCTTCAGCCGGACATCATTTCTGACTTACTACGGTCTAGACACTACTTGCACTTTTCTCTCGGTTTACTACTATCTGAGAAAACTTCTAGAGTTTGATACCTCTATTTCCCCCTCTTATGCAGTGCTGCAGTGGGATACTGAACTGGTGGTATGAGCTGTGATATTGAACAGGCTGGATGGAATGCAGCAGTCTGAGTAAGCTAGATTTGAAGAGGTCAGACCTTGTACATATCTTGATCAAACGCCTGTGACTATGAGGGATGGCATTTCACAGGTTACAGGGCGCAATGACGTATGAGAAGTCAAGAATGAAAAGTTGACAGTCTCATTTCTGAACTTTACCACCTGACTGTTTCAGCATCTGCTGGAAAACGGACTAGAGTAGGGCTCCACTCTATCCACCCTGAGGCAGTCAGGAGGGACGAGTTCCCCCGTGGGGGACACCCCTTTGGCCCCCTCTCTCACACTCCCCTCACCAGCACCACAGAAACTGTGATTCATGCCTTCCAGGCCTGGGGGAATCCTGTACATCCAGCACCCGGGGAGGCCATCAGCCTCTCAGTCAGCCTCTAAAGGTCAGAGGGTGTTCAGCAGAGATGGCTTTGCAAGCACTTGCTTCACTTCAATTTGTTATCTTTTTTGTTCCATTCACACATCGAGTGGGTGTATGTCAGGCTTCCTCACAGCCTCCTCCGATGACACAGAACACTTCTTTTTTCTTGCTTTTGCAGACAGAGAGATGGATAAGTGATAAACAGGCAGACAGAAGGTATTTTGAGATGGCAATATTCTTAGCTGCCAGAGTTGGGCGACTTTGAGATGACAGTTACATCATCTGTAAAAAGCTTCACTGTCAGTGATATAAAGTTCCACAACGATATTTTACATAGAAGTAGAATGAGATTAAAGTTTATCAAGGTTTACTAAATGCTTGAATAAACCTTACAGACTCCTGAAGCATTTCGGGATCAAACCAAAATCTGCTTTTGTTTTTTTCTCTTCGTCGTTTGTACAGAATCCCCCTAATGGTACCCCCGCCTCCGCGCCGTTGTTGGCAACGGCCCCGGAGCCGCAGCGCTGCCGCCGGGGGAGAGAGGTAATAAATAACCCGGGGAGAGGAGCGGAGACCGCCGGGCGGTGCACAGTCTGACCTGACAAATACTCACTGGAAAACCATCAGAGAGCGGGAGCCCACCCCAAGAGCTTGGAGCCAGCCTTTCAGACATGAGCTACAAAATATACCCATACTGGAAAAAGCAGCGTCTCTCTCCATGTCTCACTCTCTTTCAACCCCCCACCCCACCCCCACTACATCCAGTCGGAGACACGGCGGGATTAATTAACTATTTCGTGATATAGTGGTTATTTCAGATTAATTGGCTATTAAACTTGAAAAAGCATATATATTACATTAGGTTGTAATGGTACTGTTTTTTATTATTTTTTAACGGGGACGTTTTTGTAACGCTGCTGAAATAAAGCAATTAATTTTTAACATGCTTTACTTTCTATTTTAAAATGGTAAAACTCACATGTTGACATATCGAGGTTACACGTTTTTCAAAACATTATTTAAAAATTCGATAAATTTATATTTTTGTATGATCATCGACGTTATATTCGTGTAACCATCGAGTTACTTCGGTAGCCAATCAAAATGAAAGATTCATAAATTACTTCATTTATTAAATAATATTATAAATGTATGTTCATTAGTGCAGACAGCATTTTCCGGGATCTGTATAACTAGTGCCCTTGTAAAACCCAATAGCGAAATTCTGCCCATGACGACTTTTAAAACTTAAAAACTGATAGGAATGTCTAATGACAGCGCTTCTGCCCGCTCTGTCCCAGCGCTTATGCAACGGCGGTTGGGCTCTGAAACATTAGACTCGCTGAGCCTCAGTGGGTTTATGCTGCCGTGCCGGCGCCCTTCGCACCGCTCGGTGGATCTGAGGGGTCAGGCGGTTGGCTCTGATCCCCAACGACGGGCCGTTCCACTCAGGATTTATCTCTCCGATAGACGGGTTGCCAGCCGGGGCCAGAGGATATTCATTTTAGACTAGCGCCTGTAGTACTCTGTGCCAAGCCAGAGGATCGAACACAAGACACCTGACCCCCACCCCCTCTACCTCCACACGCTCCTGATATAGTATCCATGCACCTAGCCCACTCCTCTCCACACACACACACACACACACACTCATTTTGCTCAACCTATGGACATGAATGACTTTAAGGGCTATTTGCAAGTCCAAAGTAAAGGCTCAATATAGAGCCAACCTGCTTGTACAAGTGACTAAAGTCACAGGAGTTTACCTCTATCAATGAGTATATGTCACAGGTCAATGGTCCCCCCTTTGGTCTTCTCAAGCCAGCACCCCACCAACCTGGAGGCCACTAGCCTATACCAGGAGTGCCACAGACATGTTTTACACAAATCAGTTTCTTTCTTTCCTGCAGAATTTGCCTAATGCTTCTGGACACAGAAGTAGACAGTGCAGCACTGCAGAGAGGGTTACCAATATTTTTCAAACAAACTCCACATCCCTGAAAGGGGAAAATATAATCTTCTTAAAGATTACACAAAAGGGTTTGTGCAATCTGTGACATGACCGGAAACAAAAGTTTTCCCCAAGACTGTAGTGCCCACAGGTCAAAATGTATTCATAAATGAGCAGCACGCCATCACTGCAGCCAGTTTGTCTTTTGTCAGGCAGCACAAAGGTGGGTCAATGTTTTGTTTTTTTGTTTTTTTTTTTACATTTTTCCCCAATTTTCCCCTTTTTTCCCAACCCGAATGTTCAAAAGGTGGATCATTGTTAATGAAACTAACAAAGATTCCACATTTGATGTGCCAACACCCTGTCCCTCAGCCCGAGGGCTTTACTGACGCCTGTCAACCAGCGCTGATCAACACCGAGAACAAATAGGGATGCTTGTTTCCAAACAATCAATGGCACTGGTTAAGCAGTTAACAACTGAGACTGAAAAAAATTCCACTGTGCAGCGCTGGGACAAAAACATTGCAGCATTTTTTTGATGGACGAAAAACAACATACTTTATGATACAACTGTGTGTCCCATGAAAGGGAGTTTCGTTCCCAACTACACCATTACTGGCCATGGCTGGCGGTCTCCACTGGGAATGCAATAGTTTGTCCTGCCTTGTAGGAGAAGGTAGGGGGTGAGCTAGTTAAACTTAGTCTCCTACCTGCTTGGTTCCTATAGGGTTGTACACTGAATGTATGTTGACTTTGTGTTCCTCCAATGGCATATGTAATATGTATTTTGTGTTACATTTTTAGAGGGAGAAAAATTAAAGGCCAGTTGCTATGTAAACTTGATGAGTCATGGGTCCATTTAGGGAAAGAGGAAAAAGGAAGTACAGCTTTTGTCACTTGTATGCATGCCACTTATTTTGTGTTAGAAGCACTGATGGTGTAAATTTCTATTTTTCATAATGATTCTAAACATTGAAAGCATCACGTTAATGACATTTACCATTCTGCTTCCCATCTGTCTGCCAACATGTACTACCACAACAATCAAAGGCTTGTAGCATTAAAAAGGGCAACAGAGGAATAGTTACATACATGTACCCCCTTAACAGTTATCTTCAGTAACAATAACAGCTAGACAGGTAACCTCTTCCTTCCAAATTTTAATGCAGTAATAATGCACCATACTCCAAAAATAGACTCCAGGGTAAAGTACATGACCACAGACTTCCAATCTGAATTGTCCTGTGGAGGCAAATGTCTCTGGCCCTGTCTCTTCCAGCGTGCTTTCTCTCCCCTTAAATCCATCCCTTGCTTTCTGCTCTTTCTTCTCGTCTGCTCACCCCTTATCACTTTGCCTCATTCAATCCCTTCTCCTTCTTTCTCTCTCTTTTCCACCTCTTCCTCTTTCTGTCTCCTCTGTCTTACACCCATGTGAATAATTTCTGCAATAAAAGGCTGTGTGCCTCTGTGTTTGTGGTAGTTGCTGGCACACTACACTTGATAGGAACATAAATTATTAGTTGCTTATTTCTCCTGCAGTCAGTTTGTCATGGGGTTCATAATCATTTGTGAGCCAAAAAACTGTCAAAATACAAAAAAAAACATAGGCTCATCTTTAAACAGAACAACCATTAACAACAACTGATCAATTTAGTGTACGAAAGTATATTTCCATACCACTCATTCATTTCACATGACACCTTGGCGAGGTATTGTATTTATTATACAAAAAAATCAGTTAAACAATCAACATATACATCTTTGGCTCACTGGGGAGGGACTTAGGCTCATCTGGGAAATGGTTCATTGACGTTGCTCTGCTCATCATTCTAGTAGCTTTCCACTTGAAGCTTTCAGCTCATGCTGTGGGCCGACATGTTGAAAATGTGAAAGGAAAAGGGTAGATTGAAATCTTTAACAGAGGTAACTACATTAAAACAATAAAGATGAAAATACATGCTATTTCAATCTTTAAAACCAAATTCTGTAAATTCCAAACAACTCTGTAGACCCCAAGAAATCATGTGGAACTGCAGTTGGCTCAGATTCAATAGTAAACTTAAAATAAACACCAACTCCACATGTCTCCACTCTTACTGTATTGGAACAGAAGTACACTGCACAATCTGATATGAAAGGTGCGTTGAGTCAGTTAAAATTTTAACAGCCCTGAGATATTTGTAAGGAAATTAGGCCCATATTTAATAGGTTTAAGTCCCATAGTGATGGGTGAATAAGGTTTCAGGAAGCTAAAAATATGCAGAACTGCCACATGGTATTAGTAATTTGCTGATTTGAACCAATCAGTGTCCTTTACTGCAGATAGCAAAACATTTTAATTGGTTAAAACATGCTAATGATTGGCAGTTATTTGTTCCGCACTCATTATGAAGTTTATGGAAACGTACTCTCCCATCATTATTTGAATCCAGATTTTGGGTTAATGTTGAGTCCATGTGTTTATTTTGTGTTTATTTTATTTTATGTTATTTGTTTGGGCCAGTTAAGTCCCCAACAGCCAAAACTGCTCTGAAAATGTAATTAACTAAGGTACCAATTTGTCTACATTATAAGTAGTTAAACTACATCAAAACTATCATTAATGGAATATTACCACATTACACCAATGGTCTGAAAAATACTTTTAAACCTTAAAATATGAAATATTAAAAGAACTTTGGATGAAATGCCATAAAAAAATGTGCCATTTTCTTCTTTAATGATATTTATTATATTCAGTTTTCATTTGTTTTCTGTATTGACAAAGAATTTAAGATTTTTAAAATATTTGTGTTTGTCATTATTGTTATGCTTTTCTTTGGGGCGTTGATAGCTCATATTTGAACACATAACCCTTGATGGTGAAACTCTTTAAGGCCAAAAGCATCACTAAACAGGGCCATGATGACTATTGGTCCATATTTTGCATGACACAATTGACAAAACCACTCAGCAACTGTGGAGAGTGCATACTGTGAGTTAAAAAAAAAAACAGATTGAGCCCAGCTGAGGGATGGGAAGGTGGTTTTCTCCAATTCACTGATCCTGGATCAATCAGTTTTGATTTTGACCTTAAGGTTAAGGTTAGGATTAAGGTACACTGGGAAATCTATCTGATCCAAGATCTTCCTCAAATGAAAACCTAAGCTTGCAACTGCACGGAAATGGAAGATCAAGGGCTAGAATCAATCAATTTCAAATTAATTATTTCTCTCAAAAAAATAAAATAAAACAAATAAAAACAGAGTACTGACTAAGCCAGTAGTGATGGCAGTGTTGTGCAAACTAGCTACATTACCACTGAACACATTACCTGGATTTGAAATTACTGTAACTTCCACAACAATGGGAAAATACAGTTAAAAGAGAAAAACAAGGAGTGTAATGAATGAACCTTTTCTCTCATACTGCATACAACAGCCATGACATCAAAGTCAGGGCGACATCACGACAAACTGACGACACAGACAGTGACTGGTGTGATGCCATGTTGGTTATCTAAATATTAACTGGGACAGTTGGATTTGTTTTTGAAATTTCTTTTGTTGCTGGTTTTTCTAAAAGCATTGGTTTCTGTGTTGAGAGATTCATATAGTGCAGCCCTTGAGTGATAAATTCCTGTGTCAATTTTAAAACATTTGGGAAAGATAACTTGCCATTGAGTGAATGTGAAGAATATCATTAGACTGATGGTTTTCTGGTCCCATTCTTTGTTTTATGCATAGTTTAGCATACGTTTATCTTGAGGATGCAGGACACCCACAGGATTTACACATACAATCTTCCAAACTAAAGAAACAATGTAGGGCCATAAAAGGGCCTGAAAACAGGCTTTTTGGTAATAAGTGGTGACCAGCAGAATGGGTGAGTCATGTACCCTAAATGCTTTTGGGTTTGGTACTGCCTCACTGCAATTGTCTCTACCCAGAAAACACAAAGTCAAATTTACAAATAATCACTGTGTCAGAACTAATCAAACAAGCAACAGGACTGATTTTGCATGGTCATCCAAGATGCTTGCAAAAAATGCTTTATGAAGTTATATGTCTTTTGCAAATGTGAATATATTTTCACCACAGCACAACATCACCAGAACATCTTGAAAATGTAGTTTGCCTATGCTATTGTAATAGTTGAATACTATGCTAAAATATTGCATCAGGAAATTATTTTCAGGACAAATAACACATTAATGTACACAACATTACATGTCATTCTTCTGTAGCAGTTACAAGATCAATTATCCTGTACTCTTGACTGCTGATGATCTGGTTCACAATAGTCTGGGGAACTGTATTTAAGATACTGAAGTGGGTATAAGAGACATTGACACATGCTGCCTGCAAATAAGGTTAAGACCGTAGTGAATGACTCTGAAATCTCAATAGTGAAGATTTAACCAAATTTGTGTTGCCAAATGTTAAAGAAAGTAACACATCAATACCAAAAAGTATCAAGTGTTTTATCCCTCTCCTCAATATTCAGGGGTGATCCAGCATAACATATTCATTATGCTTTTCCCATGCATGTCACACACACTTATCCTGGGTGCGAATTTGTTATGTATAAACCAAAGAGTATTTTCCCTCAGTGCTTTCTCTCCGTCACCATACAAACAAACATTCATTCTGGAAAGGGTTAATATCTGTGTGGAAAGAATAAATCCCTGATCTCCCGGCTCCTATTGATTTTTTTCTGTGTGATGTGAAACCAGCAATCAGCTTTGCGGTTTGAAATTGCCCTGAAACCGGAGCCGAGACGTCAATGAGCCGCCGACACGTTTCAATTAGCGAGCCGCCCCGGCCGCTCTGTCCCCCGGGGCTCAGCAGCTCAGCGGGCCGGTCACGCCCCGCAGCCGCCTCCGCACTCACGCAGGGCGGTGGGTTGGGAAGAGGGGGGTGGGTAGTTAGGTGGGGGAGGGGGCGCGGAGGGGGACACAAAGCAGAGAGGGAGTGATAGAAGGAAAACAATGGAAAACTTATTCCTCTACCTATTTTCAGGGCATCCGGTTATTTTTCTAAACCATAATGTGCTGTTTCTTCTCTACATTTGTTTTCTTCTTAGAAGATACTTTTTACACTGCTTCTATTAACATTGACTTGCCTCTAACTCTTTATGAGATGCAGACCCAAATTATTTAATTTAAAGGTGGTTAAGTTGCTAATAAGAACAGTGTTGAGTAGGCTACTAGCGTTGCCATTTAGGCTAATGAAATGTTCATTGGATTGGGTTGAAGGTCTATCCTGGTCATGTGTTTTTTTTCGTTTGGAAATAACAAAATAAAAAGATGAAGACTAGCCTACACTGCAGATTCTTGCATTTCTACTGTGCTGTCAGTCTTGCACGTTGCCTCGAGGACACGCGCTCTTCTTGGCTGAGTGCCTAGGCTGGTGTCTGCCAGCAATGGCTTCTCGCTGCATCGGAGGGAGACAGGCCCGCGTGCCGCCCTTAGGGGATCAAGCCGAAGGACCAGTCACACCACCACACCAGCGCTGAACCGAAAAGCATAGCAACGCCATCCCTTCACAAAGCTTCCCCATTCTGTCACGAATTCCCTGACTACATCCATACTGCCCCATGATGGACATTCTACATTCACTGCAATTGCATACAGCACACTTCAGACAATGGCAGGAACAATTAAATATTTTACAGTTTGAAGATGCATTCTAACTAGTCCAGTGCTTCAAGGATAGTCAAGACTCCTGATAGCCTACAGGAAGAGCCAAAGAGTATGACCAAAATAAGGGTACTCTATACTCACACACACCATCTCTCACAACATTTTGCCTCCCTTGCCTCACTCTAATGTGTCTTGTTTGTCACATTGCTGTAGGCACATATTATCAACATCCACTGCATATGTACAAGGACTACACATTCACATTAGCAGAGCTAACACTGTGCTATTACAAGGGCTCTGACCCAGGTTCATCTGTAGTTCAGGAGACTCATTAGATGTAAATAGAAAATGATGAAGCTTGATTGTCTTGCACCAGATAGTGAGGTAGCAGGTCTCAACAGTAGAAGCCATAGAAGTCTAACTGTATGAAACAATACTGCAGCACACTGTTGGATACTCTCATACCTACACTCTCATACCTCATCCCTATGTCTTTTTTGTTCAAAAGGAGAAATTACGACAACAGTCAGCTTAAATATACAGTATATAGTATACATTTTTCCTCTTCCTCCTACTCTTTTTCTTTCCTTCTTATTATTTTTCTTGTTGTTGGTGTTGTCATTATTAATAATCAAGTTTAGCAAACAGTGTTTCATTTGTGCATGGGTTTTTGTCCTCAGTAGTGTGAACATGCAGAACGACTTTGTGTATGTGTGTGCATGTGTACAAAGTGTGCACAATTATGTGTGTGTCTGTGTGGGGAAGGGGTGTGTGTGCATATATCAGCTTTGCATTGTCCAGTGTGCCTGTGCACCACATACATGTTTGTATTTTGGGGGAGGGAGGTTACTGAATCTTTAAGGTCAGTCTATTCTTTGACCCTGAGCCGCCTTGCTCCACTCTGACAGCTCTCATCAACAACAGTAGACTGCACACAGAAGGAGAGAGGGAGGAGGGGCAGAGATGGCATTCTGCCCTGGACAATCCCAGGCCCCAAGCCGCCTTTCCCTCCCTCCGCCTTCTTTTCCCTCCGACAACTACGCGCCAAACTCACCGCGAGCGAGACGATCCAGGGCGCTGAGCTGGAGCCGCTTCCCCCTCCCCCCTTCCTCTATCCCCCCGACAGTTCTGCGCCACACTTACCGCGAGCGAGACTCCTCCCGCTGCCAGATCGATAACGCGCTTCGCCTTTCATCTGACCGGCGCTCGCGGGAGAGCAGAGCTTCCTGGAGAAAACCCAATATAGCGTAGAGTGAACCACACCGGCTCAGACGCAGACGCCCCCTCAGAGTGTGGGTTACTGCAGGCAGCGTACGGTTCCCGGTATTTGTTTTTGCGCAATTCCTGTTGTTGGTGCTGTTAAAAAGTGCTCGCAAGGGGTTGTAAGTGTGAATATTTCTGCTTGACTAATAGGGATTCCTTTAAAACACAGAAAGGCATTTAAATTTTTGAAGAAAAAAAATCTACAGAAGGCTTACATTTTAAACCATTTACAGATAGCAGGTAGTAATCTTAAGCAAATATTTGGGGCTGTACACTTTTTAGCATGCATGTTTTAGTCAGAGAACATTTTTGCTGAGAATAAATAGGCCTATTCATATGATGATATCTAATAAGGGACAGCCTCTGTGATTGTTTACTAATGATTTTAAGATGGTCCCAGCCCTGCTCTATGGGAAATAGCTGGATATTCGAGAATAATACTGCTTTAATAAGGTTGTTGCTTCAGTTTTTCAACAATGAATGTCAACATACTTGACAGGAGCTAATCAGGTTTTCTCATCTATCGAAACCAAACCCTAAAATGCGAGTCTAGACTCCAAAACTGAGTCTGTAACATTTTGGGATGGTCAGGTATGCCATCTACCAAGTAATGGGCTGGCAGGGAAAAAGTACATCAGAGTTTCTCACTGGGTGGTCAATTAAACCAAGTCAACAGCATGAGAATGAGAAATAGCATACAAACTCACGCCTTATCAAACTCATTGTTAACACTGATGCACAAATGTGAGCATTGAATAAAATGTTTCTCAAACATAGAAAAGCCCTGAAACACTGAAAAATTAGAATGAAGTTTTAACAGTATTTGATACTATATAGAATGTGACCAAGTGAACAGCATTTGACTCGAGGAAAATCAAACAGTTCACAATAACTGCTTATTGAAAATTAGACGCATGTTTTGGAAGAGTGTGTGTGTGTGTGTGTGCGTGTGTGTGTGTTAGAGAGAGAGAAAGAAAGAGAGAAATGGGGTTGTGCCCTTTCCTGGATGTGTCATTTCAAAATGAAAAGCATGTATATTGCTGAAGTTAACATGTACATTGCATTGTGCAAAGCTTATAGAGCTAAAGGGTAACATGACATTTGTCAGGTTAGTCAGACTTCAAGAAATTCCATTTCCCAGCTTCATATCAATTGGTGAGTTGGCACAACAGGAACAGCAGAGTCAGTCGCCCTTCAGAAGAGGGTTCTGTTATCACAGAGCCGTAATTGTGACTTGAATATCTTACAATACACTATAGATATACCAATGTTTTTTTTTGGTAGAAAAACCATTTCACTCTCATTCTAAAACCAAAGCTCTACTCTTACATGCAGAGTGATTCCTCTCCCCAGATGAATGTTTCTCAGGTGTTCTGTTGGAGAGCAGCCCACCCTCCAAAGATAGAAAAAAGCAGGATGCTGCCTAAACACATGTTTAGTCTGCCCAGATCAGGCTGCAGCAACTTGTTTTTATTCTAGGCTGAAATTGCACTCTTTTCCTGAAGAAAAAAAAACAATACGAGGAGGTGGCAACTGCTCAGGAGTGTGAGTGAGCAAGTGAGGCAACAGGCCCAAATCCACAGGGATGATAAACCCGGACTGTAGCTCTCCAGCAGAGTAGCGGTGAGGGTTTTTCCTTGTTGTTTTTAAGTCATGGAAAATGTACTCTCTGTTGATACACACATGAACACACACACACACACACACACACACACACACACACACACACACACACATACATACATACACAAAGTCACATGCACAAACAGATGTAAAAATGGCTTTCTCAGACAATCCCAACAGACGTATGGTTTGCACCAGATTCTGATTGTTACCAAAATGGCAAATTGGCCAGAGCCATTTTTTTGATGGCCGGGCAAGTCGTAAATGAAAACCAAGCTTCGTTTACAAGCTTGAGAGTGGAACCTTTGCATGTAAATATGGAACACGCTTCAGTGGTTTGCATGCCCACAGATGAAGTATGCCGTAATTATGCCTGTTGGGTTCGTTCTTTTAGTTCCTGCTTGTGGATTCACCTGGGGGCAGGAGCAGACAGGGAGGGGCTGAGGGATTGTGGGATTGTGTGTGGGGGCATGTGTATGTGTGAGTCATTTGGTCTCCACATGCAGGGGTTAGTGTTTGTCTGGATTTAGCACACAAGGCCTTGTAGGTGCGTGGGAGTGCCTCCTCATCTGCAGGAACAAAACCACTGTATCGATGCTCAGTTTGGCTTCTCCAGCTGTCCCTTGGAGTGTCTCTGCAGGCCCCTGTATGGACATGTTTGGAGGAGTCTCCAAGGATTTGGGGTTGTTTGTTGCATCCCAGACACAGTTAGCTCACGTTATCATCTACCATCACTGTCTACTTACTGTGGTGATGGGACATCTTATACCTAAACATCTTTCCTAAACATTGTTCCAGCTTCCATTATTCCTGATGATGTCATGTTTTTATGATCTATGGTTAATTTTGATGTAGAAAGTTTGGGGATATGATGTATAAAATGTCTTTTTATTATTTTTGTTATTGTTATTGTTATTATTATTAAAAATATCAGCCATCTTACACCCCCCACCACACACAAAAAAACTGTGGTACAATGTGAAGAGTTCAGTGTAGCATGTTTAAAAAGAAAAACAGGAAGTATGGAATTATGAATTATTGTTATTATTATTAAAAATATCAGCCATCTTACACCCCCCCCCACACACACACACAAAAACTGTGGTACAATGTGAAGAGTTCAGTGTAGCATGTTTAAAAAGAAAAACAGGAAGTATGGAATTATGAATTATTTGAAACCCTCAAAAATGGAGGAGCTAGCAAAGTTAGGGGGAGTGGGGGTTTGAGGGTAGGTGGGGGCGAGGTTCAGCATTGGAATGCGACAGAGCAATTACACTTGGCAGGTAGATAAAGTGCGGATCATGTGGGGAGGCCTACGGTGATGGATAGAGAGGGGAGGCACAGAGAAGAAAACAACGCCATAAATCACACGTGCCAAGATGGTAATTGTAATTGAAATGAATTTGCTAGCATAGAGAGAGAGGGAAGGGAATTGCATTTGATACTGACTGAATTGCACTGTGCACTGGAATTCACACAAACAACAATATGCCATAATGCATATTTGTCATTGCACAAGATATATATATATATATATATATATATATATATATATATATATATATATATATATATATATATATATATATATATATATATATATATATATATATATATATATATATATATATATATATATATATATATATATATATATAAACGTATGGCTGTACCTGTTTACAGACTCAGCACCACTTCATTATTTGGTATGAAGTTAAAGGGTTAGTTTTTCCTTAATGCAGACATTATTATTCACAAACTCCACTGGATTCCATGAAAACTTGAAAAAATTATACATTTAATTTACCCAAAATAACCAACCCAGCCTACCTAGATTATATTTTCTTATCTTCGTCTTTCATCCAGAAATGAAATTACATGATAAAGTTAAGAGTCATCAAACATCCAAGTGGGTTTATTTCTGATTCTACCAGGTTCATGAAGCCACACTAGAGGCAAGGAAACTGTAGAGCCTCACCCTGTGAGACTGACAGTCTTGACATTTTGCTGCTCCATAGAAAGTTGAACACAGAGAAAATGGGTGAAATTGTCTTGTACATCTGTTCCCTGCCTGAAACTGTTTTGGGCCCAATAGCTTTAATTGTCAGCAGCCATTGTTTCACAAAATAGTAACAATAAACTGGTACTATCATTCATTTCAATACTCTTGTTAAAATAATAACTCGTTACAATAATAGTACTCGGTTTAAACCAGGTTGTCCTTACCAGCTGGAAAAGTTGTCACCCGAGCTGACAGATTGTGTGGTCAAATGCATTCAAACCCCTCGTCCTGCAAGCTAATGTATTTACTCATTTGGTACTCTTGCTCTATGCTAACTATTAAAAAATTGAGGAGTATCTGAGCATGCTGGGATATGTGGATATGTACAGAAAGAAGGGAAGAAGTAAAACTGGAAGGAGAAAAAGAAAAGAAACCCTGAAGGGATGACCTTGACAGTGGGAGGGGGCTGATGGAGAATGGGGGGTGTGCTCTGTGAGGGCAGTAGGGGAGCTCCAGTCTGCAGGTGCCCTTGGCAGTCATGACCTTCTAATATGAGCACTCCTCACCCATGGTGACTGTACTGGATGTGTAGGTTTTTTGTGTGCAGGAGGAATAGAATGGATTTGTGTGTGTGTGTGTGTGTGTGTGTGTGTGTGTGTGTGTGTGTGTGTGTGTGTGTGTGTGTGTGTGTGTGTGTGTGTGTGTGTGTGTGTGTGTGTGTGTGTGTGTGTGTGTTTATAGATCTTCTTCTATTGCCACTGGTTCTATACTGTTTTGTGTTCCACAGACAAACAGAAAGGATCACACACACACACACACACACACACACACACACACACACACACACACACACTTGCTCACAGACACACACACACGCTCACAGACACCTATCTTCCAGTCTCTCCTCCTCATTAGCAGGTGTGGCTTGAAACTTGGCTGTTTGTTCACACTCCCTCTCCCACTGTTTTCTGCTGTAGAGAAGTTCCATGGCACTGCACCCTGCCACTTCCGCCCACCATCCCCTCCCCTCCCCTCCCCTCCACTCCGCTCTCCAGGTCACCTGGCCTGCCACTTCATATGTGTCTCACTTTAGCATAATCTCTTCTGACCTCTAGATGTTGCATCATTTTAAATGTAGATATTTAAGTCAAGATAAAGTATTAATGCAAAACATACATCCACTATGGGGTCAGATTATACAATATTGGAACAGCTGGATTAATAAGCAGAAACAGGGTTCCACACAATAAGGGCCAAATATAAAATACTTCATAAAGTCCCTTTGACAAGATTATGTCCAGTATGTGAATACTAAGCTCTCCTTAGGAGTTGAGTGTCCACATTTCCCCTGTACGGGGGAGATATGCAAGTGAGATATACAACTGAGACACAACTTGAGATATAAAACTGACTTGAGAAAGTTTGACCTCATGTAGAGTGATGTATTGTAAATGTTCCGCAGACTGTTTATATGGATCCATTTGCCATGAAATATCATATTCAAAACATACAGTTTGGATAAAGTATGTACCTGAGCCCTTGATAGAGGTCTCTAACAATGACTGTTGCATGTATTTGTGGCAACAACTCAACTGATAAGTTGTTTACATAAAATGAGCACCTGAGTCATTAAAATTCTGGAGGAGTAAATTCAACAAATGTTGTCAAAAAGGTATCTTGGCAAAGACTGAGCCACCTCCCTGGATATTTTTTTAAATGTTTTTTACCGTTTTCCTACCAATTTGAATGTCCAGGCATATTTGTAGCATTGCTCATGGCTGTTTCCTCTGTTATCTGGAGAGTATTGCTAAGTGTGTGCACCCATATCATGTCATCATTTTAACATAACTTAAACTCTGAGCAGCTGACTGACCAGCGGGAGTCACTGGTTAGTGAGGAGACATGGACGTCACTGCCGATGGAAACACTTCCATCCTGTGTGATGCAAGAGCCAGTTATGCATAGTCCAGTGGGGCTGCAGAACACAGTGGCCCTGGCACAGTGCAGATTTAGTGCTGCCCTGTGGAGCCCATGCCCGCATGCAGTCACAGTTCTGAAAGCGCCAGTTGGGTCCTATGAACACATGGTCCATCTCAAAGGTCAACACCACACTCTGTAGAAATGTAGATACTTGATTATTGGATAATTATGTTCAACTATGACATTCGATCTTGTTAAAGATGATTGATTCTTCCAAGATTATATGATTTGCTTAGATATATCCAAGTCATCAAATAAAAAATGAAAGTTTAAATAATTTATAACAACAGCTCTTATGGTTCTTTGCTGTGTTCTGCATGTAAGGTAATATGATATGAATCGACAGTAAATGACAGGGCACCATTGTTGCTGTGCTACCAAGGGGGTTTTAGGCTTGGTCGTATCATGGCGGCATTCACGCAGTGTCCAACATAATCTGCAGCTTCTTCACCGAGCCAACTGCATAGTATTTCAGATGACCATGAAGCTTTTTTTTTCCTCTGGAATCTATATTTCATAAGTGTGCTGTGTAGCTGCAGAGCCCAATTATCTGCAGATAAGGCAGGGAAAGGCCCTGAAGCATCGGGAGAGATATTTAGACAGAGCAGCGAATAGACAGGGACCCAAACCCCCTGAGGCGGCCCAACCGCTACAGGATCGACATCCCCCTCCACCCCCACCCCCACACACTTTTTTATTTTGTTAGCTCGCTCTGTCCTCACCTTAATGACAGGGTTCAATTAGAGCCAGCGGCCACTCTTCCCCTCAGCCTGCAGTACTGGACAGGGCCGCTCACGATCACCTTGGACCTTCGAAATGAAGGACACCTCACTGTTTTCTGTGGAGAAAAAAAAGTGTAACCGAACGTCTATCACACAAGGGCTGAACCTGGTGGGGCGGGGGGGGTGGCGGGGGAGGTGGGGGTGGGGGCGTCCGCTCAAGTCTTCCGAGGGACGCTGTCATAGCGCAGTCGCCTCGGTGCCATTATCCTGCCGGAGGGACGCGCCGATCTGCTGCCCTCCTCTCCGTGACGGTTCTCATTAATCTAATTGCGCGCACCCTGCCAATCCCCCGTATCTCCTTCGCCGCTGCTTGACTGACAGCTCAACGTTTTATCAGGGATACCTTCCCCTCACCCACCAGCTCTTTATTGATTTTTCTTTATCCCCCAGTTTTTTCTGTCTCTCCTGCCTTCCCCCCACAGAAATATTTGCCCATCCGTTACACCCGGCAAGCCTGCACCACCCCTCCTGACTCCTGATGCCATGTTTAATGAATCAACAGACGGACACAAAAGAAGAACGTGCACACAGAGAACGAGACAAAGGTAAACAAAGGTAACGGAGCTCTGTTTATTTTAAGCCCTGTGAAAAGGAGCCAGACCTGTGTCATGCCAAATCAGTGGATGACAGTCATGCACTGGGGTTAAATGTGTCAGTGCAGCCTTGTGATCATTTGAATCACACCCTATGCAAGGCCCTGAGACTGCATTTTCTATGGAGTATTAAATTCTGCACACATTTTGCCAATTTCTGTTGTCAAACACAGCTCTATTACAGTCTAATAATGTCATGGCTTCTCATTTTTCTGTGCCATGGTTCTTATCTTTGAGATAAAACATTTTTGTGGTGTCATGCCAATATTCATAAAGAAATGTGAGAATGTTAGAATACCACTGGTTGAAATGAACAACTGTATTTCTTTTTTTAGAGATCCATAGTATTTCTGTCTTCATTGATTCAGATGAAGAACACATAGCATGTTCTCAGTGTAGTGGACTAGTTTCAGTTATACTATCTGTTCATGAATTTTTTTGAAAAAATCAACAGAAAACAAAAGGCAGGAGCCAAAAATGTGATATTATGAGACAACCTCTAATTATTAATATATTCTTGCATTTCTTGATAGAAAAATCATCTGATATTACAAGGATATATGAAAATCAATAAAAATTATCAACAAAGAAAATCAACTAAAATTTGGCTCTCAGAAACAGCCAAAGATCATAACCTCTAGTAGCCATATCCATTGCTGAAATGCAGCAAGGAGGAGGCCCTCAAGTGCTGCTTTCTAGTTTCATTTTTATTCTACCCCCCACCTCAAAAAATAGGCATTGGTTTATTTTCAGCAGTGCAGTTATGCTGACGTCCCCTAACCTTACATGTATAATGTAAGGCAGTGAGCTGGAAGAGCAACTTTACAGCTACCGTGGCGGCAGGAGGCCAGACAGAGGTCACCCCTCAGCCCCCGGGCAGGATCCAGATCGATTGGGAGGGACAGGCGACGCACAAGGTCTGCAGGGCAGGCTAGGCAGCCCATTGATCAGCTGGGGGAGGGGCAGTGGGCAGGGAAATGGGGTTGGGGGGATGGGAACAGCAGCATGTCAGGGATAGAGAGTAGTGGAGCAAAACTGTGCAATGATAGTATTGACTGGAAGTTAAACCCCCCCCACCCCCACCCCACCCCACCCCCTATGCATGCCTCTGAGAGGAACACATTTCACACAGAGCAGCGATAACCTGAAACTTCTACAAAATCATTACCATATGAAACGCAAATGCATATAGGCACAAACACAAACACGCACACAAAGACACACAGAGAATGCCCGCCTCGCTCACAAAGCATTGAGAAAGGCAAAGCCATCAAAAGTACAGCACATTAAAATTCAGCCTTCTGCAAGTCCTGAATCCCTGTGAGTCACGTGTGAGGGATGTTTATTAATAGATGGATCCATAAAGCGGACGAATCCAGATGAGCCACGAATTCTGCACTGCCTGCCTCCTATGTGGTGGAGTGACAGTGGGAAATGAGCGGGCACTGGAGAGTAACTCTGCTCGGTCCTGCTCTGCCAGCTCAGCTGGGGGGCTGTGGCCGGATCTCAAACACATGCTGTAATAGGTAAGGCTCTGTGACCCTGAAGGGAATTGGTTTAAATCCTATACAGGACACAATACAGTTGCATCATTTCAGAAGTAAGAAAACTGGGTACCTGCGGTCAAATTTAGGTGCATGGATATTTGTTGTGTGAATGAATAATGTCATGTTGAAAAGTGAAAAGTTCAAAGAGAGAATGTCTTGGCTGTTGAACACAGAGGCTTTGCTGCTCTACTGAGCTTCTGCCCTCTGTATAATCTGAGCCAATGAGCCAATTGATTATAACAGTTCCATGTATTCATAGGTGTTTATATTTTAAGGTATAATAGAGGAGCAAAACTGTGTATTTGTATCCTTGTTGGTATTTGTGAAGACAAACAACCATGACCATAGAGAAATCTCTTTAAGAAGTGATAGCACCAGCCTCCACTGGCCTCAGCTTGTTTGTAACAGAGGTGTTAGGGTGAAGGAAGCAGAGAGGGGTATGAATGTTGTGCTGAGGGTAAGTGAGGGGACTAATTCACTCCAGGGACAGTCAAGGCCGCTGGGAGCCCCCGCTGGAGGAGGAGAGGACAGCGTCACTGCCGCCCACATCCTTCTGTCATAGGTCATGGTCATCTCTCCAGGAGATTCAGGCTCCTCTGGCTTCACACAAAGAAGGGGAGATTGTCTGATTAGACAATGCAGTGCACAGAACTCTGTGTGCCAGAGGTAGCGGAGTCAGTGGAGAGAATGGTAATTTAGATGTGCCAACCTTGAGACATGTAAAAGTGGAAGTGTTTAGTTTAGTCCATGTTTTGGTTCCTCTCTTCTCTCTGATTTGCTGGATTTAACTTGGTGGAAAATCTAATGGTTTGCAATAGTGGTGTCTTATATGCACTGGTCTATGGCCAGTCCCCCAAGATAAATCCCAAGTTCACCACAGAACGTGAACAGTGGCAGAGGTCTCTTTAGCACTGCCTCTACCCTATAGAGGCTTGGCTGATTGTGAGTGTGGAAGATCCCTTTGTTTCTGTGTGAATGTATAGTAGGAGTGAACATGTAGAGCTTCAGAGCTCCTTGTGTGAGTGCATGTGAGTGGAGCAGAGAAAGACAGAAAAATGGAGGGAAATCCCCTCTCAGTAACGAAGCAATGCCAAGCATGATTGCCAAGGAAATTTTAATTTGTCAAATCATCTTTGACAGTGCAGATTTAATATCTATTGGACCAAATCAGAGTTGATTTAACCAATACTAGTTTGCTGTGTCTGTTCTCTGAGTAGCAAAGTTTCTGGTTATCTCCTGTCCCTGGCCACTGCTTTTATGCCCTCTGCTTGCCATCCACACCTAGCATGCAGGTTACACATGAGGTCCCCTCAGCAAAGGCCTGGAAAATGTACTAATGTTCTGGAGAGAGTGGCCATTGTTTAGTTTCAGTCCATCTCCTAAGTGTCAGTCCATACGTCATGTGCTGTGTTCATAATTTCCCTTTTTACAGTGTATATAGATAGATACATGCTAATTTGAGAAAACAAAACATTTTTTCTACAGCATAGCTCTATGTATCTTGTTAGGAGCTGTAATAATCGTATTTGTATTATTATAATATCTGTACAGGAAACATAGCTTGATAGGCATATTCATGTTAACTGAAGACAAGTGGCATGAAGACAAAAGCAATGATAGGCCAATATGACAATGAATAAACAACACCATGTGTGTCTTTTAACGACCCTATAACATGGGCTTGTGTCACTCACTCTATAATCTCTGTTGGAGATACCGCCCTGCTGTGAAGATTCAACTATGGCAGTCCTAACTAAGTCAACTAAGAGACCAGACTGATGCAGTGCTCTGCAAAGTGGATTAGGTTTAAATGTTGTTTGTTTTGAATATGAAAGAGGCTTATGTTAATTTTAATCTATGCTATTATACACATTTGACTTAAGTCACTAAAAAGCAAAAATGTGGGCAGAAGAGGTTTTCGAGATAATATCTCATTTGAGTGGCCATAATATTGTCTGTTGTGCATGGACTATGAATCATCTCCCTGCCAAACCAGTTGCAAACTCCTAAATACTGGGAGAGTCTTGTATGATATGATGTTCAGAGCCCCTGTCTATAGGTCAGATGTTATTTTTATGATTGCTGTTAGCCAAAATGCTGGAGAATCTACTACCCATAGGTATGTGCGAACTCAAAACAAAGGTTAAGTCAGCTTTCAGACTTCTAACAATTACGCTGCTGTGAAACCTTACTGTTTCATCTGTCAGTATATTTGAACTCTGTCTTCAATTATGCAATACATAAATGTCCAAAAAACAAAAACTCACTAAAATGAGACAATCTGGGTAAAAGGCAGCTATGGCAAAGATAGCTTTGCTTTCACATGTCGGAGTGTTCACAGCTTTAAAGCCCTGTGCCACCACCGTCGCCATGGTGCTCATTACTTATAAACCCCATAATCAACCTGGCCCTTTTTACATGCAGGGCCTGATTAAACTAGATGCTCCTAGTTGCTCTCTACATTCAACATGTTTTGATTTTTTTCCCCCCTCAGAGGTACTTAAAACAACAGGCCACCTTATCTGTGGTAATCACTTCCAGGTCAGGATTTAAGATATACCTGCTCTCATCTATCTTTTCTCTTTTAGGATTTTTTTGTTTTTTCAATGGCAGGTATACTGTAAAGCACTTTGGGGTATGTGAATGTAGAGTGCCCTATAAAAGAAATACACACAAGAATGCATAATTAAAAGAGTGCATCAGGTAAAGAACCAAAGAGCTACTATTCACATCTTTTCTTAGGGGTCAGGGGCTTGTTTCCTAGGAAACAAAACGGTCAAGACGACCTGCAGCCCCTGCCACTCACCGATTAGCCAGTATCACAGTATCATGTTGATAGTAATGAAAAAATGAAGGCTAAAAAACTTTCCTTTTGACGAGTATGTTCCGCTGTGAGAATCCCCACCAGCCCTGACATCTGGTTATGCTTAGCGCTGTGACGCACTTCCTGCTCAGCTGCACAGCGGCTCCCCGGTCGCACGCCACACACACAAAAAACAACAAAGAAAAAAAAGCATCAACAATAATTTTGGGGGCCAGTCTAACTCAGACTCACACGTGCACTTCTGCACCACCATGTTACTGCGCACACCAAATGAACCAATTACACCAACTGGCTCTGAAAGTCCGTGGAAATTGAATTTGAAGTTGGAATGAGGCAAAGAGACCCACACATTATAAACTTCTGAACCTGGAACTACGCATGAGGATCCCACTGTCGTAACACTGTCCCCACAATCCGGCACAGAGGCCCAGAACTGACAGGTCCAGATTCTCCTTTCTCACACTCACCCTTCTTAATCTATTCCTCTTTTCCAAATCATTGCTCCCCTTCTAGTTAATCACACTTTTTTTGGGAGTTTATGTCAGAAGTTTTTTGGAAAGTAAATATGTTCAAGTCAGCCTTTGAAAACAAGTTTTGCATGAAAAACCATCAGCAACATAAGATTGACATCAAGGCTGATGTTCGTCTATTTCTCAGCCTGTACCACAACCAACAGCAGATACTGCTGATAATGACTATGAATAATGATGTTGTTTAGTGGATGGTTCTTGCCCACAGCAAAGATGGAAAATGGTACCTATCAATGATTTTGCTCCTTATTGTGGACAAACTGATGGGAAAATGTGCAAGCCCTTCATTTGCATAGAATTCACTATTTATAGATGTGCTTATTAATAATTCACCAGTATTTTTGTAACTCACATTCTTGAGTGTTACCAAAACAGTGAGGAATGGAAACACACAACCCGGGGGAGTTCAGAAGAGAAACCTGAGTGCGTGGGGAGGGGGGTTGGGGGTTGGGTTCGTGAGGAGCATCTCTGTGCTTGAAGCGATCTAGAGCGCTCACGCCCCCACACCTTTACCAGGGAAACCCTGCACCTTGTGGGCTGACATACCACAGAAAACTAAGGGGGTTGTGGGTAAAGAGTTCATGCTGAGGAGGGGGAGGAAGAGAGAAACACAAGAGTGAAAACACTCTTCGAACAGAGCAAAGGATGGAAAAAACATGTGGTTTCAGAAAGGGCGCCCTCCGCTTTTGGGCTGGGCGGGTGGGTGTAGAAAGGGGAAGCCGAGTACTCTAGCCAAGCCTGCACGACGTAATAAACCTGCACAGGAGAGCCACTCGGGTCACACATCTAGGGTTATTATCCCTCTCCAGGGTTATCTTTGCCCTTTTGTACCGTTCTTATGCACTTTGCCTTGTAGGTCGCTCTGGATAACAGCATCTAACAAATGCCCTTAATGTAAAGTAATGTAATGTAATGTAACACCTTGTGAACTGCATCCACGGCAGACATGTAGGCCTACAGCAATGCTACTGTTTAATCTACAGCATGAGGGTTTCTGTCTCTACATCGTACGGTGTCCAGCTTCATATAAAAATAATATGAAAATACAGAGGCAAGCTGAGAGGTTTGCATCACAGACATATTTGAGTTCTACTGCCAGTTTCCTTCTCAAATAGTTTTAATCACAGCATGATGTCCAGGTGTTGGATTCTTAGGAGAGGAAATGGATTGAATTGCAGGTTTGCCAGATTCAATGTTATTTACAGACACAGAAAGAAAAGGCCACTTTTTCGGATAACCCAAACAAATCTTGCTTTTTTTAAAAGGCCTTTAAATGATCCAGCTCTGGTCTCAAATGAGGCAGACAACAGGCAAATGACGACAAATTAAAATTTAAGCAGGGAGTATCGATCCCCGGCGATGTCACAGAAAGGTCAGCGCTATCTCGGCATCGACAAACACGGCGCCGCAAGCCACCCTGCATCGCCAATTACCTCCTGCCCCCCCCCCCCACCCCACCCCCACCCCCACCCCCACCTCCACTATGAGAGAGGCAGTGCGCACTCAGCTGGTGCTAGAACGAGACACTGAAATGTGCCCTGACGAATGTGTGCATGCTCTCATGTACATGCGTTACACAGCATGTCATGTGCATCTGTACCAGGCAAAGGATAGGTAAAGAGATCCTTAACAATGGGCCAGTGTGATTAATAAGATGGAAATCCAAAAGTGCAGCTCCTAGTTCTCTACATCACCCTGAACTACCACCCCCCCCACCCCACACGCACACATCCCCCACTGCCTCCTTCCGCCTCTTCCTCCTCTCTCCACTCCATCTCTCTCAGGAAGGAAGTGTCACGCAAGGCCCCCTCCAGCGGTGTTCATATCCTGCAGGAGCCCCCAGGTTGCAGCCTGTCAATATCCCTCCCTGGCCCAGGCTCCACTGCTGGGGCTTAACCCCTTCAGTGCCTGCAGCCTCACCACATCAAACATGCCACCGCCGCTGTGCTGCCTCTCCCCAGCACAGAAAAGCTCTTCCCCTGACGGCACCCACAGACACGTTTGCCCGTTTCAAACACAAACACACTCATGGGACAAACCACAGGAACAACAGACATGCTGCCGCCCGTTTCTCTGGCAGGGAAGCTTGGTCTGAACTGACAGACTGTGTACCCCCTAAACACACACCTACACACACTCTCACATACACACACACACACCACACACGCATTCACACACACACTCCTGTTCCACCCCACACCCCCCCTTAGGGGAATCCTCCACTGGGGCACAGGGGTGTGGAATGTATGGCAGAACATGCAGAGGCTCATAAAAAAGGCCCACAGGTAAAAAGTAAGGAGAGAATGGCATGCAAAAGAGACAAACTTTACCCACTGCCTCCATCTGCTGGGTGTGCTGACTGCTGGAGCAGCTGTGCGGAGTCAGGCCGATAGCAGGTGAGGCTGAGGTGAGGCTGGGGTGAGGCAGGGGGTGGAGGGGTCATTGCAGGTAGCCATGAATCTGAGTGTGTTCACACAGGGTCACGGGGCTGCTGGGTAAAACCCTGGCAGCATGCAGCTGTTGGCCCTGACACCTGGATCAGCCCTCCTCTCAAACAACGCATACTGACATATTATGTTTCCCTGGCGCACTGGGCAGACTTTAGGGAATGTCTGCTGCTGCAATGATCAGTCTTCTGGGGGTTGCTGAGGTGTCAGGTTGCCCCTGTTGTTTTTGACTGGTGCTGGGGTATCCTTCATGGCGGCATTATCTACCTGCCGAGGAATGTGTCACCGTGGAGCTGTGGCCTGCAGGGGCAGGTGTGATTTCCTGTGTGAGAGTTGAGCATCGCTGGCACTCCAGGTAACCTCTCTCTGAAGCCAAGCTCATATGGTCAATAGGTGCTAGTTGCAGTGAGGTGGAAAGCAGTCCTGGCCACATATATTACATTATGATCATATCATGTAATATATCATGTATATCATCATCATTATTACATATGTCATCCTTTCACATAAATCTGGGGTTAACTTTTCTGTCCACAAGCCAAAACGATGCCTTTTGGATAGATCTTAAATTTTCCACAGTACCTGTTAGGTTGTCTTTCTCTACCTGGTACTCCACATATCTAGGAACCATTGTCCCGTGTATCATGTTAGGTGTTGCTTTCAAATCCAGAGAACTTGATTATCAACTAGAGATTTCCAGCATCTATGTTTTGTGTGCTTGCTTTTAGACAGCCAGATACAGTAGTCTGTGGTATCAATGCATATTAAAGGTAAGGTGTCAGTTAATAGTAAAGTAATCGTGAACAAAGCAAAAGCTTATCAGTTTGCTTAATTGCTTGGCTGGAGAACAATGCAAATTGTTCTTGTCACACATTTTCTGGAGAAAACTGCATTGACTAAATTGCTTGGAAAATATTAGCAAAATGAAGTGCCAGCCACTGCATCATGTTGCGTGTGGTGCTTTGGTGCCCAGCGGCTCGGACTCCCAGGTGAACGGTGCCCCTCCAGTGAACAGCACACTGCCATAGCTCTTTACTCTGGGGCCGAGCCCTGCCCAAGCCCCCTAAAGCAGGTAAATGATTCATAAAGACATCTGCCACTGCTGAATTATATATCTGCACAGCACCGGTGTACGGAGGCAGCCCAGCATGTGGTAATGACAGGACTCACAATTAAGAAGCCTCCCTTCTTATCATTACCTTGTATAAGAGGGGTTATCTGTAAGCAGAGTGGGGAACTTACCCAGGGTTCAGAAACCCTGAAACGAACCGGGCCCCCTTCGCAGAACACTGAGTGGGGAGTTGTGTCTCATTTTGTCCTTTTTTTACTGAGAGGCAACATGGAGGCTTGCAGCCCACCCAGTGCACTGATAGACACTGATGGGTCACTGACAAGCTGGAGGATGAGTGTCAACTCAAAACATTGCTGCCAGTTTACCTGGTTGATGTGGCAATGTTTTCCCAGAAGTGCAGCTAGAGTCAAATGCAACCTGGCTACCAGTGTGCAAACAAGTGAATTGTTTAAATTAATTGATTGCTATTTTTTCTGTAATGCCGCCTATTTGGGGTTCAATTCATGAGTCCATGATTAACCTGGCCAAGTCTCTGCACCTGGCTGCCATGTACTCTGTAGCACCCACCCCAGAATACTAGCGACTGGCAGGCAGTATCCACCGTCGTCAAACCTTCCATTCCTGGTGTAATGATGTAGCAGTGTCAATGTCTTTGCACTTTCTGACTCCAGGGCCATTATTCATAACATGCCCCAGAGTAGTAGTACTGATCTTGGTTCAGTTTTGCCTTTCAGCTCACATTTCAGGGAAAAACTGCACCTAGTTCACCAGTCCATGTTGAAAATAGACAATAATTAAAAGATAATAATGAATATAGACCTTGATTTGTTTATAGAGAACATAGAATTCAATGGTGACCCCAGCACTGTGAAAGACGGCGCGTGACAGCTTCATCTTTCACAGAGACTCCCGGGCCCCACGCAGCAGGGCTTGCCAGGAAAATGCTTCCCACGTGGCTCCTCGTGACGGCGTGTGGGCGGGGTTCAGCGCCAGTGCCTCTTTCCCCGCAAGCAGCATAAACGCTCATGGAAATTACCCACTATTGATTGTCCGATAATCGCCCGGGGCGGAAACATTTATCCATCTGCAAATGTATTCTGACCAGCCCTGACTGAATCAGCTTACATTTAGGATGTTGTTTTTCTTCCAGATTGGATCTTTCCTTGTGCAGCACTATTAGATGGTGAAAGGGTACGGACACCTCCAGACCACAGCAGGACTACCACAGTAAGAGCCATTGTCAGCTTTTCTTCTGACCACAGTATTCATGCCACAGATCATCTCTCTTTCCCTTTGTTTGCAATCCCTCCCTCTGTGTATGTGAATCAGAGCCATGGAGGTATGTAGCAGCTACATCACCCTTAAAACACAAACAGATATACACACACACACACACACACACACATGCACACAGAAACACACACACATTCACCACACACAAACACTGCACACACACAGAAACACATACATATACACACACACACACACACACACTAACACCACACACTACACACACACACACACACACACACACACACACACACACACACACACACACACACACACACATACACACAGTGATAGGGAGCCAAGGTTCAGAGTGAGTGTGAATACATTAAGGCCCCAACGCATCACTAATTGCGTCTCACTTTGACAAATCTCCCACAAATCACAGCGGTGCCGGCGGCGCTGCTCAGGACCCCTGGGAGGAGAGACGGGCATAAAGAGCAGGAAAGGGCTGCTGGGAATGTGAAAGCCGTCCGAGAATGAGCGGGTGGATAGTGGGGGTTGGGTGTTTGCCGTTTGCCAAAGAGCAGGGAGGGGAGATGGCTGTTCCACCTCCATAAGCCATATGTGAACACCCCAGCCGACCCGGCAGAACAAACCGTCACCTCCCACTTCCCTCAGCCACAAACAAGCACCTGACCCTAATACAAGAACTCAGAACTCACTCCCCCACTGCCAAAAAAGTGGAGCGCGGGCATGATGAAACTGAGAGAAATCAATAGTGGAGATGGACAGGCAGATAACAGAACCCAGCATGCTCTGCTGAGGGCGAGGGCGAGGGTGCCCTCACAACTTCTCCACAAACCGAGCTGAAGGAAAACAAGCTTCTGTTCAAAGAAGTGACGCACCTGAGGACTCCTGTCTCACCCCAAACCACCCCCCCCGCACCCCCGCCAGGCCTGTTCCGCCACCCCCCACTGCTCCCAGCAACTTCATTCTGCAAACATGCCCCATATCCAAACACACACATCTCTCTTTTTTCTCTTCTTGAACAGCTTATTTTTTTTCTTAAATTTTTCTTACATTTTCACCAAAAAGAAAAACTTTCACCCAACATGGCTCCGCAGCTTAATATCTGATGGTAACATGATTTTCAAGTTGCCTGCTCTCTGAAGTCAATCTTAGCAATACTTTCAGTTGTTGATAAAGCAGTCATTGAGTGTAATTGTTTCCTAGCAGAACAGTTCGGTTTGGAGGGCCTCTAATTATAAAAGGCGGATTCATAATGATTTCCATTCTTCCACAGAAGTACTTTTAGAACATGTAGGTGTTCCTCCCAATACTCCACTTTTTGACAGATACCTATCCGAGTCTTTCCATATTCCCTACACAGGAAACTCCCTCAATTATAAGGTCTTTCCCATCTCTGGAACATCCTTCAACAGGTCAGGAGAGCACAGTCCAGCAGGCCCTCCCCCAGAATATGCACAGGGAGCTGCCACATTTGTTCACCCCACAGCACACTGGCTCAGTGGCACAGCATTGCCCTGGAGACTGGCTCATCATGCACAGTCAGTACAGGGCTGACATTGTGTCACATGGCAGGGAACTGGATGTCCACTGAAACCCTCCCTTCCTGGGCTTGGCACTGGTGCCAGTTATGTGCCTCCCCCTCAGGACTCCCTGTCTTACATTAACGGGATGGCACTAATAAGGTTGTGATTTGATTTCAGACTAAAGGGCTCACCATTAAACACAGAAGAATTTAATAAGATTCACATCCTATTGCCCCCTTTGAACTATTCCTACACACAAAGCCAGGCCATCTCAAACTGTTATTTGCATTACCAGAGCACTGTGAATCTCTGTGCTGGCAACATTTCATCAAGGGCAGTGTGCACACTGATCTGAGAACAGCTCCCCATGATTTCAGCTCAAGCTGTTTCTGTGGGTACCCAGGCCACTTTGACCCAATTGGCATTCAGCTCCAGGTACCTGGCAGATTTGTTGTGGATCACAGAGTTTCCTGACCTCTGTGGACTTATGGCTCTGACCATCTGATAGCATGTTACCCACTGCACAGGTCTGGGGACACAACTGAACAGCAGGGGGCTGGCTGAGGGACAGAGTGGGAGGGCACATCCCATATAAGAAGACCACAAGTCATATGGAGAGTTTGTTAAAAGGCATCTTGGGTAAAATCCAGGAACTCTGTTGTATAGCCATACCAGATATTTTGAAATTAGTCTTATTTTTACAGATGAGAGTATGCATATTTTTTTCAACTAAACAGTTAATCTACAGTTAATATATTGTTTTGTTTGACTTATTAAAGAACTAAAATTATTTTCAAGTTTTAGTCAAAAATGTAGGATAAATCGTACTGCTGAGGTGTCCCACAGGTATAATTCCAGCAAGGAGACCCAGGGAGGCTTGGGGCAATGTACTTGATATTTACATTGCAAATTAAAGGGCCAAATCGTTTATGCATTCTGTTATGCTTTTAATTGCTGTCACTGTCAAGCTGTGCACAAGACTACTGCACTCAATGGATACATGAAGATTTCCTGTGGTAAGGCCAGAATCTAATTCAAATATAATCAAGTATGTAATTATGAAGACAACCGTAAGTTAGGTATAATATTTATCACACATCTTTTGTCTTATGCTGTGAAATAGAAACCTAAATTTGGCAGGAAAAATATCAAAACACTCGGTACATTAGTTCTAATTCTTTACGCTATTTTTTCACTTTTAGATGCCAGCACTAAAAGTGGTGAATTTCTTCAGCTGAAGCAAATGAAAAAAAAGTTTTTGGAAAATAATTCAAGGCTTGCTAATTAAAAAAAACTTCACATATTTCTGAAATTAGCATGTAACTTGATGAAATAAATAAGGCACAAAAGAAAAGAAGCTTCTCAAAATATTTTTACTGAAATGAAATGTAAAACTTTTATTTGACTTTACTGCCACCTTGTGGCTTAAATAATGACAACATGTTTTACCAAAACAAAAAAAAAAAAGTCTCAAGCCTCTCTTGAGAGAATGAACTTCAGTTTTAAAACACCAAAATAAGGTGCCTAGTCCATGGAAGAAAGAATAAAACCATAAATGTGAACTTCAGTACACCATTAGTCTTTTGGACATATTTATTAAATCAAGGGAATGAGCAAGAGACACATTTAAAAGACAAAGTCTGTCATTGGTGGCTGCTCAGTATTCTGCATATTTCAGGTAAAACAAATGTAATATTTGAGATCTTATCGCAACAACTACATGTCTAAAACACTGCTATAGCATACCATATCTGACTGCACATGTTTCCACCTCAAATCTACTTCTAACACCTATTTCATTGACATTACAGTATGTACAACGACTTCATAAGCAGTATCACCATTCCTACCTGCCAAGGAGAAACTCAAACAGCACACCCCAGTACATCGAACAGAAATTCTTCAAACTCACAGGTTTCTTTCTAAAATGGAAAACTTGTCTGAAAAGCAAGACCTGTTTCGCTGATTATAATATGACATGCTGCTCTTAAATCCTTTCAGCATTCTTCTTTACATGAATGTCTTTTCCAGGTGGTTTTAGAATTTGAGCCTATACCAATTCATTCAGATTTTCCTAGTTGATGACAGCATTTAAAAAATCATACAAATACTCTGGGAGTATTATGTGTGCCACATAAACATATAGATGCATGAAGTTTGATTGGCAGGAGACAAAACTCTCGACAACACTTTTGCTGTGGGAAAAAGTGAAAATAACCACTGCCAGCACCCAACAGGCCAGGTGTTATCCCTGGGCACAGTGGCCTGTGAGAGGCCTCCACACAGGGGTTTCATGGGGAACTGGGGGGAATGCAAACATTTATTCCAGGAAAACATTCAATGATTCCTCAACTGCCTCAATGCCCTCATTGTTAAAGCTGTCTGCCTGGACCTATGTGATTATTCCAGGGACAAACCTCTCTTACTTGCCCACATACACACACTGTGCTTGCTGGCCTCATCTCAGCATCCAACTCCCTCTCTTTTCCTCATATCCTGGATAGCGGCCAGTAAGATGACACATATACTGAAGACAAAATAAATACTCAAGCAAATTGTTTTCTTATATAATGTTTAGCAACATTAAGTGACTCATACTGATATAGATATGGCTTAGCATTTTCAAAAACAGTCTTTCCTTTGCCTCATGTAAAGTGATTTTATTTATACCCTTGACTGTGAAGCATAAATAAAGCCTTCCACACCTCTCAGCAGAAGTGTGGAGTCTGTGCACAGGACATGGGCATTATGTTCCCATGATGCATTACACACTTATGACACATGCTGATGAAGGCATGTGATGTTCAGATGTGTAAAATAAAATTCACAGTTGATGAGTGTGTGAATTTTTTGTGACATTATATTAATCTCTTAAAACTAGGATGTATGCCATTACCTTTTAGTATGTTTGGAACATTATTTATATTTATAACAGTTACAACATTTATTACCTTAAATGTTATGAATTAAAATGGACGATAGCATAAATGTCCCATGCCAGGTTTGCTACTGTGTACAAAGACCTCAGAAACAAAGAGACAAAGAGTGGCTCAAGCTGAAAAACAGTTCTACATTAAAAGCATATAGTAATGGCTTTTGCACACTCCACACTTGTTGCTGAATGATTATCTGGAACAACATACTATATCTCCTACTGTCATGTACATATTGCCAAATAATGAACCATAAGATCAACATTATACTGACATGAAGCATCCCCTCAAGGCTTGCTATCACAGTGCCAAAGTATGATCGGAAAGAGCTGTATTGCTCACTGTCAGATATCTTTTAGGGATTAATGTGATTAGATATTGGATGTTCTTGGCATCTGACAGTTTTTAAAAAGGAAATAACTGAACAGGTGTGTTTTTAGATACAATTTCTGCATTTTTATGCATTTCTGATGGCTACAGCTTACAGGTTTTTGTACTGCTGGTGATGAGGAAATGTGAGTTTTGTTTGCAACTGCAGAAGAGTGGAACAACCAGGGGACTATGAGCAAGAGGTTGCAGCGGCTGAACACAGCTCTATTCACCCCGCCAGAGGCAGGGGAAGGTCGGCCAGGGTTCCTTAGGTTACTGCTGCATTAGCTCACATCATGAAAACAGCAGGCTCATTTATCTCCTACTCATCAATACTAAAGCTCAGACACAAGAGCACCAGGGCCACAGCCCCCACATACATACACACATACACACACACAAGATCCACTAGACACATGAGTTGTCCCATTAGTAATCACAAGATCCTGGCATAAAGTAATAGGATTTGTTTACACAGAGAGGTCAGATGACAAAGCATCTGTGTATGCTGTGTATAAGTATATGTGTGCTGCTGCTTAATGGATATGTGCTAAAAGGTGTACATCTTAGACACCAAGGTATACATTATGCACTATGCCTTTCATGTCAGATAAGCTGTACAGACAAACATATAAAGTGAAGATTTGATTACAGCTCTACACTGGGAACAGCTTGCCTCCTAGATTTGTAATTAGTGCCAAGCAAACAGCAGAGACACATCTGGATCAAAACCCACTGACTGGGTGAACTTTTCCTGTCATCTCCTTGATAACACTGTCACCATAATAAGCAGCCCTTAATAAGGTCTATAGAATAGAGCATGATGTTGTTCAGAACCATTGAGGCTTTCCCTATTTGAGTTAAGAATTCACATCATTTGTACCCAAGCACATATTTCCAAAAGCAATTATTAACTACAATACAGTTAATAGCGATGTAATTGTCATTACAGAAAACAATTACAGTATATGAACAAGATGATGAACAAGTGGAGACATCATAAAGACTTTAACAAAAGCCTTGAGATCAAAAAGAAAGGTTTACTAAAAATAAAAAATATTTAGATAACAGTAAGACTGAAACAAAGAATGATTCTTTAAACTATCACTATTGAAAAGCTGTTTAAACTGTGAATGGGTATGTATATGTATGAGATCAAGCACAAGCCCCCTCTCTGAGTATTATGATATCTAGGTGCAACAATTTTTGCTAATGAGCCAGTATGGTTTTATTGTGGTTAGGGAACCGGATCTTTAACAGGAAGTTGTTTTGATTCCAGAGTAGGCCATATTGTTGTGTGTTATGGTTAACCTTAACTGCTTTAAATAACCAGCAATTTGGATAATAGAGCTGCGGCGCTGGATATGGGTATCAGCTTAATGTCATGAGCTGTTTTTTAAGATGCTGTCACAATCAATATCACATATGTATTGCCCCTGTTAGGTCAAACATAATTATGCAATATGAAAATAAAGATTTGCATGCAAGGGATAACCTGGTATAAAATTTGTGCACAGATTGTGCCAACAGCACGATTTAAAGTGCTGTGTAATCCATACTGGCCTGAGGGCTTTAATGTGTACAGTATGTACACCATGTCATGCATATTCCATCCTGCTCTGGCACATCTCACTAACCAGGTCCTTTGAATTACAGCCCAGGAGGGTCTGGAGCTGTTTTACTTTTCCATCGCAAAATGTGGAAATGTCATTTCCACTGTTCCTGGAATTCCTCTTTCTTGCACATTGACTGTGTCCACTGTTAGAATGCACATATCATGCACGTCTTTTTCCAATACTGACACATTGTCTGTACACACAGTGGATGAATGTTCTCTGCCTCTCCCAGCATGTGCACCCTTTTGTTGTGTAATGCTTAATGGATGGCATGGCAGCTGCATATATGGTAATGCAGCTGGGCAGTCCGGATCATATGGAGTTAATCACCCATTTTGGCCAGGGAAAAGTTTGGAGGGTTATTGGTGTTGTCAGCCAAGGCTGGTAAAACTGTGTAGCTTGTCCGTTGACTACCTTCCCTCCATCCATGAGCCAAGCCCATTCTCTCCCAATGATGAGGGAAAATTGCAGGGTCTCTCCAGGGCGTCGCTCTGGCCTGAGGGACTGGAGCGGGCCCAAGATTCGTTATTACTGGGACCGGGAGAACTCATCAGTGCTGCCTTTACCGGCCCAGCCTTGCACTCATTAAACCCACATCCTTCCCGCAAGCTCTGCACAAATCCTCCGATATCACATCAAATCACCAGCCAAGGGAAATAACTTTAAAAACATATAAACAGAAGATGGAGTTGGAATTGACTAAAACACTTCCTCCCCCTCTCCCCCACACACTTGCGCACAGACACATGCAGGCAGAAACAATGGGAACACCCTTGCAAAAGGGACCTAAATTGTTCTGTTCAGTTAGGCTGAAACACTAGGCTATCTGTAGAGCAGGCGGAGCACAGGGCCAGGCCATCAGCCATAGACAGAAAAAAAGCACCAGGTTTTTTCCTTTTCTATCCAGTCTTTCTATTTTAATTTGGTCTTTATTTAGACTCACCAAATATATTTTATTGAGTGCTCTAGGAAGTTTGTAGGGATGTTGCCTCACAGAAAGTTAAGTTTAGATTTGTGAGCCAGTAGATCTTTGCCCTGTTAGGAGACAAAGCCATTCAGTGAGATAGAACTATGAGAATAATAATGCTTATAACTTGCTTTTAACATTCTACAACTTTTTCTTATTTTCTTTTTTGTAGAGACTTTGGGCCATGTACAGAGAGGAACCTCTGCACTGTGTAGCAATGCAATGTCAAACGCATGGTCTATCCCAGACAGCCACTCATGTAAGATAATATTATGGGGTGAAATCATGGAATGCCATTTTTTTGTATTATTATAATTTTCTTGTATTATTAAGGCAAGCTTGGGGGACTAATAAGATGACTTATGCAATGTTTGTGCTTATCATCTACAAGCTTTAATGATTGAGCTAATTATATTCATGAAAAGAATGTACACAATTGATTTTGTAATAACCACCATAACACCAAAACAACAGCACAAAACAAAAATCCATCATACTACCACTGCACCAACTTTCTGAGAGGGCAGTCAAACTGCAAGAGGAAAGAGCGTTTGGGGTGATACCACTGATTTTATGCCTTTGAATTGTATGAATTAGTAGAGAATTATATTATATTATATTATCCATATATATTATACATACACAAATACACTCTATGTTACTGATTGTAAGACCTTTTCCATGGACCCATCTTAAGTTAATTTACTTGATTGATTTAATGTTATACACATGGATTGATAGCCCGGCTGGGTGCTAGTGTTGGGAGGACGCTCCCACCATTGAACCAGTGGTTAAAGAGCGGAAGCAGTAGAGATCAGCTCTGCTGTGATTACTGGAAGCTGCTGTCCAAATCGAACTCTGCCTGGCTGTTTGTTAGATGTGCAAGCTGCTGCTGTGTCTGACAAGCTAGCATTAACACCAAATAAATATTTACACATCTGTTTAAAAGAGCAGAGAGATGTCCACAAATCAAACTCTGTTCACACAAAGAGCATTTACACAGACCTGACATTAATTCAGCTAAAAATACAATTAAAGACTCATGCTGAAAATGGCTGGGGCTGCCTGGCACTGGAAAAGATAAATGATGTTTAGAGGCATTCATGAGAAACTGCACTTGCAGGGAATACATGGCACTGTCATACCTCGGCTGCTGATTCTGCCTGTAACTCTCTGTATCCCAGCATGTGCTGTACTTGAATATCAAACCCTGTGAATCTTGAAAATTACAGAAGGCTAGAGGGCGCGATGACAGGATTGACATGAATAGCTGTAAAGCATGCTCAGCTAGTGGTCAGAGAGTGAGATGCAAAAGAGAGCCATGCAATTATTTAGCTCCACACAAAAATGAATTTTCAGGTCTCCAATGTGGTTTTTGCAACTGCAGCACTGGCTGTGAACTGGGTGATGTGCCCTGTGGTTGAGAGTGAAATCCTCCCTGTGCTGGTGCTGACTGGAGCTGGAAGTCCTGCTGGGGCCTTATAACAGGTATCTATGTCACTGCTCTGGTCATTTGGGTGTCTAAAGTCTGCCAGCTATTTAAGCCTCGCAGTTCTCTGGCACAATAATAGTGTTTCTCTGCTAAAGGATTGCAGTCTTACTGGAACTAACATCTACCTGCACATCATTTTGACAGATTTGCATGATAATATGCATACACCTGAGCTGAGGTAAGCCACTGCAGCAAAAAGCTGGATAGTTTCAAGCTGAAGAATGAATTAACATGTATATAAATAATCATTTGAAAACATTTTTGTCATTATTATCTTGTCATCTTTCAGATTGTTTGTCGATAGGGTGTCCTGCTAATGTATATCTTTACAGTTGTCTGGTGTAGAGGATCACATCTCATACCTGCCCTTTATTTGTGACTGCTGACAGATATGAGCAGCCTTGTCTTGTCCGCTAGGCACTTATTTTCCCTGACTGCACCATTTACCAAGAGTGGAAAGCTAAACATTTTTCAGTGCACATGCCGAAATTCTCAAATCCCTCAGTGAAAATTAGCCATTGTTCCTAAACCGGACTCTCCGATAGGGGGAAGGCGACAAAGATTTAGTATTTACAAGCATTTTGTGCTTGCTCCATTTTCAAAATAAAATGCAGAAGCACTTCAGCATTGAATACTTTCACTACCATACAAGGACAGTCCACATACTCTGACACTGAAGAATGTAGAGGGCAACATGGCATAAAACCCAAAAGAGCTAAAATAACTTAGAGGCGGAAAAATCCAGCCCTTTTGAAGTGTCATCTCAGGAAATGGCTGTTAAGAGAAAAGCAGAGAGAGAGAGGTTGTGTCACTACAACAGCAGCTGTCCATGGTTGCAATACGCCCGGCAACAGACTCATACTCATACGCCCTGAGGATCTGACATGAAGCCCTCTGCCATACCTTCAGCAGCAGCTCAGGTGTGAAGTAGAAGAGTTCAGTTGAACACACTGTCAGATACTAAAATGTCAATATCCTTCTGCATGAAAATAACAGGAATTTCCTGTACAACCAAAAAAAAAACATACTAATAATAAATAAATAAAATTAAATAATACTTTCATTCATACAACCAGTGTGCCAATTTACTTTCTTCTTCATGTTCTCCTGTGCTTCGGTAATATATATAATGGCTAACGGTACATGTGTAGTGTCAGAATATACCTCTGTGGATTATCATACAAGTCTATTATGTGTTTGTAAAGCTTATGTTGCTAACTGTGGCATAGCATTAAGCCATTAAATGCTGGTCAGTGAATGTGATTCTTTGAAGGGGACAGCATTGTCTATAATGCCATTTCACAAACATATAATAAAGGCAAATTAAATGCTAATAAAAAGTATATTTTCTTTGTACATTACACCTGAGTATTGTATTTAAATGGGAAAAGATGACAAAAAGGCTGCAGTTTTCTTAGATTTCGTTTAGACGACATAGCTAGTTTCTAACACTAGGGGTCAGGCTTTTCCTATCTTTCCTTCTCTCTCCGAGCGACTTCCTCTTTGTATTTTCCGGGAGAGGTCTACATCAAGCACGTACAGAGCTGTTTGATGTAATCTAATTCAGACACCCGATTTCCCTGCACGCAGCCAGACAGAACGACACCCTGGCATAATGTCATAGCAGCAGACATTTCCCCCATTGTCAGCCGCTCTCGGAAAGGAGCTTTTCTCTGTAAACTGAGTTACACCTCTCGTGTCGAACAGACATGGTACACTGGGTCCGTGAGAGGCTGCTCTTCTTTGGGGATTAACTACAGCATTTCATTTGACCTCGAAGCCAGCCAAGTCTGTTGAAAGACATCTATTGTAGAACATTGTGCTTCTTGCATGAATAAGGGAATTTGACATTTGTAAGTGTAGTCTTTTCCTTCAAGAAAAAGAAAATACAGGGTTAATGCTATGCTTAAAATTGTTTTTTATTGTATGAGAGGAGCAAGAAGGAAGTAAATAGAAATTAAATTATTTAAAATTTAAAAATAACGATGCAATTTTCAAATTAGCTCATGCTGTTGTGGCAATATTACTGAGAAATAGTGCTACATATTGAGGGCAGCCAAGAATGATATGTTGTTGTTTTTTTTGTTACAATGATGTTATGGAATGTTGTGTTGTCTTTCTTTAGGCCATTTTGCCAGCAAATGACTTTTGATCAGTTACAGGTGTCCAGTGGTGAAGAAGCCAGGGTATCATGTGACCATGAATTTATTTGCCCAGATTCAGATTTGCACATCACTGAAACATAAATCTAATGACAAACCTGTCACTCATTTTAAGGTCATTAGTCTTTAAATACTGTATGTATGAGACACCTCTTTTATGTTTTTCTCTCAGGCACAAGTTATTTCTCATGAGCATTCTTCTGTGAAAATGAGTGAAGGAAAAAGCTTGTTTCAGATTGAAATAGTAGACATGTTTGAAAGTATTTCTCTGATGAGAAAAGATAGTCATTAAAAAAAGACTATCCTACAAATCTATTTTGATCTGAGGCAAGAGAAGCAACCACAAAAAGGCAAGAATAAAATATAAGTCAAAATAATTAGTCAAATGCATATATAAGTATTTAATCCTAATAATACCACTACTTCTATTAATAATAATAATAATTTAAGTAAAACACAAATTCAGGCATGAAACCGACTTGCCTGTGTTAATGTAAGATGAATTATTGTGAGATGAAGCAATAGGTGAAGGAGTGTTTGCGGCAGAGGTGAGACAAAGCGCTAGCAGCAGCAGCTCTCTGGGGTGGGGGACAGCATGTTGCCCTTGTGTGGACCGAGCACTCAGTGATGGATGACCATGCCATGGGGCCCCGGGGCTCTCTGTGGGGCCTGTCCGATTTCCCTGACCCGTATAGATTGGCTTTTGTTTTCCGTCACACTTCCACAGCCCAATTAATCTCACTGAGCGCATGCTGGCCGATGCCAGAGGAACCGAAGGCGGCCCTTCTCAGTGTGTGTAAATGAACTCCTCCAGGGCTGTTCCACAGTCACCTTAGAGGTTGAGGGCAGAAGAAGATGTTGAAATGCAGAGTGCTATGGGGACTCTTTCATCCTGACTTTAAATAAATATCATAGAGCAACAGCTTGCCAATCCTCAGCGTAATTTATTTTGTTGAGCCAGGGGTGTTAACACATACAGCAAACTGTAACAGAGTTCTGTGCTCATAAAATATTGCTCCTTATAGTGAAAATGCTAAAAATTATGTGTATCACATTACAGACAACTAATTGTTCCCATAACATTCTTCTTGATTTTATTACCCTTCAAAATGATAATACACCACAATTCAGGTGCTTTTATCCAAAAATAATAAATATAGAACCTTCTCTTTTGAGATTGTGAGGTGACAGAAACATGACTTGTTGTACTGAGTGTAAATCCAGGTATAATGGTGGTACCGGGGTGAGGAGCATTGCCTGGGGACCCCATCTAATTCTCAGCCTCCATGTCAGAGCAGACACCTGACACTTAGACACCTGATCATTGCTCTCCGGTGATGGGACAGAGAAGCCTCACAAAATCCCAAATGGAGTTACCATATTCAGTTACTGACAGGATTGTTTTGGAGACTCAGAAGGCATCTCAAAAAATGTGTGACTTTTTAAATCAGTAACTGAAGGTTGTCTGGGTGCTGTCAGACTATGCCTCTGGTACCATCCAGACAGTCTGAGAGGAGATGGATGTGTGTGGTATTGTCAGTGTTTTCATAGGCCCACAAACACACATATACACAGGCATGGACATGCATGCATATTATGCAAACCAGCCTGCACTGTGGCATACATCAGGGGTGTCACCAGACCCTATTTACTTGGGCATGTGCCCCAGTAATTATTTGTTGTGCATGAAAAATTTTTCATGAAAAATAAGTTTTTTGCAGTTTATCATGAATTGCATGTGTGAGGATGTGAGTGCTGGGGGCCGGTGCCCCAGTAGTGCCTCAAGTCTAGCAACATCCCTGGTATACACACATGCATACCCATGCACATATTCACATGTGTATCCATGCACTCAATGGTGCACTCCAACATGCAGACACGCTTAGCATAAGTTGTCACACAAACAAATATATATGCATATACACACACACCACAGTTTTTTATAATTAGACAACTGGAACTTGTGTTTATCCACTTGATATTTCTCATAGGCAAGATACACACATTGCTTAAATAAAACTATTATGCATCACATAAAGAAGAGAGATTATTAACATATGGAAATTTGTATGCATTAGCCAGGCAACACTCACAGCTAGAACATAATCCCCCGTCTCTCAAGGTGCTGTTTTCACAGGTCTTGAAAGAGCATTGCAGCAGTAGATGAAGTCTTGAAATTTTAAAGACAATATTTACAAAAGACTACTGTGTAAGTGTCAAATGGAAAAATGAAACTGAAATTATATTAATTTCTGATAAAGTATATTCATTTGCTGATCATTAAAATATCCATTACTTTTACCCACATTACCAGTGCTGCATAAATATTCATCAATGTGAAATTTTTGAAAAAGGAATTTAGTGCTTATTTGTAGATATCAGTCTACCTGGCTTTCCCTTTTCTGTATTAGTCTCCATGCAAGCACAAAGTAAGCAGTTGGTCTAAGTGCAAAGTGACTACAGTAAAGACTACTTTACATCATTTCACTGTTTGGCAAATAGCTGTATCTAAAGAGATGGCACAACCTGTTTTTCTTTTATAAAGCTGAATATTTACGAAAGGAATTAAGGTGAAGAACCTTGCTCCAGGGCATAACAGTTGGGCCCCACCTGCAACTTTAATCTGTGAAGTCTGTGTTATAAATTCATCTCCTCAACAGCTGGGCCACAATGCAGTCAAAGATTTTGTAAGCCCTGGTCACCCACACTTTTTTAAAAATTCAGTGTAATTGTACAAGCACACAGCACTGCGAGAATGAACAAAGACAGAGGGGCTACACCACACTTGCCCATTGTTGGTCTCTTTCCTGTTGTGTATGAGGGAATGACTGTGTGTTCTGACAGGATGTGATTTGGGCCTCAGCCATTTCAGAGCACCGCCTACATGCACACCTTACACTAAATAATGTCAGTCACAACAAAAACATTAAAAAATGGATCTCTTACATCTTTACAGAATGCAATACTACTACACTAGAACATTAAATATCCGATTAAAATTGAATTGTGGCCACGGCTAGAGGACAACATTGGCAAGGCAGCAGCTGGCTCAGACTTGCCAGGGTAAACAGTGGATTAGCTCAGTTAATGTGATCAGTCTTCTCACTCTCAGGTGACCTCACCTGGTCAGCAGGGCACCTGCAGATTCAGACCTGAGCAAGTAAGGACTCCACATTCCTCCAGTGGCAAAGGCTATGTGTGAGTGATGTAGCATCTGCAGTGTGAAAAACAGCAAAGGATGATAGTCATATAACTCAGGGAGCCACATGCATGGCTTCTTGGGGGATCTGCAGAACAACCAATTTCATAGTTCACTATGGGTGGATCAAAGTTAAATAATTGAAGCTAATGAGGGAAGGAAATGACCATATCAATGCTTACTGTTCTCAGCCAAGCCCAATCAAATGATTCTATGAACTGCTTTCGAAACATCTTTACCTGTTGCATCAGTCATTTACATTACCCACCATTATTACATTATTCCACCTGTCTTTGCACACCCTTGAGTTCCACTGTCCTTGAAATAGAGACAGGACTGCCCCCTTCTGCTGTAGAATGTTCACAAGGGAGTTCACAATGGCACATTCATGCCATACCTACACAATTCCCTGGCAGACTGGACTTAAAATCAAACCAGAGATCTCATTCCAATTTTAAATGTTCTTTAAGTATATCATTCATTCAAGAAGTTGCTGCTCATGGGAACAAACTGGTCAAAGGCAAGTTGTCTAACTCCCCTATTTGTACAGCAGCAGGCCATACTATTGCAGAGCTATGAGGATACTGCTGCACCCTTCAGCAAAGTCATTTACTTCAGTTGATCCAAGAAATTAGTCAAGCCATGTAAATGGGTTGCAAAATGCTATACATGTGTTTCCTTGGTCAATGGCTAAGAATTCTGTAAACTGGTTTGTATGGCTTAGCCTTACGCCAGGTGTCTTTTGAAATTTCATGTTGGATGAAAGGCAAAAATGGACACGTTTAGACTGCAAGAGGGTAGGTGAGAGGAAGTATATTTTTCCATCAGTACTTCGCACTCATTCACTCCTCTGTGTCTAATTGCAGGGTATTGATGGACATCATGAAAAAAGTATTGATATCAAATGTAAGATACCTGCTAGGTTATGGGATCCTGAACAGATCTGTTGTGAGACTTTATTCTGTGCCTTTCAGAGCCACCAAAAATAAGACACAAAAAAAAGAGGAGCCATGGAACATGACAGGTACTGTCTCGTGATCCTGCCTCTCTTGGCTGGGAGTGAAGCCTCCCTGCTGCTTTTCATCACAAAGAAACAACAGACAGTCCTAAAAGACTCTGCGCTATGCTATGCTGAACTCCTGACTGAGTTCTGACCCAAGGAACCCCCGTTCTTTTACTAAAGACATAGATATTCATCAGTTCAAACCTTAAAGCTTAAATAGTATGCTTAAATTGAAGTGTACGGAGGAATTATGTGCACCCTTACCAGTGTTAAACAGAAACATTTGAATTATTTATCTGGGTAATGGATTAGAAAGTAGCACACAGTTCAGTGTATGGTAGGGGTGAACTTGGTTTTCAAGTGTGGTTAAGGTTAAGACATTTAGGATGCTATGATATGGTTAAATACAATAACTCAATTAAAGGTTAATACAATGAGAATAGTGTTGTGAGGGTTTGTATGGGTTTGTGTATAAGGAGTGTGATATGAATCGCAGGGCATGATTATGATTAAAGACCAATTTCACACTGAAAATCCACATTCTCCACAGCTATATTTAACTAAATCCTTGGACAGTTGTTTCAAGGCAGGCTAGCTGTAATTTTATAAATTTTATCATGAAGAATTATGACTGTTAACCAAAATCCACTACTGAGTAGGGGGTTGATGTGAGGCCTATAGGAAAGTGGTCTAATTCAGTCTTTTGGCTGTTGCTGGTCCTATGTGACATACTTATGTGCACTGACAAACATAATCCAGAATCATCCTATAACAATGTATTCAGAGGATCTATAGGGATATTCCTGTCAGTAAAATCATTTTTAATCTGAATCACATGGCTCTTAGGAGAAAAAGCATCTGGAGTCTCTCAGAAAACAGGAAGAAGAGTTGATGAGTCTTTGAAGGACCCCCGCCCCCTCCTGGTGAGCTGTGGGTGTGGAGGTTCCAGGCTTTTCCATTAGTGGAGCATTTACACAAGGTGCAATGACAGACTCAGCTATGGGTGGGTAAGGGGGTGGACGGCTGTGGTCAGATGCTTTACTGACCTATTACTGAAATTATGTTACACCCCTCAAACAAAACTTGGTTGGAGCTGTGCCTTTAAGACACCTTGGGTTTTGTTGAAGGTCCCAAAACCATTTTCCCACAATGACTTCCAAACAATCACCCCACAAGTTAAAACCGAGCCTCTAGGGAGTGAGGTTTCTTTTGACCTGAATCATTAATGAGCATTCAGTTCAGCTCTCAGGGCCTTAGGGGAGATTCTTAAAGTTAGCAGGGGAAATAAAGTTAATCATTTAACCTGTAGTGGTATTTGTTTTCCAGACCCCCATGGAAACAGGTAGGCCCGCAGGCCTCAGAGCCTGGTTAAAGGCTGGAGAATGCAGACAAACTAGGTAGATTAAAGAGCTGGCAAAGATCCTGGAAGCTGAGAAGACCATCTCCATTAAAAAACCACCTTACAATGATGAATGCAGTACTGCTCCCTGATGATATACAGTAAAGAAAGGCTGTTTATCATACAAAAGCTCTTTGTTGCTTCACACAGGGGGAATGCCAGTTCCATTTTATTTTTGGCCCTTGCACTTTTTTTAGGTTTTTTTTTCCCCACTTAATCTTGCAACATTCTCACTAGAACCTTAAACCAGGAATATGCCCTCTGGGTAAGAAAAACTAAAGCAACAATGTACAGTGCAGATTGTATTGATATAAATTAATCCCAGAACAAAAAGTACATATATACCATTAATTAACCCCGAGTTTGTGTAATGTTTTTGCCTTTTTTATTTTGGGTGTTGGTATGTGTTTGTCATCGTATGCTGAAGGGTGGATGAATACATAATATTCAGTTTGGTCTTTGTGGGGGTCCATAAACAAATATATTATACCTGAATAAACACAGCTGTCTCCCAAGTGGGGGGCTGGTGGTGATATTAAAAAACCTAATACTGTGTCTGAGTCAAATAGGCTTCTACTAAAAGAAAAATGATACTCAATTTTTTAAACCCTGAAACCCCATACTTTAGGCTTATTTCCTGTGAAGAACATTTCAGTTTTATGACAGGAAACCAAATGACACTCTACTTGTTAAATGCTGCAGAAGTGGATAAAACAACTAAAATAAACCATACATGATGTCTATTTTTGCTTTTTTTATAACACGTGTTAAGTATATTTACTTAAGCTATTTTTACTATGTTGCTTAAAAATCTCAATAATGTCCTGGGTGCATCTGACCTGGTTAATCCTACCAAAGGATACATACGAGGAGTGCTCTAGTGGCTAATTTTTGCTAATCTGTTAACTGTTTCATAGATGTTGAACTGTGTATTTCAGCTGTGTCGTTCAGCCATTGTTGAACGTGTTTCTGTGCTTCTTGTGTTGTGATATTTGCTAAGTGTGTCCCTTTTATGTTAACAAGAGCCTCTTTTGAAATGCAAAGTAAATCCTTTTATGGCCAATATTCTATTCAATTCAATCAGTTCTAACAATCACGGAGTTTTGATCTGTGTGCTTAGGTTGGCCCTATACAAACCATTTGAAAGGTATTATTCCATCAGTGTAACTGCTATAAGAGCATTTTAGTCACGCTTGCTCAGCTGTTAGTTACAATTGATAGACACGTAAACTTATTGCTGTGCTTTGAAAATCAAATCCCTACCACCTTCTTTTTATATGTTGGCTACACGACATACAGTAGTTCAGAACAGTTTCAGTGGAGTAACAGTTAAGTTTGAAACTCTCTGCTGGTTTTGAGTCAGACAGGGAGATGAAATATATGGAGGAAGCACTGTAATATTAAATCTCCCTCTTACATCTCCTTGTAATTAAAATTTGCAGTGTAATGAGCCATGCTGATAAGACTGCTGGTATAGTATTTTTACTGTGTTTGATTTGGCCCTGAACTCCACAGAGGTTAAGATGTAATCGACTCTGAAGCATTCTTACATCCTGCCAGGGAGCAGATGTGATCTGATGTAATATCCGCAGAAGTTTGCAGAATCCAAATGTCCCACAGGCTGCCGTTATTAACAAGCTGTCTGAGTCATTTCATTGGATTCATATACTGCAGTTTCAGATTTATCCCAATCTAATCAAGTTTCAAATCACAATAATTAGTGAACAATCAGATAATGTAATAACTGAGGTTGTCAGTGAGGACAACAAGTCTTTTGTCCAGCAAAACTCTGTGGGTGCTTAGAGGTAAAAATCAGTTTTCCTTCCATGCTCCTGTATTGTATATTGGTTACATTATGTTGTATGAACAAGCCTGTTGTCTTTCTCTCATGCTATTTTCTGGAGAGCATTGTAATTGCATGTGCTTGAAATTAGCTATCAGGGCAACATGGGTGGAATGTCCAGCTAAAGCATGACCATACAAATGATGACCGTTCCAGGGAATGCTGTGGGGTCCTGCTCAATTGGTTGTTGTGTCTCTGAAGAAGCAGGGGCTCCGACTGACCTTCATTCATCCTCATCACACAAGATTGACTTTGCTGGTCAGCTGGCCACCTGCGGTTTCTCTGCACCGGCTGCGTATGAAGAAATCCTCTTCAAATCCTGTAAAATTACAACACAGCTCAGCTAGTGGGCTGCTGAAAGGACTAGAAAAAGGGGCTGTGTCTGGTTGCTCTCTCCTGAATGAACAGTGGGTGTTGCAGCACTCCAATAAAGCAAGAAAATATGATGAAAATATTAGACATTGAGAATTGCTGAAGTTTTAAAAAAAAAAAAGGAAACTGATTAAATTGAACAGATGTTGAGATAAAACCTAGTGTATATTTTTGTATATACTTCAGATTCCTCACGCAAAATTTTCAAAAGGGTATTTTATTCCTTAATTACCTTTTTTCTCTACAGCATACCAACATATTGGTATGTTTTAATGACTGAATAATATATAACTTATTTTATAATAACTTATTTTGTACATTGTACAAGAGCTTGTAGCCTATCTTTCATGAAGGGAAACTGCAGCCTTCTCCTGGGAACACATAAGAAGAATAAAGATGAAACCAAATACAAACTGCAATTTGCTGACTCAGGGGCAGATTTATGCCTTTAGCACGTTAATTTTGCAAATGCAATTTCAGCGACATGATTTGTTAATGGAAAAAAAAAAACTACCTCAACCAATCGCATGCACTCATAGTCTTTTTGCACCAGCAAAACAGTTTTGCACATACTTAATGCATATCAGGCCCTAAGTGTGTGTGTAAGTCATTGTATTTCAAGGACTATTTTGCACTGTAATAGGCAGGTGAAAAAAAGGCATCCATTGTATTAAACTGATGTTGTTCACATTATTTCTATATACATATTGAACAGCAAATATGAACGCTTCAATATTCAACAGCAATATTATTGTTAAGAACATCTGTTTCTGTTTCCTAAAATTTCTACAACATTTTTCACCATGGATCTCAGCCTTCCTTGCATTTGAAACAGGTGTTGTGGATTAGAGACCTATCAGCAGGAGAATCAAAGAACACATTGAACAGAATTTCTGGGCACCAAAGATTGCACAAGGCTTTCCAAACCTGTCATCTTGCTAATGTTACAAAAGGAAGTGAATTCCCCACATAGACCCCTATACAGACATGCTGCATGAGCTCTGTGCTAAGATCTTTGTTTGAAATAGTATACAGCCTGTATTTCAACTGAAGAAGTAAATGTTGACATTCTACATCAAATGACTGGCAGAATATTATGAGGTTTGGTGTTTATTTAACTGAACAATTTTCTAACTCGGAAGAATGTTCATATGTAATGTTTGTAAGATGTTGCAATACATTTATTCCACACAGGATACTAACCTCCATTCTATTTTGGCCTATTTTGTCCATATTTTCTCACATAATCATTTTAAAGTCTTTACGAAATATATGGATATAGACGAGCACCCTCTCTACACCTGCATTGTTTTTTTTTTTTTTTGCTACTTGTTCAGCAGCTTTCCACTCTGTTATTTTGGATGTAGCTTTATTTATTTCCTCCTAAAGGTCTGGATGTACTCATGGTAAATATTAATGGTAAATCTGATTGCCTTGCTGTGGCTGTGCATGCTTGAGAAGTGAATGCACATGCATATAAAGGGATATAAGAATGAGGCATGGCTTCAGTGCATCAACGCATGCCAAAGCCAGAGCCTACGTTCAGAAATACAGCTTGAAGTGAGTAAAATCTTATTTCTGCCCATATCCAATTCCTATCTGATCTTTTCCTGAGGTGTAAACAGTAAATAATTACATGGGATTCAGTGTTTTTCAACCCGATTGGGACCACATTTGTGTATGCTTCAGAACAGAATCATATCAGACTCCTGCACATGCAAACTATGTCTGAATGATGAAATTGATTGTCTTCCAGAGGATCTTTTCTTCACTTCCCATGTGGCACAATGCTGGCTTGCTTTATCATTCTTTGCCAAAAATAATAACAAACAAAGCTTTTCTGAACACATAAATCTGATCTGGCCACTTGTAAGGTACTGTGTCAATGGCTTCTCCAAAAGAACAGGTCAGAAAAATAATTTGAGCATTACAGGCTGCAGCCTACACAAAGCCAGAGAGAAGCTTTCAGGCCATTCAAGAGAGGAGGGGTGGGTTCCAATACTCAAAAAACACCTCCTCCCTCTCTCCAATACCAGGACATTGGAGGGAGGGAGGGAGGAGACAAGGTGGGTATGGAGGAAAGGAGGATACATTTTTTGAGTATTGGAAAGGAGCCGAGGTCTACGTGGTTTTCAATCTCTAAGTGTGTCACAGGAGACGGGTGACTCATGATTGTAACACTACACACACAAATACTCTGACAGTAGGTGGGGAGGGATCATGTGCCTCCCGCTTGCAGTGAGACATTATCAGATGAGCATGTATAATGCCAGATCAGGTGTGATTGCTAGGACAAGACAAACCTGCACCTTTATGCTAGCATCATGACATCTATCCACAATGGCAGCTTGCATTCCTGTCTGAAAATAACTGTAATGACCGGAAAGCCTAAAAAACTCGGAAAGCTTGAAAAACCCTGGCAAGCAGAGGTGGGGTGGGCTTTGGCCCATCTTGAGGAAAAAACACATTACACACTTTGCTGTGCCCTTGGCTAGCAAGGTCAGCCCCCAGGAACAGTGACCCTATAGCCATGTTCATCATCTTTGTCCCTCAAAACCTTTATCACTGTGTTCATACCATACTGCAGTGCCTGCAATTCTGACACAGGGAACACTTCAAAATGAGAAGCCATGGGACAGGACCAGCTTGCTTCATTAATTCTACAAAATGTACATGAGATTTACACTTTTCTGCAATATACTCCCACCACCAAAAGTTTTCATTTCATTATTACGAATATAGGTCAGATAAATTAAGGAGGTTTATACACCTGCTTGGTCAAATCCTTCTATTATAAATCACTTACAGTAGGCCTCTGCCTGTTTGGTTTGGCAACCATTTACTTAATCTTCAACCTCCCAATTGCATCGAGAGCTTCAGAATCTCAACCCTCAAAGTTAGCAAGCTAGCTGCCGAGTGTTCTTATCTGGCAGATATTGGGAGCAAAGGTAAATGGAGCACAATATTACCTGGAAGATATCTGCAGCTAAGCTGAATATGGGACAATGCAATCACACCTGAAAAATAAAACATTTTGCCCAAAAAATATCTATGTAAACTAAAAAAAGATGGAAAATGTCTACCTTATACTTGTCAGCACGTAAAAATTGGTTGCAAACATAATCCAACCTCAATATATCTTGATGCTTACATGTGTTTTTTTCAATTATTGGCTTGAAGGAATTTGACATTCCCATTCAGCTCAATCATTCTTAAAGAATCAGCATAAAAAACTAAACTCAGACCAGGTTGTATTTTATATCAAACAGAAGACAATGTTTCCACTTCTTACCAGTATTACTTGAGGAACTGTGAATGCATGCATGATAAAAGAATGAAAGTGATGAAAAGCACAAATCTAAGTCATACAGCAATCCCTGGTCTCATGTGCATGATGTCTTGCTTTCAGTGTGGTTGCTATTGGAATTCACATCTCTTAATTACAGGGACGAAACAATGCAAATTCTACTCACCGTGACATTGAAGGGAGTGAGATTCTCAATGGAAAACCCAGGGGGTTAAAAAGAAAATAATTATACACTGAGTATGTTTAACAAAACAGTAAAATTACTTTGCCAAAGAAGTTCCAATGTTAAGATGCATTTCTCTCAAGTATTACCTCACAGCTTGCATGTTCTAACAGTACTAACATTTTACGGAAACCAAAGTTGAAGCTGAACAAATGTACAATGTCATGACAGGAAGGAAGAACACCTGGACTGTTCCAAATTTCCTCCAGAATTTTCTTAACCCTAATTATCACAAGAGCACTCACACAGGGTCACACCTCCATACTGAGGAATCATTAAACAGCCCCAATGTTTCCCTGTCCTGATCTCACTTCTGAGTGGGACAACACACAGCATTTGACTTTCCATTGAATGTTTTCCCCTTTGTTTATTTAAAAGGTATGCTCCCTAAGGGGGGGTCACAGGGATCCTTCAAGAATGGGACAAAGCTGTGACTTTCTGCTGAGTCTATTAGTGTTTCACCCTTTCAGCCCTACAGCTGCTCTTACTCAAATATTCTCATTCAAATCTGTCAGCAGAAATGAACAATGCCGAATGCAAAAGAGAGGTCAGCCTCACCTACAATGTTGTATGCCTATAACCAGGAGTTCAGAGAAGAGAGCCACAGTTGGCTTCATCTTGCCGTGAGACTGGGCACAGTGGATTTCAACCAGGCAGAATTCATCAGTGTAATATACATTACATTACAGTCATTTAGCTGATGCTAGACTACAGGATGCCCTATACAAGCACTATACACCAGGTGCACAAAGACTACTGTAAGATATTGGCATACACCTTTGACTTGCACTGGCTGCCTAGCAGTACTGAACAGACTGAAGGGTGTAAACCAGCCAGGCAGGCTCATGGTTAAGTTGATTATACCAATTATACCATAAGCACTCTTTGTGTAGTGGTTAGTACAGTGGTAATGCTATTGGGACACATCTGCGTGGACAAATTAGGAAGGGTAAGAAATTTAAAAAAAAAAATAAAAAATTCTGAGTTCTGTGGTGTAACTTAAGTTTATTTTAACTCCACAAATTTTTCAAAAAAATTACAAAATACTCAAATGGAGAGGAAACACAGGACTCACAACTTCTCTTAATTATCTCTACTATTTGTTTACATTGTGTCATCCCATGGCAAACTACTAATATATACAATAAGCTTCAAGATACCGGTATATATAAATTTTTAGCAGTCTGAATTTACATTCTGCTATTGCCGCTTTGAAACAAGAAGCTAAACCATTGACAACACGTAACATCATAGGTTTGATACACAAAAAAGTAAAAACAAAACATTTGAAAAAGAAAAAAAATCTAATACATGGTACCGAACAAAGAGACAGGTAAATGATGGAATCAGTTTAGGAAGTAGTTTATCCACAGCTGGTTTTTTGGCTTTGGGTGGGTGGTTGGGTGAGGGTTGGGGTGGATGACACGATTAAAAATGAGGCTGGGTTTGAACCACAACCCCTGGTTCATACTAAACCAGCTTAGTGTAACGTTAGACAAACCATATGATTGGGACTCATATCCTCTGGAGGTGGCATTCTCTTTCTATTGCAACAACATATATGCAAGTAGTAGGGGTGGGGGAGGGTAAGCGACAGCCATGAACCTACATGATCTGACACAGCTATCGTATAATAGCAGTCATATCTAATGACAGTGTACAATGGTAAATGTACAGCTGACAGAGTCACAGCATAAAGGCTGAGGGCGGCCACAGACTCCAGGAACGACAGTCTGTCTCTGCCTGTGACCCCACTCACCTTAAGGTCCTGTGTCTAAGTACAGGGCCCCTCCCCCACACCTCAATCAGGCATACCCTGCGCATCACAGTGCATATGGTACCAACAAAAATATTGGATCCAGGTTATGAAAAGCCCTATTATTGGAGTCATGAGCAGAAGGGATGAAGTATGTGAGCAAGTGCACTTCCCACCCCTTTGTTTTTTGTTTTAAAAACAAGCACAAATATAAATATGGAAAAAGCTGTTAACAGTTGCAATGCAACCCATGTAACATTTTAATTGCTGAGTCACATTGTCAGGAAATGTTGGATTTGAATTTTTTGTCCCTATTCCACATAGTTTGTACCAATGACCTCACCCATTATTTATTTTAAATAAATATGCAAATTTTCTACACATTTTAGTTTTATACTTTGATGGGGGATTTTTTTTAACAAGGAAGTTTACCCAAGTTTAAAAGTGCATTTGCTTCTTTGTCCCAAACCCTTGGTACTACGTACGGTGTAGCGTAGCCACCAGTTACTGAGAGAACCCTAATTCATTATCTAAGGTCTTTCCATGCAACGCGTCTCTCAATGGGCTGGTGCCTCAGGGACCAAATGTGGGCCCCTAAGCTAAAAATCAGACCTAAGGGGACAGACACTCCTTTTTGAACAAAACCAAATAAAACCCAAAATTAAATGTGACATGTAACAGAAAAAAATAACCATCGAGCATGTGATGCCGGACAGATGGCTGTGTTTCTGACTGCATATGTCTCACAGCGTTACAGGAGAGATTTGTTTGAGAGATCTCATATCAGTGAGTTGTGCAGATGAGATATCCTGTACCGTTCATCCCACAACCCCTTGTGATGCAAGCTGACCATTAAAGAAACCATTTCCTGCTCGTATAATGCCATTGCGCTCCCCTTTGAAACAAAGGGATAATGCTTTATAACTATAATGTTGGAGGTCTAACACCTTGGTTAGGAATCCACACCTAATAATAATTATAATAACAATAATAATAATATATATTATTTACAGACTCAAAGCCATGCTGCAGATTTTTAGCTTTCTTTAAAATTATGAAAACTCCTACAATGTATTAAAATAACTCAACTTTCAGATACCACTTTAAAGATTTTGGATATAATGTCTGAACTGCTCTTTCTCCTTTTTTATTAAGCACAGTGACAAAGTGACTTTTATTCTAGCACCTACAAAAAATGCAGGGACATTTTTCAGAGTATTTCATGCAGGGGAAGTCACAATCAGTCCTGAAGACGTTGTCTGGTACTACTCCCACACTATATATCAAATGATGTAAATTTCTTTCAAAATAGAAAATAAAAAGTCCAGAAGAGGGCATGTGGGGAGCAGAGAAAAAACACCAAAAAATAAGTCTTCAGAAGATCCTCTCCAGTCATTTTTTTCCATTTAAGTTAAAATGTTCATGGAGCATGGAAAGATCCTCACAGCAGTCCAGTCCCAGTCCCAGTCCCAGTTGCATGTCTTGTGCACTGTTCTGTCTTTGTGAGCCTCTGCTGGTTACAGCTGCTTGTCGCTCTCTTTCTTCAGACGGCTGGAAAAGAGGACAGAACTAAATATTTAAATTGAGCAACTACGGTAATGAACGATAAGAACATGCACATTTAAACAAAGTTTTGTGTTCTGTTTGCTAGCCATGTGTAAGGCAACAGTCGAGATGATGTTAACAATGGAGAGTTGATAAACACTGACTGAAAACGTGACCCTGCCTTTTCAGACAGGCCCTGGCAGTGGTGCTGGAGCATGGTGCTGACCTGTAGTAGTCTTCCTGTCCGGGCAGTGGGCCGCCGTGCATGTGGTGGTGCCCGTGCAGCCACTGCTGCTCCATGGCGAGCCGCTGCAGCTCTGCCGACTGCGCGTGCATGGCCTGCAGCTGGTGTGCTGCTGACATGGGGGGTGGGAGAGCTCCGGGCAGGTCACGTGGGTAGGGGGTTCCTGTAAGGCCAACACAGATTACTTCATACAGTGTCCCGTGCTCTTCTCACCACAGGGATGTCATACAGAGTGCCACACGCTGTGCTAATCCATAATTTGAAGACATTTACGAGATTTCATCAGAAATGTATGGCTGGATGTTTTCTTTTTTTTTAAATGAACACGTATATAAAAAATGCTTTAAAACCATGTGTAAATCCACTGCCTCCAAAGAGGGATTTTTACACAGTTAAGCGGCAGGGTTGTGAGGTTATGAGGTTGGAATGTGGTTCGGGACACTCACCAAACACAGGGTGCCGTAACATCTCATGTTCATGGGGTGGCTGGCCGAGCAGAGGGTTAGGGATGGTGCCGGGTGGGTACGGGAACCTGGCCAAGTGGGGTCCTGCTGCAAGTGGGTCAACTAGCGGATGTGCCCCAGAACCTGGGGGACACACAAGACATTCACCACCACCTTCTGTGTGTCAGCATTAAGGGAGTCAAATGTTTACAACCACAACAGTTATGCTGTCATTTTGAAATCAACATGCCTATTTAGATCACATGAACTCACTTTGCACATGCGGGTTTATTAGCATAAGCAGAAAGGTCCATGAAAACTTGTCCATAAGTTTATAGACAGTTACTAAATGGAAGTAATAATTAGTTAAATTCATCCATTTTTGACTGTCCTTTTTATGTTTAATGTCAATGTTTACCTTTTCTTAGTATCAATATGATTGAAATATCCAAATAACATTTTTTAAGACAGGAATTGTAGTTTCTTAAAGCTATATTTACGATTTCAACCATTACTTGTATGCTGGGTTTCAGTGCTGCCCGCAATACAGCCAGGGCTGGAAACAGGTATGGTGGAATAGGTACATTGGCTTGGTATGTCAATATTAGGACTGAGATAAATGTACTCACTGCTTCTATTGAGTACTACAATTCCACCAAGTTGTGACAGCTAGGCACATGAGCTGATATAAGTCATACTTCGGATGAATGGAAAAAGCTAAAAAAATGTAATGGTAAAAACTTCAAAAAGGTAATTAAATCCAACAAAAATTGCATACCATACAGTTTCATGCCTAAGTATTTGAATCAAATATAATTACTCATAGCAACATATTCATGCATTCTTGAGGTTACATTTTTTATGTGACATTTTATTTGCATCTACAACATACAATAAATGGTACAATCCTGTTGAACTGCATGCTTGTTTGACCACTGAGACAGACTATCTTGTGGCTGGCAAAGCAAGCTCATAAGAGGGAGTGGGGTCAGAGGTCAAAGGCCAGAGGTGCACAGGGGTTTCCCTCACCTTGGTGCAGTGGGTCCTGCTGGTGCAGGTGGAGATGCGAGTGAATGTGCGAGTGCTGGTGGTGGTGTGGCGTCACGTTGAACATCTGCAGCCGTGTGATGGGGTCGTTGGCCACTGAAGCCATCCTCTCTGCATGGAGCCGCTCGGCCGCCAGCCGTTCTGGGTACGTCATCTCGGGCCGCAGCTGCGGGCCAGCCAGCGCCAGCCGCTCCCGCTCCAGAGGGTTCAGGCCGGGATGGAAGGAGGCGAAGGGGTGCGGGCCAGCCATGTGAGGCAGTGTGAGGGCACCGTGCCGAGCAAAGTGCTCCATTGGGTTGGCGGTGGGGTGCAGGCTGTCCAGTTCGGGAGGTTTGACCTCAAAGCCGGGCTTCATCCTCTCCCGCAGCTCCCTCTCACGGATCTCACGCTCCCGCAGCTCGCGCTCACGCAGCTCCCGCTCACGCATGCCGGGGTCAGCATTGTACAGGCCCGGCATGTAGGCCAGCAGTGGGTCAGCCGGGAGGGACACGAAGAATGGGTGGTTGCGGTTGGTGGGGGACATGACATGGGGGCGGGCGTACTCGCTGAGTGTGCGCAGGGCGGGCGTGTCAGGCCCGATGTAGGGAGGTACAGCTGCGATGGTGGTTGGAGGTTCAAAGGAAGGCCGCAGGTGGGCGGGGCCTGCCATATGGGGCTCACCCATCCTGCCCTCGTGAGACGAACTGGAGGCTTTCTGCTGGGACAGGGGAACAGAGCATAAGCATAATGTGTACATGCTCCAAATGGAAATTAATCTGCATTATATCAGAATGGTATAAGACATGTATACAAATAAACACACATATGCACCTTCTTTTCAAAGATTAATACAGTTATCTTTACTTGTATTTTAATCAGTACCTAAAACCACTGGCTCACTTGTACTGACAAGATCCCTTGAATAGGAATCACAAGAAGTGTACTTACAGCAGCTCTGTCTGCTTCTCTCTCTCTTTCTCGCTCCCTCTCTCGCTCTTTCTCTTTCTCCCTCTCTTTCTCCTTCTCTTCCCGTGCCTTCTGCTCCGCCTCTCGCTTGGCTTTCTCCATGGCCTCCTCCCTCTTCTTAGCCAGCTTGGATGCTGGTAGGGGTGTGAAGTAGAAGTCTGTCCGAGCACAGGAGTTGTAACCCCTGTCCAGGTGTTTGTAGAACCTGCAATGGCAGCGAGAAGAGGACTTCATTTTATCTTTTTGAAAAATGAACGCATTGAAATAAAACTGAATGGGGATTCACTCACAAAAGTATTGCTTCAAACTTTAATACAAACAATAACAATACTTTAAACAATACAGATATTTTTGTATTAGTGTGCCAATCTGATGTTGTTGGTAATTCAACATCATTGGCCATCATTATTCGACAGACGTTCAACAGGGTACATATTTTTACTACAACAACTAAACAAGGAGGGTAAAATGTAAAGATGGCTGAAAAATATATTCCCATGACTCATATTCAAATTTAAAGTTGAAAGTATTTCAATTGGTATCTTCTCCCACATAACTTGATTTATCGTTATTCACAGGCTGCCTTTGCAGTGCTTGGGAAGCAGACATGATACAGCATTCTGACTCTGATGAAGCCGTTTACTGTAGAAGTGCAGTAATTAATCACGTCTTTATTCTGTTTCTCCTAAAACTCTTAGGTTATTCGGTCTCCAAGCAAATCCCTGCCTGCTCTCTTGGTTACGTGCAGATGTCATTACTGAAAATAGCCTGGTTTTTTTAACCCCGCAGCTTTCAAACCCAAATCTGCAAACACTCAAGATGACGGATTCCATTATGAGGAAGCACTGGGGCCATTAATCTACCACTGTTCAGTCAGGATGTGTGTCCCCTTATCTGTGAAGCTGCCGGAGACCAAAATCAAAACAGACTGACCAAGCAATAGGCGCCTGAAGAGGAATGTGATGAGGAAGGGGACCTTGAGGCTGATGAGTTCCAATAAACAAAACAAAAATAAATTGAAGGCTTTGTTCTATGAAAACACAATAACTTGCTCGATGCTGCTGGCGTTGTGTGCCATGCGAGTCAATATCAGACTCTAAAGGAGCCCTTTCTAGTCTTTGGACTGGGTGACCAAAGAGAAAGTAAATCAATAGACATCTTTCCACACTGGTAAAATGTGGCAATAGCAAAAGGGCCTACAGGTACCTGAGGCTGATTCTGAGTGAGATCAATAAAGCTGAGCAAAAACGCTCCAGATCAGTGAAAAGCTCTCAGAGCAGTCTTGGTGTGGCCTGCATACAGGGAGCTGATGCGTACCGTGCTGACTGACTGGCGTGGCTCGGTGTGTTGACAACCGTGGGCTCCGGAGAGGGGCTCCGCTGTGGAGGGGGTGGGCTTTCGGGCTCCTCCGATTCGTCCAGGGGCTCCTCCTTGATCTGAACAGGTGGGACTCCTGTGGAGACGCTGATGGAGGCGGGCAGGGGTGTGGAGATCGAGGAGGGGGGTGGTGGCTGCAGACCGGGTATAGAGGCTGAGGGGGAGTTGGTGGAGGAAGCTGCTGAGGACGGAGGCAGAAGGGGTGGCCCGCCTGGAATGAAGGGATGAGGTGGAAAGGGGGTCTGAGAGGGAGCAGAGGAGGACGAGGAGGGAAGAGAGGGGGCAGGGGGAGGAGGGTGGCCTCCTGTGGCAGGGAGGGTCTGGGATTGGGTGAGTACAGGGGGCTGGGCCGGGGGCGGCTGCAGCTGCTGGCTCTGGGGCATGAGCTGCAGTGGGGGCGGATGGGCGGGGGGTGGGTGGTGTGTGGAGAGGGAGCTGAGGGGCTTCAGGGCAGGCGGGGGAGGCAGGTTTGATGGCATCTGTGGGAAAGGTGGCGCTGACAGGTGCGGCGGATGCTTGTGGGACTGCGGGGCAGCCATGTGTGGGATGGGTGTGGTGGGGGGTGGCTTGATGTGGGGCATGGACAGGGGTGCAGGGGGCAGTGGTTGCTCCCGGGGGGGCTGAGGAGGCCCCTGTATGGAAGACTGGGCCTGGGATGAGGAAGTGTGAGGGGACGACAGCCCTGGGGCAGGGGGCTGGCCAAGGGGTGGAGCAACCTGAGACTGTGAAGACAGGGGGAATGCCTGGGGTGGCAAGGAGTGGGGCAGGTGGGAGGGGCCAGCCAGCGAGTGGGGGAGGGGCTGTAGTGGACCATGGTGTGGTGAGGGTGGGATTGTCTGAGCGCTAGGCGGGCACAGGGGCGGAGCCTGAGTTAAGCCCTGCAGGGGCGAGTCGGGGGAGGGGAGCCTCTGTGGATGGAGGGTGGAGCCCGGCTGGATGAGTGACAGAGGTGAGGGCTGCTGAGGTGGCATGACGGGGGTGGGGACTGAGGGAGAGGCCTGGGAGGGCATGGCCGATGTGGGTGGGGTGGCGGAGGCCTGGGACAGGGCCCCTGTGGGGGGGTGCTGTGCCTGGAGAACTTGCTGCTGGGCGGAGGAGTCAGAGTCGCTCTCATTGTCGCGGGGGCTGGGGATGCTGGGGGAGGAGCTGCGGTTGTCCTGGTCAATGTCCTTGGGGTCACTGCTGCCCTCGTCATTCACACTCCGACTGTCTGAGCTCTCACCCTCTCCCTCCCCCTCGCCCTCTGATGGCGAACCAGGCCGACTCAGCTCCTGTGAGGATCAGACAGACAACGTGTAAGGCTGTGCTTTCACCTAAAGTCATTTCTGCATTTACGAGGGCAAACACTTTATGAAATATTACACAGAGGGAAAAAGTATACTAAAGAAAGTATCTGCAGACTTAGTCATAAACCTATAAGCCAAATGAATTCTCCAGAATGGGATCGTAAGGGAGGATGAATTCCTTCAGTTGACCAACTTTAATGTTACCTTTCGCTAGGGCCGTTAATCCCGGAAGCACGCCATTGGCCCTCTTACCTGAGTCTTGGATTTCTTGGCTGTGGCCCGCTCTGGCTCCTCGGTGTCTGAGGCGCCTTTCTCCCTCTGGCGCTTGGCGCTCTTCATGGGCGAGGGCACCTCCTCTTTAATCTTCTGTGAACATGGAGACGATCCTTTTAACAGTCATTACTGGAAGAGCGCAGCATGCACTCAGGAACCTCCCGCAATGCAAATGCACAGGGCCCGAAAGCTTAGCAACCTGGGGTATCCCTGAGGGACATGTTTGAGAAACCTTATCCAAGGGAATGTGCAGTATGTGGAAAGCAAGCACTAAACTGCAGAAGAATATCAGAGCTGAGGCACAACAGAGATGTGCTAAAAACCATAAAGGGGACACTACAGAATACTTTTTCCTTAATGAAATAGCTATGCAAGTGATATTTCTCGCATAGCTTTCAAACATACCATGTTGCTTATTTTCAGTCATTTCTACATTACCACAGTATGACAGCCATGTTTTCATGTGCATTTCCACACCTTTTTTATTATTTTACAATGGCCAACAGCATCTCACGAGTGCAAGAGTAGTGGGTTTTTCTTCCATCTGAACCCCTAATTGCATTATATGATTAATTATGAAGTTTAATGAATGCAGGTGACCGCATACTGGAGATGCTAAGAGTTTCTCCAAGAGCTTGGAAAACCTCTGGGACGACAGGAGGAGGCTGGCCCACCCCTACAGCGCTCAGCTTGTGTTTGTGGAAAGTGCCTTAAAGCCATGTTATAGCCACATTGTAAAAAGATGTTCCCCGGGCATCAGAAGCGCAGTATGTGCATATGTGTGCGCATAGTCGTGCATGTACCTTGCTGGGTTTCTTCAGGGACTCTGTCTTGCTGTCAGTGCTGGATGTGCTAGCGGCGCTGGGGGAGGTGCGGCCGCTGGAGCGCAGGTCCTCATTGCTGGGTGAGGCTCTGCCATCGGGGCTGGCTGCTTGCTTCTTACGGCCGCTTCTGAGAGTCGACATCTGGGTGGAGTCACAAGCATGCAGGGGGAAAAAAAAGGGTTGGAGAGGGAGATGTTGCTTTATGAGCAGAGGATTTTTGGAGAGAGATTATGGATACATTAAAGCTGAGTTTTCGATTAAAGTATACTCATTGCATGCTACTTTATATTCACTTGGGTAAGCCAGGAAGAAATAATTAAGGATACAAAAGCATTATGAACCCCACAACACTAAGAGGGGTCAATTAAATTGTAAATTCCAAAGACAAACATAAAATGACGAACAGTTTCAGCTTCTCGTTTCATAAAAAATGCATACCGGAGATTACCAAATAGACAGCTTTTACTGCTGAAAAGTAATCACAAAATAAGTGCCTAACGAGCTGATATTAAACCACACGCCAGCAGCAGATGCAATTAGAACCCTCAGCTTAGCAACATATAATCTTCAGCTGCAGTTCACAACACATTCCCTAAGCTGTAATAATAAACCACTTTCTCTGTTAATAAAGTTGCACATCCTTGGCTAACAGAGCGTAAACTCCCATTAAGGTATTGATTCCATTACACTACATCTTGTGGCAGCACTTAAAAACTGCCAGTTGCTTAAGGACAGCAACCAATTAAAAAACCTTTGTACTGACACTGTAATACTTTCATTAAGTGTGTGTATATTTCCTGTGAAGTGAGTACACCTCCCTGAAACACTGTCTGTCAGCAGCATTTACTAACTATTGCCACATCAAACCTACAGCCTTAATAACAGCTGCTAGAAGTGGTGGGTGGGGTCTTCTTTTGCGAATGACTCTGGGCTCTGAGTCAAACAGGGTCAAAGCTGACTGGGTGTTGCCATGGAGAGTCGGTGGGGTCGTACCGAGCCTCTGTTGCGGCGGGTCCTCATGCTATGCTTCCCGCCGGGCCCATCCTCTTCCTCTTTGACGGGTTTGAACATAAACGGCGGGGGGTCGACGGGCTTCTCGATGGGCGGCAGCTCGCCGTACTTCTTGAAGTGGATCCTGCAGTCGGTGCACAGTAGGATGTTCTCCCGGCCCCCGTGGTGCCAGTCCTTGGAGTCTGAAAGAGCTGTTTGTGTCAGCGCCTCGGGGAGGACAAGAGCACCAGTGTGCAGGGCCCCCTGCTGAGGCACGTGCACACGGCATATCGCAACAATCACCCACGTGCATCTCAATATCATACATTCTCAATTTTTTCAGTGCCTTAGCAGAGGAGATTATATTTGGGGTTAAAAAACCTTTCCAATCCCAACCACCAATGTGTGTAAATAACTCCAAAAAATTCTTTGTAAGGACAGCACATCTCCTGCTGTGAGTGTGGTTGTGAGATGGGAGGTGAGATGGTGAGTATACTTACTGGTGGTGAAGCAGTGGCGGCAGGCGTATCCCTTCAGCTCCTGTTCACTGTCTTCACTGTCAAAGTCATCTTCACTAGCAGAGCTCAGGTCCACTGTAAGATGGGAGGGGCATTGGTTGAATTAAAAACTGTGTACAGTGCAGAATGTACAGTTCCAATATCTGCAACTTCCTGATGCAATTCAACTGCTTTAATGTTCATAATAACAGATGTATATGTCCAAACTTTTATCCCTTATTTTTTTTCCTCCCAATCTAAATTGCTCAGGCTTATTTGTAGTGCTGTGCCATCACTATGTAGTGGGAGAGAACAAAACTGTCCTCCAAAGTTTATGAGCTATCTGTTCTAACTTTGCAATCCAAAAGCTTCATAGCTCAGTTATTTGTGCTTTAATACACCAGACGCCTGGGTGCTGCTGTGTAGAGATAGCCCACTGACCAGAGGAGGGGAAAGCCTCCCAGAGGAAGCCCTGCTTTCTCTGCACAATGCTCTGGCCTATGAGGCAGCATCAGGTCACATATGCCTTGCAGAGCGTGTGATTTGACCTTTGGTCACAGAGAACACAGACCTGTGAACCCTTCATATAACCAGGCATTTGTAAAGTGTTGTATTATGCTATTTTCATTTGAAATTCTGGTGAGCTGATTGCTGCTCTTGGGAGGGGGTGTTGGTGCTGCGTGTCTAGAGGTGATGGGGGGGAACTTACAGAACTCGCTGGAGGGGGGTCGGGATGGGGTGTTGACAGGAGTGGAGGCAGTGCGGGTCTTGATGCGGCGGAAGACTGGCTGTCTGCGGTGCCGGCGGTGAGCGCGTGAGCTTGCAGCTTCCGGTGTCTTCTTCCAGTAGTAATAGAAAGTGATCAACTCACCCTGTAAAAAACCACAAAAGTAAATAATGCACATGGTCAAATATGAATGCATCTCAACAGAAGAATGTTCCTTGTTTTTATTTCCATTGTGATTTTAACAAACTCGTGTATGTCTTAAGCATGAATACGGTAAACCTACCTACAAAGAACCATTCAAGACTGAAAATGGAAACATGGAGTTGTTTACAACGTGGGAAAATATTGCTTGGTACCCTGTGAGCATTTGATCCATTTATAGTAAAAACAACTGCATGTCTCTAAACAACATTCCAATAAACAAAAAAATCTTGCCTCATGTTAGAGGGAAGAGGAAGCCAGCTAAAAAAAGGCAGATACTTAAAGCAACCATACAAATTTATTATTTATGTCATTTGTGTCAAACTTTTAATATCTCTTACAGGAATTCCCAAAACAGCACTGTTCTAGCTCCAATGACTGCTTTATTCCTAGGAAATTACTGTACTCCCTTTAGCTCTACAGACAGAATGATTATGTTTGGCTTACAAACAAATACAAAAAAGGACTGGCAAGAGTGCAATAAAACCAGCATCACTTTCAGAATGTAGCAACTACTAAAACGTTACCCCTAGAACTCTTAATGAAGCAGGTTAAATACCAATTCCTCTCATTGTGACCACTTTAAAAAACACTATAAAATGCTAAGGAGCAAGATTTCTGATGAACACAGGGCCAGAGGATCTGCACCGAGCTCTGAGACAGGACTATTAGCCACTGTAAAGGAGGGGACAGGAAGTCCATGCCAGGTCTTATCTGTGAGCCGGCGTGTCACACTGCGGCCGTGTCTGTCCCAGGATTAGGCAGTGAAGCGCAGTGAATGCCGGGGGTATTAGGATCAGTGTATTGGTGGCTGCCTGGGTGGCAGGCGCTTGAATGCGAACAAAAGAACATGTCGGAGAGAGCTTTGCCTCTACAAATGGGGAGTGAAATGGCTCCTGGCCCCCTTTGCTGGCGGAGTGAATTGAACTTTAATCAAACATTTGTGGCGCGTTTGCCAGGGAGCGAGGCGTATAAATCCGGCTGCAAAAAAAAAAAAAAAAAAAAGAAAAAAGAAAAACCTAGCCAGGAAATCAATACCCAACTGAAACATTAACACATGCAATCATGGATCAGAGAGCACTTTGCTGAGGCAGCCTGCACAAATGAACTGCTTTTCTGCCTGCATTCAAACAAGATACACAGAAACTCAAGCTATAAAACCAGTATTTTTATGCCTACTTATTTAAACAGCTGACAGTGTTTGTGGCCAAATGGTAAATTGTTGCACTGCTATGGTGGTGTAAGTGTTTACAGTTGAAGAGATTGATGGGGTGATGGCACTCATCTGGTTTGAAAATGTCTGGTAAATTGTGGATGAAGGGTTCTTGGGATCTTTTGTGTGTATTAATTGAGGGCATCACTCCCTTGGTTTTACCGTAGCTATTATACTACACATTAATTAGCTATTTCAGCAATACCCTCCTTGAAGCTTTCAACAGTTTTGCAACACTTAAGTGTCATGACAGTAAGTACATAGAAAACTATGTAGTGTTATTGTATAACACTACATGTAACAATTTCTGTGCTCAGACTAAGCACAAATAAATACTTTTTATGTTTATGTTATAAACCTTTATGTTATGTAAGTATAGACTAAGAAAAGCAATAAAAACTTACTGCCCTTCTAAGGTGCATGCTGAGCGAGGTGTTCGTATTGCAATTCATACACCTGCAATACACCAATACTGCTTTCATTGCATTTTTGCTTCTATGCACAAGGATACTCTGATTTATTCTTATTACTACATTATTTGCTGTGCACAGGGTTCCCAAACCAATGTACAAAGAAAATGGGCTTTTATTTCCACAGGTATTTGACATGTTCCATTTTCAAGTGTGCGTGTATGTGTGTGGGAGGGAGAGTTACATGGAGAACAAGCCAGTTTTTATAGAGGAAGTAGGGGCATTCAATCAAAGCAGAATGATTACAGAGAAATAACAACCAAAAGCTCCAGGGCGTGTTGCGGAGGAGGTGTGATCGGGTTTCAAATGGGTGTTTGAGGCCCCTGCTCCCTACGTCAGCGGTTTTTCTATCTGCACCGGCATCTTAATATAATAACTGTCAGGTCCAGGCACCACTGGCGCCTATCCCTCCTCCCTGATCTTTAAACTGCTCCTTTGATCTAAATTCACACACATTACAACTGAAAAAATCTAAACAAAACATAATTATCTGGGCTGGACCTAGTCATCAAAAAAAAAAAAAAAAACCTGAACAGAATGAGAAAAAAAAAAAAAAAAAAACAGCCTCAACAGCATAGGGCTGAAAATTAAGACTATTTTAACTCCTCCTAGCCTAGCTCTTATCTGGGCTGAGTTGTGTTTAAACACAGAGTACAAGCTGTGCCTGTATACTCAGCTCCCTGTCTTTGCCTCGAGTAAACAGTGGATCTCCGTCATGTTGCCTGGTTGTAATTAAGGGCTTTGACGGCCTGGCCTGTGGCAGTGGATGAGGAGAGCTTTGCTGGCCTTGTGTAAACAGAGTCAGGGTTAATGAACACGGAGGCCACAGATGAATTACGGCCTCGCCATCTCCAAGGCCAAGGTGTTGCCTGTGCACAGAGATGAATCAGAGAAAAAGCATCATTGTTGTCCTTCAGCTGTTCATATATTCCTTAGCTTTGCTCTGGAAAACAGCTGGGGCATTCTACAAGGAGGTCGAGGCCACTGACTGGACCTTACATGCTATTAAAACTGATATTATCATTTAATAAAGCCTTTTACTGCAACGTCCATCTCTGTACCTGTCAAATTAAAGGAGTGTGTTCCCTCTGAATATTTTCTCAAAATAATCTGGTATTTTAGGTTTTACTTTGAATGTTTGAGGGGGAAAAGAAATCAACCAGATCTACAGTCATTATGTCCTTATGGCTTTACTGCAAAGACCTGCCTTTATACTTGACTAGCTGTACGGCCCAACTTCAACAGAAATACTTAAGAAATGGGAAGTGGTGAAGAGCTGGGGCAGAACAGTGGGCCTCATATCTGAGAGCAGTCCGTCCACACCCAGCGTTTGAAACTGACCTCACAGTGTTGGGGATTGTACCTCAACCTCAGTCATTTCAGAGAATATGAAGGAGTGCAGGATTAATGAGGAAGCATAGTTAATGTAGTATATGGGTGGGGTGGATGCTTCTACAAGTCTGATACGTACATAATATGGGTGCAAATGCAGGTGAAATATTCCAGCTACAGTTACAGAGGATATCAATTCAAGCTATTCTCACTGGGATACCAGTGATAATATAAATGCGGGCTTAGCCTGTCTGGAAGTGTATGTCTCACATTGTTTTCAATGCAGCCAAACAGAGGAGTACTCTGCACAGTGAGCTTTTCCTATCGACAGAATGTAAAAACAACTTTGTAGGCAGATTCAGAAATCTTCATACACAGTGGAAACTGAGCAAGTTATTTGGCTTCATTTTGTTTGCATGGCACTGATTGCCATTTGTGTTGGGCTCACTGTTGCCCAGCACTTGAATGCGAGCTGAGTGGGCACTTCTGGCACTGCAGACCTGATGTTCTACGGACCCTGGATCCGATGTTCGCCCTGCTGGAATGCCCCTCACTTGTAAAGTTCCACGTTCTGTCTGACGATAAGCATGGAACTGTGTGAGATGTGCCCAAAGCCACGGCACGCCTCTGGAGCGTTGAGACAGAAATGTGCCGCCAGCCCAGGACACCTGATAGGCCCATGTCCACGCAGTTCATATCAATTTCCTCTACCCTCAGCAAAAAGGGAGGGGAATTAAGCAGTGCAGGGAATCTTTTTCTCTTTTATAGCTGTGAGGTAAAACACCAAGTTTAATATGAAAAACACCTGTGTGTGTGCATCCATCCATGATACACATATATATATATATATATACATATATATATATATATATATATATATATATAGAGAGAGAGAGAGAGAGAGAGAGAGAGAGAGCTGTCATGCTAGGTATACTGTCATACCAGATTCAGCAAGCATATGAAGGACAGGTATATAAAGATATACTTCTGTGCAAGAATAAATACTGGTCATATGTTAACTCCATAGGGCACTCTTTCACATCACTGTAATACTCCTTTCTGTTCAGGTCCACAGGGATCTTGTGATGGTTTACTTTGTGCGTTTGCCAATGGCAGGCCCATATCAGATCTACTACATTAAATTACAATGCTTTAAAGGAAATATTTTTATTGATTTCTTGTTCTGTGGCATGCTTTGGTCCAATTAAAAGAGCATAATCTAGTCATCATTATTATATCATTAAAATTAAAAAAAGAATGTGTCCAAGTGATGCTTCTCTTGAATTTAATATTTTTAAATATTAATTTTTAATCTCAAATTTTATGTTTTAATGACAACTTGCAAGCCCTCACCTGCTTTCATTCGAGCAGTTAGAGTGCAAATTGAATTGTTCTAAAAGCAAAATAATAACATTTTGGTTTAATAATACCTTCCGAGGATATCTGACTGTTTGAATGCATACACATTCAAATTTAGGAAAAAAAATTGTCAAAACTCACATTTTGAACTCACATTACAAACAAGCGGAATTTTCCCATAATGACATTTATGATTAAATGACTTACAACGTTCCCTTCTTAGAAGACGTTGCAAAGATATTACAAAGCATGACAAAGAGAGGACTTACCAGTTTTATCATCCCTATCATTATTTGCTCCTACCATACCAAGCATCTACTTGTTTTTCATACATACAGTATTTTCAAGAGCACCAAGCAAAGCAGGACTGTAAAATGAAAAATTCATATTTTAAGTGGGAGGGCTGACCTCAATTAAAAGTCTGATGCAGGTTAGTTCCTAACGAAGGCAAACATGCCTAAACTGAGGTCAATTACAGATACTGAGCTTTATTTCATGGTGATTACCTAATTTCTCTGCTTAGTTCCTTCCCCTCTGGCTCACTGTGACCTTTCATTGCTCATTTTACAAGTATGACAGTCAAATAAAAATAAGCACACAAGACCTAAAATTAGGGACATCTAATGAAATATTTTCCATGCATTTTGAATTAAAAAAAAAAAAAAATTCACAATTCTAAACTACACTAAAACAGTTGTTAAAAGCAATATCTATCCCTCATGGTAAATGCACATGTACGCTATTAATATTTTTAATCCAGAAGAGAACAAAATGACTTTTGTATAATTCAAATGGCATTTAACATACACAGATATGTACTGATGTGTCACAATCTTTGATAGGAGTGGTGCCAATGTTTTCCACACTGGTTCTCAAAATGGCTATGTGTGTGTTCGCGCGCGTGTGTATATATATATCCATGTATGTATGTACATTGATTTCAATGTATCCCCCAGAATTTTTGATCACACAGTCCTGCTTCTGCACTGCCAGCAGCGTGGAACTGCACAGTGCAGGGCGATGAAATAAACATGATTTAGTGACAACATAAGCTGAGTATTATGGGGAGTTTGAGAATGCTTCCATCTCAAAGATATTTAGGAGACAGAGAGGAGGGGAGGATTAGATGACAAGACAGCAGCTTTCTTATCACTACACCCATTTTGCTTCCAGTCCCTGTCACTTGAAACCTGCGGCCTCAAGATGGGAGGGATGAGGTAAAGTTTCAGCACTGGTAATCACTCATATTGGAGTAACGTACACATGCATGCAAACCCCCCACTCACTGTCATGTTCATTATTTATCCATGCGTGCTTTGTAAAAGTGGCTGCTCTACCCCATTCTGTAAGCTGGATGGGATGCAGAGACACTGCTTGTTTCACTGGCTGAAGTCATGTATTTACACACTCATCCCCACACAGGCCTGTGCTGGAACAGATGGGTTCTGTTTTCCTGACAGATTTGTGATGGAGCCACACAAGGCCTTCACTTTGACAGGGGGCCAAATGAATCAGGCTGCAGCTTGCAAATGGACAAACAGGGAGGGAGGGAGCAGGCAACTGGGGCAAATGGAGGAGAGGAGCAGGAAGCCAAGACCAAGTGAATAGAGGATACATATTAACTTATTTATGAGGGTAACCAATGGAAGCATTTACAATGATTCTGAATATGATCATAACAAAATCTGAAGATCAAATTTGAGAGTTTTTATAGGCTATTCCTTTGAAGAGGCTAATAAATAGAGACAAAAATTGTAATCTAGTGGACAACGGTTCCTGTAACCTGGCACAAGATCTGATTGATCAGTTCCATTATTTGATTATATGATAAGTACTACTTGTGTATACTTGTTTACATAGATTGAATAGAGACTGCTTTTTTTCCTGAGACTATAGATGGAAAAAATATGGCATTTAAATATATCTGACTAGTAAGTTAAAAGCTCACATGACACATGCTTTGATGCATAAATGAGTATGACTCTGACATGGTGAACAGCCAGGCAGAATAGCAGTGAGGCTGGTAATGGCATAACAATAGCAGGCTCAGCACCCCAGGAGTAATTACTGCCATGGGCATGGCTACCCGAGAGATAGACTCCCCTTCCACTTAGCCATGTTGTTAAAAACACACAAAGTACAGCTCAACTGTTACTTGCTTGGCAGATGCCGAGATCCAGACAGACTTAACACAGCTTACATTCTCCATGTATTATCCATTTATACAGCAGGGTATTTATTGCGGCTCACAGGCCTGTCAATGTTGGCCCTCTGAGGATTCAGTCCTGACGCCACAGTTCCTAAGAACAGCACTTCTTTAACTGTGATGTCACAACAATGCCTGATGCCACGCTATCTGGTGCTTACACTTAAGTATAAAGTGTCATCTAGAAGAACACAGTGAACTATTTTGAATGGAAATAACAGGTCAACTGTTATTGGTCAACTAACTGAAACATCAATGCATATAATCAGTTGAGCTGGCTTGCCGTTACATATTCTAACTAACAGAATACGCCAACAACAACATTTACTATATAGTAAAATTAAGCAAATATTCAGTTTGTAAAGAAAATCAGTGGGAGACACTGACACATTATATTAGTGATTACTTCTGTTTTGGGTTTATACAGCTTACAGTATAGTTTTCCCTTTGATAGATTTGGATATGAATCCGAAATGCGGTTAACAAAGGTAAAAAATCTGTTACAAATGTGGAAAGATAGTTACATACTTATACTAGGAAGTGTACAAAAGGAGTACAAGGCTGTTTATAGTACCCTATTCCAGTCAGAAGCCTGGCCTTTCCTCCTCAAACACTAGCAGTTAGACTGCCGCAGGCACCCATTTACTCACTGCACACTGCGCAACACATTTCAGCTTCTTTGTGACTGGATGGCAAACAACCAATGAAGGTGTGTCACTGGGTCTTAAAAAGCTTTACTGGTATATGTGCCTGCCTTCAGCAAGCTGGCTTTGTGCTTTTTTTGGCATGTAACAGTGCAGGATTGTGCACGTTTTCATAAAAACTGTAAGAGAACTGGTAGCGTTGTTCAACTGTCTGGGGAAAACCCCACAGTGGCAGGATTTCCTATTGTGCGCATGTGCGTGTCAGCATGCTTGTGCATAAGACTGTTAGAGGCATGAGTCAACCCTGAGTTTCAGTTGCCTGTTTTCTAAGGTATGAGGGGAGGAGGAGGAAACTTGATGGAAAAAGATGTTATCTCTTCTGAGTGAAATTGTGTGCAAAATGGGGGAATGTGGGGTGCTGCTGTTTTGAGTTGTTGCTGGGCGTAGGCAGACTGCTTCTATGAGGATGACCCGCTGTCTGCACTGACGGAGTTAATGATAGTTAACGGGAGTCAACAGTTGTTTTGCAGAGGGCGAGGAACCCTAGCTGGCTGAAATTTCATACGTGGTGATGGCTAAGCACGCAAGGAATAGGGCTGACCTGTCATTAGGCCAATCTCTTTTCAGCTGATCTGTGCTCTCCTAACAAGCCTCAGAAATGCTTTCACATAAATACTTCAAGGCTGCCAAATAGCTTATGAAATGAAAATCAGTGATGTAGCTTGTTTAAAAAATCCAAAACGTAAGCAATGATATTAAAGTCTTTTGACACACTCCAGTTGTACTTCTTGACTCATGCATATTGCTGGGCACAACACTACACACAAATCTTTACTACATAAAGATAATTTCTGGCTGGAAGGGCTGCTGATGTGCTTTTCAGGGGGAGAGGGTGAAGGGGAATTAAAAGGAAGAGGATGAATAGCCGCTGTACAGCACAGCTTCCAGGCTGTTCTATTTCCTGACCACACCTACTAAATAAAATGAGCTGACCAAGGCTGACTGCAGAGTAATTCAGACTAAAACTTCAGGAAATCGGTTCAGCTCTGAACATTTAAAAAAAAAAAAAAAAAAAAAAACAGCTGGCGAGGTCAACAAATCAATGTTTCCCACTAGAATGTTACCAGCCGCCTTAATGGCAAAGATAAAACAGATCTGTAAGGACCTACAATGAGGAGACGGGGGCACAGACCATTTCAGTGGTTTGTGTGGGTGACCTCTGAGTTATGTGGAGCCCAGAGCGGTTACAGTGAGCCTGGGGGGGGTGGGGAGGGGGAGTGGGAGTGGATAATCGAAAGGGCCTCGGCTGTCGCCTCGCTCTGGCAGAGGGACGTTAAATAGGCAGCAGATCCCCGCTGCGAGGCGGGTTTGTGTTGGAAGAGAGGGAATAAGCTTGGCTTTCACAGGTCAGAGGAATACAAGCGGAGGAATCAGCAGTCGCGTTTCCCTGCAGTAAGCGCTTCTGCTGGTGAAAGCCATTGTACTGCTGAGAGACATTTTGCAGTGCTGTTGGGTGGGGGTGGTGGGAGGCCATCTCCCTTTTCCTGCTGACAAATCTGTGCGGCGCTCAAACGTCACAAAAACAAAAACACTAGCGCAGCCGGAAACTACCTCTTTTTATCTGCTGTACCGAACTGATAAGGCATGGAATGCCAAAACAGCAACTGTCTTCTGCAGTTCCCTTTAGCTTGATAGCATAATAAATATTTTCAAAAAACAATATAATTACACTGATGTAAAAACAGATGCGTGCCTTTTGCAGCTGTCCACCAGTGAGACGGTAACAACACCTAAACAATCAAGCCATTCTGTCAACTCCAGCCAGCTGCTACTGACTGAGCACAAGGCCCCCCTTTCAGCCATTTTAATTAACGACCGAAACAAAATATTTATATCCATGAGCAGCTCTGGGGTTCTGGCTGCAGGGACCAGGAGCAGTAGTAGTGAATTAGGTTTGACGTTTGTACGGCTTGCAGTGGGGTAAACATCTGCCACAAGGTTGTGCTGACAACATCACCGTGGCCATTTTTGCCTTTGAAATGACAGGGCCTATGGGGGGGGAGGGGGATTGCGTCAAACCTTCTCCTGCTGAGGTCTCAGCTGCTCCACCCGTCCCCCCACTCACCCAGTCGCATGGCGCGCTTTCGCGACTGCCCGCCCGCCCGCCCGCCCGTAATGGCTCTTCTGCCGCACAACCTGCCCGCGATTCGGTTCCGCACCCCTCATCAAAAATTTATTACATCAACCCCTCCGGCTGCCTCTTCTCTCTTTTACAGCCACCGCAACCGAACAGCCCTGACTTAAACTGGAGAGGGCCACCTTCACTCTCTTTCCCCTCCTCAGCAGTGAACAAGTGCTGACTACCGAGGGCCAGAGGGCACTGTAACCCAGCTATTTGATTTGCCCCAGCCAGCCTCTGTTTTTATCACATCCTGACAGGGCCAAACAAACAGGAGGGACGTGTCTGAGCCAATAGAGCCACCATGCAGCCGTGAAAGGACCAAGGCACAGGCTGATGGCTAGAGCTTGATTAGATTGTTTATGGTCTTAAAAATAGCTTTGTGATCAATGCCCAATGCTAATGCAGTCAAGAGCACATAATTCATTATGGGGTTTGCCTATGTCTTATGTGTTTTTTAGTCAGAAAAAGCATTACGCTTTCAGTGAATATGACTACTGTGCCTGAAATGGAATGCACAGAGTAAGTGTGTATAAAGCAAAAGTTATGGAAGATATTTCCTGTGCTCTGTGCTGAATGGCTGAGTGATGACTTCTCCAGAGGACGAAAGACCAGTTATACACAAAGGAAAACGGAACACAGCTGAACGGGCAAAGGCCGGCACAGAGACGTGCACAGACACCTCCCCCTCCTTGCCCTTTATTTTGCTTTATATAAAGCATTCCTGCAAGCCAGTCAGGCCCGGTGTGTTTACACAGCAGTGGGAGCTTACACTTGGCACGGCCCCCCTTCAGCACCGCCCCCCTCCAGCGGGCTGGGCGCCTTACTGGAAACAAAGCTAATCGGGGCAGAGGCAGCACTGCACTGGCCATGGGCCCGAGATTTTTCATTACCTCCCTCTCTGAATTAGCACAATAGCCGTGTCTGGGGCCTGGGCCCAGGATGTCCTACAGGGACAACTGCGTTCACAGGAGGTGGGCCTTTCACACAAACAGCAGCTGAACATGTAGAAAGTGGAAAAATATCTTAACAGATAGGTGTGTGATGAGTTCATGTGTGTGAGTGTGTGTATGTGCAAGTGTTCAATGTGTAAATGGGAAGGAAAATATTACCAGTTATTCATCACTCCTCCCACTACCTTCCCCTCGTCTTGTCTTCTAGGCCTCAGAATTTTTTGCATTTTCTTTCTTTTTTGAAAGGGCAAAGGAAGACTGACTAAGGAAAACAAACCAAGCGTTCCTCAGGGGTAGGGACCAGCACTTAACTCAGAGAGCTGGCTTTCAGCACCAAACACCATTTCAATCTTTGGAGAAAAAAGGGAAAGAGCTTTTTAGTTGCAAGGGAAAGCTAGTGTTTCATTATGTCTAAAGTGCACTCCTCCCTCCCCTCCCTGCTCATTCTCCTCTCTTATACTCCTCTTTTTGAATTTAAAGGGCAGACTTTTCGATTTCCTGAACAAAATGAAGCCCTAGCCTCTAGCATAAGGTACTAGGACGATGGAACATATTCATTATTTGTTAGTCTGGCGACTCCTACGCCAATTCCAACAAACATTTTTCATCATTCTACTTCACCATCCTGTGGGATGGTAATCCACCAATACCTGCTTGCAAAAGAATTATTATTTTTATACATTACAATATTTGGACTCCCAGAGTAAACCATCTTTGAAATGAAAGGAGCTTAATATACTTCAAGTCAAATAAATCAATTCCATAAACAAATTTTTTTCCCCCTCCATTGAAAGCCAAAGTCTCCTTTCGCTGAAGAGAACTCATCCAGCATATATATAACATCACAACAAGCCGAAGTACGTCCATCACAGGGATTTCAAACATCAAAACAATTACTGACAACCAGCTCAAGAAAATTACTTTGTAAATTTCTGTAAGAAAAATGTGGACAGCTTTGCAGAAGTCCTGCTATTCCACATTATTTATGGAAATCACTGGTGAATCATGTACAAATATAGAAAAAGGCAATAAGCAGATTGAATGACTGTGAATACATTAAATGCACACACAGAATGAGGCGCTTCAGCACAACCCGCTGCCATACTACACAGTGCTCTGTGCTGTGTGATGCGCTCCTTAAGGATGACTGGGAGGCTGAGCATCAGTGTGGCTCTGGGCTGACGTGTCTCAGTAAAATCACAGCAGAGGGGGAGAGAAATCGCTTCCTTTGCTTGAATTTTGATGCCAGAACAAGTAGCTCCGTTCTTCTGGCTTTGTTATTCTTAATAAAACATTTCTGTCAAGGCTGCTTGGTCGGCAGGAAAAATCAAGACAAGTTCTGGGCTGTTGAGCCAGCAGAAAGCACAGTGCGTACTACCTTTCTAACTGTGACCACAAGCCAGGGGAATATATTTAACATTAAACAGTGACCAAGACATGCCCCAGTGCATTATGCTCCCAGCTTTCAGGTAGTTTTACGTTTATAGTTGTGCAAAATTGAGTTTTCCAGGAACTATCATGTGATTTTCGTTACTGGGAGAAAAAAGCATTGATATTTTAAAATATTATTTATAAATGTATGAGTGAAAAGACTGTCAGTCCACATGCCTGCCAGGTGTGTTTTCTGACAGGTGTTCATTACCCTTAATTTGTACATTTTTACAATTCTTGGGTAATCATTACTTGTACCTGAACTCTTCATGTTCCATGACATGTGCCTTGTACACTGACACGAAAAATAATACAAAACACTTTTGTTAGTCCAGCAAAACATTAATTTAAAGCCAGTGGAAGAGATGAAATTACTGCTGCCAAAGCCATTAGGTAAACCAAACAAGAGCAAATACTCAGAGCTTGAATTGACACCTCCTTTAGTCACTTTTACCACAAATACTCAGAGCTTGAAAAGATACCTCCTTTAGTCACTATTACCACAAATTCTTGGTGGATAAATGCTTTCTAACTGAATATTCTCTTAGCTGTACTTTTTGGTTATGTTTTCCTTTCTAAAATGAAACAGTTAATTTTTTTTATTTCAGATCTGTTTATCCACTTTACACTTAGAGACAAAACAGAGTGTATTGAAGCTAGAATTTGAAGTTTCTGATTGAGTATTCCACTTGAGAGAAAGCCAATGAGAGCAGGGCCATTGCCACTTTAAAAGGCAGCTGATTGGAAGAAACCATGTGCAGGAGCACTGCTGGAGTCAAAGTACACTGAACTCTCAACAGCAGAAATTACACACAGTTAATCCTTCAATAAGGATAATCTTCATTACTTTTATTACCTTTCAAAAAGACCCTTAATCCAATCTGAATCCCTAAAAAACACTGACAATAAACTTCTTATTGTGATTTTACAGAGCTAAATTGATATACACTTAGATTTTTATATATTCGACCACAACAAATATCATAAAAATATACTAACAAAATACAATCCAATTATGCACATTTTTTTCAAGAAATCTACATTAGAATTACACTTTTTTTTACATTTATAGTACCTAAACTTGCAACCATTAAAAATCAAACAAAGTTTTGTTTTACACATCTCTTTGAACTTGTTTGTTAAAATGTTAGTGGGTGAATACTCCCTTACTCTCAACATTGTATAGTCTCTCAATGACAGAGTGTTTGTCCATTTCTAAGTCAATGTCTGATCTACTTCTCAACAAAGCGAACAGATGAACACACAGATATGGACAGCTTTTCTGCTGCAAATACAGAATATATCTGATAGAAATCATTACCAGTGTACCAGTGGAGTCTGCATAAAAGAGGGCAAACATTGTATACCAGGAGCCGCCTTGATCGTTTCTGAACTATCATATCTGAACTAACATTTTTAACAGCTTGAAAACTGTTCTGGCGAGAGCTTGGCTTATGTAATGTTTCAATGACAATTTTTAACAGACATGCTATGGAGGAATGGCTCAGACTTGAATTTCAGATCTCATTTAAAAAGACATGCCTCCAAAATGCTGCAAAGCTTGTCTCAGGACACATCTTCCAACTCCAGGGCACTTTCTATGTTGTATTTCTTTGTAAGAGTAGATTAGTTATATGCATCCACAGAATCTCTCTGCGTTTTGTCTGCAGTGAATTGGGCACAGTGGAACTGCTGGATTGGAAGCCACATCAAATTCAGTTACAAGCCAGAGAAAAACACAGGATCTGTGAACTGCAACTACAGAGTGCTGTCAGTGTCCTACCTGTCCACAACCTTGGTGATTAAGTGGATAACAGAAAATGCACTGAAACATGCGACTAGCCCCCTATCCCCACAAAAAAATGAACGAATAAAAAAAGCCATACAAACCCATAAAACCAAATGCAAGGATTTGTGGGGAAAAAAAAAAAAAAAAAAAAAAAAAGATGCCGCAATATTCAATTATTAACAACAGATGACAAAAAACAAGCATGAAAAAAAACAAAGTAAATGTTGATAACAAGGGAAGTGCTCCAATGTTGGTCACAGCATGTAGCTGTGTCTACTGCTCACCATTTTTGTAGTTCGCAAATATTAACTCGAACCACTGACAAAATTTGTTTATCATAGCAACTGAAGTTTTACGATGAAAATGAAAAAAGTAATGAGGAAGTACAAGGACCTCTAAAGGCACTGCATTCTCCAACTATTTCATTTATGAGATGCTATGCAAATTTAACCCTTCATCTCTGTGGGTCCCTGGTATGGTTGACAGAAGTGCAAAAACCCTTCCAGGTCAAAGGTGACAATTACAGTACTTCAGTCTGTACTGCCCAACACGTCTTGGGCAAACAGAAACCAGTATTGACATTTCAAAAATGAAACAAGCCACTCCCTGGGAGAGAATTCAACATATTTGCATGGAAAGAATTTGGATTGTTAGCTTGCACATGTGCAAAACCACAAATACCTTAATATTTTCAACCAAGGTTTTTATACAATGGGCATACAGTAAAAAAAAATGGCTTTTGAAAATCAAAGCTAATTTACCTGCCTTCTCAAAAATTTCAGAATTTCGCTGAAATAGTTGCTTGTGTAATTAAAAAGTGATCACGAAGTTTCGGAGTATCTATTAATTTATGTTCAGTTTTGGAGACTGAAATTAAGTAAAAAAAGTAGGCAAAAGTCCTATGCTCCATCATCACTGCATTTTAAAAGGAGACCTACACTGCACACTTTCTTCATACAATAATTCTGAAAAGTTAAAATGCAATGTCTGAAAAGTTAAGATGTGTGTTAATGGGAAAATGCCTTGTTAAATGAAGTCAGGCTTACCGTTTCCTTGTTGGGCAGCAATTCTTTCCGAATCCTGAAGAAGTTCTTCCCGTATTGTCTCAGACCTTTAATGAACCGCTTCTGTTTTTTTTTTTTTTTTTTTTTTTTATAAAGAAAGGGAAAAGGAAAAAAGCCATAGTGAAACATCGACTCCCACACATATGAAAAACCAAAAGATAACTCTGAAGACTGTCACTGGCTCAAACCAAAAATTATAAAAACAAAATGCAAGAATTCAAGACCTGCTAAAATAGGTTATTCATTTGTCAAAGACATAATACCAGTAATTCAACTTAAATGCAGAAAGTAAGTTGAAATTAGAAAATGGTATGATAAGGCACAAGTTCAAAGCTGAAAAATAACTCAGGAAGACATTTGGTTCAATACTCCTCCATGTTACTGTAGATTTCAACTTAAAGTGTTAAAACCAAGATAGTGCAAACAGTTAAATTGCTAATATAATGCTACTTTGCGCTTGAAAATCCAGCTCAAAGTACACAACAAGAAACACGGATGCATAAATTCCACATCTGCAAGAGGAAAGAAAGAGAAAAGGATCGAAAGGGCAGGAGAGGGAAAAATACGGACAGGAGCAATGCATATGTAAAATGAAGTCCCCAAAATTAACTTTCTAATTTCATATTTCTATACTACAGTCTCAAAACGATAGACTAATCCCAACTATTATATGACATAAACAACACCGTATGAAAAAGAAAAATAAATACATTCAAAATAACCAAAAAGACTTCTAGTTCTTTAAGAGCCACCGACTGTGTAAGCCATAAAAAGCTAAAGGCACAAAACATTCATAACCAACGAAGCAGACAGCCACCAGATTTACTTTCTTGTTCCAGAAGCGAACCCCCGCTCCTCTGCGATCCTGGCCAAAGGCTACTAACCCAGCAACTCCACCAAAAACCAGGAAAAGTCAAAGAAAAGCTTGACACAAATCCCTATGTCCAGCCACAGGTAAATATAAAATTCAGTTAACATCCACAGGGTTTCGGAAAGGTGGACGGGTTTCTTTTTTTTACTAGCAAGAAATAGCTTGTCACTCTGTGCTCTTCCACTACAAAGGGGAAGGCTTTACATGTGATCTTTCTGCAAGAGAGCCTCTGGTCTTTGGCATGACAGAAAACCCGGCATGGATCAAGCGACTGCATGGCGGAGTGTGGCACTGTTCACTGCGGCGTCGGATTCTAGCAGAGCTTGAAAGTAAGCTGTAGGTCTCTCCACCTCACAAACACACGCATGGACAGCAAACCTTAACAGCACTGCCTTTTGTCTTTACACAGATTAGCTGTGCAATGTAAAAAAAAAAAAAAAAAAAAAAAAAAAAAAAAAAAAAAACGTATGGACAGACAGTGCCATGCTCACTCTCTCTCACACACAGACACACACACGCGCGCACGCGCGCAGCAGACAGCAAGAGGGGAGGAGAGGGAGGGCTGATGATGTGTGTAAATGTATGTGAGTGTGTATATGTAGAACACGGCTTGGCCACAGCAGGAGGAAGCCTGCAGACAGGAAAACGTGACACAGAGTCTTGACTCAATGCAACTTCCAAACTGCAGCTCTAAATAACAACTGCAAATACTGTTCATAGAGTACTTTTGAACATGCAAAACAGGAACTGAAGTAACTACCTCCAGCATGACAGAAATCACTTATATTTCAAAGGATTATCTTAAAATCAACAGGTAACAGACATGAATGTATAAAAGTATCTCACACTCTCTCTCACACACACACTCTCACACACACTCACACTCTCACACACACTCACACTCTCACACACACACACACACACACTACACACACACACACACACACACACACACACACACACACACACACACACACACACACACACACACACACACACACACACACACACACATTCAAACAGAAAAATACACCATACATCGGTAAAGTCAATACTCAAAGGCAAGGATTTCCTGTGATGCTACTCAGTTGAAAGGAAAGACCATCTTCATCCACATATTTATATTTTATTAAAGGGTAAGCTGGAGGAACCACTTAATAACCAGTAGGTGGAGCCAACTTCAAAATGAGGATGAAACATGACGCTTGCATTTCTTGCATGCAGAGGTAGACTTTTACTTAGCACATAAATGTTTTAATTTATTTAAATTAAAAAACAATATCAGACCAAAACAAAGGACATACCAGCATTACAACAACAATTCAACAGTGCAGCTAACACAATACCCCGGTCGTGGAATATGTAAAGAATAATAACTACAGCAAATACAACTGTATAAAACACAAATTCCAAAAGAATATGCTCTAACTAGAACATTGGGGGAAAAAAAAAAAAAATTCAAACTGAAAACATTCTGAATACAACATAAAGATAACTAAAACACAAGATGAATCTGAATTTTAGAAATTAAAATAAGTTTGCAATCAGTTTCCTCTCAAAATAACAAAATGGATACTCAAATAATAGTTAGCATTACAAGCGGCCAACAGGTGAGCATACATGGGGAAACAGGATTAGACTACAATGCATGACCCTAAATGAGTTTTTCATTGTGTGCATACCGTGTGTGTGCTGGGCTGAAGAGAGCCAGCTGCTGCCAGCTGTATTTTAAACAGATAAGCCAAGGCAACAGTCTCCTTCTCAGTCCCTGCATGCGTGTGTGCGCGTCCATGAAAAAATTTTGTATTTTCATATTTAAAAGTCTTGCACCAAAATGCCCTTTTGAATTTTTTTCAAGAAATGTGGACTAAAATAAAGAATTCAAATGAGTGAGGGTTTGTTTTGGTGTATTTGTTTGTATGCATATGTCTGTGTATATGTGTGTGTGTTTTATGTGTATATTAGTGCATGCATGTAACTAGGCTGGTTAGTTCTCACTAGGGCTGAGCAATGTATGGAGAGCTATGGCCTTGGAGCTCTGCTGTCACTCAGCCCTCACCCTCTGAGCACTCGACCCCTCGACATTCTCTCACATTTCAGGTCCGCAGCAGACAAGCACACGGTGCTGACAAGCGTTCGGATGTGTCTGACGTCCAGAGGGCTGCACTTACAAACAGGTCATTTAAACAGCGAAGGTGTCCAATGACACAGTACAGCTGCTGTACTGACACAGCCAACAAAACATGGCTATCGACAATGTAGTTGTGCTGGTTATGCACATCCAACACATAATTCTGATTTGACACAAGTAATGGTACGAAAATGCACTGTGTCAATGTAATGGGAGGCTTTCCAGCACCACGGAGTTCATACAACACAACATTAGTGAAAACAGTACTGGTGCAAAACCGATATGCTAACCAGTCTTAACCACAGAGCGTTCAATTATTAATACAAATAAGAAGCCTGTGGGGATTATGTAAGGTGAAAGTGGACAGATAAAGAGATCTGAGCGAAGGCTGGTCAAGTCTGACAGGCTTGTGATCTTGTGCTATCATTACAGCTTGCTGATTATTCCCCTCTACAGTAATATTTACACGGTCCTGCCCTGCTGCTCTGTCAGTGAGGTGCCACTCCGCCTACCCTCGCTCACTCCCTCCTCTCTCTCCCTCCCTTTTTTCCATGTCGGCTCCAGTTTAAGGCTCCATTTCAGCTGCCTGGGCTCACCGCGCTTGCAGCCCAGCTCATAAATCATCCACCAATCTGCTCTCCCAATCGCTCTGCCCGTGCTTGGATGGCTCCGGCCCCCTCTGTTGCTAGGCAACTCATCAAGGGGAGGGGAGATGGGGGCGGGAGTGGACTGGAGAGAGAGAGAGAGAGAGTGCACGAGCGCTAACAAATTGCCAGGCGTTCTGCTGAAACAACAGGCTCCTCTATGTCGAAAAATGTTCCAGAGAGCTTGCGCTTTTCCCTCCCGCCCCACCACTCTCTATTATGCTCCTCCTCTCTCAGCCAAACATAACGGAACAGTGATGCCAGAAATTAGTGGGAAATCACTGTAATGTTCCCACATGTCCTGTACAAAAGTTAATTATTGAAAATGGGCAAGCAGCTGATCATGGAAGCAGACACAACATCAATGGTCAAAGGGGTCAATGACACAAAGAATAGCATGCACCCTGTCTTTATTTTCATGTAAACAGGACAGTGCTCACAAGCAATATTTTCATTCTGTGCTAGATCTTTTTTTCAAAGTTTAACTCTGCTTTTCATATTTTGGTCCGTACCTCTGCACACATACCTTTTCCTCGGCACTTACTGAACATTTATCTGCTTATTTGTCAAGATCTGCTCCAGAAGGATATAACTCACCTGGAGCTGAATTAAAACAAATTGCTGTTCCTAATCAGCTATAAATAATCCTACTCCAGCCGTTCAGCCAAGATTGGCTACTCCATAACCTTCTATAAAAATGTTTCTTAACCGAGTCCTGACTAGAGTATGATACTTTTAGGTCACTAAAACGACCTGCTTCCACTCCATCTGAGTTTTACATCCATGACAATCCATTTGTAAAAATAAATATAATTTCTGAACATAATCATTTACATACAGTCTCTCTGTTGCTCTCCAATGGTTCTTGTTGCTGACCCAAATAGTGTAGGCATATTTTTATGAAATTTTACCTAAGGAGGCCCTTCAAACACACATGAAATAAACAATCAATGGGAGCTTGGTTCAATCATACACAACAATCAAAATCGTCAAAAATGTGACACCACGCTGACAACTATGAGAGTGACAACCCCTATGTATGTATAACAACTAACCACTTTCCCCAACCACAAAACATACACAAAATTTCAACTCCAATGAATTGAAACCTTAGTGAAAGATTTACTAGATTATGTACTACACATTCCACAAATCTGATTAAATCACTAATTGACAAGAGTAAGTCACATAAAACACAAAACACTTCAAGAGAAAACCCTTAAAATACACATAAAAAACAAAAACCTCAAAAACAAAGGCTTTTTACAGACAGGAAAACCACATGAGACAGAGGAACAGATGCTACACAGCGCAGCCCTTTCCTGTTAATTCTCCACACATTATGCTACTTGGTAAAACACGAAAGAAAACAAGTCTGAAAACACAACGATCAGCCTTTTTTGCTCAAATTAGTAGAGGTGTCCTCAAACAATGCGCATCTTGGGAGGAAAGCACTCTTCTAATAGAAGGCATTATAATGTGTTACATGTACAAGAAACTGGTTAAGCCAAGAAGTCGCAAACACAGTAGACACAAATCTTTGAGACCGTTTTTCTTTAGAAACAGAAAATGGCGCCATAACACTTGAATTTTACCACAAGCAGTCATATTGCATAACCACGCCAACACACCCTTCCTGTAAACTAAATGTGTGGAATATTCTCTACTGTTTGAGTGCTTTAAGATACATTTTCCACAGACAATGAAAAACAAGGAATTTTAGGAACTGAAAAAAAGGTTTTAGAAAAATGTAATGGTTTGGGTCCAGAAGTGGATGCTGGGCTGCTGGATGGCTCATCCTTTCCAAGCACTGCCCCAGTGTGGGTATGCGCCCCATCGTCTTGTACTGAATCCAGATCATGCCAACAAATACTGCAGGGAGGGAGGGATTCAGTTGACAAGCACTTCTTTGTGTCATCCTTCACTATTCAGCCTCTGTTCTTAGTGACTCCGGATGGTCTGGATGATTAATCTGGACTGCAGTCTGCCTGATCAGCTTGCTTCCTCTGTGGTGCGCTCCTCTACTCATACCTGACTCATGCCTGAGCTAGCTCAATTTAAGGACTCTGCTGTGAAAAGAAGAGACTTCTGACATCATGCTTTCCTCATAGATCAGTTTCCTCATGATTCATGCTTTATCCTTCAGCTCATGATTGTCTCAACACTTCCAGATTTGTAGCAGAGATGGCAGGAGTTTGTGAATAAGATTGGGCCTCCAAAATTGGGAGAAAACCCTAACCCACCAGAAACTAGACAAATTTCCAAAAGTGCAAACTTGCCAGATCTGGAGAAAGATAAAACATACAATGTCTTCCTTCACAGCACAACAGGGGAAGTTAAAGCTGCACCACAAATAAGTAATCCTTTCAACAGTATGCTTTGATTTTCCCGTCTGGAACAAAAAAAAAAACTAATATTCCTTCAAGCAGTGAGTGTACTGTAGTGTTGACAAATCAGATGGAAGTAATTGTACAGGGGAGAAAAAAATTAGTTAGATCTGAAGATAGGTGGATTGAGTTTAGGCGATTAACTACTTTGGAACACTCTTAACGAATCCCTGGTTATGTAATACCCAACATTTCTCAAGCCACCAGGAAGGTTTGTGCGGGTGGAATGTTTCAGGCTGTTCTGCCGATCCATGTTTCTCCACTGGGGGGCCATTTTTCTACCCATCTCCTCCAAAGCCACGCTCTTTACAGGATGCTTCATCTAACCCGAGAGGCACCTGGGTGCCCATTCATTCCCCTCTGACAGCCCCAACATAATACCCCCATGGTTGAGAAATGGACACCCCTTCACAAAGAGGATGTGAATCTCACCCAACTGATACTGAGCATGTCTTCCCCAAGTTATGGCTTCCTTGTCCTCTTACCTGATTCTGATATTAAAAAAATACAATGCTTCTCTTAGCTGTTATACTGAAAAAGTTAAAGCTCAGTGTGTATTTAAATAAAGAGTTTCTTATATAGTGTCAGAGTTTCACCAGTGATAATGTAGCAAATGTAGCTGAAGTTAATGCCTTCGGGCAAAATATGCTGCCATGTTTATACATCAGGCTTAGAGTGCAGCCTACATAACAATTCCATGCTCCAGAGGATAAAGGATAGAACCAGGCACTGAAAGACCTCTTGCAGATATGCCTTCCAGCTCCACTCACAGAATACAGAGTGCTACTCCTGTATCATGAAAAGGGAAAAGAATATTATATGAAAATTCAGCATTCGATAAAAACAAATATCTGAAAGTGAATATGTCAGGTCAATTGGTCTAGAAATAGCTCCCAGCCCACAGAGGTATGGAAACTGACCCTAGATATGGGAAGCAAGATTATGTCATTTCAGAATCCATCACTGTCACCTCTGTTTATGGTATTTGGGGGAAGGGGGGAGCTGTGAATTTAGGAACGGGGGTTGGGGATGAGGAACGAGAGAGAGATGATGTGCGAGAAGGTCAACAATAAATTTGCATTCGTTCCTCAAGGCTGCTAGGCTGTGAAGGCACAACGTGAAAGCAGATCACAGCGGGCTTGTGGGGCTTGCGTCCTTGGCTGTGCAATGAGCAGCAGTCCGGGTCTACTGCATTAACCGACAGGCAGGGGCATGTGCGTCACCACGGAGACCCATTTAACACCAGCTCATGCTGCCCGGATGGGACGGGGAGGACAAGAGCTGTTAGATCCACTAAATAATCCAATATGGCCCACCAGCCCTGCTATTCTTACTGTGGGCAGCCTGTTCAGCTTCTTGACCCACAGACACTGTGAATGTTGTGTAATGTTAAGACCCATATTAGAACATTTCTGCTTGTGAAACTGCTCGTGCTTTCAACCACTAGATTGGTTTACCCTGCAAGGCTGATGCATTCTGAACGTTTGCTTTACTTGTCAGCATTGAGGAGAGGCTGTTGAGCTGTGATGTTTGATGACATGTAGTGAGGGGGGAAATTTGACACTTGAGCTGTGGAGTTCCACTGCAGCACCCTAGAAATGGTGTCTCCAAGCACTACTGCCAAAACGCACTATGAACATTTTTTGTATTTGTGCAGTATCTGTGTAATACTTTGTCAGTTTCAGTTTCAATTACAGCAATGAGATAGCTGCAACACTGCAAACTCTATCATACATACTAGTTTCCTAGGGGCAAGAAATGTTCACTGTACATCTTTAAGGGGTGCAGTAATCAAACCTGTGAGCGTTTTGTCAGGTGCTGAATGGCATGAGCAGCCAGTAACACGACACCCAAGGTTACTGTACAGCATAGCGGCAAAAGCCTTGTCTTCAGCCACTGTCCAAAAATAAACACCAGCAAGTGCGACTTGTTTAGGTCTGACAAGTCTGCTGCTCCACTTGGGCATTAGTTTTATTCAAATGCACTCATCACAGCCTGTTTCAAAAGACATCAACAACGCTCAAGGACACATAGCACAAATGTGTACTTTCTAATATGATTTTAGTCTGCTTGTGTGGGAAGGGTCAGGCCCTGTGTGCTGAGAGGCATGCGTGGAGCACGGAGTGGTTCAGCAAGTAGTGTCACTTGTACGGAGTGGGTAGAATCGGGTGTAGTTCCATTCATGACCGTGAAGGGTGATATACTGCTAAACAGAAATCTTCTCATGCACTTCCTATTCAAAAACCACTTATGAAAGCAAGAGTTAGTCTTTGTGTATTTAAGCCTCAGCCTTACAGATGCATGTTTATTTCTCAGTGTTAGCAAACACTGGAGTAGGCCATGCAGATGCTTTAAAGAGGAAAAATCAGAAGATCCCTAGACCCCCAACATTTGTGACCTGCTAATGTTACTTTCATACTCTATCTTAAAAGAGATATTGTAACTATAGGTCTACTGCATATCTTTACCAGCTTTAACTTCCAATGCCACGATAAATGGGTGAAAACTGTATAAAAACCTTTGATTTTTAAAAAGAAAAGCAGTTCTACACCTGCAGTATGATGTGTTGCCAAACTAAATCATAGCAAATAGCTACTGCCCTGGGCCGTCTCTCTGGTCTCGAGGAAGATTTATTCTGCCAGGTGTGGCTGCGGGCGGTAAACAGGAAGCAGCTGCCCTCAACACTTGAAGGACCTGCAATCCAATGAGCATGCTTCGCTGAACTTCGCTGCACTGGCTAACTGCTGATTTCCTCTACTCCCACACATCTTCCCTTGCCAACCGTTTAAATAAGAAAATAGCCTCCGACATGACAGTGTGACGGCAGACGACTCTGACATTCTACATGAATTTGAATCAGATCAAAAACAAGACAAAATGCATTATTCAATATCCCATTCCTCCCCCTTCAGATGAACTTGAATGAATTCATGAATAAAATTCATATGAGTGAACACCTAAATCCATTATGTGCAGGTTTTCTCGAACCTTACCAAATATTCCACAGAGCATTTAAGCATTGAGCACAATATTGAGACAGGAATTCAAGAACATTTTCGCAACAAACAGCAAGTTGCAAATACAATTTTCAGGGGAGGGTTTTTAAACCATGCATGAACCCATTGTTAATGTAAGTGAGAAATCTCTTACCACTTCCTCCTCAGACCAGCACTTCTCAATCAGTCTGGGTACAGGTTTCTTCACGAGGCGCTGGAGGGCCTTCCCTGCATCATAGTTACTTTCATGTAACTGGGGGTGGGGGTGGGAGAGAGAAGAAGAAAACCATTTTAAACAATCTCTCCATACTTACCACACTTAACTACTATTCTGTACAATGCTATTTGCAAATCACTCATGTCATGTAATATGTTTTAGTTTATCTATATTTTAGTACAAATAAAAATGAAATTTTAAGAGTGGTAATTGACATATGATTCATATGACACAAATCTGTTTCCTCCTCCAAGTTTTTTGTTTTCTGGTTTACTCTCCAGTCCACCACTGTTTCCCAAAGGTACTATGCTTTGTATGGATGGCTACAGAAGAATTAAATGTCTGCATGTTAATTACTCACAAACTCCTCCATCGGTGTTTGTGAGTAATTAACACGTTGCAAACTTATTTAATGAAGTTCTGCAAATCACTGTGTCATCCACCACACAAACAATAAGCTTTGCGAATCACTTTGCTGAGTGGCACCACTTGATGTGCATTTCTTTCAGCAGAACTGCATCATTAGTAACCATGACCTACAGAGGGCATATGCTAGCGCAGACTTTGTGTTACATTATAAATTCTTGCTATTTAAAGACAGTTTCTTGCATGCTCTTGATGTTGGAGGTCTTTGAGGCCTGCGTTAAGCCTGTAAACCATTTTTTTAAATGGTTACCAACATCTGGAAATGAAGCAAGGGTAAACTGGAAAAAAAGGGCTCACATTACACATTCCCTCAGATGGGTTTTAAAGTGTCAGGCTGACCAGATCTGCATTTTTTCTTTCTTCTTTTTTTAATAAAAAGAACAGCTGGGGGAAAATCTGAAACCCATTAAATACTGTGCACTGCTGCCGCAGAGACCATATGTAATGTCAACATGGGGCCTACATTTCCAACCAAGAACTTTCATAAATAACCTTCTGTCACTTCTGCTATGGACGTGCCACAGTGGCAGTGCTGGATACAGTGGGATAAGCCCTTAGAACATGGGTGACCTGCTTTTGCAGACCCAACATATTTCTGGCTTGCAAATGTTTCCCTGTTCTACTCAGTCTGGATAAGCAATCAAATGTAATACACTTGGAATCAGACAAGTACTCATGAAAAGCCAGGCCTTTCCTTCAGGAGACTGTGCTCTTGCAAATGGGAAAGCTGTGGCTTTTCACACTTATGTGACTCTTACTGCTGTGATGCATGGGTTCCCCCTGTCCGATCCTGACATCCAGATACAGTCAGCACACATTGGAATTGCAGATAAGGGGAAAAGGTTGAGGGAACAATGATCCAGCATCCACCTGAGGCCAACCCAAATGTAATACCCCATTTATTAGGGTTTCATTTGTTTTCTAGGTATCTCTGTGCATTTATATTGGTTACAGAGAAAGACAGACAGAGATTGTAATGCAGCATGTGTTTTGGGGCACAGCGCTTGTAGGCCTGAATAAACATGTCTAACCCCCACCCCCACCACACCACCATTTTAATTCTGCACATCCTGACTCCTGGTACCCGCTCCAGGTACTCCTGAGCCCAGCCACATCCTGTCAACACGCCATGGCAAATAATTCCCTGGGCTGGCAAAGCTTCAGCTGTCAGGGCCTGGTGCACAGTAATGGACGTATGAATTACATCTCCCCTTCTGTCTGATATCTTCCACACAGACATATTGTTCCTAAACCCTAATTTACGGCTTCACCTGAAAGCCTCCCTCATTTTCACTGACCTTCCAAAGGCACAAAACCCACTGTGTGTCCATAAACAAGGTTTAAAAGGTATAATATTGATAAAATACATTTTAAAAGACACAAACTGCATGGAAGTCTGGTAGCCAATTACAATTAAACCCAGAGCATGTCAGGAGTAATGTCATGATACAGTTCCCTCATAGGATGACGTAATTTCTGATAATTACTTCTTCCCAAGTTTTCATCAGTCTAGGCCAGTTAAAAAAAAAATGTCGTTGACTGGAATGGTTCACCGCATTTTTTAGAAAAACATTTTCCTTCTTGCAACAGCTTTAAAATGGCTGTGTTTTTTAGGGTGGAAAGCACATTAGCACAATTACTGAGATGAACATCTTGCAGTGCAGTGGCCCCCAAGGACTGCTCCCTCATTGGAGTGAATTGTTTAGTAAACCTTAGCTTGCGGATACGACCTGCAGCGATTCTACTGCCTGGAAACAGAGGGTTCTGCTAAAGCAATTTCCTCCAGAAACACAATTCCCCAATGATCAATTACAGAGAAAATTATTCTTCCTCGTGCCTCTGGATCCTCAGGAAAAGCAGCAGACCACTCTGCGACAAAGCTTAAGGTACGTATGACAGTTCAGTTTTATTTCTGATATCTGTATTCACTTCTGGAATAGCTGTCTGAACAGTTAATCAACAAACACTGCATACATGAGATACACAAAAAGGAAAACTTCAGAATTACAAACATCTTCAATCCACAGAAATTTTGCCTTAACAATGCATAGAGTGTATATAGCATGCTCTTTATATAAAGAACAGATTTTCTTAGTACTTTCTTGGTAAATACACGGTTCAATCCAAAAGCACAGATACACTTAAAAGACATTTTCATAGGTTTTAGCTTACGACCCTTAAATCCACAAATGAGCTGGGAAAGAGAGAATTAGGCTATTGATACATTAGCTAACAAGCTTGTATGCAGCTGCCAACTAGTGGCAACAGTGAAAAGTGCACTTTACTTCTGGACTAATGAAATCCCCAACAGTTAATTGGTAGTGAGTAGCATTCCAAAGCCTAACCACCTGAAACACACAGAAATAATACTTTGAAAAGACAAAGCATTGCAATAAATAAACCAAATAAATAAACCAAGGCATAAACTGAGTAAATGCAGGGATATCATTACTGGAGCAGAAACACATACTACACATACTTAGTACACTTGTACTAAGTGTATCAAATCATGCTGTGAACATACAGTTTTCGCTGCTGAGGAAACTGGACCAAAGAAATGTACTGCAAAATTAAAATAATAATAATAATAATAATAATAATAATAATAATAATAATAATAATAAAATAACCAAGCATCCTAAACTGTATTAATTAAATGAATGTGAATCATTACATATAAGATTGTGAAAATCATGTTTAAGATTAAGTTGACCAAAATATTGTCCATTCATTGAATTAAAGCATTTAGGAGCGCCGTTTCCTCAGACTTACACATTTTTCATTTCTTTTTGGGTGATGTTTCTCCTGGTTCCACATTTAAGAGGAAGGGGCACTGGTGCATGTTTTCATTCAAACATTTTATCTGTTCAAGCTTGCTTTTATTTATAAGCTGTGACACTACACACCCAAGTAAAATAAATGGAAAAATGCATATACACCTAAAATAACATGCTAAAACATGCTGTTTAACAGGTGAAAGAGACTGCCATACAAATATAAATGTCATGAGTAGTGAACAAGCAGGCCCTTATTATTCAGCTATAGCAAATGGAAAAAACCTTGCATCTGGTCGTTGCACAACTTGTGTTGTATCTGTATCTTTGGTATGAGCTAATACACCAAATGAGGGAATTTCAAAACATATTTTGACCACAAGTAATTATTGAGCAGAAATTACATTTATAATCCATAATAGCTACTGCACAGAGCTGACACCAATTTAAATTTATGAATGGTATTAAGGACATAGTCATTTATGGGCTTCTTGCTATTATATTTGAGAAGCCATCACACATCTTATTTTTCATCCTTTCCTTCTCATCTGTGGCAAATAATGAATCGATCGGTGGACCATCACTGAGAAGATGGAGATGTCATAACAAAGACACAACTCTGCAGAAGATGGACCCCAGCATTTCCCACACTACTGACACATTATCAGTGTTTTTATCCAGTGTTGCCCACAATGATGATACATTGCCAGTGTATTTATCCAGTGTTTCCCACACTTGAAATTTCATTTATCCATGACTGCTCTGACTGCAGGTTGTTTATCATGGTAGTCTTTTATCTGTTGGGTGCAAGCTTGATGTGTGATCCTCACTGTCCTCTGGGATAAATAACTTCTAATAATCTAACTGACAATGCCGAGAAGTGCATTTATTTCAAGTGCTACCAACTTAACTGACAAATTTTCACAGCGTTTATGCAGTGTTCCTTTTGCTACTGACATGTTACCTGTGAATTTATCTAGTTTGCCCACACAACTAACAAATACTAGGCGCACTTAGACCTAATTAAGCTATTGTAAAATTTCCAGTGCAGTTATCCAGATGCTATTGGCATATTCAGCGCATTAGTCATGAGTTACCGACATGACAGAAACATTACCAGTGAATTCATCGTATGTCGCACATACAACATTTTCACTTCATTTGTGTGAGAGTAAAATAAAATGACTTGTAGGAATTAAGACATCACCCACCTCCTGAGTAAAAAGTCCAATCTACCAGGCACATAAGAAGCAGACTGGTTCTTTATGTAGCAGGGTATGAAGCACAGGAAATACGTCACAATCTCTAATTTCTGGAGGCCAATTTTTTATTTGTAGGGCATCATGATAATAATTGCAATATTTAAGCATTCAGCAAGAGTCATTTCAGCATTTTGACAGCACAATGGATACTTCACATTGAGCAATTTCCTCTGGTTCCTCCGTAAATAGGTGTCTTAGGCACAAGAACCTTACACAAGTACCCTATGTGTTTGAGTGATCATGTGATCAAGCTAGCTGGCATCGGTCAGTCTATGATGCGAAAGTGACTGTTACCATTCAAACCATGCTCAGTCCATTCCTCACAGGACCACAGATTTGAGAAGCTAAATATATGCAGCAGGATGTGAGCGAAATGTGGAGGGTTTATGTGACTACTTACAGTGTTCAATGCGTTTAATGTAGTGTCGTCTCGTGAAGCAGCCAAGCAGCCGTCCTCCGTGGAGCCTCCATCACACATCCCAGCAAATGCTGCCATGCTCCTGGACACAAATCAGTAGGGGGAAGGTTGCAAAATCACCTCAATCCACCATGTAAGCACACATATTACCAGTTACAACAGTATGGTTACATTTCTTAAGTTCCGGAACAGAAATTTGTTTAATTGATAGAGGATGTGCAAAAAATGTTCAGGTAAGGGTAGAGTTGGAAAACTTGCCTGGCTGCCCTCAGGTACATCAGCAGGTCACAGTCGTTGACCCCTGGCATCCACACCAGCTCCTCATTCTCAGTCACCACTTGGCCCCCGGGAGATGGGAATGGCTGTAGCTCCGGAAGCTTGGCCTGGGGGAGAGCCAGACACAGATCAGAGGGTATGCTCACAGAGCATACACATCTGCATTGACTCACTCTGCCTCAAACTAGTATCTCACAGTAGTACCATAATCTGTGCAGTATCTTAACCACAAGGCACTGCAGAATTTCCCCAGCTTGGCCAGGGACAGCGGGTTACATTCATTTGGGTATTTTTCATCTCATGCCAGAACAATGACTGTTGGACTGGGAATCTGCAGTCTGCCTGCAATGACGGCATGCAGAGAGAAAGCAGTGGTTGGTGGCAAATGCTTGTCTGCGTCCTCCCATTTCACCACTGCGGTCATGAGATAGTCTAATGAATATGACAGGGCATTCCACCATTTGCAGAACAGAAGGAAATATTCAGATTTTTGGGAAGAATTTTAGCAATAAAAAATACGTAGTACATGAGAGGGTGTTCAAATCTGCAAGACTGAGCAGAACTACGTGATTACACTGCTACAATTATGTACATATTTGGACAAAACAACAAGTGAAAGTGAGCAAAGAAAAGATAAGGAATATGGACGTTCCAGCTGAAAATGCAACAGCTGTTTGATCAACGCTCTAACAAGTGCCTCCCACACATTCTGGTTTGGAGACCGGTATTGCACTATAGATTGGCTCTCTTGAATGCAGAATCACTAGGTAGGTCACAGTGGTCAGATATATGCAGAGTCTAACATAAATTGGCTCTTTATCCTGAGGTGTACTATCACAAAGCACCAAATAACAGTTTCTTATATGGAATTGATAAGTATTTCAAAAACCTTATTTTTTAAAGTGCTAATATGCCCTGTACAACACTACAAAAGAGAAAGAAATAAGGCATACAGGTTTCTTACAGTCAGTGGGGCAGTCATGGGTTGTATTCCCTAACAGCACTGCAGATAAACATAACACTCACAGATTTTTCCTCTTTTCACTTAGATTGTGTACTTGAGGCTGTGAAATTGAAGAGGGGTCCCTGTGCCAATACCACTGGTACTTGAACTTTGTTGGGAAATAGACACAGCCTGGGTATCCAGAGACCTCATTATCAGCCTCTGGCTATATGTGGCTGGAACATCCAATCGTCTTTCAAGGCAGGCAGCACTGGGCAGCCTGCCCAGGCCTATTCCACACGGCTGCATTTTCAATATGTTCGTGAGGGAGCACATTAAGACGGCAGTTACAGGGTCATTCCATTAGTGGCTTACACCACAACATTACAATCGTTTGTGGAGAGTGAAATGGGCGATCTCTACTCATGTCCCAGGCTTTCAGATTAGCAGACGAACAATAACGCCATACTTGCATTGTTCGCGGTTTGCAATGAAGGGTGCTGTAGCAGTGGCAATCACTGTGTACAAATTGCCGCACGTGCTTATAGACACAACAGCTGGAACTGTTTAAAAGGTCATTTAATTTCTTCTCAAAGAAGATCACTTAAACGTTCAACTTATGACTGCTCCTCCATTTGACCCTATAACCATACATAAAAGCAAACACAGTAAAGTGCAAATGTTAACATGGGAGCCTAATGGCCTTCAGTGAGTACTGTCAGGTACTGACTGAGATAAGATCCAGTGAGTGTGTGTGTGGCGTGCACAATTACCTGATGGCTTGGGCCCACTCTGATCTCCCCCTGTGTGCTGTTTAGTCGTCTGAAAGAAAGATGATTAAAAATTTAGAATGGAAAACAAAACCCTTTCAAAAACAGATCACTGCAGTTCTCTGTGCCTTGAAATTACCATACAGCACAAAATATGATTTAACATGATAACCGCATTGTACTAATACATGACGGCAACCTAAACAGCAGCCCTTCACAGCCCATTGCTCTGAGGTCTTTTGTACAAGAGGTAGCAATATCCGCTCAGACATAATGGAATACTATGCACCAGTGTGGCACATAACTGATAAGACAAAGACCTGGATAGACTAATTTACTGCCTTTTTGTCCTCTAAGTAACTGGAATAAAAAAACCCTTTCTACTCCTCTCTATTTCTGGGCTGTTGTTTCAAAAGATATTGTGATGTCTGAGGAGGTCAACAAACTAACACAACATTTAAATCCACCACCATAATTCAGCTCAGTTGGGGTATAATCATGATTTTAGTCCACCATAGTCGAGAAGACTCACTAACTGACAAGGACTGAAAGGTGAGTAACAGCTAAACAGCGTATGCCTGTCAGTCTTAGCTTAGCTCACTTTGGTATAAGAAGCGACACAGCCTGGAACCAGTGTCTCCTTATGCTGAATTTTAGTTGTCTTTTTCGTTGGCTGAATGTTGCACTTCAAGGGTGCAAAAGAATTCCTCCATTTTTGATGACAAATTCAAGTGAGCTGCATAAAATACCTGAGTGTCTACTCAACACAGCACAAAAAGGTCAACTTCTCCTGATAGTCTGTTTTGCAGTGTAATAGCACAAGCCAGTGCATTCAACATTTAGTTTGTGTTTGCATGTGAAATGGAATAATTGCAACAGCATGCCTAACTGGAAAGAAAACTACATGGACTTAAAGACTTTTTCAGTTCAGAAGTATACTTTATATTCATTAGCAACACTCATGGAAGGTGTAACCTACTGATAAATGTGTGCACTGAGCTGTCAAGAAACTCCAGTATCATTACATTAGTTAAACAAGGGAGTGTAACATTTGGAAGAGGAAATATCACTGGCGTAACATACATTATTTCACACATAATACAAAAGCCAACCAAAAAGACTGAATGGCAATCATGATGTTAAAGTATAATACAATAAAATAAGTCCAATCTCAAACAAAGACACATGCTTCAAAAAAAAAAAAAAACAATAACATGGAGAAAAACAGTGTATAGAAAATGCATAGAAATTTTTTTAAAATGATTTGACAAATGTATATGAGGCAGCTTTAGGCTTTTTTTAAGTGAATGCTAATAACTGGCATCCAAATCTATCCAATACTGTGAGAGAATGGTTGCAGACACAAGATTTTAGAATCTTATTTTAAAAGTAAGGTTAGATTTGTCATTTAACTGGAGTATAGAATTAGGATTTGTGTTTTACAGGGTTTTCACTTAGACACACAAAAAATGTGTCATGCTTTTAAAACACTTAAGAATATAATTTTAGAAATGTTTCACTGAACAAAAAGAAAATACAAAGAAAAAAGCATATATCTGGCATGTTGTAATGGATCTGCCTAACACCTTGCATTACTTTTTTCTGTTAGGTTCAATGGCTCCATTCTCAGTCTGGGATTATTTTTCAAAAGCTGGAAACGGAGACGTTTCAGCTGAGCTAATATTGTACAAAGAGAGGTGAGGAGACTGGGGGGAAGAGCAGAAAGGCAGGAACCGAAACAGCAGCTATAACAAATGCTGGTAACCATGGCGACAGCAATTTAATAATAGTGTTCATATCTCCAGCTGCAGTGGATTAAAGAAAATGACAAGATGTTCCTTCTGGATAGGAAAAAAGGCACCCCGTTGCCATGGCGACAGTGCCGATTTTCATACGGTTGTGAGCAGAGCGGCCCAGAAACTGTCACTATGATTTGCGCCTGGAGAAACTCTCAACTCTCTATCACCGCGATGGTCTGACCAAACAAAGGGGGGTGCGGGGGAGAGGGGGTGAGTTTGCAGGCGAGGGGAGACCCAAGAAACCAGATCCTAGATTGCTTAAGTGGTCTTCGTGCCTGTCTCTAATAGGTACATTTTTAAACCACCCTTCACTACAACACCCTCCCCCGGTCCTCTGCTTATTTCACTTGGCAGAAATGTATATTCTGTCAAACTAAACTACCCTAAAGTACAGACAATATGGCATGCAGATACATTACACTGAAAGTCTGTTGCATTATTTTGTTTCTTGTTGGCCATAGAGGCATTAACTAACAGCTATAAAAAGCTGTCTTCACACATAATTCATACAAGGTTATAACTGAATCAAATGTAGGACTTTGGAAAAGTAGTAATGTCTTGTTATAGACCTGATGTTTATGTAAGTAAATCAGTCCTACATGGTCTTTACTACTTAAAGAGAGGACAAGAAATAAATGGCAATTTCAGGGTTAATCAAGTTTGTTTTAGAAATGGCTGGGGGTTATGGAAAAGGTTATGGATGTTTATAACAGCATATGCTGAGTCCAGCTTCTAAGGTAGAATCAAACACACCTGATGTTTTCATACAACTGTCCCAGAAATGATTTTCTGCACTGGAAAAAGTTACAATAGATATTTGACTTACAGCAGGCAGAAAGGGGACCATAATGATGCTCTTAGCTGCTCCTGCAATGTTCCCTTCTTGGTGCTGCCTGTTCTTAAATAAAGTAAATCTTTCACACCTTTCCAACTCGATGCATCATCTTCAATGAAAATCCAGGTGCAGATGTAGGGCATTAATCCAAAAAATGTCTAACACCTGAATGGCTCAACTACCCTAGTTAAGCAAGTAGTGCTGCTCTCCAACCACTCTCCAAAATACAATTAAGCTAAGTATTAACCAGACGTATACATTTTACACTGTACTGATTATCTATACAATTTAGTTTTTATATTAAATGCTAAAGCAGTGTAATGGTACGCTAAGTTTTCTTATTGTATTACTATTTCAAGAACCATATTATGTTCAGTCAACCAATGTTTATAACTTGAACTGCAGTCTATCTGGAAAACGTATGGCAGGAATTTATGAAACTTCAGCACAGCTGTGCCCTTGACTGGTGATGTCAACCCAATCCTCACTGACTACAGAAAAATAAAATCAGGAGAATGAAGTGAAGGAAAGAACTTGGATAGGTCAAGCGCAGGAACATGATTCTGGAAGACCTCCTTAGAGTCACGACAGGAAAAGATAATAGGCTTATTTACTTCTGTCTTTTTTCAATATTTCCCCTCAGCCATTTCAAATATTTGTTTTGTTAACCTTGTCTACAATATTACCAAGAATAACAATTACTCCATGTCAGATGTGGTGTAACAGTTGGAAATTTTAATTTATTTCCTAACCTTTAGATTAAAAGTCCCTTTTACTCTATAGGCAGTGGTATAGGGTTGTGCATACATTCTTATTTTACTTGAAATATTTTTTTCATGCATACTTGCATTTTTATATTTTCCTTCAGAGGTAAAACATAATTCTGCTTTAAGAGACATCTTCTGTGTACCATAGATATTTGAAGCAGAAATTGGAAATTATGGCCACCTTGATGAAAACATGATGAGCAATTACAGAAGCAGATCAATCAATACTTAACGTTAAAAATAAAATTAAAATTCTTTTCCCCGGTATACCATTTTGTGAAATATTAAATATTAACAAATACAAAATATCAGTCTATTATATGATCCATCAGTTGGAAAGCTGTAATATAATTAAAATGTGCAGAGAAATACATTTCTAAAACTATATGTTCCATTACAGCCAGGGCACTCTTCTTCATCAGTTATGAAAATAAATCTACATGATCAACAACAGTAAATTTGCACTGTTCAGTAAGTGGACTTACTGTTATTCGTCGGACAATTTTGAATCAGTCATACAGACATATTTAACAAAACTGGCAAAGTGAAGTTGCTTATGAACTACATCATTAAATTAGATTACTGGCAGATGATAACTAGTAAACGATGCAGAAGTAGTGATAACTAACGAGAGTGATAGTGCTCAAGCCAACTAATATCATCATGTCAAAACAGAGCAAAAGCCGGCGCTCTGACTTGACATTTGGAAAAGCAATCAACAATGGGCCCGCCTCTCCCATCAGAATCAGCCAATCCTTGCACGACTGTAATACTCCCTCCAAACATTACATAAACACAGCCAAAGGCCCAAACATTGCTTGATAGCCACATCGACAGACTTCCGAGATCCTCAAGCACAGGTTTCACCGTTACTTGTCAAATATAGTGAGTGTACATTCCTCTGCAGCATTATACGCCATGTCATCTCGGCTATAAACATGACCCAATATCAAGTCCTGCAAAATGGAGTCTTGGTACGCAGCGCTTCTGATTTTCTGAGAGCAACACAAATAGCAAGGAGAAAGTTAAATCGCTGACAGCTAGCCTGCTAGCTACATGCACAAACACGAAAGCTCCGCTGCTAGCCAGCTAGCTCCGTATGTTGCTTTTGGCACAGCCAGCTTGCCAACACTTAAAGCAATAACACTGTCGATGGCGCAAATAACCTTGCAAAATCCTAGCGATTCTACATTCATATTTTATATGTATAAATATATCACTGCAGACACGAAGAGACAACAACAACAGCGCAGTTATGCCAAAAAGTGCAGGGAAAAATGCAGCGAAGCCTACCTTCGAGGACTGAACAGGTCGTCCATGTCGGAAATCAAGCCGTATCGTTTTGGCCAATGTTGACAATTTCCCTGCTGAACTGGCTGCTGTAACTCTCCTTTCCCCCTATATCTAAGTAAGTAGTCAAAATGGAGGAGCACGCAATCTCTCGGAGAGGTTTTCACTGAGCTTGTGCTATGACCTCAGCCTTCACGCACAGCGTACAAAGTTCCTGTGTCGACGGACCACACTGAGCATGTGCCACGACCTTACACACACAGACACGCTGGAAACGCGATCCATCTCTGCCCGTCTTCCACATAAACAAGGCCGGCTCCCGAAGCCGCTGACGCCTCGCTCGGCATAACAAGCAGGGGTAGGAGGGGGCGAGAGGAGACAGATCTAGTGGGGCCCTGGTTAAGGGGGCTCTTGACATGCAACAGTCACAAAATACGAAGCCATAAATATTGCAATTTTTAAATCAATTGTACTTTTATCTCTTACGTCGAGCTGTTTACTCTATAGGCAGCGCAAACATTCTTAATTTACTTGAAGGATTTTTTAATGCTTACTTGCATTGATCTAAAAGCCATCTTTTGTGTACCATGGATATCTAAAGCAGAATCAATCAATACTTAATGTCAAAAATTAAAATTATTTCCCCTGGCATACCATTTTAACCAACTAATACCATTTTAGCAATTTCAATTCAAAACATTACCTATACTACACGTATGTATATCTAAGTGATAAATTGCACAATAATAATGAACAAATGGAAACACTTAAATTCTGTTCCACCCTTAAATACATACACATGTACATACATGGAAGTAGCAAGGGGTTGAAATAAACGTGCATTAATTATGCAAAGAAATTAGAGAATGCATATAGTATCAAAATGCTTACTGTAAAAATGTTGACAAATTTAATAACACCTAGTGGCCACCAATGTCATACCTAATATCACACTGACACACTGAGTTCCATTGGTATGTTTTTATTGGAACTAAGGGTAAAATCACCTAGACTCTGGTTTGTAAATCTGAAGTCCTACAAAGGATTACTATTACGGCAACACGTCATCAGTACATCAGCACGTCATCAAACTAACCTGTCTCAAGTTTCATGATTTTAAAACTGTCATACTTTAAAGACGTAATAAAAATGTAATCAAGTAATCCTTGGCAATGTAACTGAAATCTAATTGCACATTTTTTCAAATGTAATCTGGGTTTCTTACAGTTACTTATTTTTTGTAATCTGATTACGTAATCCTGATTACATGTAACCTGTTACTACCCAACCCTGTATATATATATATATATATATATATGAAATTGTATGCTAGATATGGCCCAAAGTTTCCATACCTCTGACATTCTACTGTATTTCTAGTTTTAAAGCCATCCTCCAGCACACACATTTCATACGGTCTATAGTCAGAATGCCGCTATTTTCCAGTGTAATGTTACATACAAATCTGTCTGCTCCACACTTTCAAATGAAACTTGCTTCCACACTTTCACATCTGGCAGTGAATACACATGAGTGAAGTGCAGTGCTAAGAGACTTAGGAGAGCCAAAGACAGCAGCTCCAGCATGACAGCATCAAAGATTTCCATCTTGCTGACAACTTTTATTGCAACCAAAGGCCTAACTGAAAAGACACCAAACAAAGAGAATGTCAATGGTATGTTCGTGCCTCATCAGGATGGAATTTGAGGGGAGGATTTACTTTATTATGTTGGATGTAGAAAAATGAAATATACACAATTGTTTAAAGTGTAATTTGCAACCAGCTATGGCAAATTATGGATTTTTCAGTATTGTCAGCTTTTTCAGTTAATAAATGCTGTCATAATTAACAATACATCTAATTTTCATTTTAAAAAATAATTGCTTACTGACAGGCATAAGGAAATCTCCAAAGTAAGCAGAGAGACTTCTTGAGATGCTGATTTTTGATGTAGTCAACCAACCTTACAGTCTTTATGTACCTTTATTACGGTACAGAGGAAAAGCAAAAATAAGAATTTAAGTAGTCCCAGATGCGGGCAAATGACCCATATGACACTCTAACCATGTTTAAGTCAATCTATCAAGATGTCACACAAATATATTTGCTCATATTTCATTTTCTTAACATAATAAACTATCCAGGTGGCCAATGGCCTTTGATTCTAAAATTGTACATTCAAATTTTTTGTATTCAATTCCAGAACTGTAACTGGCTGAGAGGGATTACACTTAAAGAAACAAACCAATTTTTAGGTTTGACCAACTAGGTTACATCTTTCTAGTTCAACATGAAGTGTCAATCAATCATTGGCTTTCCCGCTAAAATGAGTGGACTGGATCGCCACGGTGAGAGACATTTCTGAAAATGTGTAGAAAATGATTCAATTTGCTGATGTTCAGTTTTGGAGAGTTGGCAAAGGTTTCATCCTTTTGCAGTCTGACATAGCACCCTGTCTGCAATGCCTGACCTTTTCCCTTAAGTGGCTCACATACATGGAGTGGAGTTGACTGCCTGCCAAAGCTCTACGAAACTGAAACTGGATTTTTGTTGTTGTTTTCTGTGATTATGGAACTCTGCCCTGTACTTGTTTTTAATTCACATCAATATCACTGATTAACTCAATGGGCGATAGTAAAAATGCACTGTTTTGCAGTGTTTGTCCTACAGAACACGACTTGCTGCATTCAATATAACTTAATGCCACAGGATAAAGCATTCAATAATTTTGTTAACTGATGTCTATTTTAGGGTAACAAATGCATTGAAAGTTAATATTTACTCTGTTTCTGTAAATATTTTATGTAAGTGTTAAAGATTAAGGCCTCTGATGTTTAGTCTGGGTGTTACACCAATTTCACCCAATTTTTCAACATTGTACTTTGATTGTTCATGTTATGCAATATAAATTATTTAAAATAATTAAAATAAAATATGATTTCTTGTATAATTCTGCTGTATACACTTGTTACAATCAGTACAGCACAAAGTCATTTTTTACAGCAAATTATAATATCATTTGTAACATTCTCTGTCAAATTAGTTTTGTATATTGAGTGTGTGGATAGCTATCATAGATCCTGAGCATCTGCTAAGGATCTATGATAGCTATCCACACATTCAATATATAGAATTGATTTGACAGAAAATGTTACATATTATACTGTAGATAATTTGCTGTAAAAAAACTACTTTGGATACAGTCAAAATGTCCAAAAACATGGTTGGGTGAGAGGGCATAGCAAGCTAGATGTTTAATGAACTAATGCTGTCATCAACCCCCAACTGATAGGAGTACTTTTATGTGGAAACTTAGTCTTCCTTGACAATGTATCCAACATTAATTAGCATTCAACCAACCATAAACAATTCTTTTTACATGTCAATAATATGTGTTATTAATATTTAGCATCCCTAATTTTAGAGAAAAAGTTGGTTCCTTTAGCAGAAGGCAGGGGCTGCAGTATGTCTTTTTAACTGTGATGCTTCAAACCACAAACCACTCATGGGGCTGTGTCATCACATTGAGAATTCTCTCCTCATGTCAGAGCCTTTGCTCACAAGTACTCCACTCAAAGGTGTTTTAGAAGCAGCTTCTCAGAAGTTAAATTACAAGACTACATCTTCAAAGACCATGAGCTGTAGGAATGAATGAATACTATGTTATTTGTGTGCCAGTGCACTCAGATCAGCTGAGAAAGAGGAATACTCAAGGATACTGGTAAGCTAAAGCATTAGCTTAAGTTAGAATTAAAGAGAAGGATGAGCCCACAACTGAAGACAGTTTAGTTACTAATGAACAGGCCAACTGTAAGCCTGGCTAACCGCTAATTAGTAAGTCTTGCCAAGTGATGCTTTTGGTGAATTCTAAGGACGACTTTTCAGGATTTTAATAAAAGCATGAGCCATTAATGTAATACAACATTACAAAATCAAATTGGAGTTTAAGCGACAAGCATCAAACACATATGAATGTACATGAAGCAAAAAGGATTTCGGTCCTAAATGTGGGCTAATAAAACATACATCACTGAGATTGCCTAATGTAATTTAGGCATTCTTTCTCTGTTGACATGACCAGCATACAGTATTTAAAACTGATAGTTGTTCTTTTTAGGTGTTACTGTAATACAACATTACAAAATCAAATTGGAGTTAAAGCGACAAGCATCAAACACGTATGAATGTACATGAAGCAAAAAGGATTTCGGTCCTAAATGAGGGCTAATAAAACATACATCACTGAGATTGCCAAATGTAATTTAGGCATTCTTTCTCGGTTGACATTAACAACATACAGTATTTAAAACTGATAGTTGTTCCTTTTGGGTGTACTAAGCAGACCTATATGATAGGCCTGCAACTCACAACTATTTTCATTATCCATTAATCTGCTGATTATTTTCTCGATTAATCGAGTGGTGTATAAAATATTACAAAACAGTGAAAAATGCCCATTACAGTTTCCTAGAGCACAAGGTCACATTAAATGTCTTGTTTTGTCGGACCAACAGTTCAAAACCCCAAAATATTCAATTTACAATAATGTAAGACCAAGAAAAGCAGCAAATTCTCACATTTGAGAACATAGAACCATCAAAGTTTTAGCAAAATAGTTGGCAATTAATTTTCTTTCATTCAACTAATCAATTAATCCTTCTAATCATTGCAGCTCTAGTATATGGACTACCGCAGACTTGGTCTGGGCCATCAGGTTTTGTGCTTTGGTAGCTCAGAGCACTACCAATTTTAAGAATTGTTCATCACTGGAAGGTTATTAAGAATGTAATACTATAGTACTTGCAAATTACTATCAAAAATGGGTATTTTGACACTGCAGGAAACAAACTCTTCCAAGTTGCCCTTTGCATTATGTCACTGCCATTAAAATGAAATGAGCTTTTAGTGAGGCACGCTATGGGGAACGATATTATGCACCAACTGAGTACATTTTCTGTTGCTTACACATTCCCCGTATGAATTTCTCCCCTTTTCCCTCTACTTAGACTGGACGTGATTTATTTCACCTGACAACCTATTTCACATGCACTGTGACCTTTTATGGGACTGACTGAGGGTTTTAAATGTCAGTTTATTTTCCTCGGGCAGGATTTTAAATCAAGGGGGAATTTAAGCATAATTCAAAGGAGACATTTTCAAATGATATCCTTTCTGTGAGATCTCTTTAGTCAGCAGAGAGAAGGAAGGGCTCTGGTTGTGCAGTTAAGACGCACAACAGGTTTTAAATACTGCAGAGAGAGCATTGTAAGGCCATGATATGCCACAAAGGACAGAGCTGGTTCAAACAAACACAAAGGCCATCTCCTACTCTGAGCATGATGAGAGATGGCTAAATTTTAGGAAAAAATATCTACCCAAGATTGTCTCAAATACAGTTCCTTGAATAAGAAAGATTAAATAAATACACTTCCAGATACATCCTAACATGTCTGACTTATGAAATATACTGTATCTAGGAAAGCAAAATAGAGGAGGCCAACACTCTGAGTGATTGTCATTATGTTATTGTTTTACATATTCCCTTTTAGCATCCCCCTCTAATATAGGCCATTTTGTTTTGTATACCGCTGTTGCATTTTCTCTATTCTGAACTGCACCTGAAATGTGTATATGGCAGTTAAAACATTTAGGATTTCAATATTTAGGGAAATTTAGGAATTTAATATCTAAACAATTTCATGTGTGTTTACCTTTTTTCTGGTCTTAAACTATTTGGGAAATTCTTGACTTGCTGGAAGATAAATACTGAAATGGCACTAAAATAAAAACTGAAAAACCTATCTTGGACCTATCCATTTTGTCAAAAGTTGTAACAGTCTATTTCTGTGCAATCATGCAATTCAGATGTTAAATTCCAGGAGGATGGGCTCCATGCTTCCTATTCCATGCTGTATGCCTCTTATCAGGGAGAGATGCGCAATGCTGTGGGGTTAAGCTGGCTGCTGGGGGGTGTGGAAAGATGCTGACTGAAGTTGATCTTTCCACCACTTGAACTAAAAGGGTAAAAACATTAAATTCTAGATAAAAATGAGTGCTGTAACCATAAACTCAGTGTTATTCAGAGAGGGGTTAGATGGTTTTAATTCACATCTGATTACTCAAAATTACTGATGAGCTCATGGAGTGATAGTAAAAAGTGTTTCTCCTAAGACCACTACACTTGCTGCATTCAAAATAACTTAATGCTACAGAGTACAGCAGGGATTTTCAAGTAATATTGTTGGTGGGCCACTTTTACATTTGTGAATAGAGTGGTGGTGGTGGTGGGCCAGTTGGGCACGAAGTATACAATAATATGTAAGGAATAAACCAAGACTGGCGGTGCAGCTCTATGGAAATAAACCACAACAGGGTGATGTGATGCAGCCCTGTAGCGAAGCCAACCCTGAAGTGGTTTATTTCATTAGAACTGCACCAATAGGAGTGGTTTATTCCACTTATACCATGGTTACTCACCAAAGGAATAATTCGGCACTCATTAAATTAGGCTACTATTTTATTTTTGAACAAAATAATGTGTGTACATCCGCAGAATATCGTCCATCCATTTAGTGCAGCTTGACATCCAAACTTTGAAATGTAATTATTTAAAAATGTAGCCCGCTACATTAGCGTACATTAAAAAAATGCTCTACAGTACACATCTAGGCTTCGGCTAAGAGGTTAACAGAGTCCCAATTCTACCTTTATGTACCACAGGCATGGGTGGGAAGTTGGCACTGAAATCTTTGTTTGGTCTCAGAGTTATATGTTTGCAATTACGAACAATTACATTACTTTTATTTTCACTGTCAAAATAAAAGTTTATTCAGTCCTTGTATAGCATGTGCTGCTCATTATTGCTCTGTTGGCCGGATCTGGGCCGCCTATTGAAAGTCACTGGTATAAAACATTAGATAATTTTGTAAACTGACATCCATTTGAGGACAAAAAATGCATTGAAAGTTAATATTTCCTCTGTTGCTATAAGACTTTATATAAGTGTGAAAGGTTAAAGATAACTTAACATAAAATGTGACAGAATATCCACTGCTACAGCATAACAGAGCGCATACTATTTGCAATGCGTGAGGGAAGCGACAGTTCATCTTCAGTGAAGATCTCAAGAGGCATGGGAGAGAAGCAGCTATGAGTCATACAGCCTTCTGCAGGACTTTGGAGTGCATTTTAACAACTAACAGCACATGTCAACTGAGTCACCTGCTCAGAGGGCTACGAGCTCAGGGTGCACCTTGGCTTTGAGCTGAGTCTGGAAACGTATGCACACACCGTGCTACATGCCACCAGGAGGCAGCGGCATGCAATGTGACAGTATAGCACAAATCTTAATTAAAAATGAATCAACCAAAAGCCCTGAATATAACAACTTCTACTGGCAAGTGATGTGTGTATCAGGCAATGCAATGGTGCCAAACATTAAAAAGGCCTGTGTGCATGCTTGCACTGTTGAACAAGATGTCCAGTTATATGAAAAGTAAGCCAGAAAGCAGTTTGCTTTATGTCACAATGAGTATTTCCTTGTGTCAATCAAAGTATCAAGAAAGCTGCTTAAACAAATTTTATAACCTGGCTTTAAGATGTGAATGAAAAATGTGACTTTGAAGCCAGTCAGTATGAGAGGCCATGCCCATTTAGCCATGGCTTTGGGGGTCTGCGCATGCCACTTTATTATCAGCTTGGGTTTGGGTCAAAGCAATTTTGAGACTGGAACAAACCCACAGCCTGCATTTAAAAGTAATCAACTTCTATGTTATTGAGTTTCCGGAGGCAATAAAGCACTAATTATCTTACAAATAGCTGAATAAGCTGGAATGCAAGGCAAGCTCCACCTCTCCACACTTAATCTCTGTAATTATCTTCGATGGTGCTGTGGGCTCTGGGCCTCAGCATGCAGGTAATCAGACCGGGGGGCGAGGGGGGGGATGGTTGGGGGATGGTTAGGAGTGCACACAGATATGGCTCACAATGCCCACATAAGCAGGAGAATCACAAACTTACCTGGTTTCTGGATTGTAGCCCAGGATGTAAAAGAAGGAGTCAACACGGGCTTTGAATTCCTTAGCAGCAAATATGTCAGAGAAATGGGCAATGTTGCACTTCCCCCTGAAACACAAACATGCCAAATCAGGAAAAAAAGAAGCAAACCTAAAAATGTGTTGATGGCTCAATTTGAATATAAACAGCACATGTTTTAGAAGGCAATGCAATTCTTAGATAGCACTGGGTAAACGACTGATGACAAAGACATTTGTGATATCAAATGAGGGCTAATGAATTTGTAACTGAAAGAAACCCCCCTCTCCCCCAAGAAAGACAGTGGAATTGCTGGGTGAACATGTGCCCCCCTGTTCATACTCAATAGACTTTAGCTTCAACTCAGCGGACGAGTCCATGCCGCTGATTTTCAGTAGCACTGGCACAATGGGTCACCCCTCTGTCCTGTGGGCGGATCAGAGGGACCAGCCTCACACTGAAGTGCCTGGGCAAAGCCAGAGCAAATGCTGTGCGGAACAGTGGTCCAATTCAGCGGGAACAGAAAGGCACATCTTGATACGATTTCACCCCAACCCCCCTCCCAAGCCCCACCCGAATGTCTAGCTCCATCGTGATAATAGGCATCTCTGCGGCTGGCTGTCCTTCCACAGCCTGTCAGGCCCACAGTGGAACACAACCTTCCCTGCTAGATGAAAGAAACGCAGCATTTTTGGACTGGAGATTACGACACACCACTGGAATTTAGTGAGTTTATCTAAAGCCCTGTAATAATCGGAATCAAAGAATCCTCTGTACTGCAGAAGCTGCAGCTAATTTGCCCTGAAATCACTGGTTCAGTGACGTGTTTGATGGCAGCCATGACACTTCCAGATGGTTTTCATTAAGGGGGAAAACTTCACAAATTCATAGAAGGGAGGAGAGACAGTCAGTGAAATAATTATTAGGTTTCTGCTCAGACAATAACCATACCATTCTGGGTTCTTAATGTGGTTAACTGTGGCAGAGTAAGCACTGTCTTTTTCACACAATGAGATATGTAATATCTTTGTTTGCTCAACATGTACACACTAGTCCTGTTCTAAGGGCTCTCAAAACTTCTGATTATCAAAGGGTTACATTAATCTCAAAATCCACACTGTCAAACACTTAAAAGGCTCTACAAGAAGCACCTTGTACATATGAAATATGTACTACACCATGCCTGCTTAGAATTAGGAAAACCATAGCTAAAAACCAGGCTGGAGTGACAAAAGTATCAAGTGGATTACATATAAGTACATACAAGTTCTATAAACCTGAATGGAATGCTGGATGAATGGTGAGAAAAAGATCTACTCAATGAACTTAGAAAACGTTGCAAAGTGTGTTTACTAGAGTACATGAGAACACTTCACAGAAACCTCTCCCTGTGCATATAGGCTTGTGTTCTGTAGTGGCAACGGTAGTCCTGAGACAGAGGCAGCCCTGTACGTTCAAGGTGAAGGTCAGTGTTACCTGAGAGCAGCAGCATGGTAGGTGTCCACGTAGTCTGAAATGAACAACTCCCGACTCTTCACCACAGGGTCAGTGATGACCAGCTCCCGGCCGGAGTCTGGGAGAGAGGAAAAACATTAAAAAAAAAAAAATTCTACAAGCGCACATGCACACACTTGGACAGACATACATATGCATGCATGCACCAACACTCAGAAACATGGACCAAACACAAAAACATTTGAGTAGAGGAAGAATGTGCCAGCTGGTGACAATGAATACTCAACCTGAGATTCAGACTGTGAAGAAACAGTATGGAAAATGCAGGGACACACACTGTCAATAAAACTTAACCAGTTCTGAGGTGACAAATTTGTGGAGAAGAAAAAGAAAAAACATGGTTACTCTCCTTGAGAGAATGCATATCTACCCTGTTATGCAGCAAACCCTCAATTACCATTCTATGACATCCTTCCTCCATCCACTTTCAACTCCTCAAAGGTTTTCTGTGGATAGCACCACTCTCAGCATGACAGAATCACATACACTATCCAGAGAACTGTTTTCCCCGAAGAGGTACTGAAGCGAGAGGACTATTACCTGTTGAAGGGGGCAAGTGTTGTCAGGGTGGAAGCTCTGTGCCAGTTTAGTGTACAACTTGCCCCTCAGATTTCAGCCCTGATAGCTGTCGATTGTGTGTTTGAGAGTCCTATCATGCTATTGGCTATTAGCGCTTCACTGTGTCTTAGGGTCAGCGTTACCTGGGGAACAGAGAGGTGACTATTGTTCTCAGATATTCCACCTGCCCAGCTTTCTAAATGGAGCACTGCTCACACTGGTTCATGTCTGTTAAGTGGAGAGGAGACATGCTCTCCTGACTGTGGCTGACTGAAGCTTCTCACCATTCTCATTGTTGCGATCTTGCACCAGGTGCTGGTAAACGGAGTCTGGGACCTCAGACTGGCGGTAGTACCATTTCACGCTCATCAGCAGATGGTCTCGTTTACTCTGGAAGATAGAGGGAAAGAAAAAAAAACACATCTCATAAAATAAACAGACATTTGTCTCTTAATAGTGCCTCAAAATTGGCTTCCTGGCAAACAAAGCTTTGTGCTGTTTTGCTGGTTTATGACACCCTCTCTCCTTGCCAAAAGCACACTGTGCAACCGTGTCAATTAAAAAGGGATTGAAAGCATTCCATGCTTTATTGAAACAACTACCATAAAGTTTCCCATGCATTTCAACTGGAGAGGAATACACAGGGCAGGGATACTAAACCACTTCAGAGATGCTTAATTCCAGGACTTCCCACAAATGAACAGAGTAATATTTAAAGTGCATGCATGCTGCACCTATGAATATGAACCTTGCCTTATTCAGCCAGTGGAGCGGGTGCTATGTTGCTGTGCTGCTATGTTTGGTGTTTTGAACACTGCCACCCACTGGACTTCTGTGGGATTGTCTACCAACAAAATCCTTGTAATTCTTGGGAATGACCAGTGAGTGACAGCACTGAGTCAAGGATCTATTTCAGAGACACCACAAAAAAGGGGAAAATGACCAAACAGGGGAAACAGGGAAACCAAGGAAAAGGTGTTTTCATTAACTGACATGAAATATTTATTAGCCCTCCACACAAACCCAGCTGACCATTCGGAGAGTTTAAAAGAACATTAAAGAAACCACAGGCTCGGCAGAACAGGGCAACAGAGCCCTTGTTCGCCAGCCAGGAATCACAGCAGTCTTTTAAAATGACTGGATTACAACCCTCCATGCAAAGCCTACTATGTCACCGTGCCAAGAGAGAAGAAAAAGGGGAGAGAAAGTTTCATTTTTCACTCAGGGAGCTTTTTTTAAGGAGCCCAGACCTCTCTTCAGGCGTCACAATAACAGCTTTGACTACTGCACCGTTTGCAGAGGGAGCAAAGAGCAGTTGTTGTTCAACTCAAAGACGTTTTTCCACTCCCTGTTAGGTGCTCACAATTATCATTTGAAATGGAGCTGTGTGAAGGGTGAGGGAGAGCCCAGAGATGAGTGTATGATCTGAGCAGGGCCCAGGCACCCTGATTTACGAGGGCAGGTCAGCAGTTCGTCCCTGTTCATCCTCTGTCCTCTTTGCATTTAAACACTGCTCACGCACCAGCAGTGCTAATAATGGATTTTTGCATTCAAAGCCATAAAGCGTCCATTTACATAACACCAGGATGTCCGAATCCCTGTACCAAATTATTTGCATTATGTGATAAATGTCTCTTCACACAAAATGTTCAAAAAAAAAAAAAGTCCATGTTGTTAGGTTAAAGCACCCAGTGGTCAGACATGTGCTTCTAAACAGCCTGTAATCCCTATGGATCTCACACACACACTCACACTCTCACACACTCTCACACACTCTCACACACACACACACACACACACACACACACACACACACACACACACACACACACACACACACACACACACACACACACAATGATCTCATAATCACCATCTGCAGCCCTCTGTTGGCTACACTAATTACACCTGACTCTCAGATTTGAGAGATGATATTTCTGCCACTTTTCCACATGCTTAAATGCTGCAGTGACAGGGAGGTACTTGTCCTTCGACAGCAGGATTGCCAGTTCCATTATCTCAGCCTAAGCCCAGCCCCCGCCACCCCCACCCAAACACACACAGATAAAACCCAGCTCTCCGGTGCGCGCTTCTGTGAGGGGAATTAATGGCAGTTCAACAATTAACGCTGCACTACATTTCATACCATTTTAGAAAATGTGCTCAAGAAAATCCTCACGGGTAGAGTGCACGCTGTACTCCTGCACACTTTCAGTAAAATGGCTGCAGGAGGAGGTGGGGGCACACTTCCCCACCCCCCAAAAAAAGGGTCTCATTTTTAAAAACTATAAAGCTAAATCAACCTGAAACCCCTGACCTTTCTTTTACTAGATCCAGCGACTGGAAATGACTGTTTCATTATTAAACCCTAATTATGTTTGCATGCTGCACGGACCAGATCATTGCACAGAATCAAATTATGGAGATAAGTACTCTTAAGCAGAGGGGAAGGAGAGAAGAGGCAGTGGCCCATTAGAATGACAATGCTGAATTGATTAGCGCCATTCCGAACTGTATTTAGAGCAGCAGCAATTCCTCTCTGTCCCGCAGGCTCCTTGCCTGGCTATCCCCGCCCCTTCCGTTGCATCTACATGGGCTCAAGTCAAAATACACTATTCACTGGGAGACAATAAAATTTATAATTCATTCCAAACCCATCTTAACAAAAATCTGACTCACTCTATAGAATAAACAAACTAAAGAAAAAAATAAATCCAAACAAAAACTGACAGTTGCTATCCTGCGGCATTGAACTCCAGTACACTACTATGACTCCTTGAAACAAGAGATGGGACATAAATCCTTCTGGAATGTGCTCTAAGCTTACACCTGTTTGGGTGGTGGGTGTATTTTCCCCTGCTGTACCTTGTGTGCACATATTATCCTTGTACTTCACAACGTGATGGACCACCTACAGACACACTGGAGACCATTACACCATCATTATGTCCCCATGGAAACAGGTCAGGGCATAAAAATGGGGCTAGAATTTTTGTCCTGTTTTTTTATTCACCTAAGTAGTTTGTGAAAGTAGCAGCAGGTTGCCTCATTAGACACTAATTTCAGTAACTGCATTGATCAGCAGCAAATAAAACGAAGTCAAGAGAGAAGATGGAGCTTGTCATGCTAGTCCATTCTATACTCCAATTGGGCTGGAATCGCACACCATTTCATAGGGCTCAGATCAATGTAGGGAGAGCAGGAAACAACTCTTTTGGTGCCATGCTGAGGGCCATAGCCCAGAGTACTGCATAGCCCAGGCTAACATCGAAGAGAGGCACACAGAGGTTTTGCAGGGATGTTAGAGGTCTAGAGTAGTGTTTTCAGCAGAGGGGAGAATTCGTTCTTTATGAGGTGACACAGGGGGTTGCTGGCATGAGGGCTGGGAGAGAGAAGCTCCACACACTTGCGCTTTCATGCTTTACAGAAACACCAGCCTGTTTAAGGACTCAAAACATTTCATTCCCAAACTCCCAGGGTGGGTTTGAAATGTCTGCACTTCTAAATATATCTATGTATGGACTTGAGAAACTACACTGCTGCTTATGTGTTACTTTTTCAACCTTTTTCCAGCAAAAGCATCTTGTCTCACTGTAGGTCAAACTTTGGCTGAGATTGTTTGTTTTGTGAGACAGAAGGGAGGCTCAGCAATCAATATCATTAGATCGGTCATGCCTCCATCCCCATCTTGTTAAAGGCCACTGTTTGAAAAACTTTCAGCCGTGTAAGCAATAAGTGTAACATTGAAAGTGGAGGAGGTGGCCAGAAAACAGGAACACTGATGAAGGTTTGTTCCCTGGCATGTTCTGGCAGCATGTATGACGCCATAATGAAAAACAGATGATCACACATTGCTGCCCAGCTGGCCCTCCACTTCAAAAATGACACAAACAGCATTTCAGTGAGGTTTCCCTCCCCACTGAGGCCATTTCTCATGACTGAGGCCCTTTGGCATAGGCTAGTCTGTTGCTGAACCCTTTAGAACTGCTTTTGACTTGCAGTAGCAGCTCTGTAATAGTAAATAACAGTAACTATGACTTTGGTCATTCTGACAGCTTGTTATGCTGGCCTTAGAGATGGGATGTCCCAGTGTATGCTACGGGTCAGATAAGTGTTTTGTTGTGATTAATCAGGATATGCTGGTTTTTAGACCCTAAAAGCTCCAGAAACACTTCTATTTGGCATTACTGATGAACACTGACTGCTGCCATCAGCTATTGAAGAGCTTGTGTCATGGCATACTCAAGCCACCTATCTCTGGTTGGGACTTTTAGGGTTGGGAAAAATAACGTCTTGAGTTTTCTAACAAAAAAAAACAAAAAAAACAAAACAATACTATTTTTTCTTGCTGATTCTGGAAGAGTGCAGGAGAACCCCATAGGCTTACTGGCCAATAAAGGTGCTTTGGGTACTAGCTCGTGCTTCTTGGGCCACATGTTGAGTGGAAGTTAAGCAGAAACAGCTCCATCCCTCTTCTTGCTCTGGTGTGCATTAACAGGAAACCCCTGTTTATTTTCAGATGTTTAGGCTGTGCTCCTCTCCCTCCCTCATACGCTCTCTCGCAGTGTTTCGCCCCAATCCAACGCTTTCTAATCATTCTTATTACAGGGGCATTCACTCAGCCCAGAGCTTGCTACCTTGCTCTCGAGGAAATCACTCATGTCATTAAGGGCTGACAGGAAGCTGGCTGTCGACCTTGATGAAGGACAGGAGGACTACTGGAATGGCATAATGAAATGAAGCCAAACCCTGTTGAAAGCCATGTATGGAATCAACTAAAGACTCTCCCATAAGATGCGAGCCTGCTGTACCATCTCAAACACAAAAGTGTGAACCAAAGCCATCTGCTATGGTTTCAACCAAAAGAGAGGCATGAAAAAAGGGACAGAAATCACGTGCCAACAAAGATGACGATAATGAATGGCTCATTGCATGATGAGAAGTGAGCAGACAGGGAAAACTACGTGGCTGGAGACCTGGGGATGGTGAATCTGTTTTTGGAGGCGTTGTGTCCCTACACTTCCCCCTGCCTCGGATACAACACAATAATCAAGTGCCCTGCCAGCTCTGTGCTCCAGTATATATACTCTCTAAGCATTTCCATCTGGGGTTCAGCAAACCATGACAGAGTCCGGAGCCAGACTCACACAGCTGTGTGTCAGAGACACAGGGTCCCTGTGCTCATTTTTATCTGGAGAGTGTGGAAAACATCAACATGGCGCAGGCCTGCCCAACAAACGTGCCTCTGAACAAGACTTGAGAATGACGAAGTACAAGAAAAATTTGTCTTTTTCAAAAATCCAAACAAAAAGTGCCAAAAAACATGGAAGGAGAAAGAACATAAGAGGGCAGTGAACAGACAGTGAGGGAAATACGAATCGGTAGTTTTGTTTTCATGGTGCTCCTTTGATGGGGGGGGGGACGTGATCGTTTGAAAAGCGCGAAACAAAGGCTCATTAGGTTGTAGTACCTCTCACAGGCTTATGACAAGGCTCAACCTAATAATGGTAAACAAGTGTTAATTATACGTTTTCAGCCCACAAAGGGAAAAAAATCCTGCACAGCCTTCTACTTCCTCCCACCCCCACCAACCAGGGGAATGGAATGGGGAGGGCAAGTGAGCGCAGCCGCAGCTGTGACGGCACACTGTCAGGACCTCAGTGCTGCTCCCGCACCGGGCGGCTCTCTCACTGCCTGCACTATTTAGATATCAAATCTCTGCTTGCTTTGAAGATGGCCGGCCCATCTGTCAGCCAGGCTCTGTATTGGATTTGATGAGCATTAGCCAGTTCAAAGTGGGAGATTTTCAGTGCAAGAGAACCAGAGTTTCTTCTGCCTTGCTTCTACCCAACACACACACACATGCGCACATACACACACTCACACATGCGCGTGCACAAACACACATACACAAACACTCCTCACCACCACAGCCCAGTCCTCCTGCATTTAAAAGAGCGCAGTGCAATGAAGCATGCTGGTGTCGATCTGGAGTTGTCATCCTGCTTGTTGCTGGAGTGCATCACCGGTAGTGGTTGGTGGTGGCTCTTGTGAGTAAATAATACTAAGTATAATCATGGGGGGGGTACCTCAGATCCAGGCCCATCAGTCTGGCTGCTTCAAACCTCATTTGTCAAAAACCATCAATCTGGATCGCCTGTTCACTTTGATCTCTGCGCTCAACTAGGATTTCTGAACACACGGAGTCAATGTTTAAATGTCACAAAAGATTATTTATTCACTAGACAGACGCCCTTTATCCAGCACAGCTTACATCCCTTGCATTTAGCATTTTATCCATTTAAACCTGAAAATGTATTTAATTCAGGTTAAGGACTTTACTCAAAAGTCCAATGGCAGTCTTCCAACCACCTCTTGAAACTGCTGAAACACTGCAGTTGACACATACAAGGTAGTATTATGGTAAACAGGATGTGGTAAACTAATATTTGTAATATTTATTACTCCCTGCTGTAGCACTTGTCCAAACAAAAGAAAGAATTTGACAACATAGGTCTTTCAGAAGTAAAGCCTGAGACCATCAGTGTACACAAGCACACCATGTAAGACACACCGGGAGGGTGTGGCTATATGTTAAACTAGTAACCTAACTAATAAGTACATGATTATTAATGGAGAGAGTCTAGCTTTATGTGTGTGTGTGTGTGTGTGTGTGTGTGTGTGTGTGTGTGTGTGTGTGTGTGTGTGTATGTATATGTGTGTGCACGTGTGAGTTTGTGTGAGTATAGTAAGAGAAAAATGTATGTACATACATGCACTACAGCTAATAACCTCGCTTCCATTCATTCAGTCTGACAGTGAAGTTAGTCACTGCTATTCAAGAGAGGACTAGAAACTGTTAGGATATGGTGAAACGTAAGGAAGGTTTTAACTATCCCTGTCCTGCTTGGAGATTTGGGTACCTTCCACAACATAAGCAGAATAATTTCCTGCCCTTCTAAAAAGCAAAACATCAAAAGACTGTCAGTTAAATATGTATGCATGTTTGAGGGACGAACCTAATTAGGGTAAAGCAGAAATTACACAATCATTCTAAAATATTTGTAATGCCTGTAAAAGCCACCACATTCAATACAAAAACTGTAGTCACAATATGCCCTCTGTATTAAAGCACCTTCTGCTTTAATGCAGTTGAAAGCACATGAAGATGCCTACTGAGAGAGTCAGTCTGATGGTACTGAGCAAGCATGGTATTTACATTAAAGGCCCAGCCTCCCACACTGTGCTCCCTCGAGCGTGCCCGCTAGCCTCTTCACGGCAGAACAGAACTTGCTCTGGAGAGTGTGGCGGGGTGAAGTACGGTGAAGTAGTAACAGCTCTCATGATGACTATCAACAACATGAACATCAGAGTCTTCCCACAACCCAATGTCCTGGAGAGGGGCAAACGGCAATAAAGGATCTACAGAGACGGGTGGCAACAGCAGAAAAAATGAGCACTGGCATGCAAATTTGATCTGAATGAGGAAGTGTGCTTTATTGCAAAGGGGCTCTGGATACGCTCACTGGCAGATGGGAGAAAGCTTGTAGTGTTGCTTCCTTCCATAATCATCATGGCGTGAAGGGGGGAAGTCTGAGAGAACATGACGGATGATCCGTGAGATCCGTAAGCGTCGTTAAGGGAAGCACAATCTCTGTGAAAACTCACTTTGGCTAATTGATCCTGTAACTGGCTGGGTCTGTCGATGGGTGCTTAGGCTGTGAGACTGGAAGAGAAATTTGCTATTGGATTCTTCTGTGGAGGAGCCTCCGGGGTTGAGGGACAGTGGCTTCCCCTGTGAAACTCACTTGGCCAGCTGACCAATTCTGCTGCCTTATAAATATGTTTGTCATTTTAGTGCTCACATACCCAGCAGTAATTAAAGATTGCAAAAGTAAACAGGAAGTCAGATATTCTTAGAAATATCTGCCTGAAAGGAATAATCAAGTCAAGCGGTGCATTTTGGGCTTAATGCCCTCTGAACATGCCCAAATGAACATCAAGTTTGTGTCTTATTTTGCGTGCACTGTTACGGCATGTTATGACATGCTGGACCAGGATAAGTGCTAAGAGAAAGAAAAAAGCAAAGAAAGTCAGACAATGGGAATGATGGAGGGGGAAAATAGGGAGATGGACAGAGAGAAAGTTTAAGGCAGAGACAGGTGGAGAGTGTGGGCTCTCTCAGAGGTGGGGTGGAGCACCTAGATGGTTTGTCATGGTGTATGGAAAGGCTTGCTGCCAAGGCGCAGCAGTGGGCTTGATTGAGCAAGGTAATGGAAAGCAGGAAATGAGAAGTATTGGTTAAGCCACGGCTAATCGATCAGTGCTTTCAGTTGAGTGTGAGCCGAGCTGTGAGCCAAGCAGCTTAGGAGATATGCCACGACTGGGACACCTCCCTGATCCCTCAACAAAAAAAATCAAACCTCAATTCCAGACCCTGAACCCGCCACCCCAAGCACCTAAACCAGACCCTGAATCATGGGGTCCTGTGTTTGCAGGCACAATGTTCTTTGCTGACTGGACCGACCTGGCTCAGTTTTTCCATTCTGGGGGTGCTTTGGGCTTGCGGCCACCATGGAGCTGCTTCAACACGACTGAAGTCAATGGGACCTCTTATCGCCTGGAGGGGGAGGGCTTAGCCCTGCGACAACTGTTTGGTGCTCTGACTCGGATATTTTTCTGTGGTGTCTGGTCAGCTCACTCCAATGGGAATCATTTTCCACCAAAACAGAAAAAAGTTTAAGAAAACAGGCCAAAGGAAGAAGGTTTTAAACTGCCGATACACAACAGACTGCAGTGTACACAGGACACGACCTCAGCCATTGCACAGACCTCCTCACCGTGCAATCTACAGAATTTATAGATCCCAATCTACCACTCTGTCAAGGTGACCTTGTCCCCGCGATGCAGTAAATGAATGATCTATAAGGGGCCTTGCGGACACTGGCAGCCCCCGGGGTCCTCGACTAATCGGAAAGGAGTGCAAACACACCGCACTGCATATGGAGCATGCCAATTTGTGTACATTTTATGGAGTAGTATCCTTGGTATGTGGTACAGGGAGGAGCAAAGCACATACGATACAGCAGACGCATACACACACAGACACAAATACATACAGGATGTTGCTTTCAGACCTGCCCCTGTGTGACCAACACTGTACACAAAGCAGCTGAAATAATATTGCAGTGACTGCGAGCAGGGGTTATACAATTACAGCCTGTTCTGCCTTGATCACTCCCTGTGTGTCTAGACAGCCAATAACAACAGCTAGACTCTGAGATCCTCTCCTGGATACCAAGTGCCTCCGACCCTCCCCCTCACAGCAAGAACAGGAAAGAGAGGGAAAGAGAAAGGGAGTGAGGCAGGGGAAGGGAAACCATGAAATCTAAAGGACTGGTTTAATTTCAGACACATTCAAACTGTGGGGGGACAGACCACACCACCACACACTCATGCACTCACACACAAACACAAAAGTACAGAGAAACACGCATACATGAAGACACACATGCACAGAGACACATGTGCACACATATACACACAGTGACTCCCAAGGCAGGTCTAGACAATGAGGTGAAGAGTAACTGAGGAGGCTGCATTTGCCCTTGCCCTTCACATGCATAGCTTATAACAGAGGGGCCAGCGCTTGGCCATGAGCAAGGCTTGACCTTGGCCCTTTGCTAAACACACGTCTGCATGGGAGAACACAGGAGACTGATCCCAGCAGGGGCGGAGGAGGAGAGCCAAGCGGGAGTGTCATTATTTCTGCTGGGGGCCCCACAATGCAAATGTACCCACAACCGAAAATGTTTTAGAGGCATGGAGAGGAGGACCACCCTTCACATTTTGTTCCATGCCTGCGTCTGTGCTGCCTTACGTGATGCTGGCGTTCCCCCATTTCCCCATCCAATGCGGTCCCATGGTAACAGAGAACAATGGGGAGGGCAGAGCATTAAAGTATATCTCTCCCGACAGCCAGTCACGTTGAATGAGCCCACAGATACGAACTGTATATTAATAACAGACAGGGGAAGCACACCGCTGGAGGGGGTTATATTTGAAATATAAACCTGTAGAGGGGATGGGAGAGAAGGTTTCACTGGTGCATCAAGGAATGGGGTGGTTTAGCAGAGCCTCGGTCGTGTGAAAGGAGCCCAGGCTTGTTGCTGTGATGGTGTAACAGTGGCTGAGGCTCAAGGAGGGGCTTGTCTTCTCTCAGCCCTGCTGTTTCATCACAGTTTAATGAGCATTTAGCCCTGCACCCCATGTTATTGCATGCCACTGCCATTCTTTCATAATGACAGGTGCTGGAGCTGACGATAAGCCTTACACACCATCAATGAAGATTCATGAAACTTAAAATAGGTGGAGCTACAATGACCTGTCAGTCACTGACTTGTCAGGAAAAATCAAAAAGATGTTAACTCTCCACAGGAATAAAAAAAGAACTGGCTCACATTAGTGAGTCTCTGATGGGAGTGTGGTGTAGTGAGCCATTTTTAGTACCATGAAACCTCACTCTCCCAACACTTTTTTCCCCTCTTGACCAGAGCACAGCCTTGGAAAACACTAAGCTCTAGCTAGATGGACCTTAATTACTGGCTGCACCCCCAAAGGATTTCAGTGCCAGAATGTGTGTCATTAAGGGAGAGAAAAACTTAAGCCACCAGTGTATCAGCTTTCACATTTGATATTCAAGCTCTTACCTGTTGCCCACTAACAAGTCATATTGGTTACACTATCCCTGTGCAGTATTAGATATAAGCAGTGGTATTTCTGTTGACAACTGCAATTTATTGAGAACCCCAGACACACAAACATGGTACACATAACTGATAAGTTCCAAGGGAAACAGAGTAATTCTGAACCCCACAGAACACAGGTTGATTATTTTGCTGAATTATGGGATTTTGTTGAAATGTTGAATAATCAGACAAAATCATTCTTTCTAAATACTCTTCTCCATTTGTCAAGCAGTGGTACGAGTAGGTCAGACAGTCACACTACAATCCCAGGCACCTAATGCAGAATCATTAACTGTAGGCTGATTCAACAATAAAGAATTCAAAATGTCCTTGTTCCTTTTTTACAAAATAATGTAAAAATAATCCGGAGTGCAGTATCTGTGTCAACAGTGTAACAGTGACACATCAGTAATGGGGAAACAAATAGCAAAAACAATGGATAGAAAACAACTTCATGGCTGGAATGAATTTCCTTCATAAAGTATTGTGAAATCATTAGTGGGCGGAAAGACTAGCAGTCAGATGCATTTGATTGAATTGGAATCCAAATTTCCCAAGGATTCTCATTCTCAGGTGCATGTGAATGCTTGTATAGATACCTAAAATGATGTCTGTCATACAGCACGCTGTATTTTTGGTTTTATCCATTATAACTGCTACGGTTTAAAGTGGTACATGCTATGTCATTTTAACAATCAGCTTGGGGAATGACTTTCTCTTGACATGGGAAATGCATTTAAGGAATGATTAATTTCCAAAATCTGATGAGTGGGAGATGACACCCTAGTAGCAGCCATTTCAAAAAAAAGCAGAGAGCATCAAAGGCAGGCGAGGTAGGAGTGACAGCTCAGACCTCACACCTCTGAGCTCCATTCTGAGCTCATTAAATTGATGAAATCTTGAATATGGTGACTGTGTCCATTTCTCCTCGTGGCTCTCTTAGTATTTGTGCGCACTGCTTTGGTGGCTCAGCTCCGCAGCCTGTCTCAACATCTGTGGAAATTTTCCACACCACTGCTATATTGATATTGATTACACGGCCCACTCGTCATCCCTCTCATTGCAAGCTCCCCTCCCCTCTGCGACACCCCCCTTACAAACCTCCACATCATTGATTGCGCTGATCCTAGTGAACCGTACACTCGCAATTTTTACATACTGCTAACACACTTGCTTGGCTCACGGCTGTGACACTGTACATGTAAATGCGTGTGGAATGTGAAGAGCAAACACTGGCGGCCCCACGTCAAGACCAGTACACTGTGTTTGTCTGCAGGATCGCTGATGACTGCCATCATCTGAGGTTATAAATAAATTAACTCAGTTCGCTGCCACGATGATGGTGTGAGCAAGCAGACTCGCAGCTGTTGGCTCTGGGGGGGTTGACAGTACAGAGCTCTCTCGTTATTGAGAAACTGGAAGGCGGGGGGACACCACCATCCCACTCCGGACCAGTTTGGCCCGCTTACGGATGCTTTAATGGCGTCTACTGCAGCGGTTAAGACAGAAAACTGACAAGCTGTCAGTGTGAGAGAGATGCAACACGTCCTGATGGCTTCATTTCCACACAATAAGGCACTACAGGAGGACATCTCTGGTGGAGAACACTATCCACTTCAATTATATCCCTGCTGTCTCTGTCACACTCCCTATCTCTCACCCACCAAACACTCTGTTCATGCTGTGTTACCTGCGATCTCTGGTTTCTTTTCATGCAGCTGGACACAAAAAGCCAAATTTCCCCAAACAGGATGTGCAACAGCCATGCTACCTGTAATATCATAGTCCCACTCATGAACCATCCATAGAAAATACCTTCTTTTATTTGGCTCTGTGCACTTGACCTGGAGTTATTCCCTAATGATGCACTGTTGCGTAGGCTGACAGGACTCAGAGAGAGGCTAAGTATTATGAAAGCCACCATTTTGGTTAAGGCTTGCTATACCTTTTTCACTCTTTGCTGGCTAAGCTAGTGCAGCACAACTCCAACCATGCAAAGGCGGGAAAAATAAACACATTATAAATCACAGATATCATATACCCCATTGCCACCACTTGACATTTAAATGTCATTTAAAGCAAACAGGTTGCACCTAATTGACTGTAAACATTGACTGGTTAACAGCATAAAGCATTTCTCCCAAACAGAGCTAGTGGCGAAGCTTTCAAGTCATCAAACGGTTTCAACAGAAAGCATGCTCTTTAAAATATCCAGGGGGCATGCTTCTGGACTGATCCAGAGTCAGGCAGTTATCTGAACATCATTCACTGCAGAATAGGGTTAATTTCCTATGTTTTTATCCATTTCTGTAACAGCTAAATTAAAACTGCAATAACTAGGCTTCAAGCTTCAGTTTAAAAAGGACCTGTACCCTTTGCCTTTTAAGTAGATGAAGATACAAGTTCTTTGTCAGAGGAAATACAGAAATAAGAAACTGATTTTTTAACCATTTTTTGTCCTCCTCATTTGAAAGCTAGCGTTTTCATTTTGCATCCCTAACTTACACTCACTGAAGGTTGCAGTACTCACTGTCTTAAAAACCTTAAAGGCAGCAGAGCCGAAGAAGAGATGTTTTTAATGGTAAAATAATAGCTGATCAAAATGGTGCTTCTGTAAAGCAAGCTAATTAAATGACACCTTTTAAATTACAGATGCCACTGCAGCAAATTTCAACAGATAAATAACTGGTTTTATTATTATTTAATGATGTAATATTTCATAGATAAAAGGACAAAAAAAAACATTTGCTCAGCAAACATATATACACTATGTAAGTCTATAACACATGGTGGAGACACTGCTGTGACAGTGCAGTCAATTATGCAAACTATAGCTACACTGAATGCATGCATAAAGCTTCATCTTATTAAGCATATTGCAGTATGAATTATTTACAGTCTTTATCAACACAGTAACATATAATCTCTTCTCATACAGGCCAAACAGTTTATCCTGGCAAACTACTCGTGCTTTTTGACAAGTGGTTTAGAACTGAAAGTTCATTTTACTTATGAAACAGCTGTATAACTAGCACTGATGCTGGTATTGCTTTGTTGAAGCAACAAAAATGTTAAAAATTGTCAGTATTATCAGGCAATTTTATACGCACACCACAGTAAAACAAACCTTGAACAAAGTAACAATTATATAAAGAAAGACTTAATAAAAATAAAAACACTTTAAAAACTTTATAGCATTATTTAGCATCTGTTTATTAAGAAGTCCAACAGATAATTCAATTTTCTTTAATTTTTGAAAAGACAAATCAAGGATTGATATGAACTGACCAGAACAATCTCTTACTTTTATCACTAAGACACTCATGCCCTCTGAGCCACCCTGTCGCTACTAACAAAACATCACAAATCCTGCACCAGTGGCCTCACATGGGCAATTTAAAAATGTTTTATATGGCCAACCAAACACTGTGCATGGGTTTCTGTTCTCATAAAACACTCAAGGTCAATTTAAACAATTGTTTTCCTTTGTACTCTGTATTAAATACTTGCAATGACCCAAGACACAAGACAATGCTTCAAATTAAATAAGCAGAAAAAAGTGTGCAGTTTTACCTTGTTATAAATAATAAATCAGGTCAATACATGTAAATTCCCAGGCAACAATGTTAAAGGATCCCCCATATAGAAAGACCAAGGTACAGGTTTTCCTGATGAGAGCTACGAGATGATTTAAGGCTATCAGGCAAATACTTATGGCCATAATTTTGCTCACAGATTATTTTAAAAAAGGCAATCTGTTTTTCTGCAACATAAAACGTATTCCCCCACCACCCCAAAGAAAATACATATATATAATAAAATAAAAATAAATGTTGTCTGCTTGAGACAGAATGATATCTCTCAGGTCACATTCTGGGGAACTGCCTCTAGACTATTAATCACTGACTGCATTCACATTAATTCCTTGCAGAGGATTTTACAGCTGGGGATCTCAGAGCTGGTCTGTGAGTGTGGTGAAAATGAGTTCTCGCAGCCCGCCGCCTGCTTTGCATCTGCTGATGAAGGGGATCCAGCTCAAGCCAAGCTCAGCTCTTATAATGCACTTCCAAGGCTTCTATTGGCAACTGCAGATCTACCAAGATACCCCCTAAATTTCTCCTGTGAGAAAACACTGCCTAATAATCTGCTCTGTGATATCTGCCCCATAATATCCAATCCATTGTTGCTTTTCATACATTTTTCCCTCCCCGCTGCTGCTGTTTGCATTTTCCTACATTTTCACTGATGTGATGGCCCCTGGGGCACAGCCATTCAGGTCCATTCCTTCGATGCTTGCACACTAATGTGCCATATGCGATGACCGATGTCCTTCCCGCTGTCCAAGGGCAGTCAAGTGTAAACATTTGCACGACTAAGCAGTGGTCCCCCTGTAGCTATAGAGGTGCACTAGTGGAATTGGGGAGGTGCGGGGGCGCTCTTACCTGGAGTAGGGAAATAATCTCTCTCCTTGCTTGTGTGAGTAGGCCTTGGGCGGACGTACCAGCTGGTTGAGTGAGATTATATATGAACGGCGGCACCTTCAGCTCGTGCCTCAGGGCTGAGCTATATCAACGCTAGCAGACAGTAAAATGGGGTCCTTTAAATGCGGAATGTGAGAGCGAGCACCGTAAACGATCTGGGCTCACTGCATGCTACTTTATCTTAACCCTCTAAAGAGTTATTCTCCTGCAAATGGGGCGGGCATTACAGCAATCTGGAAATGCGATGTGAAGTTCAATAGCCCAAGGTGAACATTCTGGATGCTGTGCACTGCCACACCGCGCCCCTGCTTCACCCTTTGTAAAAACCCATGGATCCATCTACTGTAAAACAGACTAAAGCACTAAGAACCAGTTATTTTAACACTGGCTGTGTTTTTAAAACAGAGGGCACTCGTGAAAGGAAAAAAATGGAAGCCACCGTGCTTGATTTTTATAAGACAAATTACCTACTACAAAATGCACAGGCCATAACCAGATCCATAGTGACTACTCTTGGTAAAATAAAAAACATATATATATATATGCAGAAGAGGGCTGGGGGAATAAATTCAAACAGGGTTTCATATGATGAGGAGGCTGAAAGGCTAGCTTATAATGCAGTGTGAAGGTACAAAACAAGTGAGGGATGACCAGTTCTAAAATTGGTCAGTCACTACAAGCAGAGCACAACGTTCCCATACAGACTGAAAACAGCCCCACTTCCAGAACAAAGGCCACATTTCACATGAAGCAGAACCACAAGAGCTTAATGCTTCTAGGGAAAGATTTCTTCTTAGGCAAGCAGTCAGCATTGAATTATGAAGGAAGAACAAGGTACACTTATGCTACTACATACCATAACTTTAAAAAGCACAGATAAGATTGAAAATGAAGAGACTGATTTGAGAGAGAAAGCTTGGCATAGCATTAATTACCACACAGGGGAAATTATCTTTTTTGAATCAGTGAGAAGTAGAGGAAGACAGTGCATTTTCTGTTTGGGATTAATGGAAAGGGATATTCTGCTGTGAGTAAACAGAAGGGGTGGGGGGATAGAGTGGATTTTTAGTGGTTTTGTATGAAGAGCAGTATACAGTTGAAAGCTCTTTAGATCTCCCAGTATGTGATAATTGAGCATGTCTGTGTGGGCAGTAATGCGCAGTGACAGATTCAAGCAACGCCCCCCCTCTGTGTAATCCTCCTCTGACCTCAACAACACAGGGCGGTGAATTTGGTCCACAAGGACCTTCACTGAGGTTTGTTATATGTTTAACAGCAGCTGCGAATGCAGTTAAATAGTGATGAGAGAATGGGGCCTGTGTGCCACAAAATGGATGGACTTCAGATTTACCAATAACTCACTAATCATAATCATTTTTTTGATTGGTCTGACTTGAGTGACTGACAGAATATAATACCTCCACAGATGATGGCACCAATAAAGCCTCACATTTAACATACAGACAACCACGAAATGTGATACTGGCTAAGACCGTAATACTGTGTGTAACCTTGCAGTATTATCTATTTACCAACCAGAACCTCCTCCGAGGTCTGACTCACGCTGTTCAAAGTTGACATATTGGACCCTATTTTTGAATACAGCCAAGAGATGGGTACCCCCACACAGAATGTGAAACTATCGTCTGCAGATGCAGTACAATAAAACATGCTCAATAATGAACCGGCATTCTGCCAGGGCAGTGCGACATCATAGAAAATAGCTGTTAATCTCCTTAGGAATCACAGGCATACTGGCAAGTTGGCAGTATGATGGCTCAGATAAAGAACCAGAAACATCTGTCATACAGGGCAGCTCTCTATCTCTGGGCACGGTATGGTTTGAAAATCACGTAACTGTGTGCAAATGAGAAATGAAAAAATTGCCGTAATAGCTTTACAAACATGGAACACCAGATATGCAAATGATGGGGCGAGGCTTTGCATGGAAACAACAGTCTGGCTGCAAGGAAATGTGTGACTGAGTCTGAGCACAATCCCTTATAATCCTGGCTTTCCAGCCTCCCAACACTGCCTTCATCATGAAGGTTTTGGTAGAAGCTAATTCACTACTTAAGGCCAAACAATGAAAAGTATGACACAAGCACTGCTGAATCTCTGTATCCAGGTTTTTATGTATTGCTCTGGCAGACAACTGCCAATCTGGTAATAAACACCACTTGGTAGGAGCAGATTGATACGCTATGTCTAAAACAACACGAGGGGGTGGAAGTGGTGGTAGAGAGAGGAGAGTAAAGCCGTTTTCAAAAATGAACTCCGGAAAATGTCCGGAGAATCAGGTGTACAGATGTAGCACACAACTGGAAATGTTTTGTGTCAGACGTGTTCTCACCTAGCTGGAAATATTCTGTTTGGTTTTGGTACCTAGCTGGAAATATTCTGTTTGGTTTTGGTTTATCCCGTCAGGAGGCAGGGCATGACGGAAAATGTACACTGTGGAAATTGCAAGTGTTTTGTTTACAGCACATCTAAGACGGTGGACAAGGCTACTGGACAAGGCTCCATAATGATGATTGTTTTTGCGTTGATATCAATACTACATGTATTTGGACGTATCGGCAATCTCGGCAAAAGAGTGGAAAGCAATATACACACAAGCAGAAAGAGTACGAAGCAGCTACGCTCGGATGCTTGTAATCTTTCGGTTTTGCACCAGTCTCATGATAGAAATACGCTTACTTGCTCACTATGAATTTTCCGGACAATTACCCGCTGTATTCACAGATGGGCTCAACTGGACATTACCTGGACTTTGTACGAGGAAGCTAGCAGGGGAAAGTCTGTATAATGTCCGGATCAACTGATTCGGACATTTGCATTCACACGCACAGCTCCTCCAGATAGTGTCCAGAAAAGTTCAGGGTTGCAGTGCTTGTGTGAAAGGAGCTTGAGATGCCAGAGAAACTGTCTGAAGCCATTACATATGCAGAAATGGGGTTGGAGCGGAATTGAAGCTGTTGACACGTGTCATTACGGCTAACACAATCTACCAAAACGGTTGATGCATTTCCATTGATGAATCATCGTGGAAGGCGACCTTTGGAAATTGCCACAATGGATTTTGGGGAGCTTAAGCTATATGCTGAAGCAAATAACAGAGTGTTAGTAACTAAATAAATTCTCAAAATGAGTAAAAACAACCATGTTGTTAATGAAGAGACGGGTCCCATGTTTGCAGTTGAAGACAGACACTTTACTTACACGGCCAGCTGCGGGAACACAAGCACGGAGAAAAATGTTCAATGATTACAATGTGTGGTCAACGTTTACACAGTCAAGGGAAAGACATTAGCATGTGATGGTCAGGAAACCCCAGAAAGTGAGATGACATGCCTTTGTTATTCTAATACACATTCTTAAACTCTGTGCCACTCTCCTGTATCCCAACACAGAGGATGTGAATATTCCTTTAAAGACCAGAGAGAATATTTCATCTCCAATTATCCCATAAGGTCAGCAGTGTTATTAAAAATTACAAACTAAGTGATTCAGTGGCTAAGGACCTTGAGCTGGAGAAATCCAGCATTTTGAAGGACTACATCGGACTAATTGAACAAAACAGACTCAGATTCATACCTTTCGTCAAGTTTTCTCTATTAACATGTCAAGAAGCACAAAATTTCCTCTCCGCAAAGTCTTAGACACCAATTAGACAGGTGACAAGAGATATGAGAGCAGGGGACCAAGTTGGGATCATTACAATCCAAATTATCATCTCTTCCTAATGGTGGTTTTTTCTCATGTTTACTGCCATATGACTTCAAATGCCAAGATTTACCTGCCTGTGAAGGATTGCAGTCTCTTTCAGTTTTATTTTCTTATTACAGCACATCAGTAAAAACTGTTATTTTATCTTGGAAGAAATGCACACTGATGAAAAAGAAAGGGCTTCATACACTAGTGAAGACATCACAGGAGGCAATTTGCTCGAGATGTGCCACAAACTGCCAGTGTGGTGCAGCCGAGTATTTCAAGAAGGAGCTAAGACAAGGGATGAAATTAGTGGGGGAGGGGGACAAGGGGGATTCACGCGGCCTGAATAATTTTCCTCGATACATAAATACTCGACAAATCTCTCTCCACCAACGACAAAACAGCAGCCGGGAAGGTAAATCCGGGATAATGAAACGCAGCTAGAGAGGCTCTGTTTAATAATTTAGCCCTGCATCAAGGAACTGGTATTGATCTTGCTTTCAGGAGCGTTATGAAAATGTTATCTTCTGTCTCTGAGCTCCCCTCGGCAGAACCTCTTGCATCTGTGAGTTTGGTCACTGCGGATGGCTCTGTCACTACCACTCTTGACCTCACACCCCTTGATTGTGATTCTTTCCCTTATTTGTCTCTCCTTCCTCTAATCCTGCTATCCTAAGGAGAGCCCCGCTGGTCTCCGGAGTGGTTTCCATAGCAGCGTTTGCACAAATGCACATTAAGCACCGGCTGTTAAAAATCCTGATTTGCAATCGAATCAGATAAAAACAAAGACTGCTTTTTTTTTTATTTGCTTGAGATGGTGCTCTTAGCCCTCGCCTTTCCTGCACTTCTAGCATGCTCAGTGATCATTCCGCTGTGGTACTCTTCCATCCAGTCCTCCTCTGCTCTGCCCATGTGTGCTATCAATCCAAGCCTGCCTCAGTTGAAATATGGAAAACCTTTCTGACCAAAACCTGTGTCTGGATAAATATAACAGGTCGAAAGACAGGAGGAAGACTCTTTCACCCTTTGGAGGAGTGCCAATTTGGAAACAGCTGCAGTGTGACGTACGCACAGCACACAGTTAAGTACCTAATGTCATTAGAAGACACATTAATGCTTCCTTCAATGGAGATTCAAGAGCAATGAAAAGGAAAAAAAACAAGCAGCCTGTCCCATTCAGCAATATTAATCATAATCCCCATTAAGCAAACATTTGGAATTTTACAACAGATGAGATTTAGCAACAGCTACCGTTGAGCCAGTCCTGGAACGCTCTGACAAAGAGGGGTTGGGGGGTTGAATGGGGGTGGATCGGTCCCACATGTTCACAGTTCAAAGCTGAGGCACACGAAGAGAACAGAAGCTGCAAGACAGAGGAGCTAATATCCACCATTTTAATAAAACGCAAGTTTATTAATGGGTTTGCTGCAAGGTGTTCTACTGAACTGACAACGGTAAATTTGTGGAAATTGATGGCGGCTTTCAGTATGAAATAATTTGATAGAAATAAAACAACTCACCCCATTATGCTCATGAATAATTCATATGAACAGTCACATGAAAAGAGGTTTAAGGGTTTTTCTTTTTTTAAATACTTTTTTGGTAAAGTGAACATGTTTTGATGCAAAGCCAGGCTTTACTAGGTCCCTCTAAACAGTCTCTCTCATTCTCTTTTTTTTAAACAGACTCTTGGTTTTGCAGCTCTGCTGAAAATTGTTACATTGCCCTGGGGCACTACAGCTGTATGCTTCAGTCTGATCAGGCTGTAGTATGGCATTTTTATAAGACCTACGATTAAAACAGGCACACGTGCATGCACACACAAACATACACACAAAAATGTGTGCACATACACGAGTGCACAAACACAGACACACCTGTGAGCCCTGGGTTTATGTGCATGTCTTATTTCCTCTGGCTCCTTGGCCTCTGGTGTGAGGGGGTGGGGGGGTGAATGCATGAGCTCAGAAAGACAAACGCTCCCTCCCCTGCGTCCACACTGTCACTCCTAATGACTGCAGGCTCCCTGTAGGAAAGACGGCAGCGGCTGCCGCTCTGCTCAATAAATATTAACAAGAGCAGCGACTGATGGTGCCGCGCACTGCTCCCATAATTGCATTTCAAAAGGTTCAATAGAACGGGGGTGGGAGGGGTGAAATTGGGGGGGGGTAAGGGGAAGAAAAAGGGGAGCTTCCATAGCAAATTCTGGGATTAGAAACGCAAAACTGGACAAGTACATTTCACATACTCTGACTATGTCCAATCTCTCAACCCCACGGTCACAGAAGGAGATAATCACCACGAGCGTGTTAGCGTGAATGCTTGACAGACGCTACGCAGTCATTACTCGGTACCTTTAATTCCCCCATTTAACATTTTCTTCGCTGTTGACATTTCGTTGGTTTTAAATGAGCAGGGTGGGGGTGGGGGGAGCGTGTTACTCCTTTGTGGAGAGCTAAAGAAAATGGAGGAAATAATCACTGGTGCGGAGAGATGTTAAATCATTATATAAACACCTCTCTCAGAGAGGAGCTTCTTTGAAAAACATAATTAAACGGAGAGGCTGCTTTTGCAGAGGTATGTTTAGCGTTCGGTTTGTGCTCAGTGACTGATTACTTGCAATATGCCTTTCTAAATGAAATCCCTAAATGAAACGAACTGCAGCTATACCATACATTACTGCACATCTCTTTGAATCTTTATCAAACCATTTTCTCTTTGGGTCATTAGGTGGCAGATGGGTTTCCATGATAAGCACTTAAACGCACCAAAAGAAAATGACACCGAAGTCAAAGGGGGATACTATTGGCTGTTAGATGCAAGACACAACAAACAAGAGGTATTGTGTTTACATGAGTGCAAGATGTCTGGATTTAGTCTTATTAAATTAGCTTGAAACAACACACTGCACACTGTCAGCTCAAACAGCAATAAGAATACTGTGCTCTTGAATATCACTGTGGTTTCCATATGACAAAAAAGGCAACAGCAGAATTGATTAACTGGGACCTTACAATCTTTTTAATGCTATGTTTTGTTTTGTTTTGTAAGACATATTCCAAGACCCCCATCCCTGAAATGATGGGATTATAGTATTAACTACAGGGCTTGTCTAGTCATTGCTTAAATCAGACATGTACACTCCCATTTAGGAATGCCACATGCTGATTTGGGGGAACTGAATGAGGAAAACAGACACAGGAAAAAACTAATCTTTTTTATGATGGATGTTCTTCAAGGTTATGGTTTATTCTGGTAATTCACCCAATAGCTTTTTACGTGCAAATCAAAACTATCAGACTGCATCAGGCCAAATAACCTATCAAATCTATTGCCTTTTGTGTGCTGTAACAATGCAGTTTGTGGGGTGGGGTGGGCATTTTCCCTCTTGCACCTTTTTTTCCAGGTTCTGTAGTTCTGAATCCTTAAAGATAATTGTATTGTACATCACATCTAATTAAATGTCCATAAGTGCTAAAATCCCAGCAAGAGTGGGGTGTTTTTCTCTCCGCCGGGAGCCCCCAAGAGGAAAACTGCAATCACTCCATTAGAGGGAGAGCTATTCCGCAGCTGAGCTGGCCAATATCTGCAAATTAGTTTAGCCACAGGGATGGGGACGTTTGTGTGCGTGCACGTGTATGTGTGCATGTTCCATGTGTGTGTGTGTGCATGTGTGTGTTAGCAGATTTGTACAAGTACTTGTGTGTAAGGTGAAAGTGACAAGGAAATACTGACAGCGACATGTTGGTTCATAACTGAACAAGGCCAATCTGAAGAGGGGGGAGGGCATGGGGGATGGTCAGGAGATGCTGCAAATAGGATGGTAGGTGTGAGATTCACTACGTATGTGGCATTTTGTCTCTGCTGCTGAACTCGCATCCAACAAAGATGAGCAGAACCTGGAGCCCCCTCACTACTGACAGGAGCTCAGATGAGAGAGAGAGAGAGTCTCCACTGAAGTGCTTTTAAACCAATAAAAGTGATCTTAATCGGAAATACTCAAACATTCCTGTTTCAGCGTAATATCAAAAATGTATACAAATAAAAACCGTAATAAGCTAAACACAATTGAGCATTAAAATTTCATTTAATGAATGTCAGCTCACGTTATAGATTCTGACCAGAATCTTAATGGAGGCAGGTTTCCTCGAAATCAATACGAAACGCTGGCCTGAGGAGGCTGTTTCACTATTCATGAAGAGCCCGTGAGGCTGCGTGTGTTAACTTTCCCTCAGACTCCAGGTCTGTTATCACACATCATTTTCACCCACTACTGCAGAAACAGCACCAGGTCCACAGGAACACAGCTACACAAATGACCAAATTACAAAAAAAAAAAACGAATTACCTCACTGGCTTCTAACACGCCATTATACAGGTCTAGTTAAAAAATTAGGTGGTGGGTAAAGACGCGTACTCATTAAATCTATTTATACATGATTTCTTACACTCTAAATGTAGGTCTGATTCCAGCCTTACAGACTCGCCTTTCCTCTGGAGTCAATTTGTCCTCTGTGCTCTCCGTACAACACACAGCCCTGCAGTAGCGGTTTGATAACCAATTTTAATGGTCTGATTTTTGGAACAGTGGGAGGCAGTCTGCTAGCTCGCAGTCGCATCGAGGCGCTGGTACTCTGAGATGTAACTACACTGTTGGATCAGTTTGACAGCACACTCCTCTGGGGTGAAGGCTGAGATTTCCCATTACAGGGATGCGCTAGGCTACCGCCCTTGCTGCAGTGATGTAAATACGCTTCTTCATTCTTCATTAAGGCACTGGAGATGGGGGGTGGAGTTGGGGGGGAGGAGGGCGGGGCGGAGTGAAAAATAGGCTTTATGGTAGAGGCGCTGCAGGGTTCGGTGCCTGTGGAGATGATTGACGGCCGAGCGCCAGTCCCACGCAGGCATTGCAGGCGAGACAGGGCACATCTCTGTGCAATGTGACTAATTAATGGGCTGGGTTTTATCACATTCCTGGGTTGTCAAAAATAAATATATACATTTTTAAAAAGTAGGGGTGGGGATCATGAAGAGGGGATCAAGATAACATGCTTGACCAAATATGCCAAGGGAGGGTCAAACAATGAGGTTGTTTCTGGACACAAGATGATATCTCCCTAGCATATGCAATGAATGACTTGCTTAAGAGAGAGGACTGCCTCTCAGACATGTATACCCTGATGTGGAGGAACAAGCCTTACTCCCCACCGCCTTTGAAATGGTACACCAGCCATGACAGCACTACTCCATATTGTCCAGCTTGCTGCAGAGCGACGCCTGAGCTCTAATTATGGCAGTGGTGTGTGACAAGCAGGGGGAGGCATGGCAGAGGTCAGTGATGGGGGCCAGCACTGCTGATAGCTCCAGACACTGCACAAACACATGCTGCACATCCACTGCCACTCTGAGTTAATACTGGGGAAAGTCTGTCCATGCAGGATCACTTGGTAGAATTCAAAGGTTTGTGGTGCTGGGGCCCGCTAGCTCCTAACTGACTGACACATTGGACCTGTCCAGTATTGCAAAGCGGCACGCATGGACGGTCATTAAATACAGATGGATAAATAATTAAAACGAGACAGACCCTCTAATGGATCTGCCGTCTTCTCCCTAGACAATCCCCAAAGGTGGACAGAGACCTCTTAGACTGCACTTAATCAACTTGCGGATTAGCACACAACACTCTATATGTTATTATTGGCAGAAGAATTTCCTGCCATCCTCAGCATTCTTTTCCAGAAATCCGATTAAAGTCCCCGATGCGGCATGTCCCAACTGTGCCTGCTTGCCTGCCCCCCCCCAACCCCCATCCAGCACACTGTGACTCCTCCTGTGACCTCACATCAACACTTTTAATAGTCTCCACGCAGCTCCCTAGGTGCCAATCATTTGCAGATTAATAATTTCTTCATCCTGTGTATGGGTTTGTCTGGTGCCTTTTCTACTTTGTCAGCGAAGCTCCACACATATCACCTTATGGGCTGTGTTCACGTCTTGTGTGCAAAATGTCAGGCTTAAACTCAATGAGTGTTAGTTACACCTATGTTGGTAGGTCTCTATCACAATGCAGACAATGCTACATGGTACAAATGAGTACCGGTACTGACTCCCTGGTATCTCAGTGCCAATGTGGGGTCCTCAATTTCAGTCAATTCACTCAAGCCTGGTTCCAAAATGGCCCATCTTAAGGCATTTAAAGATTGTGGAGTAAGGTCTACTAAATACATTCTGAAATTCGTACACAAATGTCCTCCGGATGACCATGCATCATATACCATACATCACAGTTAGATCATAGTCGTTATAGTCCATCACTATCCAGAGTGACTTACAAAAATCAGTGCATACTTAAATCATGGACACAACTTTCAAGAGGATCAAAAAGCTAAGAAATAAAGAACACAGGTAACAGGCTAGAAAAAGCTACACTGACTACAATGACAACCGCACCTGAGGAAATCAGCGACTATCCTTTTCACTACAACCAGTATGATTCCAGGACAAAATATTTGGTAATGATACACAACTATGAGGCATATCAGTACAAGGCAATTGCAAAAATGTACTGGCATAAGCCTACTGCAAGCATGTAAGCGATAAAACAAATCACACAACAACTAAATACAGTTGCACCAGCACTTCATATACACGACATTGTCATGGAATGTATCTGCCCTGATGGTAAATGCATTCATATAATACCCTGACAACGTTTAATCTTCATCTGGAGAATATTTTCAACCAAAATAAAAATGCTATTTCCAATGCTTTTTTATGCTCTTTCATATGATTTCATAACTGTACTTTGAATTAATCACTACTTTGGGTGTGCCATTTAAAATTACCCAATTTCAATAAACTCAGTTTCACATTTATATGCATTTCCAGAGGGAAATTGTTAATAGAAATGCCAGCTGCCCTCTAACTGTACAGTGTGGTTCAGCAGATTGTTAGCTATGGGTGGCAAGTGGAAACAGCATTAGACACTGTTCGGTCAATGGCAGGTCACAAAGCTGCAAGCATTCTGTACTGAAATCAATTGCTGATTTTAGTACACATTTTACAACTTTGCTTGAGTGCTATTATCCCCTTGATATAAGCCTATCCTCCACAGTTTTCAGAGCTCTAAAATCTTGGAAGAGAAGATATGAGCATTTACCTTCAGGTTTGGCCATAATATATCAACATGATACATATACATAATATAAAATATATACATAATAAACATACTCATTGTGGGGAAACGGTAAGATATGGTAAAACTGCAATGAAATTTAAGAAAGGACTTAACAGGGCCCTTACTTCCAAGTTTGCTTCCTTTAAAAAGAAAAAAAAAAAAAAAACACCCCTCCCATAGTCTCTTCAACAGAGTAACTGCAACTACAGCATGCATCTCTACTTTGCAAACATAAGAAAAGTGGTAAATTATTCCACTTCAAAGTGCTGTTTGATCTCCGCCTTTCATACCAGTTAGAAAAACAATCGCAGAGCCCTGTGATAAGTACAGTCCTGATAGGAGAGCTTGACTATGAGCTGGGGGTGGGGTAGGAAAAAGTTACTCACCAGTTTAAAATCCTGAATGCTACAAATGAAGTAGGGAGTGTTGGGGCGACGACTCTCAATGTATACACAATCTGAAAGAAAGAGAAGAGAGAGAGAGAGAGAGAGAGAGAGAGAGAGAATAGGATATTGTGAATAATAAGATCAGCTTAAAATAATTTCAAGACAAAAAATGAATGAATGGCAAGGAAATTAACAGTCTTCAATTTCATATTTACTTTCCACTGAATGCAAGGTGGCCTGTGTGGGCCAGGACTCTTGAGCCATAACTAAAATCAAAGCCTTTCCCTATCATCAGTCCAAATAGGGCAACAAAAGGCTCTGTCACCATTAACATGTGCATATTTGGTGGTTTGAAGGCAAATGCCTCATCCAGTGAAAGCAAAAAAAAAAAAAAAAATTCAACATATAACAACCTCCATATGCAATGTGGTGCAAATCAGACTTCTGATCAGTATAAACAAGTTTTTGTTTTCCCTCTTTCTGCATGTTGCCAAATTGCATAACCTTTCGCTGCAGTCCCTGTTCCCCAGCACAGACTGCAGCTGAACATGGTCAGGTCATATCGGCTGTGCTGTTAAATTGAATGTGACTGTTGGTATGGCCAGGTCACGAACTCACATCTCCTTAACAAAAACATTCACACTGCAGAGGACAAAAACAGACAGGCACTTCTGCTGGGCTGGCTAAGGCCAGGCAACAGCCGTGGGCTGGCTAAGCCAGGCAACAGCCGTGCGCGCGCACGCGCACACACACACGCACGCACGCACGCGCGCACACACGCGCACACACACACACACACACACACACACACACACACACACACACACACACACACGTTTCTGGAGGTGAAAAACAACTCCACCCCCAGAAACATTGGTAAGCTGTGCAACATGAAACAAAGAGATAATTTTCCTGTGGGGTTTAAAAGGGGCTCTTAAGCTGTAATCATCTCCACACAGATCCATAACCAGGACTCAGATCTCCCCCTCCAATGGATGAGGGCTCTATTTTTAAATAAAGGGATATGTTCAGGTGTGGATGTGTGAGTGTTTTTCACATATATTTTCTGGCACATCAGCACTTGGTTAGACTGTGCAAGGAAGTAAGTTTTTTCAGGCAGTGCTGTCTGTGTGGGTGCATTGTGTGTATGCAGTCCATTCCGTACAGGCAATGTCAAACCCTCTCTGCAGCGCTCTTATGTGGACAAAGCCATTCTATGACGTTCCAAAATTAAATCCCACAATTCATCCTAAAAATCTTAATTACTGACATAGTATTTAACCAAAAAGGTCTTTAAGAATACACCAGATTTATAATCTAGATTATTACTATCTGATGTGAGAAAAGGAGAGTTTGTACAATGGAAAGAGGGACTCATGAAAGGGGCCCAAATAATATTCGTTTTTAATAACCTCTGAAATGGAAGACATGTTGCTGTTTTTGAGTAACTGCCAGGACTGTTTTCCGCTCAGTTTCTCACACTCTCTCTAAACATATTCAGTATACCACTCGGCCATGCAACGGTGAATCAAAGGTTTATAAAAAAAAAAAAAAAAAAAAAAATATCAGAAAACAAAAAATTGTACATTCCCTCAACCCTACAAATTACAAAAGATGGAACTGGGCCACTGACCCATGCCTTTTCTCAGACTGGTCAAACATAATACTTAATGTTTCCAAAATGTATTTCAATTCAGTTCAAAAATGACTGCACCCTTTGAAAAGCTGCAAGACTGTAAAAGTGGATTCTGTATTCATATCCTGATATATCTTGACTTGCATGAAGCAGTCAAAACAAAGATCAAAGAACAAAAGTCAACTCTCTGTGCTCAAGTCAACTGTGCTATGACACCATTCTAAGGACAGGAATTCTATTCGTAAAACCACTTGTCACTGGGCAGAAGAATACAACTGCTCAATCATACATTTGAAACTTCTTACCCAATTACCTCAAGCATATTTTTATTTTCAGGGGTCTGAATTACCAGAAGAAAAAGTGCAATAAAATGTGTCGCACATGAGAAAACATCTGCCATTTCTCAAAACAGAAACCATGTCAACAATGAATGTAACATTAGAAGTTTGTATCTAAACAAGCTTTACATGTCATTCCACATATATTTCCCACATCTTCAATAGGTGAGTGTCAACTGTCACTTTATATCTCCAGAATGCACGTTACTCAGCTACATATCTGTTGTCAGCATCATACCAAGGAAATATTTTTTGTATTTCCAAATTCTAGCCTGTAATTATGAGAGAGGTTATTCATTCCAATAAAGTAACTCAATCAGGTATAGAAAACTGATTGAGTTGTTATAAAAACTAATCAAAATATGAGGGAGGACTACCCAAACGTCAGGACATTGTAAATGCACCATTTAAGCAGAATTTAAAGGCACATTTCTAACTAGTATGACAAAAACATACTATGAAAACATTCACTTTACGTTCAAACTCAGTTTCCACAAGTCAGTGCCGAAACAAGCACAACTCAATTTTTTCTATTTGGTTCGATGTGTATATTGGATCAGCTCTAGCAATGCCTAGCTTGACACATCATCCTTTCCTGTAATGTCACACATGCGTTCTCTTGGCCTCAGTAAGAAGTTCTAATGTTGGATGTTGGTGATGTGTATAGCCCTCTTTTGTACATATATATGAAGACAGGTATGCCATCCGCCATCAGTATCAGCAGGCTTGTATAATACAAACAGACAAAATAATAAATACCTTTCACACATTATAACTGTGAGCAAGATTGTGACGGAGTGACCTTTACCCAACTATTACTATTGACACAGATGACAGGTTAAGCCTCTGGAGACAACTCTGGGTTGACAGTGCTTTCAAGACTGTTCCGGGAAGATTATATTTCAATAATGACACAGCAGCATTCACATTTTTTCCACTGCAATCTTGACCTTTACATGATACAAAAAACATTCTTACTGTCATTTGCATTGTATGAAATTCATTTCAAATATCACTTTAGCACAAGGAATTTCTGGATTTTTAATAGCATGCCTTCATCAGTTGAATTAAATCCATAAAGTGTATACTTCCATAAAAAAAAAAAAATTGATATGTCATGAATTTTCAACAAATGTAATGTTTCTCTCCAGCTAACTGGGCATGTTATCAGGAGTGCCTCGGCCATTCAAGTTATGAAACTCCGCAACTATTTCCACTACTTTCCATTCTGAGGTCCAATTAAAACCTGCACCACAGCCCATAGTAATATGAGCAGGTCTACAGTTCAGATTCTGGAAGATTCCCGGATGGCAACTACAGCTGAAGCAATTATCCTATCTTTTCAAATTAAGAAAAATAATGAAGTTCTGAAAAAGAATATCACATTCAAACTGACATTTAGATGTAGAGTGCTATCATATTGATCACAGAAAGAATAACACAAAGTACACAAGTTCTTCAAGAAGCCAAGATTTTATTGTGACATTTGAACAAGTTGTGTAAGAATACAAAACTGTGTAACCTTCACAAAGTATACTGCAGATCAGATTGAACACAGGTTAGAGGCACACTGCGGTTAGACTGACTAACAGGAGGTATAGCCCAGCTAGTGGTTATTTCTATACAAGTATGAGAATCTTAGCTGAATGAAGCAGACAAGATTTGATACTGAGTTAAAAAAAGGTTTCGCTCTCAGACAGGCACGGTGAAGAAGCCCAAGACTACTCGGCAACATGAAGAGCCTTGAAGGCCAGAGAGCACACTGCTGCAAACTGCCACACGGTCCCAAATCCAGGTTAATGTTACAGACACAGTTCTCATCTCAGAGCACCTCCCAAACAGTTTACATTTCATATTAGTCAGGAAAACCATGTGTAATTTGGTTGGCACCAAAAGCTGTTCCTGACAATAGGGGGATATTTCATTCTTTTTTTAAATCTGCGATTACTTATTTTATTTAGCTTTTGTTCCAGATGTCGACGTTCTGTTTATCGGTTTGAGGCAGCAGGGACACAATGGAGATTTAAATAGGGTTAGCACAGCGCACAACACTTGTAAAGCTGTTAAAAAAAAAACCCTAAATCGGTTTCGAATGAAACGTCTCCACAGACAGATGCACGGTGGGCTTGTTATCAGCTACATTTTTGAATGAAGAATTTCCTTTTTTTCGCTTTTCTTTTTATCGCTGTCATTCGGCTGGCTCTCTGACTGAGTCCAGGCTACCGCACCGCGGTTCCCGCACGACCTGGGTGCTGGAAGTCATTTAAAAGATAAAATAAGTGAAAACATCCATCATCACGTTGTCTGACCTATGGGGGCACAGCATTTGTCAGGAAGGGTGGAGAGACAAAGGAGACAAAGCTGAATGAAATGAGATGACATGTTTCAGACAGTCAATTCAACTTCAGAGGGGATTTACCGCAGGGAATTGAGGCTTAGAGTCCCATAACCCAGCCAGCACATTCATTTAGAGAGGTCTGGTTTCTCTGTCAAAGGAAAGAAGTCTAAGTATATAGACTCACCCACATAACTTACATTAGAAAAATAAATCCTATACCCACGCAGGGCTTCTTCTAACACACGGGAAATAACACTGCACATGTGCTGAGTGTGCCAGTCAGACTGATCGTGTTAGTCACCATTTCTGCTGTGTACATGGAGTGAGGTCTCACATACTGGAAAACAAGGCAGTGGTAGTTTGTGTCACCACCTCAGGAAGTGAAAACGGTGTACAGCAGTGCCATCAAATAAACAAGTGGATCAAACGTACTTGTGCTCCTGCCATGGCTCAATAAGATGCTCGCCTTTGGCTTCTGTCCAACATGTGTGTTTTTTTTCTTCCTTTGCCTTGGCGTTAGAGCCATGCTGCCATCACGTCCTTCTCCTTCTGCGGCTCTCTCGCTGCGTCTTTGTTGTCTCATTTATAAAGGAAACGGCTTGCTAACAAAAAAGCTGCTGGAACATCATGTGGTCAAATGGCCATTTTTCATCGACTGCTGGCAGGCCTCTTCCTATGGTTGGCTTGTGAAACCTGACACAATGCGAATATAACTGAATAAAGAAAACTGACCCATAAGAAACTTAGCTGTCACCTGTATGTGCTTGAGAGAGCAACTAATGTCACACACCAGGAGATACAAGATACAATCACCTATGCATGATTTCCGGGCCACTTAAATAAATTACACTTACAAAGCCAATTATACTATGGCTGAATCGGACAAAAAAACCACACTGCACACAGTCTCAATCAAAATGGGTTCTTGCTCTTGCCTGCTGTTGAACACTGAAGTCAATTGGCAACATACTTATTCCTTTGCAATAAGGAACCCTGGTTCCATCTGGGTGGGGTTGAACAAATCCATGAGAGGTTTGGAAAGACAGAGGGTGGATAACTAGAATGGAGTACTGAAGATGGGGGAGGGGTGAGGTTTTCTGTAGGCTCCCCTATAGTCTCCCCTGTCACTTTGGTTCTCTCACAATAGGCTGAGAATAGGGCTTTGCAAATACTGAGAACCCTTTACCAGCTCCTTGATTGAGCCTTCAATTGAGAGCCATAGCCCAGATGAAATTCCCCACCAGCTGGTCTAAAGAGAGAGCAGGATTTTCCCTGAAACATGATCGCTTCGCAGCCATCACTGCTTAATGCATCGTCACTCCTCACTTGTCCACATGAATGTACATTACAGAAGTAGAGAGAGGTAAACTACCCCAGCCCACCTCCCCCCTCAGTGATACCTCACTGCTCTTTCAGTTTCTTGTGAAACAGGGCTGACCGAAACATTTTTTACTGATTCAGCACAAAACACTTTAGCTTTCTCTGGCAACCAGTGAGTTTTTCCACTTTCAGATGGCCAAGTAAAATTTAAACCAAATCAACAGGTAAGTGCAGCAAATTTATACAAACAAAACAACTGGAAAGTCCAATTGATCTGATGACAAACATGAGCAAAACAATAGCAGCTACAATGCTAAACAGCATACAAAATAGGACACACTGCTCTCATGCATGACATTTCTAAAAGAGAACAACTTATGCAGGGGGAAAAAAAGAGCTAAAGCTGGTAGCTCATTCCACTGAAGGAAAATGAATGTCTCCTGTCTTGGGTCAAACTCAGTTAATGTTGAGCTGAGCTGTGGCTTTGTGAGAGGTTCTGAGTCTGGACTCCTAATTAAAGAGCATGAGGAATGCAATAATTAAACGGCAGGGAGGCAGTGCTGGGGCGCTCCAGCTTGGCGTTCGTTCCCGGCTCCACACACACTGGCCAGCAGTGGCGACTAGACGGTCGGCCAGTTCTGCTCACGAGTCGCGTCATGCTGGGTATGTTTCAGGCGTCGCGGCAGGTGCGCTTGCCACAAATACAATGTTTCGGGGGTCTGGGCCACACAATAGCCCCCTGTTCATTCAATTTACGCCGCTCACTATGGAGACATGCTGATATACATTGGAGACTCAGCACTGTGCTCCGACAGTTCTTCTCCTGAGAGTGACGGAGACTAGACACAGTACCACTTTTACAGCTGTTATTTTTTATGCCTTTTTTAGGGGATGTGATCTTACAAAGCCTTACAGCTCCTTTGGAGAATTCTTTTGGACTTTGAGCCAATTAGAAGTAAAAACAAACAAAACAATCCCTCCTCCAAACCAGATGCTCCATCGGTGAGCCATCTGAGTCAACATCATCACACCAATGATTTTTGTGTGGGCAAACAATGTGCGGCTGGTGAAATTTGGCCCCCATGCTGTTCAGAGTGGGTAACCATAACAAGCTGAAAGGTACAGACAACTGCACAAAAGACGACACATTCACCGATAGGCGTAAAGACAAGAAAACAAAATTCAACATGAATCACAATGCCCTGCGAGACTGGCAATATTGGAAATGAAGCAATACATGGTGGGTGGGCAGACACCCACCTGAAAAAAAGGGTGAGGAAAGAGGACTGATAGGACAATACTCAGAAAACATCTTATCAATGCAATGCAGAAAAACAGAACATAGCTGATAAATATTTACCGATGTTGAGGCAGTAAACAAATAACGTGGTCACATAATTTGGAAGGAATTAGTTAAGAATGCTTAATAATCATGATTGCCAACAGATGGAGGACTATAAGCAGAGGATTGTAGTAAGACATCTGGACGAATCGGGCGCCATGGTGACATTACCACATGACCTCTGTGACCTTGACATCAACCATTTCATTTGAAAACTGGTAGTGTTCTTGGGAAAAGGGACAGGAAATTTTGTGTGATACTGAATTCAATCCCACACACAAACAGCTGTGTTACTGCTTGAAAATGGAGCAGCACTAGCAGCCTTTGTGATTTGAAAAAGGGGAACGTGCCAATGATGAAACTGATCTCAAATTAAACAACACGCCATGAACTGTTGGCTAAATCGGAAATCAGTAATCACTTGTATGACTGAAAAGATGTAAAACAGCTGAAAACATAATACTCCCTTACCAGAAATTATGCATAACAAATAAGACAGACAAACTACACATTTTCCCACCTAGGGAAATTACACCATTAGCCCATACAGTCCATACTGGACAACTGTAGCATTTGGACAAATTAAGCACGGATGCTGTCCGTTGTCTCAAAACCCACTGTCACTGACGTTTTGTGTAGGCTTTGTACAAGGCTCTCTAATCAGTCAGATGGATAAAAATGTAGACAACCTAGCTTCTTTCCAGCCTGGATCCCTACACATTAATTACATCCCTTTACACTGCAAGTTCAACATCTAAAGCTAAACAAGTGAAAGTGGTACAACTTGCAGAATGTAATGTTTTTACATTATCCATTATTTTGATATGCAGAATTTAAAGAATTCTGAATGCTCACTGCCATGTATCATTAGTACAGTGTTGGCAAGTAATAAAGGTGGTGACATCACAGAGATTATAGGGACTCATACAATTATGACTATTTAGATGAACCTCAGAGAGGGAAAAGTCCTCCAAAGTCCACACGGAGTCAGACACTGCCCTTGTCCCCAGAGGAGATATGTCATCATCTATGCAGTTACGCCCAGAGCACTGTAAGGAGGGTAAGAGAGTTGCTTTGTTCTTTAAGATCTGTCGACATGGATGAAACCATTCAGAGCAAACTTATCCCAGCTTTGTGCTGTGGCCTCAAGCGAATCCCACTTACAGGTCCTTGTGATGGAGTCCAATCCCACCTCTTGGGGCATCATCACACCCATTCTTATCACGTCCCAATGAAACCTTAGGAAGTCTTACCTGCTCGAATATGTAAGGCTCTCAGATATACCATTTTCAAACATGTGCATGCTGATTTCTTCCCCTCTGCAGGGAGGAATGCTACACAAGCTGACAGAATATGTACATCTGATGTTGTACGATTCACAGGCTGTGTTCCAGCTCCAAGGACAGCAGTACAAGGATGATTTCATCTTTTGATATTCCTCCAGAATGGGAATGGGAGGGAAAAAAAAAGACAATCTCAATCTGCCATGCTGTTTTTCAAGAGATCAAGTGAGAGGGAGATAAAGAGCCCACTCTTCAGTACAGCCCCCCAAGGAACAACTGTGTATGTGTGAGTATGAGTCTGTGTGTGAGTGGTGGTGCATGACCATGTGTATTGGGGGTTCGTGGGTCAGGTGACACAGCAGCTTTTTTTAAGTAAACACCTAACTGTGTGTGTGTGTTCACATATATGTGCATGCATGTATGCCCTTCAGTGAACCATGTTAAAGACATGTTTTAATGAGGGTGCATATTCTAACTGTATCAGAACTATGAAGATGCCACAAGGGATAGCATGTTAGTTCTTATGAACGATTGCTTTGTCTACTAGAGAAAACTTGTGGGTAAAAAATAAATCTTCACCCTCAACCACAGTTAAAGGCAGAATGATACTGAAGGAAAAACACAACACCACTGAAAATGCACATCCAGATGAGCCATACCAGGAGGCCAGACGGTGTGGGCAGAGCCCAGGTGAATCATGTGTTGCAACTGTGGAAAATGTGCTCCTGTGCTCAGGGCTCTTTCTGGGGCCAAAGTATTGACGTTCATTTGACAAAAACTTTGCAAATTACTCAATGCTGATGCTGGTGCTGCAAAACCATATGAATAGTGCACTGCGCAGCTTCAAATTAAGCTTTTGTGCAGGTGATGTATGTCTCAATTGATAGGTCCACTATCATAACAAACCCAGGGTACCTCTAATGTCATAAAAGTGTTTGAAGCAAAGTGTTTTACTAAAATTATTGCTTATTCTGCTGTTGTCTCCCCAAAATTAAAATTCAGCATGCACCAAAGCACTTAGAAAGGAGTTAGTCAAATGTGAGTTAACAAAGAAATGCTGGTTTCCACAGCAATTTCATCAACAACACTTATTGGCTCATTGTTTGCAATGTCCTTGAGGTCACACAGACTTCTTAATTCACCCTCATTCTCTAGAGCAGGTAAAGGGAACTGCAATCTCTGAGCCTGAGTTAACAATCACTTTTGAGTGGTCCTATTGTGACAGATGTTTCAACATTGAGGTTGGCCGAGTTGTTTTCCTTCCCTACCTTCAAGTTCCCCCAGAAAAAAACCCTGTACATTTAAAATGACAAAAAAACAATGCTTTTGGCAGTCCATACTCCCAATCTTAATCTATAGGTAAAATATCTCCGAAAAACTGATTAAAGAATATACAACTAAATCTGAAACTAAGATGTAAAGCCTTCATGAAATGCGAAATGAACATGAACACCTGACAGCTAAATCAGTCTAACAGCTCCATAGAATGTATTTACCTTCCCCTAACCTTACCTCAGACACTGGCCTTGGTACAAAGAAAATGAACGGTTGGGAAAGCAAATGTAAAACCTTTTTACTAAAACAAAGTGATCACTTATCATTGAGTATAATATCAGACTTTTCCACAAAGACAATACACATCGATTACACGTAAACTGCAATGAGATTCAGCTATGGACATGTAGGCCAATTTTCACAAGTTGGAAATGTATTTTTATTGTTTGGTATTGCTATTTACACTGGTCAAGCAAACAAACAGTAGCAAGGAAGAACACCGCCATGAAAACATTTCCTTTTCTGTGTAGGGTATTTCCTTTGACTAATGGACTCACTTCTATACAGAAACTTAACCCATTTCATTCCCTGTATGGAAGACAGTCCTTCACCTGAGGCCAAAGGTTGAATATTTCTCCTCTCAAGTGAATGGTGCTTTCGTGCTAGGGATGAGCCCTGGGGCCAGTCAATGGAGTAGCAGGCATCCTAGTACACACTTAGTCAGTCAGTCTACATTCAGACTGTATTTTTTTCATGGAGGGTTTTTGCCTTTTGGTTTGGTAGCCCAACACTTGTGAGCTTCTGAAATTTTTTGGTCAGTGCTAAAATTCTACTATGCTCCTTAACTGGTCTGACATAACCAGTCAGACCAAATATTTACAGTTGCATCAGTCTATTTTTGGGTGAATTATTGTTGAACAGAGTTGTGTTACTAGGATAAACTGAACAGTCAAAGATTTAGCCCTTAAATAATGAAAAACTATTTAAAACAACTGTTAACAATTGAAACAATGCTTGTGGGTCAGCTGGTTAACCAACGAGAATTCAGTTAATATTCTGGCCAATCCACACTCTCAGGCCCAGAAGGATTCTCTCTAGTCCATTTTGAAATTGGAGAAAAAAAAAAAGTTGCAGAGATTACAGGATTTTAAGCACAAACCAATATGATATAACCAATATAAGTTTTAGCCAACATTATGTTGGTGAGCTAGTTCACTGGAAGTGGACTTCACAGTTTGATTCACACTCCCTGCTGATATGATACCTACATATGACCGTGATTAGCCAGAACTTCCAGTACAAGGCCATTGGCAAATTAGCAAAGCATACACCCAGAGGTGAGGGAGGTCTATCCCAAATCACAGTGGCAATCTGGTATGGCTTGAGGTACAACAGATTTCTTTACAGTACAGGATACTGTCCCCATAGTGTTTTTTTTTCCAGAATGCCACAAGAGTCACTAGGGAAGCTAATTGATACGCTGGGCAGGTAGCTAAAACGAGGCAGTGAGGTGACCAGTTTCCTGTAGCTGTTTTGCTCTTGCAAGGCCATTACAGGGGCACAGGGTGGCAGCGTAATTAGGCGACAGCTGTCCAGACACCCACAGACCGCTGGGAGAGGACCAGGGGGGCCACCCTGTGGGAGATGTCTGGATGATTTTGGCAGGGTGAGCCTGGCTCCATCCAAATTACCCAGCCAAGGAGACTGCCACAGCATCTGCACCTACACAGCATGCACAGGGAAAACTCTGATACATCTCTAAATACCCAGCCATTGTCATTTTCTTCTGATTAAGCTTAGAAAAAAATGGAGAAAATACTGCAGAGAAAGAGAACGGGAGGAGTCCCACGAGACATGGCATGTGCAGTCTGAAAGGACACTTCTTTGCTGGCGTGAGAAGAAAGCTGTGGAGTGGAGGTTTTTCCCTTTTCTTTTATTCTTTCTCAAAGGCACCAGTTCAGAATCCCTGACTGATGCAGTTAGGGCTGAGACGATTGTCGATTATTCAAATGCTCCATCACGAGAACAGTAGTTTATTACCCAGATCAGCCCTCAAGTGCTTGTCCATCTAAAAATAACACGGGCTGCGTGCCAACCTCTCGCTGTTTTTCCTCCTGAATCCTGCTGGTGAGCCTGCTTTCTGTCCAAAAAACTTCCTGGCTGATGTTGGCCCTACACAGCCATGGAATATTCCTGTGCTGTGCCGTGACCTGAGGTGTTATGCGCGCTGGGCCTGGCATATTGATCCCCGTGAGGGCTGCGCATTTGTTTATAATCTCCTCTGCAGATACATAAGCTAGCTCTGTGGAGTGCATATCCGCACGGCTTCATGGAGGCAGTGGGCGGGAGAATGCTGTTCAAAGACCCAATCGATCTCACAGGCCGCTGAGCAATGTCCACTTGACCTTCCCATGAAACAAATGAGCCCAGACAACCCCCAGAGATTCAACGCCACCTTGGAGAAGATGGCAGGCAGGCAGTTCCATTGTTTCATTTTGTTTCCTTACTGCCCACAAATCAATGTACACTGAGCTTCTCCCCTTGAAAATCACCCGCATCTTTCAGGGATAAACAGCTAAGCAGCTAGAAAGGGGATCTGTGAGCAAGATATCAATATTCTTTGCAGTAATCTTTAGAAAGCCATCTCTCTATATGTCATGAGAGGTCTAATGACAAAAGCAGTTGCTGTTGCCACAGCTTGCCGTCTCTCTCTCTATACCCGCTACCCCCCGCTCCTAGGGTGGTCCATTTTACATATTGTGTGTCACTAGACAAAAATAAAGGGATTTAACATTGAGCAGAACATAATCCAACCCAGGCCTTGTGCCTACTTAAGCCACCCGAATCAAATCTGATTGCACTAAGGCTCAAGCAAATGGCTGCAATATAGAATGTTCCAATCCACATAACATACTGAAAACATTTCAGTATTAGAGGAGGGAAAACAGATGGTATTTGATTGTTTCAACCATAGTGCTTTTTAGTATTGACTGCTGATCAGATATTATGGCAAAAAACATCTTGGAAAAGGTTACTTCAAATAGCTGACTACTGACAAGAGTATTCAAACTTCCTGTAAGAATGGCGATAAGCCTATTAACAGCATTTGTGCTAAGGCTTAGTTTGAAACAAAACAAATACAATGGGGCAAATAAATTCACACTTCACCTCTGTTGCAGTAAAAAAAAACAACCGAGAACTGAGAAGATACCATGTATTGATTTTATTTCAGAATATCATCTATTGTACTGAATATGCTCCCAAAATGTATCAAAACAGATTTGATCACTTGAGCGTATTCCACAGTGAGACATTAATGATGTTGGTCATAATAATAGATTAGTTGTGTGCTAGCTTTTGATACTTCTAATGTCTGAGGTAGATGTTACATTAGGGCACCTCATTTTCTGTATGCATTATATGTACTCAAATGCCCATGTCTAGTTCTCCATGTTAAATGCACAATAAAATCCCTTATTTTGAGGTCATGTTTAATACCTAATCAAATTATTAAAAAAAAAAAAAAAAAAAAGCAGCTAAAAATGTGTGATTCCAGAAAATATCTACTCTTTAATGAAACACATTCTTATACTGATGTACATTTTCATTAGCTGGGTTTACTTCTGAACACAAGTGAAACAATGCCTTTAATTTTCACATTTTCATCAAATGAGTACTGTGCCTGCTAATCTGATAGAAGTGTTACACAATTCATGTTGAACAATGTGTCGAAGTAATCTGGTTTCTAACAAAGACATAACCTACAATGAAATCAGCTGTGATGTTTCTTTTCCACTCAGTCTCATTAGCAGAAATTAAAATGCAATCTGAAGGTGTGGAGAAAATTAGAACAGTAATCGGAGAGCGACATGGCAAGTTTTTACGCACAGTAAGAGAAATGTTAAGTTGTTTTTTGCTGGAGGTAATTCTGAGTTTAAAAAAAATCTGTCATTGCAAATAAATTCTTACAAAGTGTATTTGTCAGGTATCCAACAGATGTGTATTTTTGCGGGCTTTCTAAAATGTCTTTAGAGATAAATATGTGGTAGCTTCCATGAAGCTGGGCTACAATGTGGATGGAATGTGTGTGGGGGCAATGGGGGAATTGAGATTTTTGTTTCAAAACTTTTTCTATCTTCACAGACAAAAACGCTTGCACATGCCCTTGGCAGCGAACTCCAGTTACCAAAGATTTTTGGTTATAATGTAGAACAGATATTTCCCCCCCTTTGTTTGCTCAATTTGAATATCATTCCCTTCTTATGTGTTCAATGATATCTGAACCTTTTCATCAACCTAAACGAACAAAATAGACCTTGAACTCTGCCGTCTTTGTTTTGGTTTCTCTGGTGGTTACTGCATAAACAAAAGCTTCAATGTACAGCGATTTTATCAGATATTCTGTTTGCTGTTTCACAAAGGACAATGCTGCATTAGGTCACATGGGGCCTCAGAACACTGACATGGACTGTATACACCCCACCCTAACATCCCACACTTCTTCAATCGGTCATCTTTGGTGGATATATATTTTGTGGTTGTGTTAATAAACAAATATTCATTAACAGGGAATGAATGAGCATTACTCCATGATGCATCATGTGGATATAATTTCTGTGTGCCAACTTTAACATATGAGCCAGTGACCTAGCCAAAGTACCAGTGCATTGACATTGGTAGATGCTGGCAAGACAGATGGATGTATTTTATTCACTGTAAACCTTTCAAGAACAATGGGACACTTTCCACAATTTTTCTACGACTTTTCAGTATGAAACCATTTGAATGACTTTCAGGGACTACACAGATTAACTTCTAAGAGTTCTTAACAGAAACCTTGCCAATCAAACTAAAATATTAGCATAATTTACCATGCATTTTCTTCCCTCAAAATTAACAGCTAATGGCCCCGTTTCACTTTGCCTCAACCAATTTCATCATCACTAAGCCCGTTACGAACAACTGCCAGGACCATGATGAATGTCATCACATCATTGACGAGACACAAGCAAATGGCAAAGCACATGCCAGAACAGCAGAATTTAAATATGAATTGAGACTGAAGACAACAATTACATGGAGACCTTCGACACATGCCTGCCTTGCCCAGAGTTGTCACAGTAACCCTCTGTGATGTCACTGTGTCACTCCATCAGATAAATCAGTATTCAGACAGCCAAACACTCCAAGTGATACCTCTTAGGGGATTTGATTACCCTCTAAATTTTGGAAAAAATGTTGTAACCAGCACTTTTGTCATGACAGAGAAGCATGAGGAAAAGAAGCAGTGCTCTATCAGGCCTCTCTGACAGCTTTTTCAGCAACCTCTTGTCCTGGCAAAAAGATTAAGCAGAGATAACGTTGTACTTCCCACCCATAACCAGTCTTACATACTTGGTTGTACACTGTCAGGGTCTCAAAGAAGGAACATGGTGTAGCAGGAAATATGGGTTTATGGAAATATGGGTTTACGCGACACATTTTTTTTTGTGTCTCAGATTAAATGACCAAGCGTTACGAGCACATGCTTGCATGACCTTTGGATTCCTGATAGATAAATGAAGGACGCTGCAGTGGTGATGTAGACTCACAGCACAAGCTCCAGCAGAGCTTACTGCACAACGCCCACCCCGCCTTTCACATGCTTGTTGACATTCTCCCCCTCCTCCCCTTCCCATATCTGGTGTACAACAGATTTATAAACACTGGGAGGAAAGGGCCAGCATTTACTGCTCTGGGAAAGGTTACATTTCCTCCTCGCCTCTATCTGCGCGTGTAATAAAGACACGATAGGCCAAGCGTTCATAACTTCGACAGATGTCCTGTCTCAGTGTCCCTGGTGCTTCTGTGCAGCTGGTCTTTCCGAGCCTGTGTGCTCGCTCTTAAATAAGAACCTCATTCATTTCAGCATGGAATCCAGCTTAGCACCCTGAATGCCACATACAATGCACTCTCCCTGAGCAGTTGTAAGGGTTGTTGTCTTGCAGTGAAATACAGAGCAACACCATTTCTAGACTATTCCTGTTTTTGGTTCTTGGGGATCTCTTGGTGTAATTGAAAGCAGATTGTGAGTCATTTCTTGCTCCCCATCCAACCTCCAATAACATTGACTAAGAGCCGACCTGCCAGTGAATTTAGAAATTCCATTCATTCTTTGTTTCTCTCTTTTTTTTTTTTTTTTTTTTTTTTACAAATGGTGTTCACTAACACAAACACGGATGAGGAGGCTATACTTTTTATTTTTAAAGAAAACATTGTTAACTGGGCCATTACAGTGTGCTTGTTTCAATGGCATGAGAAATGCACAACGGGGGATTTGACAGAATTTCACAAGGCTCTTTCACTCATTAATTTCCTATTCTCAAAAGGCTAGAAGCAGACATTTGACCCTGTGGAAACAGAATGATGTGTTTGAACACGTGAGAGTCAATGGAAGGTGGGTGAGACTTACCGCCAGGCCTGTAAACGATATCGTCCTCTGTGATGAAAGAGGTGATCTCCCCATTTTCGGTGCGCTCGTAGCGCGACTTCTTCTTGGGCAGCTTCTTTTTGCTCTTTTTGCTCGACTCCTCAGTGGTGGCACTGGCGGCATCATTGTCCTCGTCCTCGCTGTGCTCGCTCTCAGCGTAGTTCTTGGCTCCGCCCTCTAGGGTGCAGCTGCGGCGGGGCCGTGAGCTCTCGCTCTCCCGGGTCTTGTCCCGTCTGTCACGGTCTCGGTCTCTATCCCTGTCCCGCTCCTTGTCCTTCTCCTTATCGGCAGTCATGATTCGCCAGGTGCCTTCCTCTGTCCTCTCACGGCTGGGCCTCCGTGAAAGGTAGACGGTGAGCCTGGGCTTCAGTCTTCTGAATTTACCTCTCAAATTCAGGAAAAATTCAACCACACCAACAACCCCAGTGTTTCAGAAGAGCTGGGAACAGAGACAAACACAAACACCCCATGTTAGTTACTGTTTGTAAAGTCATTTAACATTGAGGCGATTTGAACATGTGTACATTACTGAGTAGTTTCAATGGCTGAATATTACTAGCATATCTCACAGCCCTATCCTGTTCTGTTTTGTGCTGACAAGTCAATGTCTGAGTCCAAAATGGAAAGCCGCTTGAACACATACAAAAGATAAAAAAAAAAACTTGCTCAAAGATAATGTTTTCAATTCCTTTCCTTAAAATTATTTCAGGATGAAACCAGTCACATTGCCTGTGCACAGTACACAGTACACAGTTCACAACAGTGAAAAATCAAACTGGAGATGAAATCACATTCTCTGTGCCATTCTTTGCAGACACACAACACAAGAGAGTAGAGTGGCACACACTCTACAGACACACCCCAGCAGTAATTCTTCAGAATGATAAGCTGTGCTGAATCTCAATAAATGCGAAACATCATCAAACTGCTCTGCAGTGTTCAGCAGTGCCACAAGCATACTGTCTGTAGCAGGGGTCACTGACTGTCACAAAAACTCTTATTTGACCAGTAAAGGATATTGACCACAGTTCAATCAGACAGACACTATGTGGTAAAATAGGTTTGGATGTTGCCTGTTTTTCAAACAGCATCTTACAGCAAGTGGAATGCAATATGAATAAGTCATTCAGATGACTGACATACCGTCAATTATAGCGCTTTCTTGTACTGAAAAGCAGTTTTGGTTCAAGGGCTAGATTAGTAAAACTTACAAACCTGAGAATAGCTGGCACAATGAGATGTAACCGCCAGTCATGTTCTGATATGGCTCAGTGGTTGGTTCAGTGGAATCTGTGATTGAGTCATCTGACTGGGAGCGAAAGCAAAAGGACTGGCAAGGAAAAGCACTGTATTCTCCACATTATCTAAAGACAGGTATCACTGCAAGGTGTGTGGGATATGTGGTTTACTGCTGCTGAGATTCTTTAGTGTCAGTGTTTCCTCATTTAAGCTTATTGCTTCAGCTCTCCCAGGGAAAAGAACATGAAACCTGCACAGCTCGCAAGGCTGTGTCCTCTGAACAGCTGTTGTGCTGCAGGGTAAATGGGGGAAAGCTTCAGGCCACTGTGACATTGGGGGTCGGCAGGGTGGTGTCGCCTATGTTTCCCAGCTCAAATGGCACATCCTGTCCGGAGACCCATTACCTCGGCCTGAAGTTCCTCAGCTTTAATCACAACTGATGGCTTTGGGAGGAGGGGGACAGGGGTCTGAGGAAAAGCCTCCTTTTAACCCCGCTGACACGCCACTCTATCCATTTTAAGGCTGGTTCTGTGCGTGAGCAAACCATAAAGGCAAAAATGGCTTACAACATCACACCGATGCTAAAGGGCAGAGGAGCTAGAAGCAGACTCACTAATCTGTGTAAAATGTTAATGCGCCTTTTCTCATAAGATGAACAAGCAACTCTCAGCTAGCGCACAGCAAGGACAAGAACTGAACTGCTGTAAATGTTTAGACAGATTCAGATAAATGGAGTTTGGGAGGGGGAAGGGAACTTGGAGGGGGTGTCAGTGGGAACAAGCATTTACAGAGGAAAAGGGAAAGAGAAACGGGGCTGAGTGGCTTTTGGCAGCCGCGGTGGCGCGCTTGACAACACCACTCCTCCTGGCAGGCTGTCATCTTCAGAGCAGGCAGCAACTGACAGGGCAGCTGCTTTTCTCGTCATGCGCGCAACCCAAACAGCGCTCCTGGATCGCAATGCTATTAATCACACAATGATGAGCTGCCTCGGTGACCCCCAGGATACGTCACACACTTCCCCTGTCCTGAGAGTGGCCAGATCTCACCCATCTGCACCAGGTCACATATGGCACAGAGCAACCACTCACACTCACTCAAATGACTATGGATGTGTGTGAGGATACATACACCATGCATCTCCACATAAATGAACAAAAAGGATCATAATGCAAACTTTAGCAGTATCATGCTTTAAATCATATGTATCTACACTTCCTCTTTTGCATATGATGAAGGAAATAAATATATTCAGAGGCTATAATGTATGCTTACACCCATGCAAGTACAAATTATTATAATGTCCTGTGAGGGAATTTCAAGTGTGAAGCAAAATTACACCCATTCTGCAAAATAGGGGAAAAAGTGCTTAACAGTTACATCATTTAGGCCTACTGAGTAATGAGTAATTGAGGTGGGGGACGTGGGACAGGTTCTGAGTTTTCATAATCAAAGATTCAACCCTGAGCACATGAAGAAAAAAATTTTTGTAATTTTTTTTTTTTTTTTTTTGATGACATAAAAAGCAATAAACTACTGTGTTCTGCCACTGCACAGTAGGGTAAGTCTGCAGACATTGGTCACATAACTGCACCTGACCAAGACCTTTGTAGACACACATTACTGGACCATTAAATTTGTTCTGGAGCACAGAATACACACATCATTCTTCACCAATTCACTTCTATGCCCCTTCACTGGTGAACTGTTTTGCAAATATACTACATTCTCTTTCAAACACATTTGATTCCAAAAGGCTAAAAGTGAAAGCTGACTGAGCAACTGGACTGAGAGTGGAGGTCAGTGGGGACTAAAACTGCAGCAGATCCATGCTTGAATGTACTGCAAGTAAGAGCTTTCTGTAATGCTTTTAAAATCGGACTAACACAGAGAGAGATCTAGGATTTTCCCTTTCTTTATTGACTAGTACTTCTAAACATACTCTGGGGGAGTCCCACTTTAGAGATTATGCTTTAGCCACTGAATCACTAAAATGGCACCTCCCACTCCAAAAATAAACCAAGGGAAACACTGCAAGCAAGTTACTGCAGTATTCGATTAATGATACAGAAGCGCAGTGAGTCACCACTGTGCACATCCTGAACTGTCAATGACGAGGCCCACAGGGTGAGCTAAAACCTATTTTAATTTCAGCATTGTGCATTGCATTTTTTGTTTATTGCCTTTTTAAAATTGAGTTTGTTTCTTTAAAAGTGAGTAAATATTTGCCATTGGAGACAAACACTTAAATGCCTCAAGTTTATCTCTGCACCTGATTACACTGCTTGCCTTTGTGCTCCTCCACCAGTCACAGTTGCAAACATTGCTATCAATCCTTTGGCACCAGATGTCTTGTTAATGGAGGGGGGGGTGTATTTGTAACAGCCATTAAAAAAATGAAAAACCCTTGAGGGCTTCAGTGGAAAAGCACCTAATTCCCCCTGTGCACATCCCTTCAATCAAATCCAAAGGTGTGCGTCAGACACTTCAATGCAAATTACGCCTTTAGAAAATGCTTAAATTAAAAAGCCTCCCTGAAGACTGCACGGTTTGTTTCTCTATTAGTGCATCATCTTTGAGTGCCGCAGAAGGATGCAGATCCCTGCTTGTGTCGCATGCTCATAAAATTCACAGAGCTGTCATTTCAAGGGTTTTATTCCCACATTTCACATTTAATCATCTGCAACTAACCCACACGGTCAGGCAATGACTTTAATCAAAATTGTTTTAAAGGCAGATAAGCAAGGCAGCCCATTCTACCCCTCATTTAAAGTAATTCAAATTACTAGGCCTACACAACAGCTCAAACCAAACACCACCAGCTCACTGTAGTTTTCATAATTGAGGTCCTCGATGGCCAACAACCACTGCCAATAGAGAAAATCTGTGAGCAGTACAGAGCAGTTGAAAAAGGAAAAAAAAAAAAAAAAAAACAACTCCCTGGCTGAGATTTACAAAAATGCAATTTCTCGGAGATCATAGATGCTAGAAACATTTTTATCAAGGATTTATTAAGTGATAAAAATATGATTGGCAAGGATTAAAGGAGGCTTTCCAAAGAGCTCAAGAGCAATGAAATATTCTCAATTGATTAAAACGAGCATTAGAGAGGAAGATTAGCCTTCCTTGGGACCATAAACCAGGTTCTGTCTCCCTGGGTCTGATGCAAAGCCAAACGCATTACACTTTCTCACATTACGTTACACAGTGGAAGCAACTTCACAGCTCCACTGCAGCAAGATTCCATACACACATAAGCACTGGATCGCACAGCACCACTGAAGATGAGTAATCTCTAGCGAGTGCTTCGATTAGAATGAGGTCATATTTTTGTGAAATACAGCTTATTCTTGAGGGCTACATAAATCCTAGGAATCTTATGACATTGACCAATTGCTGATTTGAGGACACTAGTTGCTTTATTATTGAGCAGTGTGTGGAATGAAGTGATCCAAAAGACAAGCTTTCATGAAGAGACTGTTTGGGTGGAAATGTGAAATATGAAATATAAAACATTTAAGGCTCCAGACAAGCTGAGGTTGCTTAAAGGAAGTACAACCTGGAGTAACGCTTCTTGTGAAAGCTCCACACAGACAGGAGATGTGCATCGAGGGACCATTGCACAATGGTGTTCTGCACAATCTGCCTCACCCACACTGTTTGCTGCAGCTCATTGAGGAAAAGTCTTGAGAACTCTTATGAAATCAAACCGCAGGTGGGTGGAAGTGAAAATCGAGAAGAAACCACTCTCCTCCTCATCCTCCACTTGTGCTAAGAACACAACCATTTCCCTGTATAATTCTGATCAAAAAAAATTCATTTTTTAGCATTTTTCTTATTTGCATGAAGCGCCCAACTTCAAAAAGATATGCTTAAAGTTGAGATCTTGCATATGCAACTAGTCTAGTAGCATCATTGTGGAGTACAAAGCTCTAGGCAGGAACCCTGATTTTTCCTGTCTAGCAATGATGAGGTCGGCCATCTTTCCAACATTATTAAAAAAAATATAAATGCAGTAGTTACCCACCTTCAACTAATGCGAAAAAGAGTCTATTGTTTATGTGCATGAGATTAGGTCTTTTTCTTCATTAAAAGCTGAAATTTGAAACGTATCCGACCGTTTCTTCAGTTACTTTGGTGGTAGCCCCAGAGATCTGAAATCAAAGCCTCTTTCGTGCGTGTGCATATGAGTGTGTGCACACAGCCAGCCCAATACCACATCCGCACCCAAAGCACAAAAAAACCCCAACTGGCTGTTGTAGTGGTGGAGCAAAAACAAGCCAGCAGTTATTCACTGTACCACAGACCCCATGAAGAACTAAGGATCAAAAGCTACACTTACACACGGTACTATATGTTTCAGAATTCAACTGCCAGTGGCCTACCCATAACCCAGACCATATTTTATTTATTTATTTTACTCCAAGGTTTTAGGTTTTACGATGTAACCGTTTGTGTTTTTTTCATCAGTAATCGAAGCGGAGCGAGGGGGGAAGAGGACCATCTGTGATTCAGCTGTGAGAGGCGTGCTTTAAGTGTCAAAGTGTTCAAAGAGGTTTGTGTTCACATAGGCAGCCCTAAGGAGGAGTCCTCCCTGTGCATCTCTCCCTCAATCTTTCCCTGGAACTGACTGGTGTGTCATGCTGCAATAACTGTGGAGCTTCCACCCCCCCTCTGTCTGCCTTGTTTGTCTGTGCAAAAGGGCAGGAGCCCCTACGGCCAAGCAGCACAACTGCCTCAGCTTGCAACGCCACCTGAGATAATGAGTTCTGACAGAGCCACCGCGGCGAATGGCACCAACAGTCGAGTGTAATCGCAGGCGGTGTGTGCGGCATTTTGCTCCCCCTGCGTATTCCTAATAATGAAGCAGGCTGCAGATCTCTGGTAGGACTGGCACCATTCAGAGCGCCACCCAGAGGCACTAGGTTACCTCGTTCCGTCACTGCTGGGTGGGCTACTTTTAAAGAGCTTTGCTTCTCACCACCCTTGGAGGGGTATGTTTTTAATAAATAACGTCATCCGATTAATGCAGAATATGTTTGGGAAGAGAGCGGCGGGAATAGGAGTATTACAACAGGGATGTGGGGGTGAGAGGGGACACATTAAACCTCTCAAACAGATCTGATTTCCACAGATCTGGGCAGGCTCCACGCAGAGGTTACGTATCTGTTCTGAAACAGCCCGTTTCCTTTGCAAAGTTCTCTGCTGCTGAAAATCATTATTACTTCATATCCACACAAGATTAACTTTCATAGGCTATTGACATAATACCCAAGTCCAATTACAGGTCTACACAAAGGGAAAATGGAGGATGTTTACTGTTGCGTACCAGGCCTCGGCTGTGGCGTTTGAAGAGGGCACATGTTTTCAATCACTCTCTCCCGAGAGGGGTTTAGAAGTCTTTTTCAAAGCTCAGGGTCAGGCAGTTGCGTCTGGCACAAGTATTTAGCGGGGTTATTCATTCAAGCCCTGTTAGCATATGGCAAGAAAATTATATTCTCTAGCAAGTTTTCAGCCCCACACTCCTTGCACTCCCTGATCTGTTTCTTCAATCCCTTCCATCCATGGAATTAATTATCATGACACTTGAGTATGAATTCTCACAATAATTAAAACGTACTAACGGAAAACAGAGCCTGTTAACAGAGCAATAACCTTGTGTGTTGTCAATAAAAACTTGAAGGGCATTTCCGGGAGGATGGAGGCAGGGGTTTACAGAGGATGTGGGAGAGTGACGGCTCGTCTGTGTGTCAGGCTGGAGAAGTGCGGCAGCTAGCTGAGGAGCGGCAGCCCGCCACTTCTGTTCATCGTCATCATCTCTCCTAAAACATGTCACCCGCGCTCCACATGACACACCCTCCCCAGAGCGCATTAGGCGAAGGATCAGCGGGCTCAGAGCCTGAGGAAGCTATAAGAGCACCTATAATTATCACTTACACACACTGCAGCGTGGGGGGTGGCTGGGGTGTTCAGTGAGACAACATGATGCAAGACAATACAACATGTGTCCCTGAGGAAGTCTTTTTGTTCCTGCAGCTAGCCCACCTCCCCCCGCCCCGCAGCACACATACAGACACAGCAGTCTCCCTCCTCCTGTCTGCATATTAATAGCCACAGCCTGGTTAGAGAGAGCTGAGGCTGAAGTTCGGGGTGCAGCCGGATGGAGCTGTTGGGTCTGGGGGTACGGGAGTGCCCTGTGAGCGCTTTTGCAAGGAGTCACTCATGGTTATTGGGTGGCGTTTTGCGCAACGTCCCTGGCCAGATGGCCCAAGAACAAGCCCTGCATTCAGACGCCTGTTTCGGCTCCAAGCAAAAGACCCTCCACCCTGGATGCCACAGGATGGTATTACCTCTAATTAGGCAGGACTTTTGTTTCTGAGGCAGCCGCCTCACCAGCTCAATCTAACCACAGGGCAACTGTCTTTCAGGCGCCCCTCCGTTCAGTCTAATAAGCTTTGCTGTATTATGCCCATGTGTATTTTTTGTCATTAGTTTTAACACATGCACGCACACATACACACAAGCATCTTTTCCAGTATTTGCCATTTTAAGGAGACAGGACTGCACAGTAGTGCATGGCTACACTCCAGCACAGCCAGCCCTCAATCCATAAACACCCTCTGCTTACTTTGCAGGCAGAAACTCATAATTTCTATATTGCCAACAATTCTGTTGTGATTGCATTTAACAGCAACATTTTATAGTGACTGTTAACAGGAAATACCAAAGCATACTATGTTAAAGGCAGAACAATTATTTGGGAAATCAGTACCTTACATTTATCATTCATTTAAGGGCAAGCTTTTTCCACTAAAAAGGCATAAGGTAGCCTTCATTTTCTGTAAAGTACTGTCAATACACAACCATATTCAAAAATGGGCTTTTTTTCACTTGAGGGTACTTTGTAGTGTATATTTTGTACATGCAGGAAATATGATCGAATAATCCTTGCCATTCATAAACACAATTAACAAGCAGGTCAATATTTAGAAGAGCAATGCTTAAAAGCATATAGGTCTACTGGCTCGAATTGCACTTCCTCTGAGGTTTCAACCAGATTAACAGATGGTAAATCTGTATGTTGGTACAGATCCATTAATGTGTCTGCAAAATATCTCCTGCAATCTTTCAAAGAGCTACCTGGCAACTTCACGACTAGCACGTTGCTAGCCAAATAGATGGATATCAGTACCTATAAGCAAATACATTTGAATATGTTGTTTACTTAATTAATGCTCCTTAATTGAACTATAAACAGCACAGGTCAACTTTGGAGGGAGTGCAGCTGGAATATCAGCTTGCATGGAAAACTGCACTGTAAATGAGCACTTCGTGTTTTTAAACAAGCTATTCACTGTTCAAACTTACTTATTTTTGGTTAGACTGGCCAGGCGATAGATCAGCACAGTGAACTGAGTGAGAGTGATTTACTGTGGTGGTACTGGCTGCAGTGATACTCTCAACCCTGTTTTCAGTACTGCCCTGAACCAGAAAAAAAAAATGAATAACTGAATTGGCTTAATTTACTTTCAATACTCGTAAGTGTTTTTTAAAAATCCTTCTGCCGGGACCCGTGTGCACTGACATGTAAGGCATAAAGGATATGGCTGCAGCTCATTGCTCCCCTCCATTTCTTCCCAACTGCTGCTCTTAACGCTGCGGCCAGCCATGGGGGCGTTCCATAAATATAACTGTAAATGTGGGCCTTTCACCAGGATGAAAAAACTGAGCCCAGGGAATGAATATGGAAGAGAAACAAGCCGGACCTGAGCTCCCCTATCCTTTATGGACAGCCCATTAACTATCAACATTATAGAAATGTCTCTCAGCAAACACTCTGCAATGGGCAGCACATGATGCAAACACCTCCCAGGTCGTTAGCCTGCATGGTGCGCTGCCAGTCTCCACCAAACAGAAACTTAAGAATGGACTGTGTCTGCTGCAGGGCGTGAGGGAAAGGGAGGCACTGGACTTTCCAGCAGCCCCGTGCTACAGTGTCAGCAGATTAACTCTGCCCATTCACGTGTAAAATGGAGACTTGATCCCTGTTAGTGTGCACTGCCTCCCACAAACGTGGCCAGCGCATACATTTCTCAGAGTTTCATAAAGTCCAACAACTGCTATATGTTAGATTAAACGTGATGTCCTGAGTGAGGCTCTGTGAATACTTCCTGCTTATCAGCAAAGGCTGGCTGAGGTGGAGGGCCCTCCCTCACAGCTTGGGAGTTTTATGATTGGGTGTTTACATCGCAGCATAAGCCCCAGGTCCAGCTTAAAGAAAATGCTTTGCCAGTAACAAGCCAAGACACAAGGAAAAGGTCTCACTAGAGCACATGGGTCAAACTGAAGGAGGGCTTGGAAACGGACGAATGTCAGGCTGGTTTTATCATGAAATTATAGCAAAACCACCTACCTATGATTAAAATTCAAAAATGCTTCCTACCATAGTCAAACATTCAAAGAGATTCTTTTTTTTTTTAAAAAAAAAAGGTTTTGACAAGGACAAAAGCTCAGAGAATACTAAAAGAGCTTTATTTGCTTTTGCAACAAGACGTGTAAGCTACTTTACACTGCTATCTTTCATCTCACCTCCTCGACAGAGAAAGTCAAGCTAGACAACATGATGCAACAGTTGCTGAACAAGATTCCACAGGTAGTAAAAAATACCAGCAAAAACAAACAGAAAAAGACTGCCTCTTTGTTCCATGACAACAGTGTTACTGTACACAATCGCTACATTCCTGTCTCTCCCACTCTCTAACCCGTCTTACCTGCCTTTGTGCACGTGACATGCTGTACTTAAGGTAAGATTAAGTAGTCTGAGTTGTTTTATTGTAAATGAGCAGAATTCTTTCAATGTTTGTTAGTTTGTGTTATTTACTTATTTAGTGAGGGGCGTGTCAGTTGTGGACTGAATTCCTGATGTTCATCTTTTTCACAGAATGGCTCCCTAGTGTCTCTTTAACAGGCCCAGAGTATGTTTGGTTTGTGCTGAATCTGGATCATCTCAATCACTGGGCATTGGAGCTGGACTCTGCTTGCTTCAGGGGTATTTTAATTAGAAACCTGAGAACTGATGGACCCGAGCTGGTGTGTGCTTGAACACGAGGGGGTTCCGGTTCTGTCCTGGGTGCATAAGCAAATCCAGTACATGCTATGAATAGGTCACTCACTCTGAATGCTCAGTTCTTACAGCATTTGCACACATCACCCAACAACCCCATTTAAAAAAAAACATACTACAAAAGACAACAGCAATAAAAAGCCAGATCAGATACAACTTGCTGTAACTAGAAAATAGCCTGTGGAAAAAAGGGAACACCCATCTAAGATGAATGTGGAAGCCCATCTGGAGTGGCCTCTGATCCACAGGAAGTTCAAAACCAGGCTGCAAGGACTCAAATCGTCCTAATGAATTAGAGTGTGGTTAAAAAGGGGTTGAACACTTCACAGCACGCAGCAGCTGTGAGCCCATTGTTTTGCAAGAAGCAAGTGCAGGCTGCAAAGACATCTGCAGGCTTATGAAAGAGCTAGTGTGAGGGCTGGACTTTTTTTTACTGGTTCACTGTGTCAGACCAAGAAAGTAGCAACAGCCATGCTGTGGGGAGGTGCCTTTCGAATCATCGCCTATTTGACTGCTCTATGGCCCTCAAGGTCAAGCATTCCATTACTCTAACCCCCATTCATAAAAAAAGATCAAAATCACCTTAAGCACCAGGCTATATTAAAGCTGCTTTTCTTTCTGTGTAAATAATGACTCACTGGCAACAGATCTGCATTCCCTCTTGCTTTCAAGAAAATGTGTATCAATATCTGTTATTTTATGCAGGATTGTAGGTCTCTCACTCATGAATATTGATTAAAAGAATAAAGAGTAGTTTTTCATACACTTTTTGTTAAGGAGTTTTCAAATGCTGATCAAAGCAATCAATTTGTCATTTCACGGTAAAATACTCAAATACTAATTTTTTACTACAATGTACGTGTTGTTGTGTAGAGACATTGAGCAATACGCTAAAATAAAAACAGATGTTTGCTTCTGTCATTCTCAAAACTGCACAAAACACCAACCTAATAAAAAAGCCACGATGATGAGATGAAGGGTGTCTGGGAGGAAAAAAAAAATCTTTTTCGTATAGTAACCCACCCATTCTAACGTCACTGTAGATGGAATCAATTTTCATCTCACAGCTGAAATGAGGACCAATACACAATGAAGGTGCAACTCATTCTGTGGGATTCAATTAAGGCTTTTAAAAACAAAGCTTTCATTTTTCCAAAAGGGGTTAAAAAAGAAAAATATATATATATGTTTTGCATTTTGTGGGGGTTGACGTGTTTTGCCTGGATGCCACCCAAAACATGGCATTGCTCTACCCTTTATGGCCAACAGCATGGCAACAAATTGGTATTTGTGGGCGTTGTAAATTCACTCATCTTTTCATCATCTAAGCCCATACATGATGCACTACCACAGCCAAACAAAATGCTATATATACATTGAATGGGCACTGGATGTGACAGCAGCAGAATGCTCTAATACCCAGTCTTTGCCATTCCCTCCCTTGCAACCATGCCTGAAATGTGGTAAAGGGTGAAGATGTTTTTGCTCTCCCTCTACCGACACATTCTCGCTCTGCTGGAGAGGATATCTATACTCCCTGGAGTAAGCAGCTAGAAACCCGATTGGTCGGCCTAACTGGATGGCTGGTGTGAATAATTAGATCAGAGGGACCCCCTGCTTCCCCCAGTACATTTTCACGTTACGGTAATCGAGGTGAAGACACTGGGCAGAGCTCAGCTTGCACTGGGCTCGCGCACTCCTTACATTTAATATCCCCTGCTAATCTCTGCCTCTCTCCCCAGCCCACGTGAGGAGCGGCTTCCTTCATAACGCGCGTAATCAACTGATTTACAATGTCTGTGTTCTTCTGCAGTCCCGTGTTCCAGGCACATTCTGCCCGTATAAAAGGCCACTGAATTACACGGCAAAAGCAGTTCATGAATATAAGTCCATCTTGAATGGTGACTACAAATTTCTGATAGAGAGCCACTTCATCCCATTGAACATATTTATTATGGAGAAAACTGTGTCTTTAAAATAGCCATTATATATTTTTAATCCATTACTAATGCTGGTTTAGTCCATGCAGGGCAAATAACTCCATGTAAGAAAGGTCATTGAGATATGATTATTTTGCATTAAACCAACTAAACAGCCACACATACATTGACAGAAAACTACAATCCTGTAGAGAAGCTATTTAAAGAAACCATCACCATTCCGATGTAACAGGAACTGTGCCCATTCAAAATTCCAGCTGAGGTTTTGATTCACATGGGAATGTGTGGGTGAGGGACATTATTTTACAGTAAAACTGAAATGTGAAAGTATGCTACAGCAGGATGATTAGTTAGAAAGTTTGACTTGCAAGCTGCTTTGCAGTATTCACTCTGAACTCAAGACAGACTCTCCCTAATAACCGCACTGAGGAATAATGTGGCTCAGCTGCTTTACAATTGCACTCTACTGTATTAAACCATTTAGGAGCGAGCCATAACTTGACAATTATCAATATAAAAATATTACATTTCACAAAAGTTAGGCCACAACAATATCAGCTAGCAGGCAAAGTAAAAACATGTGGCAAAGCAATTACTGCGAAGCTTAGAGCTGGAACAACACAAACCATTTTGCCCCTCTGATAAAAAAAGATTAGTTAAAAACCACACATTTCTTAGTGCGCACTCTTTAAAAATGTTTCTTTTCGTGAAAACTAGCACTAAAACTGCCACCCACTGAGGTTTAGGAATTAACCATTATCCTGTAGTTGACAAAAATCACTTCGAACACATTTCTCATTTTACAGGCAGAAGGTCTTCATTACAAAGCAACTCTCGTCAAAATATCGGATTCGCACAGGAGAGCATTCCTGAGCCTAGCACATCTTCCCTGCTTGTGGAGAGGTGGATGGAGTAATTCAATATCATTCAGAACAGTATCCTTGACAGTGCCTTCTCTCTATCTGACAAAGAGAAGGCAAGGACATGCTTTTTATGCCTGGTTCTCACAATTAACAGTGTTGTACACCTTACTGGTGGCCCACCGAGGGTGGATGGGCTCAACATGTACTGGTGTAAACTTACAACCACCTTTGTAAACCAGCAAACTCTAGGCATGTTACTAGGGTAGTCATTTTGGTATAGTTTAAAAAGTGCCAAGTTGTGAGGAAAAAGCACTGTTCAAACAAATTGTATGAATTAATTAAGAATTCATTATATACACAAATGAGCTAATTACCATTAACTGGCGTCAGAAAGCGTCTCTGCAGATCCCCCAAGTGTGATAAAAAGGGCAATAACAGGGATCCCGCTGACCAAAGTTTCTCCAGATTAAAAATCTTACAGATTTCCAAAATCCAATAAACAGGCATCTTGACTGACAAAAACACAAAACACTGCAGTTGATGGGGGGGTTTAATAATAATAAAAAAAACATGAAGCCGAAAAACTTAATGCACAAATTGATGATCTCTTCCACATTAATTTAATTCATTTCCATCATGGTGACAGACAGACATTTGGGCTGAAGGAACTTCTAAATATCAGTTGTGTTTATCCAGGTACAGATATGTGTAGCGTAATTGTTTTGAACAAACTTTAAGCCTCACAGCACAGCCCAGTTCATACACAGCTGTCATGGGCAGACTATGGGCACTCCAGTGAGCAGGAGTCACTCAAGCCATGTGATGAGGACAATCCCGCTCACATCTCTACAGCCAAAGCACTGCCCAGGGGGGTCCTGGCAACAGTCCGCAACGTCAGTCAGGATTTGATAGCACATCTACACTGCACATATCTGTCTCAGCAGGGCAGACCACCCTGCGGCCCAAAATGGATAATTTCTGAAAACAACAGGCTGTCAGAGCACCTCTACCCATGCTAATTAACCACATTAATTAACTTACATTCAGTCAGTATATTCCTAGAGAACCAGCACATGGAAGCATAAAGATGGACCCAGAGACCATTTGTTTGATTGTGAACAAATTTTTCAATCTTTCATGAGGAATGAGTGGATGAGATAGTGCTCTCACCTTTTGAGCGCCACAAACAAAAACAGCAATTGATGGCTGGGAGGGAAAAAAAATCGATAGCACATTTTCTTTAAATATACATCAATACATTTTCTCCTTCTTGCACACACAAAAAGCTCATCTCATACACACTAATAACCTTGGGCTGTCTATTAATTCCATTACTTTATGGAATGGTGGGGTATAAATAGAATCCCCATTTCTCACAACCAGTCTTGGAGCAGTGTCACCCCCAACCCACCCCATCCTCATCATTAAATATTTATCCTAACCGAGCCAAGGATCACACTGAGGTGATAAGCATTTAGAAACCCATATTACCCCTCCCACAAATGCCATTTTTTTCCCATTCAACAGGGACATATTTATTCAAAAGGATTATCTGTAAGTGCTTGTTTAATTGGCACAAGTCAGAGCCCCTGAGGAATATCTCTGGTTTAGGCTCTCGAAGGCATAGGCCTTCAGCCACCCTCTCACTTATCAGGGAGGGAAATCGCATTTTGGTATACTCCAAAGGGCGGATTCAGGTAGGGGCGAGCAAGGTTTCTATGTCAATAGGAAAGACCATTTCTATAGTGTTATGACTGCTTGTGAAAAGGACTTGGTAAGGGGATTTTGAAGTCACAGATTTTTAGGGTTTTTTTCCTCTCAGTCCCTATTATGGTTCGGCCTACCTGGTGGCTCAGAAATAACAGTTGTTCCTTTTTCAGAGCACACACACCTGCTGCTGATACATTCAGTAATCTCACTGCTGCTAACCCCCCCCACCCCAACCTGCGCCTGATGAAAGACACAAGCCTATGCAGCCTGAAGATTCCATTTGCAATCCCTACCCGAGTAGGCTGGCTGGAATAAAGAGCTCACAGTGCAGCTGGAGAGAGGGAGAGAGGGGGAGAGGGAGAGGGAGAGGGGGGGAGAGAGGGGGAAATTCCCTTTGCGTGGTTCAGCGGCTGTGACAAAGGCAGATGTTAACACGCTCTCACAATGTTTATCATCTTTGGCCTATCTTACCGCTTTTACTGCTATGTGTCTTTTTAAGAAACATCCGGTGTCATTTCCACCTTTTCTTCTTTTAACAACACAATTTAAAAACATAAATACAGTTAAACATTCAATACAAAAAAAAAACTGAAACCAAAGAACTAAGACTGGGGTCAACCAGAGAGCGGACTGCAGCCAGCTGAAGAGCAGAGGGAAGCAAACTGATACCATACAGACTTAGACAGCGGGGAGGAGGAGGATAAAGGATTCTTAATACCTACAAGTTAAAGACCACAGGCTTCCCCAACTGCCGATCCCTCTCTAAATAATTAAAGGTCACAGTTTACTTCATGTACAAGCATGGAAGACAAGCCAGTACTACTCAGGCTGTCACACTGAAAGTTTGGTACACAAGTGTTTTTTTTCTTTGACATGTGGGGTAGTTAGTGGTTCATAGTATGAATTTACCAAGAGTAGCCTAACTCTTTCATGCTGAAAGTCATTCACAGCACCGCCCTGCGCCGAACGTGCCGATGCAGAAAACAGAAGCGGCAGTAAAAACAGGGCAGGGGAGACTGCCAGGGCATTTCAATGACTGAGCAGAGGGCCCTCTGGGGCGGCGGAGCGCTCTCTTGTAAACAGCATGTGGCCCAGCAAACAGGATGGAGCCCTTCTGAGGGTGAGCGACAGAGTCCCAAAGCTGCAGGGTGGACATGGGCCATCAATGTTCTGCATTTCAGTCAGTCCCACAGATGTACCTCTGTGCTGTGGAAAAATACCTTTCCTTTAAGGATTAAATACAGCTGTCAGGTCTCTCCCTGTAGCCCACTTCCTATCAGCTTCACCTCTGGATGAACAGTGTGAGGAACTACTGTTTTCGAAGTCTTTTTCCTGTCTTGACAAAAAATGTTGTAACCACTTTGTTGGTGGATCATTATGAGACAAATGCCCAACAGCTACATACAGCAGAACCTTGGCGGCATGAAAACACCAGAAAACTGAAGAATATAAACCTTGAAGTAAAATTGTAGCTGATGTGAGCACTAACCTACAATGCTATCAAAATATCTGAAGACTCAAAATGCTAATCACTATTATAGTTAAACAAAGCACCATACAATATCACTATGCCTCCACAACACTATTTGGGGACAACCAACAGGCCAACAGTTGAGCAAAAAAACACAAACTGGTTGTTGTCCTTATCTTTCATTAAGCAAGCAAATAAAATTAAAATTCAGCCTCCTCTTAGGATCAGTGAGCAGTGAGAAGAAGTAACTACTCCTGCAGGCTACAGTTAAACTTTCATGCCTTGTTTGATGTATCAGAACCCACCTGCTCACTCTTTTAAAGGATCCTCACTTGCCTTTCAGTTTTAACCATGAATCCTTCTTTCCAGCACAGTGAACACTATTCATTCCAAACCAAAAGTGCACTTCATCAGCTATGCTTTGTAACAGTCAGAAGTGGGAAATTAATGAAGATAAACTAAATTCAGGAATTCATTGTAGTCAAAGTATTTGACAGCAGAATCTTTATTTAAAATTCACATCATGTCTGAAACTATTGCACAATAATCTTCAGTGTGAAGTCATAATCTAATATAGCTACAGTTATTTTCTAGCTATACTTCCAAAACTACAGCTATACTAAACTTTATTGCTTTCCTATAAAGACATACTTAGGCACACAATATTGTACCTGAGGGACTGTTCAGCTACAGAGTGAGATGGTATGTGCCCGCAGGCTTCCAGACGAACCACAGTGACCAACTCTGGCCAAAATGAGAGATATACAGCACATCAGTATCATTGCAGTCCAGCTTCTTAAATGAGGTCTTACTACATGTGCCAGCTCCACAGGGTACTTTATCATTGGTAAAAAATTGAACAAAAAGGAGTTCCATAAAAGAAATATTGGAGGAAGCGAAACGGCCTATTTCAAGCAGCATGTACAAATTAGGCTCCTGTCTGTGTCTCGCTGTTTTTTTTCCAAAGTGTTTCAGAGCCTGTATCTTACCTCTCCCCTAAGACATGTCAGATGAAAGTTTTGCCATGTACTCTAAGAGAATTCACAGTGGTGCATATCCCAAGGTGAAGTTTCCTTGTGATTCTGTGTTCATGACCGATTAATGAACACAGATTCAGCAACATCATGCCCATGCAAAAGGCAATACTGAGAGCAGTAAACCTGACCATTTCCAGGACAGACCAAAAAATTAGTTCACAAGAGGAGAGGATAGCTCAGAAACTGATGCAATAAATTAAGGTGGATGACCACACAGCAGGGTGCACATGACACGGAAAGCACCATTATGACCATTTCATCACTTAACCTAACCATAATTGACTGTTGCCATGAGACACTGTTCTTCCACATGCCCCTACATACAGCCACACTGTCAATCCTTCAGTCTGATGTGTGGAGTCAGCCTGTCATGACTATGCTACCCTCAGTTAGGGGCTAGTCTGACAACACATTAGGTGATATCCATGTTCTAACTGAAATAATATGCAGGTTTTGCACCACCTCAATCAGTGCATAGATGTTGCTGGAGAGACAAAGGATAAACAAGCAACACCCTCTCCTGTGTCCACGCATACTTATCTCAGTTCAGTGCAAAGCTGTCAGCGGACGCATGTAACACTGGATCAACAGGCAGATCTGACACATGACTGGTGAGTGAGGCTGACACAGTGCCCATGGACACAAAAAGTGAGGTCACTATCTGAAAAGCCTGGGCGTCATGGCAAAGGAGAGCAATTCCTAAATACCAGACAAATCTGCGGTCTGACAGCACCCTGCCTCCTCCCGTCACCTCCCACCAGTTCGCCAAGTCAACCACTACCATCACACCCACAAATGGCACCACCAGGCTGCATTTTCCGCCACAGACTAAGGGTTCAAATGGGTACAAAAACCCCTCCCCACTTCATGACAAAAACAGATCTGCAAAATAAATAAATAAATAAATCCTCCCAAGATCTTCCATGGAAACCGCAGAACAACATGGAAGCTTCTAGCTTCTGATTTCCTGTAAAGCACTGGACTCTGTCTGTGCATAAGTGGAGTGACTTAGGCAGCATCCCGGGACATTGCCAAACCTTTTCTCCACATGTAGGTTACTCCACCTCCCTGTCTTTTATTTTAGGTTACAGCTAATTGTCTATCAGATTTAATCCCCGAGGACAGGATATGGCGCAGTACTGCGCAGTCTAACGTGATCTCGATAATCCAGTTTCAAACTCGTGTAAGGCAGAGAGTGGGGGTGGGGGGTGTTCACCCGATTATGGTGGTGCATCACTGCAAGGGCAACCTTCACGAGACAAGCAGAACCACACTTGACCCCGCGACTCCACGGCCTGACCTCATGGCACACATGCCTCTCACAGAGAGTGAGTGAATTACATTCACCCAGCGGCGAGTTAGTATTTTATGGGCTTGGCCATCATTTATGAACACAAGCCTTCACAAGGGATACCATCCAGTATGCTAAAAATTAGAACTGATTCATGCAAGTTCTGAAAAAGGTTTATACGGTATTTGGGCATAAACTATATACAATCTTTTTTCTTTCCACACATCTAGATGTCCTCTAACACTACCATATAAACGATATACCTGGGACTTGAGAACCAAAGCCTCAGAAATACTGCTGAGCACCACTACAAACAGGTGAGTGCACCTGCATCCACTGCCGGATACTGTCATATTTCAGATAAATTCCTGTATCGGTCTGTGATATTTGGAAGTGCCACGTTTGCGGCTCTGAGCTAAGTGTAGCTTCTCAGGGGAGAGGAAATCACCCCCCCTTCCCCCAAACCCCAGACACACCACCCCACCACCCACTAGAGCTCCCACAAACACATGCCTCATCTCCATTCAAATGCTGGTGCCAGGGGGCCGCAGTGCCAGGGGTCACAATGATTCCTCAACTTCACTGCTTCATATGATGCTATAAATTAAAACTTCTTTCTTCAGCAGGTCACTGGAAATCACATTATTGGTGAGTGTCCAATAGTTTTTTTAAGGATAGTCATGACAAGGTGTGGGCTGGTTCAGTTCAAAAGGGACATCACATTGATACGTCTGTCAGAATGCATCAAAAAAATAAAAGTGTAACCTCTGAATTGAGTGTCAGGGCTAAGGCGCAAAAAAAAAAAAAAAAAAAAAACATTCTGGTTGGTGAAGATAATGGAGGTCAAAATGAGTTGTATGCACCTGAGGGCCTTGGCAAGCCAAGTCAATATGTTCTGTTTTTTTCCCCCTGCTTAGTATTATTTGAGTGCTCCATAAACAATCATGAGCGTTTGCACGGACTGCAAAAATCAATATACACTTACATGTTTCAATTCATATTTTAATAATTTCCTGATATTTAGGCTGGTTTGCCTTTAGAGTATATTTATCCCCTCTTCAGATATTATGCTGATGAGAGATTTGTCATAAGGTTTGAAATAAGATCAACCACCTCAAAGCTAATCCCCCGATTCTCCTGTTTGCTGCGGTTTGGTCAATTAACTCAAATGATTACACACTATACACATCTCTTCAGCAGGGAAAAAAATCCATAATAACTATGTGGACACTATCCCAGATTAATCATTAACATCTTTGCCCTTGCAAACACCATTGTTTCACACTGCGAATGGGGGGGGGTGTTATACAACAGTCTCATTATAGCTTAGTAATGTATACCACCCCAATTCATTTGATTCAAAAGGCAAACGTGTCAAGGGACCTTCTTTTTGTCTTTTCGGTCAGTCTGTGGAATGACCATTCCTGTCCAAGGATAGCTAGTCACAGACACCACAGTTTACACTACCGTGTTGTTCAGATCCACCTAAATCACTCATTTTCCACAAACATCCAGCAGTTTTATGATGGTGATCTAGGAATCCATTCAGGGATATGGGACTTTGGGTCAAGAAGGAATCCCAGACCAGCTGACATTTGCCTCATTTGGGTGATAGTGGGTCTTACCCCAGTGCGAAAAAAGCCATGAGATTCAACCTCCTACGATATTAAAACCTGACCTGCTCTGAAAACTCAAAACTCTTGCTGTCTGTATTACAGCACACAGTGGCTAATTGTCAATGGCCTTTGGGGGAGGGGGTGAATAAACCAGCACTGCACAATAGGCAAAACACAAGATCAATAGGCAAATTACCAGGAGTTATGACGATTTCCAGCAAGGCCAGTTATCATTATAGACTGAGCAGCTGATGAATCATTCACAACACAATGAATAATTCAGAGTTAACAGCAGGTTTGATGCATCAGTAAAGCTGTGAAACACCCAGACTAAAACGCTTACACTCCAAAATAAAATTTGAGAATGCATTATATGCACTAGCCCATATTACCCCCATCCCTGACAAAAGCCTGTGCAAAGCTGGCCTGCCACTCTGGCCCTTAAGTTTTAAAAACCTGCAGTTTAAGATCATTCTGTATTCATCATGGCTGGTTGATTTAGATGCATGATTCATTGCCCCGCAGCGGGCTCAGACAGCCAGCCGTTTGTTCAGTTAACGCACACAAGACAGGCGACGTGGGATCTCTGCTTTCTAATTTTCCCTCTGATTGTGTCACGTCAGAGCTGCCTTTACCAGAGCAGGGGAAAAAACAGGAGGGCCTGTGCAGACCCTTTGATTTTCGCTTTACGACTGAATTAGCGCATCCAGATGCCGCCCCTCCATCCCCACCCCCATCCCCCCCACCACCACGCATGTGGGAGACAGCTCCAGTAGGCTCAGCTGGTTCATTGGTAGTGGTGGGGGAGCTACAAATAACCCGCATTCTAATTAAACTCATTTCCTCTTATTCGTATCTGCAGTTCTCACAAATTACGCATCACTAAACCTGCTTAACATGTCAAGATGGGGGCCATGGGGAGGTTGTGTATGACCCTTAAAAAAATTATTTTCTATTTTACAACCAGTTAAATAAATAGTCCTATATTCAAAATAGAATTTATCAACAAAAAAAGAAAACACACTCAAGGATAGAAGATATGGCAATAAAATATGTTCTCGCTCTAAAGTCCTTGGGTCATTCACAGCAACAAAGGAAGTGGCAAAGAGCATGGTGTTAATTACAGCTGTCCTGCCTCAATGTAATTCACCAACTGTTACACAAAATCTTGTTCACCTCTCTCTCTGCCTCCATTGGAAGGCTCACTACTCACAAAGCAAGGAGAAGGGAGATGGATGTGGAGCAAAATCACAGTGAATTCCACTATGCTGGCAGATTAAATGACATGGCTCTGCCCTGTCAAACATTCAGCTGCTGCCACACAGCACCTCATCCAGTTCAAGACATTTCAGGAATGACTACCATCTAAAAACATTCCCCTTGACTCCATTTAAGGTGAGTCATGCACAGAAATTACTACTCAGGTTATCTCCTTAATGTAAGCACTGGGAGCATAAGGGCCTCACACTATAACAGAAGGCTCACTTCAGTCACACTGGCCCCTTTCCTTTACCTCAGAAAACAAAAAGTGAATGTGTACAGATCTCACACAGAACTTGATTAGAAAATGTCAACATCTGGCAGTCTCTTGTAGAGAACCTTTTCAATTTCCACTGCTACTTACACTGTGAGCCTAAAATTATCCCTCTGTGTCCTCCTGCCGCTTACATGTTTTTATAACGAGGGAGATCAGCCAGGAGCTCTCCATGAACACATCCTGCTTCATTAGGAAGACAAGTGACTCCTTCCTCACTCACACAAAGCAGCTTGCTGATTTAATTATTAATTTAGAGTAAACTGCCATCTGACCTCTGGGGAGGTACTTGAAGGGAAAAAAAATGCAGGCACACAAAATTTAGAAATTTTTTTGAGTTTTGAGCAACACATTTTTGGTAATGTTTACACTCTGTAAATAAGAGTAACGACACGTAACACCTGCATTGTTAATGGCCCAAAATTTAACGGTATTTGTATTGTATGTAATTAAGACATCAAGTAAAACAGACAATGCTTAACATTCATTTTTTTTTTTTAAAGTGAGAACACCAGTAATTACTTCCTTGTTCTACAATCATAGTACAGGCAGCTTAAAGCAATTCCACAATGCCTGCTCAAACATTTTCAAACACCTTTTAGACACATCTGCTGGGGTTGAAAAGGTTACACTGAATCTTTCTGAAAGGAATGTGCGGTCTGCCACACGCTGCCTGCCTCATAACCTTTGACCTCTCTCTGAAAATGGCTGCCGAGTGCTTTGTTACCCTGACAGTACATTTCAAGACAAGGATATGATGCTTGAGGATAAATGGTTCCTCACAACATAAAACGCAGCAATCCCAAACATAAGGAGATTTGAGAAAGGGGGGTTGCTGAGCAGTCAGGGTCTGGGAAACTTTGCTCAAATACAGTAGTTACATACTCAAATTAATTGCTCACAGTGGCTGAGAATTGCAGAATAAGTGCCCTCCCACTTCACAACATTAATCTCAGATGAATCATTAGGCCAGGGGTCAGCCCCCACAGAGAAGGGAGGAAGCCAGGAAAATAAATACAACGTAACTGGTGACTGTTAAGAAGACAAAAGCAGAGTATTGTTGAGTTCGGAGAGGTAATTCTATAAAAGGCAAAGGGACAGACAATCCTGCCTCCAACATAAACAAAAGGCCCAACAGAGAGGTACATTTTAAAGCGTTCGGATTTAAACGCCGCCACCCGGTTTACGGTTCAGTGTAATTAAAGCTAGTCGGATCACGCCTACAAACGCGGTAATCTACCGTATTGTGCCTAAAATGCCTCTGAGATCAGAAGCCTGGTAGGTCCCCTTCAATTATAAACAGCCTGTGCGTTGAAACGAGCCAATCCACTTCTACCAGATATAGTGTATTGAAAGTGGTGACAACAGCAACTCAATCCAGCGAGGCCAACTGCAAAATCATAAACGCCTGCTGGCTGCGAGTTAACTAATCGCACACAACTCCTCAGAGGCCGCATGCATGTGTGCTCACTACAACAAAAGGAAGTAGACACAGCGGATTTGTTTCCCCTTAAACAATCTGTGATTATCAAATATATCTCAGATAATGGCCATAACTCCCGAGGCCCTTGGTAAACATTTAACGCTTTACTTATATGGGATCTATAATTCCTGAGGGGAAAGTATGCCTTAAGATTAATAACAGAAACGTTAAATGATATAACCTACATTTCCTAACAACATTAACAACTAGTAAGCTTTACAAAACATGGAAAGTAAGGCATCCTTCCCTAGTAGTGTGTGTGTGTGTGTGTGTGTGTGTGTGTGTGTGTGTGTGTGTGTGTGTGTGTGTGTGTGTGTGTGTGTGTGTGTGTGTGTGTGTGTGTCAAAGAGAGAGAGTGGAGGGGGCGCTTTGGGTTATCAAACTACTAGCTAGTAATGTCTGTTGTTGAGATGTATCCAAACTCCCGAGTACGTTTTCTAAATACTCTAAAGAGAACTACAACGACACCCACGAAACTAAGAGATCTAATGTTGGAGACAATAAAAAATATTCTCTTCACGAGTGGACAGAATAACAAGTATCAGAAGTTAGCCACACTTTTCGAAAGAATAGACAAACGTTGCTCACTAGCTACTTCATAAAAGCTCGGCGTAATTGCCAACATCCCCTTTTAATTAAAAGTTCCTGATGCTTAGCTTTCCCCTACCACCGCTACGAGACACACAAACACACACAACCCCCAACCCGTTTTTTAATGAAATAACACTCACCCGCCAGTCTGATAATCTTTAAATTCCAACAGACTGCTGCAAACACCTTCAAACACAATCCCAGCAGCTGCTCCGAACTGACCCCGGCGAACCTTCTCCCCTGCCTGGGCCAAGTCCAAGAACCACAGCTAAACAAGATCACCCAGGCACTTTATCCGTTAACAGCCGATGCCATAGAGAAGGGAAAAAGGCACTTGCCTCAACAAAAGACGGTCTCGCTTTGCTTATTTATTCTCGCACAAATCACCAAGGGACCTTTTCTCAAAAAACTCGTCTCACTTCAGTCCCCGTTTGTCACGATACGGCTCTCGACGTAGAGAGCATTAAGTGCAAGTAGTAGATACTGTAGTTCGCGGATGGGAAATCAGTGAGCTCAACGTTTACCGACTCCGTTTCCTTTTTCACACACACGCGCTCTTGCTCGCTCCCCCCTTGCCTCTCGTGCATACACACACCACGCTCCCTCCCTTCCCTCAGCTGTTGAACAGACGCATCCACATGGCTGACCTAGTCTTTCTTTATCCAGACACTAGTGAAGGAGAATTACCCCACCACCAGTCAAAATGGCCAGTGAGAAAACCCGGACTGGAGTCTACTGGGACCGCGGGGCGCGAAGGGGGAATCGTGATTGATGGCAACTGGTAAGGGAACACGTTCTACGCGAAAATGCATCGGTAAGCAAGATATTAGAGCCTGCATCCCGACCGTGATCAACCGTTCAGATCCATGGCTGCAGCAAAGAATATTAATGCCACGCTCTGACGTGTAACTGCAGATCAAAGAAGAATGAAAAAAGGGAAAATGACAGGAAGGAGTGGAAAAAATCCCTCTTTTGTCTGGACTAATTGAATAAACATTCTCGACAACTCATCCGTGTTACCAGAGATTAGCAATGGGGTTTATTCAGAATCGGTTCAGAAAGAAAGGTTTTATTCTTATTAGTTATTATAAATTGGTCTGAGTTAGATTTATCGAGGGAGAGAAATCCTGGAGAAAACAAAATGCCAGCAGGGGAAAATTAGACACCCGGTATATGTTGCGGCGGTGTACTGTAGGTAGTCGCCCTAATTTGCATGTATTGATAATTAATTCCCATCTCTTGTTTCAAAGCTGCAGTATCCAGGTCTCCTGCTAGGTATTTCAAAGAACTGCATGATGTTCACAATTAGTCATATAATGAATTTTGATCTAGCCCTGGAGTTGACATCCGTCTGTTGAACACTCACAAAAGGAAAAAAAAAAAGACTTACAAAAGAATCATGTGACATAGTGTCAACAAGGTGCTTCCTCCATTTCTTTATTCGACACTGTGTGTTATGTCATAGATACTTAATATGCTGTTTGTCACTGTCTGCTCTACAAGAAAAAAAAACTAAGATGACATCTAAACAGAGCATCTTGGGAAATTATTGAACCATGCTTTATTTCTTATGCCTGTTTTTCACCTTCAGGCAAACCAATGAATGAATGCATTGATCAATTTAAATGAATTCTCTCTCTCATTTAATTTTGACTGAATTGAGATGTCTGAGCCATTTCACCCATTAAAAAATGAGGCAAAAAGCACAAAACACATGAATGAAAGATTGCCAGGAAACATACCAATGATTTAAACACCTTCAAAAACCAAGAAATCTGATCTCCATTAATCCCATCTAACCATGACCAAACAAACACAATGCAAGACCTATCATTTGTTTTCTCTGTCTACATTAACACCTTTAGTATTCGTTGAGGCAGCAGGAATCAATACGAATCGAGTTTGGTATGGTGCTGTTTTGTCCCTGTGTTCAATGGGGGGCTGTTGAGGGGAGTCCCTTGCACTTCCAGAAGCTATGAATGCGTTTCATCCTCCATGAGAACCAGACAGCGTGACTCCTCTTCGCCTGCACAGTCCTGAGTATAACCCAACGCCCACACTCCAGTGAACAGACAGTGTGCTCCTAGCATCCTGACTGCCAAGAAAAAACCTGACTGCGATCTCTACAGTGTGGAGGAGCTAAGTTGCCTCTTCCAAAAAAGAAAGTGTCTGAAGTGACAAATTCAAATCTTCATGTCAATTCAATTCTACAGTTGCAGCACAACACACATTCAAAGCAGCAAGTTAGGCTTTCTTTCATGCCCTGTATCTCCACTTGTTTTTCCATCAGTCAATCAGTAGTCATGAAAGCTCAGGCACATGGGCATCTGTGGGAGGTAATTTCATTAGAGCTGTATCTGTGACGGCCCTGAACAGATGGGTTCCAGAAAATACGCCAATGGCACTTCTTATGTGGACACACAGCTTTGGTTACTGTCTTTTAAAAATCACAGTATCCTCAGGACTCAAAGCTACCTTCAGCTTTATGTAATCAATGTTTGATCTGAAGTGGATTTCACATATAAAGGCCGCAGAGAGCTCAAATATTTACACCAGTATTTGTAATATTTACAGAGTGTACTCACTGCAGTCACATGCCCAAGTTTGATGGGTTGCTTTTCGGAAGGCAAAACAATCTCTCTGAAATACTCACTCCTTTGGCAAGGTCAGACTTGAATTTAAAATTGATCATAGTGCAGTGACCAGCACACTGTATATTTGGCCTGCCAAGACACAACAAAGGCTTCGGAAAACAAAATCAAGTTCAACACTCTGTTGACACATCTGGCATCCAAGACAACCTAAGTGGATTTTTATAAAACTTAAGTGGAGGAGATGGAATTATAAATTAACCTTAATATATCCATTAAAACCAAAATTGATCATAGCTGCATACAGTGAAAGCTACAATTTCCTACACTGTAACAGCTGTTAGCATGGGTAGCCACATACATGATCCTGATCCTCAGAGAAATCCTACTCCAGGATTTCACAACAGCTTCATTTATCACAGGGCCCTGTGATGTTGAACACTATTAACAGATAATGAAAGGTAACTAGTGCAGTTACATGCAAAGCAGATCACATACTACAGGCCCAAGCAAATAAATGGGCAACTGTGGTGAAAATCTGCTTAGTGATAAAATACCCCATTAATGTAACTTGAGCACAGCAAGTGCAACACTGCCCCTATAAAAATAAATTAGGTAAAAATGTTATGAACCCCTTGTTTCTTTTGGGACTAGCATACAAGTCACGGAGGCAGTGACTACCACTTGACATCAGCTTCCACACCAAACATGTGGCACACTCCCCCACCCTCTGGGTTCATGAAAACATATACAGATATAACCTCATGTCGAGGCATAGCAGGAAACACTGTTTCCATCAGCCTAAAAACAGTCTGGTGCTGAAGGCTCTCCCTTAGGTCAGGACAGTAAGCTTTCTCAGCCAACACCCAGGCTCAACATATTCATAACCATTTATCAACACCGATAAACACAATATTAATAGTGTTCAATGTAAAGTGTGTATGTTTACTATTGTTTGTTCACTGGATGAAAAAATCTTATCTGTGCCTAAATGCAGACAAAAACTGAATTCCATGTAAAATATGCTGAGTGGCTGAAACCACAAAAAAAAAGCTCAAGAGCGTCTGAGTGGCCTAGCAGGTTGCTTAGCCCCTGGGCTCGAGAGAGTTCAAATATCTACGTACTCAATTAAAGAAATCCAGCAGGGGGCAAAATGACAAGTTGCAGGAAGCCTTAGAGAGCAGCAAAGAGAGTTAGACACACACACACATGTGCACACCCACACACACAAAAATGCTTTCAGATGCCAGATTGTGTCCCAAACAAGACAAGCACCAAGCCAGGCCACAGCGGCTTTAGTGAAGAAGACATCTTCATATTCCCAGGGAAAGGATAAAAAAAGAACAGAGGACCCCTTCAGATTTGTCTACTATCCCTTTGGTGTCCCCTGTTACTTAGCAACTTCAGTGTCTTCAGTGGAATGTACAAGATATTTTTCTGTCCACCCCCCTTTCAAATACAATATAAAAAACAAAAGGATCTCAACGGATGGTTGAGAGCTGTTTTAGAGAGCCAAATGAAAACAATGGGAGTCCAAATTGCCAAGATTTCCTGGATGATCTCAGCGGTGCTCAGCTTTATTGCTCTTTCCCCTCTGCAGAGGTCACATTCACACTCTGGTGCTTGCCGTCAGGAACAAACACTCCTGCTTTCCAGCGAGAGATGCAGCCTCTGCTCTTCCCCCGTTAATTTACTCCACTTTGCAAAGGCAGCATCTGCATGTCCCCTTTCCCCCTTTCTTTTCATCCCCCTTATCGTTTAATTAGCGTTACACTGAGTTCATCGCATGTCGACAAGGGGCCAGAGGAAGACAGCAGTGGCATGAGGAGCTGGGCAGAGCTAAATGCAGAACTGCACTGTTCCCCGCATCAAAGTGCATGCAGGATGTTATAAAAAGAACGTGTTACTGTTAGATAACAGAAAGTGCCACAAAGTGCAGAATTCTCTGAGCAGGATACAGTTGTTTACGCACTGCCTGCCCCAGCAATCACATTTGCTTGGTGCGATTGTTCTAATGTAAAAGGAAGTCCTCTCTCATGTGCTGTAGGATATGTCTGCCAAATCCCTCTGCCAGAATCTCCCAAATAAGGCAGAAGTTTTAATGTACTGTCTCCTCCTGCCATACAAATCCCAGAGGACAATAATCACACGAGCACATTCTTACAGGCACAAGCATACATGCACTTCCACACGCACGCACGCACGCGCACGCACGCACGCACGCACGCACACACACACACACACACACACACACAAGCACACTCACGTCATTCTCATAAAGATGACAGAAACAAACAGTGGGGTATACGGCATAGATTTGCCCACATACCATTGCAGTAAAAACTGACAAAACATTAAAAACAGAAAAAATACAATTAAAAAGAATAAATATATATATGCTCATGGTGAAAATACACCGGCACTGTAACTCCCAGGCAGTTAACACACACTGAAGTGCTGGGGTTACAAGTAGCAGTACTCCCTCTGAAAGAATGTCAGGAATTTTTCATTACCTCGAATATGTCTAATGTGAAGCGCAGCTGAAGCAGACTTCTTATTTACTTTGCAACTCTTCTGCTGTTGGCTAACCCACAAGCCCACAAACCCAGAGGCATGCTTGCTCATATTTGTGTACTTATGCTGCGCTACTTCCCTGCTACAAAAACACATGCAAATGCATCTTTTTTCAGCAGTTTCCTAAACCACAACCTTCAAAAAAAAGCATAGCACAAACACAATTCCAGGTGCGTAGCTATCAACTGGCAGGCAGTTTATTGAAAAAATGTGTGTGTTGTGTGTATCTGTTTGGGGGGTTATTTTGTGTGTAATTACATGGTAGAGAACAACTGGATAATTAAAACACAACAAGTTGAAACCATTTCTCTTTCTATTGTGCTCTCACTCACTCCCTTGGCTTACTTGATCTTTCTGTCAAACACACACACATGCACACACACAACACAACAGAGGAAACCTGTTTGAAAGCAAACATCCAAACTTGAAATGGCAGCAAACGAACAGTTTTTTTTTCCGTTTATGAATGTATGATGTAGGATCAGGTATGGAGGGCAGAGGGAGAGAGTGGGTGAATACTCTGTGGGACCAAAGAGGACAGAGAGAGGGTCAGTGCTCAGTAGTAAAGGAGACTTAAAGGAAGAAAAGGAGGAAGATGATTAGTGAGGGTAGTCCTAGTGATTTCTAGCATACAAAAAATCTGCAGCTCCCCCTTGCTCCCTCCCCCTGGAAGACTATGTTTTGTTGTAAAATGCTTTGAGATAAAGTCTTTGAGAGATGCTGTGATTGTGTTTGTAAATGAAGAGTGAGCTTCCTTCCCCCACCACAGACGCAAGCACAACCCAGACGAACACCTCCGGGGTTTTTCACAAGTACCTAAATTCCCCATGACACTCTGACTCTGGGTGAGAGGGCAACATGGTTTCCTACCTTTCCTAAAAATATCCCTAATGGGCAAAGTCCTGGTCTTTGCCTCTGCTCTGCATCAGGGCGAAAGCTGAGAATGAGAACAGAGAACTGCCAATGAGCTGCAAATACAATGCACATTTTGGAACTGGAAAAGCAAAAACATGCTTTTAGGTTAAAGGCCACCTGAGTGTAATTAAAATCGTGTGCTATGCTCCAATTCGCCATATTAATGTGAAATGAGCAGATTCACTGAGTAAGTAAATACAACTGTGTTACTCGATGTATCAACACACATTTGTACATTTTCAGCTGTAAAACTATAATTCCTTGTTATATGGATAAAAACACTGGGTAAAGTACAGTGATTTATGTTTTTACGTGAGGGAAAGAGAAGCTGAGGTTACTTGGCCTTCTCCAAATCAGCTAATGAAGTGGTTCAACAGCCAAGTAATTTTATCTTAATTCTGTATTCTGCCATCTGCTGGACAGACTAAAGAACAGCATGCCAATTTGTTAACATTTTGCAGGGCCAAAGAACAACAGAGCTAAAAGCATATATTACTGTTTCATGCTCTCAAGGTCAGTGAAATGTACATAATACATAAAATCAATTTTATTATCATTCAGCAAAGATTCCAATGCAATACCTCAACAATGACTCTCCCAAACATGGCTTAACAGCACATATCCTCTCAAGATGGTATGATTTCTTGCTCTATTACAATCACTGGTCATGCAATGTGCAAGATGGAGAACACATAAATCTCAGACACACATGTCCACCAGCCTACACAAATCAGACAACAAATGATGTGCCCTCCCAGCTGAATTGTATCCACTGTTGAAAAGCACTGCTGCTTTGTAAGCAATACTAATTATGAAGCCATATTATTTTATCTTTTTGAAAATAAAGGAAAATATTAGCTCCTTTTGAAAAAAAGAAATGTAACCAGCTATGAAGTAGCTCACTCAGGCAGGATATATAAATAAAGTTTAAGTGTTCAAGCAGATAAGAGCACTGCCAAACACATCCACATGTCTGATTTATGATCCTAATCAATTGCTGCTTTTAATGTTTCTTTTCAACATAGGAAAAGGTTTCAGGGGTAAAATTAAATTCTTCATTTTACAATGAAGAGTTTCTTTGTACAATCTTTGTCCTGGCTGGTCCTGTTTGAATTGATCACTGAAACAACATGCATACAAAATATAGAAGGTATGGAGTGGGTGGGAAGGGTGGGAAGTGGAGCCCCCCTCCCCAGGCGGCCATGGCTCAGATTGTGAAAGATACAGAAAGGCGCGGAGGACACTAGTGATTGAGGATCCTATTAACAAACTGGGAAAAGTGCTTACAGCAAAGGTTCCGGCTAAAACGCCATCTTTGCCGAGTCAAGTGCGGTGCTGCTGACTGCACTGGAATAACTGCCCATGTTTTTCTGTGCAAGAGCGATGGCAAATAGAGTTGTAAGGACAGGGGGAGGCCACAACTGCTCAGAGGGGGGTGTGCAGGGGGCAGGGGTTATTAAAGAGAAATGGGCTCACTTTTAACTGGGGTGTCTCTTTTATCGCTCTAATGTGAGTGGCTGTGCTATACGCTGAGAGAGCACTTCGGCCATCGCTCTACAGAACTCCGTTATTTTCAGTCCAAGAGTGATATTATTTACAACCATTATTTACAATTCATTTAATAAAATAGTATAAATAGTTATGTTGAGATTTTTCTTAAGCTACATATTAAAATAACAACTCACACATCAGAAATTTGGAGAAATTTGGGAGAAAATTTAATTTTCTCCCACTGTGAAATGAAACACTGAACAGGACAGAATTTTTTTTTCCCCAACTGGTAAAGATTCACTGCAGCTTGCAGACTATTTCAAGTAAAATCATCATTACCAGTGAGCACCTGGTATCATACAAGCTGTTAAACAGCATTCAGTGTGCAAATTGCCAATTTGCAGTCATATTAAATCATATCAATTCAGGGAAAGTCAGTTCAACATTTAACAGAGTTAAATTAAAGGTGGTACATAGTTAAGAATGGGATTTAGGTCATATTTTATGCTCATCTAATAATCGGCACAGATACTGCTGGTAGTTTCAGGAAACGGAGATGTATGTACCAGCCAATGTGCTATCATTTTAATCAATTTATTTACTTTTATAGGCGACTCTACTGAGGAAAACAGCTGCTGAGCAAGAGCTGAATCTATATGATTGACTAGTGGTTTCATTCAAGTGTCAGCGCTGTATGACAGAACAGGTGTCACACTCCTGCCTCTGACAGAAAGCATAACTAGTGCAAGAATAACTGTGCCAGCATCCAAAAAACTATCTGAGCCTTGTGTTGCATGAGCCTGCGTGAGTCAGTCTGTGTTTGAATGTGTGTGTTTGTCTTCCTGTATGAAAGGGAATAAATGTACTTATCCGAATACAAATGTATGCAGGTGAGTATATGTGAGAGAGTGAGTGTGAGGAGAGAGTGAGTGTGAGGAAGAGATAAACAAAGGTACCCTGTCATGGATATGTTATGGTTATGAATAAACGTTTAAGTATGAATGTGTTTATATGCGAGTCTGTCCCTATTTTAAAAAAATCCAGCTGTCTGAATATAAATGTATGCGCATTTGAGTCTGTGTGAGAGGCGGGGAGAGAAATGTAAAGCTCCCTCTCATTGATACAGTAGTGCTCAGTGACGATTGTCTGAATCAGTTATTCTCTTCCCCATTCCTGTCAAAGGTTTGGAGACAGCTCATGTAAAGACCTCTCAGCAAAGCTTGTTTTAATGTCTAATCCTCGCTGCTCCATTTATAAAGGGAACAGCGGGGTGGAAAATCTGCTCACGATTTGTTAACTGGATTAGCACCTAATGAGAACCACCATCCACAATATCCAGCAGGAAAAACAGACAGAAACCCGCAGATTTTCCCAAGGATTCGGGGCAGGAGGCCTTGGTAACGGGCAGTGACGCCGCTGCCGCACGCTCGCGCTGAGGGCTGAGGGGACAAGCAGTGGAATGAGCGAGGAGCGGCAGTCATCTGCGCCCGCTCACATCTGCAGAGGGCAAGGAGAGCGCCTCAGCCCACGGAAAGCCAATTACCAAAACTCATTAAGCAAGCAGCGACCCAGCTTTGAAAAACTCGCACTTCCATATCATTACGGGATTCATTACCGCCAGGCTCATAGTCACATACAAATTTACGTCCCCCTCATTGTGTTAAACAAGAAGTCGTGATGCCAAAATAATCGCTCTCCAGCTGTTGCTCATTCCAACCGATGAGAAAAACCATTTTCAACAAAAAAAATATTTGGAAAAACTGTACAGTTGTTTGATGAGCACAAGATAGAACAGTCTATCTATTGATTCTCCACTTCAGTCTGGGGTGAACTTTTGCTGTACTGGTGAATGAATCACTTGTTTCTGTGTTCTGTGTCTCATATCAAATCCACACCACCTGACATCAACCACAACCTATGATCTGTTTGTGTGATGCTAGTACTTCCTATTACAGTACATCTGCTTCACTTCTGGGGGTTGGATTTTGAACGACTAAGGAGTCCAAATCCAACATGATCCTAATTTTCTGTATGTTCTGTGTCACACAGATCTGATCCTGCCTAAAGAGAATTTTTGCAGATACTATTTTCTTAATTAGGTGGATACACCTCAGCGTGACATAATCCAACTTCCTGGAACTGAGTCACATGTAACTTCTCAAGTCACTGTCCTGGTGCTGTCACCCTTAAAAAAGGAAGCTACTGTCAGGTAGGTATGTGATGTGGCCCGCCTCCATGCGTTAAATCACACACCATGGTCTGCCTGCTTCAGCTGCGCATGAAGTGTACTCCTCCCACACAAACCCTATGCAGCTCAGATGGGGAACGACAGCAAAAAGGAACAGCTGGTACTTGGCAGAAGGACAGTGTGTGTTTTCAGTCTACCAAACCGACTGAAAACATGACAGTGATGAGACAATACAAAGCAAACTGGGCACCTAAAAAAAAGCTATTTCAAGATTTAAAATAAATAAATAAAAACAACAAGAAATGCTGGCTACATCTGGGTGCAGACTGTTCTGGATAAACAAAAAGACAGCATGTGAAGTGCAGGCCTGCGCAAGGAAATGCTTGACACTGGCAAACTTTGAAAGGATGAAGATCACATATATGAAGAATTCTCTCAACTGTGCACGTACTGACAGTGGTGGTAATAGCTGGGGCTGCACACGGGAGCTCACGTTGCTGAATGTCTCGGCAGAGGCCTCCTCTTCCCTGATTGCAAAAGCCTTTCCACAAGAAAAGGGGCTCTTCATCTCTTTTGCACCTATTCCTAACACGTTTAGTCAAGAGAGCACCCGCTGCAAGCTTTCTGGCACCTTCGCTACCCACACACAACAGGGAATGTGATCTCTGTAGATGCACAGAATTGGATATGAGGCGTGCTTGAAAAATGTGTGAGGACAGACGGACAAAGTGCTGGATCTGGAAAAGGTTGGAACTGTCACCACTGTTGGAGTGTTTGCATTCAGAAAACTGTCCCATTGCTATAGAGAAATCCGAATGTCATGCTTGTCGCATGCTGTGATATTTTGAATTCGCTGGGAGCTTCATATGTACTTCACAATTTAACTTCACAGTTATTGCAATAAGTGAATACACATCCTTTATTCACAGACTGCAACAGCAGAAGTTTTCCTGGGGCTTTTTTGGTGTCTTTTCATTGCAGAGCCTTCTCCAGCCTCCACTGCCAATACATTCAGAAAGTTGTATATAAAGTTTTTTTACATGGTATTTACTGCTACTGACAAATTTGCAGTTGTTTACAAACTCAGTTTATCACGAATTGCATTTATTAAAAAAAAAAATTCAATGTCAACACTTCCTTTCTCTCTATCCTTTTGTCAGATATAACAGCAACAATACATTTTCCATCTATTTTTGTCATTTTGTTATATACATCCACACACATACATAAATACCTTCATGCATATTCATTTTCCCATCCATATAATCTGCCGGTGGAGTAAAAAGTTAAACCTTGGACATCCAAAATTAGCCTTTATGTAAATTTTCTGCAACTGCGAAACAAGCCTAAGTATGCCCCTTTGGGGTAAATGAAGACAAATCCTCAGGGGTTAAAAATGTTCTGGTAACATGTTCAGCACAAGCAATGCTGGCCCTTAATAGAGGCCACTCACAACATTGAAAATGTAGCATAAAGAATATGGACCCTGCCACAAGTGTGCCTATTGTTTATGGATAGTGGGAACAGGCAAGCAGCCTGCATGAATCATGTGAAGTCGACCCATTCAGCATGACAAATAATGCTATTTATGTGATTATGTATTTTTTAAACACTTTTATAAAATGTCAAGCTGTATTTTTAATGCATAAATGTACATATACTAAACTGGTAAGGTAGGTTTTCAAAGAACCTTCATGTAGCCATAGGGCCTTTCTATTTATGGCTCTGCACAGTCCAAAGCCTTGCCTGTCACCAATTCTCATCACAACATCAAACCTCCCTCCTCCACTGCTGGCTATCTCTGGCATGCTTTTGGTCTTTAAAACTATAATTGCACACATCTTTGGGCTTGTACTCCCAGACATAGTGCTGTGGCAGGACTCTTCCACTCGCCTCTCTGATTCTATGATCGTAACCAGTCACATTAAAGGTTTCTTTCAAAGAACAGCCAAAATGCGACATTTTTCCAAAGTTCTACAATGCTCCAATATGTCAGATCACTCATGAAAAAACACTGATGTTTACACAACTAATCCGGTAAAGAAATAATGGTGTTTTTCCTATTTAATTTAGGCTATATGGAGGATTTCTGACAGTATTTTCCATGACACTGGAAAAATAACAACGCTCCAGTCCGTCATTGAGATTCAAAAACACAGTGTACATTATTCTTGCACTACAAGAAAGCGAACAATAATTTCCATCTGGTTATACACTTGGGTACCTACAGCAGAATACTGGGTAATACAGCAAGAGGTTAAACAGAATACCAGTGATGTATGTGTTAACGAGGTCATATACTCCTTAGCTCACATAATTTGGGAACCTGTCGAACAGGCCAAAAATCTCTGCTGTACACTCAAAATCTCTGTCTTCCATCACAAAGGTGACTTTCAAAGCATGTTTTTATGCAGATATATATTCCTTACAACCTAAAAGAGTACCATAATTATTATTGTAGTAAATGTAGATTTGTAAGAAAACAAATATTAAAATATTTATCACTCATTTCTTCTGCAGTAATTGCTGTTCCCTGGAGTGCAGCTGACACTGATGTGAAACATGCAACAGTTTGGCATAAATGTAGCAGATTTCACAACTTCCACAGAACTGGGTTATTTTTATTCTTACCTTTTATTGACACATTTCTAAGTATCAATAAAAGGTAAGGATGCAAAACCAGGACTTTTAGTGCTTGAAGCTGTACAACAGGTCTCATACAACAGACTCTATTCACTCTGACGACCAAGTTGCAGTTAATTACAAAAACTAAGAGGTAAAATACCACCTCAGGATATATGCACAACCTAAAATGCACTTTGCTCACTAGCTGTGTACCTGTATATTTACCATGAATTCCAAGATCATTACCATTTATAACTATTAACTCATTTATCACAGTAACTCATTCTGACATATATACTTCTTGCTGTGAATGCTTTAGTTTGTTAAATCATGGTTGTGTCAGTAAGCAAGGTGAAAAAGCAGGTTTTCACCTGAAAATATACTTAATCAGGGGGCTTGCAAGGTAGGATTTCGGTCACTGATGCATCATTTACATATCTAGTTATTATGGTTAACTACCTTCTCATTTACAACTGTAGGGATTCAGCATCTTTGGATGCAGAATCAATTTCATACATCTGACCGACCTTTTTGGACATCCTGACAGTAATTATAGAAGTGGCACAGAATTGGCTTTGTTCTGTACAAATCATTGATGTGAGGACAGAGTCTATTAAATTGGTAAGAGTGGTAGGCACTGGGGGGGATAGATGATAAGCGGAATGTGGGGAGGTATGGCTGCTAGGACACATCACCAGGGAGACAGAGTGAGCGGGGTTAAAAGGGAAAAGGGCATGGTTTCCACTTTCACCATGTCACACAGCTGCTAACCTTGACTGAATTCACTGTCTAGGTCTCTACTATGACCCCCCCCCACTCTAAACAAGCCCTGAAACACAACTACATGGTGCTTCAAGCTGGAAAAAAAAACAAGAAAAAAAAAAACCTAACAATAAAGAAAATAGGAAAATAACAAGTGCTGCCTTGACATCCTGAACAAATACACTGTTTAATGTATACATATGTACACACACACACACACACACACACACACACACACACACGGCATGTACATTTTTAACTTAAATAAAACAATATTGAACAAAAATGTCAAATCTCCAGACATTATAATGACTGTGGTTCTATTTCACCATAAACACACTGTTGCACTCACCTCTGAATTGTAATGTGACATTTTGTGGGTCTCTCAGCGACAGTGATGAAAAGATGAGTTTCAGGAAAATGAACACTGCCCTCTACAGTTCAGTCCCCCCCCCCACCCCCCACCCCCTCTCCCTCTCCTGACAGTCGGCGCTTGTAAATAAACTCATCACAGTCCTGCCTCACAGTTCTCATTCAATAACATTGATATTTCACCTTGTGCATTCAGACAGAAGCCACTCACCACAGCATTTACATCACCCAGTTCAACATGAAAACATACACCAGCTGCAGGGGCTGATCTGTAATCCCCAAATCCAGCAAACCCCAGCAACACTGTCAATTATATGAGTGTATATTTACTCACATATATACTTATACAATACACAAGGAAAAAACACTGCACACATTAAAGATCCAAAAAAGGACCCACATAGACAAGCTTGAATGTACAAAGTACACACAAAAGTTTGAACGTATTCACTCATAAATGAGAATACGTGCATATGGTATTAAAAAAAAGAAAACACACATGCATGAGCAAAGACCACATATAGGCTATATAAACAGTCACAAATAGCAGGCAGAAAAGGAAACATGCATGCACATGCACGCACACGCACACGCACATGCACGCGCACATGCACGCGCACGCACACGCGCACGCGCACGCACACGCACATGCACGCGCACGCGCACGCGCACCGGGTTCTGTCCATCAGGGTCATCCGCTTGACAGCACTAAAGCATTTAGACCTATGCAATTACTGGAGCTAAAGGTTATTAACTCTGTGGATTAGATCACTGTATCAAAATATTGATTCTTTTTTTTCAAGCAGCTGCAATTTCATAGCCTGTTCTTTGAAAAGCAGCATAGCACATAACACTCGTGGGCCTCATTATAGCAGGGTGTGGGAAATGCTGCATTCCACTCAATAACACATCACACTCAAGTGCTGTGCCATTGTCAAAAAGCCAAAATCTGATTATTGACCAAAGAGAACATGAAGGCAACAGCCAGCCGTGGTGTCATTAAACATTGAGCAGTCTCACCCAGTGCTATCGTTAAACTGATAATGCTCCATTATCCAAAGGGGCTTCAGTGACATGCGCCCATGCACATTTTTCTAAACAACATCACCTCTGAAAATTATTACTGAAGCAAAAAGCTGAATTGTAGCCATTCTGCACAAATAGTTTGAGCAACATTCAGTCTTTTACCTCACAATGAATTCCAATATCATTTTCCAAATGGAATTTCTTTGTTTTTGCTTCTGATAGAGAACACAAAAATGTAAATATTTACACATTTTCTCATTTAAATGTTTCAATCAGAAGACTTAAATTTCCTGTTAATGGTGTAGGTCTGTCAGCGAGCAAGAAACGGCCTAACAGTACATTACATTATTGTGGATATTACAAGTTCAAAAGTATTGTGCTGAAATGGCTTGTGGCTGAGTGCTCTATTACATGATCAAAATAGAATATTTTCTGTGATTTATATATTTAGGAACTCAAATGATGATGACAAAGGTGTAACACCAAAAAAAGCAGTATTTGCTTACGACTATCCAAAAATCAAATTATTTTTTAAAACAACCCCAAATGTGAGTGAAAAATAATTCGATGTAATCAAGAAAAGTAATACATTGCACTAGCAAGTTCCTGGTTTTAAAAATGAAATACTTCATTACTGCCAGCCATAACAGCAAAGATATGGTGTCATGAAAGGGTGTTTTGGTTTTCCCCATCCTAGCAGCAAGTTCTCAGCAGAAAAAGTCCTTCCTTACATGTGTGCTTTCATAATAATTCAACCAGAAAACTGTCAACTACATAACATATATTGTTTGTAAACTAACTAAAAAGGACAGAAATCTGGCCAAGACAAAGAGATTATTCAGATTACCCAGAAACAATAATTAAAAAAGCATACCAGGCACAGGCCATCAGACAGGGTGGACACTTGTAACATAACAGCAAGTTTTTCCAACCCCAAAAAACATCACAATTCCACACTCTTTTATTCCTCATTTTCCACCCACAATTACACTTTATACACATTACAGTTTTTCAGTCTATCAATTCCCTCTTCCCCACCCTGTGGGCATTAATTCTTCAAACACTTCACAAAAATGTTTATTAAATTCTGCACAAAATAAACTAAACTATTTCAATACAAATCCTGCTATTTACATAGCCTGTTTTCTTTTCCAGTGCTACTACTCTGATGCATTCATACAATAAACATAGCTGCATTCATACAATAAAGAACTACTTCCCAGTAACTGAATTTATATACAAAATCTCCAACTTATGAGAGCACCATTTATAATACATATGAGGCAAGAAGCAACAGACACATTTGCAGTGTCCCCAGACAATACTGGTGTGGGTGCACATTCACTGCTGAAAGTCACTGCACAATTATTATGAAGCAAGGAACATGTAAACAACAACACATAGCAGGCTAGCTAGCTCACTGCTGTAATTTCTCTTGACAGCTATCTAAATAGGAAAAAAATCACTTAGCTAAGCATTTGAAAATGTAGCTAAAAGGGAATGGGCTGACAATCAACTAATATTGTAAGAACAAAGAGTTGCGTCAAAATACACCAGTTCTCTTTGGCCACTGACTATGCTCAATTTAGTCCAACAGAGCTACCTGTTTTGAAAAGTCCCATTCAAACAGAGAGCTCTCCCTGTGTTTGAGCTGGATCATCACCACATTCTTTGACTTGCCATGTTTGTCACTCAAGCATGATTTCACAGCCATCAGAGATGTGACTTTCTTCACAGCCAAGCAGAATGCTGCATTTCTCACTCACACCCGGACCAACGTCACTCAGTGTTCAAACAGGAAGCAAAAAAAGGTGAAGGAAGCATTTAAAACATTAACTACATAACCACAAATTGAGTAAACAACAGTAATCCATACTTTTGTCTTCAGAAAAAGAGTAGATGTATCAATCAATAGGCTTATTACTTAAAGTAAATGCCAGAAGTAAGCATGAATGACTGCAGCACCCACCCCCCACACAGACCACTCTCCTCCTTATGTAGTCATCCATCTAACTCTGCGTCTGCCCATTCTGACAATGGGAGCAGGGGCCTCAACCCCCTCCAGCCTCTGAACAGACTCGTGAATATGCAACTTCCTCCACAGCTCTGCTGACGTCCGTGATAATGCTGATGACTTCAAGTGGGAAAACAGACAGATCTCATGACCAAGCCTCCATCTCTCCTGATTTGCTATCTGTGCAAAACTGCTTCAATCTACTTGTTTACCATTCCATGTGTTTCAACTCAAGCAGGTGATAGATGGCTGCACCTACAGCACAGTAAAATTGTGCTATTGTCAGGACTTAAATGTGCAGTGTCAAAGTATCAAGCAACAGAGCCATACTGTTACAAGTGCATCAGAAGAAAATATTACTGTCATGTTTGGTTCCTGTAAACCAAATGAAATGATGTTATATGGGGCACAATCTGACATCCAATCCTGCTGAGATCAGATGTCAGACATTGTCAGATATGTCAGATAATTTCATCAAATGAAAAATAAGCATAGCAGCGAAATGAATATTTTGGTCAGTACAGTAAAATATCTTGAAAAGTTTAGATGTATACAAAATAAAATATGAAAATATAATTAAATCATTTAACTCAACATTTAACTTTATCAGCTTAATTCAATTTCTTTAATGACTAAAAACTGTATTTCAGGCATTCAGTCTTTTTAAAATGCATGCTTCAGGGGGCCTTAAGGTGGCTACAGAGTAAAAGCACATGTTGGTGGTGCACCTCAGTGCCCCAGCCACACCATTACCAGCTAGGGCTGAAGGCCCACTTTGGCAGGGCAACAATTAGCTCATCCTCACCAGGGAATCAGAGGGGTTGAGCTGTATGAAACCCCTGTGTTCACTGCTCTCTAGAGGCCCCTCCTGGACAGCCAGTCACCTGCAAAATTCATGAACTCATCATATGACTCTCCTTTCAGACAAATGCAGCATGGACAAAAACAAGGGCTGGTCAACTCAGCCTCTTCTGAGCTGGTGAAGGAAGGTCATTCAGTGGGTCTTATAGAAGAACAGTTTAACTCAGGTGGGGAAAAAAGTGAACATTACAAAAAAGGAAAAAAATATCACAAGAATCACCTCATGCATTCTGCCATTATGTCAAAACAAAAGCTGGATACGTGGGTTATATTAACACATCATGTGTACCCATCTGGTCAGCATTAGACAATAAAAGAAACCAATGGAGGCGATTAAATACCCCAAAAAAATACACACACAAAAAACGAACACTCATGCGGAAAAAAAAACCACTGGCTAAAATATGAAATTGTCAGTGAAATAATTAGGCCCACATCTCATTTAATAAAAAATCCTGTCATCTTGGTAAAATTGTTATTATTTCTGACACACTCAGCCTGCCACAGCTTTGATAGAGTGGTCTCTCAGTTCTTCAAGCATTATAAACCTAAACCCTTTGAGAAATCTTTCTGGAGGGAGGGGTCACAAAATGTGCTGGTGCCAACTCGGACCTGTCTATTTTTTTTCTGAGAAAGGACAACAGATTACTTGATGATTACTGCGCATTAAGGAACAGCTAGCGGTGGTTTAGTGGTGACCTTTGAGAAATGGAAAAGGGTGTGTTCTCCATTGCTGGGATTGACCCCCCTTTACTGGCACCGAACAGAGGGGCAAGGAACAGAGGAGCAACAGGAGTACAGCTCCCATTAGAAAACACATTGAGCTGTCAGCTCCAGGCGTTTATCAGCCAACACAACTAAGGACTGGGGCGGCCTCTGCCCAGTTCTTCCTTTAACTATGAATGAAGATGCACAGGTCAAAATATTAATTACTACACTTTTGAACTCTGACCTTCATCCATGCAACGTTAGTACAAAAGGATCGTTTCAGCGATCTGACATTGATAAATGTATTCTGCATACTTAATGCAAAGCCTTCTCAGCTTCTTTCCATGCAGCTATCTGGCTGCATTGCATGAAAGGCAAATTCATTATCCTGTTATAATTATTTAGAACTGAATGAATTATAATTATACATTATGCTACAGTATATACAATGTAAAGCAGAGATTTGCTTAAATTAGTTTAAGACTATTTGAATTCACCTCATTAATTGGGGAGCTACAGAAAAGGATGATAAAGACACGGCTCTCTCAGTACTTGCAGCTAATGCCTGGGATGTGATTGACTGTCCCCTCCCCTCTTTTTCTGCGGACGCCTGCATGGAAACGGACATAGCGACTGGCTTGGAGACAGGCATGTACAATGATGTCTGTCTCACTGCAGCAATCTTCACCAATATCAGTTTAGAGGTGTAACTAAACACAGCTTGACAGAGGCACTCCAGTCCCTCTCTGCTCACACGCCATTTTAAAGCTGACCAAAAATAAAGAAATGATCACAGAAGGTGCTAAAGCAGCATGCAGGCACTCACCATGTTTTTGTGTTTCCAGCACTGGCAGGTTAACAGGCTGAACATGAACTCATCATCAGAACAACACATTCACCCTGCTTTGGCAGATTAACCTGAATTTATGTTTTATGATTGTAAAAGAAATACGTTTTATGAATGTCAAAGAACCATTCAAGTAGAAAAGACCAAACTCCACAATGTTACCCTGTGATAATCAGAATTTCAAGACCATAACAAACATTTTATTTTCACTTATTTACCTCAGCTCTTTCAAATGTACCAAATGCTGATATGTATAACCATATGAGATTAATATACATGGGCACAATAACACAGCTTGTTTTTCCACACACAACATGTGCAAATGTGTGCATGCACAAGTGCACATGCAAATGCACTCTAAAAATATCAGAGACCAACCTTCTTGGAGCATTTCTCTGGTCAAAGCAAGGCCGGGGGAAAAATGAACCTGGTTATCAGTCCTGACACACTGCCCTGTGCTGGGAAATAAAAACATGCCTTTCACTCACTGGCTGCCTGCGCAACAACACCATGCATCAGCATTATACAGAGGAGTCGCGCCCAAGGTCAGCTCAATTTCCTACACATGTTATTTCCTATCAAAATCCCAGGAAGAGGAGCTATTTGAAAGCTTTAAAGAAATCATTCTGAAAATGGAAAGGGAGAGAGGCTGAAAGAGATTTCACAGACAACAGGGACATGGGGACAGAAAAGAGGGAGGATTTCTGGGCTGAGAGCAGCTGAAAAGCAGCAGACTTGTCAGTCCCTCGTCAAACAGACCTAAGTGACCAGAGGAACTTGCTGAAAAATGTATTCTCTGTGATCAGCCCTCAACATATCAGAAAGGCTACACGGACTCACCTGCATACGAACCGGAAAACACAAAAATAAGGAGTGAGAGCAAAAAAAAAAAAATGTTCTAACTACAAAATGATGCACAGAAACACAGAGAGGCAAAAAGTAGTGCTGCAATGTGCAATGTAAGCTGAGACCAGATGTGCAGGAAACATTAAAATAAGTAAACAAAATGTAACATTTACTGAGGAACATACAGACCTTAAGTGTCAAAATGTATTAATCTGAGAATATTAATGAAGAAATGAAATCTCTGTAATATTGTTAATTTTATATTCTCTGTAATTATCTTCACTAGATAAGGGAGCAGGAACTACACATAAATTAATTTCTCATTTCCGAACATGTTCTGAAGTTTAATGAAAAAATAGACTTGAGTGTAATATTTATGCTATGGTGGGGGTGGGGGGAGGTGGGGGATAAGGCTAATTAAACCGTAGGGGACAGCTGGTGACATGGTGAAGTCACCTGTGACAGGTATTGAGAGTTGTTGCAGGAGGCAGCAGTGTGGAGTGGTGATTAGGGACCCATGCCTCTGAACAAAAAGATCACAGTTTCAGACCCCAGGTGAGATGGTGCTATTGTACCCATGAGCAAGGTGCATGACCCAAAATACTTCTGTATATCACCTGGTGACGTGACGGTGGAAAGAGGAAACCGTTTAATATGTAGCCCTTCCCTGTGTGGGGCATCCACAAAACACATTAATAGATACAAGTCTAATTCTCTGTTTATCTGCCAAGCTTGCACTTCTTTTCCTTAAATAGTCTGAGAGCAACCTGGGGTTTTTAATGTCTGGGGTGCACAATCATTCTGCATTGCCAATGAATGTACAGCAAAAACACAAATGGGGCTCCAGTGCAAATATTCAAAGATATTCTGAAATCATCCAAATAAACACAAAGTATGTCCTGTGAAGCATTATCAAGTGTTTCAGCAGCAGTACTGTGTTTTATTTAGTATTTATTACATTCTTGATCAAAACTTTGCACACAAGCCAAGCACTGAAATCGGTGCTAACACAGTGGTCACATCAAAAATAGATTTTTGTAGATTAAGCAAAACATGTCAATGTCTGAGCATTTTGGCTAAACCCCATGACATTCAGACCATGCAAGGAATCAGTACAATATCCCATTTATAATTCACATGACTGCAATATGAAAGGCAGTTAAGGACCTTCAAGAGGAAGAATCATTTACTGGGCAACATATAACATCTGGGTCGTAGTGAAGGGAACCTCTACTGGTTGGTTTCCGGTAAAAGTTATTTTTAAAAATCTGAAAAACTAAGTTGAAAAAAATTATTCAAACAAAACGCAGACATTCTCTGACCTTAGAGGGTTTCAAGGAGGACAGAACCAACACACCTTAAAGAAGTGGGGTTTGGAGTCTGACTCTAGGGTCAGAACTGCCAAGAAGAAAAATTGCTCTTACAGTACATGCCCAGAAGGAAAAGAAAAGAAAAACACTTCACAAAACAAAGAACCCTGCTAGGGTCACTACATATCCTGTGTCTCTCCAGATGTATTTCTCAGGTAAGATCCTGCTGGTAACATTGAAACACAATTAAAAAGAGCTTAGGGTTGTATGACTCAATGGTGACATTTTGCCTGACTGGGGGGCACAGTCTGAGAGAAACTGGCAGCAGGTGCTTCACCATATTTACATCCACAAGAGAGAAAGGAAAACAACACTCACAGACCAGGTAAAAGGTGAAAATAGACCAAACACAATTAAATCTCATTTACACAGAGGAAACTGGAAGCACTACAATTGATATGAAAGAGGGGCTGCTTGTGGTTTACTCAAGGTCAAAACACGGCAACAGCATCCATATCTTTTATAAAGAAATATCTTCCTTCCCATGGTAGAAAGTGATTGTGATATTCATGTGCCTGACACTATATGCACAAACAGCCCTTGTTTCAAGTGATAAAATGCTTCTTGCTGCTGTGTTATCAGAACTCTGGATGAGTGCTCTAAGGCCCTGCCTGAGTGTGTGGCAGTAAGTGCAGCTGTCCACAGCAGCACAGATAAAGAAAAAGAAGGCTTGGGGTAGCAGAAGCTCTTGATCCTTTGCCTAGAGCAGAGCACTGTATGCCACAGTAACAACACCAGGTAACAGTGATGACACAGTCCCCTCACAGAGGGCTATTTTCAGAGCCCCTGACTTATACATGATTCTCTGACATTTCTGCCAGTGACAGGCTTTCACCAGCATTCCCTGCTTACCCTCCATTCACTCTTTTCCCTCCATTTTTTACATTCCCCATCTCTGTTTTAGGTGCTTCTTGAAGGAAGAGCATTCCAGGACTCAGACCAGTAATAAATGAAACCCTGGAGCCCAATGCATGAGCTTCCACTCCAGCAGACCTCTCAGTTGACACTAAGATGTGATGAAGCAGCAGCTTCGCCCAACAGCCCAAATGTTTCCATAATTATCAAAGAGGAAGAGGGCTTGGAAATGAGAAAGCAAATAAAAAGCTGATCTCAAAGGGGAGGAGGGCAAAAAAGACTATTAAGTAAGTGTCTCATGAGGAAAGAAAACAATTCTTTCTGTGACCTCCAGGCTTCTCTGTCATTCTCTCTGCCAGCAAGGCACAAGGGAGGAGGGTGCACTTAAACAAATGAGCCACAGTAGTCCTTTCCCTTCACAGAATGTAAAGAGTAAGTCTGACATACAGCTTCTTAAAATTGTGAAGCCATCTTTAGGGCCAGTTTCACAAATACCTTATCAGCTTGAGCCAGAGTTCCTAACCACACATCCACACTGGTACAAAATCTACCACAATATTTGTTATAATATGTACAACAGACTGTATATATTATAACCAAACTATGATAACCTGACTTATGACAGGTTGGCCTATAATCCACGTGAATTGCTTCCCCGCTCTCCCATCTTACACCTTCCTACACCTGCACCTGACACTTAATTTGCTATCCTCCTGAGGGATGTAATGCTCCCTGCCCCGCCCGCCAGCTCCCATCATCCACCAGGCCATTACAGCCTGCCACACACAGGGGAAGGTTTTTAATTAAAAACTGTGAGGGGGAAAAAAAAGCACATCATTAAGGCCGGTGAGAGGGGCTGTGTATTCTATGAGAATCCAGGGCCTCGGACACCATTCAAATGATGGCTGATTATTTCATCCACAGTGCACTGTGCTTGACATAATATTGGAACTGACAAGGGTGGTTGTTCAGACCAAAACATTACCACAGAAAATATAGAAATAGGGCAGCAGTGCAGATTTCACACTATCACACACTGATTGCAACATGGCTGGAACTCTTTATAATGAGGTTCCACTCATGACTAGTGAAAGGAATATACATACATAAATTACCAATAATATGTATAAGAAGGACTACAAGATCATTTTGTCAAAGTGAGGCTTCATGAACCTAGAACTTCTATGCAGCTATCATGTGCTGTCTCTAACATGCCATTAGCCAATCAAAAAACTTTACCCCTCATAAGAAAACGCAGTAGTTCAAACAGAGTCTGAGGAAAGACTTGTTTATTTTGAATTTCATAAATAATGATTTAATACCATGCATGCATCATACAAATTCATTGTAATGTACCTGAATACTATTTTGCTATTTTAAGAGCTACTAGTTTGTATAAATAAATGTCAATGTTTGTATATTGCCTGACATGTCAACCTATAAATATGTGCACGTATGCACAGCTGTCTACACAGGTATACGGTACAATGTCTGCAGAAATACAATCCACATATCCAAATATTTATACATAAGAAAAGTCAAATTCTTTTAAAGAATGTTCCATTTGCATAGAATTTTTCATTATTAAACTTACGGTGAAAACAATTACAGAAATTAAAATCCAAATGCAGTTGCTAGAGTGCTGTTGTGCATAAGTATGCTAGCTACATAGATTAAGCCCTGCCACACCATGCACTTCCAGGCACATGAACCAGGAAACAGTACAACTTGCATAAAAGACTTCAAAATGAAAACACTAGCATCAATTTACCATACTGCCTTCCAGTAAAAAAACAACAACACAAATATAGCTATACAAATCAAGAAATTAACCCGTCTGAGTATTAACAGATAACATAACCTCTCCGATTCACAACAGCGGCCATGTTTTTCACCAGATTCAAACATCAAATTAGACTAAAATTCAAAGCAAATGCTATTGACAAAACATATCAGACATCTATTCTGTTCACTGATAAGTTCCATAATTGCTGATTTTAAGAGCTGGCCCTAAGGGTTTTATTGCTCAATTAACATTTCTATCCCTTGCAGGGTAAGGGGTATAGCTGAAGCTAAAATAAAATTACTCAGCCCTTAACATTATTTTCCCCTTAAAGGTGTCTGATCCAGTGGCAGAGAACCTGTTTTTACCTACAAGCCATAAGTGCAGCCTACATGTGTTCTGCAGGCCATGTATTATTTAACTGTGATTTTAAGTATCTACTTAAAGTGTGATTAGCCTACATTAGTGCAAGTACAAAAACTTTTGTCAATTGTGTAATGCAAGAAAATCATAAATTGATGTTTAATTTTTAAGCACAACAAATATAACAATCCATCCTGTGCTTATCCACAGCTCAAAGGGTGCATTTTTCTAGTCAAAAAATTCCAGCTGGTCCATCTCTTGCTAAGGCATTTATTTAGACCTATCAGGATAGGTAAATATAGAAAAAAAACTGATGGCAAAACAAAATCTTCAATCTTTAAAGATATATTCCAATATTGAACAATCATTGTGATGGGTAAGCCGAACAGTCCAAACTTTAAAGGACTGGACTTAACTCAATGGCAGACTGCCAAATAAATGTAAGTGTGCGGCATCTCACATATGGAATACAGCATAGTACCTGAAATATAATGTCACTCAACACAACATCAATGTGATTACGTCAGTTAAACATTTTTGCAAAGCAAGCACAAATGGCAAAGATAAACTGGCTAGTTTAGTCATGGCTAACAGCTTGATGAATGACTACAGGCAAAAACGTAAGAAAAAAACATTAATGCATATGCAGCTAACAACAGCTCACAGTCTACCTGCCAGGCATAGTCTGCTGTTATACACACTAAACATTTTAAGTATCTTAGTAATCTCAGCAAACTAAATATATATCAATATCAATCTGAAAATTACGTTTTCAGTTTGACTCTCATGTACTGCTATTGGATAACCAAAATACTAAGTTGCTGTAATGGTGCCAAGTTTTATGGAACCATATAAACATTTATTTCTACCTACAGTGTGGCCTATTTCCTTAAAAAATGTTAACCTTGTTTGCTGAATATAATGACTTTAAACTATCAAACAAAATTTGCTAGACAAACAGACTCTGTGGCAGTATAGTCCAAAGCACAAGAAAATAGCTGCTTTATCAAAATGTCAAGAGAACCTGTACAACGAGCAATACATAGTTTAGTGACGTTTGTCTAGTAATGATCCCCCTGCAAAAAAACAGAAAAGCTATATGCAGTCTAGGGTTGGGTTATGTCTGTTCAGTGCATCAGACTTTGCGTACTTGTCAAAAGTCAGCAATGATTGTCCATTGTCTAGGGCGTGAGGGTTGGAGGTCAGTTTTTTCAAAGGCACTCATGAATTATGACTGGCTAAACAATCTCTTCTGTCCAATCAGGAGACATGTTCAAGCTATAATATATACTATTGCATCAACGGTCATCTTTTGTAATTTTAATTTCATTTTTTTTTCAGAGGCTATTTTTGGTAGGCTACATTAAATAATCCCATTTTACGTATTCGTCATCTCACAATGTATCATATAATTCTTAGTGCCTGAGAGGTACTTTACCTATCAGGCAATATTTTATATTTAAGACACTTGCTTTCCATACGGTTTGTAAAACTCTGTGTATAATAACAGAGGCCAAATAAGCTGTAACTTGTATAAAAATTGTAGTATGCATTATTCATAATACTTTATTAATAAGCTGTTCTTGGCCATTTTTGTTGTTCAGGTTTACGCTGTGGTAATAATTGGGACTGACCACAACTTGTCTGCCAATATTATTTATCTTTTAATTTTGTACACTGTTATTTTGGCCGATAAAGCCACTGTTACTCTTACAGCACACAGGTAATGTTTCCTTGTGTTTGTTTAACCCAGCCTATGCATACAGTGTTGTGGATAACCAACAGAGGTAAGTGTCTCATCTAAATTTCACGGGAGTACAGATTTAACTGAAATTCATCTCCAAATGTTTGAATGTCTAAACACCATCTACGGGGTTAAGCCAGGGCCAGGCCAAGCCACACCAGAATCCCAGCTTGTATGTCAAATGTAAATAAATAGGTTCACATCCCAATGCTCTACAACATAGCTGATGGCTGTTACATGTCATCGAAGAATGATGGTATACTCCATTGTTCCCAACCCTGATTTGACACTTTCAAAATGAAGGACATCCAAACAATTTGATATGAAAAAGAGCCAAATGAAAATCATATTATCATAGAAATAGGCAGTTACATGCACAGACAGAACGACATACCTTAAGTTACAGACAAGCTTATGAGCATATACAGACACACAAAGGAACAGCTGAACCAAGACAGACAAAAGGCACAGGCATGGATTGAAAGTCATAGAGAAATTAAGCCACATACACATACAGACACACACCAAGGGACACGTGAATCAAAGCAGAAGGCAAGAGGCCCAGGTGCAGCCTGGCAGAAACGCAAAGGGACAGATGCACAGCTGCACCAGTGTGTAGAACAGGGAGACACAGAGACATAGGCACAGTCACACTAAGGCAGGGACACACACTCAGGCTACCGTGACGTGAGCATACACAGTAAGTGCTCTGCCCTCACTGCCCTTGACTCAGCTCCCTGTTCTAACTCCTGTCAGTAAATAATGGGTGTTAAACCCTTCTTCATGGCCCCCTTCTTTTCAGAGAGGCCGATTCTCTGACACAGCTGAAATATTTATCACTTCTATTTCAGAGCGGCTTCGGGCAGACACCCAGGCACAGAGCATCTCGGCCCAGGTCAGGACCAATGGTTGTGGGAGAAATAAAAAACCTGGGGGCCTCGCCTGCATTATTTAATCATTTCCCGTCCATTCCCTCAGTGGCCTTTAGCTGCTTTATTTCGCTGTCAAGGTCCAGCAGACTCTCCTTGGCTCAAACGGGAGAGAGCTGTGCTAAGCAGGTGTCTGGGGAGTTTCTCCTCAATTAAGCAAAGGTAAAGCAATGCCGTGCCGAGCAAGCCGGGCTGAATACATTACTCTCCTGTCACGGCAAACGCTCGTGGTCTCACCTCTGGTGTTCTACAGATCACGCAGATGCAGGTTCAGTGGCAGGGTGGGGAATGGGGGTGGAGTGGCTGAAGTGAAAAGGGGGCACTGTCCCTTCCCCATGCTAAGCACACGTGATCACACTGCAGACTAACAAGGAGCAGGTAACCGTCTCCATCAGCGCTACAAAGGGGTGCACTGCTTTTTTTGTTTTTGGAAAGCCAAGTCCAGTTTTAGTGGTACATGCTGCGTTTGCCCTGCTGCTCCCTTCCTCCTTCTGGCCCATACCCTCCACTCCCTCTCCAACCGCACACCCAACCCCTCACCCCCCCTTTCCCCTCCCCTCGCCTCCGGTGTCAAGTGCTCTGAAGCAGACTACAACATAAACACAGATGTTGTGCACCGCATTCTGGGGCACTGTTTTATCTGCTCAGACAGCTTTGGTGGTGTAGAAATCAAATATACAGCTCAGGAAGCAAGTATTCCTTTTAATAAACTGCCAGAGACCGAGAGAGGGAGACAGCGCAAGCGTATGAAGGAGCTGCTTTAGCTTGCTGAGGACATATTGATGGGAGCAGGATCCTTCAGGCATTAGCCAGTATTATGCGGCTCACGCAGGCTTAGGAATCAGTATCATTGCAGCTACCAGGAGCCGTCAGAGCCAATTATTCCTGGGGACCGTGCAAGCGGCCAGGCCGGAGCCCTCGCCGGAGACAGTGAGCGTGGCTGCCACTGCAGACAATCCCCGACTTGTTCCAGGGAAGCTGTCAGAGCCAATTAATTACCTCCCTCTCTTAACACTTTCCATTAAGATAAATAGATAAATGAATTCATCAATCTGAGGGCAATGAAGCTTTCAGTTTCTCATCAGAACAATGCAAGCGTGCATTGATAGTGGAGTTCCACCCCATGGTACAGCTGTGGTCAGGGACAGTTGTGACTCAGATGGGTGATGTGTGTGTAGTGGGGCTTGGCCGGCAACGCCACGGAGGGGGGAGGCAGGGGGGCGTATCCCAGCAATGGAAACAGGCAGCTTATTGTTTGGGTCCAGCAGCTGTCCTGCAGTGGGATTACCCAGCCATCAGCATCCACACACAGACACATCACCCTGGTGCACAATGGAGTGAGGAAGGACGGCACAACCACACGCATGCACGGGCACAGGTAAGATGGGCACCATCCATGGGTCACATGGTCTAATGGGACTGTTTATGATTTTGTTCTGCGACCTTTCTCAAGCACAGTCCCCCCCGGCACTCTCAGGACACACTCTCTGCATCCAGCCCTTTATTGTGCGTATCGATGGTGTATTGATCCACCTTGCCTGTTTGCTTAGCTGTCCCTCCTGTCAAACCAAAAAAAGATCTAGTATTGGCAGTTAAACATAATATTGGCAGATACACAGTACAACCTGAGGAAACTACTGTATTGGAAAAGACGTGGTGATGCATTTTATAACAACACTATTAGGCATCATTACAGCCATTGTAAATTACTGTTGCTGAAGCTGGGTAAGTGTGCAGATAGATAGACAGATAGATAGATAGGATAGAGCTATTTATGCACACATTACAGGCCATGCTACTGAAATGTGTATTGCAACCCTATTACCACACACATTTTATGGGTCAAGCCAGTTCACAGTAAAAGATGCTCTCACCAGGAGATTTGTATGAAAATACTTTAGCTTTATATATTGGGCAACAGTTCCTTGTGTCAAAGGAAGTTAACATTATATTACACAATTGGCAGCAGTATGACAAACTGCACAATCCCTTATGTTAAGCTAAATCAGAGTACAGGGGTTAAACAAACAAGCATTTCACTTCAGTCATTTATCAATTTGCTACAATAACACTTTGCACATCTTGGTGTAATCCTGTAATCATAATAGCTGACTCAATAAATATGTGTCACAACAAATATAGAAATATTTCATGGCTTGACTAAAGTTATTACAAATGCTTATACTGAATTAACACAATATGAGAATATTGAATGTGAATAAGGCTGACCAATAAACTACATCTTGCTTTGTGGGAGACTATGGAAAATACTTTCTCAAGATAAATAGTACTTACTCTTTTCTTCCCCTCACTGTGCCTCTGCTAACATTTATTCCAAGAAGGTCATTTATGTTGGTTTCACCTGAAAAAACCTTGTTCCTCCCGTTTCTCAACTGCAATACACAGGAGATGTATCTGCTGTAGCTTGTGCTTGTCAGACTTGTAAATAAGGGATCTTCACTTAGTCATATTATTGATCTTGTATCCAGCAGACAGAGGCAAGGTTTCAGAATGATATATTATGCCTATATAGGGAAGACTGCATTCATTGAGGTCAGATTTTTTTGGTCAAACTCGATTTCAGAAATTCTGAGAGAGCAGCTTTCAAAAACCACCAGGAGTGTTGCATTTTTGTCAAAAACATTCAGAAAGACAATTCCTTTTCCACCTCAGGGGGAAAGGAAAACTAAATACCACTTATTATTTATTGATAAAATCCACAATATGCTGAACTGACAGATGGTGCATCCAGTCAAAGCCCACTGGTTGCAAACCCCATAACAGCAAAACCAGTGTCACTGATGGAAAGAGGACTGCAATCAGCTGGGTAGCACAGCCTAAGTGACTCCTCTGGTTAAACAGGCGCCTTCAGTCTGCCTGCAGCAGCTACGTGACAGAGCAGCCCTCTGACTCCATGACTGCAAAACCCAGCTGGTAAACTGCACAGTGAAAACAAGTGTCAGATTATAGCACCACTCTTGGAGGAAGAACATGCTAGTTGCTGTTAGCAGCTACTTGCTATCTGTGCTATCAGCAGTGATGGGTGGGCGTAAAATAACACTGGGCTTTCCAATATCAGAGAAAATGAAAAAAGGGAACAAAATGGTGTTTAAAAACATTTTGTTTCACCGGGTGTCAGAGCGGCAGTGAATGTTACTCATGTTTGTTTAAATAAAGCTTATAACTATGCATAACTACAGCCTCACAGGCTGTAAGCCAGTAGCACAATGATCACAGCTATTCGCCTCCAGTTACTTCCTGTAGCTGTTCTGGCAGGACTGAGAGGGATGTGTTTATCAGGAGGGGAGGAAGCATGCCCGTTTGAGCGGAGGGTCTCTGCTGCTAAAACAAGATTTCCCCTGCTGCCTCATAAATCAATTCAAACTGCTTCAAAACAAAGGTACAGATCAGAGCTGGAGGCCAGCTCTGATCTTTTCTTACATTTCCTCAAAACACACAGAGCAATGTTAAGGGTCGCCAAATAACCAACTGACTAGGCTTGACATGTCACCAAAGTGCAAGGCATTATTCAAGCAACAGCATGACTGGAAGAGAATATCCTGTCTTTCAATATTTCCAGTTCCATTCTTTCACATGCTTTAAAATTAATTTCATGAAACTGTTTATCTCCAGCTTTTCCACCAGTTTGTTTGATACAATAACATGGCAATTGTCAAAACTCACAATTGTCAAAAACAGATGCTCTGTGATAAATGCTAACTTAACAGAATAAATGCAATAAAACTGCAGTTCATTAACTTGTAATCACTTTCCCTTGCATGTAAACTTTGATATTTATTTATTTTTTAAGAGGTAGAGCTGCCATGTCATAATTCCAAGTACAATTTTATGGACCACTAGTAGCTGTTGTATGTTTCACACCAAGTTTATTCACAGATTGTGTAAGTTAGCATGCCTTCATTGAAACCAAAATGGAAGGAGCTGCACAAGGAGCTGCATTTAAACCAGTATACACAGTCCCTTATTTTTGTTGGTTAAAATCTTGATGTTTTTATCTCATATTTCAGAGGTTAATGTGCAATGAATTATGCGGCCAGAAAATATTTTCATTTTCATAAATTTTATGGTTGGTCCCAATACTCAACAGGTGTGTTCTACTTACTATATTAAAGGACATTTAAGGATCCTTGTAGCAACACCATAATTCCACATAAAATCAAAACATGCCAGCACACTCCACATAGGCTGATATGTCTAATAATAATAATAACAACAACAATAATAATTATAATTATCATAATAATAATACATTAGTCATCATCATATAATTTATGGGAATATAATTGCACTGTTCTGAGATATATTTAGTGATTAAAATTTATTTGAGAAAATTATATATATATATATATATATATATATATATATATATATATATATAGGATAGGTTAAATGAAAAAGCTTACAAACATTTCACTTTACGACGAAAAAATTATTTAAGTAATTCCTTTGTCCATATTTTCTAAAATCACTCATGACCATAATTTTAAAAATATTACATGTTTGCTCATTTGGCAAATTATTAATGTAGCACAAAATATCTTAGAAACCAAGGACATAAATTTTAAATAAGGAAAAAATTAAGGCAATAACAAAAAGCGAACTCATCTCATAGGACCTGACATGATATTTAAAAAAGAGACAGTATATTCACCTCTCTGAGATGTTAAATCATATAAACAGCTCATACACACATACTGGGAAAGATGGACATTAATAAGGGATAAACAAAATGGCTCCTATAATCCCCCTGTGGAGATACAAGCACATTATTCCTGGTGAACGAGAGCAGTATTTACCAGAACTGGAGTGTGTTCCTGAGAGAGAGGGAGAGGGAGAGAGAGAGTTGTATTTGCAGAGGCTTTGGCCCTCTGAGTTGTAATATAGAGGTGAAACTGATTATATTTGTATCAGACAGTGCTTCTGACAGCACCGCACAGTGAAAAAGCAGCCGTTTGGATTTTTCTCTTTGTTCCAAGGAAAAAGGAAATCTATGGGTTCCCCCTCGCCCCATTATAGAGCACTCAACACAGCTTTCTCTTAAAAAAAATGCCAACCACATAGAGTGACAGATGCAGACACAGTAATTGACCTAAATCGCTCTTTTCCAGCACATTAACCCCAGCGTCTAACAGAACCCTTTCCTGGGAAATAACTACAAAAATAAAAGTACTATAAAAAACACTTCAATGAATTGTATAGATTCTGGCATATATATCTGAAAAACTGACACCTTTGCTCAGGCACGGAATTGACATGTGCTCAAGTGAAAATCTAAATCAAAGCCAAAACAAAAGAACAAGCAAATGGGGGGAGGGAGTGGGGAAAATGCTGGGAATATTTAGGTATATATTCTTCTATACAGCATGGACAGGGGGAAAGGAATGTTCAAGGGACTGTGTCTCTGATTCTTTTACAACATGGGCATGGATCAATATTATTTTAATTTTTAAAGGTCTGTTTATGAAATGCAATAATCCTTCATTAAAAATGCAATCTGTGCTGCGGTGCGAGGGTAGCGTAAATGATTCATGGTTTGATACATCTCCTGTATAATCACATCCTCAGGGGAGCCTGCGCTGCATGCTCCGTCACACTACCCAGACTGCCCATATTAAAAAAGCCTTTAACTAGGATGAAAGCAATGCACTGCTAACAGAGACAAAAAAAATGCAAAGACAATATCAAATATAAAAACATCCAGCCATTTACTGTCGCAATATTAACAAAAAATATATATTCATAACTGTGACATCCTTTGCTTTTTCCCTACAGATTTTTAGACTCTACTTCCAATTGTTTTTTCCCCCTCTCCATCTTTTTTTGCTCCCTTTCTTAACCCGGATGTTGCTCTGCAACAGCAGTTTTGGTACATAACATGTGCCTTTCTCCAGCTAGGTTTAAACGGCAGATTGCAACGTCAACAGTTCAGCATTATCTCTGCATTATTGATCATGTTTTAGGTGCTATGACCACCTAAAACCAATGTGAAAAACCATACCCTTCTGACAGGAGGACTGTGAATATCCTGAAAAGAGCATTGTTGATGTACAAATGCATTTTTCTGGTGCCAAAGGCATGTACGAAGCACACATCACTGCCACACAAATCTTTCCTCTTTCAGATCCTACTCCCCAGTCAGTCTCCTTTACTGATTGACAGTTTTCATGTGGAAAGAAAAATGCCTCATGTTAAAAGGCTGTGATGAGGCCTTTTGCAATGCTAAGCTTAAAGCTGAGAATCCAGTGAAGCCCAAACAGCATTACCATTCCACAAGACTACTGTAGACAAATGTCCACTTTCCATCACTGCTACGGCGACTAGATCAAACACCTCTCCAACATACCATTCTCTATCATACCCTCTATTCTTTCTGCCAGCTTTTTCCTCTATCTTCAGAAATCACATTAGGGCTCTTATATCCTGCATTGATCGTTATCTATGGATAGCTTTATTGCTCTTACCACACCAAGTCAAAGGGATCAGACCACTTAAGCATGCTTTAAAGCGCATTAATATTAATTGTGGCAGACCCTAATGTCATAATGCAGAAAAAAGCACAGTAGTGCTATGTAATTTGGTGCAACATCTCTGAAATGCATTCACTACAGAATGCCTTCATGGTGTTAAGTGTGTATTGAGGTTCACATTTTCTTTCTATTGGTTTTCAATACAAATATCAAAACAGCTCCATACACTTATTTCTGCTGTGGTATATACAGGGCTCAAGTTACAGAGGGATGCCATCCTCCTTGGAAAAAATCTTGACCACAACCATCCCCCTTGTAAAATTGCCTTCTCCCTTCCCCCTTTGCTTTAACGGAATTAGCCATGGTATTTATCACCTAATCGCAAAAAGACTAAACCTTTCTGAGATATTTCAATGTCAGTCTTATGTTATCTGCGCTCCAGTTTGTGTTGTTTTGTACCCTCTGTGCCTTTGTGGCTTTTGATTGCTTATTTTATTGGAACCTGAAAATGCATGCTTCTCATTGGCTAATGCAACTACGCCCTAAGTTTTAAAATGGCTAAGCGACCGGTTCAGCAGGACCATAGAAGTTTTAGTAAAGAAGAATAAAACAAAAGGTGAGATAATAACCAGTCTGATGTATTATTATGAACAGATAATATGTCCCTTATGTCACAAAATTGTTGCCAACAGCTCAGCCAATGTTTAATCTTGAACAAGAGGCCAAGAAACTACACACAATATTGTATGGACATGATAAATAACAATGAAAAATAATAAAACTAGTAATATCATTGTTGTTGTATAAATTAAATATTGTAAATAATTCAAGTTTTTGTACTCATGAATACAAGTTACAATTATATTTTCTTTTTTTTCTTATGATATAGCTTGACTGTAAAAAAAAAAAAAAAAATGTAGGTGTACCACCATCCTTCCATTTTGAGGTTAGTCATCCTTCGTGAATTTTTTTTTTCTGGGTATATGCATTTATCAAAATGTATGTGTATGAATGTTGTGTATGTGAGTGTGTGTGTGTGTGTGTAGAGGGAGGAATTTGAAAGCAGTTGATTGAAAATAAACACAGATTTATTAGAAACCATCAGAACACATAAATAAAATGGCCTTATGGACATGCTAGAAGACATTCTTCTCTCTTATCACTTAGATCACGCCACCCCCAATCAATGACCTCCAAGGGGGCTAATAAAGATTAAATTATTGCACATCCCCAAAGATACATCCAGTAAAGCTCCTAAGAATAACACAAATAAATTACAGCAGGGTGGTGGGGATGCTGTGGGTGGGGGTGGGGGTCGGTGTAGTTCTGACACAATAGCCGTCTGCTCCCCTTAGTTCCTAATTCATGCTCTAGAGGAATGCAAGGTGCCTCCAGGGCACCCAGGCACCCAGTCTTGACAGCTATATCTCCTTTCCTTTTTCCTTGAATGCTCTATCTTCTCTCTATCCTTTCTTCTTTCTTTCTTTCAAAATTGGAAGCCCTGATGTAACTGACAGCGTATTTTACATAGCAGCTTTGTGGTGAATTTGTGCTTCTTTGGCTGATTTCACTGTCCCACCCATCCACCCCCCCCAAACCTCATCAACACTACATTACCAAGTCAAATCAGGTGTTGCTGCAGAGCTCTCTGGAACAAGAACACTAGACGCATCCAAGAAGGTGCACTCAAACGCCCGGCTGCTTTTCAGCCAGAGGCGGGGGAGGAGGTGGGGGGGACAACAACAACAATAATCATGGGCTCAAGGCCATGGTTTATGGGTAAAGCTACATTATGTAATGCAGTGTAATGCAATGCAATGCAATGTAATAAATGATGTATTTCACTGGTAGCATTAAATATATTTTCTGTACTCATGAGGCAGATTTTAATCTCGGGGGCCCGCTGTAACCACATTAGCGCTTTCCGTTTCAAGTGTCACAAGGAATTACGGCACGCTTGTCATCTCCGACATCCTGACTTCCCTGTTAAGACACTGCCTTTCCTCCGCTCTCTCCCTCAGCCCACGCCTGCCGATGGAAGTACACACTTATCACTCCCTTTCATCACTCTCATAATAACCGCTGGCACACACAAGGTTGATGCTTGGAAGAAAAAAAAAGAGAAGCCAAAAAAAAAACAAAAAGCACAAAGTGAACCTGTCTTTTTGTTGGTCTTTTTCATTTCTGCTGGCTGCAGAAGAGAGGGAGATAGTGATAGAGAGGAAAAGAACAAACCTCGGGGGAAATGTGGGGGGAAGGGGGAAGGGGATTGTGCATTGTTAAATGTGTAATAATTTACAGACAGCGGTGTTGATTACTTGAGGTACGCTGTGGCGCACAGCCTCTCGGAGCACGAGTCCCCACGCCCCTGCTGCGCTCATCTCTGGGATCAACATGCACCGGCAGGGGCTGGAGCCGCTTCTCCGGGAGTGAAATTTTAAACTGCAGCTGTTGGGAGAATCGCTTGGCTTTTCATTACAGCAGCACCTCGACTGACAGAGCCAAACCTCCATCATCGCCGCGTGAGCAAGAGACCACCTTACCCCCATGTTTTATTAATTCACACCAAGTGAATACTTGATGATAAGTGACACGGAGCATGCTCTGGGAGGTCAGCCACTGACTCACAGACAGTGATGAATACGGAGGGATTATGACTCAAATTTCACCAATGTATTCATGGCTTGACCACAAATCTGCATGGTCAAGTGCAAAATCTATTCCATCAGAAGAGAAGGTTTTAGATATAAATATCTCTCTTTTGCCTGATTTTTTAATGTTCAGAAAAAACAGCATTGGTTTCTACCCATTGTCAAGGGATCACCACAGAATGCTAAAACAAAAGGTATATGTGATGTTCTCACCGCAAACAAAGCACAAGACCAAAATACACTGAAGTACACAAATGTCTTTCTTACAATAGTTTTAATGAATTAATGACTTGTTCCTAATGACTACGGTGGATGAATGGATGAATTTCAATGAGAAGATAATTTGTATTCTGTGATGCAGGCAAAGCACAGGGGTTTATATCTGGTCAAATGCAGAAGACCCTGTTACTTATGTCACACAATTAAGGATGTTTTTCTTTGCTTTTTTTTCTACAAAAATGTGGCACTGTGCGCACAGCAAATAGGTTCAACGACAACAAAAAACTAGTTATCCATTCACCGCAGGGAGTTTAATATATTCTAAATGGTAAGACAACTACTCATTAAAAATTACTGCAATACTGCCTTTGGAGTCTCTCTTTCATGAAGGACTAATTGTAAAATATTATTAAAGATAAATGTAAAGTAAATTAAAGTATACTGTTAACTGGGTATATGCAAGCTCTGAAAAAGCAGATAAAGCATTTAAAGTGCATGTAGCACACAAAATATACTGAATAAACTAAAAGCATATAGTTAACTGCATTTTTTTTTGCTGGGGTGCTCCCAAATACTAGTTACAAGAGCTGAAGAGATTCTGAGATTTTGCTGAGAAAGACAAGAGCCTTCTCCCCATACATCATGAGCAGCAGTGGAATATTTCCCACCCTGACTTCAAAGACTTTGGGTCCCAATGTTTACGGAATGTTTATTTGTTTCTTGGAAAAACTTCTTACCCATTCAAGTGAGTGAAGAACTAATGCTTTTGTTGAAGAGGTAAGATAAAGATACAAAGATGGTGATGGTATATATATGGTGTATCTGACCCAAACTAGGTCCGCACATTTGCATCCTGCATTTGACACAAACAGGATTCTGTGTGGAGCAGACCAGCAAGTACTAGCCATTGCAGACTTCAATAGCTTCAAAGAAACCTTTAGATGGCAAAAAGGAAGACAACTCCAATGCCATTAAAAAAAAGGGACTGATCCTTAAAAAAAAAAAAATCAATGAAAAGATCAATGCAGAGAGTCACCCTATCAAGATCTGCAGGAGCTTCACAGGGCACTTTACAGAAGTGACAACACTAATCTAAACCTTCAGAGAGAGCATCTCTCTCCTCTCTGATTTACTGTACTGGACTTCCAGACAATGCTGGGTCTCTCACCAGCTCTGCTGCAGAGGAAAAAAAACAAAGGCTCATAAAACCTCAGGGACATCCACCCTGAGGATGGGGGGTGAGGAGCTGCTTCTGCGTGGCTTCTTCATTAGACAAGCTTGCAAAAGAAATGCTGTTTGGCTTTTTAGAGTTAATTAACATTTCTGCTGCTTCGTCTTGGGAGGGTGTGGGATTGAGCATAGAGGGGATAATGGGAGCCTTTTACCTCAGCCTTGTCCCTTCAGTGCATCTCCCCCTCCTCAGCTTTATTACTGGAGATCCTGCTGATTTAATGTTGTACTGCCAACATCAATTTCAGAACATTACAGAAAACTGTTAGCAGGACCCCATGAATCTTATTTGACTTATTTGCTACTTAAGTTACCCACCTTTCATTTCAAACAGGTTAAATGTTTTTCCTCTGACTGTTCAGATAATTTGGAGGAAGGGAAACACACTGAGTGCACTGCTCTTCATGCTCTGTCACCATGAAGCATCCATGTGACACATCAGTCATTTGTTTAAAACGACTTTTAAAATGCAAAATTTTTCGTAATATGCTCAACATCTAAGTGGTTTCTGTGTCAACAGCACAAAACAGTATCTGTTTGTGTTTATGCAGGGAGGTAGAAGGGAGCTTGCACTCTCTTATGTGCACTGTGGCATTTGTGAATAAACACTAGAGGGCTAAAACTTGCCAGTTTAAATGCACTTTAAAGGAAGAATGAGCATGTTTAGTCTCTCACTGTCATGTACCCAGAACAGAACCTAGCCTATATTATGCATCAGTGGGCAAACTAACAAAAGCTTTCCTCTTCCCAGCTGAGAAAGTGCTACAAACCCCAGCTAAATGCATAAACCCATCAATTCAAAGTTGGCTCAAATCAGTACATAAATCAACAGTGGCCCCAATATTCCTCTGCCCCTGACAACAATGGCTTTTCTATTACAGGAACAAGCCTTCCTTTTCATGGGAGATGCACTCAGCGACTGTGAGAAGCGAGGCTAGTGCTGGGACAGACTGTCTAATTCTGCAGAGACTGCCACTGAGCCATGCTCTGAAAACGTCCCCCACTCTGCTGCTCTGCAAATACTCTCATATAATATGCCAGCCCTTTCTACTGACATTTATGTTAAATTTTACATCTGAGTGGACTTCCGCAAAGAGGTCAGACTATAATACCAGTTTCAACAGCTTTTAACCAGCCTCTCTCCCCCCCAGATGCACACATAATAGGCTGAATGTAAATATTCATCAAAACCTATAACACTGCCTCTGACATTTTCTCATGCTACATGGCCACCCAGATGTCAATTTATTTTTGTAATGTAGCCTATACGTCAATAAATGTAGCTTGGTTTTTCAGTGAGCTAAAAAAGCACCTCTGTCACATTCCCCTCAGCAATTACAGTGTCAAAAGAGGAAAGGGGCAGCAGTAGCTGGGGGTCTGTTTTTCTTTTTCAAATGGGAAGTGGAGCCCCCTGCATTCATTTACATGCTTGTTTATTTGGAATTAGCAGGTAGGTCAATCCTTAACCTTAACCTCATCAGACAGAAAACCAAAAGGTAGTGGCAAAAACATGTCTTTGTTTGTTAAATGAGATCACTATTTATTCTTAAAGCTCACTTCAAATTTATCAAAGGCAAAACACTGTAAACAGCCAAAGGCAACAGATTTATTACAGATGAGCCAATTCACACTAGGCTGCTGCTCATAGCTATTTCTGGAAAGGCAAACTCCAATGAAGACACTGCATCTCAAAGATGTGGGACACAAAATAAACATACAGCTTAAATCTCCATTATCATAATTTTTAATAAAACACATGCACATCCTAAAGTTTACAATGACCCCTGTAGTTTTATGTTGTGTAATGCATTACCATGCTCTCCCTTTCTTGAGTAAATGAAGGACTGCAGAAGGGGGCTGATGTGTGTTTGGGAGAGTGTGGTCTGATATGGTGCCACTGGGAGTCCCTGCATGTCGGTGCCTGGGGTTCAGGGTGGCTGCTCTCCTGACTCATGAACATCCCTTCCCTCCCTCGCTCGCTCCCTCCCTCCCCACCAGCCTTTTTATTTATCTCTATTATTCCACATTCCTGCATCTACTGCACATTCCCTTACCACCCCCAAAAACTAGCAAGAAGCAATGCCCCGCCCATCACACCTTTTCATCCAGTATTTCTATTGCTGAGTCATTATTCAATCCATGTGCCAGATTGTGCTGTATTTTTTCATTTTTTATTATCTGTAATTTTGCATTTAACCCCCCACCCATTCTAGCCCATCTTTGACAGCTTCTGTTAGACTGTCTGCTAATATGTTATTTTGTTCTCACTTGTGAATGTTTTGTTTGTGAAGTATTGTCATTAAAAATGAAATTATGGGAAAATAGAGGAAATTATCCTTCTTCCAGTCTGACAAAATGTTTCATGTCAAACATACTGTACACAAATTGAAAAAAAATCATAAAATACTGCAAGTAAGTCAAAATTCTCTAGTTCTGTTTTAGGTGGTGTGAAAGAATATACAGGGATTGGGGTGCACCAGATGATGTTGTGCCTTCAGTTTGTTAGGTTCATTTAAGTGTACTTCCTACTCTATTCTTTCTCTCTCCAACAGCAATAATGTATTGTAAAACCGGTAGCAGTTCAGTAACCAATACCTCAACTTTCCAGACCCCTCAATATTTCAGAAAGCAGTCTGAAAATGCAGACGCCATGGCAAGCTTTGACACTGGCGCGCGCACACACACACACACACACACACACATTAATTAGAGCAGCTCTATACAAATTAAACAGGGACAATAGGAGAATAATGCATCTCTCATATAATAAGGGCAAGCAAGGACAAAATGGAGGAGCTGGAGCTGGTTCAAGGAGCATAGCGTCTAAACACTTTGTGCGCTTTAATATCCTACACTTATATCTGGTATCTCTGCACTTCTATGTTGTGATCCACAATCTTTATGTTAAGCAGGGAATACAGAGGTAGCAGCACTGTGCTCTGTCATTAACAATGGTCAAATCTGCTCTGTAACCTGCAGTGATGGGATGCCACATGTAGTCCTTCAAACCCAGTCCATGTCAGCCATCAAAGTGCCATGGTAAAATAAGGTATGGTGCCCCTGTACTACCAAAATCTGTTACATTCTGAGTTACGCATTAAAATCCACTAATTTAACTTGTCCATTCAAAAATGCCCTTTTCACTTTTTTTCCTATTTCCTCATGTTTTGGTATGTTAGTTGATGTGGCTCATTTCACATCCTGGCACTGAAAGGAGAACATAGTGGTGCAGCACCACTGTAACACTCTTTAGGGAGGACCCGCTATATTTCTATTATACAGCATTCCATGTACATGTGGTGCACAAAAACATTACTGACAGTATCTGACTTGAAAAAATATCACTTATCTAAATATCCAAATGAGGGGTCCACAGGAGTCATAAGATCTGGGGTCTGAGGCCTCTAATTCAGACCACACTAAAGTTACATGTATAAAAAGAACTACCAGATTAAGAATGCCAACCTTAATTATTAGTGTACATTTTCAAACACAATGACAGCATATTCAGTCAGACAGGTTAAGACTGTAGATCTATCTAAAGACTGTCAGATCTCTGTCCTTGACTGAGGCAAAAGACCTTGTGCATTTCCTCAGAGGAAACAGCTCTCAGTGGTTTTTACATCGTGAAATGTTGCTTTTCTGCCATCACTGTAAAGTAATTACTCCAGTTCCATTCAAAATGATCAAAAGGCTTAATCCTACATAGCATTTTCTACTGGCCTACATCCAGGCCACGCCCTGAAAAGACAACTCACCACTTTTTGTTTTGTTCATCTTTCCAAAATCTATACATATCACATCACACAATTTCTAGGCAGCCTACCCTTATTCTATGACAGAAGCATGCTTCTCACAAATAACTTAATTCAGGGATACTGGGAGGAGAGATGACAGAAAGGGTCCCACTGTTTTTCCACAATCCCTTATTTTATGAAACTGAAATGTTTTGTTTTGGGGCAGGAACAAGTGAAATGCATAATGGGACACCATGATTTCAGTAAGGTACAGTGGTTAAGATACCTCACATCTTTTTTAACTAGAGGAACTCTTCATCACAAAACTCATGCATTCATACTACAATAAGAACAACATATAAAACTGAACATAGGGTACATATTTTCCTTTTAATTCTGCCTTTAAATGCCTGCCTTTCACCTATAGTCACACAACCACTTATTTCAAGAAACACTCTATCACTTTATTACACAGCAGAAGTGTGAGGATACTTGTCTGCACTAAACAGAAACCAATTCCATGTCTCCTCCATGAGGCTTTCTCTAACAAACTTAGTGGGGAGACAGACAGAGCACTACACATGCAAATGTGCATGGATTTTCATTCTTTTTTTAACTTGGGCTCCTCAGGTAGGAGAAATCCCACAGCAGGGAAAAATGCTCCCACTAGAGAGGCGCACACACTATCCCTGCCAACGGAATCCCTCCATCCCTCATGGAAAAACAATAACAGATGGGAACAATGAGCAACACCAGCCTCCTCTGCATTTACATGCCAAACTACCATGTATGCCTTTAAAGAAAAACCATATAAAACACACGCACATTTACATGTGACAGAAAACAGCCACGAGTGTGGGAGGGGGTTGTTAGGAGGTAGAATATAGTCTTCATTTCTTTTTTTAATGACCATGCCCACCTCCCCCCTTCATCTCCCCTTTCCTCATGGTACAGAAGCATGCCAGGCTTCAGGCAAATGCACCATCCAAGTGGATCAAACAAGCTGGAATGACAAGATGTGCACTCACTGTAAATCAAGGAGCCTTCTCACTGAGCTTCTGAAGAGGGCATTATCTAAAGATGGTGCAACATTCCAAGAGCTTGAACATAAACAGCTCTGAGACACTGCAGGGGGTTTGTGTGTGTTTCAGGGGAGGAGGGCTCATAATAAAACAGCGGAATGCATTATTTTCACTCAGTGCCACGAACATTCTGCTATTCCATGCAAGGCAGCCACCGGTCCCAATGGTAACATTCCAAACAAATCCAAGCGCCTCAGCTATGTGAGAGGCTAATTACCCTTCCGCTGATTAAATTCTATGACCACAAATGCATATGGTACACTACTCTGTATTTGTGTATCTGAGACACAGTGAAATAGAAAGAAATATTCAGCATTGTGTGTGTAGAGAGACATGCCAGAAGTAAATAGACACCCTTAGTGTTTTATCAAACACTGCTGGTGACTATTTACTTTTTGCATGTCTCTGATCATACATGCACATGTGCCAGGTATATCTATGCAATAAATTCATTGAGGCTTGCTAAAACAGATTCATGTGAGTGTATGTGTGAGAGAGAGAGAGTTTGCGCAAGAATGTGTCTAACATCTTCCATTCTTTGGATTCTTCACAGGAATTCACAGTTCTGGTAGCATATGGCTTAAACAAAACATCAGCCTGTTAATAGTTTACATAACAACCCAAATAATTCAATGGTACTTTCATGTCCCTACATCTGCCTTTGTTTTGATTTTAAATTACAGAACCTCACCTCCAATCACACAGCACCGTCTCTGCCAGATCTGGCTGACATCTTGCAACAATCTAGTGGCCCTCCTGGCTCTCTTACTGATTTTAAAGCCCTGCTGGCATGTTCTTCCCTACCATATTATTAATGCACTGGTAGTACTCTCTGTGCTGAAAGCTGAAAGCACAGAGCAAAGACCTAATAAAAATACACACTCATGCACACACACGCGCGCTAATACAGTTATGAAAAGACAGGCGCAAACACCACAGAAAAGCAATCAAAGAAACACAACCGTAAACCTGCTTTATTTCTGCAACATCAAGAAAACACTTGAGTGAGCATTCACACCCCTTTTTCACTCCTCACTCCGGCTAAGCTGCAATTGCCATGGCACTGGAGAACTGTAATTCTTGCGCAGCTGGCAAAGGTTGACTGGTAATGCCCGATCAACCACAAGAGAGCCCACTTGGGCAAGGACAGACAAGAGATATATTCTGCTGCCTGAAGACCTCCCATACTGGGCAGCATTACAGTGATTACTGCCCTGAGAGTAGAAACACATCCTGCAACCTTGTATCCACCCCAGGTCATGCCAGTGATATCTTCTGCCCACATCACTTCTGAGGGGTACGGCGCTAGTACGTCATCCAGGATGGGCATCTTCAAGATTGTCAGAGACATCTTCTCTGATGTACTGACTGCACAGTTTGGCTGGTGGACTGCATACTACAGAATGAATAGTAGGCAGCTGGCAATCAGGACTTCAGAGGAGAGCGTGCGTGTGTGTGCGTGTGTGTGAGCGTGCTCTCCTGAACTGACAGAGCACACTGCAGTGCTGAGGCAGTCTTATAGCATACATGCAGCTGGGTAAAATAAATTTGGAGACAACATAAAAACAATATAAAAATGTTTTACTTTTAAAGTTTGTCTAACATGCATGATAAGCAAAAACCAAGACATATGTGTGCCTATACATTTCCAAATAACGGCTAAGTCAGAGGAATTAAAGTGTGAGATTGTGCAAGATATGGTTTTATTCACAAATGACTTGATTTAGAAACCTAAACAAGCCCAAACAGTCTGGCTTGTTTTGGGTTTTTTTTCATGAAAGGTAATTCACAGGGGGTGTTTGTTGAACAGCTTGCTCATTAATTAAACGACAATTCTGAGCAGTTGGACAGGAGCCGCTGGGATATAAGGTGACATTGCTGTGTAGTTAGAGACCATGCGCAAACCTCCAAAAATTGTCAGCACATTTCGGTGGGGCCTTTTTTGTTGGGGGGATTGGGTTTTACCAAGACTGTCTCTCAACCTGGAATAACATCTCCCTGTCAACAGCATTATACATAAAAAATGTATGTAATACCATGTAGCACATGTTCATCTGTCTGCATTTTTCTGATTTCAGAGGTAAAAATGTAAATGCAAGTCGAGCTAAGACAGCCCCGTCAGTCCTCAGCATGGCTGGAGTCAGCCTCCATGCGTCAAGGCAGGAAAAAACAGGGCTCATTTGGGGCGCCGCACCCCGTGTGTCTGCCTAATATGTTAAAACAACATGCGAGCAGGGGGCTCGGCTGCTGCCAATTACCGCAGCTTTGGCGCTCCAGAAATACATTCTTTTGAAGGGAAACTGGGGAAAACTGACACGTAGCGTGTTCAGCCGTCGGTAAGTGTTGACAGATTGTTAAATTTAACTAGAGCACTGCACTTGAATGGCCCATCAAGAGCTCTTTTGAAATAATGTTGTTACCTTGTCCAGAGCATTAACTTCTCCATGTAATGGGGTGGATAAAATGGGTTTCAAACATGTTATGGCAATAGGAGAAGAAAAAAAAACAAAGGACTGGACAAAAACCCTGGGTTCCTCTGTCAAACACCTTTACCATAGTATGCATTCAGGGCACTGGGTATAAACACTGCCTAAGTTGACAATGCTGACACACACACCATTTCCATCGGCCTTATCCAAAGAGACAGCTCGTTTTTGCTGCAGGTTATGTCACTGAGAAGGTAAACTAACCTGCGACAGCCTGTAGGCTGCACCATGTCAAATTACCAACTGCCTGTATCGTACAGTGACACAAAATTAATCCTCCTTTAAAGCTGGCCCAGACAAACACCACATACAGCAAACTCCTGGGTTTAGCCTTAGGAAAGCTCACAGTGCAGTACAACTCCGAAAACAGAAATCTTTTCTGCTGAAGTAAGAAGCCCTGACGCACTCTTATTAAAAATTAATCATCTCAAATTAGAACCGCTTGGTTGTCATGAAGATGTATTACCTCCACCCTCCCCAGCAGAGGATTCTGTGGTATTCCATATTATGTTGCACTGATATTTCTTATTTGTTGCATGACATCTCTGAACCCCTTCACTGCCCATGTGTTGACACCCTATATGTTTCACCAGCCAAATTTTCAGCTCCATTTAAAACTGTAATTTGTGCATCCTCTATTGTTTAACTCAAAGCATTTTGATTTGCTACCTTGTTATGAATACACATGAAAGTGCACTGTTGACAATCATAGCTAATAAAACAAAAACAAAGCTCATCAGCACCCTATTTTATCCACCAGAGTTAAGGAGTTACAGGGTATAGAGGACAGAAAAGCTTACTATCTGGTCATTATATAGATCTTGTTCATCACCACCAATAGCAAGGTTTAACAATCAGGAAGAAGGAGTCAACAAATTCACTGCACACTGATCAGTGATGTCACATCAATGTTTAACACAGTTTGGAGCTCTCATCCTGCCTGTTTACTGAGCACCCTTACTACTGCAGCACCCTTAACATGCTCGCTCATCCTAATTCACTTAACACTGTAAAAAGTGATATTGCCACAAAACCAACCATACTCATCAAATGTACTTTTTCTACAAGATGGGTTAAGGATACCTTTTCAATTATAATTCAAAAGCAAAAAACAAGGCAAATTACCTGGGAATACTTCTGTTTCAGTCACTTACACTAACCATTCCTCTTGGTATTGGTTTGACATCAATCTTCAAATACTCCCTGTTTTTATCATGTAAATACATATAGCACACAAGCACAATTTAAGCATAAATCCACAAGAACAGCTACAAGAGGCAAGCAAATGACAGTGTCACATCTATTCTTTGAAAATCATATTCCACTCACATGAACCAATAAAGAAATGTCTTTTGTCTAAAATTAAATTAATTTGCACAAATATCTGCTGATTGAGTAGACATCTGGTATAACTATGTTTCCATCACACAAAAAGTATGAGACCCATTCAATTCATGCCTACATGCGATTTCTTGAAGCTCAAAAAGTCAAAGGATGTTTATGCATTTCTTTGACAAAAGTAAAAGATAACCAAACATTGACTACCTGTAAAGCCTAAGTGTCAGTTATTACAGAAGGAAGCTTACATCTAAGCAAAGGGACCTGCATGCATTTTGGGTTATGTGCTTATGTCTGTACCATGACAACAGCCAGCATTCGAATCCTGTAATGAACAGGATCATGGCATCTATTTCAAAATTTAAAAGCATGCTGTGATACAGCCCAACCATAAATGGTGCTGCACCTGAAATGTTTTGGCTTTGTCTTAACACTGCCCATTGAACATATCTGCAAATGCAGTCCTCACAACAGAAGGCAGTGCTTTCACTGGCACTGAAGCTGATTTAATTTCAAAAACCTTTTGTTTCCTCATGTCATGTGCTGAGGGCTCCCATTTTAATAAAGCCATTGACACAGCCAGCTCTGCGTCCCAGCCCTGCCGGCTGATATGATCAGCAGCCTGACATCATCACCACAGCATCTCTGAATGCCATGGATCCTGACCAGAAAAAACCCACAGTGTGTGAGACCCTTGTAATTGCTCTGGGACAGAAATATCGATTGCAATTATGTGACTCAGTACATCAGTTAACAAGAAAGACAGGGAGTAAAATGTACTGCTGAAAATTGAAATGTGCTCCTGGAACAGACAACTGAGAAAAATATATAAATAAAATAAAAATTACAATTCCAGAGTGATCCCTTGAACTGAATTTGATCTTATTACACAATTAAAATACAAGCTTCCGCCATTGTCTCTGTAAAGATTTTTAATGCCCTCGAGCAAATTCAAAATGGTCATTGCTAATGAATGCTTGCTAAAGCATTTGTCCTCTTCTTTCTTTCTTTCCCTCTTCCCTCCCTCTCATTTTATCCATATTAATGAGAGCAGAGTAAATACCCCATTGGTCTGAGCAGCTCTGCGAGTGAAACAGCTCTGCCAACTGGTATAAAAATGACAACCTTGCTGTGCTCACAATTATCCCTCTGAGAATACATCTTCCATTTGAACATCACAAAGGGAAGCATGGAGGCTCACCATCGTTCATTATATGGAAGAACAGATGCTTGTGAAAACTACACTACAATGGTAACATTACTTAACTGGGGAAAATAAAATTTGATGCTACAGCTTGAAAGAAAGTACAAAAAAATCATGAGCTGTTCAAATAGAGCTTAACTTAAAAGATGCTTGGGAAACAGCACTGGCGCATCCACTGTACCATTACAGCTCTGACATATTTAAGGCTCAACACGCTGTAACATTTGTTTGAATGCATTAATAGCAACTGCAATGTTATTCATTATTTATCAGACTCGGAAGGTCGAACAAACACACACCTTGTGATTCTGCCACTGCATAATTAAACAGCACACCTGTCAGATGTCTTTTTGTATGCTAAACAGAGCTCTTACTCAATTTGCTACCTTTAGCTGAATGCATGTTGCAATATTAAAAATGCTAGAGTAATGAGACCTGATTTATTCTGAGGTAATACTGTTGGTACTGTGAATCAAGAAAAATAAAAATCTACACATGAAGCAACACTCAGCCTTTTGGAACTTACAGATATATGTTTTCAGTGAATTGAGCAATAATGTTGCAATTTTTTGCACTGTGTTTTCATAAAGCTACTTATCTTTCCATGTACAATGTACATAACTCTTTTCAATATTGGCGCTCAGAACTACTGAAAACAGATGTATGGGGGGAAAAACAGATCTTACACTCTCAAACATGCTCTTTCAGTGAAGAGACCAACCAAAGAGGCAGTTGCATTTTCCACACAAAATACAAACTACTTTTACAAAAACATCAAGCTGTATATAAACATTAACAATTTAAAGTGTTAATAATTACATACAGATTACAGTGCTCATCTGAGAGGACTCAGATGCCTACTATTAGGATCAACTACACATTTGTGTTGTCAAACCCAAATGCAAACATCCAACACAAAACAAGATCAGCCCAAAGCCCTTCAAAAGAAAGAAGAGGACCAAAATTAGACAGGCCAAAATCGATTGTTAACCTGCTGAGATTTACTTTTGAGTCTATCATAGCAGAAAGCCCTGGCTGTCCCTACAGGACAGTACTCAGTCAGCTGCTGACTATCACGTGTAGGATTACGGTTACTCATGTGCACTGTGTTAATATTAAGCAAATCTACAGTTAGAGAAGCCAAAATCACCTCGTTTAAGTCCTATGATTTTTATACAATGCTTTTAAAATACTGTGTACCGCATGCCTCATACATCAAAAAAGCCCGTCTCTTGGACACGCTTCCCTTCTGCAGCTGATGGCGTAATTGTTCTATGCAGTCTGACAGTCTCTCATCATGTGGTTCTGCACATTTCTAGCGTGGAACTGGAACCACAAATGCCTCCCTTTCTCACGCAGCAGTTGCAAAAGAACTTTCGGAAAGTGCAATACGTGCAGTGATCAACGGGAGGAAAGAGTAATACTTTCTTCATTTATCAATGGCTCAACATACCAAATTAATTTTATTTTTCCAAATAAAAACATTAAACATTTGTACTTCACAAATTCGTTCTAACAACTAGCTACCATCCACCACGTGAGTGGGGTTAATTAAGGAAAAGCATGTGGGCATTCATGGCAGTGTACACTTGCTCATCAGAACATTTCAATTCGTACTTCGCAAGCAGTCACTTGCCGTTATTTCCAGTTGCTGGTTGAAAAACAAACAAAAAAATTAGCTCTGTAAAATCATAATACAAAACTACTTAAAAGAAAATGTATTTAAACAACTTATTTGTAAATCATTCACATTACTTCAAACAATGAACCATTATGCGAGAAGGGGCAACTTAGGTAGCTCAGTAACGCTACCAAGCTAGATAGCTAACTCCACTATGAGTTGACGTTGGCTGTAGCTACATATTGTTTAGAATTGGCAGGTGGCCGAACATGTTTTTGATTGTATATTTTGAATCTACCACTCAATCATAATAATTGTAACTTATGTTTATTGGAATGTATTAGCTAGCTTGCATGCAAACTGCACGTTACGATATGAGCCATCAGGCAGCTTAGTTATAGTGAGCGACAATTCCACATTTATGCAACACTAGAGTCTAATGTTATTTATTTTAACAGGGTAGCTAAGCGCAAGGAAACAGGTATCTGGCGAACAGTTAATGGTAGGTAGCAGCCTGCCATCCCAAAGTATGCGTGATTGGTGTATTACATTTGGGTAATAACAGTAACATTGAAACTGCCTAGAAAACTAACACAAACTACCCAGGAAGCTGACTAGCTACTCCACTGCAAAACAATTCAAACGCTAAACGCCTCGGTAATTCTTTTTCAATGCAGTACCGTTAAAGCTAATTTTCGCACGTGTCTATTAAAGGCGTTTTAGATTAGCATGCTATCAACAGCCTGTTAGCTTATAAAATAGTTGCAAAGGAAGATCCATCATAAAGATATAATTTTCTTATGTTCGCTTACAAGAGCGTTGCAGAGCGAATTGAATAACGACCCCACACACTTGATTGGCACTTGCTACTGACATTAACATTTTGATTAAATAAGCTTGGCTAGCTAACTTAATTGTGGTAACATCTACCGTGTAACAACATTGTTTCTAAATACCAATGGTGTAGCAGGCTTGCTACTTGGAGGATGATGCCCATTTAAGACTTACCTTTTCTCTCGTTCTACATCAGTTTTTGTTTCAGATCTGCAACACAGAACAGAGAAGGCTGGGAACAAGTAGCAACCTAACTAGCCAGCTAGTTAACGAAACGTTAGCTAGCACTAATGTTACCTAACAGACAATGTCTGCTGAGCAAGCTAGCTAAGCTAGAGGGGGTAAGTGTGTGCCACTTTTTGTGTTTGTATTAACGTTAGCCACCACTCTTGATGATCCGTGTTTTGTCATTAATATTTATGCCTCAGAATAAAGTGTATGTGTAAATATCAATGTGAGGATTTTCGCTCCCTCCTCACCTTAGTCTTTAGGCACCTCCTCCACTGCAGGAGAATGGTGAAACAGAAAATGTACAGCCCACCTTCCAGTATTGTACGACTGCATTGGCCAGTCGAACGGTCTGGGCGCTGCAGTAAATATCCAATGAGACTGAAGCATGCAGTGATTTAAAATCAGTGTTGCCCCCTCTGTACGTGATGAAAGACAAGAGGCGAGGTAGTAGCCTGGAAATAATGTGTTCATTTGTAGCTATGTCATCTTGCTTTCTTCCAACACAGTGACAAAAAACTACGTCATTTTTAAAAAATCCTACAACTCATCGCATGCTGGTACTACCAACCAAGTTTACACTAAATAAGAAGTTGTGCATGTTTTCTTACAAAAGTGCAGCTGTGGCAGGGTCATCTAAACTTTAACAAGAAAGAAGGTGACCTCCAAGAAGATTATATTCCCTCGCCGATCACCTAACGATCAAATAGCTTCATCTTTCAAAGTAAATGATTTCTGTTCCCCTGGTTCTTGGTATTTCGGCATCGAGACGTATATGGCACCCCCTGTGGAGAAAATGATTGGCTCTCCCGTGTATGGCAAACATGAGCCAGCAAGTGCTGCTTTCTCTCGCATAGGACATGTTCCCAAGGTGAGTAGTATCAGTCAGAACAGACTGATCGGAGGGAACCAGTCCATGCCCTTCCCTATGGTGTAATGGAATGGTCCATTACTTATCAATTTCACCAGCATAACAGTGTGAAAATTAAACCAGAGTAAGGTTAAATTCCTTTTGGAATACAGCCAAATAAACACAGCCTGATGTTCACAAGTGAAATGCACAGTGGCGATTGGAATTGAACCCTGAAATAGGACTGAAGTATCTTTTCACCATACAAGAAAATCTGACATATTTGTAATTAACCATGTTTAATTAACTGTTGGCAATCACTATTCTCAATGGTCAAAACTGTGTTCCTATGAAAATGATCAATTAGTGTTTCATTTTTTGTCACAATTACACCATAAAATACACTTTTTTGAATAATTTAAGGACATTTGCTTCCTATGTCTTTATTATCAGTTACATATTTGAAAAATTCTTAATTAGGTTTCATTTTGAAGGTTAATGTATTGTGAGGCAAAAGATAGATAAAGACAACATCGAATAGGATGTCTGTGTCAGCCAGACCATGGGTTGAATAATAAGAGAGTAGATGTGTGCTATCCATTAAAGCCATCCATTGATATATTTTGCACTTAAGGGAGTAAGTGGTGAGTAATAAAAACCAGGAGAGCCGAGGCAAAAAGCTCATCCATCATACAGATTAGTCATGCATATAAATGCTGAATGCATCGAACATAACTGAATAAGATGTTTTAAAGTATCTTTGTGTATTAAAATGGTAATAATTGTGTATATAAGTAATACAGTGGAAAATGCAGCTGATGGTTAACATTTGTTTTAGGAAGTTATAAGAAATTAAGTGGACTTAATTCACAATTCCATCTACTACAGGGTGCTGAAGCAATGTCAACTGTAAGACTTGCTGAGCAAGTCATTCACTTTTCATCTGTGAATTCAGACTGTGGAATAACTATGTATAATGGAGTCAGGAGTGATGCAAGAAATGACTTACCTTCATGTCTGTATCATAAACATGCTCATTAGTTAAGAAAAGAAGAAGACTGAAAGCCTGTGCTCCAAGTACAGTGTGTTATCACTGTCAAATATTGATTTACATAAACATACCTCACTCAATGCTAATCAGTAACAGGTTTATGATACCTGCAGTTACAGGCACTCATTGTTTGGGGTTTTATTTAACTCAAATCTCAGAGTAAAACATGTGCAGTAAGTGCTATCTGGTCATCCTATTTATGAGACTAACACAGTAGCCTTCACTTCAGATATGGAAAAATAAAATTATCAGTTTATACAGACAGCCAGCGCAGTTAATGTAGTGGACGCGGAAATTATCTTAATGCATGATTAAAAAAAAAAAAAAAAGAGAGGGAATTAAAGTGACTGAAAATAGTCCAATTGTTGAACAAAATGAACACAGCTGGCTATTTTCAATTATCGTTACGAAAAAGGTATCACGGTCTCTGCTCCAAGATATTATGCTAGGAACGCATGGCTTGTCGTCTCATTGTGACATGACACGGTGGATGAGCGTCAAAAATAAAACGCGTTTCTCGGGTTGGTGTTGTCGCTGAAGTGTAAAGTGAAGAATTCAAAAGCAAAAACAAAATCAAGGGTTCTTCGTAAAACAGAGACAAGTCCAAGCAAATTACACATCAGCCTTCCACATCCAGAAAAAAAAAGAAAAAAGACCAAACTGCTCGGAAAAGAAATCTAGTCTCAGTGGCACCCACACAAGAATGGTTTGTAATCAGAGAGACGATAACTGGAACAAGTAGATAGATTTTTAATGCAGGCTGTTTGCCTTACCGAAGGAAATGGTGTGAGCTTCCCTTTGTAACGTAAAGAGAATGCATGTTTAATTGATATTCTGCAACTATAATACCTCCATCACTCCTGCCAGCGCCAGATGGCTCGAATCTCATTTCCATTGCTACGATAACATGTTTTGGCAGTGATTCTGAAGCTATGACAGGCGTTATTCTTTACATGATGAATGCAACAATTAAATGGATATTAAACCAACGCACAATTTCCATGCATGCTATACATATTGCGGTTCAAAGTGAGAGCACTATTTAAAAATACACGTCAAGCACAAGGTTGCGCTTATTAAGATTATTGGGCTCAAACCAAAGAGGATATAGGTAAGGCACGAAAATAAACTCACCGAATGAGAGTTGATCATAATCACTTTAGTCTCATTGGCTGAGAGTATACTGTGCATGCGTGTTCATGTATAAATGTGTGACTGCCATGTTATTGCAGTTTTAAATATTTGTAATATTAGACTGAAAGGCATTTGCCTCATTTCCTCAGTTGAGAACGATCATTTGGCTGGCGGCACAAGTATTTTGGTAATAGTCCGTAAATAGCTGGAGGGCGGCGCAGAAACGACTGAACATGCAGAATAGCTTTTGGATTCTTACTAAATATCATAGACCTATGACATACAACGTAATCAGAGGGGTATTAATATTACCTGGATGCAATAAATGACTTTTAATTGTGATCCGAGGTCAAGCCCTTAAATAACAAGTGGAAAACTTGTACACTACTTCTGCTTCACATCAGTTTTGCGTCCTTGGACAGCAAAGATCAAATCTGGCTTGCTGGCGACCTCTAGGCGGGACCGCTGTCACCGCTGAAAGATTAAGATCCCTCCGAGAGGCAGCATATGCCCACCACATGTTCACGCCAAAAGCCACAAGCATCCTTGCTATAATGTTCAACATTAACTTTTAATATAAATGTCCCCGTGCAATCGAATCGTAGTGCAATTTTTTAAAATTAAGTAGGCTCAGGAATAGAATAATCTCTTTCATTATAAGGTATTTTCACCGAATGTAAAATGTTGGTCAAAACGTACATCAACGTTTGTTTCAACGTTGTTATGAATATTGCAAGGACCACTGAAGTAAGGTTGAGAAAAATGTCTGCCAGAAATGTGCAGCAGAGGGCAGTATAAACTAAAGTGAATAGCAGCACAGTCAATGTTAGAATTAAATAACAAAGAACTGGGATTTTCTAGTTAGTTCAGGGATAATATTTACGTGCATACGTCTAGTAGGTGAGCAGCATGATTTTCTTTTGTGTGTACACAGACCTTACAACGACATTGATATGGGTTTGACACGAAAGCATGCTTATGAATGAAGGTACTGAGAACCCCGAGGATGTTGGGCCTCTGACTTTAAGAGCAACTTGTCACCTGAGGTAACAGTATTTGATCTTAGAGCCTGAGGTCATTAAGTACATCATCCTTGCAGGGCACACTAACTGTAGCTGCAGCATGAAAATGGATCCTGATCTCTTTTCTCAACACCTTAACATACATTAAAAATCTGATTATAAGACAAATTTGCACTGCACAAAAATATTCTCCATGACTGATTGCTCTTGCAGTATTCCACTTCCATTCTCTCCAGCTGTATGCTAACTGAAAGACCTTTCAGTGATACACTCTCTTACCCAAAATGATAACCCCATACTCCTTGCCTTAACTGTCTGTCACATAACTAGGACTTTAGATAAGCTCACAGTCTCACAATTTATAAACTTCATGATTAAATGCATCAAGCGTGTGTATATATATATACACACACACACACACACACACACACACACACACACACACACACACACACACACACACACACACACACACACCCACATTGGTACCTACAATTGCACTTGTCTGAAAAAGCCACAAATATACATGAAGAGATTATACCCACATAGCCACAAGATGGCGCACAGTAATCTCAAAATAAAAATTAGATGATTGGTCAGACATTGTTTAAATTGTGTGTGTGTCAAAGTGTACAGGGGGATGTGTTGAAACTAGTGAGGATGAAATCCAAAGTTGTCCCCACTGTTAAAAACATTCTGGCTGCAATCCAGTGAACTGCATAGAATTTGTAGTTAAAAGCTTATTGACATAACTGTCCTCTAAACTCAAGTACAGATCTCCCACAGAGCAAGCTGGCATGGCTATTCTGGTGCCAAACATTTTATTCCAAGCTTTTACTATGTTTGAAATACCTGACCTGAACCCCTTTGAAAGCTTGATAAGTAACAATGTTCACCCCAGCCATTTACCCCCATGAAAAGCATCAAATATCACTTGCGAAACAATAACATTCAAATTCTGTATCACACCCAATCCATGATTATTATATCATAACAGATAATATTCACATTTTATGATCAGGAGCTCTGCTTTATGCAGTTATTGATCTCTACAAAAATTATACAATTTTATCACAAAGCATAGTCCTGTTGTGGCCTTTCTACTGCATGACTACCCACATAGAATTTCCAGAAGCAGCACTTCATACACCCCAGACAATAGCAGACTGCAGATTTCCTATACACAAGCTTACCATTTATGTGCCTCTACTAGTATTGTTGTACACTTTTTCATTATTAATGACCTTCAGCTGTTATTAAGGACCTTACCTCCTGCTTTCAAACACCAAGATAGTCACAAAAATAAGGGTGATGCAGTACAAGGTCAACCAGACATTTTCAGAATGGAAAAATGAATGGAGGAAAATTGTGAGCCTATGATTTATGACCAACTATCTTACATGTATGTAGTATGTGCAGTGAACTCTAGAGTTACTGACATCCTTGGTGAAGATGAAAATGAGGATAATATCGAAATGCACAGATTGATGAGAATATTGGCGGTTCTTTTTACTCATGAAGAAGGATGGGCAAGGTACTTCATACATCTTAAAACAATCCCAAATGCAAAGTATACACAAGCCAACAAACCTCAGCAATGAACATGAAAGTCAAAATTATGAGGTATCGTTAACAGGTATTATATGAGGAAATAATTGCAGATGGAATCTGGTGTAGTAAATTGGCATGAATGAATGCATTTCTATAATAAATTAACACAAGCTAACTTTTAAATTAGAATGTTTCAGTAAACCTGCCTTTAACCAGAGAATAAAACTTTATTTTAATTGCAAGGCAGTGAAAATGTTGAACTGCAGAAAATGGTTTAATTCAGCCATGGTGCATGGTGATTTAAGTATGACTGCATCATGCACTTTAATGTCCATTTACACCATTTATTTTTATAGTTTGGATTATTATATTATTTGAGTCATTTTAACAAATTAGCTTAATGTGGAAGAGGTCCCTCCTTTGAAAAATGCATTAAGGTTTTCATAGACAGGAGTAGCTGTGCCTATTCGTTCAAACTGATGGGCTCAATGACAAACCCTGCAGAAGGGCAAAAAGGCACCCTCCCTACTGCTGACGCTGACATGGACACACAAGAAAATGGGTGCTCTAATATAAGGCTACCCACTTCTAAGGAAGTCAGTCAGGAATTTAGTATAGGGCAGAAACTACATGTATCATTAAGCACAATATTTATGTCACGGATTAAATGGCACCTCAAATAATGAAACAAATAATAAAGACAAGCAAAAAGTGCGGTTTGTGTTCATTTCAGGATGGAAAATTTATTTGTCTTCTGCCACACATACAGCAACACTATAGCTTCTCAATAATGTGACGCATTGCACACAGTACTTTTGCTCTTTACTAAATATATAACTTCAGGAGAAGACGGGATTCACAAAAAACGCACTAGCCAAACAAAGGGGAAAATGAAAGTGCCACAAAACAAAGAAAAAAAAACACATCATTACGGGACCAAAGCTATTCAGGAGCCAACACCTATGGAGCAGACGTTCTGACAAACGGGGCGGTTTCCTTGTGACAGCCTACGGTCTTGGACCTTGGGTATCAATGCGTCTCGTTCCATCTGCCCTGCCATCTCAAACACAAGTGACATATCCTGGGTTGGGTATGAGGGACTGTAAGCATGGTGAAGCAGGCCCTGAGAAGTGAAATTTCTTCAGTTCACCAGGGGGTTCCTGAAATTTTTGCCTGCGAAGCGTGCCTTGTCTCCCAGCTCTTCTTCAATCCTGTGAAACAATATAAATAAGGTTTTAAGCATACATTACTGTTTCAGAGGAACAATCAGAATATGAAAACCCCATATGGATCATTGCTATGCATCCACTTAATAAAAATGAAGTCAAGAAGCCTTAAGTCTTTGTTTCATAGGAGATTTATAGTCTATCTGCATGTGTCCAAGAAATACTTTGGTTTGGGTGTTTTCATGGTTTCCATCCTTTCAATAATCACATCGACATCAAGCATTGTTTCCATTTGGGTTTACTATTAATGGTAAACCACAAAAGGTGTACAAATAATTTCCATAAACTGTATTTGATACATGCCACGTCTCAGTACTAAAACATGCGCATGAAATGTGTAACTGATTAAAAACAGAGAAGTGAAATAGAGATGGTTTTGCCCAAAAGAGAACATGGATACAGAGGCTGACAGCCAATCATGTTTGCCAAAGTGCCTGTGGCATGGGCTCACCTGAGAAGCTGATTGTACTTGGCCAGACGCTCTGATCGGCAAGGAGCTCCAGTCTTAATCTGAGAAGAGAGAAGAAGAATGCATAATTAATCATCAGCTGCTTCTGTGCCAATCTTGGGAAAACTCATTTGTAGCCACAAAATACCTGAATGTGACAGAGCGGTGGATTTACAGCATTGATGCCTGCTTACCTGGCCAGTGCACAGTCCCACAACCAGGTCAGCGATGAAAGTGTCCTCTGTTTCCCCAGAGCGGTGGCTGACCATCACACCCCAGCCGTTGGACTGAGCCATCTTACAACTAGGAGTCAGAAAAAAATAATATGATAAATTAAAAAACATAAACACAATGCATCAGGGCTGGACAACATGGAAAAATCCTACCATAATCTCCCTAGACCCCAGGATGGTGATGCTTGTTTACACTTTTTGTGCCAGCAAATATGACAAATTCACACCTCAGGCATGTAATTAATCATAAGCGGAAATAAATTTTGGTGTTACCTGATACCAGCAACAGCAGCACAATGGGGTTACAAGTTAATGCTAGAAGCAATTTAGATGCCTGACCTCAGCATGTTACAATACCCTTCAGACCACACCAACAATAAAATAAGTTGTTCTATATGGGGGGGGCTCCTGGACCACAGCACTTAAAATCAGACAAGGTTGTTCAGGGGAGGGACATACGCCTGCAGGGACTCGGTGACTGAGCCGATCTGGTTGACCTTCAGCAGCAGGCAGTTACAGGCCTTGTCGGACACGGCCTTGGCAATGCGCTTGGGGTTGGTCACTGTCAGGTCATCACCCACCACCTGGATGCTGGTGCTGCCAGTGAAGTTGGTCCAGGCCTGCCAGTCATCCTGGTCAAAGGGGTCCTCAATGGATACCACTGTGGACACATGAAAGATACCTCAGTATAAATGAGAACATAGGGCTGCAGGAAAGACAAAACACTGTTCCTACCATATTTAAGTACTATTTGTAAGATAACTCACTAATATATGGTATAGATTGCTTTTTGGAAATGAAGAATCCCAGTGTACCAAGCTCTAAAGAGTGATTTGAATGAGGAAAGGTGTAAAGTTCCCCCAGTTTGACATTTTTTTTGTATGTGATTTTGAACCACCTGAACCACCATCTGAACCACCTTCCAATGCTTTCACCACCTTAAATTTTGCATATTCAAAATAAAGAACTTCCAATGTTTCTCACAGACCCTTGGAAACCATACAAATTAAGCTATGCAAGTCTGGGGATTTTGTTTTGACCAATCCATGTTACCAAATGACTGTTTTTAGCACCAGTGATTTCACTGGAGTTCAGGACTGGCCTCGGGGACAGACAGTGTGCTGCACACTAGAAACGCAGGAGGCCAACGGTGGAGAAGCATGAGGACTTTGATGGCTTCAGATGGATTAGCGGGGCCTGACTGAGGGACTTCCAAGGCTTCGTGAGCAAGAATAATCCGGCTTATGGGAAACGGACCTGGGTAGTCCTTGACGAAGCTCTTGTAGAGGTCGGCCAGCTGATCAGGGGTGATGTAACGGCTGGGGTCGTCAGGGGACTTGAAGTCCAGATCATACTTCCCATCCTTGTAAAACTCGGATGCAGCCACATCCATGCCAATCACAATCTGGTCGGTGTAGCCTGCTTTGCTGATGGCATTCTTCAGCAACTCCAAAGCTAATGGGGAAAAAGGGAAATTATTAATGACCCCCTGTAGTCCTTAAGGACAGCCTCGTAGTGCATGCTAATCTTTTATGAGCAGAGCATTGCAGTACAAAATGTTGTATTTCCCCCCTCATTTCTAGATCTATAAAAATGTTTTCCTCTTGTCCACACTCATGACTGTACGGTCATGAAGGTGGACAAGAGGGGAGCCAAAAAAAAAAAAAAAAAAAAAAAAGACCCATATCGAAACACTGCATGGCATACTGGGTATGAAGAATGACAATTCGAAAAATGGGAACTCCTACCAATCAAAAGTTATTAATAGAAGAAAAAAAAAAAAAAAAAAAAGTATGGGACTTTCTCTGAGATAAAATATTTGGCAGGCCACTGTAGTGAGAGATAAGTGTATTTCCGTTGCCTTTGAGAACTGCAACAAATTAGATGCAATAACATGCTCAAAATAATGACTAAAACAGCTGTAGGAAATTGGCAACAACAGTTGCTCACAGAGGACCATTGCAAGGTAGTTGCTGACTGGGCACTTGCCATTTTAGGACCTCCCCTTAACAGAGAGGTCAGAGGTCAGCCAGTTCTATGGCTGGGAGTCAATTCAGTTTACAGTATCAAGTTGAAGCCTTAATTTGGAAAGCATCTGCTCCCCTCCCCTGAGACGGCATTCCCCACACCATTGGCCCGCATGCCATGGGTTTAAAATGCAAGAGCACTGCAGGGAATTCAGCACTGTGAAACATTACCATTACTGGTGCTCATTTCATTTTAAGATGTCTAAAGTGAAATCCATATTTCCCTAAATTACTGTACATTTGTATGTGAACTTGTAGGCAAACCGTATTGGATGTGAGAGGTGGGGAAAAATATTGTCATCTCATTTTTAGCTTTATAATGCAACACACATGGTTTTTAACCTACTGACTATGAAAGCAATACAGAAATACATTAAATTATTGTATTTAATGAATATTAATAATTTAATAAATATTTAAATACATTAAATATTAATTAAATAGGTTAATATTTGGTTTTCCTAACTAAGTGCTGGTGCCAGGATGAGGAAATTATTTCAAAAAGCCCCATTTTTTCCTCTCTTGCCTTCCTTGTTCTCCAGGATGTTGGGGGCAAAGCCACCCTCATCTCCCACGTTGGTGGCATCCTTTCCGTACTTCTCCTTGATGACGTTCTTCAGGTTGTGGTAGACCTCAGCACCAATGCGCATGGCCTCCTTGAAGCTGCTGGCTCCCACGGGCAGGATCATGAACTCCTGCATGGCCAGCTTGTTGCCAGCATGGGAGCCACCGTTGATGACGTTGAATGCCTTTAAGTGAAAAATTATGATGGACTATTAAAATAAAAAAGGACACTGTCTGCAACATTATGTGAATAAGTAGTGAAGGGGGAGATGCTTCACAAAGTGGTGCTATCACAAAGCCAATTGTGGTGTGATGGAAGAGAAGTGATTCATTTGGATTTTAAAATAAAACATTCTACTCTCACCCTGATTAGGTCAACTATATATTGAATTTAACAAGCTCAGTAGAGCTGTCATTCATGGATTCAAGTTAATGATTTCTTGTTGCACACCACTTTCACTGTCTTTTGGACCCACTTTAAACTGCAAATTCAAAGGTTAGGAAATGCAATAAAACAAGCAGCGTTCACTATATGGATGAATGGATACTTGGGTATTAAAATTCTGACATACAGGGACAGGGAGGATGACTTCAGGGTTGGCAGCCAGGTCAGCAATGTGACGATACAGAGGAACGCCCTTCTCTGCTGCTCCGGCCTTGCACACAGCCAGGGAGACGCCCAGGATGGCATTAGCGCCAAATTTGGCTGTAATTAATAGGTTAAACAAAAAACAAATCATTGCAAATAACATACTTCACTATATATAGCTGTGGATGTAACTCCTTTGGGGTGGTAAGATGGTGTAGGGGATAAGGCTATAAAAAAGGTTGCAAGTTCAATTTATAAAATACTACAATACCATTGTGCAAGGGACTTAAACCTGAATTTTTTCAGCAAACACCTGTCTGTATTATAGGACCACCAGTCTTATTCATCATGAGTCTCAGACGAGGAGTGATGTCCTAGATCAGATGTGCTCTGTCTTTATCCCAACCTCAGCCATTATTATCCAAACTGATCCTAAATCACTACTGTAGGTCACATAAATATGTTAAAGCCCCAGGATGTCATTTCAATTTAAAAGTTAAAACATGCTTGGGCAACTAAAAAAGGAAAAAAAAAATCTACATTTTATTTTTGTTATGAATAAATGATATAAAATTGATATAAAATGAATACTAACACACATTTTAATATATTGCTGTGCTAAGTGAAATAATTGCTGTTTATTAGACACAACTGGAACAAATTTAAAACTGTTTGTACAAACAATAAAAAATTTTGACCCTTGCAAAACATGTTGACCTCAGAAGAATCAATTATAATCCCTGGCCCTTGAAGGTTTTTCTGAAAACTAAAATATGGCCCTTCTTGAATGTGCTGATAACTTAAAGCTTGGTGTATTGTGTTTATTGCTGATATACCTCTAATATGGAGTGCAACAGTTCTCCAGTCACATTTGTATTTTCTATGTATTTTTGTATTGAAAGATAACAAAATAATCAAAATTATGGTGAAATTCAAGATTTCATGATACACTGAATCATTTCCAAATGAATCATAATTGAATCCAGTCACTGAAAGTCCAGATATTTATACCACTCTTTCACATACCATGCAAAATTAAGCAAAATGCAATTTTGTGTGGGATTTCACATAAAAACAAACTAATGACCCTGGATAAAGGTTATTCCTATGGAGATACATGTTATAATGGAACTCAAGGGGAACTTGTGGGGACTTACACTTGTTCTCTGTGCCATCCATGTCCAGCATCAGCTTGTCGATCTTCTCCTGCTCCAGAACAGACACGCTCTAGAGGATGAAAGCACTCACATCAGAGGGCTGGAGAAACAGGCTTATAAACCCAGCCAGTGGTTCATCATTGCTGCTCCTTTGTTCAATCCCCCAGGCAGAGAATGTTAAGGTGTCCACTTCACAATGCAGTTAGTTAAGATTAGTCAAGTGAAGCATACATTTGCAAGGACACTGTCAGTCAAGAAAACATCCCTCCCCCCTCCTCTATCCCCACCAAGACTATCTACAGTCCTAAGTGGAGAACCCATAATCTGTACATTTGACTGAAACTACTCGTTCTAATTCAACATTTTCACTCAGGTTTTTAACACTGATATTTCTATAAAGATACAAAACATTACTCAACTCAAACAACAGTAGTTATTACATTGCTGTACCATTTTTGAACCATAGACTGTTAGTTATAGAGGAGGATCTTTGTATCCTACACCCACCTAGTACAGACCATGTACAAAAATATCAAACGCTCCTAAACAGCTCTTTTGACATTCTACAAAAATCCTTTTTGGAAGTATCACACATATTCAGAATGTTAGTCAAACAGTAAACGTTCCTACCTGGCTAACCAGTGCAGGTGCAATTGTTTTATTGATATGCTCAACAGCTTTTGAGACACCTGCAAGGAACAAGCAAATCCATCACTGACTCAAGGAAAGGAGGAGCATGCAGAGCAGACAAAACTAGACGATCACAGAGGAAAATATTTTCATCAAGGCCAGCTATTCAGAGACAAACAGTAAAATGGAAATGCAGTGCAATGGAAATGTGTTTTTTCACAATGGATTTTTTAAAAAATATATAAATATGGTAGTTGGGTTTCAAGACACAGGATCGTCTATAAATGCCTGCTTAAGTTAGTTGTCCAAACCAAACCCACATGTTCATGCCTCAATGAATTAGAGCTTAAGTTGATGCATCTCATTTTTGCTGTCTCACACACACATTGAATTACCTGATTACACAAGGCTGGTGCCAAGAACTCATTAACATATTTAACAGCTCTTTTCACTCCTGACAGAAGGAAAGAGAAGGATGGAGGAGTGTAAAGGTTGACAGGAAGAGAGGAAACAGGGAAGTACGAAAACAGAGGGGACATACAACCCCCCAAACCCCAGTGCACCCCAGAAATGTGAGCAGATGCATGTCTCTCACACCCTCTCTAAACTGGGCCATCTGTCCGTCTGACGCCACTTCTTTGTGCATCTGTCGCTTCCCCCCAAAATACACCAGGAATACTGGATAATCCCTTCTGAAGCAGACATGGGGCCTGAATCTATGGACTTGATCATTGAAGGGGCTCACATTTAAGTAGGTTCATTGTTTAATAAATGCCATTAGCATTACCATATAAACTGAATGGCTGTTACTTTTAAACTTGCACAAATATTCAGGGTGACTGCTAAGACCTAGAGTAGGATTTCTATAAATATTATCATTTTAGTTGCATATCTGAGGGCATTTTAGAACTTCAAAAGGCAGTGTCTTTATGCCAAAGATCCAAAACCAACCACACAGCTGACCTATGCTATATTTTGTGCAGGAAAAGGGATGCAAACACATGTGACCAATAAGGTGGGGTGGACTAGGGGTCTTTACCAAAGGAGAAACATCAGTCATATCCATGGAAAATTTAATATGTTTGCCTATTTCAGCAGCAAAATTATATTACTTATATATGGAATAGTGAAAGCGCAGGTCTACAAAGGAAACACAAAATGCTTTTAAACAAGTAATTTAAGCTTTGAGATACCTTTGCCCAGATAGCGGGTCTTGTCATTGTCACGGAGCTCCAGGGCTTCATAGATGCCAGTGGAGGCGCCGCTGGGCACAGCTGCTCTAAACAGGCCTGAGAGGAAGGGGAAAAGAACAAGCTGATCCCATTACGGCTGAATGCAACACAGAGATCAGCACAAAACACAGAAATTAGACAGAAACAGTTCAGGAAGCAGTGCTCACATGCCTCTTAACATGGAGTGAAGCAGCAAGGTCAAGCTGGACTAGCCCATTTAAAAATTAGGATGAAAGTAAATACCCAATTTGAAAATATTAATAATAATAATTGGGAATTCTCTATTTCAGAATGCAGTACAAGTAAAATGAAACTAAAACATTCCACTTTATTTTCAAAAGGCTCAAAAGGAAAGTAATTCAGGTATGTGTCTATTTCTGTCCATTCTTAGTGCTATGTTCTATCTATACAAGGACAGTGCAAAGGTGATAGGAGTTAAGAAAAGCTTATGTAATAACATCTGTGTAATATAACGTAATATCAGCATATTTTTCTCTACTGAGGAAATGTAAGGTTTCTCAATTCAGTTTCCACAAAACATTACAAAACAAGAGAGAACCGAACAAGATTATGTAGGTAAGAGATCCAATCAGTGGCTCACATTACATCAGAGAAGATAACTTGCAAATTTCTTTAGACATTTGAAGGGAATGGCCAGGGCAAGTTTGTTCAAGCCCAATGTAAAATATGTATGCTCTGTATCTCCCATTTTAGCGGCACAGTGTATTCACGCACGCAAGTGTGTGAAATCCAGGTTTGACCATTTATCCAGGCTGTTACTCTAAACCTCAGGTCAACCAAGTCAGGGCGAGTAAATTAAGAGCTTAACCACAGACCCATGTGTGGCATATGCCACAAGTCCAGGTTCAAGTGATCATTTGGAGCATGAACCTGTGGTATGGATCCCTTTTATGGAGCAGACCCTGCAAAGAAAGCTTTATGTGACTCCATTTCATGTATTCTGATACTTTTGACACCCATTATAAAATGTTATTTTTGTTCAAAAATGGCATCAAAGTAAAGACTTTATGAAACTGCAAAGTATAAACCTGAATAGTATTGTTTTAAGGAATGGTTTCCCCTATTTTTTTTTTTTTTTTTTTTAAGTTCAAAGGGACATTGTCCCAACTGAAGGCAAATGAAAACATTTACATAACCACTGGAAAAATCAAAGACATAATTTCTATAGGAAAAAGGTATACATTTTAAAGTACATTTTTAATGTTTTCTGAACTGCATCCTAATGCAATTAGACATTCACAATCAACAGGAGAGAGTGTACGCAACAGCAGCAAGCAGTTAAGTCAGCAAACTGTTGTGATGCAATAATTTTTCAACTGCAGGTTATCAAAAGCTGAATAAAACAGTGGTTGTTAAGCTCATTGGTTGCAAGCCAAAAAGTAAATTTCAAACCTAAAATTTTACCTGTGAAAGTAATTAAAAAAGGCTGTCAACACTTAAACATGGTTGATTCCCTTCATTAGCTCCTGATAATTTCCTCAGTTGTGGAAATGTGGAAACCTTACACTTAAATTATACCAATCTGGTTACATTTACACTGAATGCACTAAAAAAAATTACATACAGAAAGAACAAAAACTGACAGGACAATATTGCTTCAACCAATAACTTCTTTCATTCTTCCAAAGCCATTCGCAGTTGAATCAATTTCAGTGCATAAAATCTAAATCTAAACATTCCAGTGCAAAAATGTATGCAGCTATGCGATGACCATAATGGAAAGCAGCATATTGAGCCTCAATATGCAATTCTAGCAATTGGTTCTTTCCCAGAAGAATTGTTACCTCTGTGACAGGTCTGAAATGGAAAACGACTGACCCCTGAGTTGCCTTTCAAGTTCCTATGGAAACTGTTGACATTTGGACATATGGACAGCTTTCCATGTCTTAAACAGGGACTTTGGTTACAACAAGTGAATGTACAGTAACTGTGTACACATGTAACAATTCTAAATGTCAAAGACAAATTTGGACAAAGATGACTGCATAGACAACAGAATGTATGAGATATTCACCACTTAAATTTAAATGCCAATAATTTATCAAGTCAGAAAAGTATTGCAAGTGATTTGTTTGGACGTTTTAGGAAATCCCATTTGGAAATATTCTGGATTAGTGTACTCTCAGGTCAAACCAAACGTGCTTCAGAGCAGAGTCCCTTTCTAAGTGCTTCACTAACATTGCACTACAGGTTATGCAATATCTGTTAGAAACCCATCATGTCCGGCTGACTAGCCCTCTTTATGCTCCAACAATTAATTCCTCTGTGCAGCTGAGGGGCATTGCCAAAAGAAACTTGGCAGACAGTGAGAGGTGAGGGTAGGTGCAAACCATGCCTTATAATTGGAACGCAGTGACTAGTAAATTACTTCCACCAATCCGAAATCTGCTCTAAACTTGAGGAAAAAAATCCCTTGAACAAACAAAGAATTCTTTTAAATGCTGTGCCACGTTTTAAGGGACATTTTCACTGGTTAACCACCCACATCAATTATGCATCTGACCTCATTAATAGTCTAGTCATTTCTAAGGACTTTTAGCAGAGCTTTTGTTCCAGCCAGAAAGAGTACAAGAGCTAACAAAACAGTTTCTATGACTGAAAAGTACAGTTCTACCATAGGTTGTGAAAGTCTCATTTTGAGCAATATTCATATTAAGTTTTTAAGATTCAATGGTCACTAGTGAGTCAGGGCCCACTAAAAATATTGCATGAAATTAGTTAATGGGTTTACACAATCTTTTCCAGAAGGTCTACTCTGTTGACTCTCTCAGTTTATGTGTGATTGCAGATTGATATCAAACCCATTTGTTTTTCATTATAAGCAAGAAAATTGTAAATGTACTTATTTTCCCCTCTGCATTTGAAACAAAAATTGTGGGATTTCAATCAGTGAGATGTCTACCTTTTTAGAACTGTGCAGCAGTAGATCTAAAGGCCTTAAAATGCTCTTCCAGGATTATGTAGTTTCGTATGCAAAATCATTTGAGAAAATTGTGGGCACCGGGGAAGTGTAGCATTACATGGGGTATTTTTATCTAACCACCACTCCGGTCTCATTTTCCAATCTACTGTACTTCCAATGGAGCCAAGACCAAGGGAACTGAATGAGACATGGCCATAACTTTAAAAAAAAAAAAACCAGAGACAATTGTTCTACAGATTTTGCTTTGTTGTTCTGGAGGTCAGTTTAAGAGGTCAGCTTGGATAACAATCTGTTCAGTTTCAACGGTTGCTCAGGTTGTGTCTGGTTACCCCATCTTTGACAAAATAAAGGCCTTCTATTTAATATAAAGGAAAGGATATTTCCACCCCATGCACTGCTAACTAAGGGCCTGAATTATTAAACCTGAAAAATGAAAAATCCATTCTTCCTGACCTCTCACTGCAACAGAAGTAAAGATTCACAAGCCTATTAGCTTACATGGGACCATAACCTACCTTTCTTGGTGTAGAGGTCCACCTCCACAGTGGGATTCCCACGGGAGTCAAAGATCTCACGGGCGTGTACTTTCAGGATGGACATGGTGCTGGATCTATGTAGAAAAGGAGTTCAGATTTTTAAGTCATTTCACTATCTGTCACCTCTGAGTGTTGGGGAGATCTTTCGGAATTAAAAACCTCAGGCTTCTGGGAAATTAATGGAAACTGTAAGTGTATGTTGTTCATGCAAACCAAATGGAAAATCAATGTTTTTCTCACTTTCAAAGCTACACCTTGTAAAGCAATCCCTTAATAAGGATGGGGACAAAGGCAAACAGATCCCGATCTCTACAGATATAAACTGTGCTCCAAATCATTCAAATGAACTAATTTTTTTATTGTTAAAAATAAACAGTTTTGAGGTTGTAGCCTTCATATTGGTTTCCTTTTTCACTGATAATAGTCTAATGGGTGTGAGAAGGCACATCCAACAAATGGACTTCTACTCCAAGTGGGTGTGGTCAACTGTGGCAATTCACAGTGATAATATGCTTATGCCCATGTCATCATGATCCTATGTTTTATTTCACTGTAGTCCCAAAGGCCTTACAGTCAACCGGAATGGAATCAAGTGCACATTTAAGCAGATGAGGATACCATTTCCTATGCCTTTACTACCGTCACAAAGGTGTGCCACACCTGCTCTACACAATACTGTCTACAAACTGTATGCAAGAGCTGCCAGGCTGCTTTAGTTGTGAATCAATATCATGTCAAATCAATATGTGCATAGATATGTGCAATATACATTCTAATATTTGCTATGATTTTCTGATAGGCCTACATAACTCTTGTTCATTTCCTGTCTTTCAGATGAACTGAGACACTCCCACAGCCAGGCACTACAAACAAACGCTACCAGCATTATCATCCTGATAGCTGGGACTCACTGGAAAATCCCACAGCCTGAGTGCCTGCATGAAAGATCAGCTCTGTGTAAAGAGCCAAAGTCAGACTGCCTCCTGTGACCCTGCCTACCAAGTGACTACACGCACAAAGCCACCGACTAGCAGTTTGATGAGAAGAAACAAATGTACAATTTCACCTTTTTATCTCTGCATATTAATCTCATATCCGTTTACCCAAATGACAAAGTTAAACAAAAATCATGTGCTCACTTTGACTGTTTCCACAATACAACATAAATAATTGTTCAATTTAAAGACAATCAAATATCACATTATTTGTTATATAAAGAGTATCAAGCACACGGTAACATACGATAATGTCCCTTGCATCAACAGTACTGGATTAAATCACGTCTGCGTGAGAGTGGGCACGTAGCGACCTTGTATCGGTCGTATAGGCCTACCTGTAGCTTGCTAGCTACATTGAGTATTAAAAATGGAAGTGAATTCACAGTTCGTCTTTTCTGGCCACACAATGGGGGGAATCAACGTTACTGCCGCTACAATGCATCAAGCCTAATGCTTGTCATTGTCGGTTAGGCAATAATAAATGCCTGAAATGTAGCTAGTGGCTAAGTCTCGGAGAATGAACAGACAAAATGCCTGCCCTTGACTCATTTCAGGAAACGGAGTACATATAAGCTTGCAGACAGGATTTCCCCACCCAGAGCACGTTACTTATTGCGTAACTCTCACGTGGACCAAAGAAGCTTGCTTCCTCTATTCATTCATTTATCGATAGCTAGCTACACGACGTGCAAGCTGGAGAGCAAAGGATGTCTGTCATTCATTCATCTATCTATCTATCTATCTATCTATCTATCTATCAAGTGTATGCCTTCCAGCATATACGCATTGACAAATGCAGAATATGTATATTACACGTTGCCAGCACTATAAAGCTACCAAGTTCAATATCGGTTGACACTTACGAGGTAGCCACGCCGAATTTGGTAAACTAGCGGGGTAGCTTGCTATCAAATCAAATACCCGGAACTTCCTCGCCAAGCATGACTGCCTGCACTGTTGACACCTCTTCAGTCATTGTAACATTACCCCCAGAATGCGCCGCCGTGTTAAAAATACATTCACATGTCATAAATTGCTAACGTCAAGACCCCTTAAAACTGCACTGCTAGCTACAACTAGCCTATAAGTTAACAGGCATTGGTAGTAAGCGAGCAAGTGTACATGGCAATCTCCTTCGGATAAATTTTATTTGGGTAGCCAGGTTGCTATCGTTCAAGCCAGAGTGTCTTCTATGTTCAGCTATTTCACTGAAACAGTAAATCTGCTGTAAATTGCTAATATATGGTATCCAAAAGATTTGTTGTTTGAATTGCTTACCTTCTCTAACTGTGCGCAAAGGTGAAGGAGAGCGGAAGGGCAGAGCCGTCCTCAACAGGGGCAGACTGACAGAACTGGACCAGTTGTTGCAGCGCAATAAAATCAGGCAAGGGAGAGCAGCAAGCCTTTCGAGTGATGTGATTGGTTCTTGTGCTGTTCCAAGGTCACGCCCACCCATGGCAGAACCCTCAAATGCGTTGGATTAAATTAGTCCTTTAGCTGTTGGCTATGAAAAAAAAATCTCAGGAAGAGCTGCAAATTCTGTGTAACAAATGGGAAGCAGTACTGACATATTCTTTTAATTTTAAAAATTCGGATATAATATTATCTTACCTGCAATGGTCGGACACAGTGACTTGCAACCAATGATAACTGTACAAGGAGGACGTGACGGTGCAGGGAATTGTAGTACGTGCAGGGAGTCACAAACTTTTGAACGGCATTCAACTGCGTCACTGGATTTTGTAACGATGAATAGCTTAGAGACATGATTTCCGCGGTCTGTGGTAACTTAATTTTCTCGTTAACAGAACTTCATATCACACCTTTCTCTACTCCTCTCAGTTGACTGTTGTATAGACGATTAAAACAGTTGAGGGGAAGCAACAGGCGTGATGGAATCCAGTGTTGACACACAGTCCATTTATTCGTAATTATTATGAACGCTTTTAGAATGGAATTGGTATGAAATGCAAGCCATTGAGTATATCGTTCTGAAATTAACGTAGCCTACGTAATTTATTAGGCTATTCTGTGGTGCAGCCATTTTCTCTAGGACAGCTCGTACTGCTAAATACCCTATTGTGTAGCCCAGCTTTCAGTAACATAGTTACTGCAGAACCATATCATTTTTAAGAAGCCATGTTCTGTTGGAGTTAAGATTTAACCTGCAATTAATCCGATTCATTAACTGGTATCCAAAATCTGGTACTGAATGTTAAAAAAAAAAAGATTAGCAGGTTTGAATATAAAACAAAAGTGTTTTCATAATCATTGTCTCGTATGGCTGTCAACCAGCTAGTTCTCAGCTGTCGTGATTTGACTATGTCGTGTTTCCTTTTCTTGGTACTGTTTCTGCAAAGATTTACAAAATGGATGATTGACAGACAGTGGACATTTCTTGACGGTTATCATCCTTCAACCTTAATACCACATGCTGTCCTAAACCTAAAGATGGCAAAAACACTTCTTTTAACACAAGCCTCTACGTTTGTTGTCGTTTTCTTTTACCTGTGCTCGAAACTAGTGTATTGGTTTTCATTTCTAGACATTTTTCAGGAAAGTAAATTTTATGTAGCTTCTAATGGTTTCTTTGAAGCATAACACAATTAAGACAATGACCTTAAACTTTTAAAACACAACACAAATTTAACATCAACTACCTCATGTATTAGCTGTCACTGCACAATGATATCCCAGCCACAATCTGTTAAGTCTGTTTATGTGGGGAGGAAATAGGTAGGCCTGCTTTTACATGGTGCACCAATTGAGAGAATGAAAGAAATGCAGAATGGCATGTTTTAGCATTGCCATATTTTTTGTAGGTACAGTTTATTATGTAACATTGAGATACTGACCAGACAAATCGCAGTCATTTTATTTATATATTTCCAAGTTATCATTTTTTAGACTTTATGAGAGTTGTTGTTTCAAAATGTATTGATGATCCATGCATTATGCTGTAGCCATGATTTACCGTTGCGATATAATGCATCTCTACAAATGAGTTACAGCTTTCACACAAGAATAAACAAAGTTTTGTTTCAACATAATCCGAACTCTGCTGTGCCATATTCCAAAAAGGGTTTTCGTACTAGTATGCAGTCTTTTCTATATTAAGGACAGGTTTCATGAAGTTTCTAGTCCAGACCATAGGCCAGATCACTCAGAGGACACCAACTAGATTATTGGAAAGTTACCAGTGCCTTAATAGTTTTGAATTTGTGGTACAGGGTGGCTTTATGTGAAAGTGTCAGTTCAGTTAGTAATGTAATATTTGTAATCCTCAAAGAGATACTCTTCCACTGCATGATGTCAAATTCACTCTGCCAGGACAATCCACAGAGAATGGCCAAGACATGTGAGGTATCCAGTCCCCAGAGGAACCAAGGACCTCTCAATCAAACCATTTACCTACTTTTTTCTTCAGTTATGATATCTTACAACATGCTCAAGGCCTACCTATTAGAGCCCTCCAACCATCTGGAGCTAAACTGTGTCATGTGTTCACCTGAGTCCGAAGCATCCCCTTTCCCTGAAAGATACAGTTGTATCTCTCAGATTTAAAAAGCATGACTGTTTTGTAGAACAACCATTAATACTGACACAAATGTATCCCATAATCCATGCTGTGTATTGGTGCTTAGGTATTAACAATTCAGACAGCAAGATCTTCCCAGATTAGGGCAGTTCAAGATCACTCTAAGTAGTTTCCATAGTCTTCGATAATGATCAGCCCCACAATGCTAAGGAGGTAAATGGGTACACAATCTTACAAAATGGGTTGACAGAATTAGGTATGGTTGCAAAGTCATTTAATTTATATTGATATTCAGTTTTTTTCAATTAGTAAAAATACACAATAGATGTACTACGTATCATGCAAGGCAGAGTCTGCTTTTTTAACTCCTGAGTTATAGTGTACCAAAAGGCAGTATGCATCTGGACAGTGAGTTTTGTTTTAACTCAGTGTGTGATTTTTGTCCTTGCTGAGCTCATTAAACAGTATTCAACTTGGTGCATTCTACACAGAATCTGTGCAAACATATGTACAGTGTGATCCCAGGAGCACAGCTGAAGTGATCATATGTACAGTGTGATCCCAGGAGCACAGCTGAAGTGATCATATGTACAGTGTGATCCCAGGAGCACAGCTGAAGTGATCATATGTACAGTGTGATCCCAGGAGCACAGCTGAAGTGATCATATGTACAGTGTGATCCCAGGAGCACAGCTGAAGTGATCATATGTACAGTGTGATCCCAGGAGCACAGCTGAAGTGATCATATGTACAGTGTGATCCCAGGAGCACAGCTGAAGTGATCATATGTACAGTGTGATCCCAGGAGCACAGCTGAAGTGATCATATGTACAGTGTGATCCCAGGAGCACAGCTGAAGTGATCAGTGCCGTATGTGCCCAGGCCAACAATTTCCCCCCTCTCAACCCCTTGGAATGAGTAAGACAAGGCCTAATGCAACCCCCTAATGAGATGAGAAGATTCTCCTAGCCAGTAGCAGGCAATTCACTGACACACAGGATATCACTTTTACCTACCATTTACATTGCTAGGGGAATGTTGTATTCTGCTAACACCAAGCAACAGTTGACTAACTTGTTGTGTTCTGCTAATACCAAATGACTAACTGCCTGCTCCCAGCAGAGTTGTGCCCCTCCCAGTCATGATCTTCAGATGTAGGTTGGAAACTCACCTCCTCAGTAACTGAGTCCTAACAGAGGTTTGTAATCCTATGATTTTGGTATGTTTTTTTATTAAATGTACTGGCTGTGTTCATGAGTTTGTATTCATGAGTTGTATTATAATGTAGAATAGCATAGGCAACTTGTATTTCTTGTTAGTGATGCGACATGTATACTTGCTGATCTGCAAGTGTGGTTAGACATGATCCGGCAATAATGCTCTCATGATCAGGCAAATGCACTGATGTTCTCCCACTCTATAAATCTGTCTGGATGAGTGTCTGCTAAATGATTGCAATATTTTTTCACTGTACACTAGTGAAAGTGCAATCCCCTGCATATCAGTTAATGTAAAAACACTGCTCATTGCATACACACACAAGCATAATTTGACTCTGTATGAGGAAAAGTTGTTTTATTTGCTTTTCTTATTTGTCCTGACGTGTAAGTTAAACGAGGACACACACTGAAATACAGTGACTGTGTTAACGTACCCAGCTGGATGTTAAAATAGGGTCAATGTGGATATTTTAAATTGATTTATTACCACTCATTAAAACAGAGGGCAAATGTTATTGGCAAATTCAGCACTGAAGAGCAAACCTGATGGCTTCCCAGGGGCAACATTAAATTATTAATGGAAACCTGCTGTAGAAGTTTTTATTTTTACTTTAAAAAATATAATTCTCTTTAAAATTTCTTGGACCTGTTTTTATATGAGCAGTGACCACATCTCTTGCACTGTTTGAAAGGAAGTCCCTGGATGATTGACTGTCCAGTCTTTTGACTGAGGAGGAAGTCACGCAGGGGGCAGTGCATTACAGTGCATCAGGAATGGCTGCGTAACACAGCTAACACAAATATAGGCCACCTTGTGGATAGAATACACACTTGCACCTATAAACCTCAGTTACAAGATGAAGAGCCAAAACAGTACAGTAATAATAAAAATAATCATCATAATCATAATACAGCAGTAGCAGAAGTACAGAAATACTACTGTAAAATCCAGTTGAATTATTTGAATAAATGTATAGTAAAATTATAAATATATGTAACAACATTTACAGGAAGTTATGTTTGTAAAATGACAGTTTATTCCATTGAATATATATTAATGCATACATTCATGTACTGTCAGAGAAACATGTAGGCACTACAACTTGAGTCATTTTGCTTCCAGCCCTCTCTTTTCTTCGTAGCAGCTGATTATATATCAGGGTTCATACATATTTTTACCAATACATTTCCATGACTTTTCCATGCCTATGAGGCACATTTTTATGACCATACATTCTCTGAAACATCTGTGTATACTGGAACAATAAGTAAAAAGATCCATGTCAAAATTTACCACTTTATTCATTTTAACAAAAATTCATGATTTACTTATTTTTCAACTTTTTTTGAAAAATAAGTAAATGAAAGTGTCCAGCAACACTGACATTAACTTCAGAAGGCAGCAGTGTCAGAGAAACTGTCCTATGGAATACAATATTTTGTAACTAAGAAGATTTTAAACCAACTATTCCTCCAATTTACCATTAACCTAATTGAGCATAAACAAAAGATAACCTTCCCTGTTTGAAACTCCCAAAAACAATCCACACACAGTTTATTTTTTCAGTTCTGCAAGCTGCTTTTCAATCTCCAGCAGAGATGCTTTCTTTTCTTTTGCAGTTCAGCAGAAACTGTCGGATTTGGTGATGAAGGTCAGTTTGCTTTCTCAGCATATTCATCCCCCGATTTCTTAAGGGCACAAATATCAGCCTCCACCCTAGCCCTCTTGTTTTTCAAATCATCTTGCTCATCCGTGAGGGCCTTCCTCTTCAAGTCAATGACTTGCTGTTCTTTCTTTCTCTTCATCCAAGTAGCCATGGTACTTCTGCCTGGCTCCTGCAGCTGAAAGGAGCAGCTCTTTTGTGACTTCTATCTTGGTTATGCCCCCAACAGACCTGACATGTTCAACAATGAGCCTCTGAGCCACCAGAGACATCTCCCTCTGATTCTCCACAGTCGATTCTTTGTTAATTGAAAATCCTCTCTCCACATTGGCCTGTCCATGAGACAAGACAAGGAGAATCTTTACCACATCCCATACTCTGGAAATGATCGTTTTTTCTCCATTTTGGCATACAGCAGGGCGTCCACTCGATCTGTTTTGGGGTCAAATTCCTTGAATTTAGCCCAAATTGCAAAACTCACTAAACTCTCTGGGGATATCATCATACATTGCCTCATCTAAGTGTATAGCTTCAACAAGTATGTGTAACATTCTACTCATTTGAGTTGTACGCAGATCCATAGATTCAGCCATGCGTCTTGGTTCGAGGCACTGCATGCTCCTCACTAATTGGTGATGCACTGGAGCCTTTTTCAGTAACTCCTCAAGCGGTGTGATCAAGAGTATCTTGCAGTCCATCTTAATCTTTTGTCTCTGCCTCTCTGAAATATTTTTGGAAGACCTGAGTTGGTTCAGGGTGGCTTCTGCTGCAAAACCAATATCAATCTGAGAACCGTCCTTTGCAGACTGCAGTCCTAAATAGGGACATGGAGGAGCTTCAGTATGGATGTGACCTCTCACAGGTGTTTTTTTACTACACAGTCCACATTTTGCACATCCTGGATCCAGTGGGTTTTTCTCAAGCCATGCCTTGTACTTGTCCACATGAAGCCAGACATTATTAAATCTGCATTTTCCTGGCATTATGCAAATTTACATCTTGTCAAAGCACAAGCTGCACCTCAGCTCAAAGTCTGACGTTACCCCACACAGAGAGCAACACAACGTCAATGACGAGACTGATCTGCCTGAACAGTAACTCTACTGTACAGGTATTTGTGAAGCCTATTTTCATGACTTTTCCAAAACGCTCTGGGTTTATTTATTTTTCCAAAACTTGGAAAGTATGGCTAGGCATGGAAATTGCTATTTTCGAATTCCATGATTTTTCCAGGTTTTTGATGACCATATGAACCCTGATACAGAAACTTTTCAATTTTGTTGCTTTCACTCGCAGGGAAAAGCATTTGATTTGCTGGGAGATTTGTATATCTTTCATTTATTCATGGAGGCAGTGGGGAGCAAGGGTTATCCAACTGGATCTAATTTCTGCTGGAAGAGGTATTGGTTGAACATTAGAGGGCACTCTTACATTGAAGGTTACCTTCTTCTCACTACTTTTGCCTCTGGGCGATTGAGAACTCCAAAGTCGCACTGTGCTATAGAACCTTCTGTCCTTCAAATCAAAAATGAAACAAAGGGTGTGAACCACGGCACAATGGTTTTTAAATGTCCTGTGGCACTCTTTAAAAGAGCAGGGGTGTTAATACTGGTGTCCGAGGCAAGTTTCCATAAACATAAAATAAAGCTTTTATAATTTTGAAAGTCATGCAGCACATAACATTTACATGATCTGAAGATGTGAATCAATCAGTGATGCTCAGTGGCTTCAAGCAGTTGCACTCTCCAAACTAGCTTCTCCAAAAATCATTATTAATTCATCAAGAATAATAAAAGCACTATTCGATCCAACTGTGGTCTCACCCTCTCCATCTCACATTAGATCTGCACACATCAGTATCACTGGTGACTCCTTTTCCCCCTGGGTGGCCCTTTAAGCAGGTGACTGCTGCATTCCAGTGGATCTGCTGAAATGAACAGTTACACATTGTCTCATAGGGTGTGTGCCAATCCACTAATCACTTTGTTCCTGCAACCCCCAAGGTTGATTAAGAAGAAACATTGGGGCTTTCACACTGGTTTGAGTTTCTTGGTACTTGTTATGGGTACCCCTCCTACATCTTTAAAAAGTCTGTTTTCATAACATCAATTATGGATAGGCCTCTGGCACCCACTTCTAAAGCTTGCCAGAAAAAAAATACTTACCTCAGGTCTTGTACTGTCTCAAAAACATGTAAACAATTGCCCACCTGCTGTGGCATGTTCTCTCATTCATAGCCAATATTAGCTCCTCCAAGAATGCTTTTTTTTATTTGCCTTACACTTTTGCCCCATAGAACCATTATACTTCTGCCACAAATCCCATGGCATTTTATTCACCATATAAGCAGCAGGACCCAGGGTTTAATTGTAATCCATTTGGTAGTGCAAGATCTCCTCTTCATCCTGAAAGTAATTACTCACATTGCTGTTTTGGTCATCTGTGCATTGCAGTGCGCTCTTCCTGCCAAAGGTTTACATTATTCCATCCAGCAGGACTGGCACCATTGGTTCTATCTGCAGTTTATCCTTGATTGACAAAAATACCTATGCCTCTTCCATTAAGAAACTGAATGTAAATAATATCTGTATTTGTGCAGCATATATTTTCCTAAAACAACCTAGAAATGTTCAGTTAGGCCACCCCTAAAGAGATATAGAAAGCAGGAATACACTTCGATCATTTTATAGGATACATGTTCTGACTAGCACCTTTATGCAGACATGAACTGATAGCGCCATGAGCCAATGTCCATGAGCAAGCTAACTGGTTAAGGAACATTCATGCAGGTTAGAATTACAGTTCCCATTACACTTACTTCAGACTGTTACTCGACATATCTTGTCTCACAGCATTGCGGTACTTAAAACAAAGATGTACTGGGGGACTGCATTCTCGTAAAAGGGAAAAGAGAGATGGAAGATCCACGGGAAAGCGCATGCCTGTTTAACTGCTTAGTCTCCCTGACCATAACTCACCCATCTCAGCTAACTCATAAACACTGAATGTGAATTTCAATGTTTGGGAATGAGTTGATAACTTTCAAGAAACAAATCATTTGCAAGAATTCAAAAGAAAATTTTAATCCAGATTAGTTGACAGTAGTTGACATTTTTAGTTGCCATCTTTTTTGTTGATTGGCAAAACTAGCAAGGCACATACACTGCAACTCTTCTCTTTCACAGTTGCACAAACGGATCAACAATTTGTCACCTGTAAGAATCTGATGAAGCACTGATTACGCCCAGCCGTTATGACTGTCATTCATTGAAAAGACAGTCTTAAATATATGGTCAGGCAAGGTGACACCTCTGCTAATTGCTTTTCACTAAAATTAGCTCCTGTCAGGTCAACTGCCACATCTTATATCCCAGGAGGTTTGTGTGAACAGATGCTTCTCTCATTCCTGTCCTGTGTTATGAGAAGACAATACTCTTAACAACTGTGGGGTACCTCTGTCCATAGTAAACAAGTACACAAAGAAGACATCCTCCGCAATGACTTTCCCCACCATTTTGTATGAATTTTATGCCAATCTGCACTTCCAATTCTTCACAGCCAATATAAGTAAATACATATCCTTGTGCAAGGCACTACGTGTCCTTATAAATGTATAGCACATCTAATGTTTTTTTGCCATTTTTCACTTTTATTTGATAGTGACAGTAGAGGGAGAGAGACATGAAAGGCAGAGAAGGGGGGGGGGTGACATGCAGCAAAGGACCTGGACCGGGCACCAGCATATCTAATTTGATTGACTCCAGTTTCATAGAAGCAACATGTCCCAACTTGATGAGACACATTTACCTCCTCCTGTGTTTGACCTGAGGCAGTGATTCCCACTATGAGGACTGAACAATCTTCTCGTGGTGTTGCAGTATGCCACTTTAGTATGTGTGCTTTACAGTATGGTAAGATCTGCTTAGTGACACATGGATCCTTCGACATCCCAGTGCTGTTACCTCCTCTTGGGACAGGCCAGATACCTGCTGCCTGATCTCTTCACAGTGGTCTTACTTTAGTTTCTGCCGATCTAAATGATAAATACTAGACTGTGCCAAGCTCCAGATCTGGTAGCAGGTTGTTGGCAGTCTGCCTCCATCCACTTCGGTCTGTTCGACAGCTTCTGGCTTGACTTGTTCAAACCACAAAGGTGGTTATAAATGAGCACACCTTCTCAACAACAGAAGGCTGAAAGACCTTTCACAAACTTATCAAGCATTAAAACATCTATGTTTCCCTGGCCCCTTCGATCCTTTCAATCCAGCCAAACTTAGCTCCTGATGTTATCCAAATGAACACACAGAAGCAGTAATGGTGAAAAAAGGGCTACAGTTAATTAGTAGGAAATGTTATGCTCCTTCTGTTGCTTGATAACAAACAGGATAGCTTCACCAAATCTGTAATACATGCAATAACATATGTCACACCACTTGTATTTATATTATATTATATATGGTACTTATAATATTTTGTAAGGAAGTTATACATTTGGTTTTTACAGTCAAATTCCTCAACATTTTTTACTGTCATGAACATTTCTGGACTTGTGTGAACAGCATTTTCAAACTACACAATGAAATACATAGCTGAAAAATATCAGGGTGAGTCAACTGGGTCCTTAAAGACGTCTTGAGGGGTATTTACCAGGTGCTCATGAGGGTTTTACCTGCATCTGAGGCACAGGAAGGGAAGGACTGTGGCAGATATTTTATCAACATGCAGTTTTTTTCTAAAGTGGACAGCATTCCACCTTTACTTTGCAGAAAAGATAGATGCCTTTTAACATCCGCTTCCAGGCTAATTATAACTATACACAAGCACATAATCATGCAGTCTGAGCAAGTCTGTGATATTGAGTTTCCACTCTGCAAAGATGATATCTGAATTTCTTCACACATTTCTCCCTTATCTCTCAGCCTTACTCCACAAACAGAAGTCAATGCCACATCCAAGGAGCCCCTTGGAATGGCTATGCACACCTTCCATAGTGTATGAAGTTTTCTCTGTAACATTGGTACACAGTACATGTAACTTTGATTATTTTAATCTGAATAATGCAACCACAAGTAGAAAGCAAAATAAAAATCCAGATGGTGGCATCCATGAAGACGTTACTCATTTGCCAATGTAAACTGAGTAGCTCCTCTAAAGTATATGCAACACAGAACTAGCATTGCAGCATTGTGGGCAAGGAAGAATAAACCTCCAAGAGCAAAAGTAACACAGACAGTGAGGTAAAGCAAACATTCAAAGTCATCAGTGAAGCCAAGTTAAGCACCAGAATTAATCATAAGATTTATAAGATGCCACATTTTCTGTTTATCTGAGTTATGTTTTATTTGTTACCTTGGTTGTCGTAAAATGGTGGGAAACATTGTTAAACACAAGCTGAATACTTCTCCTCAAAGATATACTGTCTGTTGGCAATATTTTTCATCAAAACTTAACTTTCAGTAAATTTCCACCACTTGCCACTGATTTCATCATTACTTGATTAATATTGTCTTATGTTGCTTTTACAGTACCTCTAAGCTTCTCATGAAATCCCAATAACAATTATTAAATATATTAAGTCAAATGAAATGCTTCTGATTACAACATAGAAAATTACTAGTCAGACATAACTAGCACTTAAAGTTATTAATTTGTTAATGGCCCCAGCTGTTGGTCTTCTGTCAGCCAACACGCTGTAACATAGCCCACACCGGATCCTGCCATTTGCCATAGTGTGTAACTCTACCCACCCCGGAGAATTTATTCACTTAGCTGGCCCTCCAATCAAGAACAACTCAGTACTTCATACAATTGTAACCAACAGGACATGACATTTGCTCCAACCTCACCCCCGAATACTAACTTTACTACCTCTGCCAGGGAGACTGGAGAGATGCTTTCCCTCTTTCCTCTAGGCTCTAGTGATGGAGTCCACCTGTTGCTCTGCTGTCAGTCAGTGTGACCACAACTGAATCTTACCATGCATACAGTGTAACAGTACTCTTCTCTGAGACTCCAGGCACCCAATAGGAACACATGAACATGAACCAGGGCATGGCCATAAGCCTGAGGCTGGTATCTACTGACTCCCGGTTAGCTGAATGCATGATGCACGATGCAACGCAACCTAATACGGCTGTTTGCATTTCAACCAACAGTTTCATTTACCACTCAGATCCTGAGCAATGAAGTTTATTTTCTGTCATTCAATATGCATGACAGTCATGCTCAAACAATCATGCTCAAAAGCTTAACATTGAAAGAGACTTTCTGAAAGTGCTGCTTTACACTGGAAAAAACATGTTTGATAGTCTTCCAAGACTGCAAAAAAGCAGTGTGTTAATGAGAGGTGATGCAACTGTGGCACATCAACACAACAGTGCAAAACAAATTCATGGCCAAGGACAGAGAACCTTCTAGAATTGCTCCATCACTCCTTGGTTTCTCAGCTTTCCCCTCCCACTGCGTTTGCATCACGTCCTAGTCAGACATACCAGCAGCTCTGCTGGTGATAACCCTTTTAGTTATCTCCTTGCCCTTTCAAACTGCTTCCTGTCTTGCCTTTCATGGCAGTCTCACACAGATGCCTTACTCATCTTCAACCACATCCGTATCTTGCCCGTTTTGTGCAATTTCAGGGCCATTTACAGTAACTGCATATACTCATATGGTAAGGGAAAGAAATGGGTGAACCTCATGCAATACAATATTCACCAACCATATTTTTTTGACATACTTACTTCTCCACAACGTGAATCTTCATAATCTACCCTAAAGTTTCTTGAAAGCAATCATTAGGTCAAAACAATAGGGGTGGGAGAAAAATTGATTCAGTTACAAATCGCGATTCCTCTGACAAATGAATCCGAAATCCACACTGTTGAAAAATCGATCTATTAATTTAAAAAAATAAAAAAGTTGTATATCTATTTGCATTAGGCTCCTTATGCTAACGCAGTAATAGCTAGCCTATGTGTTATGGCTAGTTACACATGGACATATTTTTTGATAGTGTTGCTGATTATAAAAAATGAGTGAATTGTACAAAGTAAATGGACGACTGGATATGAGCATGTCGGTGTGCAAACTTTGCCACAGAAAAAACAAAATATTATGGAAATACAACTAATGTACAGGCACTTCTCAGTCGGCATCACTGAGTCAAGCTCTAACGAGCATCATCCAAATTAAGTAGGCCTAGCTAACAAACGCTTGAAGCAGTGCTAATCAAATTACCCAGCCCCTCTAACACAAAGCGAATAATGCAATCACCTACTTCATAGTGTGCGTGAAAATGCCCGTGTCTCTGCCAAACACATATTCTTCACTGCAGGAGATACTGTAACTGCTCAAAGAAGCTGTTTCAACCCAGAGCATGTTGATCAGCAGTCTTTTCTACAGAAAAATCTCAATGTTACTCCAAAATGGTTCAATATTGAGGTTGTTTACAAACAAATGTAATTAATTGCTTCTTAAAAGTATACATTTAGCTTAGAATTTTTAGTTAAATTCAATGTTGATAGTGTTTTTCAGTACTCTGTATGTTTGAAAGCTTTAGAGGTTACAGAACAGGTATGTGATATTTCATGTACACGACTTGTGAGTTTGTGTGTCCATCTGTATCCAAGTACAAAATGTAGAAACACAAACTAAAATAAATAAATAAATACATACATACATACATACATACATACATACATACATACATAAACCATGTGCCCTGTGTGCTGTGCTTTGGGGCAGAAATGATTTCTGTAGTGGTGCATATGGTCTGTTTTTTCATTCTGATCAGCCTGTTATATGGCTCAATTACTGATTATGTGATTCAAATGTTTAAAATATTATTATAATTATTAAGAGGGAGCAACAGACGGACACTACTAGATTAAAAGTTAACACTCCACGGATTTAAAAATCATATTTGCCCTGCAGGTGCATGAGATGATAAAACCCGCAGCCCAGCAAATCTGCACTGAGAAATCTGCACGCCCTCATGAAAGTGCAGGAGGTCTTCATTAAAGATAAGAAAGCTGGCAGAGAAGAGCTGAGGCTGTGGGGACCACAGGCCACAGTCAGGACTGCTGTGGCCCAGAGCTTCTACAGAGCACAACACTGTACCAAGCAGAACAACCTTAGCAGGAGGGTTATACAAATGTGATTTGATATAAAAAACCTAGACAAATAGCAAAAGACAGGAAACAATGAATAATGACAGGATGGAAATACAGAGATGGTTTTCTTAGTTTTACTTTATTTCTGTAAAAATGCTTTCATATAATATTACATTTACAGTAAATGCTGTTATTATAGTGGTGTTATTCCTATAATAAGAGAAAAAAAGACAATATTTCACAAGATCATTTTTGTAAAATCACAAAATCAGTGGTCAGAATTAGTTGTCTGTTACTAATAAACTCATTTGAATACCAATTCAGAAAATTAATGAGTCAATAACCATGCACACCCATAAAAGGATCAACATGTAATGTGTTCAATTAATAAATTATCATTATATCATAATTATGGTACTACAATAGTATCTGTTTGCTACAAATGCCAGGTGCTTCTGAAAGGCAGAATCACTGTCTTAACCTTTTCAGATATTCCAGCTCTGACTTACTGCATGCACAAGCCCACCTGCAGAGGGTGCCTGGTTCATTCACACCACATTTGGCTCTAATCGGCTCTAACTTCCCAGGTTTAACAACAATAATGACATGAGGGTTGAACACATCAGCATGGGAAAATGTCAGGTGCAAATGTGATAATATGTCTTTTGATAGGGTCGTTTGAAGCTTTGGCTTCAAAGTAGATTCAGTCTTCTGGTATGAAGACTGGAGCCTGGTATTTTACAGAGTAACATATTTTTTATTGGGAATTTCAACCAAGCTTACGGTTATTGTTCAAGAGTCCTTGGGTCTGTCTTTGTCCAGTTCCCACAGGTTCCCTCACTATGTGGCTGCCTTTCTGCCCACCCCTCCACCTGATTGTGTAATTCAAACACACTTCCTTAGCTTATCACTGCAGCAGACACACTGATTCTCAGTTGCCCTTCCTGGTTATATACTTTATTAAATATTTGACTTTCTGATCTTACTCTTGTCTGTTCTGTCCAGAAAAAGGGCAGGGTTTCACTTACAGATCTAAAAAATGAAACAACACATAAATACAGATGGCATCAGAGTACTCAATAGAGCATAGATATAAACAGAACAGCAGTGTTCTGAAAGTTTTAGGCTGTGCAGATGTCAGACATCTAGGTTTTATATGCCATGCTGTGAGATATAAACGCATGGATTTCATGTCTAAACTATTTGCCATAATACCAGCAGATCAATATCAGGTCAGTTCTTGTGAAACGCTCAGAGTGAGTAATAAAGGATTGACCAGCCCAAGGGCCTCTCTCATGGGAGGGTTTTAAAGCTACATTTTGTCACACTGCGGGCAGAGCTAAGCCACATTGAAAAGCCTGGAACTTATCTGCACCTGGTGAGAACACTGTATGTCATGGAGCACCACAGTCTGCTTTTAATACAAATTCTTCAGGTGGGCTTTGCCTTTGGGGGAGTTACAGGAATTCACTGGTCTTATACAGGTAAAATATTAATTTCTCCTCCACCTCCCACGCATGTATTTCCATTTGACATGTCTTACTTCTGACAGTTAAAATAATACAGTAATCACATGAAGATACTCTCATGCAAGCTTAGACTAATTTTGAACTGTGTATTGGCTATGCATATACCTCTCAAAAGTGCTTGCTTGCTTTTCAGTTACTTCTATGCTGTTTTTGACAAACAGTTTGACAACAGTAAATGGTCATTGCTCATTTAACTGTAACAGAAGCTATACTTTTTCAATAGGGATAAAATGTATTTTACTGTATCAGAGTATAGTGTACTCCATCAAAACGTATTTTACTCTACATCTATAGCAGACTTGAAAGATTCTTGTATTACTTTTTATGTATGAGTATTTGTTTACTATTTACATGTACGAGCAATTTAATTTGACATAGAAACCACCGTAAATTTTAACCGTAGGAGTGACACAGAGAAATCAGTAAACCAGGGATATTACACCTATAGTGTTTTGAAAGCGACATTACGTGTATGCTTTTGTGTCATTGCAATTAACTACAAAATAAACAAAGTTAAGTTAAACCAAGACAAGTAAATACTCTCACGTTTGGAAAACAAAAATTACTCATATTTATGAGTAAAACTTTTACTATGAAAGGAGCAACGAAAAAAGATAATCTTTTATCATGCATGAAACGTTAATGATGTTTAAGAAGAATCACCTAAAGCCGGGCATTAGCTATATCTAAAAACGTAGGGTTGCTAACGGTGAACGCTTACACCGGTCAGTGACTTTTTTGTTTTTATTTTGATCGGTAAAATATGCCTCCCACCCTGGAAATACCTGAAGGAAACAATGAGCACACTTTCGAGAACATCTTAACTTTTTTATTGTTTTGGTCTTGTCCCCGGTTTGCGCAGAGGGTGACCTGGATCAGATGCACTGGGCAGAGACATATCCCGACTGCGGCGGCAGGAGACAGTCCCCCATCGACATCCAACGAAGAAATGTGCGACATAACCCGAAAATGCCAGAACTGGAGCTTACCGGGTATGATGAGATAAAGAACGGCAACTTCCTGATGACCAACAACGGACACTCAGGTACCATCGAGTAAAGTTCGACCCAATAAAAAAATAATTTTCACTTACATTACGTTTACGACTGCTCCCCATGTCTCTGATTGAGTATTTAGCATTTTTGAAATTACATTATTATATAATACGAGGTAGCGGAGCCAATGTGTTTGCTGAACCAATGTCAATTGGCACAACTAAATAGATCAATAGGCAAGCACAGAGATAACGCATGTACAGCTTGAATGTTTTGATACTTGCTGCCCTCTAGTGTGGGTAGTAGGGAGCACCAAGGCTTTGCTGTAATACATGAACATTATACCAAGTGCTATGATAGACCTATGGTAGCATCTTTTGTAGCTTTTTTTTTCTTCTTCAAATTGTGACATATTAATAGAGGTTTATATTTTAGACAGCAGGAAAATCTGTCAGCATCACCACAACAACATTTTTACCCTATTGTTGAGCCTCTCTCTTGTTCTGGACAGTTCAAATTGACCTGCCTCCTACCATGGTGATAACCAAGGGGCTTCCTGGCCGCTACACAGCCGTTCAGATGCACCTGCACTGGGGAGGGTGGGACCTGGAGGCCAGCGGGGCTGAGCACACCCTCGATGGAATCCGCTACATGGCAGAGGTGTGCAGCAAACATGTGTATCATTTTAGTTAGATGCAAAAGAATGTCATGTCAGGAGTGCATGTGAAACAGTGCTGATGTAGCATTCCGAGGATAAACAGAGGAATGGAAGGCTGGAGATGCACTTTGCTGGTATAACATTTTCCTGCTTCACTGAGCTCAGCTCTATACACATTGTATGTGTTACTGCAGCTGTGTATGTGCTAAAACACTTGTGAAATATGTGATAGGAGCAATAAATCTGGCATTTCAACACAAATTAAGAGTGTACCCCTTCAAAATCGCAAGAAATTTTTACTTAAGCCCTGTTGAACACATGTCAGGGTTCATGTATGCAGCTGTTTCCTCTTCATGCATGGACACTATGAGCTGTAGAGACACTGATAACTGTACAATGTTTCTGAGAATTAACCCTCCCTGGCCTGGCGTCTCTGAACAATCTGAAGGTCAAAGGAAGAGCAGTTTTGCCCCAGAAAGGAATAATATCTCCACCAGCTGTAGGAACGAGTGGCTGATGTTACATTTGCAGCTTGTCTTCCTGTCTGAGCCTGGCCTATGGTGACCAGCTAAGTTATTAATTTGATTTCAAAAGCAATCAGCATATAGTCATATATATATAGGTACAGGGGCTCTGCCTGAAGCTACAGGTTTATTAAAGAATTTGCATGAGGTAAATAAAAACTGCACAATTCATGTGCAATGACCTTTAGTAGAGCTTCATGAATTCTGTACAAGAAACAGATTATTTTAAAGGGTAAAATGGATTGATTAAATGTTTTTTGCCATCAAATGAGACATCATTTGTCTCTGTCAGTCATAGTGTATTTACACAGCCAGTGACCACAGTTGTCCATACATGCCTGTCTTTTGGCATCAGACTATTAACTTGAAATCCCTCCTTAAATATGACCCCAGATCAAGGGATTACCTCCAGACCCTGGATACTGGACCATGCAGAAACAGCTTGACTGTAGAGGAATGTCATGTAACAGGAGAACACAGGAAGTGTGAACACAGACATCATTACCTCACAGATTGTTTCTGTCTGCCCTTTTATCCCAGCTGCATGTTGTCCATTACAATTCTGAAAAGTACAAGAGCTTCAAGGAGGCCCGTGATAAACCAAATGGACTGGCAGTGCTGGCATTTTTTTATGAGGTGAGATCACCATTGGAGGACTGCTGAGAGGGAGAGATAGCGTGTGCTTCTTTGCCCCCTACACCCCCTCCCCCACACAACTCCACCCCATTTCTTTACAAACTCATATGTCTGTTGTACATTACTTTAAGGGCTCCTCGGTATTCTGTAAGTGTATATTGATTATAGTAAAGAGACAATTTGAAGCAAACATGAGTCAACATTGTTAAGACCAGTGGAAATAGCTTACTATACAAGGTCTGTGTAACTTTTGTGGAACGTGATTAGTCATTCCATAAATAAAAAGGCTAAGCACCCAGCTGGTGACTCACTCTCATACCCTCCCATAATCTGAACGGCAGAGATGCTTGTCTGCGCTAGCGGTGCTGGTCAGCTGATCCCAGCCTGGCATTCTGTTTGACCCCTGGGCCCTGCAGGAATGTGTGCAGGTGCTCAACAGTAGCCCTAGTGGGAGACAACCAATGGGGCTGCACTGACACATTCCTCCCTGTTTCCATGCTAGCCTTACTCACTAGCTTTGTGTCACATCTGCCTTGTTCAGCCAGGCTTATCCACATCTGGTAACAACACGCACACTCACACACCCACACCCTCACATATACATACTATACAGACAGCAATGTAAATCATGTGTCTGTATCTTACATATCTGGCTCCTGCTGAAATGTCTGGGATGCATAATTCATTCTTAGAATGACTGGGGTGGGAGGTTGCAGTGAAGGTTCTGTATACATCAGCCAGGACACCACATTGCACTGTTCTTCCTACTCTATCATTTTCATGCATCAGCTAAGTAGATTGAATGAACACCTCCTTGACGGGATGAATTAAATAGACATGTTCTGTCTTGGTTGTTTTGTTTTGTTTCCAGGATGGGCACTTTGAAAACACCTATTACAGTGATTTCATCTCCAACTTGGCCAAGGTCAAGTATGCAGGTGATGCATTTCATATCATGCAAATCAGACCTTAACTACAGACCTGCTTAACCCTGCTCTCCTTAGGTTTGTCCTTGCAGTGTGCCTGCCTTCTCTAATATTGCTGTCTTCCTGGTGTTTCAGGGCAGTCCATGAACATTACCTCTGTAAATGTGCGCTCCATGCTGCCAGAGAACCTGTCCCATTTCTTCAGGTATGAGGGGTCTCTGACCACCCCTCCATGCTATGAGAGTATCCTGTGGACTGTGTTTGACACCCCCATCACATTGTCCCACAACCAGGTATGCTCCTTCTCTTTAAAAACACCATATCAAACCTCCCTCTGATACCACATGAATGACTTGAAATATAATTACATGTTATATTTTTTCACAAAACTGTATTTATGTATATGTATGTGTATGTTGGAAAAAGTGGAAATTTTCTGGGATTGCTTACTTCTCAGATCAGAAAGCTGGAGAGCACCCTGATGGACCATGATAATAAAACCCTGTGGAATGACTACCGAATGGCACAGCCACTGAATGATCGTGTGGTTGAGTCCTCTTTCCTCCCCCGACTCATCCAAGGCTGTGAGTACCCCAGACTGCAGGTAGAGAGGAGCTGCAGACGAGTCCCCTTTTCTCTGAACTCATCTCCTTTTCTCCTTTATTTTCTTACAGCATTTTGTCGACAGGAGGAAATCGAAACAAGGCTTGTGAGGATAGAGGATATGATTACAAAAATGGGCAAACGCATTCCCTCAGGTATGTCATTTTTAGTATTGCAGTAGAAATTAAGGAGTAATTGATTTATGGATGAAAATTAACCATGACTCTTCCACAAATAACAGCAGGAAAAAAGTCTTGCAATGTTATTTACATGGGTTTATCTTGTTTATCAGGTTTATCTTGTTTTGTTTGCCACAGGTGATGTTGATGAGCAACGACCATCCAAAGATGGTAAGTCATGTTAGTTGTTTGTGTGGGGTGATTAGAGGTGAGAAATTGTTGGTGAGGATCTATGTATGTAAATTCTCTCATGGGATCAATCTAATGATTTAGTCCAGAACTGTGCCCCTCTTATAACATGACATTTTTGTCTTGATAACATCAAAAATCAGACATCAACCATGTAGCCTTGTCTCCTTTCATCCTCTCCCTTTCTCAGGACAACGAACTCTCTACCCACTGGTGCTACACTTCCCAGAGCGGAAACCGGAGAGCTATGCTGAAGTGGCCCCCATGCGGTCCATGGACCTTCTGTCCTTCACTGTGTGCATGCACGTGCGGGCCCGCCCCGACAGAGTGCACACCATCCTGTCATACTCCAGCAACAACCATGACAACGAGCTCACTATCACCATGGGCTATGAGGTGGGCCTGTGGATTGGCAACGAGTTTGTCAATTTTGCCCACAGCTTCCTTAGCCGGGACTGGGGCAACTACTGCGTGGGCTGGGCGTCCCGCTCTGGCCATGCAGAGCTGTGGGTCAATGGTGCACTCGTAGAGCAGCAGATCTTGAAGGCTGGCTATGAGATACGTCCTGAGGGGACTCTCATCCTGGGGAAGGACCAGGATGGCCTTCTGGGTATCTCAGACTCAGATGCCTATATTGGCCATCTGACCGATGTCAACATGTGGGACCACATGCTTGATGCAGTGGAGATCCGGGGCCAGATGGCCTGTGGGACCAACGCCCCAAAAGGGAACATCCTCAGCTGGGGGGTCACCCAGCTCAGCCTGTATGGGGGCACGGAGCTCCAGACCAACCACAGGTGCCCCTGAATGGGGGCTTACCCAAGTGTTCTATCATTCTGAGTGCACTTTGAGGCTCCATCATGGAAATTAAGGAAAGAAATTTATAAAGGAAATTATTTTGCATTGAAATATTAGTCTGTTGCTGGTGTATTTTTAATGATAAAAATAGTTATTTTTACATACAAAATATCAAATAAATATATCTAAAAATATAACCTTAAAATGTGTGTGTTTTGTGTTTTTTTGTGAGAAACTTTTGGAACCTTTGTGCATATTAGAAAGACTAAACAATGATTGTGCACAGTATAAAAAGTATGAGCAATCATGGTATCTTCATCCTACTTGCTAAAAGCCCAAAAGTTCTGCAAAAGAGCCCTGTGAGAAAGGATGGTTGGACCATAAAGAAACTTAAGTGAAAGGTAGAAAAAACTGGCCTTGAAAAGTGTGCTCAAACACTCATCCCTCCACAGCAAGGGAAAAACCTGTTTTTCAGGTAGGCAGATTTACTTGTGGTCATTCACATAGAATCACCGTGTACCATCTTTCTTGTGAACATGGGAACTATTGGAAAAAACCTAAGAGCTGGTGCAGTTTGTGATGAACTTGCTTCCAGCATACGTTGGATGAAGGTTCAGTCATCGTGGAACATGTTTGGCGGTATGTGACTGTGCTGTTCTCTCACTGGAGCAGGCACAGGGATTGCATGGTTCACAGCATAATTCTGTCCATAATTCTTTAATTCACTGGATTGACTATAATGCACTGAGCCAGACAAGATCCATCAAAACAAGACAATTCCTCCAAGTGGCACATATACTGTCAGATTGCAAAATCCCACAATAATCCAAATTTAGAAAGACAGAGTGATTGATGTAAACAGAATACAATGCTATGGATAAGCTATTATGTACAAGTATCTTGTAACATCTGGTGCAGTCATTGGCTGAGGTTTAGCACCTTGGAGTTGGGCTGTGACTGAGTGGTGCTGGTGACCCTCCCATCTCTGCTGCTCTCATAGCTGCAGGCTGTCCATATCAGGCCTTTAAAAACACAAGTCTCTCAGTCCCACTGCACAGCTTCAAGGATATGCTGTTCTTGTTTTTGCATCATTGCCCAGATGTGCACCAGTGTGGTCTGGAAGATGAAAGAGAGGGAAAGAGTTATGAGAAAGAGAAAAAAAGAGAAAGAGAAAAAAGACTGATGCTGCACTGTGGATAAGCTTGCCCTCTTGGCAGGGAAGCCACTGTTTTTGAGCCATCATTAGATCAATCATGAAGACACAAGTTGTATAATCGCTGTGGTTTTCAAAAGTTCACAAAGCATGTGGGTGGATGTATAGGAGGTAGTGGCCCATTGGGGGTTATTTTATTTCAGTCAATCCACTGGGAGGACTCAAAATCATAACTCAAAATTTTCAATTCTAAAAATGTAAAGATGAATAAATATGTGTGAAGTTCATTGTGTTAATGTCCTTGAAATATCTGTAATTAAATGTTAAAATGTCTCGCACGTGCGCGCGCACACACACACACACACACACACAATGAACAAACATGAGTGGGCTCAGGGCTACTTAGATCCGCTCCTGGAAGACCAGTGTGTGTGCTGGTTTTTGTGATTTCCATTCAATCAGTTGTATGTAAATGTATTGAAAAAAGTCACATGTGACTTAAGTGCTGCAGTGCAATCATAGTGCACAACTGGAATTCGGTCAGGAAAACGAGGGGAATTGAGTAAAACTCCATAATAATTAAGATCATTTTATTGTATTAATATTTTGTTTCTGTTTATTTTCCAGTTGATGTTTTTACATTTTGACTGGTGGTTTCTATTACTGTGCTTCCCAGTTGTGTACTAGGCACTGCTGTTATTGGCATGGGCAGAATGGGAATGTTTGTCATTAGTAGTGTTCAGCACAACAAACAGGATGCAGAGACAAGCATCAGGGTTCAGTACAAGGACATTTCTCTGACTGTTTCTGACATTTCTCTCTTAAAACATTGAATCCATCTTCATACACTTCTCAGAGTTGGAGTTATGGCATCAGGTTTCCCCTGTCCATACCCTAATCCAATCTATTACTGACTGACAGGCTCTCATATGCATTATGATTATGGCCTTTGATTTAAGGAATTGTCTTGTTATTTCTAATGAGACAGTATATGTCCATGGAATATAAACAATGGCATGTAAGGGAGTCGCAGGTAAGGGCAGTATGCTAAAACTGCAGACATAGGCCCAGAGAGCACTACTCCCAAGGCTGTGCTGTTGGGCATGGGCTCACAGTGCTGGTGGGGGAAGTGCCCATAGCAGAGCCCAAACCCTCAGCTGAACTTCTGACTCCTACCAGAACCTTTCACAAAAAGCATCAACAAAGAGGAGTGAAAAACCACATTCTACAACATCTTTCTCAAGTGCTTTGGCCTGGCTGTGTGCAGTGTAATGTGATTTTAGTGTTACATTACAAAGGACATTTGACTGCAGTCATTGTCAGCTGAACAGATTTTTTAAAATTGTACCTTGTGAAATTATTTCCCTGATATCTCTTGGAGTGTTTTGCAGAGCCTGTAAATCTAAAGATGGTTCAGTGTTTGACAGTGGCCACAAATCTTGATGGGAGAATCCCACTCAGTGTCCACAGATCTGACGAATGATCACAGATGCAATAGGAGAAAAGGGAAGCATTAAATTCAGTGCAGATCTGTGGTCTGCTGTGCATTAGACATACAAATTTATTCTAAACCTGTTCCTTGGCTGTTCCTTGACATCCATAAATACAGCCAGGCTTCCCTTGTTTCCCTTGTGGTGATATCATCATAAAGTTGAAAGTACATTCATGCATATATTTACATTCAATATTACCAAATTAAAGTATTTAAATCATCTGTATATTGTCCATAGCTTCGATAATAAAGATATACAGAAACAAAATACTGAAATCTTAGTAGTTAAAGAGGAATGTCCTCACTGTCATTAGTTATACATAAAAACAGTTTCAGGTGGTTGCACCATTTATTGAAGCTGGAAATGTATCCTGTTATCTTACATTACTAAGTATGATAAGTATATACCTCGAGAATTACATTTCTTATTTGTTGTCATTATTGCAGAAAATATGATAATGCATCAAATACGTCAACGCAATTAATTCTATTCAAGGCTGAAACCAGCTTAACTAATATTTTCATAATAGCTTCCAGTATTGAAACTCTCTTAACCCAGCATTTTCCAGCATTGTCCAGCAGCTGTAAAAATAAAATCTCAGTAAACAATTTTCATGGCTGTTCTTAATAATGTTTCATCATGCCATGAACATCCATGAAGATTGCATAGAGTAAACAAAATAATGTAAACACCAAACAACATAGGATTATTTATGAATTAATAAGGAACTGGGCCAACCTTCAGGGTACTTCAGCACTCCTTGGAATGCTGTGAGAGAAAATTGACAACAGATCCTAATGACATATTGAGCCATTTGTCAAGACGTAAAACCCCAAATTCCCTAAAAATGGAAATTTACTTCATATTCTAGAACTACACTCAAAGCTTGTCATAAATTATATTTACATCTAGCAATAATAGAGGTCATTAATTGTGTTTAACGTCTGCTTTTATTGTATAAACACATGTACTTGGTTTTCAACTGTATGACTTTTATATATGAGTCTTTTTTCATTTAGTGTATCCATTATTTTGTCAATCTCCTGTATATTCTCAGTGTTAACACTGAGACAACATAACTGGAAATCCACTGAATTAGAACTGCATTTTCCAGTGCTTACACATTGCTCACACATAGTTGGATGCAAATGAAAAACAGCAGCATATTGTGTGCGTTTGTGAGCAGGTTTGATAACCTCAGCAGAAATATTCTCATGCACAGCTTCCACACGGTCCAGGCATAGATGTGTCCAGCTGTCCTCTCAGCAGGACCTGGCAGGCCGGATACAGGCTGAACAATGTGTCCTGTGTCTCAGCAATTCCAGGCCCAACAGCTGCTGGCCCAAGTTTGCACATGTGACAGGCGCCAGCTGCCCGCACAGATAGACGAAAGATAGGTGTGCGATGGGCAGGAGGCATGGGTCCGCCGCCTGGCCCCCATGCCTCCTTGTTTCAACTCTTCCTTAGTGACCGATAGCAGCCCTCTGCTCGCCTCCTGACCGAGCTAAACAGAAACCGTGGACCTGAGGCAGTAAGATGTGGAACAAACAGTGCCGGCAGGGGAAGTCTTCTACCTCAGATTCACCTTCCTCCTCAAAAGGATTCTTCACTTTCTGTGTTGCCTCCGGGGAGAAGGGCCTTTCTCTCAGTATCAGTTTGGCCTTTGCCATTGCTCCATCAATTGTTCTTTTGTTTTTCTTTCTCTCATTGGGGATTTGTTTTTCAAATGGTTTGTGTTTCTCATATTTTCTCAATTCTTCCTTCATCTCCTTCTCTTTCATTATTTCTATATTCTGCCTTTTGCTTTCACCCTTTGTTTCACCTTCTCTAGGACCCTCTGTAAATATTCTTGCTCAAAGGAATGTGCAGGTGAAGACTGTTTTTAAAGAAGATTTTAAAAGCAGTGTCAGTACCCTATCAAGTATGCACAGTTACTTGTACCCTAAGGCCATATGGTATCACATACCAACAAAATGAGACAATATACCATGTTGACAATAACAATAGAAGAATAGAATAATAATCACAGGATCGTGGAAAGATTTCTGGGACAAGAGTCAGGTCTAATTATAACATGTTGCTTGATATATCAAAATGTGTGACAATTAAATCTGCAAGAAATATTCAATCTTTTGAAAAATAGGTAGAGCAACTGAATTATAACTGGGTCCAACCCTAAATCTAGTGAAGGTCAGAATTCCATGGCCATAGGCTTAGTGTCTGTGACTGTTGGCCAATGTGGAAATGTATAAAGTGTCCTGAAACATATATGTGGATACAAAGAGTAACAACAGCACTTTCAGGAGGCCCTCTCTCCTCCCTAAGTTTAACTGGGCAGGCAGCCATGAGTGTGGCAGAGCTCAGGACAGTGAGTGACCTAAGGGGCTCTTTACAGGAGGTGATGTCAATTCCCCAGAGCATGAACCGCTGTGTGATTTCTCCCTCCACCCAGGGACCTTGCATGACACGATGCATTTGTAGGAAGGTCAGCTACATTTATCTTGGGGATATTATTTGCTTATTGAGGGATTAATTGATTGCTGGTAAAGGGTCAGAGAGAGACCCATATGGGCCAAATGCACGCTGATGCAGGGCAGAAAGCCACAGAGCTACTCCAGCTCATTAACTGCACATGCCCAGAAATGCCTCGGCCTGCCTGCTGAGCAGAGTGCTGACACAGGCATGGGAGTATACATTCATATCACACAATGAATAAAACACACTCTGTCTGGCACCTGGGGAAAAGGAACAATGCTGTGGGGTAGATGCATTACCTTGCTCACACATGCGCAAGTGCAATACCTCCATGATTCTTTCTGGAGGAATGATGAGAATGGCAAAACACTTTTAGCAACACTGCCTATCACTCAATCACTTTCAGTACTTGTATTTTCAAAAATGGGATGTACACAGAACATATATCCAAATCAAGAATAATGCATTTAGCTGAATAAACAATGATGTAGTTTATTTGTTCACATTTTCCAAAATGTGCAACTAATACCTTTGAATTTGAATACCACCTGATCATCAGATCAAACCACAGTAAATGTGAATATGAAGATTTTTTAAATCAACAATACTTTTCTTGTGTTTATATTAAATGTCAATTTAAAATTCATTTTTGGACATTTGTCAGATTGATGGAAATGACAGAGTATTTCACACCCAAGTAATCTGTTACATAGGAATAATTATTTATTCACCTCTGTGCCAATAAGCACAAATATAATCACAGAATTCATTATTGCAATATCCTTACTTGACACTCATTTTCTGTTCAGAGTGAGTTCCAATGGAGAAATATGAGCTAAAAACAAAAAATCCCTTTATGTTTGACATCATGATGACAAAAGACAATGACCAGCTTTTATTATAACTTTGCAATTCATTTTCTGAGCCCATAACTGCCCAACTAATATAAGTAAAGCTTAACCGCACTGCAGAAAAGCATACAAACCATTTAGATATGCAGCATCAGCTACCCTTATCTGAGTAGAGTGTCATGACGAAGCCAATACATCATCCAGGCAGCTTTTTCTCACTTATGACAGGCTCGATCGATTGCTTGCCATCTGATGCTCAACCAGTTTTCAGGGCAATAACATCATTTGACCTTGTCTTCACAGTGAGGACCGAGCCAAAAGCAACCAACATTAAAGCAAACCTGTAATAAAACATTCTCTTCAATCTGTGATAACCTGTGTCTTTGTAAGGCTGGCAGTCAAATGGTATATGTATCATGGGTGCACTCTATTCAAAATTAAAGGGCTTTTTTCTCCATACCCGTTGCAACTTTTAAACATTGACTGCAACTCCAAAACACCATTTATATGTGTGTAGATGTATATATGTATGTATATAATGCAGCATCTTATCATGATTCTGTATTCATTTTAAGTACTTCACAAAGACATAGGCCCTATTCTATATATATATTGAACAAAATATTTCATTTTCCCCACAGTTTTTTATTGCTATGTTAATGCTTGGTGGGCCTCTTTTAGCAGAATGATACTTGGCTAAATACTGTGTCTAGTGCCATTTATTACAGAAAAAAATCTCTCTCATATTTAAAATAGTTAGTGTCAGCAAAACATCCATCCCATTTGCAAATATGAACCTCCAATCAACACAAAAATAATTTTCAACATTTGTTAGTTTGACAACTGAAGAGGATTTCACAAACTTTTTTATCATAGTAATAATGAAGAATAACTTCTTTGTATTACATTTATTTACATGTTTCCACATTACTTGTCAGTGAAAATATTGACAGGTATATAAGGCAGACAGAATCTTGGCTGCACATTGAGAGCATATTTAAGGCCAAGGCAGTCATTTCATTTGGTATGATTTGCATATGTACAGACTCTTGCACACCTGCCAATACGAACCATCAAACACAACACAAAATTACCCCTGATTTTAGATGTGAATTGACAGGCAAAAGGGGCACAGACCTGTCCACAGTATATAATTTAGAAACTATGAATTTAACATATCTCAATTTGATCATTGCATTTTACACAAGTCTTGAGATTTTTCAATCATACTTTCTAAATCAAAAATACTTTTGAAACTCCTAACGTGAATAATTTCACATTTATTTTTTCACATTACTTAAAAATGCTTCAGTTGTTTCATTTCTGCATATCTCATGGCTTAATGTCTATCAGCAAAGAAATAAGGATACAAAAATGAAAGTAAATTACATTTTGTGAAAATGTACCAAAATCTAATCACCTGTAAGTTCATTGGCACACAAGACAAAAGATGTTTATGAGAGGATGTTTATATTCAAAGTGACTTCATCAAACTAATAAAGGTCAGTCTACACAAAAACATTGAGGGGTAGGTGGGGGCATTGGTAGATTTTTAATGGAATGACCCAACTTTCAGTGTGTTATCAACATACTGTCTGTGGCACCAGGAGAGTTGGAGGAAGGAGAAAGCTCCTCTGCTCCTCCTATATGGCTGCGTTCCAATACTTTTTCTCGTCTCCTCCTTTCCTCTCCTTCTTTCCTACCCCGGAAGTATGCCGGAAATATGTGTAGGAAAGGAGGGGAGGAAACGAGTGGAGGAAAGGAGGAAAGGAGGAGATGAATCGAATATTGGAACAGCTAATCCGATTCGCCCGTCATCAAAGTCGACGTCGGCTATTGATGAAGTAATAATTTCGACTGACTCTGACGATACCAAAGCCAATCAAAATATTCAGTGGGATGGTCTTTTAATCTGACTGGTCGTGAGCACAATGATGTCACGCAGAAAGGTGAAAAGACTTCCGCGGTAGGATACATCGATGTATCCTCCGTTTGGAGGAAACGAAAAAGGAGGAAAGGAGGAAAGGAGGAGGCAAGATTGCACTTTGGAACAGTGGAGGAAAGGAGGACACATAATCAGCTTCCGGGGCACGGAGGAAAGGAGGGGAGGAAAGGAAGAAAGGAGGAGACGAAATTGAGTATTGGAACGCAGCCTATGACTTCTGTCAGCCTTCTTGTGCCCTCCCTCAGTCTGAGCAGCCAATAGGAGCTGCAACAGTGATGGCATCACAAGCATGCAGGCTCACCTATGGAGGATTTGAAATCAACCTAGGTGCCCGCAAACTAACTGATGCCTTCATTGCAGCCAACTATTAACTCACAGCCTTCCAGTGTGGAAAGGGCTTCTCAGGGTTTGTGTGGATTGGTTTTGTTATGTACTGTGGTTCTAGTTTTGTTGAACTCTGTTTGAATCTTTATTTTTGTTGTATTATTTTCCTGATTTTGGTTTACTTACTTTTTGATGTTTTTCTACTTTCTCCTCCACTCACCGCCTGGCCCAGCAGTCATGGATGCCACTGCCACATGATGCAATAAAGCCTGTTGAATATTTGACCCTATACACCCATAATCAATAAAATAAAAACAATTATGAAATTGGCAACCATGCCTGGTAGACGTCACTGCTACCAACTGAAAACAGGACAAAGGCTTCCATTAAGACTAATTTAGAGGCAAGTGAGAGCAATAAATACATCAACAATACGCATTCTCTTTAGTCAGTCACAAAGATCACCTGTCGTGATCAAAGATTTTCATTTCTAAATATGGCCTATTTATTACTTTTAATTGACTTGCTTTTAGATTCTCATAGAGATTGATATCAAACATGACAATTAGGTGAGAGAGTTCGGCAAACAGCCTCAGACATGCCTGCATGTGCTTATGCAAATCTTCTTCCTGATGACAAGCTGCAGTATTTTCATCATGTGCTGCTGAACCTATGCAAGATCAACAGATGTTATCTGGAAAGAAAAAGAAACTTGTGTTTCCATGACTTCATAACACTCTAAGCTGAACCATTACTCCTTGATGTATAGAAATCAGGTCTGACAAAATGTTTGCCCTCAGCAATGATGCTGAGCACTGATGTGTGTCTTTGTGTGGGTGTGTGTGAAGGGATGTGTGTACATGCATGCATAAGACTGACTCATGCTGTGGGTGTGATATTGTACTCCTGAGCAAAATCTCAATATGTGTGTGCATGCATGTGCGTGTGTATTCGCGCAAGTGTGTGTGTATGTAAAAGTGCTTGTCTGAATGCCTGCTGTGAGGGTATGAAAGGGTACCAGGGAACAAAGTATTTATGTGTAGATTTGTGTGTCTGAGTATGTGTAAGATTCTACACTCTGGTGTGTCTGTAGATGTGATATTATATTGCTGAAATATTTTATTTCTGTGTGTGGATGGGTGTACATGTATGTAGACTGAATAGTGCTGTGGATGCGATATTATACAACTGAATAATATCTCTTATTGTTCTTAGTGTTTGTGTGTGTATAGTATATGTGTGTCTGAGAGTGTGCTAAGACTGGGTGCTGCTGTGGAAGTGAGTGTCATATATACAGTGTCTGCTGAGTCACAAACATCTGACAGAAATGACTGATGCAGATAGCGTTTCTGGCTGTCAGGGCCAATCAATGAATGGGAGTACATGTACAGAGGGTTGACAAAATAATGAAAACACTGCATGGAAAAGGAAATGATTGAGTCTTTAAGGGATTTCCAGGATCATACTGCAAGGAGTACATTTACAGCCCCTTCATCTCTCATAGAGCAAGAGCATTTCCTTCTTGTGGATTGGTCCAATATTCCACTACAAACCATTCAATCCATGCACTTCTGATTGCAGCCAAACCCCTTATTGGTTAGTTAATATATATTGGCTATTTGATTTTCACTACCTCCTGGATAATGAGCTGAATTAAGCTTTGAAATGCACATGCAAAACTTTTTTCTTTGTATGAAAGAAAGCTGATGAGAGTGGTTGACAAGAGGAGGACAAGGATCATTCCAAAGTGCTCAAATACCAAGATCAAAGTACCAGTGGATTACTAGAAACAAAAATAAATATTTTCACATTCATCACTCCCTACGACTCAAATGACCTTCTTAAGATCTGACCGCTGCCTTAAAGCTGAGCACAGTTCAGAATCAAATATCTGGTATTTATTAGAATATCAATGAGGGGAACACAGCACAGCTTTGCCTGCCACCTTGTGGGCATATGAAAATGTGTTAACATAAATATAAATTAGGTAATACAGATACAATAAATACACATATAAAATCAAACATATGTTTGACACAATATTAATTTGTCAGTTAAGTGAAGATTTTCCAGTTGTTTCTGAACAAAAAGGATCCTATTTTTCCGAACAATTTAGGTTTGTAATTGACTGAATATGAGGCAAGTAGACAATATGGATGGTCATTACTCTCCTCTCGATGGTATTTAAAAAGAGTTAAGGAGACTATAATAACAGTATACCTAAGAGGAAACAATATTAACAGTGGATTTGGACAGGCATCACGTATCCTGTTACTCATGTAAAACCTGTCATTGGCCAAACTGATCTGCTTAGTTCAGGTTTATCTGATTAGCATTCACACTTCTTCTTTACTCTGAGTGGCTTCTGGTTAAATAATCTCATTTCAGTAGCAGACATTTATCAGAGGAGCACATGCTCTTCAGCTTCATTGCTGCCTTTGGAGGTGGCATTGCTGAGAGAGTGAGGAGAGCACAGTACACTTGGTGACTGTAAAATAGGTACACCTCTGACCTGGAGCTCATGGATAAGAGAAAGTGGCAAAGAAACCAAAAACTAACACAAAGCCCTGAGCCCAGAGTCAGGGGAGGAAAACCTATATCCCTGAGGGAGTTTGAGCCACACTCCTAAAGCAGCTCAATTAAGTGTTCAAGAGAATGAGGGTTTAAGCAATGCAATCAAATACAAGATGCAATAAAGTTTACCGACAAGTGAATACCTTGAATGTCTTGAATGATGTTGCCTACCAAGCAATATGTGCCTCAGCCTTAATAGTCTGTGAATCAATTTGCCGCCCTCATTACAACACAGCAGTCAGCTGGAATAAACAAAAGCGTCCTCATTCTTCACTAAGCTACTAGTGGAACGCCCCTACACTTACAAAAGTGCATACATAATCAAACAGCCAGCAAATGAGCATGCTTTTAATTAAGATTTCCATTGATTACCCACTGAAAAATCACTCACTATCTCACCCTGGTCACCCTTCTGGGTTATTGAGGTCATTCATCTCTCACAACATTGGCATCCCATTCTGCCTCTTAGTGCTGTGGTTTTAATGTAGAGTGTATATAGAAGCACAAAGGTTAAACTTGTTTGAGGTCTAGTATACATAAACGTCTCTGTAGTCATTTTAGTACAAGCATTGATGTAATTTCAACTTCTTGACAATGTTTTCAAAAAGAAATGATCAATTTCCATTGAGTTAAATATACAACCCTCAGTTAGTAGCTTTAGGAAATCCACAGGATCTATTCTGCTATAAAGCTGAATATATTAAGAATTGGCATATGTCCAAAGAGCTAGATTTATGATCCTGTCACAATAACAAGCTGCTTCATTTGTTAATAAATAGCCTTGCATTATGTGTGGATGCCAGCAATGGTTCCCTTATTGACCAATAAGTGAATTAGGTGGGCAGAGTGCCCATCATAGAGAATAAAAGAACAGGCCCTGTGATTATGTCCAACAGGATGAAGCTGTCTCAGATAGATGCCCTATCAACTGCAAACCCTGGCCATTTGCAAATCTAAAAAGGGGATTAACTCTTGACACAGAGTTGAAGTGTTAGCGCCATTCCGCAATCCCCTTGTGCACTATACAGTGTTTCACGAACTTTTGCTTCATCAGCTCATTGAAAACCGGGGGGCCCTCTTCCACACCAGCCAGTCATTCGCCAGCTCGAGTGAGCCTTTCAACTTTGTTTACTCCTGAGTCATAATCCGCCTCTCATACTGGCCCCATTGCAGCAGAACACAATGAGACACTGTCTCTGTACTGTACGTTACACTGAGGTTTAAGAGAGACCAGCCTTCTCTCCTCTTTTTTTTTTTTTGCTGCGCATTTCCCAAATTCTTTTCTCATGAAAATGCAAGATAAAAAATGTGCTAATTTTATTCAAGAAGTATCACTGATCATATTATTAATTATATATTGCTCTACCAACATACTGCAACCTTAATCTTTCAGCAAAAAAACTATTTTAAGTACGCCTCGAATCAACAACAGGAAATATACATTATTAATATACAAATATACATATAATATTTTTTCATTTTGCAAAAACAGAAGTTTTTCGGGTGAAAGAAGGTATCATACTTCCCTTGTTTCATCGTAAAGATGAGTGTTAGGAAAGCCATCTATGGCAATACCAATAAATGGACACTAGAGGTCGCTATCTAACCAAATACTGTGCTATCATTCCCTGCACCAAATCACCACAGAACAGTTTTTTCTCTCTCTTGAAACGACTCATCCATCTTATTGATTAACTGAAGAAAGAGGTCTTAAGCATTTAATTTCACTGGGTGATGAAGCTAACATTAAGTTTAATAGTGTTCTTCCAGGAATTTCATATAGAAAAATGAGCTGTAGGGAGCTGAGGGGCACAGGAGGATATCATTCAAAGCTGTAGTGGGTGATTGTGGCCTTCAGCATGCAGTCTGACTCTCTGGTATTGGTGAAAAACTGGCATTTATCTTTTTAAATGCCTTGCATTTGGTGTGCCTCATTTAGCCAAATTTATAATTGTCAACAGCTGTGCAGTTTCAGCTTGGCCCACATTTGAGCCAATTACCGTGACCCAAACCACAGATGTATAGAAATGAATTGGAGCCAGTCCTGACATGATGAAAGTTATGATACTCATACACATATATGATATACGTATAAATGGAAATTCCCTTAGAATAAGGAAAGCACACAATTTAGCTATAGTTCATAATGTTTGATAAATGAGAAAAAATGAGACATTACTTTAAAACATTTGATCTTACAAGCAGTTTTAAACAAATTTGATCTTGAATACATTTTTTAAAAATGTATATGTATTTTATTAAGTGTACCAGGACATCTGATGTTTCTAAAAGACCAAAGTACATCCATTCCTATTTTCTCTTTGAGGAATTTCATAAATTTCTCCTTTAAATATCAAGTAAGCTATGTGCCTCCCTCCTTTCTATTATAAAGGAATTTCATTCATTTCCCTTTTTTGAATGTTATGAAATATAAAATCTATCTTAAATACTCTCAACTCAAGAGACTGCATTGATTTTTGTTTTTAAATCTGACCCAGTTAGAACCCATGGATCCTTAAAATTGTGCTTGACAGAGATAAATATGGATGGTCCACTGTAACTATAGGGAAGTGTCTTGCTTGCTACCCCAGATTACCCATTATGGATTAAAAATGTCTACCAAATGCAGTTTGGGATGGTGCAAATCCCCTGTTTTTGATTGCTTAGCCTTTGTGCATGCATTATCTTAGATTAAAGAGTTATAATCATTTGTTGTGTTCTGTAGACAGATACATAGCTTTACAGCAAGGCCAGCTTAGTGGATGTGACCTCTGTGCAACCTGCCAAAGAACAGACATGCAGGCCAAGGCATCCAGACTTCAGATACATTGTGGCCTGGAAGAGGCAGAGCAGGCAGGCACTGAGTAAGACAGCTCTGGGGGCCTCAGCCAAAAGCTGACTGTCAGAGACAAGGTAGGGTTACACCAGGGCTAGGATTTCATTGAGAGAACATTGCATTCCCAATGCCCGTCAAAAGCTCCATGTTGGGCCTGATCTGGGAGGATACCTGGGCTGTTGAGTCAGGAAATTATGTATCAGGGTGACTCCCTGACTCCATCACTCCCTGATGTTGTGAGAGAGGAAATGCCATTTCATAATCTACTTTAACATTGCTTTGTTTAAGTGTACAGCTAGCCTACACAAAGCCTTTTGTTTAATTTTAATTTAATATTTATTAATTCACTGTTATGCTTATCCCATAGCTAAGATGAAACAAGATAAGTGTCTTACATACTACCATTGATTCCTATCTAAATACAGTTAGAGGGGAATGATACTACAGCATTTACTATATTTATATAGTAGTTGCTACTGCAAAATATTGAATGGGATTGGTAAAGAAAGTGCTAGTAGTGCACCAGTCATGTTCAAAGTAGAACAGAAATAGAATGTGATTGATGCTAAATAATGAAACCAAGATCAATTGTGATAATATGTCATAACATAATCAATAACAGGCACTAGCTTTGCATTGTCTGATCAACAAATGGAGGTCAGTGGCAGCATTACTTACTGACAGTGCTCCTTTACACTGAAAAGGAAACTTCCCGTCAGATATGTCTTTTCCTGTTCCTTACAGAAATTCTCCCTTATCAGTAGGGGTAAACTGGTGGAAGGTGCCAACTTGTAAATACAATTTACAAACCAAACTCATGACGATATGAAAAAGCCAGATGAATAAATACACAGCCTGATCTGTCTGGGTAACACATTTTCTGGTGATGCTAGTGTTACACACTGCAGGATGATTGACACATGATCGATCACATGAGGTGAGGCTCAAGTTAGACCAAGGTCACAGTCAGCCAAGTATGTAGGTGGTGAGAATCATCTTACAAGCTTACTTAGATAAATGTTTTAAAATCTTTGTGTGGGAGACAGCCAGAAAAACCAGTCTGCATGACGTGGGACATTCCCCCAAAATAAGTATGTGACCTTGGATTGCATATTCAAATTGCGATAAACGATGCCCCTGCAGAACTGTTCTTGCTTTATGAATGTAGGAAAATTGCCTTTGTATCTGGATGACTCACATTCATAATTTTCCTCTGAGGAACATAGAAGACTCATGGGGATGTCATGTTAAAGCTGCTGAAAAAAAAGCTTAACAAGACCTATTAGGACAATGCTATAGCAATTGGTTTACAACAGAATTTCAGACAAGGACGAATGGAATTTCTGACAGTGGTGATGTATGTGAGGTGCCATGAAAATGCAGAACAAAACAGCATGCATGTTCACACTTAAACAGATGGCGGTGTCAGATGTCAGGTGTCAGGTGTCCACACATTCAGAACTTAGGTCCCCAGTGTGATGGCTACAGCATGTCAATCAATACATCTACAGAATATTGTATAACATCTCTCAAAAATCAGTAGCCTCACGAGCCTTCATGAATCAGACTTTTTAGCAAATTTTTGAATGAACATGCTGTTTATTTCAGTATATTGTTGGCTTTGGGGTCAGTTGATTGTAAACCAGACTTTTTACCCCTAATTCATTACACTAGAGCAACTACAGACGAGCACAATAGATCACAGTACAATAATGCTTTGTACAGGCTGTTATGAAATGGTGGAGAAGGCCTTCATATGGAGAATCACATGCAAACATGAGACACAAAATGCAATGCCCGCATAGTACTACATACAATAGCACTTCTATGTGTTTGCGGATCAGGCCTCTGGCCATTAAAATTAAATAAAGCTGTTGTGCAGTATTTCTGCTGTTTTCTTTGCAAAATTTTGTATGTTAAACTGCTAATCTTATTTGTTTAACTTGCTTAGCCATGTGTTGTCACCTTATTGAGTTATTATGTGGTTGTTGGCAGTAGATACAACACCTGGGATGGTGTTTTTGGCTTCATGCTATTGGTCTTTTTCTCTAATGGATAGCCATTACTCTCTTAGCGTATATGCTTTCCTCTATATAAATGTGTTTTATGGGTTTTGCATTGTCACAAGTGTGGCTAAATGGAAACTATAAATGGGTGAAGTGGTCTCTTTACTCCCTGTGAGGACAGAAGACTGAAATCACAATCAGAGGTACTCAACAACAAACTGAAATACTGTATATCACCCCTGAATAAATAAGTGAACAAATAAGTATCAGCCAAAACAGACTGAATGAAATGAAAGGCTCCACATAAAAGGATTAAAGGATTAAAAAGGCCACCTTGTCCACTCGATTTGTGAATTGTGACCAACTTTGCACTGACATATGGGATATGGGAAAACAAATGGCATATTGGACTTTTTCCTAAAATCACATTCATTGAATAAAAAGACAATGTGTGCTGTAATAGCAAGATGGCCTCATTCCTACATGCCTGAGTGGAAATACCCATAATTGCACTTCCTATCAGCCTGGCAACCCTGGTCATGAAGCCTTCTGAGGCTTTGAGACACCAACACATGAGTTATTCGTGAAAGAGGAGAAAGGAAAGATTAAGTGGACTGTTTATTAATTATAGTACAGTAATACAACAGTACCCCAATCAGGTCCCTGCTCTGTTCCAGACTGAGATGCTACTGTCCTGTGGTGCAAATAAATCTGTATTGCCAAATTAAGACAAACAGTGACTTGCAGTAACAGGACAATATGTAATTATTAGTCTTTAGGGAGATGCTATTAATCAAACTACTCATCTAATTTACACAACTGAATGCTTTACAGGTAGCCTGGTAATTCTCCAGCAGTGTAAAACTACACAAGTGCCATCTGTGCTCTGCCATTTGCCTAATTTATTTCCAGCACACAATATATGGACCAGCTCTTACCTGATTTGATCAATCATGTAAAAGAGGGGGAAAAAACATTACACTTTCCTGTATTCACATCTGGACACCAAGCGCACATACATCTATGTGAAGGGGTGTAATAGAGAAATAAGACCAATTTAGGCCTCTTTAACTCCTCTGCCATGCTTTACACTGGCTCTTATGTGGCTGAGCAAGACAATCAGTCACCCAACAGGTATAGAGCATTTTTACCATAACATTACATGAGAATGGGCTAGACAACTACAGCTGCCTGTGTTCAAGTAATTGATTACATAATGACCTTAAAATGAAAATAAGCCAGTAGAAATAATAGTAGTAATAATGGTAGAAATAAGATGACAGAGAAGGTTACAATTTCCACATAGAATAACTGGGTATTGTTCATAATCTGTTCCATTTTCATAAAATGTACTAAAGCCAACTGTGGCAAAAATGAAAAAACAATGTGGTAAGCTCATTGAAAACAGATGTTATTTGTATTTAATTCAGTGCTATCCATATGAGCACATTTGTAGGCTGCAATGCAGCAAGAATAGTGTAAAGTATTTAATGATGTTCAGCTTCAACAGCCTGATATGCAACGTTAAATGGTGTGTCTTTTAGCATGTGTCACATGACCTTGTTGCAGCAGGCCTGATTGGCTCCCTCTGGAATGTGCAGAGCAGTGATGCCCTCAAACTCTTAATGACGTGTGGGAGAAATGCCTGTGGATGGGCCTGCTCCCAGTCTCCATATCATACATTATTTACACTAGAACTGCTTCCACCCAGATTCATCCATATTAAGCTGCACTTTTCCGCTGTGGGCTTTTGCGATGGGTCTGCAATGCTGCACAAACTAGGACCCAGCCAGCAAATTCCTATGTCAATAAGATGCTCTTAAAATCTGATAGCAATTTATCAAAACCTCTCCTGTAATTCCTCACACATTTCTAGGTATTGTTTACATTGTACATGGCAACAGAGGCATGTGTGATTTGAGTTAATTGGTTTGAGTTTACAAAATATACAAAAACTGTCAACACTCATTTAAACTTAATTTTGTATTTCTGTATTATTTATTTACATGGCAGCAAATGCAAATGTATTTGCTTTCAGTAACCTTGGAAAAAAAAACAAGTGCTTCAAAAGAAACACATGACTTGCAACTGAAAAACTTAAAATACAGTACTATCATAAAAATACCAGGTAAACATAAGAAATGTACAGTACAGGCACTTTTGCACTCCACCACACAGGTGAGGTGTACAAAACCCTTTAAAACTGAAATGTCATCAGTACATGCTGATATGCTGAACCTCTTTGGTTTCATTTCATAAACATTCTAACCATAATCTACAAATATAATAGTTACTGGTTATACAGTTATTTAATATAGGCACATCATAACTGATCACTGAAATCATTTCACAAAACGTATAAAGGATTGAAATGGAGCTTAGTCGAACTAATAAGCACAATTTATCAAATATCCCAAAATACAAAATGACGACTAATTTATCATTCAAAGAGATTCAAATCTAGCAAATCTATACAAACAAAACAGTATCTCAAACTGTAAAAATATGTTACAAAAAACACTACATGTAGATACAAAATGTTATAGCAATGTATGATAAAGTATTCACATTCAAGGAACATTGAATTATTACTGCCCTGAAGCTTGTCTTATACTAAGATAGTAATTTATATAAATAACTGTAATCCATTGACACAATAATGCCAAGACAGAGCAGCTGGTACTAGACACCATGCCTTTGTTTTAAAATGACAATGCAGTGGTCTGTCACTAAACACCAGAACAGAACCTGCTAAATGCAATATTCAAACCGCCATCACTTTCCTGGCAGATTCATCTTAATCAATGGCCAAAGGAAAGGGATAACTCCAGCCTTGGCAAGTTATTTGAAAACTGTACCCAAAAGTGTGATCTGTTCACCTAGAGTACTCCACCAAATGGTGGAGATTTGCACAAGGCAAATAAACCAATACCAATGACATCCAAAGCCACGAAAAATTGAACCATTGTAGTTTGTTTCATACCAAGAGCAAAGAAATGATGGATTAAATGGCTGCACCTGCATATCAAAAACAATCAAAGGAAACAAGACCCCTCTAAACAACCTCTAAAAGTGCACCTTCATCACGGTTTGCATTAGTGTTGCCAGAGAGGCTGTTGTGCGTGTGAAAGCAAGTGTTTATTCCATTGTCCTTGAAGGCACTTATTAAATGAAAAGGCAGTGTGTGTAAGCCTGTTGCTCAGCAGCTCCGCAGTCAGCAGGCCTCGCTCCACCCACGCGGGCTTGCATCCTCTTGTCTTGCTGGCGGAGTGTCCACGCTAGGCGACTCTTGGATTGAGGTGTCTGAGCTCCTGTGCACGGTGTGCCTCCGGCAGCAGCAGATGATGCTGAGGAGGCGCGAACGCACCGGCTTGGTAAACAGCACAAACATTATGCAGTTGGCTGCTCCCTGGAAGGTGTTCCCAATCCCCTGAAACAAAAAAGCATGGACGAAAGTAATACTCTCTAACAACCCAGCGACTGCAACACTCAAACAGCCATGCTGCCCTATAATGATCAGTTTATCCAAGATTCTGATGCACTTAATCAAGGGCAATGTTGGTATTAGCTACTTGACAAGTGTTTGCATGGATTGGCTGCATGGTATTACATACTACCGATTAGATGACAAAGCGCATGGTACGTAACAATCCAAAACTCCCATAACTGCACTTAAGTGGTAGAAATCATTTGTTAGTGGACAGGTAAGCAGAGTGAAACATGAACTTTATGGAGGGCATGTGGTGGCACTCACATGCAGGGTGACCAGCAGGGGGCTCTGGCGAGCTGGAGAGTCTGCTAACATTAACAGGAAGCGGAGAGTGCTCCATATCCGAAGGGCAATGAAGATGATGGGTATGAGGGTCATCTTCCTGTCTGCCATGGAGGAGCGTGACTGAGACACATTGCTATTGGCCAGGATGGGCCGGTACTCTGAAAGAGCAGCATGCTGAGAAGGCAGATCAGAAAGAATTTAAATGCATGCATGTATGTATGTATGCATACATGCAAATTGTATATACATATGATTATTAATAACTACAGTACATATAATTTAAGGAGGTACAGACCATTAAATAAATAGTTCACCCTAAAAATGGACATTGTTCGTTTTCAAACTGAACAATGAAACCTCTTCACAGCCACTTTTGCAGATTAAATACGTCAAAGAGCGCTATCACATGTTGTTTCAAAGTCAATAAAAGTCTATGAATGAGTAAGCACCAGCCAAGGTTCTGCTTTTGTGAATATGCAGATACACAAGCTAAGACATCAGATGCTGGGGTAAGAGGCCTTCTTTAAAGCTGTGTTACTACTGATTGTGTACTTTCACATTAGCCCATTACTGCAAGCTACAGCACAAATTATTGGAGGCAATTTCAATAATACACTAAAAGAAAAGAAAACCAAGTAAAAAAAAAAAAAAAGATACAGGAGTGTTTCTCTTTGTCCTGCCATGATAAAAAAAGAGCTTGTGTGACTGTGTGAACCACTCCACTATCCTAGTTAACAAGTTTCTAATGAGATATCATATCGTTATGTACACTGTTGTAATTGTAAAAGGAACTGCTTAAGATTCAGACCATACCATCTCATACTACACATGACTACTTTTATTTACATTAAATTAAACATTATGCTACCATTGTATAGAAAATGCTGTCATTTCTACAGGGTGAAACCAAAATGTATAGGAATACCATTGACCAGAAGCAGAGAATCTGTTCTTTAACTGCGTTACTTTAATTACAAATTTTACTAATTGTTCAATTACAAATCAAAAATTGTGGACTGCAGAGCCAAATAAAGAAGAAATGTGTATTTATCCTAAAGGTTATGGAGGCCACTGTATCTCTTTAAAACCAATGATATTATTCAGAGTAGTTAATATAGTTTATCACATTACTGGTTGTGCAAATCCCAGATATGCTTTTGATTAAGCTGGTCTGACAACAAAAAAGCAGAGTAGAAAAAGGGGGAAAGATGTCCTCACCGCTCTGTGGATGTGTTTCTTGATGAGGATGTACAGCACAGGGAGGGTGAGGTAGGCCAGGAACTCCCAGATTTTCCCAGTTAGCAGCATCCAGAGCACATGATCAGAGGCCTGTATGCTTATCCAGCACCAGCCCACAGACACCTCTGAAGCATCATACCCGATCTTCTGCAGGCAGACGGCTGCCACCGTGATCCCCAGGGGTACGCCCCAGCTGAGACATGCATAAAGCGAGAAACAGGGCCAGGGATAAGTAAAAGTACGACAACAGATCCTCCACACTCACCACATGGTAACCACTGTTTTCTTAAAATGTGAAGATTTGATTTCTACTGCTGAGATGCCACAAAATCCACCACCGGAAGTGACATCAGGTCATAGAGCCATAACAATCCCATAATTAGTTACAATGGTTAGAAACCTTAGTCTTTAACTGGCTAAACACTACTTGTATGTTGATGGGACACAGGCGGTATTACAGCTAAAGTGCAAAACCTGCTGTCAACCTGCCTCCAATGCACAATGGCATAAGAAAATGGACTTCTGACCTATCAACTTTAATGCAGACTTTAGGCTGAAGCAAGAGTCTATAAATACTGAGCTGATTACATTAGCTTTGCTGTTCAAATGTAGGTTTTATATTCTAGGTCTGGAGAGTGGGAAGGAAACTTGATGATCCAGCAGTAGGGCAGACACACTGTCTTTGGAAAAACCTTTGGCCCAGTTTCATAAAGCTGCGTCCTCTTTGACAAACAGCAGCAATGCAGTCCAGATTATTCCCTCAAACAGTTTTTCCTATGACAACAGAATCTCTGCAGGTTAGATCTTCCTCTTAGATCTTCATTATATAATGTAAAAAAACATATCAAAACAAAACTGTCCTGACAGAATAAACATTGTGCTCAACACAGGAACTGTAACATCAAGCTTGCTTTCCAACAATGATCACACTAGCACACAGTTCACAGGTTGGCAGCAAACTAACCAAGCAGAAATTTGTGTGAATAAAATAAACTGTACGATATACTCACAGCTGAAGTGAAATCACATGAGCAATAGAACACCTGACCATTATATTTGTATATGCTAGTGAATATTTGCAAGTTAGCTGAAACCAATTTAAAAAAATCTAAAGAGATCAATATCTGAACAGATACAGGTGACATTAAGCACTGAAAATGAAGAGCTGGTTGGGCTCAGTTTTTGTCGCATGTGAACAAAATCAGAAGTTCTGGTTGTTTCCAATGACCAGAGGCATTCTGGGAGCAGAGGTAAAATCGAATGGTGAGTGTTAATTTACAAAAAAAAAAAAAAAAAAAAAGATCCGAACATGCCCCTGTTCATGTTCATAACCACTGATATAAGGACACATCTGAAACTTGCTTTGTGTCATAGATATTGGAGGGGGTGGTGGTTGAGACTTTGCTTACCAATGTGTTCTCAGCTCTTACACACGTCCCATTCCCAAGGCTGTCACTACGAACACCTGAATAGCTGGGAATGCAGCCCTGAGAGTCCTTCACTACAGATAAAAGGATAGTCTGGTTGACTGGACTCATGCTTCTACAAAAAAACACTTGTCCTTGATCATGTGAGGAGGACCTGCTGCACAAGTTCTATGGTCTGCTTTCAGCATGTTAATCTTCAGCACAAGAGCCTTTACAGGCATGAAAGGGGACAAGGAACTGTGATCTTTTCACATCTCTCTGTCATATCAGAGCAGACAAATACCTACCTATAGACCTGGTCCTTTTTAGACCACTGTGGTGACAGCTGGACAAGAACAAAGACCTATTCTGAGCAAAAGTTGCTTCCTACCTGGTAAAAACCAAACCTAATGAAAGATAAGTGTACGGTTGACAATGTAAAGCTTTTGCACACCTAAATATGTATCATATGGATATGTTTATATATGTGAAACAAATGGAAATTTTATGCAGTGGATGAAAGAAACTCCTGCTAACCTTCAATGAAGGTGATGGGAATAAAAGCTTAGTCAAAGTCAAATAAATGTGATACTTCTGCAAGTGCTGCAGTGTGCTTTCACCTATACGGCTTTCACCAACATCCAAAGCAATGGCTGGTCAATACAATAATAATAGAGACTATGAGCCCATCTTGCCAAGACTAAAAACAGGACTGGTTTCTTAGATACAAATTTAAGACAAACTCATGACCTAAAAAAAAAACAGTGGAGATCTTCACTGAAATGTTCTTTTGCTCTAGGACAAGGCTCAATCCATGTCTGGGTAAATGGCCCAGAAAACTTCCCAGTAGATGTATTCACTTCATAGAGATTTTACCAAGTTTAAGAATTCAGGAATTCAAACATTGTTATCTATGATGAAGACGAGTAGCTGGGTAAGACCAGAGGAAGCCCTACATTAATTAAGTAACACAGCATGTTATAAAAAATGGTTAATATTGTGCCTCTGGCATAGACGAAAAGAGAGGAATGATTGGGACTGTGTGGGTAGATACAACATATCAATCCAGAACACGACTAAAATACTGTCTAAAATATTTTTTTCAATGACTGTCCAGTCATCTGGTGTGCTGGAGTAACAAGACAGAATTCTTGCACAATGAAAGATGGCCAACACTTTACATTAGCCTAGCACAACGAATAATGTGCACCTTTAACCAATCAACAGCACATATTCTTCTTGTTTTAATGACTTAAGCAACTTCTTTAATTTCCCCACTTTGTACTATTGACCGCCTTAGCTTTATTGTCCAGCAAATTAGGTTAATTAATAGTTTTGCCTGCAGAGTATTTTAACTGTATACAGGTAGACAATCTGTATTTTAAACCCAAACAACCTTTTTAAAACTGATACATTTCAATGCATCAAGGGATCCCTTCCTTCACAAATACCAAAGCTTGTGGTTCTTTTCCCTTGCTTGACCTCCAAGATTTTTGTGCAAAAAGCAGCATATTATGAAAACAAAATTAATGGCTTTTCCACCCAAGTACTGCTGAGCACTTGTGCAAGGTAGGGGAAGGGGAACCAGAGTCTGCAGTTGATAAGTGTACACTTTCACAGCAAGAGAAGTGAAACTCTGAGTGGCATGGCCTGGATCCCAGCAGCCACATCAGCACTTCCTGCAGGCTTATCAGGGCCGTTATCAGACACCTCCATCGCTGACTCCTCTGCAGCTGCAGCAGCAGGTTAAGGCCTTGCACTGACTCCTCAGCGTGCCACTGTGCAAGGACACACAGCAGAGTGATGGTTGCAGTATCAGGACAGCATGCTCTTACAGAGCCACGAGGTAGCGCTGAGTGCTAGCACACACTAGTATCATTGCTCTTAGGATCTTAAAACAAAGTTGAATTTTCATGGAACTGAAGACAGAATGGATACCAGAGGCAATTAAATGTTTCACAGTATTGCCTGCATTTGATGCTGATATAGTGTTAAAACAGCACCTGTTGATGTGATAAAGACCTTAGAAATCAGTTGTAAAATCATCGGTATTGTTTATAATGTAATTATACTGAAATTATCACCACTTGATTCCATAACAAAATCGTCGCTTGAAAGTAAGCTGTATAAGAATTAGGCTATAAAAGCATGTGACATACACACTCAAATATTCTTCTGTTGGAACAGCTTTTCTGTGAGGACTCTGAGGAATTTGACCTTCTGGCATTGCGCTGTTAGTGAAGATGAGTATAAAAGTGGCTCACGGCACCAAAGTATGTGCTGTCCCTTCGGATATCAATATGAATCTGGTAGAAAGTGGCATATGACCAACCATGCATATCAGGTAGGTGAAACAAGTTACATGTTTCATTGTTCGGATTTAGTCTGAGGCGTGACAGTATTTTTCATTAACTGTGCTGTCGTGTCTTAGATAACACAAATAAATGATCTCGTTAACACATGCGTAAGCAGTATTAAATCCCTTGGTTTGAGTACATGCATGGGGAATAACGATACCACGGTGACTTGAAAACAACCATTTGTAGAGGCGTTTTGCATGTCCTCTGAACATGACTAAAACTCTGCTTCAGAAAGAATTTACTATGAAACCTGAAATTATTTAAAGCAGTGTCTCAGCTGTTGCTCCTCTTAAAGCCACTTCTGAAGCGCCACATTCAGGGGCTTAAATCATGCTCCTGTTGCATGCCAAAAGTACATCACAAAAGATCACGATTTTAAAAGTTTACAAACATGTTTTACAAACATGAACAGACAATATCGACTATTTTCCCACACAAGTTCTCAACAATTTTACGATATTTTTTAGGAAAACGAACTAGCAAACTTTAGACAAAATCATCCTGGATCTGAACATGCCATTCAGTTGTATTTACTCAAGACTCTATTAAGCAATATTCATTTACCAGGGATACACACATTGTTAACGCTGTACCGGATGTGAGGTACAGGACACACATACACATGGGAAGTTCAACTCCTTACCTGATTATGTGGAACCATAGCATTAGGCTGTCAGCAAGTCTCTGATTGGATTTCACGATGAAAATGTACAAATAAATTGCAATAGCCACTGTCCAGAAAAATGAGCTTGTATTGGCAAATGTGGAAATCGCGCCTTGAAGAATGCAATCCCAAGAATTAGACTGAAAAATCTTTCCAACCCCATAGGAGTAAGAAATCGCGGAGAGCAAATCTGCGATAGATAAAAACATGAGAAGTTTTCTTGGCCTGGTCCTCAAATCTGTCCAAATTATGTAAGTGCATGTGATCAGGATAGATCCCAAAAATGACAGCGCGCAAGAAATCAAAATAACAACCTGTTCATAAACATATACCTCGGTCGTCTGATTTCCACTGGCCATTTTCTTAGATGTACGCAATATCCCAATAGCCAGCAGAACATTGACGATACTGGTTACATTTGTTCAGTGTCTGGTTTTATTGCATCATATCTTAAGGTTTAAAGAATCCTCTTGTTTTCCCCTCTCTTCCCGATTCTGCTAGCTCTACTTCAGACCAGCCCAGTCCAAGCTGTTTACCTACGCCCAAGACGAGAGCAAGACGTCAAAAGTGCAATTAGTTAAGTATAAACTTCGACCGTAACCCAATCATTCTTCGCTCTTGAACCAAGCAGAATTAAACACAGAAACAAAAATGCTGATTCAGCAAACTTGAGGAATTTCACTATTTAATTGTCAAAAAAGCTTGACACTCCCGGTCTGTATTTGCCTTTGTTCTTCAAGTTTAACCCGGAACCCAAACTTTAAACTAAATCTGGTTCAGCACTTTGAAGAATTGTTCATTCTAGCCTGAAAACACGATCATGTGAACCCCAGAGTAGTCGCGTCTTATCCCTTGTTGTTGCTGTGCTGTAGGTCAGCAGGTTGCCAGCTAACTTCTCTCCAAGGGACCTCAGAGTTCGTCTAAGATACACGACCAAAGCAACATACTGCCTCCCAGCGACTGATATCGGAGCACTTAAACCTAAGGTGCTATAACTGTCAAAATTAAGAATTATGTAACAATCTTTCAGTTTCAAACAATATCAATGTAGTCGTATTGGCAAAGTCCATGTCTGCATAATGTCATTGAATTGATTTCTTTCATGTTGTATTGGCCGTTTCTAGAGGAAAGGGAAGGCTAGCTGACTCTTATGCCACTATCAGCAACATTTCTACTTTCTACTCAGTAGGCTAACCGTTTTATCTAAACTTGCATTTGGTGAACAGCAAGAAAGGAGTGTTCGTCGTCACAATGATGAAAGTTCTTTTCTTTCTAGGAGAGACCGTTCTTGAAAGTTAAATAAACAGCCACTACCACATAAAATATTTTTTACATTTTCGATTCAATTATATGAAATTGTTGTGTATATCAAATCACACTAGATCACACGTGCTGGATATTCTTGTACCTGATGACTCAAATATCCTCAGCAAAAACTCTTAAAATTTGGATGCAAAATGATTTAAATTTCTTTAAATTTGATATCATTGCATGGTATTACTGCATCTGTGAAATTTTTTATGAATCAAATCATTTACACAAACGTAGCGTGCAACACAGGCCTAACAAAACTTAATGATATTTCCTCCGTTCATTAATTTTCTTCTCTCTGAATGAGTGTCATAGAATATCTTTAAGCCGTATCGTAGAGTATGTACATGTTCAGGGCATGGTGCTCTGCGGACGACATAAAAAACGACAATTAGTTTATACTACAATTATGACGGAACTAATGCTGTAATTTAATAAACTTCTGAGTTCCACTTAGAAGAAACTCATTACAAATACCAACCGCCAGGTGGTGGGATCTGCCAAGTATACATAACAACGACGGCTCTGTATGAATTAAACCTGGGAATGTTAGGAACTTCTAGACTAGTGCGTTTTTATTTGGAACAATTATTGAGTTTTGGCTGGAATGTGCTTTTAATTTATTTCAAAATGATAAAAATTAGCCACTCAACTCTTGGTTCTGAGGGCTGCAGAGTATGTAGGTATTTGCTCCAGCCACACCCTACGTTTACTCATTAGCGAACTTCCTGGACCAAGGAGGTAAATTGATTAGCAAACCCAGGTGCTTTTACGGCTTTCTGCTTTAAACAACCCTTATAATATGAAAATATAGTTACCTTACTTCTTTCAAAATGTTTGCCAAATGTCTTAAATGTTATGTTAAACTGTGTTAAACTGGGTTATAGCAATTTAAGTCCGACTGGTGATGCATGCAGCACGATAGGCGTTTTCAAAACCTGCTAATTGCAACGTGATTTTAGGAGGAGCACGGCATCATAGATACATGTGAAGAGCCAAAATGTGCAATTTCGTATTAAGATTCACGTAACTCACCAGGGCTGTGCTGTGTCATTCACCTTCAAGGCATTTCCCACGAAATGAGCAATATTACGTAAGTATTCCAGCGACTGCAATTACTGGTTGATAAAATAAGGTCGGCATCTTGATAAAACATAAGAAAAATGAGTAATGTGTTGGGACTTAACGCTAGACTTCTTTCCCACCGGCACAGGAGCTTCGGGCCACGCTTGGATTAGCTTTTAAAGATAACGTCTCGAGCGGACGTTCGCAGCATTTATAATTGGACATGCATTCGCCAGTCCTGGCGGTAGTCCTGGGTGTCTCAATGAGACTGCATCAGTAAAAAACTGTAGTTGCCTAGCCAGCTGCATCTTGGACAGGGATAACCTGCCTACACACGGTGGACAGCGCAAACCCCGGTGACTAGGTACCGTTCACACAACTGTTCGTTGGCATTTGGGGAAAACAAACGTTTTTCCCATTCGCAGTGCCACCGGTCAGGCCAAGATGTCCTGATTCTATGTTGCTGATTTTGTACAACATTTTTTTTTGTGTCAACAGTATAGCAGGGAGGTATTTCGGAGCTGCAGTATTAAATATTGTGTCACACTGCAGAGACTTTGGAGTGCCCTGTGGACACGAAAATGATTAGCGCATGCATTTCCCGTTACTTTATCGACCTCTCCTTCTAGGAAATCCTTCTCCTTCTCTCAGTGAAGGATATGTTCTGGAGGGTTGTTGGAAAGGGACCAGACTTCAGAGACACACTTCTTTCACCTCCATCTGTTGTTCGCAGTACTCACATTTCACATTTTGAAACCGGTTAGATGGTGGTACCACGGATAGGACACCACCGTTAAGCTAAATTTGGATGCAGGATAATCAACACGCTATGAAAGAAATTATAGCAAAAGAGTCTTGCTTTTTAAATAGGTATTCATAGCATGCCTAAAACTTCCCTTTAAAAACCGTCCGATATTATAAAGCGGTTTTGTGTTGAATAAGTTGCCTTATTTCGATCAGTTCCAAGGAATGAGGCTGACCTTAGGAGCAGTGTTATTAATATTTCTCACATTGGTAATGACAAGTAATTATCTTAAATGACTGCGCATCCCCAATCACCATCATCAGCGGTACAAACCCTGATTAAATTTGATTTGATTACATGTACATTACACTAAAGGAAAACAATTGCTGTTTTCCTAGACCTGTTTCTTCCTCAGAATATGGAACAGATCTATTAAGTCAACATATCCCCACCACTTTTTGAAAGCCTTTAGTTAGTTAAACCCATCATTGTCCCCAGTACTTTTCAAAATAGACTGACGCCCATTCTAAACACACTGGACTAATATAAGGCAAAACATGTAAGGAATTACACATAAGATTGTGAGCTTTTGTGTGTACACATATTCCTGCTTGAATGTTCACTATTAGCCCTAAAATAACCTCACTTTATGTTCTGTTATTACCTGAACTTTTTTTTAATTATCTGACTTGGATTACCAATACATGGGCTTCAGTGTGAATAATTTTTCATTGAAGGAGCTGTTTTAAAATGATTAGTTAATGTTCAAATTATATAAGAGCAGCCTAAGGGATGCTCTTGCAATTTTCTACAGAATGAACAGCACACAACCAAATGGGAAAATAACACTGCAGATCAAATTTTCCAATACTTCAGTACATTTCAAACACCATACTATGAAAATTACTTATGATTTGAACCATATAGCACTCAGGAACTCTGTCAAAAGCTTTAATTAAGCATCTGGAGCATGAAGAGATTCATCTATTTTGTTTAAAGCTTCAAACAAAAAGTTGTCAACTGAATTCTGAACAACCAAGTTAATGCAGAAAAACAGGGATTATACAGAGATATGGAATACATACCCTTACTCTTATAGGCAGCTGCTGAGCTCCTCATTTTATAGTAGACTATGGACGATTGGGGTAGAATAACCATTATGCAATATCGACTAAGGAGGTTTCATTTTTAATCCACCTTTTTTTTTTTTTTTTTTTTTTTTTTTTACATCTAATGATCATACAACCACACGTTTTGGCAGCAATAATGAAGTCCTGTTTGACCTTACTGGAATGTCTACTCAAAAAGGACTTGTGTTTGCAATTCATTAATTACGAGAGGACTTGAGCTTACATTATTCTTCATTCACAAGGGGCTCCTCTGCATGAACATATCTGAAAACTACACATTTATTTTAAAACAAAAAGAACCAGGCCAATATTGTATCCAAACAACCTTTTTATTTTTGACAAAATAGAGAACATTTCATTAAGAGGCCAACCTGTATCCTGTTAGCACCTACCTAACTCATCAGTGTCCAACTCTTTGCAGGCCTCAGATTTGGGGCAGGGTCTAAAAGTGGAGGGTACGCAGGTGACAGGGCTACACAGGGTGAGGAGTTTCTGCGGCAGTATACTTGCTGATTGCTTCTTTCTCCATCCTCACAACAACCAGCTAAGACACTGCCACAGAAACACCCACGGATGAGCCCAGGTCCTCTTCTCCCTCCTCCCCCCCATTTGGAAAGGGAGCATGATAGGGGGCTGCAGAGAGCTCCAGGACGTAAGGGGCTTGTTGAGGTGCAGCCCTGAGGTTAGTGGATGCAGGACTGGAGTTCCCTTCAGCAGGATGTCCACTGTGCTCCCAGGTCATAGGGCTCCTGTGGTTCTGCATGCTGTTTGGACCTCCGTCTTACTGCCATTAAAAAGCAAATCAAAGTATCCACGCAAAGGAAAGAATTCCCATTAATTAACATGTTAATTAATGTTGCTGTTGTAATTACAGTGATTTTTGTAATAAACCTGAGCCATTCAAAATTATTTAAACATCTAACTGAAATGCTGGAACTCAACATTCCTCTGATCAGAAGCTCCCTGTATGTAGTCATGTAATTTTCTTATTTGTCAATTCCACCGATACAGTCTTTCAGCTTTTTTTTAAACAGATTCCAAACAAAGATGAAAGGCTTTTTTCTTAGAAGTACATCTGAGAACGTACCCTGTGTTGCTGCTGTCACCAGACATTTGTTATGTGGCACTTTACCATGGTGACAAAGTGACTGATGCTGACCTCATGGGGCCCTGAGTGGGGGGTGAATGCAGCTAATCTTTTTAAAAGCCTCTCAGCACCTTGATCTCACAGGTGATACCAATGGCTGCTGCTGTGTCAGGATCTTACCAGGAGGATGTTTCTGAGGCTGAACCAATGGCCAGCAAATCAGCCCAGGGAGAAGAAAGGGAAAATCCCTGCAGCTGAAGCACCAGTTTGTGGCACAAGTCAAACTGTTCCTCTGTATAAGCATAGCAGGTCCTGTTACACAAATTTACTGCTCTACATGGCTCATGGAAACAGCCACACCTAGTGCACAGAGAGACTACACTGTCTTTTATTGCATGGTACTGTAACCCCTTTCTCCACCAGAACACCTGTTCTGTGACTCACGTTCTTTCAAATAGAAGCTGATTCTGAAGCCAGTTCTCATTTCAGCCTAGCTACACAGCTCAAATGGAATATTCGTTTGTGGGTCTCTCTGTGTTCATCTGGAGCATATGTGTATTAGTGTGTATACTGTTTGTGTGTTCATATGTTTATGTGTCCAGTTCAATGTACTGTGTGTATGCAAGAATATGTGAACATGCTTGAGTTTGTGACAAGAATGTGCTAATCCACTGGTGTTCCCCATTGCATGGTTTATTTTTGGAAGGCATCCTCATTTTTTACACTCCTGCCACGAGATGCCCACTGATGGTGGCACGCAGATATGAGGAAGTCCTCCCTCTACACCCACATGTGTCAGAAACAGAGGAGAGAGTGAGAAAAAGAAGATTCTGAACAATCGATAAAACCCTCCAGCAAATACTTTGATTAATAACCAGTTTTCACACAGGAATAAAATGTGCATGATGCTTTTTTTCATAACAAGATTCAAATGCCATCATGTACATATCAGGAATCAGTAATATATCTGCTTCTGGTTTCTTGAACTGACTTTTTTGCAAGACAAATGCACCAGTAGAAACATCCATAAGAGAAGCAGATGGGGCACAAAGAAACAACTCTTTCTAGTTTCAGTTTCCAAACATTGGCTCTTTCCATTTCCACAAATGCCGTCAGTCAGTTATCAGTCCATCTTATGATGACAGAATGTCATGACTCCCTCCCACTGTAGTGAAGCAGTGTATGGTACAGGTGTAATCTCAGTCAGTTGAGCATAAATGGGAATAAAAGCCTCCTTTTGACACAAACATACCATATATATCTTACTGGGGCCTGGAGTTAACTGTGTGCATGAGGCTGGCCTGTCACTCACCCGTAGATAAAGACTTGTGAACTGTTCCATGTGTAATCACAACATTCCTGGTGCTGTGTGTTTTCTTTTGTACAAGTTCCCAGTTAGATACATTGCTGTTGTGACTTTTACTCATCACTGCTGGGTAAATTAAGATAATTCCAGAAATGAAAATCAGACTTGCAGACAATGCAAATCAGATAACATTACGTATTCTACACCATGGTTTGAAGGCCGTAAGAAAGATATTTTAACATCTCTAAGCCCTAAAGCCTTCCTGAAAGTTCAACAAAGTGCAGTAGAAGACTTCACTGCATTTCTCAGAGGAGTTAAGACATGTATTCATGACACCATGGTGGTCAGGTTAAGGCCTTAAAGCAAAAGAGAAAGATCCCTTGATGGTTTGAACATCACCACAACACCATAACCATAACTAAACTGTTACTTAATAACACTGTTACTGGGTATTATGCAGAGTTTCTTTTAAGAGTACAGATTCCATATTCAGGCCAGAGGCATTTCTTGAACGCTGTTGCAAATTAATGGCAATTAGATTAGCTACAAGGCATACTTCCATAAGATCTTGAATGGGATGGCATTTAATGGTTGAAGAAACATTTTGCTCTGACTTAAATGCCAATACTTGACATTAAGTAACTTGGAAATCACATAATCCAGTCAAGTGGATTCTTACAACAACAGTTTAAGAACTGAAACACAAAGAACTTCAGCATACAATTTTTCCCATCTAGAACATTGCTGGGGGTGGGTATTCATATACCACACACAAACACACAAACATTAATATAGCCTCAAGCCAATCAAGCAGGGTTTACGATAACATTAAAACCCAGCCCTATCATTTGATTAGATACACATGCATGGTTATGACCTCATTTATTAGATACATTTATCTTACATGTCAGTTGATAATTGGGGAACTTGTGCTTTGGAGCCTCAAATGGAGTGTTAACAGGCATAAATTTCAGAGTTTTTAGTCATACCTTGAGGCTTACTTGGACTTCATCAACATGTGCCTCTCGACCTCTTGTCCCAGACAGAGTGCAAAGGACAGCCATGGTCCCCTATACAACTCTGTGGCACATAGTTTAGTGTGACATGATTAAGGCGGTTACTTGTTCGTAATAAAATCTCATGCTGAAAGCTCTATTCATATTCAAACCCACTAAGAGTGAACATTAAGCTTTGGCAACAGTATCAGATGTAATAGGGCTTACTTCAGGGCTACACATGCTTCAGAAAATGATTCAATAGATTGATAGGAATATCTTGGTTTTTTTTTTTTTTTTTTAGAAAGTATATGAACTTCAGAAAATGATTCAATAGATTGATAGGAATATCCTGTTTTTTTTTTTAGAAAGTATATGAACGCATATGTACAAAACAAATTAATTAGCTGTATCATGTCAAACTGTAAGAGTACATATATATTAGTTTAGGTTGTCTGAAACATGATGCTTACCACAAAACACAGAATAGTTGCCATAAACTGTGAATGGTGTCTGTTGAGATACCAAAGTACTACCAGCATCTTTTTGATGTAGACTAAAACATTTGGTGTCTGTAAGTTGTCCAGATGTAGTTATGAACACACCTCTTAATGAAAAGAAAACATATTGTTATATTGGAGCAGTAATTATTGCAGAGCTGTTATTTTAACAGCCCAGAAGAGATGCCTGTTAACTAGACTGCAATGTGTTTCTTTCTTGTTCTTCTCCAAGTCCTGCAATGTCTCCCTCATTCTCCGCTTCCTCCGTTTTAGATTTCTCTGAGTTCTGCCACTCAATCTACAGGGCCATAGGCTGTGGTCTCATGATAAAGCTGGAGGAATTCCTCACTGCTCTGGCACTGATGTAATTCTGTGGCAGTCCAAGCCACAGGGAAGGCAATGGACATACGCGCTGTGCCTGCCACCTCACCAGCACTAACCTGACTACCTGGGTCAGGACTCTGCTTGCATTCATTTCCTGAAATAACGTGCAGAGAGGAACCCGGTCTACCATCACCGGTGGCCTCCACACCTATACCTCACAGTCTCACACTGCCCTCACATGTGACACCTACCACACAGTGTATGTGCTCTGCAATGTAAGTTAAATAGCAGAGGGACTTTTGTTCAGTAGCTCTCTAGGCACAGCACAGGCATTGATTTCTCAAAACATCAGACTCCCCCACAAAGTGCCAACAGATGGTAGAGGACTAAGCCAGTCCCCTCATGTGGACAGTGGCAGACAGAGTTGCTGAGATTTAGAAATAACAGAGCAAAGACAATTTAAAGTCCTGGGCTACATGGGCATTGAAGTTATGCACACTACAGTGCACAGTGTTGAACAGGTAAGAGTTTACCTTTGTTAACTGTTGAGCTGGTCAGAGGAAACACAGGACCACAACAATTCTTACCAGAATAATACTGCCTACAGGGCTTTATGGTCAGTCTGTGATTTTTTTCCCAACCATACACAGACCCAGGTAAACACATGCACACACACACAAATAAAAAGCTCATCTCTACTGTCCCATGCTGAGTTTGCTCCATAGGCCCTTCTCCCCTCACAGATGCCGTTCACTCTGCATTGTATACAACAGTCACACTTTGCTCCCATTCCTCAAGGTGGGTCATCTTAAAGTGAAAGCAGCTTCAATCTTATAAAACCTTAACACTCACAGACAGATCCATACATGTCTAATTCTGAAAATAAAACAAGTGAGAATAGATACTTCTGTTATTTTCAGATATTTTTTTTTTTTTTTTGAGAAATAGATCTTAGATACTAGCTATGACAGCTGTCTATACTGGCAACAGTGCTACAAAAAAGTGTGTTTACCATTTTGCTTTCTTATCAATCGAGGCTAAAAGCACGGATATGGGAGCATACAATGGAAACAGGAAAGCAATGGCCTCCTGGCACCGAGAAATGTAAAACGATTCAGACATCATGCCCGCCAGACTCCCAGTGGAGGTCTTCACAATGTGCTTTGACGCCATTCTTGACACCTGAAACAACACTGAAAAGTTTACTCCTACTCTACATTTTAATATTTCATCAGCTTTTGTGGTTGCATCTAATTTAGTCTTCATGAATGAGGGGCATGGTGGTTAAATAAAGACACATATCAGACTCACTTATCTTAGACATGAGTATGCTGCATGGGACAGCACCAGTGCTAATACTGCAGGCCTCCAACTACAATGAATGAAAACCAATGGAGGGTTGTTATACTTCATCAGGCTGAAACTAGTTCTGAGGAACATTTCATCTAGTTCCAATGGGTTCTAAAACTCACGAAGACAGATGGAGACATACATGCATGAAAAATGTAAGAGGCCTCTCCCATCGATTCTTTATATATTTATGAGAAAATGCACTTTTAGACTCTGATGACAGAAAAGTCTAAAAAACCTACAGGACAAAAAGTGTACCGTAAGACAGATCCTGTAAGCTGCAGTCAAACAAACAAATCATGCAGGTTTTTGTGCAATGAAGAAACAACTGACTCTTGAATAATATGCTGTACAGGAACCTAAAAAGTGTGTCTAGTCAGAAATACTCATAGTTTTTGTGTTACTGGATTAGGCTTGGTATTAGATCTGACATAATGTTAATTACTCAAGAAAATGATGAAGAAGATGATCTCACTGAAATATATGACTACAGATACATGATCATCAAGTCTATTCAATGTAAACACAGTGACTTGCGATCATCTAAAATATAAAGGAAAATATTTCAGTTAGCTACATGAAAAACATAATGTGTAACAGTAGAATCTCAGATAGATTACCAGACTCCAAATCTCCATTGGCACAAGACAAACACCTTATTTGGCTGTGCCATCTGCACAGCTGCTCATGCTTTTTTCTCAAGAGCCTCCTGCGGTTTGTTAACAGCTGACAGGTACAGACATGGTGAATTCCATCCTGCATTACAGACAAACTTGCTAACAGGTCATTGGGGGAAAAGGCCCTGCCCAGAATGAAGCCATTGAGAGGTACAAACTGCAACCACTGCATTCCATCTCCATATCAGTTTCCACTGCAGCCGTTTGATCAATCTGAGCTCTATTTGCGGAACTTTGGTGCATCAATAATTAAAGCCTGCCAACTCCTCAGTAGTAGGACATACACAGACTTTCTGATAACCTTGGCAACATGCTTGAGATGGATGGTGGTTCATGCCTCAAGGAGTCTGTGAGTGCTTGGAAGGAAAAGAGCCAACACTAAGTTTTCTATAACAATGCATTAAACAAAATGGTTTTAGAAGGTTCCTAATTACTGAGACTTTTAAGGGTTTTGTTAATAATCTTAATAAAGCTTGAGGCAGACAGCTGGTATAGTTTAAAGATATGTTTGGGAGAAAAATCACACACAGTGCCCTGTGTCAGTAATAATACAATATTACAGTAATATTACAACTTGACTGCTGGATGGGTGTGTGTACTGTGTCAGCTCTACATTGGTATTGATGCAGCAAAATATGGATCTCTCACACTGATCCTGAAACAGTGCATCCTCTTAAATGACACAGCTGGTTTGCACTCACAAGCCACACCTCCTCAACTTCCTGTCTTTGAACAACTTTCAGTTTTCTTCTAGAAAAGAACACTTTGATTATCCTCAGTTCCTGAGTCTCAAATCAGCCAGTACATCCCTCTCCATACTGAATTTTTTATGCTAGTTGCCTGGGATTTTGCTTCAGGGAAAAATGTCTGTCAGAATGTTTCAACCTGGTGGAAGTTTATAGATTGCTATGTTGACCAATTGCTTTAATTAATCCTGATTTGGTGTGGAAAGAAGTGGCAATAAAAAAATGACATGAGTAGTGGTGTCATGGAGGCTGAAAAGCTGAGGTGCTGGGAAAATATTTTGGATAAATTAACCACTGCCTGGTCTGCATTAAAATCTGTCTTTCTCACCCAACTATTTTACATGTCTTCATTTGTATGGCTGTTTCTTAATACAACAAGCTCCAGACAAAATCATTTGTGAGTGTATTATGTCTCCCTGAAGCTACCTCAAAACAGGCCTCAAAATAGAGTTCTCTCAAAACACAGTGCTTTACAATGAAAATTTGGGATAGAAATACACTGACGGCATCTTACCTGGACTGTAGCTCCTGGTGGATCCGGTCAGCAGGGCAACCTCCCTCCCTTCTGGGTTTGCTGCCATGTAAACTGGTAGAGGTCGGCCATGGGGCTGCATTAAGAAAATTACTGTGTGCCCTGAAGAAAAAAACACTCAATTGTACATCAACTCTGGTGAGTGTGTCTTTATAAGAGAGCAAAAGGTGATTCAGACTGGGAATTTTGAAAGTTTCAGTCATAAGTCGGATTTTTTTACTTTTGTTCTTCATACAAATCTCCACTGTTCAATCACTGAGTACTGCAGGGAGAAAATAAGAATCAACAATAGCAGGATGGACTTCGCCATAACTCTAATGATGTCACAAATTCCTGAAAATCAGCATTGTGGTCACATTTGCAGCAAAAGGGAAATTTGCACACATTATCAGGAAAGTGATAGGAAACACTGGTGAGACTACAAATTACTTTGGTTTAAAGGTTAGAAGTCAAAGGTTAGGTTTAAAGTCCCAGTTAAAACATCAGATTAAATTTCAACAGGTTTTCTAATTCATTTTCATTAAACAGTTGAGTCGTACATAAAACATAGGGTCAGAAAATGTTGTGCAATCCTGTCAATCGAAACATGCCAAAGACTTGCCACTGATTACTCAGAAATTTCATTTGTGCTTATTCAAAATCATATTCAATTACAATAGACTAGAACAAGTGTTGAACCCATCCATAAAAATATGTATTTTTTCTGAAAATTTCCACATCATTAAATTGTATGGAACTGCTATTTCCTGCTTGTGGAAAGGTAATCTCAGATAAGGAAATTACCCAGAGAGCCAGTGACTCATCATCCAGTAAATGACAAGACACTCAGTGCTTCCACTGGGTTTTTTAATTTTCAGTTTCAGTTCTTTGAAATCCATGTTTAGTTGGTAGTTGTATACAGAAAGTGTGATGTATATGTACAATACTACTATGAAGCTTGATAACATTAGACAGAGGGTGTTCAGGGATTACAGTTAAACTAGAAGAGAATTAATTCCACTGAAGTAAACTGCATCTGTACAGTTCATAACATTTGAAATGTTAGGACACTGTTCATGGTATTTCAAATTTACCATGTGCTATCTCACAGTATTGTGGCTACAGCTATTTGCGATTACAGGGATTGTTTTTGCCGGAGAGAAAGTGAGGGTGGTTTCATCTATAACTTCCACTAAATCATATAATTATTTGATGATTCAGTGTGGAAAAACATCACTCAAGAAAAAATAAATGAAAATGCCCTTGAATAAAATAATCTTGAATTTGTCTCCGTAGCAGGTAGGCTTCACTGACCAGAGAGAAAAGCCAATGGGTATTTTACTGGTTCACATGAATTTATTACTTAAACAAAACAGTTAAATCTCATTTTAAATTTAGAATTTTATAATTTAGAGTTGAGAGGGAATATTTGGTCAACTCTGCTCGCCACTGTTATATTTCTGACTCCCCCCCCCCCCTTCTGGATTTTATAGGCAGGTCATAAATACCTTTACAGAAATGCAATCAACCTGTTTTTAAAATAAAATATAGCAATGTGCATGTTTCTCTATGGTATTCAGTTGAGGATATTAAATGAGTATTAGTCTACCATATAGGGAATGGTGGAGACTAAGTTGTCAACTGTACATTTTTTTCTACCCAAGAATAGCAGAAGATAGGAATGGTACAATAAGCTCACTTAGAAATATAGAATTCACTACTCAAAAGCGGCCATTACAATACATGGCTTTACTAAAACAATGTACTCACTCCTCAGAAAATAATTCAATCAAAGTAACCAAGTAACTATCGGGGGTAGAGGACTTTCCATGGCAGCAGCATGTGTGTGTATTTGTGTGTAGGTCGTTTTGGATCACTTCACCCTTTTATACCACACAGACAACTTATGCTGTCATGTTACTGAGAAATGTTGGAAAGTCAGGTGATAGCATGCGTGTTTTAGGAAATACCGTTTCCTCTCTACCAACTCTCTTCTCTCAAACCATATGCATTAATGTTTGGTGTCACTCCAATGCTCATAAATGGCTATTTGTATCCTTAAAGACAGCTTGTATTTCCACATGTTTGAATTTGAAGTAGAACACACAGTACTGAGTAAACTGTCAGACATTCCGCTACCATTAAATTATGTATGTGTGGACCAGGGAGAAGACAGAACCTCTTTTCAAGTTGGGCCAGGAATAGGCCTTGGGTTCAATTTCCCAGGGTACAGCTCCTCTCCGTCTCTTAGTTCAAGGTAAGGTAGCTCAATTCAAGCTGGTGCCGAGTCTCATTATAGGTCTTCCACAGAGACATTGGTGGCAATGGATCTTTTGGTTCTTTTCTTTTACTTTGTCTCTGAACATCTGGATTTTTACTTTGTGGTGTCTTGTGCTATTGTGGGTGATTCTTCCCTGCTCTGAACTAAGTACAAACTACCCAAACTGGCTTGGGCAATTTTCATTTAACATTTTCATTTTTATTGAATTCTCACTTCTCTGATAGGGCAGAGTAGAAAAATGGAATGGTACTCTATACACATGAAAAGTTGAATTGAACTTTCTCTTCATCAAAATAACTCTGAAATGCAGAGTTTCAGGCAGACCATCTTTATTTCTTGCATATCCTCTGTTCCTTTTACTTCAAGCGAAGTAAAGAACACAACACAGGTCAGGACACACAAGTCATGTAGCTACACCAAACTGTGGCCAGCGCAATAACTTTGAAATTAAACCATTCAAGAAGACCCTTTCACCTGTGTGATAATTATTGGTGTTCTGTGCTCCATAACTGAGATTATTCTCAACCATTCTGTACGGTTTCCTGTCTGTGTTGAGGCTGTCTGAGTCAAGTGAAATGTTTCTGGCAGCTTATGCAGGCATACCCATGTGGATCCTTTGTTCACACATGAAGATTATAAAAACAGATTTCAAAGAAAGTAATTACAAAGCACAAATACACCGGGTTCAGCCTGAGTCACACTTACATTTCTTCCCTTACCACATATCACATCGACACATCCCTGCACATATGTCAAAAACAGATTAGATTTAGCGATAACATACAATCTGAATATTTGTGTCAGAGGATGAAATGCTCAAACTAAAAAAATGCTCTACTACTCGTCCTTACCAAATCCTTTAAAAATTAGAAATAACAAAACAACCCCTCACTGGAAGATACAATTTGAAAATGACCATTCTACATATTTATATATGCACTGCAAAAGAGCCCCAACACTAGCAGAAGACACACAACAATCCAACCATTCACTTAACATACGGTATCACAGATTTTTAAGTCATCCCGCTACACGGAGCATACATTGTAAAACAGGAGCTATCTTCTGCTGTCAATTTGCCTTGTCTGCTCCAACAGGACAACTACTTGGCCCATCTGTGCCAATACAGACCAACTGATTTGTTAAAAATTGGTTGTAAAAATGTAATATGGATACTTACAAAGCCTATTAATATTCATTCAAGGGCCTGTTACACATTAACTTCTTTACTCAGTGTTTAAAGTAATTATCTCCATGCTGGAGAGCCAAGCTTTAGTTCTTTTTCCTTTTTTCTAGCAGAAAGAGTAGCAGCCTTTTTAGGACAATAAATGTTTTACAAATGTTTTACACTGAAATGCTGAATAAGGAAATGAGCAGCGATACCCACCACCCCCTGGATAACAGGGATGTTTCTCCTCTGAACCAAACACAGCTGATGACTGTAGAGAAATGCGAAAGACTTAACTGTTGCTCTGTCACAAAATTCCCCAGTACTCCATAGATAGCCTGCCACATTCCTTGCCACCGTACTCACAATGTACAAGTCTTTCCACTGGAAGCTCCCTTCAACCATTTCAGAGGAAATGGGGGTGTCATCAGGATCCATATCTCAGTCAACAAGTGCAGGTCCCCAAGAATTGGACGAGCAGGTATCCCAGCACCACTCTTTTCCTCGCAGCCAATCATGGTTGCTGCTCAGTGCCTCTCTTCCATGTGTTTCTCCGAGTCTGCTCTTTGCGGTCAGTGTGCAGACAGCTCTGCTGACCACAAACCTGCACGCTCATTCAAACAAGTTTGTGCAAGTCGGGGCACGTCCCAGTGCCCACACCCTCTCTGTTTCTCTCTGTCTTCTTCATAGGCCTTGAGAGGGAGGGACTTGAAGATATGGAAAAATAATGAGTCAGATTGACAAAGTCACAATACATATTTCAGACCCAAAATAGTAAGAAAACTGGTGTAAAAATGCATTTACTCCACGGTCCACTTATATCTGTTGTATCATCATTAACTACTTTACAGAGAAAAGGAATACAAACAACGCAACAATACAGAACTGACCTCATGTTAAAATCAGTGCCACATGAGTCTAAGAGGTACAGAGATCACACCTGCCTTATTGTCATGAGCAGTATCTAATTTATTTACAAGCCTTGTGATAAACAGATATTCTTAGGCCTGACTCATCCTCTTTGGCTTGCCCTTAACAAAAATAACATTGTGAGTTTTCATGTCCTTGCGCAACATGTTATGTTAATGTCATCAGCTCATAGAGATAAGTAGCAATGAGAGTAATGTTAAATACCAACAAGTTAAAGAGGGAATAACTGCAAGAGAACAGCCGTACAACACAATGAATGGCAATGGAATGGGTTATGGAATAAGCTACCCAGTTAGTAAAATCAGGGGTCCTGCTCATGAAAGTATGCAAAAATAAACATCAACAGGCAGATTATAGGTGGAACGGGGGTAACCAAAGCCTAACTGTATCAACATAGGAGCAAACCAGCTAACTATTTACCGGTGATGTATTTTAATCAAAATAAATTCTACCCTCACCCACAGATCACTACAGGGGCCTCCACCCTCCACTATAGACCTCAATGTGAAAAACCCAAGCTTTCTTTTCATTGCTATTCAATTAAGTCAGCTCATTAATTAAGATATATCCATCATTTTTTCAGTTCATTCACTTAATTCCTAAATGGACTGATTATAAAAAGAGTTGACCCCAACTCTTATACTTTTCTGTAAATATAACCTGCTCCATGCTGTTGACTGTGAATGTAACCTACAAGTTAGCTATTTAAGTTATTTTATTAATCTTGGAATATTGAAGATCTCTTCTGTGATATAACAGCTGTTGAAATCCATGTGATTTTATTTTTTCTGAAATTACTATGTCCAATGTCAGCAGGATGAAACAGTGGGGGAAACAATGCAATGTAATAACCGTTGGATCAGCAGTGCAGACAACCAATTATATGAACTGGAATAGTTATACATTATATTAAGTAGACAGCCTTGCCCCTTATATTGGGCTTGAAGAGCACTGAGGTGTCACAATCATGAACGTACCAGTGTGTCAGTGTATTACCTTAACACAGAACAGTTTCAGGCAATTCCAACAGTAATTGTGAAGGCCTGGTACAATACAGCATCTCTTATAATACCTGATGAAAATGCATAGAGCCTTCATTTCTTGTATGGTGACATAAACAAGACATACATGCAAGTGAAGCGCATATATTATGTGGTATCTGAAACAGTTTACATTTTGTAACCTTTGCTTTTAAAAATATAAATAAGTTGATATATACCCTGCAAGGACTCATTGTTGGGAGAGGTGTGGCCACTGCTGAAGACAGTTATTCCATTATTTTCTCCAGCAGTCAGCCTTTTCAGTATTTCTGGAGCAGCGGCTGATTTGTTTTAGTGTTATACAAAAAACTGGCCATTAGAATTCGACAGATTAAGGAGAGGGTGAAATAGTCATTATTTTGAATAAAATTAGGTCACTGTGTTGTTGGGAAAATGAACGAGTGCAAACTGTGAGCTGCAAGCAGATCCCAAAACACCCATAAAATATAAGCACACCCCCTGGTGGGAGCTGTGAAACACAAACTGAAAACGACAAATAGCAATTAAGATATGAATTTTTTTATAGATCAACTCTAGTCATGGGTCATTTATCTATGTCTACATTTATGCATTTTGTTTGCATAAAACTGGTAAAATGAATGGAGGCTGAATGTTTATATTAAAATGACAGCTGCATTTCAACTGCCACACTGCGACCGCATTTCACTCCTGTATGCAGGAGATTGTAAAATGACTCTGTCTCCCCCATCGGGTTTCTGCAGTAAAAAACTTGCCCTGCCACAGAGAGCAGAAAGATGGTGGAGCCCTGTGTTCTGTGGAAAAGAAGCAGCAGTATAATTCTGCTGAATTTCTGACCTACATTACAAGAATGCGGGAGAATGGACGGCCTTAATTAGATATACATCTCTAAACTCTGGCTCACAGGACATACAGAGATGCTGACATGATAAGTGTTATAAAATCACAAATACAAACGTGTGCCAGAGTAACATCAATCTTTACTATAAGGAACTGTGAGCCAATTAAAACGCATTCACAAAATACATACATATATGTGAGCACACACACACATACACGAGTGCACACATACAGACACACACACTCAACATCTGACACACACACAATGCTTCTCAGGAGAGCAGATTCACAGCCACTCTTTCCACTTAATCATGGAAATTAAAGGCGAAATTAAGGCCATCCATTACTGATTCTCCTCTTCCTGTCACTGGATCATTCTGCCTTTACATACTGTGCACGTGCCTCAGAGCACACTCATCGTTCCTTCCTGTCCGCAGAGCACACGCTTACTCAGCTTAAGAGATATGCCAGTTTAAAACACCACAGAGGGCGATACATTGTCCTTGAGGCCAAAGGGCCACATACATATGCTAGATATCTTAACATGGGTGTTGTGACATAGAATTTAAGCAATCACAAGATCCATAATTACAGCAGAGCACACACACCTTTGAGAGTACTCATATGTGTACACACATTTTGATAAAAAATAATGCAAGAAAACCACAACACATATCTCATTCAGGATACCCACATCAGCACCTTACACAGAGTACTCAACATGCACATTAGAAGTACCCTGGTGAGTATGCAGGACTCTCACTCTCACCTCTTTACTGTAACCACAAATACAACCATTGTGTGAGGGAATGAAGACCACTCTGGCCTCAAATATAAGATTGTAACCCTGTGTAACATGATACCTACCAACCATCTTTACAAAAAATACACCTACGGAACAAAGTTTCATCAATATTAATTAATATGCCACAATTCAAGTACAGATTTATGATGACAATAACAATTGGACCTTTATTTTATATTAAATTGTCAGTTTTAGGGTCACTTTTTGTGCTGCTGCTCAATTCAATAAATCACAAATTAAACTCTAATTTAACAATCTAAATGGTGGAGCATGAAAAATTTGAATGGTAAACTTGTATGACTCCTGAAAAATAGCTAAACTTGATCTCACATATATATATATATATATATATATATATATATATATATATATATATATATATATATTCTCAAATATATATTTTATACATAAATTATAAATTACAAAGGCCTCTCTGACAAATTCACAGAGAGAGAAACCTTTGTGATATGTTATTTATAATGTATACTGCACAATACTTGCCAGACTCATGCAATTATAATACATACAATATCTGTATGTGCAAGGTCTTTTGTCCTATGCAAAATGTATGTTATTTTTGCTAATATGGAAATCACAGTGGAAAGTGCTGTTTTGTTTTGTTTTCTTTTCCACGTCTTGTCATTTTTACAATGTTTATGTTTATGGCTATTCTCATATTGTACTGCTGGAAATGGAGCATTGTGGCACAGCGGCACTCGAGCATTCTTTGGGGAGAGCCCTTCGTTCCAAAAAAAAGCAGTCATTGCACTTTTTCAGCCACACTACCAGGGCAATGTCACAATAGCTCTGCAACATAAAAGAGGACATGCTCACCATGCAAAGGTGTATGAATGATATGTTCTCAGTGGTATCTCAGGGGATTCCACAATGCAGGAGAGTGTATCTTGCTGCAGGGTTCAGACGACTGCACACTTCACTGTGCGTGGAATTGACAGGTAAGCCCCTGTACTGAACTGTGACAAAGTTGGCTGCACAACTGTATGGTTTTACAACCTCTGCTCTTGCTGCGCCCAAATGAACTTCGGTGAACAAACAGCAGGCTCAGGATACAGCGAACATTCACAGAAGCTGGCCAAAATGAAACATGACAGTCACATCATATTCACAGCTTTACAGCTTTATATCTACAACCTAATGTGCGATGAGGCACATCATTGTTTTAATTTCCCACTATTGTGAATTCCAAAAGTTGAGACTGCAGCACATGCCTCAAAATCAAAAATAAAAAGTAGTGTGTATGCAAAAAACACATAAACTGAATCTTAACAGTAATTAAAACCTACGTATTCAATAGCTGTTGGAGAATGTGAGAGAAAAAAATGCTAGCAAAATCCTGGAATGGTCAAACTGGAAGGTCATTTTTGCAGGACTGACAGGTGTTAGAGCTGCATGCCAGTTTAATGTCCTCCATGGGGCAACCTTCCCGTTTCCGGCCCCCACATCCCAAACGCCCCTCTGCTCCCTCCCACCTCACCCACTGATGTGCTGCTGCTCACCGTCTGCATCCCGCACAGTTTCACATTTGCTTTAGGAGGAAAAAAAGTGGAGCGAGCAGGGAGGACGCAAGGATTCCTTACCCAAGCAAGTCCACAGCTTGCTGCATCGATTACATCATCTGAACTGGAGGAAGAGAGCAGGACAATGCACCATTAGGAGATCCTACAGCTAAATCACCTCCAGCATCTCCCTGAGATGTTGGCTAGCAGCCGGCTGAGGGCACTCCAGCCCTGTGCTTCCCTGACAGCCTGGACCAGCTGCCCCATTTCGTAGCCTCGTGCTTCCGCATCCTATGAGATCCCATCGCGCTACACAGCAGGATAAAACTGTAGGGTCACATCGGACGCTGCAGAAACTTCGACAGCTCACCATCTCTACAGCTAATGTGCATTACAGAGTTTTAAGGACAGCGCTGCATTTAAAAAATAATTGTTTTAAAAATGCCCACACTTGCATGGACACACACACACACACACACACGTACACACACACTCCACTGCACTGCATCGGTTTTCCTGAGAGATCAGAGAGAGGGAGAGAGAGAGAGACAGCTGCAGAGGACGTCAGGTGAGTGCATAGCCTGCTGCAGTTTGTTTTTTAGCCACGAGGAGCACAGTGCGTCTGTAAAAAAAAAAGCCTAAGAACCTCAAAAGCCCACCGCTCTGCTTAAGACAAGTTTTCACGTGCATACACGTCCTATCCAATAATCCTTCACCTTACAAAATACAGATGAGCTGTATTTTTTCAAAGGAGCAGATTTAACAACAATTAGCCCAAAATGAACTTTGCAAAGTTATACTGAAATATTGCCATAAAGTGCAATTAAGAGCATTTCAGTTTTTAAACCTTTTCACACAATTCCACCCCAGGCAGAAAGCTTTCAACTGTCACCCTGTGAATGTCTTACATCAAGTTTGCACCATTGGGCTACCTGATTCAAAATAAAAAATATACTTATCATGCGGCAGAAACATCATGAGACTGCAGCAAGTGCAGCCAAATAAATCTTTCAGCCACAATTTCACCTCCCTGACCACCCCCACTTCCACCTCTGTGAAAAAGGAAAAGGGTATGGATCTGAGAAAAAGAAAGCATAATTCATGAAGGAGGGATGGAGGGAAACAAGCTGAAGGACCTCTTGCCGCACTGAGAGAGAATTACGAGCCGTTCCCCCGCTCTGCTGTCACGTCATGGGGAGGAGCGAGGTTGGTGCCGGCTCCTGGCTGAGGGTCCACCCCACACCGTTGTGTACAGGGGGCCAGCATGACCAGCATCAGCTCCACCACAGGTCCACACGCTCCATCCCACATTTTACCAGCTGCCTGCTCTGGTGGCAGATGATACCTAGTGCCGGTCAGTTCAAAAAAAAATTTCCAGCCCTTTTTAAATGAACTGAGCTCACTGACAGTTACAGAGGATGTTAGCTGTTAGAAGCACACACTCCAAGTAGCTTTAGATCCCATACCCTACCGGGCCAATTTGAGACCAGTCTGACCATTGTCTGAGCTTCTAACACCCCTTTTTAACAAACCTTTAACCTCATTCTAAACCAAACTGTGTCATGACAGACTTCTGGTCGATTGAAACCTCAGCAGGTGTGAGGCCACAGACAGGGTCTGACTCTGCAACTGGAGCACCCCCTTCACTCCATCACAGGGGCCCAACGTCCACACACACTTCTGCCTGAAAGTAAAGTACAGCAAAACTGCAGGGACCTCGGCCGGTGCAATCACTAGCGGAGGTCATCTAAATTCCTGAGGCATCTTTGTTGATTTATTCCCATACACACATTACAGTAGATTCATCTACTTCTCTTTATAGGTCTAGGACCAAAACCATACATTCCTCCCATAGACCAAAGCTGGTACTGTATCTAATACGCTCCTATGGTTTTCAAATCCTTTCTCAGTGTGTCACACCAGGCTGTGAAAACAGCTGAATAATCCGCAGAGGGGGGCCAGCATGCAAACACTATGGCAGCGATTATTATGGGCTGCGAAACCTGGTGGAGAGGTCGATACAGGGACTGCTCCTTCAAGAATTGCCTCTGCTGTGGAGAAACATGAAATTATCACAGCTATCGCATAGAAAACCGGAACCCTTTCCACCTCCTGACAAATAAGCCAGGAGAGCGGCTGAGAGATATAGATATACATGTATACAAGATGAGAAACTTCTGCATACTCACGGATGCTTTGCTTTTGGGGAGGGCGACGCAGGGATCATGAAGTGTCTTCTTGCTTGCAGCAGGGTAAAGTTGACTGCAGCACTGCCTCCTGAATGGAATGACATTGTTAGTTCTCCCTCTACCCCTCCTCCTCGTGCTTGTTCTCGCTCTCTCATATCTCCCCCTCCTCCTTATGCTCTCTCTCTCTCTCCTCTCTCCCCCTCCTCCTTATGCTCTCTCTCTCTCTCTCGCTCTCTCTCTCTCTCTGGCAGCACAAACTGCACTGCTCAGCAGTGTTTTCCCTTACTGCCGCAGCAGATCCTGCATGGGGCTCTGCGTATCCGCGTGCGCTGTGACTTTTAAAGGGGAAATGCAACCGCAACCTCCCCCAGGGGGGTCAGTGTGCTCACCTCCTCCACACACGTTCTAACTCAGGAACGGGACAGCTTGCCTCGATACAAGGGGATGAACGTGCACCCCATTCCACGGCGGCTTGGCGCGCTCTGCTGGTGTCGGCTCAAAGGCTCCAGAAAGTAGTTTACCAGAGCTCTGAGCGCCCCAAACTCCTCTACCCCAAACTCCACTCCCCTCAACAAAAAAAAGAGAAACTGTTGCAAAATGAATAGTGCTTTTGAAGCACATGTCTGCAACACATGCCAGAGATCATCAATAAGAAGCCTTTATTTTTAGTCTGAAGTGAGAGGTGGACTGCAAACAGTCAGGACTGAATTCACAGCACTCAAGACAAAAAAAGAGTAAAAATAGAAGCTAAAACCCACTTGTGTGTCTTACATCACTAAAAAAGACCGGTTAGTCTGGGGAGCGAGCAGGGCTGTACGTCGAGCTGGGGGTTGCCAGTGAGTACATGAGGGAAATTTTGGTAAGAGCGAGTGGGGTTGAGGATGCTGTTTGTTTTAATGAAAAACCAATCAAAAATGAAACAAAACCGATCTGCAACACCACTGCTCTGCTCAGTGTGATTAAGCTGCAGTTAACTTGTCTTGGGACATGAAGGAACATTTTGTCTAGAAGGATGATAAAGCCCTGACAACATTTAAGCAGACAATATATCAAGTGTACCACCAGAATGGACCAATGTTTTCCCCCAAAAAAAAACATACATTTGCTAGATGCATTACTTTGAAAGCAAAACCCAGGGGCAAAAGTTGATTGAATCCAGGGGGGTTAACTACCTACTGTATATTGCTAGGGCAAACTCCTGTTTGCAGTGCCTCATATGACAACAGAGAAACATAAGAAGTTTTAAGCATAAACCTGAACAATGTTAAGCTGATTATGAAGACATGCACGTGTCTCCACCCTGAATGAGGCCACATTAAACATGTTAAATGAGGGCGCTTGCTTTCTTGTTCCCCTCTCCTGACTGAACTCTCAGCAGAGGGACAGAGGCTTTGCCCTGAGTGCTCCTGAGCGACACAAAACCTCCGTCTGAACCGCGCCAGCACGTGGCAGTGACCGCCAGGAAGTCACAGCTCAGAGATAGAGATGACAGTCGCCCCTGTGATGCTGAGCCCCACAGGAAACAGGCAGGGATTTCAAGGTTACTGCTCAAATCTCCACCATTCTCATTCCCACTGTTTCTCTCTGCTCAACAGCAATGGAGACAAACATTTAACTCAACAAGGCACTAAAGTATTTGTCTGCTCACAGTGAAGAATAAGGCTGTACCCCCGGCGCAGCAATGTACGAGTATTAACATCAACTTGAGGTGCTTTCAGTCTGGTTGGGCTGGGCATTAGGGCTGAACATTTCTGTGTTTGATACAGTATCTAGAATTCTGTTCAAAAGCATGGATGCCGGTTAAAGTTTCCTCCAACCTGGACTGCAAGCTCCACTCCTATTCCTTGGGAAATGCCATTTAGTGGAACAATTACGATGAAAATTACTTACAAGGTTTACATGATATCAACTGCTGTTCTGTCAAAGTATTACCATTTCATGCTTGATTCTGTTTGTTCTTTTTAAAAATCAATTTCCCACATTCCAGCTTTACTTCAGTTGCTTCAACATCTCATTTGAATGCTGTTAAACACAATGGCACCTCCAATGATAAATAAAATATGGGGGACATCCCATTGCCATGTTACCCCTTGTCCTGCCCCCAACTATTCTAAAATTAGGCCAGGAAATTAAGAGGGAATTGTTCTGTTCAGATTTTGACTCATTCATCACATTGTCGATTTTGTTTAAGGGGAACCCAGCTATGATACAACTATGACTTGAAATGGCAACTCCTCTGCTTACAAATTCCATAGTGCAAAAAAGGGTAATCAAATCTAATTCTGTACTGGCAGCAAGCCCTTCCAGAGGCTAAGGCTCAACAGCACTGAAGGTGTTCTAAGACTCTCATTTTCGCTTCATATCCATGGTACAGGAATGACCAAATGTGATGCATATATTTGGCAACATACTGGATGACTCAACACTCCACAGACATTTACATTATGTAAAACATAAAGGGGGCAAGAGGGTATCCTTATGCAAACATGACTTTCTAATGCAGTACTCATGACTCATGCACCGTGGGAAACAAACAGTGAACTAGAGACACAGGGGATTTTAACAATGTGTATATTTATACAAACACAGCCTCACACACAAATGAAAGGTGGTCCTGTAATGATGACCAAATAAACCTATCAAGGTACACAACATAAGCTCATTATCACAGACACTTGCCACATGCATAGTGCAAAATGTAAAGACATAGAAGGGTGCACACCAGAGCTTTTCACCTGTGTGTGATAGGTGACACCATATCCTGCAAATTGCCTTTGAAGTGTCCTGTTGCAAACTGTAAAGGACACCCATAACGATTCAGGCTAATGTAATGAAACAGTTGATACCTCTGCATCTCCAGAGAGTGTCTGTCTCTGGTCTTTTTACCTTATGCTGGGATCTATATGGAAATGCCATGTCTGTGACACAGTATCCGTCAAAATGGACCCATACAATTTCCTACTAAAGCATTAATAGTTAATACTCATGTATGCACATGCAGGAAAGGGACAATCAGATTTTAACTTGGGCACTTGTGCCAATTTAACCTCATTCTGTAGACTCTGCTTTGCTACATCAGTTCATATAATTGAGGCATGTTACTGTTGGGCCCTTTGTCCCTTTGCTCTGAATACAGCTGCTGGAAAGGGTCAAACTAGAACCAGTGACACCCTTTCCCAGCAGCAGTCACTGAGCTACAGTACAAATAAGGGAGGCAAGGGGCAGCATGTGGCCCCCTAGTCCCAGATGACCTATCACTGAATTAAACTTCTATTGGTCCTGAGCCCATGTTTACCATTGACATAGATGTAATCATAATTAAGCATTTCACTTCCTCTTAACTGTGTCTAATGTGGCAGCATTTCCTTTGGGCAATCCACAATAAATAATTTCAAAGAAAACAAAGAGCCTGGGTCATGTTATTGTTTCCTTTTTACAACAAAGAGAATTTTGTTCTACTTTGAAATCTCGATTTTATTCATTAGAATGAAAATAATTATTGGTAAATGCACAAAGGCAAAGCTACCATTCCTAAGGCACTCTATGTTATGCATGCAGAACACCAAAAAAGGTTAAGGAAGGTCATCCATAAAGTCTGAGTTCTGTTATTTACAGTTTACCAACTGCTGGTGGCTCCTCCCCTGTTAACACTGTCAGTCTAGACTCTGAGGGCAAAGGGTGCAAGCAATGTGCCTTTGGCCCACAGCAAGTTAAATGGATGGGTCAATAGACAGACTGTGTCTGAGTTGGTAGGCAATCATGCAAACACTGAAGATATGTCATTTAGTGAGCTACAGAGAGTATGTGTAGGATACCACACCTCTGACCCTGAGTTCCCACCATGTCCATACCTTTGACAAATTTACTGCTATTTTAGAGACTGTTCTAGGAACAGTGGCCCAAGAAAATATTCTGAATTGATGCATTTGCACAGGAATAGTTTGGGGTCTTTCTAAACATGCATACAAAATACATTTTGTCTTAAATAGTCATGACGTAGTACAGACAGTTACAGAATACATGGAACACACATGAACAGACTTTCTTGATAGCCATAAATATTGTCAATATATTATCATGTAGCACTTGTTTATATTAACCATCATTACAAATGCTCATTTGTCAGGAACAAGCAGTGAGCAGTGCAAGTGAAGTGCTGAAGCAGGAAAGATAACCATAGGAGGAAAAGTGCTGCAGACAGACCTGCCATCACATCAGTCACTGCTGTTTCTCCACCTCCTACAAGCAGGTCTCCCTAGAATTCAGGGAGAATATCTCCCCCGCAGCCAGGTCATGTGATTCACAGCATCAGTGAAGCCTTGTCCTGACTGGGCACTGCTGTGCAACACATCAATAGGAGGTGATCTTATTGATTAATGCATTTCCTCGTGAAGATTTTGGGAAGACAGGTTGTTTCCCACGAAACTATGTTATAGTTACAAGACATCTCACCTGAAGGATGAATACTGGAGAAGGATATGTGATTTCACACATATCAGCACAAGGCACCAAAGGGAGACTGACAGCCCCTTGAACCAATTACCAAATTTGAAAGAATGAGATTAGCTTCCTCTGCAGTTTTCCTTCTATGAACCTTGTGCAGCATATCTCTGTAGTTCAACTGTCCAAACTGACAGAGCAATATATTTTTACACTCCAACAGGGAAAGTTTATGAGCTGAACTTCATACAGTCTTTGATTAATATTGTAGGAGCCAATGCCACAACTACATCACAAGTATACTACTGTTGTGGTTTGAATTGTGACTGCCCTATAATCATTTCATCTTCCCCATAAACTTGGAAAGTACAAGCATAGATGATACTGTAAATATGCAAATACCGTACATGCCACCAAAAGAACTGCAACCCTGAGTATGCTACTGACTGCCACAAACTCATACAGACAAACTATCCCTGTGCCCTCTCCTGTTCAGGTGTGGAGTTGCACGATGACTCTCTCAAGCAAAGGTACCAAGACATAAAGGTACAGATTTCTTTACAGATATAAGAACTAAAACTTTGTTATATAAAAATGATACTGCATTTTTATATTTATGTAACAATGAAACAGGATCTATACTTACAGTAATACGGTATTTACTCCAGGTAAGGAAATTATTGAGGCAGAACACACAATGTGAAAAGGATTTGTCTTTGCAAAATGTTGACTCTGGAGGTCTGAATACAGCATTAATACCATGGGATATCTCATGATTGGGGAATTTCTCTGAACTCAGAAAGAGAAAATGAACTAAATAAAATGCTCTCCACATCGCAAAATGTGTGATGCTAAAACAAACTTTGCCCATTCTTCATTGCTGAAAAAAATCAAATGTCAGGATCAGCTGCTCATCAAAGGGATGTCTCTCACTAGCAAAGCAGATGCCACAAAGTAGCCAAAATACTGCATATCCTACTGCACTAAACAAACTGTTCCACAATTACCAGTGAATTACAGTGAATAGCTGTATGGACATGGATTTTATTTTACCAATGAAAATATATGAGGTGTCCAATAAAATGAATGGAGAAAAGTGGATTGACCTTCACTCTGCTTCAAATATGCCATCAAAAATGTCTATTACAGAGTAAAAGTACCCATGTTAATGGGGTTGCGCACGGTCTAAATAGCTTAAAGCTTCAATGTCAAAGCCTGTGTTCATACACCTTATATTTGTTCAACACAATGAGGTGCACAATTTTGCGACGGACTTGCTGATATCAAGGGGAATTCAAGGGGAAATGTTTCGCATTACGGCAAATACAGGTAATGTGCATCATTGTATTAGTGCTCGTAAATTGGTTTGTGTTATTTACAAGCCAATAGTTGTCACTGCTCAATAAAAAATAATTGTTTGCTTTTGTTATGATGGTATCGTTCCCTGACATTCGGAATGCACTCGTATACCTATGTATCAAAGTTGAATAAACAAATGGATAGGTCGTTTTTGTACTTCTTTTTCGCTGCGAATTTGCGGTAATACGTACGCACACTTAGGATATTATTTAATAATAGATAAAAATCCCTAAACCCTCTCAAGGATCTTATTTTTTTTTACCTGTGTTTGTTCATGTGATAGAAGCCGTTCCCTGTCGTACGGTGGCGACGTCCAGGCTTATCGAGACTGCTTGTCCAAACTGCTATTGTTTTTTTAAAACTTAGTATATCCAGTCAGCGCAATTCTCAATAGTATTTCTTTTCATAAATAACCTGTATGTTGAATAATTTACATACATATTGTTTTTGCATAAAAATAATCACAAATGAAAAATAATATTAAAGAACGCTGCCTAAGATGGGCAGTGGTACCGGTGCATCAACTGCAGAGGGTGGAAGCTTAGCAGGACATGTTGAAACTTGTTCGGTGAGAAAAGTCAAGCATGAGCAGGAAGTGTGGCGATTACTGAACCTGCGTCATGTACTTTGTGTTATTGTGACAATTGCCTGTGGTTGTGCTGTAGAAACTGACCGCTTGGTTTGAGAACACAATTGACTAAACTTTACCGGTACGTTTCGCTTAAAGCAAATCTGTCGTTAAAGCAAGTCCCACTCACTAAGAGTTAACTGTCGTTTAATTTTCTTCATTTTCTTTTACTGAAGTTGAGGGAAATTCACTTTCGATACCCTATTCTGCTAGCATTGTAATTAGATCCACATCAATGTCCAATCCTGTTTTCCAAGTATGTGAATGTTTAAATAAACATATTTTTATTTTTCTCTTCTCTTTTTTTTTTTTTTTTTTTTTTTTTTTTGCTTATTTCCCCATGCTCTTGGCTACAAATAAGAACAATGAGGGTTTGAGGAACTAACAGTGAAACTAGTTCAACATTGGGAATTCACTGCCGAGACCATAGGGATCCAACACTAAAACACAATGAAATAAAAATTCTTCCTTCTGGATGGTGGCAGTTTTGGAATTTAGGGGAGGAGAATTCAAAACTTGAAACGCCTGTTTTCACACCTTCCCTTGACCGTATTGTGTTTCTTTTTAATCCCAAATATTATGAACATTTAATTTGAATTGTGTCTTTGTAGTCAGTAGTTAATATAAACCAGTGGATAGAATGTAAGTAAGAAGGCACTGCACAGCAGCAGTATTTCCATTTCTTCCATTAGAGAGAATATCAAGAAAGCAAGACGTTTGCAAAGGAATATTCATGAAATAGCAAATCAAAGTGTTAAAACCATCTCCCGTATGTAAATCCAAGTTGTAAAAACATACCAAGGCATGTAAGCAGTTTGAGCTTGAAAATATCAATTTGGATTGTTTTATATTTTTACCTTGTAGCAATATCTTGTTTACAAAATGAACAGACAACTTGCGCTGGTTTGAAGTGATCATACCGCTTGCAGAAATATAGGATTCTGATCGCCTGAAATAATTCATATGTTTTAGGCCTTTACAGTATAAATAACATCTTTCCCTGCCTGGGAAATGCTGTGGTCAAAAATATGTCATCCTATGGATATTCAGGCAAAAGTTGGTCCTGCCTTGGTATTGCTTCTGTTCTGTACCTTGGGAGAAATCACTGCAAGGAGATCTTTATTTTGGGACTTACACTGACACATCCAAACAAATGTGGCACTCAACAGAAACCTTTGAATGTTTTCAAATGTGATCTGATCCTAATCGTGAGATGCCATAATTTTTAATGTACTGATAATTAAACATTATGTCATACCATGGTAATTATTTTATTTAACTGTGTTGAACTGTAGTGCTGAGGTATTTACAAGACCATCACAGAATAAAAGAATATCATGAAAACAACAAGAGCATGGGTCCACGACTGCCATTAATAAGCATGTGAATATGCTAAAGTAGTTATTTCAGTTTACATATATCACTTAATTTTCCTTCAGTGCAATACACCTGCGTCATATAAACAGATGAATACTCTAGCGCTTAACAATGGGGCCTGGGAGGGAGTTGATAGTCTTGCATCTTTATATGCCATTTGTTTGTTTAGAACCCAATCTGTTGATCATAACTGCTCTAAACTCTTAAATGCCCACCTCCACTCAGGAAACCCAAGAAGTGACAAAGCGCAAGAGAAAGAAATTCCTGCATACATGTCATCAGTGTGGTGCTCAACATGAAATTACCTCAGAGAAAGCTACAGAGCCTGCTTGACAAGATGATTCCCTTTTGAAGACATATACCAGACTAGCCTTCTGTTTTCCCATCAGGCACCAGGGGTAATATATCCAGCACTAGCACCAGTATAGAAGCAGGTAAGTACATATCTACAGCATCACCTCATTGGCAGAGGTATCTGGGAATAAAGCCAAGGCAATTGCCATACCATGTTTCTGCCAGACCTTTTTGTCCATAATCCAGTACAAGAACTAATAGGAATTCCAAATTTGGAGAAGTTGTAGTGGTTCTAGTGTTGTAAGAGTGAATGGCCCTTTCAAAGCTACTTGAAAAAAAGCAGAGAAAAAAACAAAGAATAACATTAAGTTGTGACATGACATTGTAAACTTTGCTGTCACCCTGAGATGGCAAAATGTTGTAAATGAGGTCAGCACATTGGATAGATAGAAAGGCTTGAGTCACATGACATTGACAGATATCATATTAGATATAGATAAACTGTAGATATATAATGCATTCAACTCAATTTCCACAGAGGAGTAACATAACAGGTTGCCTGCTAATTCTTTTTGGTGATTGCATCAAGTGTGTGGTCTTTAATGAAACCTACTTTTGGACATGTAAACCAAAAGGCTAAAACTGTGTCATGCAGACAGCCCTACAGAAAGCATTTTTTTTTTTTTTTTTGCCGTGGAGTGGCACTTGATAGACCATAGGGTCTTACTGGTTTCTATGGGTGTGGGGTCTCTGTGACTGGGAAAGAAAAATGAGAACCTGGCTTTAATCTGTCATGGTACGTCTTGGATTAGCTTGATCGTTAAATGAGCATTACATCACATTCAATAAAATGTGAATAAAAGAAACAGAAATATGCATCATGCATGTACGGAATTAGATGCAGAAACAGTTGTAATTTAGCCTTTGAACTAAAATCCTTGTTTGTGTAAAAACAATGTCTAACTTTGCTCCAGGATCACTGACAAACAAAAAGGTATGTTGGTAGGCAGGGTGCCTAAGAGCAAGGCCATTCAGCAGCTCTCATGACTCTGGGTGGCTTTGATGATTCATGATGAATTAATTATGCTGGCCTGCACACAGCTCCAGGACGTTTGCCAGACTGGCAGCAATAGTTGCAAATGACAAGGTGCCCCAGCAGCTCTGTGGAGAGGTGGAGAGGATCATTCACAGAAGGAGAAGGGAACATTTCATCTGTCACTTGACTCTTCCACACCTATGTTGTTCCAACTGAGAATGGAAGCTTCTTGTGCAACCTCAGGCTTCAGGAGACAGATAAGAGTCAGCTGAATTGAATGCAGAAGCAGGACAACCTGGCCCTAAGATCTGGTGGAAGGTTAGCAGTTTAAGCTGGGGAAGAAAAAAAACAAGAGGACTGTACTCAACTCAAAAGATCTTTTATGACAGAGTCACATAAATGGGTTCCAAATCCAACCCATTTTCCAACACAAATCAATAAGGACTCAGTTTTAGATGAAACTATTTATATAATCAAGTGTGTGTTTGTATTTTCATATTTATATAGTGTCATTTTTATAATGTGTAGTATTGTAGTGTAGGAAAAGTGTACGATATTAAAGCATACAGGATAGTTAGATTGGACCTATTGAAGGAAAACTCCAGGAGTCCCAGTCATGTACCTTAGCTACTAGACTACAGGCTGCCCCTTATCAGTAGCATTTGAGCTGCTGATAAGGCCAGTAAGTGCAAACATGCTTAATGGACCATGAAGGAGTCATACTACATTCATCAAGGTTTCCTATGATAAAGCAAATAATATGGACGTTCTGCTTCCCATATGGCTATTCCAGGCTGTATATTTTACCATATTTTTCCATTTAAATGGCAATATAAGGCATCATCGTTCAATAACTGATTATTACTAATTTGTGTGTAACACCTGGCGCTTGTTTATTTTGTAAATAGAAATAAATCTAGTATTTATTTGACGTGGTATAATAAGGAAAAGATCGGAGGAAAAAACGTTAATATGCCTTTTTGGGGAGGCATGCATCATCGTTCGTAGTCGAAACATATGCAGCAACAGTATAATGTCCTTCTGAATTCACCCACACTGAGAACTTTCACTATCATATTTTGGCCACTTGATATACCTTAATAGTTTCATCGGTGTCTCCTATAACCTCCTCTTACCATCCAAAGCATATTTTTATGAGATGAATTATTGACAGAATATCACGTCCCTAACCAAAAGAAATATGGTTGAGCCACGTTTCCTATACGAAGACTTCTCGCTGCAACATCGGGACCTCCATTTGTGCTAATTTGAATAGAGACAATTTTGCAGGTAGTGAGGTCAAAAGCCATTTTCAGTGTCAAGACAACGACCGCATTGTTTTTGAGTATCCCAGATTTCAGCCAAGAACACAGCATATTGACGTATCTGGCACTCTCATTATGCTTTGCGCAGAAATTCACAAAACCAAGAAATTATGTTACATGGTTTAGTGCTTGCAATTGCAAGATCTGTAATCGATTTTTCACCAGAGAGTACGTGAACCTCATGATTTATTCCGGATATCCTCGTCATGTGACTGTACTAGGAAGCCCTAGCTCCAGCTCACGACCATGCATGTCACTTTGAACAACGTAGCGCTTTGAGCAGGTAGGAATTGCATTGCACACATAATGTATTAGCTCCTACCTTCGGGTCTGGTAATGGATCATTGGAAATGCATTTTATTGATCATTACACAGCTCTTGAATTGCCCTTTTATCGTATGTGACAATATATTGTTTAAAAGTGCTTCGCGATGCTATTATCTTGCTGACAGGTGGGTACTGTGCTCACTCTGCTGTCATGTAGGCAGAGCGAGTGAACTGCTAAAGCGATGCTTGTTCTGTGTTTCCAATGTTTTAGTGTAAAGGGACTAAGCAGCACATAGACTTTTACCTGAACCTTTTTAAATGTGAACAGGTCGTTGACTTTTGTGATTCTGTTGTATTTTGAATGGTGTGTGTGGCAGGCCAGCTAATTCACGAGCAGTTATTTACGGTCAAACATTCCATTAAGTTAAATCGTAGCAAACTAACATTTTCACCAGCGTTATTATTGCCTTTCTGCGATACAGGTAGAAAAAATGATTAGAGTGCTCAACAACAGACTTTGCCATCACTTTAGGTTTACCCGATGTTTTGAACCACAAAGAGACGCGATTTGATCTGTTGGCAGTGACAGATTTGGGGTCAGTGTGGTTTAGTTGCAATACAGAACAATACTGGAGAATTTGGACAGCAAAAATAACTCGCTATATTCAGTATAAAGTAAATAACAGAAATTCCCAACACAGGTTTGTTTAGGTGTGAAATGAAACTGCTGGAAAGAATTGGTTATTTTTTGCATTTGTAGAATCATAGTCTCTCAGAATGTTTCAAAAATCCTGACTGCTTTGCACGTCAAATATGCAAAGTCTACCAAGACATGATTTGCTCATCTTTATTTCTGGATGTGTTTGCTCTGTTTCTTGCTCTGTTAGTCTACTAACCACTAATTTTGACGAGATTATGCGAAATTAGTAAACTGTAATACCATGGTGTAATCTCCGATAATACCATGGTTGCTTCAATATAGATGAGAAAAAAAAACAATATTTTATTACAACATTTGAAAAGATAACACCATGCAAAATTAGCTGACACAAAGCCTGTGAACTATTTAAATACAATGTCTGTGTCAGTATACATGGGGCAAACTGACATTTGACCACAAGATTTCAAGAGATAATACCATGCAAAATCAACTGATATGGTGTACTGTTAACCACCATTTACAACCATTTTAACTGTCAATACATGGGAACTATTTTACCGTTAATGAAATGGTTAGCTAGCTGATATATAACACACTAATAATGAAATATTATTGTTAATAAGTTTATTCACAGATATCATACAGAGCAGTTATTCTTCCAAAATTAATAACTATGACTGTAAAGTTTGGATAATTCTTAACAAAAAAAAAAATCTGGACATGGGGTGACAAGTTTTGATTAAACCAAGAATTGGCAGAACTACCACAAACTATCACTAACCTGAACCACTGTTTCTCTGTAAAGGGCACAATCCTGTTAAGGGTTCAGGTCAGTGACTGACAGCTCCTTTTTGCCCCGGAGTTCAGCTCTGTCATCACCATAATTAGCCATTGTATTTTCTAACCTCATACAGCTGTCTAATCAGGCAGGCGACAAAGACAGGCAGACATATTTTTTATTTTTAAAAAATGTCTCATTTTCTAACAATTTACCAAATTCATTTGCAGCCTCTGCAAGTAATATACATAATAATGACAGGATTTTTATGCTATTTCTCATGAATGCATCCACCTTTTAAAGATTATTTGATAGATAGTCATGTTGAGTGTAATGTTGATTCATTTGTCTGTAGCAGAAAAAGTGCACAAATTTTCGTAAGTCTGTCAATTATTTATGGGCCAGGGTTACTGATTTTGCAACCCACAAGCTTGAATGCTTGAGCAGTGTCATAGTTAAAGATAGCAGTGATTTTATTGGTTTTCTTTGCAGATTGTCAGGCAAATCCACTGCTGGTCCCACAGGTCTGTCCCTTAGTAATGTTTATTTTCCAAAAGTTCTTCCATAAGGTTTACGAGAATTAGGTTTGTCACCCTTGTGTAAATATCTCTTGTCATTGATAATAAAATGTGTCACGGTTATCCCAAAAAGGGATGTAGCTAGAACATATAACTAGAACTTACCTGACGTAATAATTAAAGTTTTTTTCTGCTTTCCTGAAAAGCTTTGTTCTTGGCGATTGGAGATTGAAGGACTTTTACAGTGTCTGTAGTATGTGTTTTTGTAAAATTTTAGAGTAAGGGTGTGTTTGTAAAGACTTGGATCTTGCAACTGGGAAGCTATATGTATACTGCCATATGTGTGATTTTAATGGCGCAGTAACAGTTGGTAAGAGTAACTAAATAATAATGACATTTATTTGTGTAGAGTGAGTATCTGCCTCTACTTATGGGGTAATCAAGCTTTTCTGAGCCGTTTTTATGGTTGTTTGGACTGATTACGAAATGACCATAATTACTGCAACTTCCCGCACTGTTGGGAACTGGTACTGACAGCATAGGTGGAAAAGATCGGACACTCCTACATGTGCAGAACCATGATAGTATATTTATCTGGGTCATCAGTTTCACCTGTATACAGTACTCCCCAAATTCCACTGGTGTGGCAAGCAACACCCCCACTTCTTATTATGATTTTGCCTACCTTGGAATGCCCAGGTGTGTTTTCAGACTAGTCTTATCACTGCATTGACAGTTTTGGAGAGTGCCGACTATCACAGATGTACTCTGCCAGCCATAGCAGTGCACCAGCTGACAAACAAAAACCTCTCTTGTACATTTTTATAATTTAATTAGCACTAAGTGGGTCAATGTTTTCATAGAAAAGCAGTAAATGTCTTATTTTGTAAGATAGATTAGGCCATTGATAAGGAAACCCAAAAGTATGTAAGAGAAAAAAAGTTCTGGCTTTCTTACAGAAAGCTCAGTTTTGCTTTGCCAACTCTGGAACAAGTGGTCAGATTGAGATGAAATTTAGAGTGTGTATGATCTGGAATATTTGCAGTAGTTTAGACAAATTTGAAGACATTAATTATGTACAACTGGATGACTTGGCACGGACTGACCCTGGTGCAAGCTCTGTAGTACTTTGTGGACTGCAGTGTACTCCTTGCACAGGGTGTGGCAACAGATAAACAATGGACACCTAAAAGTTCAACCGTTTGTAAAAAAATAAAAAACGCATGAATACATATGTTGAACTATACAGAACAGACACAGGCATAGTTTTTAAGTTATTGGAACATATGCCTTGGAAATCAGATTTGTCCCTGGAAATCATACAAAAAATATAGACTACAAAGATGTCTTTGTCTTACTGAACTTAGCAACAGAATATTACCAGCAATATTTTGCAAGTTTCATTACATGACTAAAACCGCATTTCATAATTTTTCCTGTGAAATGTTCATATTTTCAATGGTTGCTTCTCCAAATTATGAATAAGAGAGTTAATGGCCTGTTCTTACACTCAAAATCTTTACTTAGTAAAAACCCAAAAGTTTACTAATGCTGTATTCAGTCGTTCAGCTCGACCAGGTCTTCTCCCAAGAAGACTGCTATGGGCACATAATAAAAGAAAACTAATTTCATGAGAAGGAAGGACCACTGAAGCTGTCTTTTGTTTCCTCAAAGCTGTAGGAGGTGTGGCGTGGAGAGAGAGGGATGATGTGGAAGTTTGTGTATGCCTTGGCACTCCTGGGCAGTGTAAGTGTGCAGGCGGTCTGGGCGAAGGATGGCCAGGTAAAAGAGTCCAAGGGACATGTGTCAGTGGTGGTGGTGGGTGGCACAGGTGACCTGGCAAAGAAGTACCTGTGGCAAGGATTCTTTCAGCTCTATGCTGACCAGGTGAGCAGTGGTCACAGCTTCTCCTTCTACGGTGGGGCATTGTCCGAGGCAAAGAAGGGCAAGCCAGCACTGTTTGAGATCCTGAAGGGCCTAGCATGCCCCCAGGGTGTGTCTCAGGACCGTTGCGCTGTACTGAAGGAGCAGTTTCTGAAGCTGGCAGAGTATCGGAAGTTGAAAACGCTGGAAGACTACAAGGTGCTCTCTGAAGCTATGGCGCAGCAGTTGACACAAGAGGGCCTGTCTGAGGCTGGGAGGCTCTTCTACCTTTCTGTGCCGGCGTTTGCGTATGCCGACATAGCTGATAAGATCAATAACAGCTGCCGACCCCCCCAGGGGGCATGGCTCCGGGTGGTGCTGGAGAAACCTTTCGGCCATGACTTTGACAGCGCCCAAGTCCTCGCTACCCAGCTGGAGAAGTCACTGAAGGATGAGGAGATGTATAGGATTGATCACTATCTTGGAAAACAGGTGAGGTCTACTGTAAGTGTGCCAAGAGTGTTAACATAGCAGGTGCTCCGCATCTAGGTTTTTGGGCATTATATATGTTTTTCTTTAGTCCAACAAAATTCTAAATTTAATATGTGAGCATATGTGTAGCATATGCATATATGCTGCAATCAGTAAATATTTCATGATACAATGCCAAACAGTGGAATGTCCTGGAACTGGATATTTGTCATCCTGAATATTACTTTGTCTTGTGTTAACCAGTGAGGCCATTTCTAGAGGGTAAAATTGATTTCTTCCCCCTTGGGGAATGTTAACCTTTGTCAGTGTGCTTGTGTTTTTTCACATCTGTGTAAAAGGTGGTCTCCCAGATTTTGCCATTTCGGAAGGAAAACAGGATGTTTCTGGAACCCATCTGGAACAAACACCACATTGAGAGAATAGAGATTGTTCTGAAGGAAACCCTGGATGCTAAGGGTAATGGACAGTGTGCATTATGTCTACCGACAATATTTTTCTCAACTAAAAAAGGCAGACACAAAAGTATACCTGAAATGGTCAAAGCAGGGCACATAAAATGAGACAACTGAAACACTGTGCAGGTTAGTGTCTGCTGGTACCTCGCACCTGAGCTCATACGGTATCCAATCAGTGAGCAGATGTGTGTTACGTTACAATTTTTTTGTCTGGGCAATATTGTGTAGCCAGCTCTTCACCCATTCTTCCTAATTTATTGCTGCTTTTGCTCTCTCTAGTTTATGTGAGGTCTTACAAAACTACAGCATTCATTGCCAAGTTTTTAGGCAGTAGAAATTTGTGAAATGTTAACCTAATTTTAATTATAAATGTACCCAAATTAACCAGCATGGTAACTTAAGGAGTTGAGAGTTTTGCATGACACATGATCTCATCTGTCGTGGGATGTTGCTTTTATTTTTTTATCTATATTTAATGCAAACTGCACATAAATCATAATATATAACAGTAAAATCAAATGCAGTCAAATTGTGCTATAGTGTAGGTGTGTGGACAGTGGTTTTCATTGTGTTAAAATTTCCTTGTAAAACATGGGGTGATCACAGTCCAGGCCATTTACCACAGTAGTTCTCATCGAATTTTGCTAAGTAGAATGGCAGCAAGAGCCATTCTAAGTTTTGTTGTATGATTCTGGCAGACACACTACACTTCTACCAAACAGGTGAACAATTGCTTGTAGCCCATAGAAATGTAAAACAATGTCGACAAAAACCTTGACAGCACGGGACCACTCAGAATTGAATTGACCATGTGTGTCCTGA